>CM035157.1:102932215-104260454 GCA_020205615.1 Panax quinquefolius
AATTAGTGCGGTTTGTGAGTAACTACCAAAAGAACCAAAATTAGTTTCAGAATTCTTACAATCCCAACAACCGCAACCATCCCAATTTTAGTTGGAACAACAATCATAACATGCAACAACACCAACCACCACAACAATTTCAATCCCAACAACAATATCAACCACAACAATCTCACCAAAAATATGCACCAAAACCTCCTTACCCTCCTGTATTTCAACAACAATAGCAACATCATCCACCACCTGCACCTCAACCAGAAAAAAAGTCAGAGATGGAAGAAATGATGTTAAAGTGCATGGAAAACATTGAGGTTATGATAAAGAGCCAAGCTGTAGCTATCAAGAACTTTGAGACTCAGATGGGCCAAATGGCCAATATGTTAAATAGTAGACCACAAGTGACTTTGCCAAGTACTACTAAAGTCAATCCAAGAAGGGAAGGAAAGGAGCAATATCAAGCTATTACACTAACATCAGGGAAGCAGATTGCAGAGACTTTATGAGCCGCCTTTCCGCCGCCCAATCTTTGAAGAGGATATCGCGCGACCGCACCAGGGGAAAACTATTTCTGATGATGGCTTGTCAAAAGGGGGTTCTGAACAGAAGGTGATTGAGAAGGATCATGAGGAGTTACCTGAGAAAACCATAACCAAACCATCACATGTTTACCCTCCTGATCCTTATCCACAGAGATTGTAAAAACAAAGAGGAGATAAACAATTTACCAAGTTTTTGGAGGTATTCAAGAAATTCCAGATAAATATACCCTTCGTAAAGGCTTTAGAGCAGATGCCGAGCTACGCAAAGTTCATGAAGGGAATTCTGTCAAGGAAGAAATGACTAGAGGACTTTGAGACAATGGCTGTGACAACCCAAAAATTTAGAAGATCTTAAATGATTAAATTAAAGGTTAAAGTTTAAAACCTAGAGTAAAAATAGATGATTTATTTTAAATTTTTAAGAAAAATCTAAGGAAATGGTATGTTGAAATAATTCAATGATAAGGTTACGAGAAAGAATAAGATCTAAACCGGTTAAGAATGATTCAATATTGTGATTCCGGGGATAAAATCCTTATAAGGGGGGAAAGAATGTGATAACCCAAATTTTGGGTAATATTAAAATAAGAATTAAATAAATAAAATTCTTATTAGATAATATGTTATTATAAACTTGGGATTAAATTATATTACAAAAATATATATATCAAATGAGGTAGATTATATTTACCTTATTATAATGGTATTTAAATACCAAAAAGGAAAGCCAATGTGGCTTAATTGAGATAGATTCTGGATATAAAGCTACATATGTGTTTAAGGAAATAACTATCCTGTGATATAATTTATTTCATTTAAAATGTATTATTTGGTGATAAATAAGGTTAATAGTGTTCTACCAAGAATCATTAAAATATATGCAACCACTATGTTGATGATGTGAGTGCTATTCTGTTAGCCTAATCAAATTTGGTAAATCAGAATTCATGAAATATTTATAATTATTGAAGTCCACATTTTAAATATAGGACTACCTTAATTTGCTGTGTATGTTTTGCAAGCCTTTCACTGTTAGCATTAAGGACTATTATTTTATTAGGAAATATGTGTAAGTCCAAATCAAATTGTCAAACTAACCCAATTCAGTGAACCAACTGAGGTGTAACAAAAAAAGGGACTGTTCTTAAACTAATTAAAGAAGCAATGTGATGGCTTGGGCATTCATTCAGTTAGCAAGTCGTACTAATGCTAAGTTAGTTCATGGTTAAGAAGTAGTTCGATTAGCCATCAAATAGCAGGTTGGGGTAGAGTGGAAGATGATAAGAAGAACTAGAGTAGCTTTGGTTTTGGCATAGTCCATGGGGCCAAGTTAACTAGACTAGGAATGAGTGTTTTGCTGGCTAGGTAGGGTGGTGAGTAGAGGCCAACTAGAGGCTAATAGATTTGCCAGAATGAGGAAATAGCCTAGCCATTAAAGGCAACCCCTCACCCTCATCCCAGCCAGCCATTCAAGAAGGAGTTGGGTTGTATTTTGCTGAAGAATTTCCAGCTAGAAAGGGAGGAAGAATGAGATTACTACACTATTTTAATCATAGAAGCTAGCAAGGTAAACCCAGTTAAACTCTTTCCATTTCATCTTCCATTTCATTTTCTTTAGCATGACAAACTGTTAGTAGATGGGTGGATTTGGCTAGAACTGTTGCACCAAATTGGTTGTGTAATTGAGCTAGTGTTATTAATTTATACCTGTGAATAAAAGTATGTGTCTGCATGAATGTTTAATTGGTGAAAATTAATTTCTTGATGGAGGATTAGTAATGAAGATATGTAAATAAAGTTCTTCAAAACTAACTGTTATTCATGATTCTTGTCTAGCTATTGAACTGTTGATTGATTAAAATTAGGCACAAGGAGATAGGTTGGACTGAGGAGCAATAAGGGTGATAAAATGGATTTTTAACACAAGCAAATAGCTATGACACAAGTGGTTTTAAGTTGTGCACACTAGTTGTTTGATAAAAGTCCCTAATGAACTGTCTTGCTTCAAGGTTGGTTATTTGATAGAACTAAAACTTGAGATTGGGTTATATAACGTATATGACGATAATTAGACTGTTTGGGGTATGTCAAGTTAGAATGAAACTTAATTTCTAGTTAAAAATGAAAAGTTATAATTAGTGTGTCAAATCATGTGAAACCTATATTTTTGAGCATTTTTGGCGAGAATCGATAAAATAGCATAGTGAAGATGTGACCAACGCCTAAGCATTGTGTTTACAAGGTTGCAGAAGTGAGCCGTAACAATGATTTGACATATTGTTTTGACTAGCATAGTTTAGGTAAGGGCTGCAGTTGCTAGGTTGTCTTAGGAGGTGGGTGTACCAGTTATAAAGTAATGAAAATAAATTGAAGATAGACTACCTATGTGATGCCCCCAAAACAGGTATACATCACCCATCTTGAGTCGCTAAATACATGGTACAGAACTCAACTACAAACTTAATTATACAACTGTCGTGTAAAAATATGACAAAACATAGCCGAGAGTTTACATGAATATTGCCTCATAGGCGATATACAAACTCAAATTCAAATCCTCATTACACTTATTATCACACTAAGTAGTGAGGAGTGCTATAGCCACCATATCGGACCATCACTCCGTTCCCCGACTTGTCCCAGCTATACTCTCATTTCCTGACGAGAATAGTGAAAGAAAAGGGTGAGCTCAACTAGCCCAGTAAGAAATATAATGACTAAGATAATGCAGAATAAATTATCCTTAGCCTTCAACAGTGTTAAACTGATAAAATACAATAAACATCAACTTTAACTGCAGCAGAATAAGCAATCCATTAGAAGAGTCAAGTAGAGCATAAAATCTACTATCTTCTATGATTTAAAAAGTTTTTCATCAACTTTATCCTTGCAATACCCATTAACAGTTCTTTATTATACCCAAGACAAAGAGAACTTTCATCACCTGTCTTCACCTGAACCACCAAAGATTATAGTTAAATTCACAATTCATATTTATAATCATGTAAATCAACAGTTTCTCCTTGCCACAAAAGCTTAATAAAACGTTTACTCAATATCCTTACCCCTAAGGCTAAAGATATTCAAATGTAATAACAATGATCATACCAATCAGTTGTCTACCTTTGCACTATGGGCCAAAGATATTCAACTATAAAACCAATGGTCATGATCATACCAATCAATTGTCTGTCAGTGCACTACGACCAAAGATATTCAACTATTAACTAATGGTCATGATCCTGCCAATCACATCATCAAATTATCCATGCACTACGGGCCAAGGATATTCGTTATTATCAACAGTGGTTATGATCATGTCATACACCTGTCCATCTTTTCACTACGGGCCAAAGTTTTCAATCAACAGTTCGTCTTTGCACGTAAGCCAAAGATATACAATTATAAAATCAATAATCAACAATCCATCTTTATGTAAAGCCAAAGATATACAACCATAAAACCAATAATCAACGATCCATCTACGCACGTAAGCAAAGATATACAAATCAGTAAAACCAATAATCAACAAATCCATCTATGCACGTAAGCAAAGATGACTTTCATCACAATATAAACATGAGGATGATGACAATGATATAAGCATTAATCAAGCGAAATCAAGGATAAATATTAAAGACTTTAATTTATCCAGAGTTTAAAAATATCCAAATTGTCAACATGATACTACTTTATGGAATAAAATTCAAGAATAATATTCATGTACCAAAAATAGTTTGGGCATAAAAGAAATATATTTTTGGGTGAATAGTACCCCGTGAATACACTAAAAGTGTCCCGAATACCGAGTGTGAATGATACTAGAGTGAATAGTAATCGGATGAATAGTAACCCGTGAATAGTAACTCATGAATAGTATTCTGACACGAAAAGTACCCCGAATACCCGAGTGAATAATACCAGAGTGAAAAGTAACCCATGAATAGTAACTCGTAAAAAAAATACCAAAGAAAATGATATTCCATGACGA
Organism: Panax quinquefolius; assembly: GCA_020205615.1. NCBI lineage: Eukaryota > Viridiplantae > Streptophyta > Magnoliopsida > Apiales > Araliaceae > Panax > Panax quinquefolius. The sequence continues at coordinate 102,936,746 of CM035157.1, forward strand.
GTACAAAAGAAATGATATCTCATACAAGTATAATAGAATATACGAAACTGCAAATGGATTTTCACCCGCCATGCGGTAATCCACGTAGACAGATCATTTCCATAAGTTAGTAAAGAATGAATACGAAGGATCATTCACCATGCATGCGGTAATCCACATAGACAGGTTATTCCAACAAAATAATAAAGAATGGAATAACAGAAGAATTCACCATGCATGCGATAGACCACACAGACATGTTATTCCCAACAGAATAATAAAGAATGGAACTAGGTCATGCGTAATCCGCACAAACAGAATATTCCAACAGAATAATAAAGAATGGAACCAGGTCATGCGTAATCCGTACATACATGATATTCCAACAGAATAATAAAGAATGGAATAACAAAAGAATTTCACCAGGTATGCGGTACTTCACATAGACAAGTTATTCCAACATAATAATAAAGAATGGAATAACAACCCTTACGAGTATTGAAAGAAAATAACTCTCTTCATGTATACGAAAGAATAATACCCCTTATACAATAATGATATCCCTTAGCTCAGAAGAAAATGGATACTAGAATAGTGAAGTAGAAGACTTCGCTTTCTATAGATTTTCTCTCTATAATTTCTCTATAATAATTGCTCTTGTGAGACTTAGTGAATTGGTGAAAATAATGAAGGAATGAGCTTCTATTTATAGGAAAATATAGTTTCGATAATTACGTTTTGGGGCTCAAAATATTACGAGTATAATACCTTTATCTTTTCCTTCATTTTTAATTTAGTCCCGTAACTATTATCAAACTTGCACCACCTCCCTAATAGTAAATCATGTGAATCAATAGTAAATCACGTGACTCAATAGTTCTATACATGTAAAAATACTAATTATAGTATAGTACCTCCATCTAAACCTCCATTTTTAACTTAGTTATGCAAGTATTATCAATCTTGCACCACCTCCCTAATAGTACATGAATGTGAATCAATAGTACACACATGTGAACAAATAGTTATAAGCATATGAATTAATAGCAATTAATTGCTCATTTATCCGATTAATTACCCGATTGATCGGTATAACTTCTAGACATCAATTATTATCAAAATAAATATCGATTTCCACTAACACTAATAATCCCAACACAAATGGAACTATCAATTTCATCTTTAATCAACATTAACTTATTAATCATTAATATTATAACTCACAATATCTAACAACCATGTCGCTCCCCGGAAAAAGGGGCTTTCAGATAAGGATTTCTCCTTATTGGCGCGTAATTTGGTGACCAAACGTCTCTTTGACTGAACTTCTAAATATTGTTAATATTGCAAATAATAATATGAATAACTTTGCCATCTCAATTATGGATTTAATAATATAACATATTATGCCGATGATCTTTGTGACAATAATTGAATCAATAATATGAGAGATATGATTCATCAATTCATTGTAGCAATAATTGAGTATAAGCGAGTGACTTCTAACGTAAGCATCAATAATCAATACCGTAGTGCTACTATGCAACCACGCCAGATTATCGCATTACTTTACTACCGGTACTTCAACAGCTTTTATTCGGTAACACTTTATACGTTATTTTTATAAAAAGATAATTTTGTTATTTTCTAAATACGATAATACTTCCGTTGTGGGGTCCATTAATGATTATATTAGTCGCATTTGAATATTCCTAATAAAAAAGAATATTCCCCACCAAACGAATAACAACCTACTTACTTTGTAAAAATTTTAAATATCACCCTTAACTTTAACCCTTTCTCAATTTAACCATTTACTAAATAAAATAATAATAAGAAAATTGAATACTTTTATTTTATAAAATTTGGGGTCTCACAACCTAAGTGAAGCCAAAAATGGCTCGAAAGAAGGGCATAGGGTGGTAGTTAAGCGACAAGATCAATACTACCGCAGATAGAAGAAAGAAGCGCTTTAGCGATGCTAAGTAACCACTTTGACTTCAAATCTCAATTTGGAAAGTGTAGTCATAAAATGTAGTTACACTTGTTTTTATATATATATATATATATATATATATATATATATATATATATATATATATATTGGGTTTACAACACAGTTGGAAAGTAATGTAAAAGTTTCAATTAGTGATAGGAAATCTAGCAAGTAATGGAATTGTTAATATATATAAAGGAATTAAGCTAGAAACAAGTTGGTATAGAGTAAGTTTTTCAAATCAAACAATTAAACCAGGTAAGGCCATGTGTGTGAGTTGTTAAAACTGTTAATGTCAAAGACAACTATTTTGGCATTTAAAGAAAAAGAAAAGAAACATCAGGAATGGTTAGCATTAAGCATCTTGTAATAAATCTATAAGTATATATAGAAGCTATAAATTGTTAAACCACGTGTCCTTATCAAATTTAAGGCCTATAGAGGACTGTTTTTAACAAAAAGCTTAAGACCTTGCATCTATGCATTTTAAACCATGAATACATTGTATATAACAATTACAAGATGAAATAATGCTTGTATTAAAAGGCTTGGGGACTGTTATGTTAGTTTAGTGCTAAACCCTACTAAAATGTCTAGTATGGACTGTTTTGGTGTTAGAAAATTAACAGATTTTTGCAAGCATGTTAAGGAATATAATGTTATGTAATAATCATGTTTTAAAGGTTGTTAGAGTACCTAAAGGCTGCTTGAATCATATTATGGACTGTTGTGAGTTAAGAGCAAAAGCGTGCCCATAAGGGATTTGTTATGGGCAATTTGTGTAACTAATGTTATTAGACAGTGAGGAGAACATACATAACATGTAAAAATAGTTCCCTAAGTTAATTAAGGTCTACAAGGTGGGTTGAGCAATTTGATGCTTAAAAAGACTATGAAAATAAACTTTAAATAGTAATGAGCACTAAAATGAAGAACCACTATACATGGACCTTGTAAGAAAATTTTAATAGTTATTATATGATCTAAAAGCTACACAAGCTAAAAAAGAAACCAAGTCTATACTTTTTGAGTGTTGGACTTGTTGAAGATCACATTTTAAGCCCAAAGTGAACTAATTTGAGTAATTTTTTAGTACTAAACTTGTAAGATTGCAATGAAGTCATATAAAGTTGCTAATTGTTGTGCTAATTCTTGTTGGTGATGATTCCTAATCATTGCCATGGCCAAAGCTAGTAAGGAAACCAAATTAAGGTTTCTTTTTCAAGCCTAAAATGAGCTTGGATAGGTCAAAATGGGCTAGATGATAAAATAAAGTGTGGTGATGCTAAAAGTAACTTTAAGTAACTTAAATATATATGCCTAGAATATCCTAGTGGCCAGAACTGGAAAAGTTTGGAAAAAGTACAAAATCAGTTTTGTAAAAAAAGTTAGAAAATGGCTAAGTTTGAGCTCTGTTTTGGGTAGCTAAATGGGCATGAACAAGAAACTTAAACCTTGATAAAATACCTTGTAGTATGGTCTAGACGTAGGGCCAAGTGGTTAAGCTCTTATCTTAACCAAGGAGTCTAAACAAATCACAAAACTAGCATGGAAAATCATCCTAACTGCAGTTTTGAAAATTTTTATGTGTAAAATTTGAGATTTTTCCATTTGGTCTAGAACTCAATTTGAACACCTTAGACAAGTGAGTTAGAGTTATGCTAGGCTATTCTAAGTGTTGGAATGCTAATGTATACAAGAACTTGAGAAGTTAGTGTGTAAAAGCGTGAAAAAGCTAGGTTTAAAGGGTCAAAACCCAATCTATGCTTGGTAAACCTAAATGAATGCTAGAACTAGTCCTAACTAGATATAATTCAAGTGTTGGAATGAACTAAGGTGGCTAGAAATGAAATTGGAAAGAATGGACCAAAACTAGTAAACTTAAAACTGTGAATAGTGACCTAGTTTGGGCATTAGTTTTAAGAAGCATAAAGCGGCTTACTTGGAAACCTAAACTAGTACAAAAATACTTTGGTATGGGGTCTATAAGTATGCACAAATGATAGGTTCAAAAGACTATCATAGAAGATTCTAAAAATCCTCAAAGGTGCCTCAAAAAAAATAATAACTTTTGAAGTATATTTCTAAAAGTAAAGTTTAAGGATAGTAAATATTCTAACATGTTTAAATAAACTAATAAAAGTGTGTTATGGTCCAAGATCCATGACATGTCATATTTGGGTAGAATCAAGTATGTTTTGCCATAGTGTAGAAAAACAAAGATAGTAATGCATTAGTATGTTGAAATGAAACATTCGTGTGTTAAATTCCTTATAGGATGTAAACTGTATATATGCTGTGTGCGCATGTTATAATCATACTAAACCCTATTAAAGAGAAAAATGACTAATGTGAAAAAATGGATGAGGTATTTGAAAAATGTATACAATATCTCAGATATAGAAATCTAAACTACAACCTTGATCATTGAAACTACGTGTTATGTGAGCTTGCAAACTATATAACTTGGCTTTGTGGCTAATATGCTTGTTAATGTAAATAACTGTGTAGGATCTGTGAGAACCCTTCGATTAAGACAATAGACTACAAACGAGGCAAGTTTCTCAGTTTATTTATGTGGACTTATAATTGCTATAGATAACTGTTAGCATGATTTATGTTTATAAGTATGTAATACATATGAAATGTATTATTTGCTTTGTGAATGATGAAGATCAAATTATGACTAATTATTGAATTGAGTCGGGGAACTCAATATATATGTGTAATGAAGATAGGTACATGACATGTGTAGTATGCTATGGTATGTATGTTGCTACCAGCAAGACATAAATGTGATAATGTATTGGTAATATGCTTAAACACCAAGAATATAAATGCATGAACTGAATATGAAACTTATGTGTTACGTGATGCATGATGGTATTAGACTAGACTAGCTAGGCCGTCGTGCTCAATTTTGCTTAATTTGCAGGTTAAAGCTATGATGTGATCTATCGTGATTAAGAGCGCATGAAAAGAAGACTAGTGATTTAATTGAGATTGTGTTGAATCATTAGATGATATTTTCATGTGTAAATCACAGATGTGTAAATTTTTGAATTATTCGATAGATGAAGATTATTTGTTCTAAAAAGGGCATATGCTTGAAAGAATGAATTGTATATTTATATTCATATCTACTCAGGCTAAATAAATCATATAATAAATATGATTCTAGTATAAAGAAGATTTGTAAAGGTTGCGATTTAGAGAATGAATGAATGGAAAGAAAAAAAAAATTATTCTACATTTTTAGCTATTTTAACATTAAATAATATTTTAAATCTAGAACATGATAATATTAACGCACAAGATCGGGAAGGAAAATAGTCCCGATTTTGGGGGCGTTACAGTTGTTATCAGAGCTGTAGGTTATAAACCTTAGGTGGTGTACCTTAGGCTATAACCGCAGAGATGAGGATAAGGAATACACTCAAATATAGATTAATTTGTTAAGAGATGAAATTGGGAAATTCATTATTTAGTAAATAAGATTCAAAGAAGAATCTTGAAAAGTTATAAAGATCCAGAGTTACCTAACTTTGATGTTAAAGATAAAAAAAACTAATAATGAATAGAGTCTATGAGACTAAAAGTATAAAGGGAAAGGAGATCGTAAAACAAAACGATCATAAAATAGAAGAGAATCGTAATATAACATGATCATAAGATAAGATCACGACGTGATCAGATTGAATAGCAGAAAATCTATGAAATGATTATAATGATATAGCTTGACGCTATAAAGAGAATGTACTATGAAATGGTACTATGAAAACTCATAAAAGAGTTGTAGATGATGAGATACAGATTAAATAAAATTCGTATTGAGTAAAGGGAAGCTAGAATTGAGTGGGATTTCAATTGAGAACTCATGTTAGCAGGTAAGTTATACGATTCTTTGTATGGGCGGGGAATTATACTAGGTGTAACAACCACTTAGCTTCTGGTAGTGATAATCATTGAAATGTTTGTGTCGCGCTATTTTCTATATACCTGTTGAGAAGGTGATTCTTTTCTCATATGTATAACGGATAGGTCAAGAATATAAGATTAGGTTAGATGATATTAAGATTAGGTACGGTTCTTAAAACTAATGCATATGGTAAGTTCGTGACTCATAATCATATGGTATGTTTTGAACCCCTCAGTGAATGGACGCCTATGGTCTGACTAGGATAAGTTTTAAACTCATATGATTATGGCAAGTTCTTGGATTTCAAAAGTGTGGTAAGTTTGATGAACTTGGGTATAACTAAGTGTGAATGGATTATTGAGGATGATAGGAATAGATAGACTTATTAAACAATGGATCATTATAGAAAGTGGAGTTGATGATGGAAGCATAGGTATTCCAAATCTTCTAGCTATGCTATAATTCGAAATTTTTGACATCAAGCTAAATTCGCACTATGTACATTTAAAAAAAATGAATTTTTATTCTCAATGCATGGTGGCAAATGTGTATGTGTGGACTTCGGGACACTAACACATCGGTACCTGTTGAGATATGATAGCACTAAAACTGATTGTCAAAGATTTTTGAACTTTTTAAAGAATAGTCTATGCTAATTGTTCAGCTAGACGAAAATGATTTAAAATATATCAAAATGTATTTTATATATCATCAATGCATCATAGACCCTGATGTAGAGATGATAAAAATGATGGAGTCATCAATGTAATATTACTTAGTGTTGGATGTGATCTAAGGATCGTCAACCCACTGTGGTATGATGTAGTATGATAAAATCACCAAATGACAAAATCCTCAAATAGACTGTAAATACAGTGCGGTATCATGACGTCATAAAATGATTTTTAGAATTTTAAACCAGTTAAAGAAAAGCCAATACCAATTATAAGTGGCTAGACAAATGTTTTGATTGATGTTCGAATTATTGATATGCGTGTATCACAAAATTATGTGATTCATGATAGACTATTAGACTTGTTGGCCGTCGTGCTCAATCTTGCTTAATTTGCCAGTTAAAGCTATGATGTGATCTATCGTGATTAAGGAGCGCATGAAAAGAAGACTCTTGATTTAATTGAGATTGTGTTGAATCATTTGATGGTATTTTTATGTGTAAATCATAGATGTGTAAACTTTTAAATTATTCGATAGATGAAGATTATTTGTTCTAAAAAGGGCATATGCTTGAAAGAATGAATTGTATATTTATATTCATATCTACTCAAGCTAAATAAATCATATAATAAATATGATTCTAGTATAAAGAAGATTTGTAAATGTTGCGATTCAGGGAATGAATGAATGGAAAGAAAAAAAATTATTCTGCATTTTTAGCTATTTTAACATTAAATAATGTTTTAAATCTAGAACAGGATAATATTAACGCACAAGATCGGGAAGGAAAATAGTCCCGATTTTGGGGGTGTTACAATGGCCTTGACAGAAGAGTGTAGTGCAGTGCAACAGCGTAAGCTACCTTCGAAGCTTAAGGACCCGAGCAGTTTCACAATACTATGGTCCATTGGAAAGTTGTTTTTCAACAAATGCCCGTGTGACTTAGGGAGAGCATAAATTTGATGCCTTTGTCAGTTTTCAATCAATTGGGATTGCCAGCTCCAAAGTTGATAAATATTTCACTTAAAGCTTGTTGACAAATCCATCACCTATCCACGGGGTATTGTGGAAGACGTTTTGGTCAGAGTAGATAAATTTATCTTCCCAACTAACTTCATCATCTTAGACTATGAAGAGGATAGAAATATACCAATCATCAATGGGAGACCTTTCTTAGCCATGGGGCAAACTCTTATAGACGTCCAGAAAGGTGAGTTGACAATGAGAGTTCACGTTCAAGAAGTCACTTTTAACGTTTTTAAGGCTATAAAGTTTCCTACCGACGAGGAAGAATGCTTTCAGATTGATATAGTAGACATGATGTTAAATGAAGAAGTTGGAAATCTGGTTGATAATGAGCCTTTGAAGAGTGCTATATTGGGAGATTCAGAGATGGAAGATACTGAAATTATAGAATATGTGCATATTCTTGACACATCGCAACAGTTTTAAAGATTTAAGATTCCCGTCGAGCCAGTCAAACTTTCTGGGGGACATCAGCATGACTCAAGCCTTCTCTTGAGATGCCTCTAGATCTTGAACTTAAACCCCTTCCAGATCATTTAAGGTATGTATTTTTTAGTGAATTTTCAAAGCTGCATGTTCTTATTTCTGCTGCACTAACATCTTGCTAGGAAGATAAATTATTACGAGTACTAAGAGACTTGAAGTCAACAATTGGTTGCACTATAGCAGACATAAAGGGGATCAACCCCTCATTCTATATGCACATGATCTTGCTGGAAGATGATAGTAAACCATCAGTGGAGCAACAACGAAGACTGAATCCTATTATAAAGGAAGTGGTTAAGAAGGAAGTTCTAAAGTTGTTAGATACAGGGATTATATATCTGATATCAGACAGCTTTTGGGTGAGCTCGGTGCAGTGCGTGCCGAAGAAAAGGGGTATGATCGTGGTATCCAACGAAAATTACGAGCTAATACCTACCAAGACAATGACGGGGTGGAGAGTCTGTATGTATTACCGCAGACTGAATAAGGCTACAAGGAAATACCATTTTCCCCTCCCATTCATTGATCAGATGCTGGATAGGCTGGCAGGTCATCAATACTACTGCCTTCTAGATGGGTACTCATGATATAATCAAATAGTGATAACCCTAGAAGACCAGGAAAAGACTACATTTACTTGTCCGTATGGAACATTCACTTTTACAAGGATGTCTTTTGGGTTGTGTAATGCCCCAACCATATTTCAGAGGTGTATGATAGCCATTTTCTCGGATATGGTTGATCACAATGTTGAAGTCTTCATGGATAACTTCTCAGTTTTTGGAGATTCCTTTGACCTGTGTTTGGAGAATTTGGTAATGGTGTTAAAAAGATGTGTTGAGACAAATCTTATTCTGAATTGGGCAAAGTGCCATTTTATGGTACAAGAAGGTATAATTCTGGGACATAAGGTTTTGAAGAAAGGATTAGAGGTGGATCGAGCTAAGTTGGAAACTATTGAGAACTTGCCTCCACCTACTTCTGTTAAAGGTGTTCATAGTTTATTGGGGAATGCAGGCTTCTACCGTAGGTTTATAAAGGACTTCTCGAAGATCACAAAGCTACTTTACAATTTATTAGAAAAAGATGTCCAGTTTAAATTTGATGAGGAGTTCCTGACTGCATTTGAATATTTGAAAAAGAAGTTGACTACGGCATCTGTGATTACAACACCAGATTGGGACATTCCTTTTGAGTTGATGTGTGATGCAAGTAACTTTCCTGTGGGAGTTGTATTGGACGAGCGTAGGGATAAGGTTTTCCATGTTATCTATTATGCCAGCAAGACCCTTACTGGCGCCTAGTTGAACTACACTACCACAGAAAAAGGAGCTTCTAGCGATGGTGTACGATTCGACATGTTTCAAACTTACTTGATTGGGACTAGAGTGATTGTGTACACAGATTATGCAAAGAATCAATACTTGGTAGCAAAGAAATATGCCAAGCCCAAATCGATCGGTGGATACTTATTTTGCAAGAATTTGACTTAGAAATTAAGGACAGAAAAGGGACTGAGAATTAAGTGGTGGATCACCTATCTAGATTAGAAAATAAGGGAAAGGATGCAAATAACAAAGTTATGATCAATGAGTCCTTCCCAGATGAGCAATTGTTCGTGGTGAAAGGCGAAGTGCCATGGTTCGCAGACTATGCAAACTTTCTAGTAAGCAAGATAATCCCTTCTGACTTGACTGGGCATCAAAAGAATAAGTTTCTCCACGATGTGAAATGGTTTATTTGGGATTAACCTTATTTGTTCAAGTAGTGTTCTGATTAAATGGTTAGAAGGTGCTTTCCATATAGCGAGACAGAGGGTATATTGCAGGATTTCCACACATCAGTATATGGAGGTCACTATGGAGGTGAAAGGACAGCGACCGGGGTTTTGCAAGTAGGTTTTTTTTTGGCCGACTATTTTCAAAGATGCTTACAGCTTTGTTCAGAGATGTGATAGATGTCAGAGGGTAGGGAACATATCTAAGTGTAATGAAATACCCTTGAATACAATCCTTGAGGTGGAGATCTTTGATGTCTAGGGGATATACTTTATGGGGCCTTTCGTTTCATCATGTGGGAACTTGTACATCCTACTGGCAGTCAATTACATATCTAAATGGGTGGAAGTGGCAGCTCTACCGATGAATGATGCTAGGGTGGTTTTGAGGTTTCTTTAAAAGAGAATTTTCACGAGGTTTGGGACTCCCATGGCAATTATTATTGATGAAGGAAGCCATTTTACGCAATCGCCATTCTGACTTTGTTGGCCAAATATGGGAAGAATCATTGAATAGCTACTGCTTACCACCCCCAGACTAATGGCCAAGTAGAAGTATCAAATCGTGAGATGAAGAAAATACTGGAAAAGATAGTGAACCCCACGAGGAAAGGTTGGTCACTAAAGTTGGATGATGCGGTATGGGCTTATAGGACTGCCTACAAAACACCGCTGGGTATGTTTCTATTTCAGCTTGTGTATAGAAAGGCTTGTCACCTTCCCATGGAGCTTGAACACAAAGCCTATTGGACAATCAAGAAGCTGAATTTTGACTTAAAGGCTGCAGGGGAAAAACGTCTACTTTAACTCAATGAGTTGGATAAATTTAGATTGCAGGCCTATGAAAATTCTAAATTGTACAAAGAAAAGGTGAAAAAGTGGCCTGGTCACAGGATTATGGAAAGGGTATTTGAGCCAGGGGCAAGTAGTGTTGTTATTTAATTCTAGACTTAAACTCTTCCCAAGAAAGCTCAAGTCAAGGTGGTCAGGTCCTTTTACTGTAAAGACTGTATATCCACACGGTGCAATAGAAATTTTCGACAAGTGCCCTAACAAGCCTTTCAAGGTTAATGGACAACGGCTTAAGCATTACTATGGTGGTGAGGTTGGTAGGCAGAAGGTTGCCTCAATCATTTCTACAACTTGATAAAATCAGATATAGTCAAGCTAGTGGACTATAGACTAGCGCTCAATGAGAGGCACCCCATTATTTCTCTTCTCTCCTCGTGTCTAATTCTTTGTGCATTATGTCTACTTCTTTCTCATGTTTAATTCTATATAAGCATGTCTATCTCTCCCTACTGTTTAATTCTTAAGATGCATATATATCTACTTCATACTACTGTTTAATTCTGATGGTGAATCATGTCTATATCTTCCCCCCATGTTTAATTCTTGTGATTATAAAAAATTTTGACACAAATTATGATAGAGATTAATGCACATATCCTTTTTGATAGAAATAGTATATAGAGCATTTTTGGATATACAATCATTCATAAATGTTATACAGTTTAAATTCTGATTTGGGAATTGGTATATCTCATTTTTGCGAATGCTTGATATGCAGGTTTGATAACTCGTAAAAAGTTGTTGCTGGTTCCTTCTTATGTACAAACCAGTTCCCGCGGATAGGCAGTACAAAGTTGGCGCACCCATACCAGACTTCAGAGCACTTAGACCCTCGGTAGCCATGCGCTAATAACAACATAAACTCATGGCGCTTGCCGCATTTGAGTCTAATTCAAGATAATTTTAAATGCTTTAAATCATGAATTCACGTCTCATTTTAGTTACAACACTTCTTCATTCTTTAGACGTGCTCCTTCACACCTCTCCTACAAGAAACTTCTTCCCCTTCTACTTCTCTAAACGGTTTCCATACAAACACTCCTATCCGACCACGATTCTCACTTTCCTTATCAACACTCAACCTCTATATATCACCCATTGAAACACTGAAATTTACCTAGGGTTTGTCAAAGTATTTAGAAGCAACAAGTTTGGGGGTTATTTGTAGCGTGATCAGAGATTGTTCAAAGTATAGTTAATTTCTCCTCTTTTTACATCATTTAGGGTTTTCCTTTGTCAATCTCCATGGATCCAAAATAAGCATGTTCTTGCACTCCTGAATCATCCTCTTCCAGCAGTCAAGATGAAGACATCTTGGACCTCACCAAGTTTGTCAGCTTAGAAGCTCAGATGGAGTATTACCAAATTGTGGCCAAAACATTTGTGAAGGAACGAGGATTCAATCCCGGGAAGTAAGATACGCATCTTTGGGAAATAATTCAGGAAAGAGGTTGGGTTGGAGTTGTATCCATTCCGATGCCTGCTCCCATGGCTATCAGACTGTGAGTTCTATGCCAACGCTTAAGGAAACAATGAGTAGGTTATCGTTTATCAAAGGCGTGCAAGTGGAGTATTGCCCATAGGTGATTAGGGAGGTCTTCAATTTGCCCAACCCACTAAATAGTTGCACTAATTGGGTGGAGGCTACTAGGTTTGAGACAGACTTAGATAGGGTCATTGCTAAATTGTGTGGGCCTACTACTCAGTGGAACTACAAACAAGACACGAATCAGCCCACCAATTAACCAAGTTCAACGCTTAATCGCTATTCAAAGGCATTGAATCTGTTTATATGTGCCAAGTTACTGCCATCTTCGCACCAGCATGACATCCCATCTGAGCGAGCAATCATACTATGGGGGATCATCACGAGCAAATACATAGACGTGGGCCACTTCCTTCACTAAAACATGCTACGTTACATGAGGGGGATCACCACAGGCAGCATCCCACATGCCTCTGTGGTAGCCCATCTATGTGCAAAAGTTGGAGTTACTTGGGAAAATGAGGAGTTGCAGTTATCGAGCCAACATATTACACATGCCACTATTGTGAAGTTTGAGGACTGGGCAGGAGGCACGCCACACCCAAGGGGAAAAAGATTTATCTTTCCAGTTCCATCATCGGTGCCATCGCCACAGCCAAGTGAGGCATTTACTTCCCCCCATGCCACTTCAGAGATGGATGATCGCAGGCTAAGGTGACTGGAGAGGAAAGTGGACGTCATGCATGATAACTTTTTGGCGTTCATAAATGGGCTGTCTAGGTCATTAGCCAAAGCTTTTACATAGCAAAGGACTTTGTTAGAGTGGCCTATATTTGGTTCATTCATGCCTTACCCACCGCCAGATTCACCACCCGAGGAGGGTGGCCATGCCGACACTTAGGGGAGTTTTTGTGCCTTTACCTTCATTCATTGAGGACAATGAATATGCTAAGTTCGGGGTATTGGGTTTAATTAGTAGTTTAGGGCATGTAGTATAAATTGCATCATTTATCATTGTTTCATATAGTTATTGCATGTTAGTTAGTAATATTAGTTTAATTTTCTTGCATTTTTTTTTTGTTTTGTTGCTTATTTCTTGTTTTAGTTTATCTATTTAGTTGCATAACATTGTCTAATCCCAAGTATCTAGTTAGTTGAATTCTAATTTTGCCAATGATGATTTAAGAAATTTGATGGATTCTTGAACTAGGTTGATATCTTGAGCTGAGTTATAATGTTATACATGATATGATTTATGCTTGTTGTTTAGATGCTACCGGGTAGCACATTAGTATTCATGTTTGCTTGTTGGTTAAAGATTATATTAATTATTTACTGATATAAAAACGTTGTTTTAAAGATAGAAGTGTGTAGGAAGTGAGCATTGATTATGAAAACACTGAAACTCAAACTTTGGGAACACATGGGTATACTTGCTATACATAAAAAAAGAAAAAAATGAATAATTATCGTGGCTAGTCTTGTTTTGGAGACTTTGTTACTTGAGTAAGTACACCCGAGGGAATTGTCTCTACACCTAGCGCCCTAAGGTCTTAATGGTTTGGGAGTTGTTGGTTGAAAGCTCGCTATGGGGTAGCACTGTTAGCTTAATGGAATGAGACATTGCACAGTCATGGGAAAAAGAAAAAAAAAAAATCAATAAACATCGCGGGAAAGTACGAAAATCGCCCTCATGAGTAAAAATAAAGTAGAATAAGCCCATTGCTGAACCTTAGTTTGTATTGATGTGTTGGAGTAGTTGTTGTTTCATTTGTATGCATAGTTCTTGATTTGAATTTCAATTTTCTTTCGGAAGCAGTTTAGCATGTGTAGTCCTTGCCTTTGGCAAGCTTATTTGTGAACACATCACACACACTGACATCTTTATATAGGAGTTTGGATTATTTCATCGTATGTCATTATGCATATGGTTTAGTTGGATTCTTTATTCTTGAATCTGGATATTTCTTTGAGGCATATCTTATTGGAATTCTAGCATGGCTGGAAATCTTGGGACTCACTTGCTTGATAGTGTAATTGCATAGCATGTAGTTTGCAATTTTTAATTTGTATTGGTGTGTATTGCTTGAGGGAAAACAATAGTTCAATTTTGGGTGTATTTGATAAGTAGGTTTTATACCTACTTATTGATTACCAATTTACTAGAATTTTGCTTCACTTGAGTATGTTTAGTATGTTTTTGTTGCTTTTTCTGTTTGTTTTGCAGTTTGCATAGTGAAAACTCCCAAGTCATGGAAATGGCATAACAAGGACTAGGATGAAAAAGGTAGCTGAGCTCAAGCAATGGAAGAGGATCTTTGAAGTGGTCAAATGATGAAAAAATAACTAAAGAAAAGAAGAAGTAGAATGCAGTAGCAACACAATGAGAAAATACTAGCGAAGATGCGAGAATCCGACACCAGTCTTGGTGCGCCAAAGACTAGGCCGGACACTCAACAACGCCCACGCCATAAGCATTCCAGAAGCAGATATAAGGCAGCGTGGCCACACCCATTTAGAAACGAGGGATTGCAGTGCGCTGCGCGCCGCCAGAACTCGGCAGAAAAGAACACTCGGTGGCGCTGCGCCCAACTCTATTGTATCACCGCGCGGCCGCGCCAATCAGACTTGGATTAAATGCTGACTTTCCATTTTGTAATGTTGGAGCGTGATTGCTATATTTAGATGTATTTACTGGCTTAAAAAGACGATTATTATCAGTTATTCATTACTACTTTTAGGGTTTCATAGTCTAGAGAGAATCTATAACATTTCTCCATCATTTTGAGCTTCTCTCTCTAGATTAAATAAATTATAAATATTGGGTTTCATTTTAGTGATGATTGTGGTCCTAAACTAGCTTGGAAACACACTTTGAAGCAGGGATTTATCATATTTGATTTCTCATTTCCCTTAAATCTCTTTGTTATCTTTGTTTATTTCCATGTTTGGCTTAAATCCCATAATGGGTGTTGATTCAGTAATGAACTAACTTCTATTTTTTGGATTCTATTGAAGTTTAATGTGTAGTCTAGAGTTGTATGCCCTATTGTGATGCTTGTATGCTTAATGTTGGAGAGCCTAACTTGGTTGCACCTAAATGTTTGAATGTTTGATCACCATTCACCCTAATAACTTATATGGAATTGAAAAAGGAAATATAAGTGCAGATTTAACCATGTTAGCATGCGATTATGAGACTTACATGTATTAGGTTTAGTGATTCATGACCCAGATAGGCGTATACTGGTTAACCATGTGTAGTCATTGAGAGAGCTTGTGTTTAAATCATTATTGCTTGTAATTCACATAGACATATAGTGGGTTAGGTATTAATGATGCTCATATGAATTCTATCATTTTGTTGATTTTGTGTGATTTGGAAGTGGTGCATCGAAAGATGGCCATGTTTTACTTTCGCTGCTCTCGACTAGCTGTCCATATTAATTAATTAGGCATAACAAGAGGCGTGCATTTTGAATAAAGCATTAAATGACATTAGAATCCCATTTCTCTCCACTTTGATTCCCTAAATCTAATATTTAGTAATTTTGTGTTGATAATTAATTTAGATTTCAATTTTCTTGTTAATTAATGGTTTGAGCAACCAGAAATAGTGAATAGGTTTTTGCATGCTAGTATAGAATTATTCACCTTTCTCCGTTGGAATGATACTTTGACCCGTGTATACTGGCATGAGTTAGAGTCTATTTTGTTAACCCGAAACAAGCCCAACAATATTATGTTCTGAATGCCATCTTCAGTACATCCTCTTTTCTTACCTTTAGTTGATGATACCCACTTCTCAGATCTATCTTTTAGAAGTCTCTAGATCCTTTCAACTGATCAAACAAGTCATCTATTCTTGGTAACAGATACTTATTCTTAATAGTAACTTTGTTTATTTCCCTATAATCAATGCAAAGACGCATCGACCCATCCTTCTTTTTCACGAACAACACAGGTGCTCCCCACGACGATACACTCAGCTGAATGTATTCCTTGTCTAGTAGCTCTTGCAATTGTACCATCAATTTCTTCATCTATACGGGAGCCATCCTATATGGGGCCTTCGATATTGGAGTAGTCCCTAGTGCTAAATCGATAATGAACTCAATCTCTCTGTCAGGCGGAAGTCCTGGCAAATCATTAGGAAATACGTCCACAAAATCCCTAACAACTGGTATCCCTGATGAGTAGGTTTATAACCTACGAATTGGCCTCTAATTCAAGCTAAACTGTGTTAATTCTTTGTTTTTATGTTTTGTTTTTACTTGTTTAGTGTTGTTTTGTGTTTAGGTGAGGTGGAGTGGCAATTGGACGAAAAGGGTAGAATTATGGCAAAATTTGGCAAGTTCAGGAGCAAAAGTGGATAATTAATGAATATATGCCGGTGGGGTTTTTATGTATTATTAAACCCCGTAAAGGCGAAGGTACAAGAGAATTAACGGTCTATAGGTTGCAAAGTGAGGTACGGAAATCAGTCTCCTGCTTGGTTTGAAATGCTGCAACAACGTGAAGGCTAGTAATTTGAATTACTTGAAACTCAATTATGCATGGAATTAGAGTCAGAATATGTGTCTTGGCATACAAATAAACAACAAACAACAAGTTTGAGGAGCGGAGAGACAAGCAATTAACAACCTGGAAGCTAATTTTGAAGCAAGAGCATTAGAGGAAGATTTTGAAGGAAATTTCCCAATAATTGAATATTAAGTCTAGAGAGAAAGGTGGTTCTGGATTCATTCTCTTTCTTTAGTTTATTATTTGTAATTGGGATGATGTTTACTTTAATTAAATCAATTTTTAATTCATTGATGATGAACTAATTTACTTTTTAGGCTTATAACAGATCTTTAAGTGGAACGATGATTATGTAATCTTTGATTTTCAGTTTAATAAGCTATTATTCAGTTTATCTATATTAATTTGTGCTTGAATCTATGAATTACCTGATCACCAATTCTTTGTGGATTTGTATGGATTCGAGAGAGGAAATATGAGTCTAGACCTAGTTAATATAGCATGTGTTCTTGAATTCTGTGATTGAATGGAATCTTGATTTATGTTGGGGTAGAGATATTCCTAGCATCGCATGTAATCGGATAGAGAACTTGAATTTAAACCTTCTTTGATTGCAATTCACATAGAGATATAGTGAGTTAGTTAATTAAGGTGTTTAACTTAATTCTATCTAATTTATGGATTTAAATTAATATGGTATTAGTGCATCGAGAGATGGCTAGTTCTACTTGCGTGTTCTTGATTAATAAATTGGGATAGTAAGTTAAATTAGAATAAAAGGGTAATAATCAAAGTGATACTTAGAGTGAAGTTGTAAGCATAATACTCCAATATTTGTTCAAAATTTTAGTTTAGGGTTTGTTGATTTTTTGGTGATTTTAGTATTTTTAATATATTTAGTTTTTATAATTATAATTCTTAATTTGGTAGTTTAATAAAATTTGGATTATTAGGAAACTAATAATTGTGAGGGTGAATTTCTTGCTAATCTCTGTGGGAACGATACTCTACTTTCACTTTATTACTTATTGACCACGTATGCTTGCGTGTTGAGCATAACTAGATTTTACCCAATAAGTTTTTTGTGCCGTTGTCGGGGACTAGTATAGATTTTAATAATTTTTGCAATATCAGTTTAATTAGTCCAGTTTTACTTCAACATTTTGTTTCTTTGGTTTTGTGCTTTTTTATTTCGAGGTTTTTGAAGTTGGTTTATACAAACTTGGTCAAAAACCGGACTTGCTTCCTTTTGAGGATGATATTGAAAGCGGTTTCAAAGGCTAAGTAAGTGGATCGAGGATACAAAGGAAAACTTCGAGAATTCGAAAAAGAAGACGTAATAGATGCCAAAGACCAGAAAGCGTTGAGGGACTTTGCTACTCCTAAAGTGACTGAACTTCAGTCGAGTATCACCAGGTCGGTGATGTGACGCCCCCAAAATAGGTATACATCACCCATCTTGAGTCGCCAAATACATGGTACAAAATTCAAATACAACTTAATTATATACAACAACGTGTAAAATACGACAAAACATAATCTAAGAGTTTTAATAAGAATATTGTCATCTAGATAATATACACACTCAATGGAGTCCTCATTACATTTATTGTCACATTATTTAATAGAATAGTGAGGACTACTAATATTATCATCTGGACCGTCACTAGTCCCGGCTACGTTCTCATTTCCTGAAGAGAACAGTGAAAGAAAGGGTGAGCTCAACTAGCCCAGTAAGAAATATTATGTCTAAGATAATGCAGAATAAATTATCATTAGTCTTCAACAATGTTAAACTAATAAAATACAATAGACATCAAGTTTAGCTGCATAATGAATAAGCAATCCATTAGAAGAGTAAAGTAGAGCATGATATCTACTATCTTCTATGATTTAAAATGTTTTCATCAATTTTTATTGTTGAGACTCGACAATAAATAAACCACATCATCGAGTCATCCACGCATCTGCGGGCCAAGGATATTCATTAAATCATCAATGGTCATGACTATATCGAATAATTTCGGTCATAATCATACCAAAAGTCGTCCATCAATGCACTACAAAGCTATCGAGGACTTTTACCACATCATTTATAATATTATAGGTCATGATTATATCGAATAATCCTTAGTCATAATCATACCAAGTCCATCTATGCACGTAATCCAAAGATGACTTTCATCACAATATAAGCATGAGGATGATGACAATGACATAATGATTCAATAAAACAAGATCAAGAATAAATTTTAAAGATTTATAAGTTAATTTATCTTGAAATCAATTACGTCCAAATTGTCAACATGATACTGCTTTGTGGAGTAAAATTTATGAATGCTCAGAAGAATATTTCCATGAAAAGATACCGGATGAAGCGGAAATATCCAGGATATTCTACTAATTTCATGGAGTATAGAAGCCAAAACTTTAACCAAATGAGTATCATAGAATATATGAAACTACAAATGGATTTTCACCCGCCATGCGGTAATCCACGTAGACAGATCATTTCCACAATTTAACAAGGAATGAATACGAAGGATCATTCACCATGCATGTGATAATCCACATAGACAGGTTATTCCAATAGAATAATAAAGAATGGAACCAGTTCATGCGTAATCTGCACAGACAGGATATTCCAACAAAATAATAAAGAATGGAATAACAAATAATTTCACCATGCATACGATAGATCGCACAGACAGGTTATTCCAACATAATAATAAAGAATGGAACCAAGTCTAGCGTAATCCGCACAAACAGGATATTCCAACAGAATAATAAAGAATGGAATAAAAAAGATTTCACCATGCATGCGATAGACAGCACAGATAGGTTATTCCAACAGAATAATAAAGAATGGAATCAGGTCTAGCGTAATCCGCACAGAGAGGATATTCCAACAGATTAATAAAGAATGGAATAACAGAAGAATTTCACCATGTATGCGGTACTTCGCATAGACAGGTTATTCCAACATAATAATAAAGAATGGAATAACAGAAGCTCTCTTCATGAATACAAAAGAAATAATACCCCTTACCTTAGAAATAAACTGGATATTGGAGTAGAGAGGTAGCAGACTTCTCTTCTTCTTTCTCTCTATAATTTTTCTCTATAATAATTGCTCTATAGCTTTAGTGAATTGGTGAGAAATGAAGGAAGAATGAGCTTCTATTTATAGGAAAATATAGTTTCGATAATTGAACGTTTTGGGGCTCAAAATATTATGGTACAATACCTTCAACTTTTCTTTCATTTTTAATTTAGTCCTGCAAGTATTATCAAACTTGCACCACCTCCCCTAATAGTAAATAATGTGAATCAATAGTTCAATCATGTGAATGAATAGTTATAATCATGTGAAAATACGAATTACAGTACAGTACCTCCATCTATACCTCCATTTTTAACTTAGTCATGCAAGTATTATCAATCTTGCACCAACTCCCCTAATAGTACAAGAATGTGAATCAATAGTACCCACATGTGAACAAATAGTTATAATCATGTGAATTAGTAGCAATTAATTGCTCATTTATCCGATTAATTACCCGATTTATCAATATAACCCCAGACATCAATTATCATCGGAATAGATATCAATTTCCACTAACACTAATAATCCCAACACAATGGAACTATCAAATTCATCTTTAATCAACACGAACTTATTCATCATTAATATTATAACTCACAATATTTAACAACCAGGTCATTCCCAGGAAAGAGGGGGCTTTCCGATAAGGATTTCTCCTTATTGGCCCAATTAGATGACCAAACCTCTCCTTGACAGAACTTCTAGACATTGTAAATATTGCAATTTAATAATATAAATAACTTTGTCATCTCAATTATTGATTTAATAATATATCATATAATGTAGATGATACTGTGACAATAATCGAATCAATAATATGAGAGATATGATGCAACAATTATTGTAGCAATAATTGAGTATAACTGAGTGACTTCTCACGTAAGCATCAATAATTAATACGGTGTGCTACTATGCAACCACACGTATTATTGTAGTTTTACTACCGGGTAGTTCAACAGTTTTAACGGTATAACTTCCATCGTTATTTTTATAAAAAGATAATTATGTCATTTTCTAACTACGACAATACTTTCGTTGTGGGATCCACCAATGATTGTGTTGTCGTACGAATATTCCCTGTTAAAACGAATATTCCCCAACCAATCGAATATTATATAACCATTTTCTTACTTTGCAAAATTTTTAAATATTACCCACAACTATAACATTATATCAAATCCACACCATAATATTCAAAAATATATTTCGAGAAAATTATTCTTTATTCGTAAAAGTTGGTGTCTTACAGGTGATTTCTGCGAATACATTTGAAATGAAGCCTGGGACTATTTAGATGATCCAAAACTCGGTTCAGTTTAGGGACTTGTGAATGATGATCCGAATGAACATTTGTTTAGCTTTTTGGATATATTTGACACCTTCAGGTACAATGGGGTGTCGGATGACGCAGGCAGGCTTCGCTTGTTCTCATTCATTTTACGGGATAAGACAAAGAGTTGGTTACATTCTCTACCATCGAGATTAATAACTACATGGGAAGACCTCGCTCAAAAATTTCTAGCAAAATTTTTCCCACCAGCAAAGACTGCAAAAATGAGGAACGAGGTTACTATGTTTGAATAGCAGCATGGGGAATCACTATATGAGGCATGGGAAAGATACAAGGAATTGCTCAGAAAGTGCCCACATCACGAATTACCTAAGTGGTTGTAAATGAACACATTTTACAATGGGTTACATGGGAATCTCAGGACCAGTATTGATGCAGCATCAGGTGGAGCTTTTATGGAAAAAAGTTATGAGGAGGCATACGATCTGATAGAAAAAATGGAAGCTAATAATTACCAGTGGCCTACGACAAGAATGACACAACCTAAGGCAGCTAGGGTGTTAGAGGTAGATGGAGTGACGGCATTAAAGACAAATTTTAGCATTATCAAAGAAAGTGGATGCTTTGTCACGGAATGCATACCACAATAGAGTTTCTGATTATTTATAAATTGTGCGTGGGTGAAAATCCTATGGAATAATATGCAATCAACCCAAAGATCGGTGCAATTTATGGGTAGCTACAATAGGATTCCACATAACATATATCGAATGCATATAATCAGGGAATAGGAATCACCCTAATTTTTTGTAGAGTAATAATGAGCATCAAGAAGCTCCACGACCATCTTACCCCCTGAGATTCCATAATCAACATCAACAAACAAATTTCAACATCAGAGAGAAAAACAGATTAAGAAGAGTTGTTGTCAAAATATATAACAAGCAACGAGGTGGCTATGAAATCACAAGCAGTAGCTATTTAGAATTTGGAAAATCAGATGGGACAAATAGCTTTTGCATTGAATAATAGGCCTCAAGGAAATTTACCCAGTGATATAGAGAAAAATCTAAAGGGGAATCATGAGCAATGTCAAGCAATTATGTTAAGGAGTGGAAAACAGCTTGAGGGGCAAAAAACAGAAAATTTTACTGTAAAAGATGATAACAAATAAAATGAAAATAATGTGGTTGAGGACAAACAAGATGAAAGAAAGCAGGTGGAAAAAAGAAAAATAGATAATGAACCAGTTGTGTATCCTCCTCCACCTTTTCAGCAAAGAATTCAGAAACAATAATTAGATAAGCAATTCACCAAGTTTTTGGAAGTTTTTAAGAAACTTCAAATAAATATTTTGTTTGCAGAAGCCTTAGATCAGATGCCTAGTTATGCCAAGTTTATGAAGGGAATTCTGTCCAGGAAAAAGAAGTTGGAGGATTTTGAAACTGTGGCATTAACGGAGGAGTGCATCGCAGTACTACAAAGGAAGTTACAACCAAAGTTGAAAGATCTGGGGTGTTTCACTATTCCGTGTAAAATTGGGAATATGGCATTTCAAAAGTGTTTATGTGATTTGGGGGCGAGTGTAAATCTCATGTCGTTATCAGTATACACCGAATTGGGTTTACCAACTCTAAAACTGACCAATAATTCTTTACAATTGGCAGATAGGTCAGTCACGTACCCGAGAGGAATTGTGGAAGATATTCTGGTTAAAGTGGATACAATTATATTCCCTACTGACTTCATAATTCTGGATTACGAGGAAGATAAAAGTATCCCAATCATCCTAGGGAGACCGTTCCTGACTATGGGTAGGACTCTTATCGATGTGAAAAAAGGTGAACTAACTATGAGGGTTCAAGATCAGGAAGTCAAGTTCAATGTGTTTAAAGCTATGAAGTTCCCTATGGATGAAGAAGAGTGTTATCGGGTGGATGTCATTGATCGGATAGTTAATGAAGTAATGAAGACATGGAAAAGAGTTTGGTTAATGATCCATTGGAAACTACATTATTGGGAGATGCGGAGTTTGTGGATTATTTGCAGATGCTAGACTCTTTTCCACGAGTTAGCAGATTTAAAGCACCATTTGAACCATTGCACATAGAGGAAAGAGCCACAACAAGGATGAAACCTTCATTGGAGGAACCACCTACACTTGAGCTTAAGCCACTTCCTAAACACCTAAGGTATGCATATTTAGGCAATTCTAATACTTTACCTATTATTATTTCTGTCGCGCTTAATGAATTACAGGAAAATAAGTTACTGAGAGTGTTTAGAGAACACAAATCGGCTATAAGATGGACAATTGCAGATATCGAGGGAATTAGTCCATCCTTTTGCATGCATACGTAATTCTTATGGAAGAAGATGCAAAGCCAATAGTGGAACAACAAAGGCAGCTCAACCCAATCATGAAATAAGTAGTGAAGAAAGAAATTCTAAAGTGGTTGGATGCGGAATCATCTACCCAATTTTAGGCAAGGCGTGGGTCGATCCCCTAGTTTAGTGTGTAAAAAAAAAAGAGGAATGAATAGTAGTATAGAATAATGACAATGAATTAATTCCTATGAGGACGGTGACCGGTTGAGGGTTTGCATGGACTACGGTGAAGTGAATAAGACAACCCGCAAGGACCACTTTCCTTTGCCTTTTATTGATCGGGGACGTTGGATAGGTTGGCGGGACACGAATTTTCTTGTCTCACTGATGGGTATTCGGGGTATAATTAGATAGTTATTACTCCTCAAGATCAATAAAGACTACTTTCGCGTGCCCATACGGACACTTTTGCATTCGAGGAGAATGTCTTTTGGCTTGTGTAATGCACCTGCAACCTTCCAACAGTGTATGATGGCCATTTTCTCGGACATGGTGGAAAAGAATGTGGAAGTCTTCATGGATGACTTCTCTATCTATGGAGATAATTTTGATATTTGTTTAGAGAACTTGGTGATGGTTTTAAAGCGATGCGTGGAGACAAACTTGGTACTTAACTGGGAAAAGTGTCATTTCATGGTTGAAGAAGGAATAATTTTGGGGCATAAGGTCTCATCGAAGGGATTAGAGGTTGATAGCGCGAAGTTGGAAATAATTGAAAATCTTCCACCACCAACTATAGTCAAGGGAATCCGTAGTTCTTTGGGACATGCAGGATTTTACCAAAGGTTCATTAAAGATTTCTCTAAGATTGCAAAACCACTATGCAGTCTCTTAGAGAAGGACGCGGTTTTTAAGTTTGATGAGGATTGTAAGTCAGCATTTGAGTTATTGAAGAAAAAGTTGACTATAGTGCCGATTATTGTCACACCGATTGGAACATGCCTTTTGAGTTAATGTGAGAGATGACGACTACTATGGCAGTAGGGCTATTTTGGGTCAACACCGAGAAAAGATATTCCACACCATATACTATGCAAGTAAAACATTTATGGAGACACAAATGAATTACAGAACTACAGAGAAGGAGTTACTTGTAGTATTATATGCCTTTGACAAAATTTGGGCATATTTGATTGGAACAAAGGTGGTGGTTTATACGGATCACTCAGCAATTCGGTATCTAATCTCGAAGAAGGATGCTAATCCATGACTTATTAGATGGATACTCCTTCTATAAGAATTTGATCTTGAAATAAAAGATAAAAAGGGGACAAAGAATCAAGTTGCAGATTATCTTTCATGGTTAGAAAATCCAAATAAGGATGGGGCAGATAAATGTTTAATTAACGAGTCATTTCCGGATGAGCAGCTGTTTGGAGTCAATATAGAATTTCCATGGTATGCAGATTTTGCCAATTATTTGGTAAGAAACGTCCTTCCAACTGATCTTACACGGCAATAAAAGAAATAGTTCCTACATGACGTCAAGTGGTACATGTGGGACGAGCCATATCTATTCAAATAGTGTGCAAATAAAGTGATTCGTCAATGTGTGCCATACAGTGAAGTAAATAATATATTGCACCAGTGCCATTCGTCTGCATGCGGGGGACATTATGGAAGTGAGAGAACAACGACAAAAGTGCGTCAAACAAGGTTCTACTGGCCTACAATATTTAAGGATTCCCACCAGTTCGTTAAAAGCAGTGACAAATGTCAAATAGTGGGTAACATATCGAAGAGGAATGAGATTCCACTACAAACTATCTTGGAAGTTGAAATTGTTGATGTTTGGGGAATGGATTTTATGGGGCCATTTCCTCCCTCGTTCAATAATTAGTACATCTTTCTTGCGGTTGACTATGTATCAAAATGGGTTGAAGTTGTAGCACTCCCCATAAACAATGCCAAAGTGGTTCTCAAGTTCTTGCATAAGAATATTTTTACAAGATTTGGCACGCCAAGAGCTATTATTAATGATGAGGGTAGTCACTTCTGCAACAGATCGTTTACAGCTCTTTTGGTAAAATATGGGGTCAACCATAAGGTAGCTGCATCATATCACCCCCAAACAAGTGGGCAAGCTGAGGTTTCGAACAGGGCGGTGAAGAAAATATTAGAAGAGGTAGTAAACCTGAATAGAAAATACTGGACTCTCAAATTGGATGATGCATTATGGGCTTACAGGACAGCTTATAAGACACCAATTGGGATGTCTCCATATTAGTTGGTTTATAGGAAAGCATATCTGTGATGCCCCCAAAATAGGTCCACACGACCCATTCTGAGTCGCCAGATATCACTCTATAAAAATCAAATACAAACTTCATTTATACAACTATTGAACTGTCATGCAGAGTACGACAACAGATAAGCTGTGAAATTTAATACAATATTATCTCGTAGATAGTACCCAAACTCAAATTGTTACAATGCCATATAAAATACAACATCAAATATTTTAAGACCCCAAAAAAAGAACGAGAAGATTACTATCATATTTATTCTAATGACGTGCACTTTTGACGCTTTCAAAGTCGAGTTCTCATCACCCTATTGTTGTTCGCCAAAATCAATTATTAAGTGACGTATAAAATATGACACACACATCTTAGGTCCTCAATACAATTATCCGTTGCATGTCATGCCGTTTTATAATGTATTGAGAAACTTCGACAGTCTCGGACCATCACACTATTTCCCTGTTATCCCCACTCGACCCAGCTACACTCTTATTACCTGAAAGGAATTGTGAAGCAAAGGGTGAGCACAAATAGCCCAGTAAAGAATATCATGACTAAAGATAATTAAATTATCAATAGCCTTCGTCAATAATAAATTAGAGATTTAGAACATATGGTAGATGATAAACCTTTTCAACCATAGTCATAGTGTGAGCAAGCAATCCATTAGAAGAGTCGAATAGACCATCGTGTCTATTATCTTCTCCATGTTAAAAGTCCACCAATAATGTTTTATCCACGTAACATCAATCAACAAATTCTCGCCCACAATCATATGAATAACTCATAATCATAATTGTGATTCTAAATTCCTCTTCGTACCCAGGACAAAGATAATTTTCATCACCTATCTTCACCTGAAACATCAAAAATCATGGTTATACCAAATCACAATTCCTGCTCATAATCTTACTAATAAATTCATCTTTGCACTACGGCCAAAGATATTCATTAATAATTTATTTTTT
The DNA here is from genome assembly GCA_020205615.1 of Panax quinquefolius. Lineage (NCBI taxonomy): Eukaryota > Viridiplantae > Streptophyta > Magnoliopsida > Apiales > Araliaceae > Panax > Panax quinquefolius. The sequence continues at coordinate 102,963,462 of CM035157.1, forward strand.
GCACTACAAGCCAAAAACTTACAACTATATTTTAGAAGAGTCAAGTAGAGCATGATATCTACTATCTTTTAGGAATTAAAAGTGTATAATCAATATTTTATCGCTGAGACTCAGCTTAATAAATAATCCACATCATCGAATCATCCCTGCACTATGGCCAAGGATATTCATGTAATCATCAATGGTCAAGATTATACCGAATAATCCCTGGTTATAATCATACCAATAACAGTCCATCAATGCACTACGGGCCAATGAGGACTTTTACCACATCATCTATAACATTATGGGTCATGATTATACCGACAGATCTTTGGTCATAATCATACCAATAAATAGTTCATTTATGCACTTAAGCCAAAGATACTCATCAATTAATAGTTCATCTTTGCACGTAAGTCAAAGATATACAAATCAGAAACCAATAATCAATGATTCCATCTTTGCGTCGTAAGCCAAAGATATACAAATCAAAACCAATAATCAATAGTCCATCTTTGCACATAAGCCAAATATATTCAACTGTAAAACCAATAATTAACAGTCCATCTTTGCACGTAAGCCAAAGATGACTTTCATCATAATATAAGCATGAGGATGATGACACTGATATAAGCATAATCAAATGAAAACAAGCATAAATATTAAAGACTTTAAATTTATCCAAATATTATCAATCACTTAATAAACTCATAATCTAAGATTATTAATATTATAACAATATTTTAATCACTTCTTAAACTTATAAACAATTTATTTCAATTGTTTACACTTTACCAAATAATGAATTTAATCATTCAAAATGCATATACTCATAAGATTTCATCACCAATGATCAAATCCCTCATCAAAAATCTGCATATACACTATATAGGATTCCCAAGTCATAAAATCCTATTTTCCAATTTTGTTACTTCACATAACATATTTAATTCATTTACTCATAACTAGTTCATTTTCATGAAAAATACCAAATCAGTCCCAAAAATATTTCTTTTCTGGGATTTAACAGAATATATTCCCATATTGAACATATATTTTTCTCGGAATTTGTAAAATTTATTTACTATTTTTCATATGGCCAAAACTGCCGAATATTTAGACATTTATCATAAATCATACTTTTGTCCAAAAATTTCGAAATTTACAGGATATACTCCTGTTATATACATGTACTCCGAATAAAATTTTCACCACTTTTGGAGTTAACCACAAGGAGTTATAAGGGTTTACTTTTAAAATAGTCTTTTCCCATAAAATCCATAACTCTTAATCTGTACATCCAAAAATCGTCATCTTTGGACACAATATAGAAAACTCATCAAATTATCATTTCAAATTTTTTAAGAATTTTTGAGGGTCAGAAAAATTACGAAACTGCAAATGGATTTTCACCCACTATGCGGTAATCCACGTAGACAGATCATTTTCCACAATTTAATAAGAAATGAATACGAAGGATCATTCACCATACATGCGGTAGTCCACATAGACAGGTTATTCCAACAGAGTAATAAAGAATGGAATAACAGAAGAATTCACCATGCATGCGGTAGACAGCACAGATATGTTATTCCCAACAGAATAATAAAGAATGGAACCGGTCGTGCCAATCAAGCCTGAGATAGGATATTCCAAATGAATAATAAAGAATGGAACCAGTCATGCGTAATCCATACGATGCACGGGATATTCTAACGAGAATAATAAAGAATGGAATAACAATTGAATTCACTAGGCATGCGATAGACTACACAGACAGGTTATTCCAACAGAATAATAAAGAATGGAACCGGTGTCATGCAGAATCCAAATGCAGATGAGGATATTCCAACATAATAATAAAGAATGGAATAACGAGAAGAATTTCATCATGTATACGGGTGAGTCGCGTGATCTGAGTTATTCAAAAGAACAATAAGGAATGGAATAACAATAACTCTCTTCATGAATACGAAAGAAATAATACCCCTTACCTTAGAAGACAACTGGATACTAGAATAGTGAGGTAGCAGACTTCTCTTCTTCTTTCTCTCTATAATTTCTCTTTATAATAATTGCTCTATAGCTTTAGTGAATTGGTGAGAAATGAAGGAAGAATGAGCTTCTATTTATAGGAAAATATAGTTTCAATAATTGCACGTTTTGGAGCTCGAAATATTACAGTACAATACCTTCAACTTTTCTTTCATTTTTAATTTAGTCCTGCAAGTATTATCAAACTTTCACCACCTCCCCTAATAGTAAATAACTAGTAATTGCCCGTGCCTGAAGGCACGGCGTAACGAAAAATTAGATTAAAATTCGAAAAATACTTTATTACCTAAAGACTCTTTGCAACTTAAAATCATTCATAATAATTATCATAATTTACCGCACTACCACAATAATTAATTTTTCTTTAAAAATAGATATCCGAAAAAAATTAAACTTGTCTACAAAACTTACAATTATCAATAAAATTATCATAATTCAATTCACACCACCACAATAATTATTATTATTATTATTATTATTATTATTGTTGTTGTTGTTTGTTGTTATTATTATTATTATTATTATTACTATTATTATTATAATTTTAATTTTAATTATTAATTTTAATTTTAATTATTAATATTAATTCTATTATAATTATTATTACTTTATTACTATTATTATTATTACTATTATAATAATATTATTATTATATTATAATTATTATTATTTTGAATTAAAATTAGAATGAATCTGAACCGTACTTGTGCTTTCCCGCTCAAATCAATTAGAATGAATCAGAATCTTTATTATATAGATTACTATTATTATTATTATTATTATTATTATTATTATTATTATTATTATTATTATTATTATTATTATTATTATTATTATTATTATTATTATTATTACTATTATTATTATTATTATTATTATAATAATTATTATTATTATTATTATTATTACTATTATAATTATTATTAGTACTATTATTATTATTATTATATTTATTTTTAGTACTATTATTATTTGTTTTTGTGTGTGTGTGTGAAGAAGAGAAGAGAGAGAAAGATTTTGTGTGTGAACATGAGAGAGAGTATGGTGTATGAGTGAATTTGATTTGGGCGGGAAGAAATATGAGCCTTTAGATTAAGTTGGAAAAATTAAGTTAGAATGAATCTGAACCGTTCTTGTGCTTTGTCAAATGAAAGATTCAAAATGAGTTCTGTTTTATTATATAGATTTATTTATTTTTAGTACTATTATTATTTGTTTTTGTGTGTGTGTGTGTGAAGAAGAGAGGAGAGAGAAAGATTTTGTGTGTGAACATGAGAGAGAGTATGGTGCATGAGTGAATTTGATTTGGGCGGGAAGAAATATGAGCCTTTAGATTAAGTTGAAAAAATTAAGTTAGAATGAATCTGAACCGTCCTTCTGCTTTGTCAAATGAAAGATTCAAAATGGGTTCTGTTTTATTATATAGATATTTATTATTATTATATTAGTAGTAATTATTATTATTATTACTATTATTTAAATAATAATAATAATTATTAGTATTATTATAATAATAATTATTATTAGTATTATAATAATAATAATAATAATAATTATTATTATAATTATTAGTATTATTATTATTATTATTATTATAATAATAATAATAATAATTATTATTATTATTATTATTATTATTATTATTATTATTATTATTATTATTATTATTATTATTATTATTATTATTATTATTATTATTATTATTATTATTATTATTATTATTATAGTAATAGTAATTATTATTATTATTAGTATTATAGTAATAGTAATTATTACTATTATTATTATTTTAGTTGTAGTATTATTATTATTATTATTATTATTATTATTATTATAGTAGTAGTAATTATTATTATTATTATTATTATTATTATTATTATTATTATTATTATTATTATAGTAGTAATTATTAGTATTATTATTATTATTATAGTAGTAGTAGTAGTAGTAATTATGATTAATATTTGTTGTTTTTGATAAATTAATTTTTTGATTTTGTAATTGCTTTCTTACCATTGATATTTTTTATGTATTATATATTTTAAATGTATGCATACTTCAAAAATTATTATAATTTAAAATAAAATATTAAAATACTAATTAATTAAGTAAATGGAGAAAGAGGAGAAGAGAAACGGCAGAGGAGAGAGAGAGAGAAAGATGAGAGAGGATAGAGAAAGAAAGGGAGGAGAGGATTAGGAGTAGAGAGAAAGAGAGAAGGTGGAGGAGAGAGGAGAGAGGAGAGAGAAAGGGGGAAGGAGTAGAGGAGAGAGAAAGAGAGAAGACGGAGGAAAGAGGAGACAGAAAGGGAGAAAGAGTAGAGGAGAGAGAAAGAGAAAGAGAAACGGAGAGAGAAAGTGAAGAAGGAGAAAATTTGGGTGGGATTTTGTTTGTGTGAGATGAAATGTGAGCCTTTAGATTAAGTTAAAATGAATCTGAGACGTTGTTGTGCTTTGCCAAATTATAGAATTCAAATTGAGTTCTGTTTTATTATATAGATGTGAATCAATAGTTCAATCATGTGAATTAATAGTTATAATCATGTGAAAATACGAATTACAGTATAGTACCTCCATTTTTAACTTAGTCATGCAAGTATTATCAATCTTGCACCAACTCCCCTAATAGTTTAAGAATGTGAATTAATAGTACACACATGTGAACAAATAGTTATAATCATGTGAATTAATAGCAATTAATTGCTCATTTATTCGATTAATTACCCGATTGGTCAATATAACCTCCAGACAACAATTATTATCTAAATAAATGTCAATTTTCACTAACAATAACAATCCCAACACAATGGAAATATTTTTTTGTCAAAAATTTCATTTTTGAAATTTTGAAGTTTGACTTTTCCCGAAAAAGTCAACTGTTGACTTTTTTGACCTAAAAGTCAATCCCAACAAATTTTGTGTTTATAGTTTATTTCCACTAATTTCATCATTTTGGACTCAAATATTACGTCTGCGTCTCCAAATTCAACTCTGAACTCAAATTCAATTTTTAATAACATTCATCATTAATATTATAACTCACAATATTTAACAACCAGGTCGTTCCCAGGAAAGAGGGGGCTTTCCGATAAGGATTTCTCTTTATTGGCGCGCAATTAGGTGACCAAACCTCTCCTTGACTGAACTTCTAGACATTATCAATATTGCAAATAATAATATGAATAACTTTGTCGTCTCAATTATTGATTTAATAATATAACATATTATGCAGATGATACTGTGACAATAATTGAATCAATAATATTAGAGATATGATGCAGCAATTACTGTAGCAATAATTGAGTATAACTGAGTGACTTCTTACGTAAGCATCAATAATTAATACTTTGTTTAACTATGCAACCACGCGTATTACTGTACTTTTACTACCGGGTAGTTCAACAGTTTTAACGGTAACACTTTTGCCGTTATTTTTAATAAAAGATAAATCTGTCGTTTTCTAAATACGACAATACTTCCGTTGGGGGGTCCACCGATGATTATGCCGTCAAACGAATATTCCCTATTAAAACGAATATTTCCTGACCAATCAAATATTTCCCGACACAACGAATATTTTATAACAACTTGCTTACTTTGCAAAATTTTCAAATATCACCCTTTACTTTAAACTTTTATCAATATAACTATTTACCAAATAGAATAATTATAAGAAAATTGAATACTTTCATTTCATAAAATTTGGGATCTCACAATCTCCCCTCCTTATGAAATTTCGCCCTCAAAATTTACGTACGTACCTGGTATTCGAAGAGAAGAGAATACCTTGCTTTCTTTTCAGATTGTACCTTCCCGGTTATTTCCTCTGTATCATGATTTTCCCATTGCTCGTCTCTTGTATTTCAGATATCATTCTGGAATATATCTTCAAAACAAAGGTTAATTGACATATCACAATTTGTCAATTTATTAAGTAAAAATTTCAGCTTAGGTAAGTCACACACTAGCGAAGTATATTACTCGTCTCTCTCCTTCTAGTTCTAGACTCATATCTCCGCCAGCGACCATATCCCTAAGCTCTGTTACCATTTGTGACGCCCCCAAAATAGGTCCACACGACCCATTCTGAGTCGCCAGATATCACTCTATAAAAATCAAATACAAACTTCATTTATACAATTGTGAAGCTGCAGTAGAAGTACTGACAACAGATAAAGTCGTGAGTTTTAATACAATATTATCTCGTAGACAGTACCCAAACTCAAATTGTACAATGCAATATAAAATACAGTAGAAAATATTTTAAGACCCCAAAGAAGAACGAGAAGATTACTATCATATTCATTCTAATGAGGTGCACTTTTGACGCTTCCAAAGTCGGGTTCTCATCACCCTATTATTGCTCGCCAAAATCAATTATTAAGTGACGTATAAAATATGACACACATATCTTAGGTCCTAAATACAATTATCCGTTGCATGTCATGCCGTTTTATAATGTTTTGAGAAACTTCGACAGTCTCGGACAATCACATATTTCCCTGTTATCCCCGCTCGACCCAGCTACACTCTTATTACCTGAAAGGAATTGTGAAGCAAAGGGTGAGCACAGATAGCCCAGTAAAGAATATCATGACTAAAGATAATTAAATTATCAATAGCCTTCGTCAATAATAAATCAGAGATTTAGAACATATGGTAGATGATAAACCTTTTTAACCATAGTTGCAGCGGAACGAGCAATCCATTAGAAGAGTCAAATAGACCATCAGGTCTATTATCTTCTCCATGTTAAAAGTCCACCAATAATGTTTTATCCCTATAACATCAATCAACAATTCCTGTCCACAAATCATATGAATAACTCATAATCATAATTGTGATTCTAAATTCCTCTTTGCACCTAAGACGAAGATAATTTTCATCACCTATCTTCACCTGAAACATCAAAAATCATGGTTATACAAAATCACAATTCCTGCTCATAATCATACTAATAAATTCATCTTTCCACTATGGCCAAAGATATTCATTAATAATTTATTCTTTGCACTACAGGCCAAAGACTTACAACTGTATTTTAGAATAGTCAAGTAGAGCATGATATCTACTATCTTTTACGAATTAAAAGTGTATAATCAATATTTTATCACGAGACTCGACAATAAATAATCCACATCATTGAATCATCCACACACTACTACCGAGGATATTCATGTAATCATCAATGGTCATGATTATACTTAGAATAATCCATGGTTATAATCATACCAATAACAGTTCATCAATGCACTACGGGCTAATGAGGACTTTACCACATCATCTATAACATTACGGGTCATGATTATCTTTGAATGATCCACGGTCATAATCATACCAATAAAGCGGTTCATCTATGCACATAAGCCAAAGATACTCATCAATCAATAGTTCATCTTTGCACGTAAGCCAAAGATATACAACTGTAAAACCAATAATCAACAGTCTATCTTTGCACGTAAGCCAAAGATATACAACTGTAAAACCAATAATTAATAGTCCATTTTTGCACGTAAGCCAAAGATATTCAACTGTAAAATAAATAATTAACAGTCCATCTTTGCACGTAAGCCAAAGATGACTTTCATCATAATATAAGCATGAGGATGATGACAATGATATAAGTATTAATCAAATGAAAACAAGGATAAATATTAAAGACTTTAAATTTATCCAAATATTATCAATCACTTAATAAACTCATAATCTAATATTATTAATATTATAACAATATTTTAATCACTTCTTAAACTTATAAACAATTTATTTCAATTATTTACACTTTACCAAATAATGCATTTAATCATTCCAAAATGCCATACTCATAAGATTTCATCACCAATGATCAAATCCCTCATCAAAAATCTGCATATACCCTATATAGAATTCCCAAGCCATAAAATCATATTTTCTAATTTTGTTACTTCACATAACATATTTAATTTATTTACTCATAACTAGTTCATTTTCATGAAAAATACCAAATTAGTCCCAAAAATATTTCATTTTTTGGATTTAACAGAATATAGTCCTATATTGAACATATATTCTTCTCAGAATTTTTAAAATTCATTTACTATTTTTCATATGTCCAAAACTGCCAAATATTTAGACATTTATCATAAATTGTACTTTTGTCCAAAAATTCTGAAATTTATAGGGTATACTCCTGTTATATACATGTACTCCCAATAAAAATTTCACCAATTTTGGAGTTAACCACAAGGAGTTATAAGGGTTTACTTTTAAAATTGTCTTTTCCCATAAAATCCATAACTCTTAATCTATACATCCAAAAATCGCCATCTTTGGACACAATATAGAAAACTCATCAAATCATCATTTCAAATTTTTCCAGAATTTTTGAGGGTCAGAAAAATTACAAAACGTCAAATGGATTTTCACCCGCCATGTGGTAATCTACGTAGACAGATCATTTCCACAATTTAATAAGGAATAAATACGAATGATCATTCACCATGCATTCGGTAGTCCACATAGACAGGTTATTCCAACAGAATAATAAAGAATGTAATAACAGAAGAATTCACCATGCATGCGGTAGACAGCATAGATAGGTTATTCCCAACAGAATAATAAAGAATAGAACTAGGTCATGCGTAATCCGCACAGATAGGATATTCCAACAGAATACTAAAGAATGGAACCGGTCAATACGTAATCCGCATGATGCACGGGATATTCCAATGAATAATAAAGAATGGAATAACAATAGAATTCACCGGGCATGCGATAATCGCATGACGGAGTTATTCCAACAGAATAATAAAGAATGGAACCAGGTCATGCGTAATTCGCACAAACAGGATATTCCAACATAATAATAAAGAATGGAATAACAGAAAAATTTCACCATGTATACGGTAGTTCGCGTATACAGGTTATTCCAAAAGAATAATAAGGAATGGAATAACAATAGTTGTCTTCATGAATACGAAAGAAATAATACCCCTTACCTTAGAAGAAAACTGGATACTAGAATAGTGAGGTAGCAGACTTCTCTTCTTCTTTATCTCTATAATTCCTCTCTATAATAATTGCTCTATAGCTTTAGTGAATTGGTGAGAAATGAAGGAAGATTGATCTTCTATTTATAGGAAAATATAGTTTTGATAATTGCACGTTTTGGAGCTCAAAATATTACAGTACAATACCTTCAACTTTTCTTTCATTTTTAATTTAGTCCTGCAAGTATTATCAAACTTGCACCACCTCCCCTAATAATAAATAATGTGATCAATAGTTCAATCATGTGAATCAATAGTTATAATCATGTGAAAATATGAATTACAGTATAGTACCTCCATCTATACCTCCATTTTAACTTAGTCATGCAAGTATTATTAATCTTGCACCAACTCCCCTAATAGTTCAATAATGTGAATCAATAGTACACACATGTGAACAAATAGTTATAATCATGCTAATTAATAGCAATTAATTGCTCATTTATTTGATTAATATCCCGATTGGTCAATATAACCTCCAGACATCAATTATTATCGAAATAAATGTCGATTTCCACTAACACTAACAATCCCAACATAATGGAAATATTTTTTCTCAAAAATTTTATTTTTGAAATTTTGAAGTTTACTTTTTCTGAAAAATTCAACTGTTGACTTTTTTTGAATAAAAAGTCAACCCCGACAAATTTTGTGTTTATAGTCTATTTCTACTAATTTCATTGTTTCAGACTCAAATATCACGTCCGCGTCTCCAAATTTAACTTTGAACTCAAATTTGATTTTTAATAATATTCATCATTAATATTATAACTCACAATATTTAACAACCAGGTTGTTCCCAGGAAAGAGGGGGCTTTTCGATAAGGATTTCTCCTTATTGGCGTGCAATTAGGTGACCAACCGTATCCTTGACAGAACTTCTACACATTGTCAATATTACAAATAATAATATGAATAACTTTGTCGTCTCAATTATTGATTTAATAATATAACATATTATGCAGATGATACTGTGACAATAATTGAATCAATAATATGAGAGATATGATGCAACAATTACTGTAGTAATAATTGAGTATAACTGAGTGACTTCTTACGTAAGCATCAATAATCAATACCGTGTGTTACTATGCAACCACGCGTATTACTATACTTTTACTACCGGGTAGTTCAACAGTTTTAACGGTAACACTTTTGTCGTTATTTTTAATAAAAGATAAATATTTCGTTTTCTAAATATGACAATACTTTCGTTGGGGGGTCCACCAATGATTATGCCTTCGAAAGAATATGCCCTGTTAAATCGAATATTCCCCGACTAATCGAATATTTCCTGACACAACGAATATTTTATAATAACTTGCTTATTTCGCAAAATTTTCAAATATCACCCTTAACTTAAAACTTTTATCAATATAACTATTTATCAAATAGAATAATTATAAAAAAATTGAATACTTTCATTTCATAAAATTCAGGATCTCACAATATCACCTACCAGTGGAGTTACAGTATAAGGCCTATTGGGCAATTCAGAAACTTAACTTTGATCATGCAGTAGCAGGTGAAAAGAGGCTACTTTAGTTAAATGAAATCGATGAATTTTGACTTCAAGCTTATGAGAACTCAAAGTTATACAAAGAAAAGGTCAAGAAATGGCACGACCAAAAAATCATGAAGAGAACGTTCAAACCAGGGCAATCGGTACTATTGTTCAATTCAAGATTGCGGTTGTTCCTAAGAAAGCTAAAATTGAGGTGGTCGGGTCCATTCACTATAAAAAGGGTTTTCTCACATGGCGCCGTTGAACTCTACAGTAAGAACCCATTAGAGACGTTCAAGGTCAACGATCAGTGGTTGAAACATTATTGGGGTGGCGAATCCAACACGGATGTCATCGCAATCACACTTACGGACGCACCATAAACAGGGAGTAATCAGGCTGAAAGACTTAAAATCAAGCGCTAGTTGGGAGGCAACCCAATTTTACTTTTATTCTTAGTATTTTTATTCATGCCCATCAAATTATATTTTAGCATAATAATTAGTATATGATAAGTTCATTAAGTAGTTAGTTAAGTTATATTTTGTAGATAATCTTACCTCCATACTTAATTTGCTTAATATTATCTTATATTCATGTTTAATAATGTTTCAGGTAACTAAACAAGCTCATGGTTATGTTAAGTATGTAAGGAAGGGAAAATTCAAGTGAACTAGCAGACTACATACCCGTCGGGGCGGGCCCTCAAAGCCTATTACCCCCTGCCGGGGCAGGGGTCTTGTTCTCAAAACCAGTAAGCATGCCCGCCAGCGCGGGCCTTTGAAGCCTATTACACCCCGCCAGGGTCGGGGGTCTCAACTCTCAAAACAGAATGTATGCCCGCCGAGGCGGGCCTCCATGGTATACTACCCCCCGTCGGGGTGGGGGTACAGAATATGAAAAGAAAAGATTCGACATTTATAAAGCTTGCACACCATATTCACCACTCTTCCACTTCTTCTACGTGTTACTCAACTGAAACCCCACTCCTATACACTCTCAATCCACGATTTACCCAGTACATTACAACACTTGCCGACTACTATAATCCATACCTCTCTACATTACTTCCTCTCTATAAATTCATACCATCACAACACACTCTAACCACATAAACTCACACCAATTCAATAGTGTAAGTTTAGGGTTCTTCTTGAGTAGATTGGCCCAGGGGCGATTCGCACCTTAGAGGAGTCGGGTTTATATTTCCACCAGCCTCGGAGGAAGAGGCTGAAGCTGAAGACACCTCGGAGGACGACGAGTATCTGGGAGATTAGACGATTGGAGAGCAACGAATGGAGGAGATGCCATAACCCGATGTTACGTCTAGCCCTCAATTTCAGTATCTCCAACGACAAGTGGATGTGTACACTAAAGATGCTCGAAGACAGATGCGACGACTCGCGGTGAGGCAGGACTATATGTTCGAGGCCATGAATATGTCATTTGCCTCATTGAATGCGATGCTCCAGAGTTTTAACCCCAATGCACAATTCCCATACCAGTAGCCAGGCCCAATGCCAAGGTTCCCACCCAGTGATTCAGATGAAGAGTAACAACCACCACCCCAAGCTTAAGCGATTACAGGGAAGTCCTCATACACTTACTGCTTTATTTGTACAATGAGGACATTTTAATTTTCAAGTTTGGGGGATTTAGTTTAATTTTCATGTTTGCATGTTTAATTTCATTAATTAGATTTGCATATGTTATTTCATGTTTAGTTTTAGGACTATTAAATGTTTGCATTAATGTAGTGATTTAGTTGCATAGAAGCTTAGGTTTGTAAATAGTTTTATTAATTATCAATCATGTTAAATTCAATATATATATATATATATATCTATATATATATATATAGAGAGAGAGAGAGAGAAGGAAATAACATGGGAAATAAGAGTAAAAAGCCCCCGTGAGTGAAAAATAAAGCATAAGTATCCTATTTGGACCTTTAATATTGGTAATTGCTTGGTTTTAGTTGGATCGCGTCTGTTTTTGAAAGTCTTGAGTTTACACTGTATAATGCCTTCTAAGAGACTTGTTATGTATTAAATTTGAATTTACATCAGTTAGCATATATATTGAGCACACACACTATACTAGTGATAACAGTTTAAGATTTGATGAATGATGAGAATTATTGATTGGTTTTGATATGAGGTGTTGTTGTGTTTGCTTAATTTCTTTGAGGCCGGTTGAATAAATTTGATTCTATAATGACTGCTGGATTTGTAGACATATAGATTAGATGCATTGAATCTCATTGCATTGTATAACATGTTTGTTTTGTTTTGTGCTCGAGGACTAGCACATGTTTAAGTTTGGGGGAGTTTGATGAGTGGATTTTATACCTACAAATTAGCATCTAATTCAAGCCTAAACTGTGTTAATTCTTTGTTTTTATGTTTTGTTTTTACTTGTTTAGTGTTGTTTTATGTTTAGGTGAGGTGGAGTTGCAATTGAACGAAGAGGGTGGAATTATGGTGACATTTGGCAAGTTCAAGAGCTAAAGTGGACAATTAACAGAATATAGGCCAGCCGAGGCGGGCTTTCTATGTATTAAACCCCCACTGGGAGGGGGGTTCAAGAGAATTAACAGTCTATATGCCCACCGGGGTGGGGGTACGGGAAATCAGTCTCCTGCTTAGTTTGAAATGTTGCAACAACGTGAAGGCTAGTAATCGGAACGACTTGAAATTCAATTATGCATGGAATTAGAGTCAGAATACGTGTCTTGGAATATAAATAAACAATAAACAACAAGTTTGAGGAGGGGAGAGACAAGCAATTAACAACCTGGAAGCTAATTTTGAAGCAAGAGCATTGGAGGAAGATTTTCAAGGAAATTTCATAATAATTGCAGATTAAACCTAGAGAGAAGGGTGGTTCTGGATTCATTCTCTTTCTTTAGTTTATTATTTGTAATTGGGATGAAGTTTACTTTAATTAAATCAATTTTTAATTCATTGATGATGAACTAAATTACTTTTTAGGCTTATAATGGATCTTTAAGTGGAACGATGATTATGTAATCTTTGATTTTCAGTTTAATAAGCTATTCTTCAGTTTATCTATATTAATTTGTGTTTGAATCTATGAATTACCTGATCACCAATTCTTTGTGGATTTGTATGGATTCGAGAGAAGAAATATGAGTCTAGACCTAGTTAATATAGCATGTGTTCTTGAATTCTGTGATTGAATGGAATCTTGATTTATGTTGGGGTAGAGATAGGCCTAACATCGCATGTAATCAGATAGAGAACTTGAATTTAAACCTTCTTTGATTGTAATTAACATAGAGATATAGTGAGTTAGTTAATTAAGGTGTTTAACTTAATTCTATCTAATTTGTGGATTTAAGTTAATATGGTATTAGTGCATCGAGAGATGGCTAATTCTACTTGCGTGTTCTTGAGTAATAAACTGGAATAAAAGGGTAATAATCAGAGTGATACTTAGAGTGAAGTTGTAAGCCTAATCTCCAATATTTGTTTGAAATTTTAGTTTAGGGTTTGTTGATTGTTTGGTGATTTTAGTATTTTTAATATATTTAGTTTTTATAATTATAATTCTTAATTTGGTGGTTTAATAAAATTTGGATTAATAGGAAGCTGATAATTGTGAGGGTTAATTTCTTGTTAATCTTTGTGGGAATGATACTCTACTTTTACTTTATTACTTGTTTACCACGTACACTTCCGTGTTGTGTGTAACTAGATTTTACCCAACAATCTCCTCCAGTTTTACACCTTTATTCTGAGTATCGACTATGTAAGCTAAATATCCTATATAGCCTTACCTCAATAACTTCTTGGCTTGCATAACCGTCAGACAACTCGCTTGTCTAGGCGATTTGCTACCATAGAAAACTACCTTTGACGGATTCATAAGGTTTACACATTTCTTTTGGCAATCAATTATCGCTCCATAATTGAATAGCCAATCCATTCCCAATATAACATCAAATTCCCCAAGATTAATCGGGATTAAATCTATTGTCATTGCGTTTCCTTTAATATTCACCCTACAGTTCTTATATACAAATCTATAAGGTATCACCTCCCTATTCGCAATTTCTATGTTCAAAGGGAAATTCAACTCTTCCCTAAGCAATCCTAAACTTTTAGCGAAATCATCAGATATAAATGAACAAGTAGCACCTGAATCAAATAATACATAAGCATCTATTTCATTTATTAGAATGATACCTGACACCACATCTTTTGATTGCACAGCATCCTACACAATCATGTTGAAGGTTCTAGCTATGCGTCTGTTCGTTGACATTGGCCCAGTAATAGCCAATGTACCTCCACTACCACCTCCCTTACTTCTAGTTGAACTTCCAGCTGTCTTCTTAGGGCACTCGTGAGCAAGATGATCATTTGACCCACAAATGAAACAAACACCCTTCTTCGATTGAGAGCAGTTCAGAGCAATGTAACCCTCCTGGCCACAGTTATAGCACACCCACTTACCTCTCAAGCACACTCCAATGTGATTCCTTCCACAAGTATCACACGCTTCAATTTTCCTCTTTTGTTGGCTACTCTGATGAATTCCAGCACCTACACTCTCATTCCATTTCCTCTTTGGGTTATTATTCCGACCACAACTACCACCAACTTTACCTTTATTCTCATTCTTCTTCTTTCTTTGTTCTTGATTATATTTTGTTAAGGCATTGCTTCTACCTTCTACAATAATTATCTTCACAAGCACTACTGCAAACGTCTTCAACTAAAATATGGAGACTCTACTGTACAACCAGGGATTTAGTCCATGTTCAAACCTTCTTGCCTTGCGCTCGTCTGTGTTAACCTGATACGGCACAAACCTTGCTAACTCATTGAATTTTTCCACATACTCTGACATCGTCATTATGCCTGCTTCAATTCTAGAAACTAGACCTCCATCTGATTTTGTGAACTCTCTGGAAAATAGGTCTCAAAAAATATTTCATTAAACCTATTCCATGCTATTACTCTTCGTCCCCCTCGGGTTTTGTTTGCCTGCCACTAGTAGCTGGCTTCTGCTTTCAACATAAACATTGCAAAAGTAGTCTTTTGATCTTCACCTACTCTAGCAACATCAAAAACCTTCTCTATTTCCATGATCCAGGTCTGTGCCTCAACCAAATTCATGGACCCATGAAATTCTGGTGGTCCAGCCGTCTTAAAATCTTTAAAGGTCGCTGCTTAGTTCTGCGGCTGATTCTGCAGTGCTCTCGTCAATAATGTCACCAACTGCTGAACTGGGTTAGCATTGGCGTTGTTGTTTTTGGTAGACCCCTCAGTGGTTCATTGTCGTGGTTGACGTCTTCTTGGAGACATTTTCTATTTAAAATACACTTATAGATAGTTACTCAATTTCTTAACTATTTTCTACTTAACTTGCACATCATAAATGATCATCACATAACACATAATGTCTTGAATAAATATTAACATTTTATTCATTTATAATATTTTAAAGACATAGAAATGATAGCATCACTGCTATTTACATCACTTTTACTGAACTGATATAGTTTTAGGATAACATCATCATATCATATTGGTCACATAACACTTGGGATTTATATCTTATTTACTATATAATTATTCATTCAATAATTACACTTCCTATTAAGGCCTACTAACACGTTGCACAGCTTTACGGCGCCCCTCTTTAATAATACGGAACATCGTTCTACGATCTAACATATACCATGATAACTTCTCAAACTGAGTCGTATAGTACATGACTTGGTCTTGAGCTCTGTTTATCACAGTGTGGAAAACACAATCCATTTTCTCCATCTTGATCTTCTTTGTTTGTACCTCTCCCTCTGCTACCTCTACACGTTAGGAAGCTTTCTCGTACGCATCTTCAACTCTTGCTCTTTTGGCGGATTGTTCTTTTAGGTTATCCTTTAGTTTCGCAACCTCCTCCAACAGCTGCTCCTTTCCCCCCTCTATGTGAACCAGCTTCCATTCCACATTACCTAGACACTCGTCAAGATCTTGAATCTCATCATCCTTATGTGCCATCGAAGTCTGATGTTCAGCTACTAGCTCCTCCAATTCCCCAACTCTATCCTGAAGCTCAATGTTACGATCGTATACTTCATCATATATTTGAGCTGCAATAGAGTTTGGTGGAAACTCATCCCCTTCCTCCTCCTCATCTGTTTGTGGTAGCTCCACATGTAAGACCCCAAATTTTATGAATAAAGATTTAATTTCTTGAAATATTTTTCTTTATATTAAGGCGTGGATTTTATATATTGTTATAGTTGTGGGTAGTATTTTCAAATTTTGCAAAGTAAGCAAGTTGTTATAAAATATTCGATTAGTCGGGGAATATTCATTTTAGTAGGGAATATTCGTACAACGGTGCAATCATTGGTGAACCCCACAACGGAATTACTGTCGGAATGAGAAAACGATAAAAATATCTTTTTATAAAAATAATGGCGAAATTTTACCGTTAAACTGTTGAAATACCCGGTGGTAAAAGTACAGTAATACGCGTGGTTGCATAGTAGCACACGGTATTTATTATTGATGCTTACGTGAGAAGTCACTTAGTTTTATTCAATTATTGCTACAGTAATTGTTGCATAATATCTCACGTTATTCGATTCAATTATTGTTACAATATTTTATATTATTAAATTAATATTTGAGATGACAAGTTATTCATATTATTATTTGCATAATTAACAATGTCTAAAAAGTTCTGTCGTGGAAAGGGGTTTGGTCACCTAATTGCGCGCCAATAGAGAGAAATCCTTATCGGAAAGCTCCCTCTTTCCTGGGAACGATCTGGTTGTTAATATTGTGAGTTATAATAATGATGAATAGATGTTGTTAAAAATATTGAGGGAATTTTTTTATGAAGTATTTGTGGTAAGTTTGGCATATTATTTGAACCCTCACTTACCCATTTTTCAAAATAGTCGGAAGAAGTTATCTCGGTTTTATATATATATATATATATATATATATATATATATATATTAGTTGATTTTGGGAGAGGAGGAAAAATGAGGTTCACGGGTGGAATGGTGGAATGATGAAATGATGGAATGGTGGAATAATGGAATGGTGGAATAGAGTATATATATAATATAATTTGTGTGTGAGTGTGATATGTATGTGTGTGAATGTGTTATATATATATATATATATATATATATATATATATATATATATATAAAACATACAGTGGGATGAAAAAAAAAAAAGGGGGGGGAATGGTTGCCTTGGAAAGGAGGGAGTTTGTGTGACGCCCCCAAAATAAGTATACATCACCTATTCTGAGTCGCCAAATACATGGTACAGAATACAAATACAAACTTAATTATACAACATGAACTGTGAGTTTTAATACAAACATTATCTTCTAAACAGTATTCAAACTCAAAATAAGTCCTCAATACATTTATTTCACACTATTTCATAGAATAGTGAGGACTACTAATGCTATCATCTGGACCGTCACTCCGTTCCCCGACTAGTCCCCGCTACGTTCTCAATTCTTGAAGAGAACAATGAAAGCAAAAGGGTGAGCTCAACTAGCCCAATAAGAATATTATGACTAAGATAATGTAGAATAAATTATCATTAGTCTTCAACAATGTTAAACTGATAAAATATAACAAACATCAAGTTTAACTCCAGCGAAACAAGCAATCCATTAAAAGAGTCATGTAGAGAATAAAATCTACTATCTTTATGATTTAAAAAGGTTTTTCATCGCTTTTATCGTTGGGACTCAGCTTAATAAATAATCCACATCATCCCTGCACTACGACCAAGGATATTCATTAGTATCACAACCACAAATTATCCATGCACTACGGGCCAAGGATATTCGTGTATTCATCAATGGTCATGATCATGCCAACAATTGTCCATCAATGCACTACGGGCCAATGAGGACTTTTACCACATCATTTTTAACATTACGGTCATGATTATACCGAATAATCCCAGATCATAATCATACCAAGTCCATCTATGCACAACATGATACTTCTTTGTAGAGTAAAATTCAAGAATACTCAGAAGAATATTTCCATGAAAAGATACTGGATGAAGCTCAAATATCATGGATATTCCACTAATTTCATGGAGTATAGAAGTCAAAACTTTGACCAACTGAGTATAATAAAGAATGGAATAACAAAAGAAATCACCAGGCATGCGATAGACCGCACAGACAGGTTATTCTAACAAAATAATAAATAACAGAACCAGGTCAGGCAAAATTTGCACCGACATCATATTCCAAGAGAATAATAAAGAATGGAATAACAACAGAAATCACCATTCATGCGATAGACCGCACAGACATGTTATTCCAACAAAATAATAATGAATGGAATAACAATAGAAATCACCATGCATGCGATAGACCGCACAAACAGGTTATTCCAACAGAATAATAATTAATGGAACGGTCAGCGTAATACGATCGATGAGGATATTCCAATGTAATAATAAATAACGGAACCAGGTCATGCATAAACGCACAGACAGGATGTTCCAACAGAATAATAAAGAATGGAATAACAGAAGAATTTCACCATATATGCGGTACTTCGCATAGACAGGTTATTCCAACATAATGATAAAGAATGGAATAACAGAAGAATTTCACCAAGTATAGGGTAGCAGCGATATAAAAGTTATTCCAATGAGAATAATAAAGAATGGAATAACTGAAGTTCTCTTCATGAATACAAAAGATAAAATATAATATATTCTTATTATTGTATAATAAAATAAATAACTTTATAAAAGTATTCTATTTTATATAAAAAGATTTTACTATGCAAAACACTATGCAGTGCACTATGCAACACTATGCATAATAAAACATAATATATTCTAATTATTGTCTAATAAAACAAATAACTTTATAAAAGTATTTTGCTTTTATATAAAAAGATTTTACTATGCAAAACACTATGCATAATAGAATATAATATATTCTTATTATTGTCTAATAAAACAAATAACTTTATAAAAGTATTCTGTTTTATATAAAAAGCTTTTCCATTTTATTACATTAATAATACTAATAAAACAAAATTTATATATATATTATATATATACAAACTTCCGTAATTTCATAAAAAGACACCTCAATATATTTAACAACATTTATCATCATTATTATAATTCACAATATTAATCGACCAGGTCGTTCCCAGGAAAGAGGGGATTTTCCAATAAGGATTTCTCCCTATTGGCGCGTAATTAGGTGACCAAACCTCTCATTGGCAGAACTTCTAGACATCGTTAATATTGCAAATAATAATATTAATAACTCTGTCATCTCAATTATTAATTTAATAATATATAAAATATAGACAATAATTGAATCAAATAACGTGAAATACTATACAATAATTACTGAAGCAATAATTGAACAAAACTGAGTGACTTCTCACGTAAGCATCAATAATCAATACCGTGTGCTACTATGCAACCACGCGTATTACTGTACTTTTACTACCGAGTAGTTCAATAGTTTTAACAGTAAAACTTCCGTCATTATTTTCATAAAAATATTTTTGTCGTTTTCTCAATCCGACAATAATTCCGTTGTGGGGTCCACCAATGATTGTGTCTTCGTACGAATATTCCCTGTTAAAACGAATATTCCATGACCAATCGAATATTATATAACAACTTACATACTTTGCAAAATTTATAAATATTACCCATAACTATAACATTATATCAAATTCATTCCATAATTTTAAAAAATATTTCGAGAAATTTAAATCTTTATTCATAAAATCTGGGGTCTCACAATCTCGCCTCCTTATGAAATTTCGCCCTTGAAATTTATGTGCATACCTGGTATGTCGAACAGATGAGGATACCTTCACTTTATTTCAGATTCTAGCTCTTGAGGTATAACCTTTGAGTGTTAAATACAATCCTTCTTATTCAAGATTTTAACCCATATTTTCTCATACGTTAAATCTTCCGCTATCTCATTCGGTTCTAAATCAATAGTGTGGTTCGGGTCGTCCACATATTTACGTAACATTGATACGTGAAAAATGTTATGAACACGCGACATACTTGGCGGTAAAACGAGTCTATAGGCCACAGTTCCTACTCGATCGAGGATTTCAAATGGGCCAATAAAATCGAGGGTTGAGATTTCCTCTCTTCATCGATTCTTGCTTCTAGAATAACGCCCTCTTGAACCTTCTTCTTCACATTCATCAGCTCTGAGTATGTAGCTTGAGCGGCTTTAACTTTATCGATTAAAGTCGATTCTACTCGTATATTCGTTATCTTCACGTGGGTTATTAGAGTCTTTACCTCTATCTTCATCATTTGTAAGTTATACGAAATAGGTTTTTGTGTTAACAACATCGCACTCGTAAACACATACGGTCTTATATCCAACGCGTTAGCTACCACGTTCGCTCTTCCATGATGATATTGAATGGTATGATCGTAATCTTCAACAACTCGAGCCAACGTCTTTGGCGCATGTTACGTTCATTTTGGTTGAAGAAATATTTAAGGGTTGAAGAAATTGGTTTTGTACTGGGGTCAATACAAAATTCAATTTCACGCTCTAGGGGTAGGCCAAGAAGTCTTCAAGAATACGTCAGGAAATTTATTAACGATAGAAATATCACTCAAAACTGTTACTCTCATCCAAGACTTGGATAGCACATATAATGAAGGTTTCTCCTAACGGAGTTTCAACCGATAAGTTAAAGTCTAATTTCTCTGGAGTCAAATTTAAACGTTGAGCGCAAGCAAGAGAGATAAAAGAATGGGTAGAACCGGTATCTAATAAGGTATAGACTTCGCAAAAATGTATAATTAACTAACCCGTGCTAACTTCGTTCGGGTTACTCGCTTTTTGAGAAGTCACAAAAAACGCTCTTCCTGAAACCACCGACTTTGTTTTGTCCGTATCCGCCTTTGGTGCCACCGTCCTAGCTGGACTTGACTTTGATACACAACAAAATCAGGCTAGGTGACCTTCTTTTCCATAATTATAACATGTTTTGGAAGTCTATGAACAGTTTGGACTGATGTGTCCCTCCCCTCCACATTTGTAACATATGACCGGCGGTCGTTCTCCTTCCTTAACAACAAGTGCTAGTGCTGACGTCTTTCCATCATCGTTAAATCTTCTCTTCTTGAAATTTTCACTCCTATTATCTTGGCCATGATTACCACCGAAGTGGTTACCATTCTTGGCATGATAATTTCCCGCACGATGGTTATCATTGGTCCGATGGCCGTTGCCACCGGTACGATTATTATCATGTTGTTGCTTACCTGAGGATTATTGTCTTCCTGATGCATATTATCCTGGGTATTGATCGTTGGTGACTCAACGGTCTCATGTGCTTCATTGCTTATCTCTACATTTTCAAATGCCATTCTCAAACACTGTCACAAAACAAGGGTTAATTGACATGCCACATATTATCCCTATACTCTGACTGACCAATTAAATACCAAATAAACTTAGGTAGGTCATACTAGCGAAGGAATTCCCCGTCTCTCCCCTCCTAGTTCTTGTCTCACATCTCAGCCAGGGATTATATCCCTAAGCTTTGATACCAACTATAACGCCCCCAAAACAGGTATACATCACCTATTCTGAGTCGCCAAATACATGGTACAGAATACAAATACAAACTTAATTATAAAACATGAACTGTGAGTTTTAATACAAACATTGTCTTCAAAACAGTATTCAAACTCAAAATAAGTCCTTAATAAATTTATTTTCACACTATTTCACAGAATAGTGAGGACTACTAATGCTATCATCTGGACCGTCACTCCATTCCCCGACTAGTCCCCGCTACGTTCTCATTTCCTGAAGAGAACAATGAAAGTAAAAGGGTGAGCTCAACTAGCCCAGTAAGAATATTATGACTAAGATAATGTAGAATAAATTATCATTAGTCTTCAACAATGTTAAACTGATAAAATATAACAAACATCAAGTTTAACTGCAGTGGAACAAGCAATCCATTAAAAGAGTCAAGTAGAGAATGAAATCTACTATCTTTTATGATTTAAAAAGGTTTTTCATCACTTTTATCGATGGGACAGCTTAATAAATAATCCACATCATACCTGCACTACAGCCAAGGATATTCATTAGTATATCAACCACAAATTATCCATGCACTACGGGCCAAGGATATTCGTGTATTCATCAATGGACATGATCATGCCAACAACTGTCCATCAATGCACTACGGGCCAATGAGGACTTTTACCACATCATTTGTAACATTACGGTCATGATTATACCGAATAATCCCTGGTTATAATCATACCAAGTCCATTTATGCACTACAGGCCACAGATGACTTTCAACAAAATTAAAACATGAGGATGATGACAACGATATAAGAATTCAATAAAACAAGTTCAAGAATTAGTTTATCCAGGAATCAATAACGTTCAAATTGTAAACATGATACTGCTTTGTGGAGTAAAATTCAAGAATGCTCATAAGAATATTTCCATGAAAAGATACTGGATGAAGCGCAAATATCAAGGATATTCCACTAATTTCATGGAGTATAAAAGCCAAAACTTTAACCAACTGAGTATAATAAAGAATGGAATAACAAAAGAAATCACCGTGCATGCGATAATCAAGCATGACACGAAGTTATTCCAACATAATAATAAATAAACAAAATCAAAGTCGCAAAATTAGATCTTGACAGGATATTCCAAATGTAATAATAAAGAATGGAATAACAACCGAAATCACCATGCATGCACGATGCGATAGACCGCATGCAGAAAAGTTATTCTAATAGAATAATAATTAATGGAACCGAAGTCAAAGCGTAATACGACATGCAAATGTGATATTCCAACAAAATAATAAATAACGAAACTAGGTCATGCGTAAACGCACAGACAGGATGTTCCAACAAAATAATAAAGAATGGAATAAGGAAGAATTTTCACCATGTATGCAGACTTAGCATGAGATAAAGTTATTCCAACATAATGATAAAGAATGAAATAACAGAAGAATTTCACCATGTATGCAGTACTTCGCATAGACATGTTATTCCAACATAATGATAAAGAATGGAATAACAAAAGAATTTCACCAAGTATAGGGTAGCCCGTGTATACAGGTTATTCCAACATAATAATAAAAAATGGAATAACAGAAGTTCTCTTCATGAATACGAAAGAAATAATACCCCTTATCTTAGAAGAAACTGGATATAGTAGTAGTGAAGTAGCAGAATACTTTTCTTCTTTCTCTCTATAGTTTCTCTCTCTAGAGTTTCAGTGAATTCGTAAGAAATAATGAAGGAATGAGCTTCTATTTATAGGAGAATGGACTGAATAGTAACTAATTCATGAACGGTCCAGATTGATTTACTTTTAAACAGACGGTCCATATTGATTTACTATAAATTAATAAAATATTCTAATAAAACAAAATCTTTTAAATAAAATATAATATATTCTATTTATAATCTAATAAAACGAATAACTTTATAAAAATATTATGTTTTATATAAAAGATTTTACTATGCAAAATACTATATGGGCATTATGCAACACTATGCATAATAAAATATAATATATTCTAATTATTGTCTAATAAAATAAATAACTTTATAAAAGTATTCTATTTTTATATAAAAGATTTTACTATACAAAAACACTATGCGAGGCACTATGCAACACTATGCATAATAAAATATAATATGTTCTAATTATTGTCTAATAAAACAAATAACTTTATAAAAGTATTACATTTTATATAAAAGATTTTACTATGTAAAAACACTATGCATAATAGAATATAATATATTCTAATTATTGTCTAATAAAACAAATAACTTTATAAAAGTATTCTGTTTTATATAAAAAGCTTTTCCATTTTATTACATTAATAATACTAATAAAACAAAATTTATATATATATACAAACTTTCGTGATTTCATAAAAAGACACCTCAATATATTTAACAACATTTATCATCATTATTATAATTCACAATATTAAGCAACCAAGTCGTTCCCAGGAAAGAGGGGGCTTTCCAATAAAGATTTGTCCCTATTGGCGCGCAATTAGGTGACCAAACCTCTCATTGGCAGAACTTCTAGACATCGTTAATATTGCAAATATTAATATTAATAACTCTGTCATCTCAATTATTGATTTAATAATATATAAAATATCGACAATAATTGAATCAAATAACGTGAGATACTATTCAACAATTACTGAAGCAATAATTGAACAAAACTAAGTGACTTCTCACGTAAGCATCAATAATCAATACCGTGTGCTACTATGCAACCACGCCAGTATTCGCATTTTTTTACTACCAAGTAGTTCAGCAGTTTTAACGGTAAAACTTCCGCCATTATTTTCATAAAAATATTTTTGTCGTTTTCTCAATCCGACAATAATTCCGTTGTGGGATCCACCAATGATTGTGTCGTCGTACTAATATTCCCTGTTAAAACGAATTTTCCCCGACCAATCGAATATTATATAACAATGTGCATACTTTGCAAAATTTATAATTATTACCCACAGCTATAACATTATATCAAATTCATTCCATAATATTCAAAAAATATTTCGAGAAATTTAAATCTTTATTCATAAAATCTGGGGTCTCACAATTTATATATATATATATATATATATATATATATATATTATAAGTTTTATTTTATTAGATTTTAAATAGAATATATTATATTTTATTTAAAGTTTTTGTTTTACTTAGATATTATATTATTAAATTGAAAAATAGGCGTCTAAAGTTTTTTTCCCTTTCGCCCGTGATTCTGCAAATTATTTCATCCGAAATTATTGTTCAGTCCGTGATTTTTTTTCCTAAATAGTATCTTTCCATTCTCCTATAAATAGGATGCTCAGCTTAGAAATAAAAATCACATCAGAATCAGAGAATTCTTCTTCTATAATATTGAGCGTATTTCTTTTGAGTTTAAGGAAGTTTTGAGTGTAGAAAATAGTAAAAGTTTTCTTCAAGAATATATCCGCTATACCAATCGGAATTGCTTTCTTTTTGAGGTAAGGGGTATTATTTATTTCATATTCGCTTACGATATTATTTTTTGTATTCGTAAGGAATTTTATTTCCGTTCAATATTCATAAGAAATATTATTTTCGTTCAATATTCGTAAGGAATATTATCTTCGTTCAATATTCGTAGGAATATTATTTTCG
Organism: Panax quinquefolius; assembly: GCA_020205615.1. Lineage (NCBI taxonomy): Eukaryota > Viridiplantae > Streptophyta > Magnoliopsida > Apiales > Araliaceae > Panax > Panax quinquefolius. Next base: position 102,989,280 of record CM035157.1, read on the forward strand.
TTAAATAGTTGTAAGGGATATTATTTTTGTTCAATGTTCGTAAGAAATAATATTTTCTTCCATACTCTGTAGTATGTAAGTAATATTATTTTGTTTCAGATTCTGAATTCTATACTCATTTTGTTAAGTTTTGGCTTCTATACTCCATGAAATTAGTAGAATATCCTTGAAATTTGTGTTTCATCCATTATCTTTTCATAAAAATATTATTCTGAACATTCTTGATAAGTTTTAACTTTTTCATGCCGGAGTACTATTCACGGGGTACTATTCCTGAAATACTATTCACTCGGGTACTATTCACCCAGGGTACTATTCATAACAAAAATTAATTTCTTTTCGGTTCAAATCATTTTTGGTACAATATTATTCTTGAATTTTACTCCACAAAGCAGTATCATGTTGACAATTTGGACATTATTAAATTCTGGATAAATTAAATTATAAATCTTTAAAAACTTATCCTTAGCTTTCTTTTAATTGAATTCTTATATCATTGTCATCATCCTCATGCTAATATTGTGATGAAAGTCATCTTTGGCTTACGTGCATAGATGGACTGTTGATTGGTATGATGATGACCAGGGATTATTCGGTATAATCATGACCGTAATGTTACAAATGATGTGGTAAAAGTCCTCATTGGCCCGTAGTGCATTGATGGACAATGGTTGGCATGATCATGACCATTGGTGAAAACACGAATATCCTTGGCCCGTAGTGCGTGGATAATTCGTGGTTGTGATACTAATGAATATCATTGGCCCATAGTGCATGAATAATTCAGTGATGTGGATTATTTATTAAGCTGAGTCTCATCGATAAAATTGATGATAAACTTTCTAAATCATAGAAGATCGTACATATTATGCTCTACTTGACTTTTCTAATGGATTGCTTGTTTCGCTACAGTTAAACTTGATGTTTATTATATTTTAATCAGTTTAACACTGTTGAAGGCTAACGATAATTTTTCTGCATTATCTTAGTCTGAATATTTCTTACTGGGCTAGTTGAGTTCATCCTTTACTTTCATTGTTCTCTTCAGGAAATGAGAACATAGCCGGGACTAGTCAGGGAATAGAGTGATGGTCCGAGTTGGTGGTTGTAGTGGTCCTCACTATTCTATGAAATAGTGTAGTAATAATTGTAATAATGACTCCATTTGAGTTTGGATATTGTCTAGAAGACAATATTCATGTTAAAACTCTCACCTGTGTTTTGTCTTATTTTACACGACAGTTGTATAATTAAGTTTGTTTTTGAATTTTGTACCATGTATTTGGCGACTCAAGATGGGTGATGTATACCTATTTTGGGGACGTCACACCATAGGGTCTTCATCCGTCTCTACCTCATCCTCATCATTTACTAATCCCACCTGCTCAAACTTTGGGTATCCAACAACTGCAACCAACAGAGACGACTCCCTTGGCACTAACTGTTCCCAGACTACTTGAACATCTCGACGCTCTTCCTCTCTATGAATCTGAGGTCCATCCTCCCTAGCCTGACTGAATTCTCCCACATTATCCATCCTGACAATAAAATTTTAAGTTTTTAATTACTAACTGTCACTTGTTCATCTTTCTTTTCCCTTTGCTAGTGGTTGGCTCATCAATGTAAGACCCCAACTTTTATGAATAAAAATCAATTTTCTATAAATATCATTTTTATGGAATAAATTTGATATAATGTTATAGTTGTGGATAATATTTATAAATTTTGCAAAGTACGCGAGTTGTTATATAATATTCGATTGGTTAGGGAATATTCGTACGACGGCACAATCATTGGTAGACCCCACAAAAGAATTATTGTCGGATTGAGAAAACGACAAAAATATTTTTATGAAAATAACGACGGAAGTTTTCTGGTTGATCTTGTTGAACTACTCGGTAGTAAAAGTACAAAGATTACTACGGTGGTTGCACAAGTAGCACTACGGAATTGATTATTAATGCTTATGTGAGAAGTCACTCGGTTTGATTCAATTATCATCGATATTTTATATGTTATTAAATCAATAATTGAGATGACGAAGTTGTTAATATTATTATTTGCATTATTAACGATGTCTAGAAGTTCGCCAAGGAGAGGTTTGGTCACCTAATTGTCCATGATAGGGAGAAATCCTTATTGGAAAGACCCTCTTTTCCGAGAACGACACAGTCGATTAATAGTGTGAATAATAATAATGATGATGACGTTTTGTTTTATTCAGTATTATTAACGTAATAAAACGGTAAAATCTTTTTATATAAAATAGAATACTTTTATAAAGTTATCTGTTTTATTAGACAATAATTAGAATATATTATATTTTATTATGCATAGTGTCTGCATAGTGTTTGTATAGTAAAATCTTTTTAAAAGTTATTCATTTTATTAGATTATAAATAGAATATATTATATTTTATTTAAAAGATTTTACTTTAAATATGGACCGTCCGATTAAAGTAAATCAATCTGGACCGTTCATGGATTGGTTACTATTCATTCCATTCTTCTATAAATAGAAGCTCATTCCTTCATTATTTCTTACGAATTCACTAAAACTCTAGAGAGAGAAACTATAGAGAGAAAGAAGAAAAGTATTCTGCTAATTCACTACTTCGATATTAAGTTTCTTTTACGGTAAGGGGTATTATTTCTTTTGTATTCATGAAGAGAACTTCTATTATTCCATCTTTATTATTCTGTTGGAATAACCTGTATACGGGGGCTACCCTATAGTTGGTGAAAGTCTTCTGTATTCCATTCTTTATTATTTTGTTGGAATATCCCATGCATGCTTTTACGCTTGGACTGGTTAAAATCTTTATTATTATGTCGGAATATCAAAATGCATGCTTTTACGCCAGGACTGGTTCCTTCTTTATTATTCTGTTGGAACATCTTGTTGGTTTGAATTTCACCTGACCTAGTTCCGTTATTTAGTATTCTGTTGGAATAACCTGTCTATGTGAAGTACCGCATGAATGGTGATTTTTGTTGTATTCCATTCTTTATTATTACATTGGAATATCGCTTCAAAATGCTTTTTACCGACTGGTTCCGTTATTTATTATTACGATGGAATAACTTTTATGTCATCAAGCAATCTTGCATACATGATAATTTCTTTTGTTATTCCATTCTTTATTATACTCAGTTGGTTAAAGTTTTGACTTCTATGCTCCATGAAATTAGTGGAATATTATTGATATTTGCGTTTCATCTAGTATCTTTTTATGGAAATATTCTTCTGAGCATTCTTGAATTTTACTTTACAAAGAAGTATCATGTTGAAAATTTGGACGTTATTAGTTCCTGAATAAATTAATTCTTGAACTTGTTTTATTGAATTCTTATATCATTGTCATCATCCTCATGTTTATATTTTTTTTGAAAGTCATCTGTGGCCTGTAGTGCATAGATGGACTTGGTATGATTATGACCAGGGATTATTCGGTGTAATCATGACCGTAATATTACAATAATGTGGTAAAAGTCCTCATTGGCCCGTAGTGCATTGATGGACAGTTGTTGGCATGATCATGACCATTGATGAATACACGAATATCCTTGGCCCGTAGTGCATGGATAATTTGTGGTCGTGACCCTAATGAATATCCTTGGTCAGTAGTCTTGTGGATGATGTGGATTATTTATTAAGTCGAGTCTCGCCGATAAAAGTGATGAAAACCTTTTAAATCATAAAAGATAGTAGATTTTATTCTCTACTTGACTCTTTTAATGGATTGCATGTTCCGCTTCTGATTAAACTTGATGTCTATTATATTTTATTAGTTTAACATTGTTAGGACTAATGATAACTTATCTCGCATTATCTTAGTCATAATATTTTCATTGGGCTAGTTGAGCTCACCCTTTCTTTCTTTGTTCTCTTGAGGAAATGAGAATGTAAGGGACTAGTCGGGAACAGAGAGTGATGGTCCGAGATGGTGTCTTAGTAGTCCTCACTATTACATTAAATAGTGTGATAATAAATGTAATGAGGACTAAATTGAGTGTGGATATTGTCTAGATGACAATATTTGTATTAAAACTCACAGCATGTATTTTATCGTATTTTACACGACTGTTGTATAATCAAGTTGTATTTGAATTTAGTAACATGTATTTGGCGACTCAAGATGGGTGATGTATACCTATTTTGGGGGCATCACAGTTGGTATCAAAGCTTAGGGATATGATCCCTGGTTGAGATATGAGATAAGAACTAGGAGGGGGGAGACGGGGAATTCCTTCGCTAGTATGACCTACCTAAGTTTATTTGGTATTTAATTGGTCGGTCAGAGTATAGGGATAATATGTGATATGTTAATTAACCCTTATTTTGTGGCAGTATTTGAAAATGGCATCCGAGAATGTTAAGAACATCAATGGAGTACAGGAGACCATTGAGTCTCCACATATCAATAATCAGGATAATGTGCATCAGGAAGGCGACAATCCTAATGCAAACAACACTGACCAAATGATGAATGATGGAATGTTCCGAGGCTTCATGCAATTCATGCAACATCAGGCGAGAGCGGCTCCTGTCCAAAATGCAGGTGGAAACACTGTCAATTCTCAGATGGTCACCGACAAACAGTTTAAGGAGCGAGGACCATCGGAGTTTTTTGGAGAGCCAAAACCATTTAAGGCGGAGACGTGGATAAAGCAGATCAACAAGTTATTTGATGTCTTGGGTTGCTCTGAGGAGCAAAAGGTTCCCTTTGCCACTTTCATGTTGCAGGCAGAGGCAGATTACTGGTGGGAATCTGTAAAGCGTACTCAACCTACCGCACTGAAGATGTCTTGGGAGAAGTTCCAAGAACTATTCAATGACAAGTACTTTCCCAAAAGTATTCGTCACATGAAAGAGGTAGAGTTCATTAAACTAGAACAAAACAACATGACCGTGTCACAAAGACGGGCAAAGCCAAGTTTGCCGAAGTCAGTGTCCGGTTTGCGTCCCATTTGGTTGATAATGAGGAGAGAATGACGCGAATGTTTCTAAGAGGTTTAAAACCAGAGATACGTCAATATCTTATCTCTCATAAACTGTGTTTGTATTCAGATGTTGTTAATAGGGCTCAGTTATTAGAGCGCGATAATGAGTCAACCCAACCAAAAGAGAGCAGCCGACAAAATGATAATACTAGTGATAGTAGTCATCGAAGCAGTGACAATAAGCGTGGAGGGAATCAACATGCCAGAAATGGTAACCACTTCGGTGGTAATCATGGCTAAAATAATAAGAGTGGACATTTCAAGAAAAGAAGATTCAACAATGATGGAAAGACGTCAGCATCAGCACCTGTCATTAAGGAAGGAGAACGACCACCTATCATATGCTTCAAATGTGGACGGGAGGGACACATCAGTCCAAACTGTGCGATGCCCTCTAAAGCATGTTACAATTATGTAAGAGAAGGACACCTGGCCCAATTTTGTCGTGCACCAAAGACAAGTCCAGCTGGGATGGAGGCAGTAAAGGCCGTCTTAGACAAGACAAAATCGGTTGTTCAAGGGAGAGCGTTTGTCGTGACCTCCCAGAAAGCAAGGAACCCGAACAAGGTCATCACGGGTAAGCTTATCATAAATTCTAGTGAAGTATATACCTTATTTGATACCAGTTCTACCCATTCTTTTATTTCTCCTACTTACGCTCAACGTTTAAATTTGACTTCGGAGAAATTAGACTTTAACTTATCTGTTGAAACTCCGTTGGGAGAAACCTTCATTACATCCACTATTTATAAGTCTTGTTTGGTTCAAATTGGTACCCTCACATTACCTGTCGACCTTATTTCATTGAAAATACTTGAATTTGACGTAATTCTAGAGATTGATTGGTTAACTACTCATCATGCAAAAATTGATTGTTTTCGTAAGGTTGTTAGCTTTCATATTCCTAATCAACCTATTATGCGAATTTAAGCAACCAAACCATTAAAATCAATCACTGTCATCTCAAGCCATAAAGTTATTCGCTTATTGAAAAACGGATGTCAAGCTTTCTTAACTCATGTCACGGATCTAAATAAAAATACGTCAGTTTTGAATGATATTTTTATTGTTAATGAATTTCCTGACGTATTCCCTGAAGAACTTCCTGGCCTACCCCCAGAGCGTGAAATTGAATTTTGTATCGACCTTGAACCTGGTACAAAACCTATTTCCAAAGCCCCATATCGAATGGCTATTGTTGAACTTCAGGAGTTAAAGACCCAACTGCGGGAATTGTTAGACATTGGCGTTATTCATCCTAGTACTTCTCCTTGGGGTGCTCCTGTTCCATTCGTGAAGAAGAAAGATGAGAGTATGCGACTTTGTATTGATTATCGGAAGTTGAATCATGTCACCATCAAAAATAGGTACCCATTGCCACATATTGATGACCTATTTGACCAGTTACAAGGCGCCAAATTCTTTTCAAAGATTGATCTTTGTTCCGGATATCACCAATTGAAGATTAGAACCGATGACATTCCAAAGACGGCTTTCAGAACTCGGTATGGGCATTATGAATTCCTAGTCATGTCTTTTGGATTGACTAATGCTCATGTTGACTTCATGAATATGATGAACCGAGTATTCAAGGAATATTTGGATAACTTTGTGGTCATCTTTATTGATGACATCCTTATTTATTCCAAAAGCCGTGAAGATCATGAGCAACACTTGAGGCTGATACTCCAAAAGCTTCGTGAATATAAGCTTTATGCCAAGTTGAAGAAATGTGAGTTCTAGCTTGAGGAAGTAGCATTCCTTGGGCATGTGGTATCAAGTCATGGAATATCTGTTGACCTAGCAAAGATTGAAGCCATTCAAAGCTGGGAGCAACCTAAATTAGTGACCGAAATACGTAGCTTTCTCGACTTAGCTGGTTATTATCAGAGATTTGTAGAAGGGTTTTCTCGAATCGCTACTCCCTTAACTCAGCTGACTCGGAAAGATATAAAATTCGGTTGGAACGAGGAATGTGAGAAGAGTTTTCAAGAAATCAAAAGAAGACTCATTTCAGCAGCTGTTCTGATAATACCATATGTCTCTGAGGGATTTGTCATCTACAGTGATGCTTCAGCAAGGGGTTAGGATGTAAGACCCCAAATTATTATTTAATAAATTTAAATTTCCTCTATTTATTATCTTGAAATAGTAAGGGTTGATTTGATTAATGTGGTAAGTTATGGGTAAAATGCGCAATTATTTCAAACAAGCAAGTGGTTTTAAAATATTCATTGTTGACGGGGAATATTCGTTTGGTCGTGGAATATTTTTTCTTTGTCGGGGAATATTAAATGCTGACCTTGCATGACCTTGTGTGGGCCCCATATGTGGAAGCGATTGGATGAAGAAAATGACAAGAATAAGTTGGTTATAAATAGCAGGCGTAGTTATTCACAGATTATCTTTGTTGGAATACACGGTGGTTAAAACACGATAGTACGACGGTATTACGATTATTGATTCTTACGTAAAGAAGGCACTACTCGATAATTATTACGGTAATTCTTATTTAGTATTTTATTTTATTGATTCAATAATTGATGCGTTGATATTTTATATTACTGTTGTTTTAATAATTGTCATTGCACAGTATTTTCTATTATCGGAGCAATAATTCATATTATCTGAATAATATTATTAGATAACATTATTGGTAATGTCTAGAAAGTTCTGTCTAAGAAGAGGTTTGGTCATCTAATTGCGCGACAGTAAGGAGGGATCCTTATTGGAAAGCCCCCTCTTTTCCAGGGAGGCGCACGGTTGTCGATAATGTGATTACGTAATATTATTTGTGAATAATTAATTATTAATTTATATGATGAGGAAAATATTGATTTTATGCGGATATAGATGGAGAAATTCTTTTAATGTGACAATTGTTGAAAATTAATATTTTATCTTTTTACGATAAAATAATTCATTTAAATATATTATTTTAATAATATATTAATGGTGATATTTTACAATGAATATGGGATATATGAGTATATGAGGAGGAAGAGTATTTTTGTAGCATTAAATGATTAACACATATTTTGTGTGTCGGTAGATCCCAATTCTTGAATAGAAATTTGATTATAGCTTGTAAAATCGCTTTGTTTGTGGATTTTTGGTCAATTTACATTTGGAATTTAGAAAAACATTCTTCTGTAAAGTTGTAGAGAATGAAATTTCCTATGAATAGGACATGTGGTACGAATTTTTCTGATAAAAGAGCTATTTATTATGAATTATTGAAGTTTCGTAGTTCCGAAATAATTGATTTTTGAACGTTTTAATTATTTTTAATTACAAAAACGTTTTTTTTTGCTTGGTGGGCTGCATTAAACATGTGCAAGGTGGTTGAATTCAAATTCAAGAGGTGGGCTTGACAATTTTGTAATTATAATAATATTATATTAAATTTTCTGCTTTGGTGTTCTAAGCATTTTCCTATAAATAGGGTGCTTCGGTTAAAATTGAAAATCACACCAAAAACTGAAATCTTCTCTCTCTTTCTCTCTCAATATATTGAGCGTATTCTTGTGAGTATTTTAATACTTTGAGTGTTGTTATACGGTGTAAGTTCAAGTCGTAGCCTATATCCGGTGTTTCAACTAGAATTACTATCTTTTCGAGGTAAGGGATGTTATTTTCTTTTTAAATGATATTATTTTCTTCAATATCATTATGCCGAAATATTGGTTTGAACTTTTAATCAAATTTGGAACTTTTTGTTTTGTTGGGGTTATACCTTTATTCACGATATCTGACCTTTATTCACGATATCTGACACTATTCATGAAAAATGAAATTTTTCCTTTTTAAGTCTAAAATATCTATTATGGATACTAGCTTTGATTGTATCCATATTTTGATCATTCTTGAATTTTACTTCACTATGATTATTTATGAGGTATTTTTGGACATGAAATAATTTGAAATCTGAATCCTTGATATTTATTCTTTTGTTTCTTTGGATTCGTTTCCTTTAAAATATTTTTCATCATCCTCGGTCCTAAATGATGATATTATTGAATATATTTGGCTTTGTAGTGCAAAGATAAATGATTTTATAATGAATATCTTTGGCTTGTAGTGCAAAGATGAGCAGTGTTGAGATGAACATGATTGGTGATGAATATCTTTGGCTGTAGTGCAAAGATGATAATTTGATTCAAGATGAATATTGATTGATGTTCTGAGGGATAAAATATTGATGATGGACTTTTAAATTCATAGATAATAGTAGATTTCATTCTCTACGTAACTCTTCTATGAATTATTATTTCATTATGAATATTGATCGAAACTTGTTTTCTATTGTATATTATCAGATTTTTTTCCCTGTTGAAGGCTAACGATAATTTGTTCTGTATTATCGTAGTCATACTATTCTTTACTAGGCTAGTTGAGCTCACCCTTTTTCTTTTTGTTCTATTTTTCTTCTCAGGAGGCAAGAATGTAGCGAGTACTAGTCGGGGTATGGAATGATGATTCTAGAAGTTGTTTAGTAGTCCTCACCATTTTTGTAAAATAATGTATCAATAATTGTGATAGGGATTTATTTGGGTATGGATATTGTCTAGAAGACAATATTTGTATTTAAACTCACAGTTTTTATGATGTATTAATAAAGTTGTAGTTGTTTCTATATCATGTTATTGACGACCTAAAATGGGTGATGTATACCTATTTTGGGGGCATCATAGTTGGTATCAAAGCTTAGGGATATGATCTCTGGCGGAGATCGGGGAATAAAACTAGGAGGAGAGAGATGAGTAAATCCTTTTCTAGTGTGTCCTACCTAAGCTTATTTGTTAGTTGGTCAATATATAGGGTTATTATATGATATGTTGATTTCCTTAATTAACCCTTGTTTTATGGCAGTATTTGAGAATGTCGGTGAGAATGTTAACAATGGGTAAATGAGACCATGGAGGCGCTTGTACTCACCTGATGAGGAGAGAGCGTGCAAGGGTGGCAATGTTCCTCCTGTGAACAACGCCCTTTGAGCGAGATGATGAGCGACGGGATGTTTAGAAGTTTTTTGCGATTCATGCAAAAATCAAACGAGGAGACTCGTGCACAAAATCTGGTGGAAATGATAACAACGCACGATTTGTCACGACCAAGCAGTTCAAAGAGTTGGGACCACCAGAATTCTGGGGAAAATCGGATCCGATTAAGGCGAAGACGTGGGTTAAACAAATTACCAAGATATTCGATGTCTTGGGATGCCCCGGAAGAACGAAGGTTTCATTCGCTACTTTTATGTTAAGTAATGAGGCGATTCTTTGGTGGGAATCTATGAAGCGTACCCATCGTACTTTCGGCATATCTTGGGAGAGCGTTTGAAAGCATTGATGACAAGTACTTTCACGAAAGTATTCATCATATGAAGGAAGTGGAGTTTATTAGACTAGAACAAAATAACATGGCGGTGTCCCGATGAGGCAAAGTTTGCGAGTTGTCGGTTTGCACCTCATTTGGTGGAGAATGAGGAGCGTATAGCGGATATTTTTAGAGGTTTGAAACACGACATACGTCGATATCTCATTTCTCATAAATTTTCTCTCTATTAGGATGTTGTCAATGAGGCTCAATTATTAGAGCGAGATAACGAGTACGTTCAACCGAGGGACCATAACCAGGATCATACCGAAGATAGCAGTCAACAGAATAACGATAACCAGTGGAGAAAGAAAAAGACAGAAAAAATGGTAACCACTCTAGTGGTAGTCATGGCCATGAGAATAGAAGAAGCGAGTCGGGATGAGATTTTAAAAAGAGGAGATTTAACAATGACCATGTGAAGACGTCAACACCAGCAGCAACTGATTCCAAGGGAGGAGAACGACCACCGGTCATATGCTATAAGTGCGGGAAAGAAGGACATATCAGTCCAAAGCGCCCACATGATTCAAGGTATGTTATAATTATGGAAAGGAAGGACATATCGCTCGAGATTGTACGATAGCGAAACCAAGTCCAGGGGGGACGGTGACTCAAAAAACATCCCGAGAAAAGTCAAAGTCAAGCGGTTCTTGGAAGAGCGTTTATCGTATTTGGTCAAAATCGAGGAACCCAAACGAGGTGATCATGGGTAAACTAATCATTAATTCTTGCGAAGTTTATACCTTACTTGACAATCTACGGTGCTACCCATTCATTTATCTCTCTCTGCTTGTGCTCAGCGTTTAAACTTGACTCAGGAGAAATTAGACTTTGATTTATCTGTGGAGACTCAGTTAGGAGAAACTTTCATCACATCCTTTGTTTATAAATCTTGTTTGATTCAAGTTGGCACCATCACCTTACATTGACCTTATCTCTTTAAAGATACTTGCTTTTGATGTGATTTTAGGGATTGATTAGTTAACTACTCATCATGCCAAAATTGATTATTTTTCGTAAGGTTGTTAGTTTTCATATTTCTAACCAACTTTGTTATGCAATTCAAGCAACTAAGCCACTAAATCAATCATTTGTCATATCAAGTCATAAAGCTATTCGTTTATTGAAAAATGGATGTCAAGCTTTCTTAGCCCATGTTATGGATTTGAATAAAGACACATCGATTTGAATAATATTTCTGTTGTTATTGATTTTCTAACGTATTTCTGAAGAACTTCCGGTCTACCCCCGAGCGTGAAGTTGAATTCTTTATTGATCTTGAACTTTGGTACAAAGCCCATTTCTAAAACCCCATATCGAATGGCTCCTATTGAACTTCAGGAGTTAAAGGTCCAACTACATGAGTTGTTGGACATCGATTTCATTCGTCCTAGTACATCTCCTTGGGGTGCTCCTGTTTTATTTGTAAAGAAGAAAGACGAGAGTATGTGACTTTGTATTGACTATCGGGAATTGAACCATGTCACCATCAAGAATAGGTATCCATTACCTCGTATTGATGACCTGTTTGACCAGTTAGAAGGAGCATAATTCTTTTCAAAGATCGATCTTAGATTACGGATATCATTAATTTGAAGATTAGGCGAGGATATTCAAAACACCTTGAACTCGATGCGGGCATTATGAATTCTTAGTCATGTCTTTTGGATTGACTAATGCTCCTACTGACTTTCATGGATATGATGAACCAGAGTATTCAAGGACTATTTAGATCGGTTTGTTGTTGTCTTTATTGATGACATTCTCATATATTCCAAAAGTAGTGATGATTATGAGCACCATTTGAAGTTGGTACTCAAGGCTTCCGTGAAAACAAGATATATGCCAAGTTGAAGAAATGCGAGTTCGGGCTTGAGGAAGTAGCATTCCTTGGGCATGTGGTGTCAAAACATGGAGTATCTGTCGACGGCGAAGATTGAAGCAATCAAAGTTGGGAGCAACCGAAGTCGGTGACCAAAGCACGTAGCTTTTACGGGCTAAATTGGTTATTATCGGAGATTCGTGGAAGGTTTTCTCGAATCGCTACTCCATTAACTAACGGCTAACTTCGGAAAGGATACAAAATTCGTTTGGAGCGAGGAATGCGAGAAGAGTTTCAAGAACTTAGAGGAGACTTATTTGGCACTATTCTAACAATACCATCTGGTTCGGATGGATTTGTTATCTCTGATGATGCTTGGGCAAAGGGTTAGGATGTGTTCTCATGCAGCGTGGGAAAGTCATAGCCTATGCCTCATGACAACTTAAAGAATATGAGAGGAATTATCCTACTCATGATCTAGAGTTAGCGTGATCGTCTTCGCGCTAAAGATCGGAGGCACGATCTATATGGGGAGAAAGTGGAGATATATTCGGACCATAAAAAGCCTCAAATATTTCTTCACTCAAAAGGAACTTAACATTCGACAGCGGCGTTGGCTCGAGTTGTTGAAAGATTACGACCACATTATTGATACCATCTGGAAAAAGCGAGCGTGGTAGCGTACGCGTTGAGTAGAAGATCATATGCGAGGAGCGAGTGCGATGATGTCAAGTATATGCATAGAGCTGACTTTAATAGAAAAAGTTAAGGTTGCTCAAGCCCGCGACACGAGGCGATGCGTATGAAGAAGAAAGTACAAGAAGGTGATATTTAGGAAGCGAGAATCGATGAAGAAGGAATACTTGAGTCTACTCCGGACTTTGTGTTCTAACGACTACGATTTGAAGTACAAGATTATGATGGAGCACCACAATACACCATTTGCGATCCATCTGGAAGTACCAAAATGTATCGTGATCTTGACATACATTTTGGTGGAACAATATGAAGAGAGAGATTGCAAATTTTATCTCGACGTGTTTAACTTGTCAACTTGTAAAGGCGGAGCATCAAGTACCTAAGGGTCCATTGCAACCACTTGAGATTCTGAAATGAAAGTGGGAACACATTACCATGGATTTTGTTACGGGTCTTTCTACGGTTTCTCAAGGCATCGATGCTATTTAGGTTATTGTTGATAGATTAACCAAGTACGCTCATTTCTTCCGACCGTCTGGAGACTTATTCCTTGAGCGTCTTGCTCATATGTATATAAATGAGATTGTGAGATTGCATGGCATGCCGGTATCCATAGTTTGGATCGTGACCCAAGATTTACTTCAAGATTTTGGGTTAGCTTGCAAAAAGCTATGGAGCGCGGATTTACGATTTAGTTGACATACCATCCTCAAGCAGACGGACAATCGAGAGAGGACTATTCAAACTCTTGAAGATTTATTAAGACTCTGTGTCCTAGAACTTCAAAGGAGTTGGGATAAGTATTTACCATTGGTGGAATTCTCCTATAACAACAGTTATCAAACAAGCATTGGTGTGGCCCCATTTGAAGCATTGTATAGACGAAAGTGTCGCTCTCCAGTATGTTGGGACGAGGTGGGTGAAGCAACATTGTTGGGACCCGAGTTGGTATGTATGACTACGAAAAAGATCCAAATGATTCGACAACGTATACAAATGGCACAAGATCGACAAAAGAGTTATGCGGATCTTCATCGAAAGGACGTGGAATTTAGTATTGGGGATCATGTATTGTTGCGTGTTGCCCCATGGAAGGGAGTTACAAGATTCGGGAAGAGAGGAAAGCTCAATCCTCGATTTATTGGTCCATTTCAAATTCTTGACCGAGTAGGTAATGTAGCCTATAGACTCGCGTTACCTCCGAGTATGTCTCGTGTTCATAATGTGTTTCGCATATCTGTACTTCGTAAATATGTGAAAGACCCGAACCACGTTATTGAGTTAGAACCAGACGAGATAGTCGAAGACTTAACGTACGAAGAGGTACCTGTCAAGATCTTGGATAGGAAGGAGCATGTCCTACGCACAAAGGTCATACCACAAGTTAAAGTTTTGTGGAGGAACCATGCTATAGAGGAAATGACTTTGGGAGTTGGAAAGCGGAAATAAAAGCGAGGTATCCTCACCTTTTGAAACACCGAGTGCGTCACGTCAATTTCGAGGATGAAATTTCATAAGGAGGGAGATTGTAAGACCCCAACTTATTATTTAATGAAATTAAATTTTCTCTATTTATTATCTTGAAATAGTAAGGGTTGATTTGATTAATGTGGTAAGTTATGGGTAAAATGCATAATTATTTCAAACAAGCAAGTGGTTTTAAAATATTCATTGTTGACGGGGAATATTCGTTTGGTCGTGGAATATTTTTTTCTTTGTCGGGGAATATTAAATGCGACGCAATAGCCTTGACCTTATGTGGGCCCCATGTGAAAGCGATTGGATGAAGAAAATGAGCAAGAATAAGTTGGTTATAAATAACTTGGCGTAGTTATTCACAGAATTATCTTGTTGGAATACCGATTGGTGGTTAAAACACGGTAGATATTGCGGTATTACACCAATTATTGATTCTTACGTGAAAACACTACTCGATAATTGTTACGGTAATTCTTATTCGATATTTTATTTTATTGATTCAAGAATTGATGCGTTGATATTTTATATTACTGTTGTTTTAATAATTATCATTGCACAATATTTTCTATTATCAGACAATAATTCATATTATCTGAATAATATTATTAGATAACATTATTGGCGATGTCTAGAAAGTTACATCTAAGGAGAGTTTGGTCATCTAATTGCATGCTTGATGAGAGAGATCCTTATGGAAAGCCCCTCTTTCACAGAAGCGCTGGTTGTCAATAATGTGATTCTGTAATATTATTTGTGAATAATTAATTATTCATTTATATGATAAGTAAAATATTAATTTTATGCGGATATAGATGGAGAAAATTTTTTAATGTGACAATTGTTGAAAATTAATATTTTATCTTTTTCTGATAAAATAATTTATTTAAATATATCATTTTAATAATATATTAATGGAAATATTTTTACAATGAATGTGGGATATATGAGTATATGAGGAGGAAGAGTATTTTTGTGGCATTAAATGATTAACACATGTTTTGTGTGTCGGTAGAATCCAATTCTTGACTGAAATTTGATTATAGCTTGTAAAATCGCCCATTTGTGGATTTCGGTCAATTTCTGTTTGGAATTTGGAAAAACTTTCTTACGTAAAGTTGTAGAGAATGAAATTTCCTATGGAAAGGACATGTGATTGAATTTTTTGATAAAAAAGAGCTATTTATTATGAATTATTGAAGTTAGTAGTTAGAAATAATTGATTTTGAACGTTTTAATTATTTTTAATTACAAAATTTTTTTTTTTTTCTTGGTGGGCTGCATTAAACATGTGCAAGGTGTATTGAATTCAGATTCAAGAGGTGGGCTTGACAATTTTGTAAAAATAATAATATTATATTAAATTTTACGCTTTGGTGTTCTAAGCATTTTCTATAAATAGGGTGCTTAGGTTAGAATTGAAAATCACACCAAAAAGCTGAAATCTTCTCTCTCTTTCTCTCTCGATATATTGGCGTATTCTTGTGAGTATTTTAATACTTTGAAGTGTTCTTTATACGGTGCAAGTTCAAGTCATGCTTTATATCGGTATTTCAACTAGAAGTACTATCTTTTCGAGGTAAGGGAGATGTTATTTTCTTTTTAAATGATATTATTTTCTTCAATATCATTATCTTAGAAATATTGGTTTGAACTTTTAATCAAATTTGGAACTTTTTTGTGTCGGGGTTACTTATTCACGTATATCGCACTATTATTCGAATATCTGACCTTTATTCATCGAAAAAAAATTTTTTCCTTTTCAAGTCAAAATATCTATTATGGATACTAGCTTTGATTGTATCCATATTTTGATCATTCTTGAATTTTACTTCACTATGATTATTTATGAGGTATTTTTGGACATGAAATAGTGAAATCTGAATCCTTGATATTTATTCTTTTTTGTTTCTTTGGATTCGTTTCCTTTAAAATATTTTTCATCATCCTCGGTCCTAAATGATGATATTATTGAATATCTTTGGCCTGTAGTGCAAAGATAAATGATTTTATAATGAATATCTTTGGCTTGTAGTGCAAAGATGAACATGTATTGAGATGAACATGACCGACTGATGAATATCTTTGGCCTGTAGTGCAAAGATGATAATTTGATTCAAGATGAATATTGATTGATGTTACAGGGATAAAATATTGACGATGGACTTTTAAATTCATAGATAATAGTAGATTTCATTCTCTACGTAACTCTTCTATGAATTATTATTTCCGCTGCGAATATTGATCTGAAACTTGTTGTCTATTGTATTTTATCAGATTTTTTTCCCTGTTGAAGACTAACGATAATTTGTTCTATATTATCTTAGTCATAATATTCTTTACTAGGCTAGTTGAGCTCACCCTTTTTCTTTTTGTTCTATTTTTCTTCTCAGGAGGCGAGAATGTAGCGAGTACTAGTCGGGGTATGGAATGAAGATTCTAGAAGTTGTTTAGTAGTCCTCACCATTTTTGTAAAATAATGTATCAATAATTGTGATGAGGATTTATTTGGGTATGGATATTGTCTAGAAGACAATATTTGTATTTAAACTCACAGTTTTTATGATGTATTAATAAAGTTGTAGTTGTTTCTGTACCATGTTATTGACGACCTAAAATGGGTGATGTATACCTATTTTGGGGGCGTCACATAGGATGTGTTCTCATGCAACATGGGAAAGTCATAGCCTATGCTTCTCGACAACTCAAAGAATATGAGAGGAATTATCCTACTCATGATCTAGTTAGTTGGTTACCGTTGTCTTCGCACTTAAAAATTGGAGGCATTACTTGTATGGGGAGAAAGTGGAGATCTTTACGGATCATAAAAGCCTCAAATATTTCTTCACTCAAAAGGAACTCAACATGTGACAATGACGTTGGCTTGAATCGTTGAAAGATTATGATCATACCATCCAATACCATCCTCGAAAAGCAAACGTGGTAGCGGACGATTGAGTAGAAGATCATATATGCGGTACAAGTGCGATATTGTCAACGCAAGCCCATCTTGTATGACTTGCAAAGGATGGAGATAGAATTAAAGACTCCAAGGACCCATGTGATGATGGCGAATATACGAGTAGAACCGACTTTAATCGATAAAGTTAAAGTCGCTCAAGCTATAGACCAGGAGCTGATGCATATGAGGAAGAAAGTACAAGAAGGTGCTATGCCGGAAGCAAGAATCGATGAAGAAGGAATACTTCAAGTCAACTCCAGACTTTGTATTCCTAACGACCCCTGATTTAAAGTATAAAATCATGATGGAGGCGCACAACACACCGTTTGCAATCCATCCTGGGAGTACCAAAATATATCATGATCTTCGTCATACATTTTGGTGGAGCAATATGAAGAGAGAGATAGCGTTGTTTATCTCAAGGTGTCAAACTTGTCAACGAGTCAAAGCGGAGCATCAAGTACCAAAAGGTCCATTGTAACCACTTGAAATTCTAGAATGGAAGTGGGAGCACATTACTATGGATTTCGTTACTGGTCTTCCCAAGTTTTCTCAAGGCATAGATGCAATTTGGGTCATTGTTGATAGATTGACCAAGTCTGCTCATTTCTTACCAATACGAGAAACTTATACACTTGAACGTCTTGCTCGTATGTACATAAACGAGATTATAAGACTGCATGGTATACTAGTATCCATAGTTTCTGATCGAGACTCAAGATTCACTTCATGATTTTCGGTTAGTTTGCAAAAAGTTATGGGCACAGATTTACAATTTAGTTCGGCTTATCATCCTCAGACGGATGGACAATCAGAGAGGACTATTCAAACTCTTGAAGATTTATTAAGACTCTGTGTCCTTGACTTCAAGGGAAGTTGGGATAAGTTCTTACCATTAATGGAGTTTTCCTACAACAACAGTTATCAAGCAAGTATTGGCATGGCTCCATTCGAGGCGTTGTATGGAAGAAAGTGTTGTTCTCCATTATGCTGGGATGAGGTGGGTGAAGCAACGTTATTGGGACCGGAGTTGGTACGTATGACTATGGAAAAGATTCAAACGATCCGACAACGTATAAAAACCTCACAAGACCGACAAAAGAGTTATGCTGATCTTCATCGAAAGGACATGGAATTCGATATTGGAGATCATGTGTTGTTACGTGTTGCTCCATGGAAAGGAGTTACGAGATTCGGAAAGAGAGGAAAGCTCAATCCTCGATTCATTGGCCCATTTTTAATCCTCGATCGAGTAGGGACTGTAGCCTATAGACTTGCTTTACCGCCAAGTATGTCTCGTGTTCATAACATTTTTCAAATATCCATGTTCCGTAAATATGTGAAAGACCCGAACCATATTATTGAGTTAGAACCGGACGAAATAGCAGAAGATTTAACATATGAAGAGGTTCCTGTTCAAATCTTGGATAAGAAGGAACATATTCTACGCTCCAAGGTTATACCTCAAGTCAAAGTGTTATGGAGGAACCACGATGTTGAGGAAATGACCTGGGAGTTAGAATCTGAAATGAAATCAAGGTATCCTTACCTTTTCGACATACCGTGCACGTACTTCTAATTTTGAGGGCGAAATTTTATAAGAAGGGGAGATTGTAAGACCCAACTTTTATGAATAAAAATGAATTTTCTATAAATATCATTTTTGAATATTATGGAATAAATTTGATATAATGTTATAGTTGTGGGTAATATTTATAAATTTTGCAAAGTACGCAAGTTGTTATATAATATTCGATTGGTGGGGAATATTACGAATGCAAGACAATCATTTGTGGACCCCATAATGTAATTATTGTCGGATTGAGAAACGACAAAAATATTTTTTATGAAAATAACGACGGAAGTTTTACGGTTGATCTATCGCTGAACTGAACTACCTTAGTAAAAGTATAGTAATACACGTGGTAGCATAGTAGCACACGGTATTGATTATTAATGCTTATGTGAGAAGTCACTCAGTTTGATTCAATTATTGTTGATATTTTATATGTTATTAAATCAATAATTGAGATGACGAAGTTGTTAATATTATTATTTGCATTATTAACGATGTCTAGAAGTTCTGCAAAGGAGAGGTTTGGTCATCTAATTGCGCGCCAATAGGGAGAAATTCTTATTAGAAAGCCCCCTCTTTCGTGGGAACGACCTGGTCGATTAATAGTATGAATAATAATAATGATGATGACGTTTTGTTTTATTCGTATTATTAACGTAATAAAACAGTAAAATCTTTTTATATAAAACAGAATACTATTATAAAGTTATCTGTTTTATTAGACAATAATTAGAATATATTATATTTTATTATGCATAGTGTTTGCATAGTGCTTGCATAGTGTTTGCATAGTAAAATCTTATTGAAAGTTATTCGTTTTATTAGATTATAAATAGAATATATTATATTTTATTTAAAAGATTTTTCTTTACATATGGACCATCCGCTTAAAGTAAATCAATCTGGACCGTTCATGGATTGGTTACTATTCATTCCATTCTTCTATAAATAGAAGCTCATTCCTTCATTATTTCATATGAATTCTGAAACTCTGTAGAGAAACTATAGAGAAAAGAAGAAAAGTATTCGCTACTTCACTACTCCGATATCAAGTTTCTTTTTACGGTGAAGAGGTATTATTTCTTTTGTATTCATGAAGAGAACTTCTATTATTCCATCTTTATTATTACGTTGGAATAACTCAGATACGCTGGCTACCCTATACTTGGTGAAATTCTTACAGTATTCCATTCTTTATTATTCGTTAGAATATCCGTTCATGCGCTTAACGCTAGACACGGTTCCGCCTTTTTTATTATTACGATGGAATATATCGGTTCGTGCTTTTACTACCGGACGAGTTCCGTCTTTATTATTCTGTTAGAACATCCTGTTGGTGTGACTTTCACCTGACCTGGTTCCGTCATTTAGTATTCTATTGGAATAACCTGTCTATGCGAAGTACCGCATGCATGGTGATTTCTATTGTATTTCATTCTTTATTATTCATTGGAATATCACGCCGATGCGCGACACGCCCTGATTGGTTCCGTTATTTATTATTCTAATGGAATAACCTATCTATGCGAAGTACCGCATGCATGATGATTTCTTTTGTTATTCCATTCTTTATTATACTCAGTTGGTTAAAGTTTTGACTTCTACACTCCATGAAATTAGTGGAATATTCTTGATATTTGCGCTTCATCCAAAGATCTTTTCATGGAAATATTCTTCTGAGCATTCTTGAATTTTACTTTATAAAGAAGTATCATGTTGACAATTTGGACGTTATTAGTTCCTGAATAAATTAATTCTTGAACTTGTTTTATTGAATTCTTATATCATTGTCATCATCCTCATGTTTATATTATTTTTGAAAGTCATCTCGTATTCAGTAGTGCATAGATGGACTTGGTATGATTATGACTGAGGATTATTGATTGTAATCATGACCGTAATGTTACAAATGATGTGGTAAAAGTCCTCATTGGCCCGAAGTGCATTGATGGACAGTTGTTGGCATGATCATGACCATTGATGAATACACAAATATCTTTGGCCCGTAGTGCATGGATAATTTGTGGTCGTGACCCTAATGAATATCCTTGGCCGTAGTGCAGCGATGATGTGGATTATTTATTAAGCTGAGTCTCAGCGATAAAAGTGATGAAAACCCTTTTTAAATCATAAAAGATAGTAGATTTTATTCTCTACTTGACTCTTTTAATGGATTGCATGTTCTGCTACAGTTAAACTTGATGTCTATTGTATTTTATCAATTTAACACTGTTGAGGACTAAGGATAATTTATTCTCGCATTATCTTAGTCATAATATTTTCTTCGGGATAGTTGAGCTCACCCTTTCTTTCACCGTTCTCTTCAGAAATGAGAACGTAGCGGGACTAATCGGAGAATGCAGTGATGGTCCGAGATGGTGTCTTAGTAGTCCTCACTATTACATTAAATAGTGTGATAATAAATGTAATGAGGACTAAATTGAGTGTGGATATTGTCTAGATGACAATATTTGTATTAAAACTCACATCATGTATTTTGTCGTATTTTACACGACTGTTGTATAATCAAGTTGTATTTGAATTTAGTACCATGTATTTGGCGACTCAAGATGGGTGATGTATACCTATTTTGGGGGCGTCACAATCAACCTTCTCAATTTTAGCTGCAATGGTTATATATATGCAAGAGTGAGCCATACAAATGCTCACATAATGAAAAGACGATATCTGGTAATAAATAAGTTTAACTGAATTGAATAACATTTTATAGTATTGATAATCAAGAACTGTTATTGAAATTCATCTGAGGGTCACAAGACCATGAACTATGTCCCAGGTTATAAGTATTTTTACTTTAACCTTTAACAGTCCTTAGACTATATGGACCTTCTTTCTCGTACTTAGGGGGATCAGCCCTTCGTATCATGTATTGTGCACAAACATCTTAACGCTTTCACCTAAATAATCCCCTATAGTAGGGTTGTTCATCTTAGTTTAACATACGAGTCCGCACCAAAAGAAGTTTGGTTTGAATAAGTTTCAAGGGTAATTTAGAGTTCAATGTTCATCAACTAAGGATTAGTCGAATCAAAAGTTTAATGACAACGTAAAGGTTCAACAACAACGTAAGATAAAATAGTTATGAACCATAAATGAATATTGTAAAGCAACAAGCTCATGCTTTAAGAATATAGTTTAAAGCATTGAAAAGATATAATAAACCTTGCTCGAGCAAAATAGTAAGCTAAGGTTACAATTCCCAACAAAGAAACAAGATTAAAAACTTTGCTCAACAGATTTTGAGAACTTGCTTAAATAAAGTTAGGGTTAGAGAACTTGCTCAATGTAAAGAAGTAAGGTTTAGGAACTTGCCTTGCATGTAGGTTAAACAGTTATAACTAACGTTCTCAAATATCCTATACACATGTCATCGTGACTTAATTACTGACCACATGTACACGGTACATAACTGAACATCTATTTCATTTACAACCCTTTGGTATTAGGTTTAACAACATGATTAAACCACACTTTTAATGCAATAACACAAATCTTCAGTTATCACATAACTCATTAATTACTAATAATAATTTTCATATTGGGTATTATAACAACACCATAATATGATTAATCACATTTTATAGTCATAAGATCACACTATATTAACAATTGTAAAATTATAAATTAAAAATCAAATTTCTGGGCCAAATCGCTAATCGGTAATCGCAGGTGCCCTAGTTTATCTTGAGGAATCAAGGCGTAGCTTTGGTTAGTCTTTGCGACTCTTTTGTTTACTCACAGAGTCATTGCGGCAATGCTCGTATTCGCGTCAACAGGCATTGAGTGGTAAGGCCATGAACGCATAGTTTCTTTACAAAATCGGTGTTACAAGACACGCAAGACAACAGATGCGAGATAATGTTCGCGAAGAACATAAAACAAAGCCAAATCGGCCTAAAAGCTCCTTTTTTAACAACAAATTTAGCACATATAAAATACATAAACTTTACAGAAACATAAATTAATGTTTCTAACATTTTTCTAACCATATAAACAGTATAAACATCAAATTAAAACCTTTAAATTTAATCGTTCTTGCTATTTCTTCATTCTTAGAGAAAGTAAATACTGTGAATCCGTTTTTCAACCAAATCAGTTAGTTTAAAACCCATTGTTTTCGTTTCTTCATGTATTTACACAATCAAAAATTAATTTACACTTTATATCACGAATTTGGTATCAATTTTGATTCTAAAATAAGCCATATCATATATACATATCTGTATTTTTCTGTAAATATAATTTCTTCACATATATCATGTTTTCATGGATTATCATACTCTAAATCATATACTAAACATATAAAAATAGCTTATATCAACAAATTAATATATACAAATCATATAATCAACAATTAATCATCCACATAAATTTTACATAGAATTTTTCATAAAAAAATTAAAACTTTAGAAAATAGGATTATACCTTTGATTGCTAGTTTAGCTATAAAAGATGATAGAATCCTTCTTAGTATGCTCAAGCTCACAAAGAAATTATTTCTCTATTTTCTATCTTTTCTCTATGTGTTTTCTCTTCTTTCTCTTATATGTTCTTTCTTTAGTATTAGGCTTAGATTTAACGTAAAATAAAAACAGACATATACGCCAAATAAAACTGACAATAATAATAACCATAATAACCCTACTTATTACTTATCAGTTATGTTTTTTTTAAATTCAAAAGCAACTAAGGCTTGTTTGGTAAAATTAATTTAAAATTAAAGACTTAAAATTCTTAAGCCTTGTTTGGCAAAAACTAAATTAAAACTCTTTTAATTTATTTTAATAATTCATTTATTATATAGTTTATTGTCACACTTTATTTAATTAAATTCTCATATTCAAATTTAATTAAATTAAAGCTAATAACAAGTTATTAAATCAAATTGCCACAAAATTATAATTTTATTATAATTTTATTTAATAAATTAGCACATCACTTTTAATTACTAAACAACATTATAACAATTCATTTAGTCATTATCAACTCTCTAATTTAATTATTAAATTAAATTAGAATATTATCACATAATAATTAATTCATCACTCTTTAATTTACTTAACATCAAAATAACAAATTATTGAATATTAACTTAATTAACATATTGCACTTAATCAAGTTAATTCCCCACAACTCATGAATTTTTATTTAATTAATAAAAAATTAAATTAAATAAATATTTATTTAACAATAAACACATCAACTCAATTATTTGAAATTACATGAAAAAAATTTGGATTGTTACATCCTTCCCTTCTTACAAGGATTCTGTCCCCAGAATCACCATTCCAACAATTCATTCGTCATAGAAACACTCTACGAACCCTACTTGACATTGACTGTTCTATGATATCTTCCTGCAGAGTTAGTAGTTTCGAAGACATAACATTATGGGTGTAAATTTAGCATTCCTAACTCACTTTTTAGCTTATTAAATGTGAATTCATCTATGAGTTTTGTAAAGACATAAACAAGTTGATTTTTAGTTGTAATATGATGTAACGATATATTTCCACTTTGCATATTTTCTCTAATAAAGTGATATATGATATCTATATGCTTGGTTCTTGAGTGCATGAAAGGATTATGAGTTATAGCTATAATAATTATATTATCACAATATGCAAGAATAGATTTGAATTCAAACCCATAATTAACTTGTTGATTTTTCATCCATAAAATTTGTGCACAACAGCTGCTAATAGTAATGTATTCAGCTTCTGCAATTGAAGTTGACATAGAGTTTTGCTTTTTATTGAACCAAGAGACAAGTTTATTTCCTAGTATTTGACATGTGCTACTGGTGCTCTTTCTATCAATCTTGAATCCTACAAAGTCAGCATCCGAGTATCCTATTAGATCAATGGGTGACTCATTGGGGTACCAAAGTCCAAAATGTGGAGTCCCCTTGATATATCTAAAAATCCTTTTTACAACCATTAGATATGATTCCTTAGGATTAACATGAAATCTAGCACAAATACAAGTTACAAACATGATATATGGTAGTAGTTAAGTATAAGAGAGAACCTATCACACGTCTGTATTGAGTAATATCAATACATTTACCTTTTCCATCCTTTTCAAGATTAGTTGTAAGTGTCATTGGAGTTTGTCATGCCCCAAAATTTAGATACTAATATCTCGAATTCGGTGTTTCACGATCTAACACTAACAATATACTAATAACTCATACAGCGGAATAATAGAATAATTTACATTGATTTAATATAAATATTCTCATCCCAAAGTTTGGCAACTATTACTAGTAGTATTACATAACTTAAGTTCAAACATAACTTAGTACATAATATTAAATAAGTCTCATTGAAACATAGTAATAACTTTAATCATAACAGATCAAGCTACTCATTAGCCTTACCCTTTCCCTTATCTTTTCCCGATTTTTCACCACATTCTACCTTAACTGAAAGGTTTAAGGAAAGCAAGAATAAGCAACGAATTTATCCAGCAAATAATATAGCAATAAGGGTGAACAGTTAGAAAGTTCAAAATTTCAAGGGTATAACAATAAATGATAGTTCAAGAATAACAAGAAGTATCAATTGTTCTAATTAAGAGTCGCTATGGAATGAAAGATATCATCAAAAATTCCAAGTTTTAATCATTTCAAAGTTCAAGAATAATGAACACTGAGTAGTCGCAATAGATTAAGAACTCTTGCTAGAATTAACAGTATTATACTGCAAATCCAATATCAACAAGTACATCAGGTGATCAGCATAAAGTACCCTACGTTATGCATAACATTTAAACATGCTTGTATGTGCTCATGTCGGTTCCCCAATAGTTATATAATTTCCCCCTCAACGAGGGTTGTTCATCTCAGTAGATTTATAAGAGTCTGCACTAAGACAATTGGTTTGGATAGCTTTCTAACACATGATATCAGTCTAGCTGAGTTAAAGGGCTTAAACAACTTTTATAATGCATTTAGGAATAATAAGTTTAATGCTTGCAACAAAATCAAGATATCAAATCGACTTCCAAATAATAATAGATATTTACTCAATGTAAATATGGTCGATATAGTAACAATTTGGATTCACGCAAAGAGAAAAGAGTTAGGGAACTTGCACAGGATAATATATGAGAAGGTTCGAGGAACTTGCCTGAAACATAGTGTACTAATCTAAAGTTTATCAATACTTCAACAAAATAAGTTACCCTATTAATGTATACACATCCATTAGTTAAGCAAGTTTGAAACATAACTCATCTCATGCACATACCTAATATGTATGTTAAGTATATACATAAGCCTATACAATCAGTCCATGTATGTTAAGTATATACATAAGCCTATACAATCAGTCCATGTATATCAATCATAAATTCTCAATCAATATCATATAGAAATCTTATACGAGTCTAACATATTCATGTTATACCATCCATATACATAAAAAATTAATAAGTCTCTGTTTATTAGCTTAGAATAATAATGTAGTCAAGCCATTATGATCAGAAGTCAACAAAACAAGTCAGACCAGACTGCATGAGGGTATAGCTGCGCCCTGGTTAGGCTTAAGGATGGCGCAGCTGCGCTATCCCCTGGCCAAACCATAGTTGAGCTTCTGCTTTCCTGGTTTTAGTCCAACTTTTAGCATACCAAGACATTAACAGTTATCATGCACACATGTTAAAGGACTTGGTATACTCGTATGACCATTTCAAGTTCAACATTACATGTTATGGTCTTAGTTTAGGATTTCCAAGGAATTAAGGCCAAATAGGGTCATGGAATCATAAGACCTACTAGGTTAACCATATATACATGTGAGAAGGTCATATAATTTGTAATATACATGCTCGCAATTATTCACATCATTTACGCATAGCTAGCATCATTTATCACTTTAAAACATGCCTAAACTCTTGATTGGTTAACTTTCATTATGTCTAACACATATGAATCATGTTTAGAGACAAAAAGAACATAAACGTGTCATCTTAAATTTCTAGAACATAACTACGCCTGACATATGCAACTTACTTTGAAAAATATCCGAAAATCTCTTTTCATGTGTAGTTAAGTCATGTTTACATGCTCACAAAGTTAGAACATACTTCATGTGGTATTCATGTATATTAGTTTCAAATATGTCAAGTTTTCCTTGAAAAAGTCATTTAGCTCAAAGCCAAACAAGTTGGTCATGAACAAAGGTACCTTAAATCACAATTCATGCTCATTAATGTTCATAAATCAGTCATATATGTATACTATCATGCTCAGAATTTGCAGAATACGAGTTTCATCAAAGTTCATTTTCGAAACTTTAAGTTTTTGTTATAAAACTCCTACTAAATTATGTTTGGACAATTCATATCTCATAAGAAAGCTTTATATTATGGGTTAAACTTTTTTTCATGCATGTATAGATCATAATACCATGATAGAAACAACTCATTATAGCAAAAATCAAAACCTGGTTCTGGGGACTAGCGCAGCTGCGTAGCACCCTAGTACAAACTGGGCGCAGCTGTGCCCTTCCTAGATAGAACCAAGAAGGAGATCTGTTCTGCAGAAATTTTAAACTCAATTTTGATTTTCTCTCAACTAAGCATACTTAAAGTCATCCTTAAAGGTTTCATACATGTATATACACTTAATACACACATTGATATCAATTCACAAATTAATTCACAAAATCATCATAGAAGTTCTAGAGATTTAACAAGTTAGAAATTAAGAACATAAAATAAGAAATGTTACCTCTTGAAGATTAAATGGCTACTACTTACAATCTCAGACTTCATCTTACTCAAAAAAGCAACTCACACTCTCAATATATACTTATCAAGCAAATCACGTCAACAAGAAAATGAAGAATAGAGTTGCTATTTATAAAAGAGTTGTTGTCTAGTTAAAGGCTTTGCTTAAAGGTTAGAATTTATGAGGTAGAAGAAGAAACCAACGGTTATTCGAGAGTTGCTCAATCGCACCCTCCTCTACCATCACCATAGCTATCATCACTCAGCTTTGTAGCCGTTGTTGTAAGACCCCAAATTTTATGAAATGAAAGTATTCAATTTTCTTATAATTATTATTTTATTTCATAAATGGTTAAATTGATAAAAGGTTAAGGTTAAGGGTGATATGTGAAAATTTTTGCAAAGTATGCAAGTTGTTATAAAATATTCGTTTGGTCGGGGAATATTCTTTTTATCGGGGAATATTCGTACGACGGCACAATCATTGGTGGACCCCACAATGGAAGTATTGTAGTAGTTAGAAAGCGACGAAATTATCTTTTATAAAAATAACGGTGAAAGTGTTCCGTTAAAACTATTAAACTACCGGTAGTAAAAATACGATGTCTGGCGTGGTTGCGTAGTAGCTGCGGTATTGATTATTGATGCTTACGTAAGAAGTCACTCGGTTATACTCAATTATTGCTACGATAATTTTTGCATCATATCTCTTATATTATTGATTCAATTATTGTCACGGTATCATACATATAATATGTTATATTATTAAATCAATAATTGAGGCGACAAAGTTATTCATATTATTATTTGCAATATTGATGATATCAGAAGTTACATCGAGGAGAGGTTTGATAATCTAATTCTTGGCATGATAAGGAGAAATCCTTATCGGAAAGCCCCCTCTTTCCTGGGAATGACCTAGTTGTTAAATATTGTTAGTTATAATATTAATGATGAATATGTTCGTGTTGATTAAAGATGAAATTGATAATTCCATTTGTGTGGAAATTATTAGTGTTAGTGGAAATCGATATTTATTTCGATAATAATTAATTTTTGGAGGTTATATTGACCAATCGGGTAATTAACCGGATAAATGAGTAATTAATTGCTATTAATTCACATGCTTATAACTATGTGTTCACATGTGTGTACTATTGATTCACATGATTTACTATTATGGGAGTTGGTACAAGATTGATAATACTTGCATGACTAAATTAAAAATGGAGGTATAGATGAAGGTACTATACTATAATTAATATTTTCACATGTTTAGAACTATTGATTCACATGATTTACTATTAGGGGAGGTGGTGCAAGTTCGATAATACTTGCAGGACTAAATTAAAAATGAAGAAAAAGAGGAAGGTATTATCTTTGTAATATTTTGAGCCCAAAATGTGCAATTATTAAAACTATATTTTCCTATAAATAGAAGCTCATTCTTCCTTCATTTCTCACCAATTCACTAAGTCTCACAAGAGCAATTATTATAGAGAGAAATTATAGAGAGAAAGAAGAAGAGAAGTCTGCTACCTCTTTATTCCGAGTATCAGTTTTTTTCTAAGGTAAAGGAAATTATTATTTCTTTTGTATTCATGAAGAGTTAGTTATTTCTTTCAATATTCATAAGGGTTGTTATACCATTCTTTATTATTATATTTGGAATAACTTTTATGCATGCGATCTGTATCGCATGCACTGGTGAATTCTTTTATTATTCCATTCTTTATTATTACGTTGGAATAACTATTATACTATCTATGGACTATCTCATGCATACTGGTGATTTCTTTTTGTTATTCCATTCTTTATTATTACATTGGAATAACTTGCATGCATGGTGATGGTCTATTTATTATTACAGTTAATTCTTACATTATTCCATTCTTTATTATTACATTGGAATAACACATCATGTAACTACCGCATGCATGGTGAATTCTATTATTATTCCATTCTTTATTATTACATTTGGAATAACATGTATTATATGTGGATTCATGGTGCATTGTCATGGTTCCATTATACTTATGATCCTTCGAATATTCATTCGCATGCATTGAATTAAATTGTATTCATTCTTATTAAATTGTGGAAATGATGATCTCGTGGATTCCGCATTGCGAAGTGAAAATCCATTTTGCGTTTCATATATTCTATTATACTCATTTGGTTAAAGTTTTGGCTTCTATACTCCATGAAATTAGTAGAATATCCTTGATATTTGCGCTTCATCGGTATCTTTTCATGGAAATATTCTTACGAGCATTCTTGAATTTTACTCCACAAAGCAAGTATCATGTTGACAATTTGGGCGTTATTAATTTACGGATAAATTAAATTATAAATCTTTAAAATTTATCCTTGAACTTGTTTTATTGAATTATTATGTCATTGTCATCATCCTCATGCTTATATTGTGATGAAAGTCATCTTTGGCTTACGTGCATAGATGGACTTGGTATGATTATGACCGGGATTATTTGGTATAATCATGGATAGTAATGTGACGAATGATGTGGTAAAAGTCCTCATTGGCTGTAGTTCATTGATGGGACGGGTTGTTGGTATGATTATGACTAGGGATTATTCGGTATAATCATGACCATTGATGATTACATGAATATCCTTGGGCGTGATGCGAGGGATGATTCGATTTTATTTATTTATTAAATTTGAGTCTCGGTGATAAAGTTGATGAAAAACTTTTTAAATCATAGAAGATAGTAGATTTTATGCTCTACTTGACTCTTCTAATGGATTGCTTATTCATTGCAGTTGTTGATCTAAAACTTGTTGTCTATTATATTCTATCGGTTGTTATCTTTGTTGAAGGCTAAGGATAATTTATTACGCATTATCTTAGTCATAATATTTCTTCTTGGGCTAGTTGAGCTCACCCTTTCTTTCTTTGTTCTCTTAAGGAAATGAGAATATAGTTGGGACGAGTCGGGGAGCGGATTGATGGTCCGGATGGTTGTTTTAGTAGTCCTCACTATTTTGTGAAATAGTGTGATAATAAATGTAATGAGGACTCCATTGAGTGTGGATATTATACAGATGACAATATTCTTATTAAAACTCTTAGATTATGTTTTTGTCGTATTTTACATTTGTTGTATAATTAAGTTGTATTTGAATTTTGTACCATGTATTTGGCGACTCAAGATGGGTGATGTATACTATTTTGGGGGCGTCACAATTGGTATCAAAGCTTAGGGATATGATCCCTGGCTGAGATGTGAGACAAGAACTAGGAGGGGAGAGACGGAGAATTCCTTCGCTAGTATGACCTACCTAAGTTTATTTGGTATTTAATTGGTCGAATTCGAGTATAGGGATAATATGTGATATGTTAATTAACCCTTGTTTTGTGGCGGTGTTTGAAAATGGCATCTGAAAATGTTGAGATCAACAATGAAGCACATGAGACTAGTTGAGTCACCTGATGATCAATACCGAGGATAATGTCTGAGGAAGACAATAATCCTCGGGTAAACAACAACACCCGTCGAGATGATGAGCGATGGGATGTTCGGAGGCTTTATGCAATTCATGCGACATCGGTGAGAGAGACTCTGTTCAAAATGCAAGTGGAAACAATGGCAACTCACGGATTTGGTCACCGCTAAGCAGATTCAAAGAATTTGGGACCACGGAGTTTTGGGAAAGCGAGAACCACTTAAAGGCGGAGCGTGGTTAAAGCGAGATCACTAAGATATTTGATGTCTTGGGATGCTCAGGAGGAGTAAAAGTTTCCTTTGCCACCTTTATGTTGCGTGAAGAGGCGATTCTTTGGTGGGAATCGTAAAAGCATACCACCGACTGGCCTTTTCAAGATGTCTTGGGAGAAGTTTCAAGAGTTGTTCAACGACAAGTACTTTCCGAAAGTATTCGTCACATGAAAGAGGTGGAGTTTATCAAGTTGGAGCAAAACAATATGACCGTGTATGCAATACGAGGCTAAATTTGCGGAGTTATCCGGTTTGCATCCCATTTGGTCGATAATGAGGAGCGAATAACGCGAATGTTTCTAAGAGGTTTGAAACCCGAAATACGTCGATACCTCATTTCTCACAAACTTTGTTTGTATTGAGATGTAGTGAATAGGGCTCGATTATTGGAGCGCGATAATGAGAGTCGACCAAACAAAAAGATGACCGACAACACGATAATAATAATATCGGTGGCAAGCGACCATCGGAACAATGATAACCATCGTGGGGAAATTATCATGCCAAGAATGGTAACCACTTGGTGGTAATCATGGCCAAGATAATAGGAGTGGAAATTTCAAGAAGAGAAGGTTCAACAACGATGGAAGAGCAAAGCACACCAAACCCATTTTTCAAGGAAGGAGAAGCGACCACCAATTGTATGCTTCAAATGCGGAGGGGAGGACATATCGGTCAAAGCTGCGTGATGCGATCAAAGCATGTTAAAATTGTGGAAAAGAAGGTCACCTAGCCCGATTTTGTCGTGCACCAAAGTCAAGTTCGGTGGGATGGTGGCACCAAAGCGGATCTGGACAAAACAAAGTCGGTGGTTTCGGGAAGGCGCGTTTTTGTGACTTCTCAAAAAGCGAGTAACTTAGCGACGAAGTTAGCACGAGTTAGTTAATTATAAATTCTTGTGAAGTCTATACCTTATTAGATCCGGTTCTACCCATTCTTTTATCTCTCTTGCTTGCGCTCAGCGTTTAAATTTGACCCGGAGAAGTTAGACTTTGACTTATCGATTGAAACTTCGTTAGTAGAAACCTTCGTTACCTCCTTTGTTTATAAATCTTGTTGATTCAAATCGACACTTTCACGTTACTGTCGATCTTATCTCTTTGAAAATACTTGCCTTTGATGTGATTTTTAGGAATCGATTGGTTAACTACTACTCATCATGCTTTTCGTAAGGTTGTTAGCTTTCATATTTCTAACCAACTTACTGTTATGTGAATTCAAGCAACCAAACCACTAAAGTCAATCATTGTCATATCAAGCCATAAGTAAAGAGCCTCGAGCCTTTCATTTGGTGACTTCCAAGTCTTGGAATACCGAAGCGGACTATCCGTAGGGGGACACCGTGAATAACGATGGCAAGTTGATAGGTATCGATGTGACGTCTTATCCAAGTCTTGGATGAGAGTCACAATTTTGAATGATATTTCTATTGTTAATAAATTTCCTGACGTATTCTTGAAGACTTCTTAGCCTACCCCTAGAGCGTGAAATCGAATTTTGTATTGACCCCAGTACAAAACCCATTTCTAAAACCCTTAAATATTTCTTCAACCAAAATGAATGTATAATGCACCAAAGACGTTGGCTCAATTTATTGAAGATTACGACTATACCATTCAATATTATTCGTGGAAGAAGCGAGCGTGGTAGGTGAGCGTTGAGTAGAAGATCGTATGCGTTCTGAGTGCGATGTTGTTAACCACAAAACCCATTTCAGTATAACTTACAAATGATGAAGATAGAGTTAAAGACTACAGGACCCACGTGAAGATAACGAATATCTGAGTAGAATCGACTTTAATCGATAAAGTTAAAAGCCGCTCAAGCTACACACCGGAGTGATGAATGTGAAGAAGAAAGGTTTAAGAAGGCATTATTCTAGAAGCAAGAGTCGATGAAGAGAGGAAATCTCAACCCTTGATTTTATTAGGCCATTCAAAATCCTCGATCGAGTAGGAACTGTTGCCTATAGACTCGTTTTAATGCCAAGTATGTTGCGTGTTCATAACGTTTTTCAAGTATCGATGTTACGTAAATATGTGGACGACCTGAACTACATTATTGAATTGGAACTAAACGAGATAGCAGAAGATTTAACGTATGAGGAGATACGTGTTAAAATCTTGGATAAGAAGGATCATATTCGACACTCAAAGGTTATACCTCAAGAGTTAGAATATGAAATGAAGTCGAGTATCCTCACCTCTTGACATACCAGTGCGTACGTAAATTTTGAGGGCGAAATTTTATAAGGAGGGAGATTGTAAGAGACCGAATTTTATGAAATGAAAGTATTCAATTTTCTTATAATTATTATTTTATTTAGTAAATGGTTAAATTGATAAAAGGTTAAAGTTAAGGGTGATATGTGAAAAAATTTTGCAAAGTATGCAAGTTGTTATAAAATATTCGTTTGGTGGGGAATATTTTTTTGTCGAGGGAATATTAAATGCGATGGCACAATCATTGGTGGACCCCACAATGGAAGTATTGTCGTAGTTAGAAAATGGCGAATTATCTTTTTATAAAAATAAAATAACGAAAAGTGTTACCGTTAAAGCTGTTGAACTACCGGTAGTAAAAAAGTACGATGTCTGGCGTGGTTGCGTAGTAGCACCACGGTATTGATTATTGATGCTTACGTAAGAAGTCACTCGGTTATACTCAATTATTGCTACGAATAATTCTTTGCATCATATCTCTCGTATTATTGATTCAATTATTGTCATAGTATCATCGTATAATATGTTATATTATTAAATCAATAATTGAGATGACAAAGTTATTCATATTATTATTTACAATATTGATGATGTCTAGAAGTTACTATCGAGGAGAGGTTAGATAATCTAATTGCGCTTGATAGGGAGAAATCCTTATTGGAAAGCCCCTCTTTCACAGGAGCGACCTGGTTGTTAAATATTGTGAGTTATAATATTAATGATGAATAAGTTCGTGTTGATTAAAGATGAAATTGATAATTCCATTGTGTTGGAATTATTAGTGTTAGTGGAAATCGACATTTATTTGATAATAATTGATGTCTGGAGGTTATATTGACCAATCGGGTAATTAACCGGATAAATGAGTAATTAATTGCTATTAATTCACATGCTTATAACTATGTGTTCATATGTGTGTACTATTGATTCGCATGATTTACTATTATGGGAGTTGGTGCAAGATTGATAATACTTGGATGACTAAATTAAAAATGGAAGTATAGATGAAGGTACTATACTATAATTAATATTTTCACATGTTTAGAACTATTTAGTCACATGATTTACTATTGATTCACATGATTTACTATTAGGGGAGGTGGTGCAAGTTTGATAATACTTGCGAGGACTAAATTAAAAATGAAAAAAGAGGAAGGTATTATCTTTGTAATATTTTGAGCCCCAAAATGTGCAATTATTGAAACTATATTTTTCTATAAATAGAAGCTCATTCTTCCTTCATTTCTCACCAATTCACTAAGTCTCACAAAAGCAATTATTATAGAGAGAAATTAGAGAGAGAAAGAAGAAGAAAGTGCGCTACCTCACTATTCCGGTATCGGTTTTTTTAAGGTAAGGGATATTATTTCTTTCGTATTCATGAAGAGAGTTATTTCTTTCAATATTCGTAAGGGTTGTTATACCATTCTTTATTATTACATTGGAATCTTTATTACACATTCTTTATTATTCATTGATCTATCACGCATATACGGTGAATGAATTTTACATTATTCCATTCTTTATTTATTACATTGGAATAACTTACATACATTCTTTATTTATCGGACTATCGCATGCCTGGTGAATTCATCTGTTATTCCATTCTTTATTATTCTATTGGAATAACCTGTCTGTGCGGTTTATCGCATGCCTGGTGAATTCTTCTATTATTCCATTCTTTATTATTCTGTTGGAATAACTTGTCTACGTGGACTACCGCATGCATGGTGAATTCTTCTGTTATTCCATTCTTTATTATTCTGTTGGAATAACTTATCTATGTGGATTATCGCATGCATGGTGAATGATCCTTCATATTTATTCCTTATTAAATTGTGGAAATGATCAATCTACGTGGATTACCGCATGGCAGGCAAAAATCTATTTGCAGTTTCATATATTCTATTATACTCCGTTGGTTAAAGTTTTGGCTTCTATACTCCATGAAATTAATAGAATATCCTAGATATTTGCGCCTCATCCAGTATCTTTTCATTGAAATATTCTTTTGAGCATTCTTGAATTTTACTCCACAAAGCAGTATCATGTTGACAATTTGGACATTATTGATTTCTGGATAAATTAAATTATGAATCTTTAAAATTTATCCTTGAAATTATTTTATTAAATTATTATGTCATTGTCATCATCCTCATGCTTATATTGTCATGAAAGTCATCTTTGGCTTACGTGCATAGATGGACTTGGTATGATTATGACCAGGGATTATTCGGTATAATCATGACCATAATGTGACGAATGATGTGGTGAAAGTCCTCATTGGCTTGTAGTTCATTGATGGACAGTTGTTGGTATGATTATGACTAGGGATTATTCGGTATAATCATGACCATTGATGATTACATGAATATCTTGGGTAGTGATGCGAGGATGATTCGATTTTATTTATTAAAATTTGAGTCTCGTGATAAAGTTGATGAAAAACTTTTAAATCATAGAAGATAGTAGATTTTATACTCTACTTGACTCTTCTAATGGATTGCTTATTTCGCTGCGATTGTTGATCTAAAACTTGTTGTCTATTATATTCTATCGGTTGTTATCTTTGTTGAAGGCTAAGGATAATTTATTACGCATTATCTTAGTCATAATATTTCTTCTTTGGGCTAGTTGAGCTCACCCTTTCTTTCTTTATTTCTCTTAAGGAAATGAGAATATAATTTGGGACGAGTCGGGGAAAGGATTGACGGTCCAGATGGTTGTTTTAGTAGTCCTCACTATTTTGTGAAATAGTGTGACAATAAATGTAATGAGGACTCCATTGAGTGTGGATATTGTCTAGATGATAATATTCTTATTAAAACTCTTAGATTATGTTTTGTCGTATATTTTACATTTGTTGTATAATTAAGTTGTATTTGAATTTTTGTACCATGTATTTGGCGACTCAAGATGGGTGATGTATATACTATTTTGGGGTGTTCGTCATTTGATAATATTATTATCACATAACCATCATCTTAAATTCACGTCTAATATTATTAATCTTTTAATAATATTTTATTTATTCTCAATTTCTTAGTAATATCTTAGTCATTTACAAATATTATTAATCATTGAATAATATTTAAATCATTTACTAATATTATTAATCATTTAATAATATTTTAATAATTATGTAATATTATTAATCATGTAATAATATTTTACTTGTTTTATAAATAATAAAGGTCTCACGCATTTTCAGATGCAAATATTTTACATCTTGAAGCTTAAATCATTTATATTCCTTTTTAGAAATATCTTTTATCTTTACTAAAAAAATTTAGGGTTTAAACAGTTAATACATAGCTTTTATAGTAAAACTCAACTCAATATATTATTTCTTTAATTTAAATAATTTTTACATCAGTTTGTCCGTTCACGAGTCAACACTAACTGTGGCCTCATATACAAATATTTTATCCTGCTAGCACATCCACTTTATTTTCTGTTTTACAAATATTTGCATATATATATATATATATATATATATATATATATATATATATATTAAAAATACATATATATACTCAGTTACATAAATCTCAGCTCAAAAACCACATTTAGAACCCTAGAAACCTCAAAATATTATTTTAATGATTAATACAATTTTTCAAAGGTTTCACATTCTTCGTTGCACCACAAAATAATGTTATAGGCAACTATAGATTTATTTCACTTAAATATGTAATTTATATTTATTACATATTTTTATTGTTTTATTTATACCCGAAAGGAAGTTTCTCGACATAAAATGTCATTTATAGTCAAATCTCGTCCCGTAGGATTTTATTAGATTTATTATGACTTATTATTTTGTCGGAACGCGATTCGAAATGTTGAACATCAAAGTCGCTCGACGCACTGACGCTCAGCATTTGCACATTTTTAAGTTCTGATACGCTCTTCTGCTCATTGTTAATTCTCAAATCATGAGTCAAATAACAGCAAAATTTTGGGGATGTTATAGACCTCATGTCATAGTATTTTTAGAAAATTTCTAACCTCGAAAACAAACCACGGAAACCATTCAAAACAGGGTTCAAAAATGGCTTCACAGACGGTCTGAGTAAAAGTAGGCAGGTAGATTTAGGCCTTACTGCTGTTCTTTGCCGGCCAAAGAATTTCTCATGTAGTGCTTAGCGAGTAGCCCACTTTACGATTTTCTCACTCATTGGCTGCTTATCGGAATATTCTAAAATTTTAGTATGTTTTTCTTATCTTATAATACTATTTTTAAAAAATATCAAACTCCTATTTCGAGTTCATTAGGCTGCTAAAATAGTGCGTCAAAAATGGACGTTCATAACTGTTTTTCATTATTTGCCAGATTTACCCTCTCTCGCTAAAACAGTCATAACTCTTTCGTTTTAAAACATTTTTGAGCGATTTTTGAGCCCCCGCGAAGCTAAATTCCAGGACTACAACTCTTCCTTACTGACCTTTTCTCAGATTCCGAACACATTAGTCCAGAAATTCTGTTCAAGTGGACTGTATCACACTTGTTGGACAGCTTTGACGCTACTACTTTGA
This sequence comes from Panax quinquefolius, assembly GCA_020205615.1. Classification (NCBI taxonomy): domain Eukaryota; kingdom Viridiplantae; phylum Streptophyta; class Magnoliopsida; order Apiales; family Araliaceae; genus Panax; species Panax quinquefolius. Next base: position 103,027,456 of record CM035157.1, read on the forward strand.
AATGTCATTACTCTCTCCTCCGAAGTCGGATTTAGTCCGTTCTGGAATCTATGGAAATCTTATTCAGTATACTATAACATACCAATAGCCCAGAATTTTTTGGAACATCTAGCTAACTCCGAACTTCCTTTTTATGGCAGCAGTCCACTAATTTTTTTCTAAGTTTTAAAACTGTTTTGCTTTTCTTTCCTTGGATCAAACTTTTAACACACAAAATAATTAGATCTAAGAATAACACATCATTTAACAAGTACATCTATAGTTTTAAGATCCAAGATCATAAGCTCATTGCGACGCCCCCAAAATAGGTATACATCACCTATCTTGAGTCGCCAAATACATGGTACAGAAATACAAATACAACTTAATAATACAACTGTCGTGTAAAATACGACATAACATAATCTAAGAGTTTTAATAAGAATATTGTCATCTAGACAATATCCACACTCAATGGAGTCCTCATTACATTTGTTGTCACACTATTTAACAGAATAATGAGGACTACTAAAGCTATCATCCGGACCATGTAAGCCCTCTGAGTTCCCGACTAGTCTAGTCCACATTACGTTCTCATTTCTCAAGAGAACAATGAAAGCAAAAGGGTGAGCTCAACTAGCCCAAGAAGAAATATTATGACTAAGATAATCTTTTAGAATAAATTATCGTTAGCCTTCAAAGATTGTTAAACCGATAAAATATAATAGACATCAAGTTTAACTACAAGGATCAAGTAATCAATATTAAAAGAGTCAAGTAGAGAATAAAATCTACTATCTTTTATGATTAAAAAAGGTAAAAAGGTTTTCATCACTTTTATCAGCATTTGAGACTCGATTCATTAATAAATATTCCACCTCATCCTTGCACTACGCCCAAGGATATTCATTAATATCACGACTATAAATTATCCATGCACATTACGGGCCAAGGATATTTTGTGTACCCATAATCGGGTCCATCTTGCACCAGGCCATAGATGACTTTCAACATAATATAAGCATGAGGATGATGACAATGATTTAAGAATCAATAAAACAAGTTCAAGAATTAATTTATCCATAATTCAATACAAATTCATACATTCATCAATTGAAAAGCCTCGAAAAATATTTCCATGAAAAGAATGAATTAAGGATATTCTAATTTCATATATAGAATCTTTAAAAATAATATTTACATTTTTCCCCGTGAGTTCGTAGATAAACCCATTTATAAAAAGTTCGAAGGGTTTGTCATAATCCATCAACAAGTTACATAATAAAGAATGGAATAATTAAGAAACCATGCATCCGATTATAGTTACAACGAATAATAAATAATGGATGTCATGCTTAGCTTTTCCTTTATCAGAATATTTAACAAAAGATCCTAGGAATGCGGAGCGTTCGGGTTTCTTAGATGGTGTTATTCATATACATTTCAATTGAAAAGCAAAAGAGTCAAAATAATATTTATATTTCCCCAAGTTCTAAACCCATTACAAAAGTTCTTAACATAATATCAACTACATTACAATATTGAACCTATCTTTATTACATATACTTAACGACAATTTCAATAACAACATTCATTGTTCAACAAGACATAAGAATCGTGAAGTATACAATTTCAATAAACAACATGCTTGACACATAAGAATCGTAATAAGCGAACAATAGTTATGAAGTACTATTGATGATTCAAAATAGCACTTCATCTTTCTTTCAAAATATTTTACAATAATAATAATATTCAAGTAAAACATTAACTCGGTCCAAGACCTTGAGTATTTCATTCTTTCTTTGAAAAGGACAACCCAACACTAAGTCAAGTAAGTCCGAGATATTACTTACGAGCACTTCTAGGTGATCAGCCTATTGTACTCTATGTTGATCAACACTACATTCATTAAACGTATGTACGTTTAATTTGTGGCAACCTCACGTGCCTGTCGTATGACGACAAAACTTTTGTTTATCATACTCAATCTTCTTTTGAAAACCATATCAAGTAGTTGACAAAAGATAACAACATTTAATAACAGTTGGATAAATTATCAATAATCCACCAAATGCATTTAAGTCTAGCCGAAGAATTGGCTTTAACTTCATCATACCTTAATTCATGCGTAAGGATACATGAATTACAAAACTTGTTCAGATTGAACTGAGACAAGGGTTAGAATACTTGCCTTTAGCGTCTTCTACAGTATAATTACTTTATGTTCGAGTCTTTCAAGTCTCTACAATACATGATTACATAACATCATACATTAGGTAATATATAATCAAGTATGTATATGACTATATCTTACCCTTCATCTCAATCTAATCATATATTAGATTTGTTTACCATCAATTCCGGCTTGTCATCCTACTTGCATTCATATTTGAATAGGTTATCAACAACCTTTATGTACTATCCTTACGGTTTAACAAAGTTTTAACAATGTTACTTCAAGTTTCTTTAAGGTAAGTTCGATTTGAATTAATCCCATTCCTTTCTTTATACTCATTTTTATTCTTTACTATCTTTGATTAAGGGTGGTATAACTGTGGCTTGAAATAAGCTTACATCTCGTGCGTTGCGTACGAGTTAGCGATAGCAACGTCCTGGACTTGGCGCTGCGGCATGAGTCCTTACTCAGTGGGCCGCGCTGCGACGCCACTTTCCAGTATGCTCAATTTTAGTCTTGCGTTGTGGCGTAACAATTTGGTCTAGCGCCAGCCCTGTGAACCAGATAGTTTGGACAGTTTTTCAACTTTACGAATTTCCCGGGCTCATAACTTCTTCGTTATAAGTCCGAATTTGCTCGTTCAAAAGCCTACGGTTCACAAATTACATACTCTACGCGTTCATGTAAGAATTTTATCTATTTGACTTCGTTTGCTAAAAATTCACCTATTGGTTCATTTTAAACGAAAACGATAAACGTTCGTGAACGTTCAATGCTCGTTTCTTCGTTCTAAGTCGAAATTCGATCATTTTTGAGTCCACAACTCAAGAATGCCAAATATGACTTGTCTCCATCGAAAACCAAAGTATCCGAGTTCAAACACAAAATTTGACTTCTATTCCAAGAATTTCACGAATTCGACGATTATAGTCTAATCGTGCAATTTCTGGCAAATCCTCATTACTTATGATTTGTTCATTACTTCAAATGAATTCAATTCATCATATGAACATCTCAACATACTTACTACAATAATTTATTTTCATGATGGATTTTGACTTATTCTTTAATGAGCTTATAACTTATTTAAAGTATAAACTACTTATAGCATCATCGTTCATAACTTATGAAAGTTAAGGTCTTTTTAATCACCATACTTACATGTTCTCAACACATAATATCATTCATGTATACATGATACATATTCATACAAGTTCTTCACTTTCATACTACTTCTTAAGATAAACTCATATTAAGTTCATATAACTTCTTCATAAGTTCATAACTTATACAAGTGTAAATGACTTATTTCCTACTTATACGGCTTAAGTTCATTGATTACTCATTCTCCTTGTTTCTTAACATCAATGTTCCTTAATCCATACTTTTTTTATCAACCTATCATGGTAGAGATAGAAGATAAATGGAGAAGAAGTCTTACCCTTTGAAGTTCTTTTAAAGTAGTCTTCTTCTTCTTCTTACAAATGGAAGTAACTTATTGTTGCTTTTTCTCTCTAACACTTAAGCACTTTATAAGTTTGTTGGATTATTTTAACAAGTAAGAAATGGCTAGCATTCTTCTTCTATTTATAGAATTTCCAAAGCTAGGGTAGTTTAGTCAAAACATAATCCCACCTCCTTAAGCCACCTCCTTACTATTCATTACATGTTAATCACAACTCTTATCTTTTTCTTGGCCATTACTCTTAAGTCTTGGTCATCACACATTATGCTTGATCACCAAGATTAACCACATTAACAAGGTTTTCTCCACGGGTCAATCAACTTATTGGATCCTAGCTTGGGCTTAGATTTACTTAACCTTTGGGCTTTGCATTAACAAACACTAACTTGTTTATTAATCAATAGTTGGGCCTCACCATTAATTCACTTGGGCTTGTACAAATTCCTAACCAATCTTACAAGTCCAATATCATTGCTCAATACATATACGTATTGTTGACTTATCATTATCGTATTCTAATTCATATACAACTTCGTTATATACGATATACCATCCTTCATACAAACTCGTATAATACTTCGTATTATACTCGTATTCATTACTTCGTACAATACTCACGTATCATACGATTATTACCTAACTCATTAATTCTTCTCTTTCCTTAACGTTCTCAATTTAAGTCCGCAAGCGAAATATTGCGTTTTCCATACTTAGATTATTATTACATAATCCATCTTACTTTGACATTCTATCATTACATATTTCTCGAGAAATTCAAAAATAAATCCCGAGCAAATATCGATGAATAATGTTTTTCGGAAAATTTCTCGAAAAACTTTTATTTTCGTCTTGGAAATTCAAACACTTTAATTCCTTCACGTAGCTAAAATACTATGACATTCCAACATTATTAGGTTATAAAATAACAACCATCTTGATATCACGTAGAATATAATTTTATTTATTATTTAATTCAATAAAATTATTTTATAATAAGATCCGAATTTTTCGGTCGTTACATCCTTCCCCCCTTATAAGGATTCTATCCCCAAAATCTTGTCTTACTTTAATCAAATAATTGAGGAAAATTTTTCTTCATCTTTTCATCTAATTCCCATGTTGCTTCTTCGGCATCGTGGTTCTTCCATAATACCTTTACCGAAGGTATTACTTTGTTCCATAGAACTTGCTTCTTCCTATCGATAATTTGAATCGGCAATTCTTCATACGTTAAGTCCTTCTCGATATGAATCGACTCATACTCGATTACATGCTTATAGTTAAACTTATAAGGACGTAATACGATATCGTGAAACACGTTATATATTCGTTCTAGGTGCGGAGGTAATGCTATCACATAAGCTACCTCTCCCACCGTTTTTAATACTTCAAAAGGTCCTATAAACCTTGGACTTAACTTTCCTTTCTTTCCAAAGCGTATCTTTCCTTTCGAGGAGATACCTTTAGAAACACATATGAAACTACTTCAAACTCTCGATTTAATCTATGCGAGTCGCATATTTCTTTACATCGTCTGGTGTCACAAGACGCATCCTATTAACTTTATTACATCCATTTGTCTGCTTTGCACCAATTACGGTCCTAGCATCCGCGTTCTCCCACTTCATCCCAATACAATGGTGTTCGCACCTTCTTCCATACAAAGCTTCATAAAGGCGGCATGCCTATGCTTGCATGATAAGCTTGTTGTTATCTGCAAACTCTATAAGTGGTAGGTGATCATCCCAACTACCCTTGAAATCCATGATGCAGAGACCTCAACATGTCTTCTAACGTCTGAATTGTCCTCTCGCTCGCGCCCATCGGTTTGTGGATGATACGTTATACTTAAATTCAATTTGTGTTCCCCAACTATTCTTGCAAACTTCTCCAAAAGTTCGATGTGAATCGTGGATCACGATCGACACAATCGATCATTGGTACTCCATATGCGGAAATAATTTCCTTAACATAAAGTTTAGCTAACTGGTCTAAGTTATACTTGACCCTAATTGGTAAGAAGTGAGCCAATTTCGTTAACCGGTCTACTATTACCCAAATCGAATCGTACTCTTTTTCCGTTGTCGGAAGTCCCACCACGAAGTCCATCGTCATATGCTCCCACTTCCATTCTAGAATCTCCAATGACTGTAACAAGCCACTGGGTTGTTGATGTTCGGCCTTAACTTTTTGACAAGTCAAGCACCTACTCATATACTCTGCTATTTCTCTCTTCATGTTCGGCCACCAAAAACTCTATCGAAGGTCTTGATACATCTTTTTACAACCAGGATGTATCGAGTTCCTTGAACTATGAGCTTCTTGTAACACTTGATCTTTTAATTCCGTCTCATTCGGAACCCAAATTCTTCCTTCAAATCTTAATAATCCCTCATTATCAAGACTATACTTAATATCCTTTTCATCCACTAACATCTTCTTCACTTGGTCACACTCATCAGTTTTGAGTTGTACCTCTTTAACTCTCTCTACGATGGTAGATTGCATCTCCATCGTAAAAAGTATCTACCCCGATTCACTTGGCATCTTCAATTCTATCTCCATCCTAGCCATCTCTATTATTAACCCATTTTGAGTCGTTAACATAGACAATTTTTCCCGACCCTTCCTACTTAAGGCGTCGGCAACTACATTGGCTTTTCTAAGGGTGATACAGGATTTCACAATCATAATCCTTTATCAACTCCAGCCATCTTCTCTGTCTCATATTCAACTCCTTCTGTGTGAAGATATATTTAAGACTCTTATGGTCTGTATATATCTCACATTTCTCCCCATAAAGATAATGTCTCCATATCTTTAAGGCAAATACTACCATGGCAGTTCGGATCATGAGTAGGGTAAACTTTCTCATAATCCTTCAGCTGCTGCGTGATGCATCTGTAATGACCTTGCCATCTTTGCATGAGCGCATAACCAAGTCCTCTATGCAAAACATCACTATAAACTATAAAATTTCCTATATCATCGTGTAATGACAAAACAGGCGCTTCACTTAATCTTTTCTTCGGTTCTTGAAAATTGTCTTCACATTTATCCGTCCACACGTATTTCACCATCTTCCTTGTCGGAGTTAGTCAGCGGAGTAGCTATCTTTGAAAAATCTTGGATAAATCTTGATAGTATCCGCTTAACCCTAGGAAACTCAGCACCTCGATCGGCGTTTTCGGTTGTTCTGACTCATCAACGCTTCTACCTTATTTGGATCCACTTTGAAATCCCTTCTTGGTCAATGACATGACCTAAAAATTGTACCTTCTCCAGCCAAAATTCACACTTAGTGAATTTCGCATATAACTTCTCCTTTCTTAGTGTCTCCAACACTAATCTTAAGTGTTCAGCATGATCTTCTGGCGTCTTAGAATAGACTAGAATATCATCGATAAACACAACAACGAACTTGTCCAAATATTGTTTGAACACTCTGTTCATCATATCCATAAATGCAGGTTGTGCATTCGTCAACCCAAATGACATTACCAGAAATTCGTAATGATCATAACGAGTCCTGAATGTTGTCTTTGGTATGTCCTCCTTCCTAACCTTCAATTGGTGATACCCCGTCCCCAAATCTATCTTAGAAAAATACTTTGCCCCTTTCAATTGATCAAAGAGATCATCGATCTTGGGCAATGGGTATTTATTCTTTATCGTTAACTTGTTCAACTCTCGGTAGTCGATATAAAGCCTTAACGATCCGTCTTTATTTTTGACAAACAATACCGGTGCCCCCCACGGGGAAACACTTAGTTGAATGTACTTCCTATCCAATAGTTCCTGTAATTGAACCATTAACTCTTTCATTTCCACAAGCGCCATACGATACGGTGCCCTTGAGACTGGTGCCGCTCCTAGCACAATGTCTATTACAAATTCGATCTCCCTATCCAGTGGTAAACTCGGTAATTCACTTGGAAATACATCCATGAATTCGTTTACTATAGGTATTTGTTCCATGGTTACTCCCACTCACTGGGTGTCAACAACAGGACATAGATAACTTACACACCCTTTCCTTAAAAGTTTTCTAGTTTGTGTCATCGTAAGGCAACACGAACGTCCCAGCGATTTATTACCATAAAATATTACAGGAGGTTGTCTCAACGTCCTAATGCTCACACATTTCTTTTGGCAATCTATAATTGCTCCATGGTTAATCAACCAATCCATTCCAAGAATTACATTGAATTCTCCCAACTTTATCGGTATTAAATCTAATGATAATTTACAACCCCGTATATCTATGCAACAATTCCTATGAATATCTTCGACATGAATTATCTCTTCGTTTGCTACCTTAATAATCAAAGGTATAAGAAACTTTTTGAAAAGTAATTCTAATCGTCTAGCAAAATCACATGCTATAAACGAACAAGTAGCACCCGAATCAAATAGCACGTAAGCATTTATGTTATTGATTGGGATAATACCTGCAACTACATCCCCTGATGCCACCGCATCTTGGACCGTCATATTAAAAGTGAGGGCCATTGGTCTACCCCCTATGAATTTGGACCACTAATAGCCAACTTACCACTATTAGTGCCCTTATTTCCATCTGTCCCCTTCTTTGGACAGTTCTTTGCTATGTGGTCAGTTGATCCACATACAAAACATCCTTGATTTTTCTTTGGATTTGGACAGTTAGGTGAAATATGCCCTTCATGTCCACAATTATAACATACTCCCTTTCCCTTGAGACAGACTCCTAAATAAGTCTTCCCACAGGTTTTACAGGCCTCCATCCTCCTCTTAGAATCCCCTTACTTTACTCTGGTATTCCTAGAGTTAAATCCCTTCCTCTTTTGACCGTCGCCACTACCGCTGGATCCCTCGGTCTTCATTCCTCCCTCAACTTTACCCTTGTTTTTCTTATCTTTGTGGTACTAGTTGAGAGCCTCATTCCCACCCTCGGCAATTATTTTCGTTTCTAATATGGTTCCAAAGGAAGTACTTTGGAACACAGAAATTCGGCTATAGAGCCAGGGTTTCAAGCCCTGCTCGAATCGTCTAGCCTTTCTTACTTTAGTGTCCACTTGATGTGGAGCAAATCTTACCAGTTCATTAAACTTGGTAGCATACTGGGGAACTGTCATATCCCCTTGTTTCAAATCAAGAAACCTCATTTCCATCCTTCCCTACATACTCGTGGGAAAGTAGTTCTCGAAGAAAATCTCCTTGAACCTCACCCACGTTAGATTTTCTATACCACCCCTAGCCTGGTTTGCCTCCCCCCAGAAATTGGCCTCACCCTTCATCATATAGGTTGCAAAGGCAACCTTCTGACTTCATCAACATTTGCTATTATAAATGCTTTCTCAATCTCTTTCACCCAAGTCTGGGCTTCTATAGGGTCCGCAGTTCCTTTGAACTCTGGCGGACCGACACTTTTGAAATCCTTAAAAGTAGTAGCTCGTACTACTCCAGGAATTACAGGTACATTAGCCCCAGTTCTATTAAACGCGACCGTTAAAAGATTAACGAACTCTTGCATTGGATTAACCGGACCTCCCTCCGGTTGATTAACATTAGAATCTTGATTTCGTTGTCTCCTTCTTGGCGGCATTTTGCTGTTAAGAAAACAACACATCATTATTACTTTCTTCTTGTTGGTTAATTATTATTCGTAATGAAACAATAACTCATACTCATTACTCAATATGTTCCATAAAAAGACTTATATTGATTCATAACTTGTAGTATAACACTACATTGTTTACATTACACAGCCTAAGTTGATTACATTACTATCCCGCAATTGCTTTCCAAAAATTGGGATTTACAAAAGACTACCCTTGATACACAAAAGAGGGTTTTATGTCACTACTAGATATATAATATTTACATATCTAAACTATTCCAGCTATTACTAGATTACGTCTGCCGAATGGCATTCTCAAAGTCTTTCCTGGCCAGACCGGCAATGACATCCCGACTGATAATATGTCAAGTTTGCCCTTCTTCTATCGGATACCCAGCTACTTGCTGCTGGAAATTCACATGAGAACTCCTATATATATAGGACATCCTCTCTACCTTTTGTTTCTTAGTCTTTAGCTCCTTCTTGAGCTCAAAGACTTCGTGTTTCAGCTCATGGACCTTGTCCTTGGCTAAAACTCGATCATCATGCTCCTCTTCCCATATCCCTTCCATACTAGTCTTGTCCTCCCAGATAGCTTGGAGTTCCTCTTTTAACTCCTTAACCTCTTTAAAATACTGAACGTTTCTATCCAATACTGACATAAATAGTGCCTTCATTGACTCCCCCGTAGTCAACTCTTCTGTAGGTGTAACCTGGTCAAAGGACATCACGTCTACCTCTTCCTCTAGCACGCCATCAAACACAGACATGTAGTCTAAGTTGTCCAAGTCTCCAAACTCGATTACCACCACTTCTGGTTCTACTTCTATGGGATTTGGTAGTATCTCTACTCGATTTACCAAATCCTCGCTTACTACATGCATGTCTCTATACATATCATTTTCTCCTGACATCTACAATAAAACAATATAGTTTGATTAGTACCCAAAATAGGTATACAACATCCATTACGAGTCGCCAAAATACATTATATGTGAAACAACTACAACTTTATTAATACAATAAATCGAGCAAAATACGACAACACTTAAATTGTGAGTTTAAATACAAATATTGTCATCTAGACAATATCCACACTCAAATAAGTCCTCATTAGAATTATTGAAACATTATTTTACAAAAATGGTGAGGACTACTAAAACAACAACTCTCTAGAACCATCATTCCATACCCCGACTAGAACTCGCTACATTCTCGCCTCCTGAGAAGAAAAATGGAACAAAAAGGAAAAGGGTGAGCTCAACTAGCCCGGTAAAGAATATTATGACTAAGATAATATAGAACAAATTATCGTTAGTCTTGATAGGGAAAAAATCGATAAAATACAATAGACAACAAGTTTCGGATCAATATTCATGAGTGAAAATAATAATTCATAGATGAGTTACGTAGAGAATGAAATCTACTATTATCTATGAATTTAAAAGTCCATCATCAATATTTTATCACTGTAACATCAATCGATATTCATCTTGAATCAAATATTCATCTTTGCACCTCTGAGCCAAAGATATTCATCGATTTAGTCGTATTCATCTCAACACTTGTTCATCTTTGCACTCTGGGCCAAAGATATTCATCGAAAATCATTAATCTTTTACTTTCTGGGCCAAAGATATTCGATAATATCATCATTTAGGGTGAGGATGATGAAAATATTTTAAAGAAAAGCGAATCGAGTGAAAACAAAAGAACAAATATTAAAGATTTGTACTTTAAACAATCCGAGTTCAAAAATACTTCATAAATAATCATAGTGAAGTAAAATTCAAGAATGATCAAAACATGGATACAATCAAAGCTAGTATCCATAATAGATATTTTGGACAAAAAAACGAAAATTTAATTTTTTACGTGAATAGTGTAAGTATTCGTGAATAGTGTAAGTATACATAAATAGTATAGTATCGTGAATAGTAACCCCGACACTAAAAAGACAAGAATTTCACAAGAAAAATCTTATTAATATTCGGCATAATGATATTAAAAAAATAATATCATTTTTAAAAAAAATAATATCTCTTACCTCGAAAAAACAAAGTACTTACATTTGGAATCTTTGGATATAGTCTTTGAAGGAACTTGCATAGTATAGCAACACTCAAAGTATCAAAATACTCACAAGAATACGCTCGATAATAGAGAGAAGAGAAAAAACTTTAGTTTCGGTGTGATTTTCAATTCTAACCTAAGCACCTATTTATAGGAAATTGCTTAGAACACCAAAGCAGAAAATTTAATAAAATATTATTATTTTTTTAAAAATTTCTTACGCCCACTTTTGAAGATCTGAATTCAGCAATTTATATCACATGTAAGACCCACTCAACTCACCAAAAACGTTTTTCTTAAAAAACATAATTAAAACTTCAAAAATTAATTATTCCGGAACTTCGGAACTTCAATAATTCACAATAAATAGCCCTTTTATCAGAAAAATTTGAATCTTATGTCCTTTCCATAGGAAATTAAATTCTCTACAACTTTATAAGTTTACGTTTTTCCAAATTCCAAGCAGAAGTTGACCAAAATCCACAAACGGACGATTTTACATGCTATAATCAAATTTCTGTCAAGAAATGTGGTCCATAAACATGAAATACATGTTTTAAATATTTTTAGTAACAAAAATACTCCTCCTCCTCATATACTCATATATCCCACATTCATTACAAAAATATCACCATTATTATATTATTAATATATAATAATATATTTAAATGAATTATTTTATCAAAAAAGATAAAATATCAATTTTTCAACAATTGTCACTTTAAAATTTTCTCCATCTATATCCACATAAAATGAATATTTTCCTTATCATATAAATGAATAATTAATTATTCACAAATAATATTACAGAATCACAATATTGACAACGGTAGTTTCCGAGGAAGAGGGGCTTTTCGATAAGGATTTCTCCTTCTTGGTGGCATGATTAGGTGACCAAACCTCTCCTTAGACAGAACTTTCTAGACATTGCCAATAATCTTTATCTAATAATATTATTCAAATAATATGAATTATTTAATCGATAATAAAAAATATTGTGTAGTGACAATTATTGAAACAACAATAATATAAAATATCAATATAGCAATTATTGAATCGATAAAATAAAATATTGAGCAGTAATTCTTTGTAACAATTATTGAGTAAGTGCCTTTCTTACGTAAGAATCAATAATTGGTGCAATATCTGGTGTCTTCTTGTGTTTTAACCGGGTATTCCAACAAGTATTACTTGGTAACAACTACGTCGTTATTTATAAACAACTTATACTTGTCGTTTTCTTCATCCAATCGATTTCAGTTATGGGGCCCACACAAGGCTGCGCTGTCGTACGAATATTCCCCAACAGTAAGAATATTCCACGATCAAACGAATATTCCCCTGACAACAATGAATATTTTATAACCACTTGCTTATTTGAAATTTTGCGCATTTTACCCATAACTAACCACATTAATCAAATCAACCCTTACTATTTCAAAATAATAAATAGAAATTCAATTTCATTAATAATAAGTTGGGGTCTTACTGACCTCCCCTCCTTATGAAATTTCGTCCTCGAAATTGGCGTCACGTACACAGTGTTTGAAAAGGTGAGGATACCCTCGCTTTCATTTTGTTTCCAACTCGGTCATTTTCTCGATAGCATGGTTCCTCCACAAAACTTTGACTTGTGGTATGACCTTTTATGCGTAGGACATGCTCCTTCTATCCAAGATCTTGATAGGTACCTCTTAAATACGTTAAGTCTTTGGCTATCTCATCCGGTTCTAACTCGATAACGTGGTTGGGTCTTTCACATATTCTGAAGCACGGATATATGAAAAACATTATGAACACGAGACATACTTAGAGGTAGCAGCGAGTCTATATAGGCTACATTTCCTACTCGGTCAAGAATCTGAAATGGATCAATAAATCATGGATTGAGCTTTCCTCTCTTCCCAAATCTTGTAACTCCCTTCCATGGAGCCACACGCAACAATACATGATCCCCGATACTAAATTCCACGTCCTTTCGATGAAGATCCGCATAACTCTTTTATCGATCTGTGCTAGTTTGTATCGTTGTCGAATCATTTGGATCTTTTACGTGTAGTCATACGTACCAACTCTGGTCCCCAACAATGTTGCTTCACCCACCTCATCCCAACATCTTTGGAGAGCGACACTTTCATCCATATAATGCTTGAATGGAGCCACACCTATACTTTCACGATAAGCTTTGTTGTTGTAGGAGAATTCCACTGATGGTAAATACTTATCCCAACTCCTTTGAAATCTAGGACCACGAGTCTTAATAGATCTTCAAGAGTTTGAATAGTCCTCTCGATTGTCCGTCTGGTTTGAGGATGATATGCGGCCAGGCGAAATAAATCCGTGCCCATAGCTTTTTTGCAAGCTAACCCAAAATTGTGAAGTGAATCTTGGGTCACGATCGAAAACTATGGATCTTGGCATGCCATGCAATCTCACAATCTCATTTACATACATATGAGCAAGGCGTTCGAGGAATAAGTCTCCGTGTCGGCAAGAAAATAAGCGGAACTTGGTTAATCTATCAACAATAACCCAAATAGCATCTATGCCTTGAGAAACCAGTGGGAAGACCCATAACGAAATCCATGGTAATGTGTTCCCACTTCCATTTCAGAATCTCAAGTGGTTGCAATGGACCCTTAGGCACTTAATGCTCCACCTTTACACGTTGACAAGTTAAACACCTCGAGATAAACTTTGCAATCTCTCTCTTCATATTGTTCCACCAAAATGTATGTTGAAGATCACGATACATTTTGGTACTTTTAGGATGGATTGCAAATGGTGTATTGTGTGCTTCCATCATGATCTTGTACTTCAAATCAGAGTCGTTAGGAACACAAAGTCTGGAGTGTACTCGAAGTATTCCTTCTTCATCGATTCTTGCTTCTGGAATAGCACCTTCTTGTACTTTCTTCTTCATACGCATTAGCTCAAGATTGCGTGGCTTGAGCAAACGATTAACTTTATCGATTAAAGTTGGTTCTATCACGTATACTTGATATCATCACACTCCTTTTCTGCATATAATCTTCTATGATCGGCGCTAACGGCTACTACGTTTGCTTTTCGGGATGGTATTGAATGGTGTGGTCGTAATCTTTTAACGACTCGAACCAGCGTCGTTTGCCGCATGTTGAGTTCCTTTTGGGTGAAGAAATATTTGAGGCTTTTATGGTGCGAATATATCTCCACTTTCTCCCCATATAGATAGTGCCTCCGGATCTTTAATGAAAAAAGCGATTGCTTTGCCAACTCTAGATCATGAGTAGGATAATTCCTCTCATACTCTTTAAGTTGTCGCGAGGCATAGGCTATGACTTTCCCACGTTGCATGAGAACACATCCTAACCCTTTGCACGAAGCATCATTTGTATATAACAAATCCATCCGAACCGGATGGTATTGTCGAAGCAGTGCGAAATGAGTCTCCTCTTAAGCTCTTGGAAACTCTTTTTGCATTCCTCGCTCCATCTGAATTTTGTATCTTTCCGAGTCAATTTGAGTTAATGGAGTAGAGATTCGAGAAAATCCTTCCACAAATCTCCGATAATAACCAGCTAAGCCCAGAAAGCTACGTACTTCAGTTGCTCCCAACTTTGTATTGCTTCAATCTTTGTCGGGTCGACAGATACTCCATGTTTTGACACCACGTGCCCAAGGAATGCTACTTCTCGAAGCGAACTCGCATTTCTTCAACTTGGCATATAGCTTGTTTTCACGAAGCCTTTGGAGTACCGACTTCAAATGGTGCTCATGATCTTCACGGCTTTTGGAATATATGAGGATGTCATCAATAAAAACAACAACGAATGATCAAATATTCCTTGAATACTCGGTTCATCATATCCATGAAAGCCGCGGAGCATTAGTCGATCAAAAACATGACTAAGAATTCATAATGCCCGTCTTAGAGTTACGAAAGGCGGTCTTTGGAATATCCTCGGTTCTAATCTTTGTTGATGATATCCGAGCGAAGATCGATCTTTGAAAAGAATTGTGCTCCTTGCAATTTGGTCAAACGGTCATCAATGCGAGGTAGCGGATACTTATTCTTGATGGTGACATGGTTCAATTCTCGATAGTCAATACAAAGTCGCATACTCCGTCTTTCTTCTTTTCAAATAAAAGCAGGAGCACCCCGAGGAGATGTACTGGGGCGAATGAAACCGATGTCCAACAACTCTTGTAGTTGGACCTTTAACTCTGAAGTTCAATAGGAGCCATTCGATATGGGGTTTTAGAAATGGGCTTTTGCGGAGTTCAAGATCAATAAAGAATTCAACTTCACGTTACGGGGTAGGCCAGGGAAGTTCTTGAAATCGTCGGAAATTTACTAACAACATGAATATTATTCAAATCGGCGTGTCTTTATTCAAATCCATAACATGGGCTAAGAAAGCTTGACATCCGTTTTTAATAAGCGAATAGCTTTATGACTTGATATGGCGGTGATTGATTTTAGTGGTTTAGTTGCTTGAATTCGCATACAACGAGGTTGGTTAGGAATATGAAAACTAACAACCTTACGAAAACAATCAATTTTGGCATGATGAGTAGTTAACCAATCAATCCTAAAATCACATCAAAAGCAAGTATCTTTAAAGAGATAAGGTCGACGGGTAATGTGATGGTGCCAACTTGGATCAAACAAGATTTATAAGCGAGTGGATGTGATGAAAGTTTCTCTAGCAGAGTCTCCACGAGATAAATCAAAGTCTAATTTCTCGGAGTTAAGTTTAAGCGTTGAGCACAAGCGGGAGAGATAAATGAATGGGTATGCCGGTATCTAATAAGGTATAAACTTTGCAAGAATTTATGATTAGCTTACGTGATCACCTCGTTTGGGTTCCTCGCATTTTGACCGATCACGACAAAGCGCTCTTCGAGGAACCGTTGACTTTGACTTTTTTGGGACGACCTTTTGAGTCACCATCCCATTTGGACTTGGTTTCATTCTTGTCTGATCTCGAGCGATATGTCCTTCCTTTCCACAATTATAACATACCTTGATTTGTTGTGGAAAGTTTGGGTGATATGTCCCTCTTTTCCGCATTTATAGCATCTGTAGGTGGTCGTTCTCCTCCATAGAACCCGATTCTTCTTTGGTCTTTGGCGTCTTCACATTGTCATTGTTGAATCTCCTCTTTTTAAAATCTCCCCCAGGACTCGCTTCTTCTATTTTCATGGCCATGATTACCACGGAGTGGTTCTAGCTTTTTGTCAGTATTTTTCTTTCTCCATTTGGTTATCGTTGTTACGATGACTAATGTCATCCGGTATGATCCTGGTTGTGGTCCCTCGGTTGAGCGTACTCGTTATCTCGCTCTAATAATTGAGCCACATTGACAACATCTGAATAGAGAAAATTTATGAGAAATGAGATATTGGCGTATGCGGGTTTCAAACCTCTCGAAACATCCGCGTCATCGTTCCTCATTCTCCACCAAATGAGGTCTGAACTGGATAACTACGCAAACTTCGCCTCGTCTTTGGGACACCGGTCGTGTTGTTTTGTTCAATCTAATAAACTCCACTTCCTTCGTATATGAATACTTTCGGGAAAGTACTTGTCATTGAGCGATTCTGAAACGTCTCCCAAGACATCTTTGAGTGAATTTGGATGGGTATGCTTCTGATTCCACCGATAATCGCCTCATTACGGAACATAAAGGTGGCGAATGGAACATTTTGTTCCTCCGTGCATCCCAAGACATCGAATATCTTGGTAATTTTTTGACCCACGTTTACGCCTTAATCGGATCGGCTTTCCCCCGAATTACGGTGGTCCCGACTCTTTGAAGCTGCTTGTTTGTGACAAACCCGATGCGTTGTTATCATTTCACACTATATTTTGTACACGAGTCTCCTTTATGCGATTTTGCATGAATGCAAAAAAGCTTCTAAACATAAAATCGTTCATAAATACGATCTTTCGGTGGTGTTGTTTACAGGAGGAACATTGCCAGCCTATTGCATGTTCTCCTCGTTGGTAAGTAAAGGTGTCTCCACGGTGTCATTTGTTCCACTGTTAACATTCTCAGTTGCCATTCTCAAATACTGCCATAAAACAAGGGTTAATTAAAGAAATTGATATGCAACATAATAACCCTATACTCTGACTAACCAACAAATAAGCTTAGGTAGGACACACTAGCGAAGGATTTACTCGTCTCTCCCCTTCTAGTTCTATTTCCGATCTCGCGCGGAGATCATATCCTAAGCTCGATACCATTTGTGGCGCCCCCAAAATAGGTATACAACACCCATTTTGAGTCGCGAAAATACATGAGTGCGAAACAACTACAACTTTATTAATACAATTATCGTCATGCAAAATACGACAACACCTAAGCTGTGAGTTTAAATACAAATATTCATCATCTAGACAATATCCACACTCAAATAAGTCCTCATTACAATTATTGATACATTATTTTAAAAAATGGTGAGGACTACTAAAAAACAACTCTCTAGAACCATCATTCCATACCCAAGCATTAGAACTCGCTACATTCTCGCCTCACGAGAAGAAAAATGGAACAAAAAGGAAAAGGGTGAGCTCAACTAGCCCGATAAAGAATATTATGACTAAGATAATATAGAACAAATTATCGTTAGTCTTCAACGAGGAAAAAATCGATAAAATACAATAGACAACAAGTTTGGATCAATATTAGCGCGTGAAATAATAATTCATAGATGAGTTCGTAGAGAATGAAATCTACTATTATCTATGAATTTAAAAGTCCATCATCAATATTTTATCCTGTAACATCAATCAATATTCATCTTGAATCAAATATTCATCTTTGCACTCTGGCCAAAAGATATTCATCGATTAGTCGTATTCATCTCAACACTGTTCATCTTTGCACTCTGGGCCAAAGATATTCATCGAGAAAATCATTAATCTTTTACACTACGGGCCAAAGATATCGATAATATCATCATTTAGGGTGAGGATGATGAAAAATATTTTAAAGAAAAGCGAATCCGGTGAAACAAAAGAATAAATATTAAAGATTAAGTACTTTAAACAATCGAGTTCAAAAATACTTCATAAATAATCATAGTGAAGTAAAATTCAAGAATGATCAAAACATGGATACAATCAAAGCTAGTATCCATAATAGATATTTTGGACAAAAAAAACAAAAATTTAATTTTTTACGTGAATAGTGTCGTATTCGTGAATAGTGTTGTATCGTGAATAAATAATAGTATATCGTGAATAGTAACCCCGACACTAAAAGATAAGAATTTCACAAGAAAAATCTTACCAATATTCGGCATAATGATATTGAAAAAATAATATCATTTTTAAAAAATAATATCCCTTACCTCGAAAAGGCAAGTACTTACATTTGGAATCTTTGGATATAGTCTTTGAAGGAACTTGCATAATATAGCAACACTCAAAGTATCAAAATACTCACAAGAATAAACTCGATAATATAGAGAGAGAGAAAAAACTTTAGTTTACGGTGTGATTTTCAATTCTAACCTAAGCACCTATTTATAGGAAAATGCTTAGAACACCAAGCGAGAAAATTTAATAAAATATTATTATTTTTTAAAAATTTCTTACGCCCACTTTTGAAGATCTGAATTTAGCAATTTATATCACATGTAAGACCCACTCAACTCAAAAAAGCGTTTTTTTAAAAAAAAATAATTAAAACTTCAAAAATTAATTATTCAGGAACTTCGGAACTTCAATAATTCACAATAAATAGCCCTTTTATCAGAAAAATTTGAATCTTATGTCCTTTCCATAGGAAATTAAATTCTCTACAACTTTGTAAGTTTACATTTTTCCAAATTTCAAGCAGAAGTTGACCAAAATCCACAAACGGACGATTTTTTACATTTATAATCAAATTTCGGTCGAGAAATGGGGTCCATAAACATGAAAAACATGTTTTAAATATTTTTAGTAACAAAAATACTCCTCCTCCTCTCATATACTCATATATCCCACATTCATTGTAAAAATATCACCATTATTATATTATTAAAATATAATAATATATTTAAATGAATTATTTTTATCAAAAAGATAAAATATCAATTTTCAACAATTGTCACTTTAAAATTTTCTCCATCTATATCCACATAAAATGAATATTTTCCTTATCATATAAATCAATAATTAATTATTCACAAATAATATTACTGAGAATCACAATATAATGACAACCAAGTAGTTTCCGAGAAGAGGGCTTTCGATAAGGATTTCTCTCCTTCTTTGGGCATGATTAGGTGACCAAACCTCTCCTTAGGAGAACTTTCTAGACATTGCCAATAATGTTATCTAATAATATTATTCAAATAATATGAATTATTAAATCGATAATAAAAAAATATTGTGTAGTGACAATTATTGAAACAACAATAATATAAAATATCAGCGTAGCAATTATTGAATCGATAAAATAAAATATTGAGCAGTAATTCTTTGTAACAATTATTGAGTAGTGCCTTCTTACGTAAGAATCAATAATTGGTGTGCAATCTTGGTATCTTCTTGTGTTTTAACCATAAGAGTATTCAACGGTGATACTTGGTAACAACTACTGCCGTTATTTATAAACAATTTATACTTGTCGTTTTCTTCATCCAATCGCTTTCAGTTATAGGGCCCACACAAATTTTACCGTCGTCACGAATTTTCACTCGCGGTAAGAATATTCCGACGAAAGAAGAATATTCCCCGACAAACAATGAATATTTTATAACCACTTGCTTATTTAAAATATTTGCGCATTTTACCCATAACTAACCACATTAATCAAATCAACCCTTACTATTTCAAAATAATAAAAGAGAAAGAATTTCATTAATTTCATTAATAATAAGTTGAATAGGTCTTAAAATCAAGAAAACATTAACTCTGGTCCAAGACCTTGAGTATTTCATTCTTTCTTTGAAAAGGACAACCCAACACTAAGTCCGTAAGTCCAATATTACTTATGAGCACTTCTAGGTGATCAGCCTATTGTACTCTATGTTGATCAATACTACATTCATTAAACATATGTATGTTTAATTTGTGGCAACCTCACGTGCCTGTCGTATGACGACAAAACTTTTGTTTGTCATACTCAATCTTCTTTTGAAAACCATATCAAGTAGTTGACAAAAGATAACAACATTTAATAACAGTTGGATAAATTATCAATAATCCACCAAATGCATTTAAGTCTAGCTGAAGAATTGGCTTTAACTTCATCATACCTTAATTCATGCGTAAGGATACATGAATTACAAAACTTGTTCAGATTGAACTGAGACAAGGGTTAGAATACTTGCCTTTAGCATCTTCTATAATATAATTACTTTATGTTCGAGTCTTTCAAGTCTCTACAATACATGATTACATAACATCATACATTAGGTAATATATAATCAATTATGTATATGACTATATCTTACCCTTCATCTCAATCTAATCATATATTAGATTTGTTTACCATCAATTCCGGCTTGTCATCCTACTTGCATTCATATTTGAATTGGTTATCAACAACCTTTATGTACTATCCTTACGGTTTAACAAAGTTTTAACAATGTTACTTGAAGTTTCTTTAAGGTAAGTTCGATTTGAATTAATCTCATTCCTTTCTTTGTACTCATTTTTATTCTTTACTATCTTTGATCAAGGACTAGCACTGCGGCTCCAGTCATAAGCTTACATCTCGTATTTGCGGTATGAGTTTATAAGAGTAACGTCCGGACTTGGCGGACTGCGACGCGAGTCCTTTTCAATGGGCGTGCCGCTGGCTGCCACTTTCCAAAGATATACTCGGTTTTAGTCTCGCGATGCGGCATGACAAATTGGTCTAGAAAATTTTGGCGGTAGTGGCTGACTACTTTCTATGCCGAGATAGTTGGGACATTTTTTCACCTTTGCGAATTTCCCGGGCTCATAACTTCTTCGTTATAAGTCCGAATTGGCTCGTTCAAAAGCCTACGATTCACAAATTACATACTCTACACGTTCATGCAAGAATTTTATCTATTTGACTTCATTTGCTAAAAATTCACCTATTGGTTCATTTTTAACGAAAACGATAAACGTTCGTGAACGTTCAATGCTCGTTTCTTCGTTCTAAGTTAGAATTCGATCATTTTTGAGTCCACAACTCTAGAATGCCAAATATGACTTGTCTCCATCGAAAACAAATGTTTCCGAGTTCAAACACAAAATTGGACTTCTATTCCGAGAATTTCACGAATTCGACGATTACCGTCTAATCGTGCAATTTTCGGCAAATCCTCATTACTTTTGATTTATTCATTACTTCGAATGAATTCAATTCATCATATGAAAATCTCAACATACTTACTACAACAATTTATTTTCATGATGGATTTTGACTTATTCTTTCATGAGCTTATAACTTATTTAAAGTATAAACTACTTATAGCATCATTGTTCATAACTTATGAAAGTTAAGGTCTTTTTAATCACCATACTTACATGTTCTCAACACATAATATCATTCATGTATACATGATACATATTCATACAAGTTCTTCACTTTCATACTACTTCTTAAGATAAACTCATATTAGGTTCATATAACTTCTTCATAAGTTCATAACTTATACAAGTGTAAATGACTTATTTCCTACTTATACGGCTTAAGTTCATTGATTACTCATCCTCCTTGCTTCTTAACATCCATGTTCCTTAATCCATACTTTTCTTATCAACCTATCATGGTAGAGATAAAAGATAAATGGAGAAGAAGTCTTACCCTTTGAAGTTCTTTTAAAGTAGTCTTCTTCTTCTTCTTACAAATGGAAGTAACTTATTGTTGCTTTTTCTCTCTAACACTTAAGCACTTTATAAGTTTGTTGGATTATTTGAACAAGTATGAAATGGCTAGCATTCTTCTTCTATTTATAGAATTTCCAAAGCTAGGGTAGTTTAGTCAAAACATAATCCCACCTCCTTAAGCCACCTCCTTACTATTCATTACATGTTAATCACAACTCTTATCTTTTTCTTGGCCATTACTCTTAAGTCTTGGTCATCACACATTATGCTTGATCACCAAGATTAACCACATTAACAAGGTTTTCTCCATGGGTCAATCAACTTATTGGATCCTAGCTTGGGCTTAGATTTACTTAACCTTTGGGCTTTGCATTAACAAACACTAACTTGTTTATTAATCAATAGTTGGGCCTCACCATTAATTCACTTGGGCTTGTACAAATTCCTAACCAATCTTACAAGTCCAATATCATTGCTCAATACATATACGTATTGTTGACTTATCATTATCGTATTCTAATTCATATACAACTTCATTATATATGATATACCATCCTTCATACAAACTCGTATAATACTTCGTATTATACTCGTATTCATTACTTCGTACAATACTCACGTATCATACGATTATTACCTAACTCGTTAATTCTTCTCTTTCCTTAACATTCTCAATTTAAGTCCGCAAGCGAAATATTGCGTTTTCCATACTTACAATATTATTACATAATCCATCTTACTTTGACATTCTATTATTACATATTTCTCGAAAATTCAAAAATAAATCCCGAGCAAATATCGATGAATAGTGTTTTTCAGAAAATTTCTCGGAAAACTTTTATTTTCATCTTGGAAATTCAAACACTTTAATTCCTTCACGTAGCTAAAATACTACGTCATTCCAACATTATTAGGTTATATAATAACAACCATCTTGATATCACATAGAATATAATTTTATTTATTAATTAATTCAATAAAATTATTTTACAATAAGATCCGAATTTCTCGGTCGTTACACCGCACAGACAGGTTATTCCAACAGAATAATAAATAATGGAACCAGGTCATGCGTAAACGCACAGACAAAATATTCCAACAGAATAATAAAGAATGGAATAATGAAGAATTTCACCATGTATGCGGTACTTGGCATATAGAGGTTATTCAACATAATAATAAAGAATGGAATAATGAAGAATTTCACCATGTATGCGGTGTATTGCCGCATAGGCAAAGTTATTCCAACATAATAATAAAGAATGGAATAATAGAAGAATTTCACCATGTATGCGGTACTTCGCATATACAGGTTATTCCAACATAATTATAAAGAATGGAATAATTGAAGAATTTCACCAAGTATAGGGTAGCCCGCGTATACATGTTATTCCAACAGAATAATAAAGAATAGAATAACAGAAGTTCTCTTCATGAATACGAAAGAAATAATACCCCTTACCTTAGAAGAACTGGATATTGGAAAAGTGAGGTAGCAGAATACTTTTCTTCTTTATCTCTATAGTTTCTCTCTCTAGAGTTTCAGTGAATTCGTAAGAAATAATGAAGGAATGAGCTTCTATTTATTGGAGAATGGACTGAATAGTAACTAAATCATGAATGGTCCAGATTGATTTACTTTTAAACGAACGGTCCATATTGATTTACTATGCAGTATTAATAAATTATTCTAATAAAACAAAATCTTTTAAATAAAATATAATATATTCTATTTATAGTCTAATAAAACAAATAACTTTATAAAAGTATTACATTTTTATATAAAAAAAATTTACTATGCAAAACACTATGCAGTGCACTATGCAAATACTATGCATAATAAAATATAATATATTCTAATTATTGTTTAATAAAATAAATAAATTTATAAAAGTATTTTGTTTTATATAAAAAGATTTTACTATACAAAATACTATGCGGACACTAAGCAAACACTATGCATAATAAAATATAATATATTCTAATTATTGTCTAATAAAACAAATAACTTTATAAAAGTATTATGTTTTTATATAAAAAGATTTTACTATGCAAAATACTATGCATAATAAAATATATTATATTCTAATTATTGTCTAATAAAACAAATAACTTTATAAAAGTATTCTGTTTTATATAAAAAGCTTTTATGTTTTATTACATTAATAATACTAATAAAACAAAATTTATATTATATATATATATATATATATAAACTTCCGTGACCTCATAAAAAGACACCTCAATATATATATTTAACAATATTTATCATCAATATTATAATTCACAATATTAATCGACCAGGTCGTTCCTAGGAAAGAGGGGGCTTTCCAATAAGAATTTCTCCCTATTGGTGCGCAATTAGGTGACCAAACCTCTCCTTGGCAGAACTTCTAGACATCATTAATATTGCAAATAATAATATTAATAACTCTGTCATCTCAATTATTGATTTAATAATATATAAAATATCGACAATAATTGAATCAAATAACGTGAGATACTTGTCGAATTATCGTAGCAATAATTGAACAAAAGCGAGTGACTTCTCACATAAGCATCAATAATCAATACTGGTGTGCTACTATGCAACCACGCCGTATTACTATACTTTAATAATAAGGTGTTTCAACAGTTAACGGTAAAACTTCCGTCGTTATTTTCATAAAAATATTTTTGTCGTTTTCTCAATTCGACAATAATTCCATTGTGGGGTCCACCAATTATTGTGCCGTCGTACGAATATTCCCTGTTAAAATGAATATTCCCTGACTAATCGAATATTATATAACAACTTGCGTACTTTGCAAAATTTATAAACATTACCCACAACTATAACATTATATCAAGTTCACTCCATAATAATCAAAAAAATATTTCGAGAAATTTAAATCTTTATTCATAAAATTTGGGGTCTCACACTCATCACAAACAACCAAAATAAATTACATAACTAAGTTACTAGGGTTTAGTTTTTTTATACCTAGCTCTTGACTCTTCCTTCTGTTCCAAATTATGAGATGAACTTGGAATGCTTAAGGCTCAATTCCTCCCCTCTCCTTCCCTTAAGAGGCTGCTGACCTCCCCCCCTCTCTCTCTCTTATCTTTTCTATTTTTCTTCTTTCTCTTTCTTTCTCTAGCTTAGCAAATTGGAAGAGAAAAATGAAAGTAACTAAAGTGTTGGTATGATTTGCAAGTATATTTACTATAATTTGCAAGTATATTTACTATAATGTGCAAGTATACTTCTCCCCTTGCTTCTCTCACTTATCATATCAATTACCAACTCATGTTGCTTGCAAGTATCTACATAACTGTTGGCTATACAAAAGAGTTGACACATAAGCTTAGTTGGTAGAAGTTAGTAGTATTTTTGGACAAAATAAAATTTCTCATTGCCTTATTTCTCCATACATGGCCGGATACTGCCAACTCATATTTTCCTCAATTTTGCTTTATTATTAAATGCAATATTTGCTAAATTAAATGACCATAATGCCCCTCTTTAATTGGGCTAGGATTGGGCCATTCCTTTAATTCTTTTGAGATTTAAATTAATTAGTTTGACTACTAATTAAAATGAACTTGGGCCTCCATAACTAGCTAATTGTGCTACTAGCATACTTGCCCGTTAAATCTAATATTGGGTTAGTTTAACAATTTAGTTGCTCTTAAATCAAATTATCTACAAGTCCAATGCTTAAATAAACTATTGAGCTTGTTTAAGTTACTTACCCTCCTTAGTACATTAAATATATTATCACCTGAACTATTACTCATTATTATTGATATTTACACATTCTCATCAATCAATAATGTTAATTAATTTACATAACCCAATTAGACTTACCATATTCAAGTAAATTGAATATTTAATTAGGATTCAATACCTTAATCAATTTTCTTGATTATTAGAATACTTAGGTTAGTCCACTAATTTAATTATCTCATTAGTGGGACTTCTTCTAAATTATAAGTCGCATACTAGTCACATAATCACTTATTCATTCATATTTATCACAAAATTTTCAATATCATTAACATTTAATTTGTATAGTTACTTATAATGTGACTTGAAATTCATGGTTATTACATTCGTAACCCTTATTTTCTCAATTCTTTTTCAAATAGTAAACCATATAGGTTCTTCTTAAAAATTTAAAATCATTCCTCTATTTCCACTCTAGGTTTTAAACTTTAACCTTTAACTTAATCATTCAAGATCCTCTAAATTTTAGGGTTGTCACATAATTAACCCTTTCTATATTAGAATTCCACCCAGGATTCTATTTTACTACTCATTAATTTATACCATTCAATTTACTCTTAACACATGATTTTAATAATGTCACGCATTAAAATAATGTTATATATTGTTTCCAAAGCAGTTAAATCAATTTTTCCAAGTTTAACCTTTGGCGTGGCTGCTTGATTTTATATCATGAGAATAAAGCAATTTAAATTTGCTTCTTGGCAATGTCAAACTGGGTTAGCTACTTGCTAGTTCTAGTTTCCATTTCCCATGTGATTTCTCATAGCACATAATCAATCCCAAATGACAATACCACTCGTTAAACATCTTCTTAAATCCTTCCTTCGCAATTTTAATTGGATGGTCACTACGTTCATTATCATGTCGCATAAGGCTTATCACACAAGCTTATATTAAGCTTTTCATTAAAATCTCCATATCACATAGTTGTCACATACTTAACTTAATTATTAAATCTCTCATCACAACAATATATAAATTTCCAAATAAATATTCAACTTTTATTAATTTAATTATTTATATTATTTATAAAAATTCTCGGTTATTATAGTTTTCATGGGGGTTGCTAATTCCATGTCATACTTCCTTAGTAAGTCTTTAATATACTTGATATGGTTGATTAATATGTCTTCATCAGTCTGCTTCAATTGAAGCCAAAGGAAGAAGTTCAGTTCACCCATCATGCTCATTTTAAATTTGCTGTACATACGCTTGACAAATATCTCACATAGCTTTTCATCAGTAGAACCAAAAATAATATCATCCATATAGATTTGAACAAATAGAGTTTTGTCTTTGTGTTTTCTAAGAAACAAGGTGGTGTCTACTCTTCCTCTAGTGAATCCTTTTTCAATAAAAAAAACTAGTCATTGTTTCATACCATACCCTAGGTGCTTGTTTTAATCCATATAATATTTTATCTAATCTATTGACATAATTAGTAAATGTTGGATTGATAAAACTTGAAGGTTATTCCACATAGACTTTCTCTTGAAGTTCTCTATTGGGAAATGAACTTTTGACATCCATTTGGAAGACTTTAAATTTCATGCGAGCAGCATGTGCAAGAATTATTTTGATGGCTTCCAATCGAGCAACAAGAGCAAAGGTTTCATCATAGTGAGTCCCTTCTTCTTGTGAATATCCATTGACCACCAATCTTGCTTTGTTCCTTATGATCACCCCATCTTTATCCATCTTATTTTTGAAAACCCATTTGGTGCCTATGACTGGATGATGTTTTGGTATTGTAACTAATCTCCAGACTTTGCTTCTTTTAAACTGATTCAGCTCTTCTTCCATAGCTTCTATCCAACTTGAATCTTCCAAGTATTCTTCTGTCTTCTTAGGCTCCATTTGAGAGAGAAAGCTTAGAAAGAAGCATTCATTTTGTTTTGTTAACCTTGTCCTGATCTTGGTATTAGGATCCTCAATGATTAGATCTTGGGTGTGATCTTTTGCCCCTTTTCTTCCTTTCGGTACATCTGTCCTTGTGCCTTCTTGTCTGAATTCCTCTAGATTTTCTTCTACTTCAGCTAAGTCTTCAGGTCATAGAGTCTCAATGTTTGGTATGATAGACTTTACAGTTTCCTTCTCTTGCTCTAATGATTTTTGCTTATGGCTCTACGATCGTGCTTTCTGGTTCAACGTCTTCAGACTATTAGATCGTAGAGTTCTTTTGTTCCGTGATCGTTGTGTCCCATTGAGTGATTTTGTTTAGTAGATTAACTTTCCTTTCTGAGTCAGATTCATTGAATGTGACATGAATAATGACTTCAACATTTAGAGATTTCTTGTTGAATACTTTGTAAGCTTTGCTATTTTCAACATATCCAAGAAAGATTCCTTCATCTAACTTAGGTTGGAATGTGTTCAAATATTTATTTCCATTATTGAGGATGAAGCATGTACAACCAAAGATATAGAAGTAACTGATATTTGGTTTCCTTCCTTTCCACAATTTGTAGGGTGTCTTTTTGAACGTAGAGTGAGTTAGTGATTGATTCTGTGTGTAGCAGGCAATACTAATAGCTTATGCCCAGAAGTATTTAAGGAGTCTGGATACAGCTAGAATTGTTCTTCTTTCCTGGATGAGAGTTATGTTCTTTCTCCCAGCTACTCCATTTTGTTGTGGAGTTCTTGGAGATGAGAAATTATGGTTGATATCATTCTCTTCGCAGAAATTTTCTACCTCAGTGTGATCGAATTCCCTTCCATGATCACTCCTTATTGCTTTAATCTTTTTGTCCTTCTCATTCATGATAAGCTTAATAACTCCGATCAGCTAAGAACATGTTTCATCTTTAAACCTTAAAAATAATACCCATGATTATCTGATGTAGTCATCTACTATCACCTATTAGTATTTTTTCCTCCAAAACTAGCAGTTGGGATAGACCCAAAGAGATCCATGTGATATAGCTGTAGGGGCTTATCATGGGAATTGTCTGCTTTGCTTTTGAATAAGATCTGTGTTTACTTTCCGAACTACCATGCTTTGTAGGGTCTCACTATAATGAAGTTGAGCTTTGGTAACCCTATTACTAAATCTTTGGAGGCAAGCTTTGACATACTCTTGTAGTTCAAATGGGACAATCTTTTATGCTATAGCCAACCTATATCTTCTAATGTTTTTTCTAGGAAACAGATGGTTTTATCATAATTCAACTCAGTAAGGTTTACCATATAAACATTGCCTTCTCTGGTTCTAGTTAGCTTTAAGAGTTGGATTCTAAGTCT
The DNA here is from genome assembly GCA_020205615.1 of Panax quinquefolius. NCBI lineage: Eukaryota > Viridiplantae > Streptophyta > Magnoliopsida > Apiales > Araliaceae > Panax > Panax quinquefolius. The sequence goes on from CM035157.1 coordinate 103,056,555, forward strand.
CAAACTTGACATTAATTATTGAGGAAGATGACCTTATGTCCTTTGTCATATATTTGGTTGATGCTCAATAGGTTGTCCCTTCAATATATGCTATTTTACTTAATAACACAACACCATTTCCAATTGAGTCATATCCTCAAGTCTTTCTAGAGTTTTTTTTCTCCAAAGATAACTGTAGGACCATCTTTTTCTTTAAAATTTGATAGGAGAGCCTTATTTCCTGTCATGTGCCTTTAGCATCCACTATCGACGTACCAAGTAGACATAATGGAGCTTTGTACCTGCAATAAGGTTCAAATTTTATTTTGGTACCCAGACTTGCTTGGGTTCTGATTTGTTAGTTTCTTTGGGGACCCAAATTTGTTTTATTTTAGGCCTGTATAGTACAAGATAATGATCATTAAAATGACATTCTGTAGTTCTATGACTATATTAATTTATGACATTAATAACATTTAGTATGATACATGCTTATGTGTGTTTGGATTCCTACTTGTCAAGGACATGTGTGGATAGTAGTTGTTTACAATCTTTTTCTTGAACTGATACTCTTTTTGCTTCCATATTGCTCTACGATTCTTAGGTTTTGTATGGTGAAGGTCAACTCTACGATTCTTGTCTGGTTGGTTCGTAAAGTAAGTTCTACTAGACTCTACCACCCTTCGAGGTTTGAATGTAGTTATTGACTTACCCTTTGATTTCTTGAATCCTAGATTATTATGAGATCTATTGTTTCTAGGAATAATAATTTAATTAGCAGAAATCGAGTAACTTGGAATAATTGGCTCACCGTTCTTTGTGACTTTTACTAACACAATTCTTCTATAAAGATTAGAAGCACTATCTTTATTTGTATCCACTGATCTGTCCACACTTGGTTATAAGGAGAAATCCCAGAAACCCAAGCCTGATCTGTCAACCATTATTCTTTGACTAGAGATCAGAGAGTCCATAGACGAAGAAGACCTGTTCCACATTGAGATCGTCTTATCTAGCTTCTAAATGTTAGAAACTAGAATTGACTCTCTCTTTGTTTTCATTTTGGTTATCTATTTCAAATTCTCATTCTTAACTTCAAGGTTGGAGAGAGGGGAAGTATATCCTAGAGCTATTTCTAATTTTACTTGTATTTTTTCTTTCTCCTTTTAAAGAATGGAATGATCCTTTGATAGAACCTTGAACCATTTCATGTAGTGATGTAAATTAGAGGTTATATCATATAGTTCAGTTCTTAAATCATTAATGTCTACATTAGGAGAGTTAAAGTCAAATACCTCACTTATGTTAATTTCTTGAGGATCAGTGGTTTTGTTATTGTTTTCTTCTATGGCCATCGAGCATAGGTTGGCCATTTAAGGTTCTTTATCTTCGATTGACATAGAGCTTGAATTATTTTCTAAGTCACTCCACGTTCCTTTAACTACAAAGCATTTATCTTTCTTCTGAAATTTCTAGTAGCCTTTGAATTCCTTCTTTGGGGCTGATTTCTTCTTATCCCTTTTCAGTTCATCTTTCAGGGGTTTGTTACACTTTGTGATGAAGTGGTATGGCTTCTTGCAGTTGTAGTATAAATCTTTGACTTGTTCTCGACTGTTGTTACATTTTTTTGGTCTGTTGTTCCTGCCTCTATGCATGAACTTTCTTAATCGTCTAACAAGCAGAACAATATCTTCATCTTCTTCATCATCATCAGAAACATTATTGACTGGAGTTTTGTAGGTTGCTTCTGATACTCTAAAAGAAACACCTCTTTTTTTTTTCTTTCCTTCTGACAAGGTTTCTTCTTGTCGATTCACCTCTAATTCGTAGGTAAGAAGATTACCGTAGAGCTTTTGTACAGTCATCTCCTGAAGATTCTTTTATTCCCGAATAGCAGTGGTCTTAGCATCCCACTTGCTTAGCAGAGCTCTCATGAATTTGGTGTTGAGGTTTTTATTTGGGTAAATCTTCCCAAATACACGAAGAGAGTTTAACAACATATTCTTTTATATATGGTTGTTATGTTCTCTAAGGGACATGGGTGAAAATTTCATATTGATGTGTCAGTAGAGATTATTTGTTCTCTCTAACTTCTTTTGTTCCTTCATATATAATCAACAAGGCTTCCCAGACTTCCTTTTTTGTTTTAAAGTTGATGACATTTTCAAATAGCTCATCTTCCAGAGCCATGAACAAAATGTTTTTGGCTCTCTTATCTAGTTTGGCTGACTTCATCTCTATGTTTGTCCATTATGTTCTTTGTTTGACTGCTACTTTGTGTGGATCATCAGTTGTTGGCGCGAGCTTTGTTGGTATATAGGGACCATTGATTATAACATCAAACAGATCCTCATCTATTATATCCATGTGAGCCTACATACGAACTTTCTAGTTAGCAAATTTATCTTTGTTTGACTGGTTTTGTTTTGTGTCTTTGATCTACTCAAGCATTTTAAGCTTTAGTTTTTGAGAACCTTCTCTGATACCAATTGTAAGTTCTCGGAGGTACAAAAGAGATCTAGGTTGGGGGTTGAATATGTAACGCCCGAGAAAATCGGATTTATATGAGAATTAAATTTTTATTTGATTATATGGACTAAATGAATTTAATTGATTATTTATGTGAGTAAGCTAATTGAAGGTCGTTCTATGACCTAGAATGTGTGGATGTGGTTAGGATTCTGGCTATGTGCTAGAATTAATTGTTTTGAATTTTCAAGACGAAAATAAAAGTTTTTCGAGAAATTTCCGTAAAAACACTATTCATCCATTTCTGCTCGGGAATTAAGTTTGAATTTCTGAGAAATGCGTAATGATAGAATACGAAGATGAGATGGAATATCCAATAATATTTTAGTAATGGCAAACGAAGTTTTCGCTTGCGGACTTAAAACCTAAGGGTTAGGGAAAGTGATTTTTTAGAAGGAAATGAAATGCGTATAATGATTAGGGTTATTATACGTGTGATATATGAGTATGATACTATTTAGTATACGAGTATAGTATGAAGAATATTACGATGTATAAAACGAACATCGTGCGAATACTATACAAAGAGAATACGTGAGTTATACGCGTAGAATACGATTAATTCTTATTGGACTTTGAGTTTATGGACTTTGTAGAATCCAATTGGACTTGGATTATATCAAGCCCAATGAATTGTGTAATCAAGCCTAAGTTAAGGCCCGATGTTAATTTTAATCAAGCCCGATCCAAGAAATCGAACCACGAATCGAACCGATGGGTCACCGGATGGGTAAAACCTATGGGGGGACCCACAAGCCATGTGGACCGGCCACTTGGTGGCCAAGTAAAGTCATTACTTGGTCACAAAGCAATGAATAGTAAGTAGGTGCACCAAATAACCAAAATACCCTCTATTTGGTTTGCCTATATAAAGAAGCTTAGGTTGTTCATTTGTTATTTTACAAACTTTGTCCAACATATATTGAGAGAGAGAAAGAGCTAGAAACAAGTAATCGAGCTACTTTGAAGCAAATCATAAGAGTTTTTATCAAGAACGCGAAGAACGAAAAGGTAATATTTTGTAAATGTTAGTCTTCGACCTTTTCGATTTATTTTTCATAGAGAATCAGATTAGTGGAGCATCTCTCTTCCGAAGGTATAAGGATGGCTATTAATGATTAAAACATTGATAAGTCATGTTTAAGTAGAAATTGTAAGTGATTACGTAAGTTTAAACCGATGAAACCTTTGAACGTTAACTTGGTTGTTGATGGATAAATTAAAAACCATCATTATTAGGGTATGTGCATATTACTTGGTTACGATGTAGATGATGAATCAATGGAGTTGCTCCATTTGATTTGGCGTATAGAACACGAGTAACGAAGTTATGGCAAAATTTCTGAGATTCGACGTTAAACGTTGAAAAGGTAGAAATCTCGGATTAGTAGTCCAAAGTTGTCGTTTAACTTGGAAAATTTGGTTTTCAATGGCATCATGTGAGATAAGGTATTCAAGAGTCGTGGACTCAAGAATCGTCGAATTCTGACTTAGAACAAAGAAAACGAGCTATAAACGCTCATAAACGATAAACGAATGCTCAATAATGAACTAAAAGGTGAATTCTGAGTTGACGGATTCAAAAATGTAAAATTCTTGCATGAACACTTAGAGTATGTGATTTGTGAGCTAATGGCTTTTGAATGAGCCAATCCGGATGTAAAACGAATAAGTTATGAGCCCGGGAAGTTCGTCGAAAAATCAAACTGTCAAAGCCAACTGTGGCTCAAGGGAGGCACCGCAGCGCCAACCCCGGTGTTAAATGTCGTGCTGCAGTGCCAGGAATAGAGGAATTAGTTACGAAAGAGTGGTGCCACAAATACCACTAGTATAAATAAAAGGTTCTTGCCTTAATGCGCCGATGAATGGGATTTTGTTAACTAAGTTAGCTTCCTAATTTCAATTGATTGTAAACCAATAGTGGAGTGTGTATGTACTTAATATACATAGTAAGACCAAATCTTGAATCACTCACTTAGTGATGACGTTAGTAACGTGAGTATGGTTTACTAGAGATTAAACAAAGAACGCAAGATATACGAAGTAAAATGTATTCGAGCTTTAGTAATTAACCAATAATGAATAAGTCTCGGTTAGTAACGTAAGAAGTTAATAAGTCGTAAGGAAGAATAATAAGTCGATTTCACATTTATTAATGAAATAAATTCATGTAAGACATAGAAGAGAAAGAAGTTGGTAGAAACAATGTAATAAGATTGTTTGGTAGCTAATTACAGTGTGCTGTGTGAATATATCATGTAGATTCTGTAATGACTAAGAACTGTTGAATATTGAATTCAAAGACACTTGAAGGAAAGTTTTCTTAACGCTTGTCTAACCTTCGTGTTAGCCAAGTTTTCTGTGATTCATGTTCTAAGATGCATGAATTGTTTTACGAAAGGGTCGATGCAAGTTTTAACTCGGCTAGACTATTCTTAAGAGTTAGATTGATTTATTTCACAAGTCTTTCGATATAGAACTATTAACGCTATCCTATGCTAAGTATTTGGTATGGATTCAAGGTATTTGTATATGAACAAACAAATGAATTTTTCATCGATTATTCTATAGGCACGTGAGGTTGCCAAAACTTAAATGTAAAAACGTTTAATAGATGAATGTTGATTAACATAGAGTAGTATAGGCTGATCACCTAGAAGTGCTCGTAAGAAATATCGAATGTACGACCTTAGTGCCGGGATGTCCTTTTCATGTATAAAAATGAAAAGAGTATGTTCATGGTCTTTCGACCAGTTCAGAATTCCTAAGCTATTATATATACTTTGGAATTGTTATTATGAAATGAGAAGTTCTAGTCAATGTTTCATAGTAATTCTTAGCTATTTGTTCAGTTATGGAAGATAATCATATAATTCTCGATGTGGTATTGATATTATCCTTTGTTGGACTTGCTGAGATAGTTATGCTCACTTCTTACTTGGATTATATGATTGCAGCTAAGGCCGAACGAACTAAGAGTTTTAAGAGAGATAAAGGCAAGGCTAAGATGGATAGTTAATTATCCTGTAATAGACTAGAATGTTTGTATATATTATACTTATGAACAACGAATAATGTATTCGGTTTCTGAACCTGGGAAAGAATTTATTATATATGTAATAAGAATGTAGTTAATAAACTCATTGTGTTGTTGTTTCAATGGAATGACTGTATGTTTATGAGTACTGTGTAGCACCATCTGTCGGGTTGGAAGATACCTGGATTTAGGGGCGTCACAGGTTGGTATCAAAGCATTAGGTTATAAGACTTAAGGGGGGAAAACCTTAGGATAATAACCTCGTTAGGAAAGGAGAAGTCCAAAGGAAGTAAACTCGAGTCGAATGAGTTAATAAGGTATTGAGGAAACTCAGTACCGAAAGATTTAAAAGATGGAAATTAACCCTAAATAAATTAAATGTGATTTGTGCTTATATTATTGTGTATTATGTACTAATCAACATGTTATGTGTTATTATAGATGTCGATCGATAGCTTGATGTATAGAGATATACACGTGATGATCCAAGAGTCTGTGAACATAGTAGAGCCTGTACCTATGCCAGTGGCGGAGGTACCGTTAGTGATTCTGGAAGAGTCAGAGCTAGAGGTGTACATTTCTGAGGAGGACTACTCCGAGGAAGATATGGATCTAGCATCATACCTTGATATGATGATAGATGTAGAGGAGGATATGGAGGTAACATCGATTAATACGGTAGTACCTGCACAAGAGTCAACACCTCCAGATGCAATGAGAGCATTGTATCTGGCAATGCTTGACAGGAATGTGCAACTGTGTACAGTTGTGCAGAACTAGAATGAAGAGATTAGTGCTCTTTATGAAGCAAAGGAGTCTGTAGAAGCAGATTTTGAGTCAGAGCATGATGAAAAGGTGCTTATGATAGATAAGGCTAGGGATTATAAGGAAAAGGTCGTAGAGCTTCGTAAGAAAATGGTTGAGAAAGACCAGAAGATAGCATGGATGTCCTACATCCATAACAGTGCTCATGAGGATTTAAGCTAAAAATTTCTTATTATTCCATTGAGTCAGGGCAGACTCGGCATACTATTAGTCGAGACATTATTTCGATTCTAGCGAATCAGAAACATGAGAATGCCATGAGGCAGTGTTAGTAGATCGGTAGATCTTTTTGTTTATGTGTAGTGACGTAAAACCCTCTTTTGTATAATTAAAGGGTAGTCTTTTTGTATATCCCAATTTTTGTAGAAGTCAATCGCGGGATAGTAATGTAATAGCTTTTAGCTATGGAAGCAAATTGTAAATAGTTTTGACTATGAAGAAGCATATTAATATAATGAAGTTTTTATTAAATGTGCTTGTTGTGGTATGAGTTATTATTGTGGAATGATAACTAAGTAAGTAAATAGATAATAATGAAACTTTATTTATTTAATCAGAATAATGCCGCCAAGAAGAAGACAACATAATCAGGAAGCGGAATCACATAATGATAACCAAGGGGGTTAGAATAACCCTATGCAAGAGTTCGTTAATTTATTAACGGCTGCATTTAACTAAACTGGGGGTAGAGCACCCACAGTACCTAGGGTAGCTAGAATGACTACCTTTAAAGAATTTAAAAGCGGCGGTCCGCCGAAATTCAAAGGAACGACAGACCCAATAGAGGCCCAGACATGGGTGAATGAAATAGAAAAGGCGTTTGTTATTACAAACGTAGGTGAGGCGCAAAAGAATTCTTTTGCGACTTACATGGTGAAAGGGGAAGCCAACTTTTGGTGGTGAGAGGCTCACCAGAGTGGGGCTAGAACTGATACGGTAACGTGCGAATAGTTCAAGAAGGTTTTCTTCGAGAATTATTTCCCTACAAGCATGCAAGGGAGGATGGAGATTATGTTCTTAGAACTTAAGCAAGGGGACATGACAGTTCCCCAATACGTGGCCAAATTCAATGAATTGGCAAGATTTGCTCCACATCAAGTGGACACTGAGGAGAGGAAGGCTCGTAGGTTTGAGCTGGGCCTAAAACCCTGGTTGTATAGTAGAATTTTTGTGTTCCAGAGTGCTTCCTATGGGACCATTCTAGAAAAGACGATTATAGCAAAAGGTGGTAGTGAGGCGTTGACCCAATACCACAAAGAAAGAAAGAATAAGAGTAAGGGAGAGGGAGGAACCAAGGCAGAGGTTGCCAGTGGTAGTGGCAGTATGCCAAAAAGGAAGAGTTTTAACTCCGGGAATACTGGGGTGAAACAAGGGGATCCTAAACGTAGGATGGAGGTATACAAGACATGCGGAAAGACTCATCTGGGAGTCTGTCTGAAGGGAAAATCAGTTTGTTATAACTGTGGGAAGGAGGGACATATATCACCCAACTGTCCTAATCCTAAGAAAAACCATTGTTGTTTTGTTTGTGGGTCGATGGACCACATGGCAAGAAGTTGCCCGAAGAAGGGGTCAGAGGGTAGTAAGGGTTCTGGTAGTGGTAAGTTAGCCATTACTGGACCAACACCATCGGCGGGTAGACCTTCAACCCATACCTTTAATATGACTGTCCAAGATGCGGTTACATCAACGGATGTAGTAGCAGGTATCATTCCAGTCAATGAAATAAATGCTTATATGTTATTTGACTCGGGTGCTACTTGTTCTTTTATAGCATGTGGATTTGCTAAGTAATTAGGTTTAATCCATGAAAAGTTAGAAATACTTTTAGACGTTAAGGTAAAAAATGAAGAGATAATTCCCATTAAACATATTCATAGGGATTGTTGCGTAGATATTAGAGGTAATAAGTTATCGGTAGATTTGGTACCGATAAGGTTGAAAGAATTTGATGTAATTCTTGGTATGGATTGGTTGATTAACCATAAGGCTATAATAGATTGCCATAGGAAAAGTGTGAACCTTCGACTTTCTAAGAAAACCAAGGTAGTGTTCTTCGATAGTAAATCATCGAGACGCTCTTGTTGTCTAACGATGACACAAGCTAGGAAGATATTGAGGAAGGGGTGTATAGGATATCTGTGCCATGTTGTGGATACCCAAAGAGTGGGAGCATCATTGGAACAGATACCTAGAGTGCAAGAGTTCGCGGATGTATTTCCAGCTAAGTTACCAGGTCTTCCGCTGGATAGGGAGATCGAGTTTGTGATTGATCTGTTACAAGGTACGACACCAGTTTCAAGGGCACAATATAGGATGACGCCAGTTAAGATGAAGGAGTTAATGGTTCAACTACAGGAACTATTAGATAGGAAGTACATTCAACCGAGTGTGTCTCCGTGGGGAGCACCGGTATTGTTTGTAAAGAAGAAGGATGGGTCGTTACGACTTTGTATCGACTACCGAGAGTTGAACAAGTTAACGATTAAGAATAAATACCCGTGGCCCAGGATCGATGATCTATTTGATCAGTTGAAAGGGGCAAAGTATTTTTCTAAGATAGATTTGCGTACAGGGTATCATCATTTAAAATTGAGGAAGGAGGATGTACCTAAGACGGCGTTCAGGACTCGTTATGGTCATTACGAGTTTCTGGTTATGTCGTTTGGGTTGACTAATGCGCCAGCCGCATTCATGGATATGATGAACAGAGTACTGTTCAAACAATATTTGGACAAGTTCATCATAGTGTTCATTGATGATATTCTAGTCTATTCTAAGACGCCAGAAGATTGTGATGAACATTTAAGAATAGTGTTGGAAACACTACGAAAGGAGAAGTTGTATGAGAAATTCATAAAGTGTGAATTTTGGCTTGAACGAGTGCAGTTTTTAGGACATGTTATTGATAAAGATGGTATTTCTGTGGATCCAGTGAAGGTAGAAGCAGTTAATGAGTGGGAGAAACCGAAAATGCCAACTGAAGTTCAGAGTTTTCTAGGGTTAGCGGGATACTATAGAAGGTTCATCCAGGACTTTTCTAAAATAGCTACTCCGCTGACGAATTTGACGAGGAAGTCGGTAAAGTATGTGTGGACGGAGAAGTGTGAGAATAGTTTTCAGGAACTAAAGAGGAGGTTAAGTGAGGCACCTGCATTGTCTTTGCCAGATGATATGGGGAATTTTGTAGTGTATAGCGATGCTTCGCATAGAGGACTAGGTTGCGTGCTCATGCAGCATGGCAAGGTCATTGCGTATGCGTCACGTTAGTTGAAGGATTATGAGAAGGCTTATCCTACTCATGACCTAGAATTAGCAGCTGTGACAACCCGAGTTTTTATAAGTTATTAAAATAGGAATTTAATAATTAAAATTCTTATTATGAGATGTTTTGAGTTTGAGTACGTATATATACATGCTATATATTTTTAAATATGTAATCTTGTGTGAAGAGAAATATATATTCATATATTGGGAAAGTGAGGTTCAATAGTTAAGTTAACTATTAAAAAAATTAAATGAATTTGGTAATTATTTTAAATATTTATTGAATTAAATAAATATTTTAAATAATTTATTTATTGAGAAAATTAAATAATTTATGAAATTGTGGTATAATAATTTAGTTACGTGTGTATGATAATTAAATTAAAGCAAAGGTAAATTTTATTCTTTGAAGATTTAATTTAATGAATTAATTAAATTAAATGAGTTGTTTAATATGAAAGAAAATAAGTATATTAAATAAAGTAATGTTTAAGTCTAATTTATTAATTAAATTAGATACATGTAATTATTTATTAATTATAAGTATAATTATAATAAGATTATAATTATTATTAATTATTATTATAAGTTATTTAAATTAACTAAAGGTGTGACACATGAAACTATATAATATAATATTATTAAAATAATCTAATTTGAGGGAATTGGTGTGTGGCCAAACAAGTCCTTATGGCCTTTGGTCTAATTTAACTGACGAAGACGTATTATTTTATAACTGAAGTATACGCGGATAAGCCATATCAGTTTTTTTTTTCACGTCTTTTCTGAGGATAACTAAGACAAAGAGTGGGAGAGAAGAAAGAAATCACAGTAGGTTTTGAGAGAGGGTTTTCTGAGATTATCAAGAAGAGAAAGAAGGATTGCTAAAGCTTGTGACCATCTTATAAAGAAATCAAGCATTGAAGGTATAAAAACCTAAGTTTATGTTCTAGATTTTTAATATTGGATTGTGTTAATTCGATATTATAATTGTTAAATTAGTTTATGTAATCAATTGGTCATTATCTATACATGATTGTAGTAAGAGAGTTCATGGAAAATGGGTTTGAAGAAGAAAAGTAAATATTAGTGTGTATTCATATGATATGGCTTAAGAAAGTATGAAATTTTATGTCTAATATGTATTATAATCTATAAATTGGTATTGGATTATGTTAGTATGTGAAGAAATAAAAACGGCGTAGTTTGAATCATGTCAATTGGTTAAGAAACGAAGTCGTGGCGATTGAATTCGCTAAATGTGTTTAAAACATGAAAATATAGCATGAACACTGAATTGGAACCCTTAAAATGATTTGTTAATATCCTTGAAGTGTTATAATTATTCTCTAGATGAGTAGCTAAGAGTTTAACGAGTCCAACGAATCAAAAACCAACTAAGTTGGACTTAAAATGAGAAAGTTATGTCAAAATCAGTAATCATCAGAAGCGTATGGTTACGCCGCCACGCCGCCGATGCAGCGTAATTTGAAACTGGGCCGGGAAATGGAGCTAGCGCGATTGTAATGGTGAGGAAAATGGGCGGGGCCGCGCCCAATGTGTGCTAACTATGACTGCTTTGACCTGTCTTGGTAAAACGGCCATAACGTTTTCATACGAACTCCGATTGAGGTGATTCAAGATGATCCGGAATGAGGACGAATAGACCTACAACTTTTATTTATTTAAATTTGGAGGTCTATAACTTTGGTGAAAATGGTCATATTTAGGACAGTTGTGTTTTCAGAGGCAATCAGAGGGCATCGGGCATGCACGTATGCAAGTGTAGTGCTCTTGACGATAAAAGATGTTGTTCTAAGTTATAGAACATGAATATTATGAAGTATAATGATGCTTAACATTAATAAATGATATATTAGATAAGTTGTAAACGCATACTAAGCACACACAAGAGAGACAAATTGGGCGTGTGACGAATAAACGTCGAAACGCCATGATAAGTGATAATGAACGTAAAAAGTGTTTTAAATCAAATGAAATGAATATTATAAGGTATTGAATAGTGTTAATATAAAACTAATAAGTAGTCCTAGTAAGACTTAAACACTTGAATGAACTTCGAATATGAAATATAGTGAGCTATAAGTCAAAAGTTAACACAATAAAATTGAACATTATGTATTGATAATAGGAAGGGTTATGAGATGTAGAGTAAAGTTTACATTACAACTACTACGTATTTCTATGTGGCTAATAGTTAATGTGAATGATTATATAATTGTGTAGGGCACGTGAAGTGCAGATAGCTGTAAGTTGTTAAACTGTTATTGGTAAACAATGATAAAAGCAAGTCTTTTAGTTCCTATTTGCTATGTGAATTTGGTGATTAACTATTTTAAATCTTTATTACAAAGAGCATGATGTGTTATATATATATTGAGTGTATGAAATGTTAAAGTCAACTTATGACTACGTTGATTGAGTAAAACATGTTGATTGAGTAAGGAACTCAATCTTTATACTTGTTATATGAACTGTAACATGTATGTTATGTTAGTCCAATGTTTATGAGATATATGTTGAACATGTTATTATGTGCTACGTGATGCATAAAAACTGTTAGATTTTACTAGGCTGTCGAGCTCAACCTTGCAAATAACCATTTTTGCAGGTTAAGAATTGAAGGTAATACTCTGTGCTACTTGAATGACGTGGATCAGAAATAATACACGAAGATTAATATTTTAGCTAAAGTTGTTATTTCTTAATACCATGATTAAGATTCATGAGATGTACTAAATGTTTTATGATTTATAGTTTTATGTTGAGTTGTAAAGCTAAAGTTATAGTTATCTGATATGTAAAGGTTATCGGATTGAAATGTAAAATTTTATAAAATGACAGTGATAAAGTGAATCATAAAATAAGATTGATTCAAAGACATGTAGATGATAAAGGTTTTGATTCAGGGAATTAAAGTAAAAAGACATAAAAGTTTTAAATTATTCCGTATTTTATAAAGTTTAACATCGAATAATGATGTAAAATCAGAAGGTAGATGTGTTATTAACGACCAAAGTTGAGAATTATATTGTATGAATTTTGGGGTCGTTATAGTTGGTATCAGACCTGTAGGTTATAAACCTTAGGTAGGAGTATCGTAGGCTATAACCTTAAAGAAGGAAGGTGAAGATAATGAAAGAATAAGCTCAAATAGAGTTTGAACAATAAGAAGTAATTTAAGAAATTTATATAGAAGGGATTAAAATATGTGTGAAATGATTCAAAGAAGAATCTCACAGAGTTATAAGGAATATGAATGTGGGGTTACCCAACTCTAATAATAAGAATGTAAGGTGATAATAAATAGACAATGTCTATAAGAAGAGAATGATAAAGTAGTTAAGAATAAAAAAAGTTATATTTAAGTATAGTATAATTATACTCTTTAATGGTTGATGTGTAGTATATGGGCTAAAAGATTCTTTCATAGAGCGGAGGTATATATGAACTAGCAACTCGGAACCTAGTTTGTTGGTTATTTGTGGAAAACCACTCAGCGTACCATATTGAAACTGTTAGAGACTCGATGTGTACCAAGTATAGAAAATGGATACGTATGATGAAAATGTAGAACTCGGATGAATTGTTGAGCAATGTAAATGAAGTTAGAAATTCTTAAAGAATGAATTGTTGTGACGCCCCCAAAATAGGTATACATCACCCATCTTGAGTCGCCAAATACATGGTATAAAAATCAATTATAAACTCCATTTATACAACTGTCGTGCAAAATACGACGACATATATATTATGAGTTTCAATACAATTATTGTAACGTATATAATACGACAATATTCATACTCAAATTATTACATGCCATATAAAGTACAGCAGCAAATATTTCAAGTCTCCAAAGGGACACGAGAAGATTTCTGTTCTCTTCATTTTAATGTGGTGCACTTTTGACTCTTTCAAGGTCGGGTTCTCATCACCCTATTGTTGTTCACCAAAATCAATTATTAAGTGACGTATAAAATACGACACACACATCTTAGGTCCTCGATGTAATTATATATTGCATGTCATGCCGTTTTATAATGTATTGAGAAACATCAGTAGTCTCGGACCATCTCATTATTTCCCTGCTATCCCCGCTCGACCCAGCTACACTCTTATTACCTAAAAGGAATTATGAAGCAAAAGGGGTGAGCACAACTAGCCCAGTAAAGAATATCATGACTAAAGATATTTTACATCATCCATATCCTTTATCCATAATAAATCAGAGATTTAGAACATATGGTAGATGATAAAACTTTTCAACCGTAGTTGCAGCGGAATGAGCAATCCATTAGAAGAGTCAAATAGACCATCTGGTCTATTATCATCTCCATGTTAAAAGTCCACCAATACTGTTTTATCCCTATAACATCAATCAACAATTCATGTCCACAATCATATGAATAACTCATAATCATAATTGTGATTCTAAATTCCTCTTTGCACCCAGGACGAAGATAATTTTCATCACCTATCTTCACCTGAAACATCAAAAATTATGGTTATACCAAATCACAATTCCTGCTCATAATCATACTAATAAATTCATCTTTGCACTATGGCCAAAGATATACAACTGTATAACCAATAACTAATAGTTCATCTTTGCACTATAGGCCAAAGATATACAACTATAAAACCAATAATGCTGAGACTCAGCTTAATAGTATCACGACCACGAATTATCCATGCACTACGGGCCAAGGATATTCGTGTTTTCCATTACGGTCATGATTATACCGAATAATCCCTGGTCATAATCATACCAAGTCCATCTATGCACTACGGGCCAAAGATGACTTTTACCACATCATTTATAACATTACGGTTATGATTATACCAAATAATCCCTGGTCATAATCAAACGAAAACAAGGATAAATATTAAAGACTTTAAAATTTATCCAAATATTATCAATCACTTAATAAACTCATAATCTAATATTATTAATATTATAATAATATTTTAATCACTTCTTAAACTTATAAACAATTTATTTCAATTGTTTACACTTTACCAAATAATGCATTTAATCATTCAAAAATGTCATACTCATAAGATTTCATCACCAATGATCAAATCCCTCATCAAAAATCTGCATATACCCTATATAGGATTCCCAAGCCATAAAATCCTATTTTCCAATTTTGTTACATCACATAATATATTTAACTCATTTACTCATAACTAGTGCATTTTTATGAAAAAAACCAAATCAGTTCCAAAAATATTTCTTTTCTGGAATTTAGCAGAATATAGTCCCATATTGAACATATATTTTTCTTGAAATTTTTAAAATTTATTTATTATTTTTCAAAAAATAATTTCTAATTAATTTCTTAAGAAATTAGCTACCTAAAGTTTAACTCCAAAAATTCCCAAATCTTGGCACGATCTTACACATATTGACATGAGCTTCTAGTTTAAATTTCATGGTCATCGGAGTTATAGAACTCTTGTTATAGCGTTTATCGTCGGAAAAACCTAAATATTAAAATGGTCATAACTTACTCATTTTAAGTCGGAATGAGCTCATTTTTGGACAGGAGGTACTTTATACCAT
This sequence comes from Panax quinquefolius, assembly GCA_020205615.1. Classification (NCBI taxonomy): domain Eukaryota; kingdom Viridiplantae; phylum Streptophyta; class Magnoliopsida; order Apiales; family Araliaceae; genus Panax; species Panax quinquefolius. Next base: position 103,071,779 of record CM035157.1, read on the forward strand.
ATATTTCCATGTCCCAAAATGCCGGAATTTTTCTAACAAATTAAGTGGCCGAAACAGCCCTTTTAAATTTTAGGACAGTAGCTTTTTGCTATTTTCCAGCTTTTGACTCCTTTGCCAAAAACAGTCCACACGAAAATCTACAACACCTTTTCTAGTGATTCCACTTGGATAAGTTAGTAAACTCATAGATCTAACTCTAGGACTTGACCACACTCAAAAATTCGAAATATAATAGGAGATATGGTCAATTGAATTTCATGTTCCATTTTCACCAAAATCTAATTTTCAACTCTTTATGATTTCTAAGAAACTTTCGTGTTTTCTCATAATAACCAACATAACTCATCATAACACTTACTAATACTTCATATACCCATGATTTTCATCTGTCCAATTTTTTTATTATGACTCTCATCTTAATCAATGAAAATAGATCATTTCCACAATTTAATAAGGAATGAATACAAAGGATCATTCACCATGCACGTGGTAATCCACACAGACAGGTTATTCCAACAGAATAATAATGAATAGAATAATAGAAGGATTCACCATGCATGCGATAGATCGCATGATGAGTTATTCCCACAGTAATAATAAATAATGGAACAGTCAGGCGAACGCATTATTACAGGATATTCCGATAGAATAATAAAGAATGGAATAACAATGAAATCACCATGCATGCGATAGATTTTACATGATGAGTTATTCCAATATAATAATAAATAATGGAACCAGGTCCCGTAAACGCACGCATGTGATATTCTACGAATAATAAAGAATGGAATAACAATGAAATCACCACGCATGCGATAGTAATCGCATGCAGATAAAAGTTATTCTAACGAGAATAATAAATAATGGAACCAGTGCCGCATAAGCGCGAGATGTGATATTCACAAAACAATAAAGAACGGAATAATAGAAGAATTTCACCATGTATGCGGTACTTCGCATAAACATGTTATTCCAATAGAATAACAAAGAAAGAAATAATAGATGAATTTCACTATGTATGCGGTACTTCGCATAAACAGGTTATTCCAACATAATAATAAAGAATGGGATAACAACTCTTACGAGTATTGAAAGAAATAATTCTCTTCATGGATACGAAAGTATAATACCCCTTACCTCAAAAGAAGACTGGATATTGGAATTGTGAGGTAGCAGACTTCTCTTCTTCTTTCTCTCTATAATAATGACTTTAAAGCTTTAGTGAATTAGTGAGAAATGAAGGAAGAATGAGCTTATATTTATAGAAAAATATAGTTTCGATAATTGCACGTTTTGGGGCTCAAAATATTACAGTACAATACCTCCAACTTTTCTTTCATTTTTACTTCAGTCATCCAAGTATTATCAAACTTGTACCACCTCCCCTAATAGTAAATCATGACAATCAATAGTAAATCATGTGACTCAATAGTTCAAAACATGTGAAAAAATTAATTACAGTATAGTACCTCCATCTATACCTCCATTTTTAACTTAGTCATGCAAGTATTATCAATCTTGCACCAACTCCCCTAATAGTAAGTGAATGTGACTCAATAGTAACTCGTGAATAGTAACTCGTGAATAGTATTTCGACATGAAAAGTGCCCTGAATACCCGACTGAACAATATAATCTCTAGACATCAATTATCATCGAAATAAATGTCGATTTCCACTAACATAAATAATCCCAACATAATGGAACTATCAATTTCATCTTTAATCAACACGAACTTATTCATCATTAATATCACAACTCACAATATTTAACAACTAGGTCGTTCCTAGGAAAGAGAGGGCTTTCCAATAAGGATTTCTCCCTATTGGCGCACAATTAGGTGACCAAACCTCTCCTTGGTAGAACTTCTAGACATTGTAAATATTGTAATTTAATAATATGAATAACTTTGTCATCTCAATTATTGATTTAATAATATAACATATAACGCAGATGATGCTGTGACAATAATCGAATCAATAATATGAGGGATATGATGCAGCAATTATTGTAGCAATAATTGAGTATAACTGAGTGACTCATCACGTAAGCATCAATAACCAATACTGGTGTACTGCTCTTATGCAACCGCAGCGCAGACATCGTACTTTTACTATTGAGTAGTTCAACGCTTTTAACGGTAAAACTTCCGTAGTTATTGTCATAAAAATTAATTTCATCGTTTTATTACTACGACAATACTTCCATTAATGGGTTCACCAATGATTGTCTTTGTCGCATCACGGATATTCAGAAATAAAAAGAATATTCCCCGACCAAACGAATATTTTATAACAACTTGCATACTTTGTAAAATTTATAAATACTACCCACAACTATAACATTATATCAAATCCATACTATAATATTAAAAAAAATATTTTGAGAAATTTAAATCTTTATTCATAAATTTGGGGTCTCACAATCTCCCCTCCTTATGAAATTTCGCCCTCAAAATTTACATATGTACCTGGTATGCCAAAGAGGTGAGGATACCTTGACTTCATTTCAGATTCTAACTCTTGAGGTATAACTTTTGAGTGTCGAATATAATCCTTCTTATCCAAGATTTTAACACGTATCTTCTCATACGTTAAATCTTCTGCTATCTCGTCTAGTTCTAATTCAGTAATATGGTTCGGGTCGTCCACATAATTACGTAACATTGATACGTAAAAAAAATGTTATGAACACGCGACATACTTGGCGGTAAAACGAGTCTATAAGCCACAGTTCCTACTCGATCAAGGATTTCAAATGGGCCAATAAAATCGAGAGTTGAGATTTCCTCTCTTCGTCGATTCTTGCTTCTAGAATAACGCCCTCTTGAACCTTCTTCTTCACATTTATCAGCTCTGAGTATTTAGCTTGAGTGGCTTTAACTTTATCAATTAAAGTCGATTCTACTCGTATATTCGTTATCTTCACATGGGTTCGTGTAAACACATACGATTTTCTACTCAACGCATCAGCTACCACGTTCACTTTTCTACGATGGCATTGAATGGTACGATCGTAATCTTCAACAGCTCGAGCCAACATCTTTAGCGCATGTTACGTTCGTTTTGGGTGAAGAAAATATTTGAGGGTTTAAGAAATGGGTTTTATACTAGGGTCAATACAAAATTCGATTTCACGCTCTAGGGGTAGACTAAGAAGTCTTCAAGAATACGTCAAGAAATTTATTAACGATAGAAATATCATTCAAAAAGGTGACCTTTATCCAAGACTTAGATAGCACGTCACATTGATACCTATCAACTTGCCATCGTTATTCACGTCGTCCCCTACGGATAGTCTGGCTTCGGTGAATTCCACACAAGGAAGTCAACAACGAAAGGACCGGGGCTCTTTACTTATGGCTTGATATGACAATGATTGACTTTAGTGGTTTGGTTGCTTGAATTCGCATAATGGGTTGATTAGAAATATGAAAGCTAACAACCTTACTAAAAGCATGATGAGTAGTTAACCAATCGATTCATAAAATCATATCAAATGCAAGTATTTTTAAAGAGATAAGATCGACGGGTAACGTGAAAGTGTCAATTTGAATCAAACAAGATTAATAAACAGTGGAGGTAACAAAGGTTTCTGCTAATGAAGTTTCAACCAATAAGTCAAAGTCTAACTTCTCTTGAGTTAAATTTAAACGTTGAGCGCAAGCAAGAGAGATAAAAGAATGGGTAGAACCAGTATCGAATAAGGTATATACTTCATAAGCGTTTATGATTAACTTACTCGTGATAACTTCGTTTGGGTTCCTCGACAAACGTTCTCACTTAAACTACCGGCTTTGACTTGTCTGAGACATCCTTTGGCATCATTATCCCAGCTGGACTTGACTTCACTACACGATAAAATCGAGCTAGGTGACCTTCTCTTCTTGAAATTTCCACTTCTATTATCTTGGCCATGATTACCACCGAAGTGGTTACCATTCTTCGCATGATAATTTTCCCCACGATGGTTATCATTGTTCCGATGGTCGTTGCCATCGGTACGATTATTATCATGTTATTGGTCATTCCCTTTTGGTTGTGCTGACTCATTATCGCACTCCAATAACTGAGCCTTATTCACAATATCTGAATATAAACAAAGTTTATGAGAAATGAGGTATTGACGTATCTCGGGTTTCAAACCTCTTAGAAATATTCGCGTCATTCGCTCCTCATTATCGACCAAATAGGATGCAAACCGGGATAACTCCGCAAATTTAGCCTCGTATTGCGACACGGTCATATTGTTTTGCTCCAACTTGATGAATTCCACCTCCTTCATGTGACGAATACTTTCGGGAAAGTACTTGTCGTTTAACAACTCTTGGAACTTCTCCCAAGATATTTTCAAATGCCATTTTCAAACATTGTCACAAAACAAGGGTTAATTGATATATCACATATTATCCCTATACTCTGACCGACCAAATAAATACCAAATAAACTTAGGTAGGTCATACTAATGAAGGAATTCCCGTCTCCCCTCTAGTTCTTATCTCACATCTCAGCCAGGGATCATATCCCTAAGCTTTGATACCAACTGTGACGCCCTCAAAATAGGTATACATCACCCATCTTGAGTCGCCAAATACATGGTATAAAAATCAATTATAAACTCCATTTATACAACTGTCGTACAAAATACGACGACATATATATTGTGAGTTTCAATACAAATATTGTAACGTATATAATATGACAATATTCATACTCAAATTATTACATGCCATATAAAGTACAGCATCAAATATTTCAAGTCTCCAAAGGGACACGAGAAGATTTCTATTCTCTTCATTTTAATGCGGTTCACTTTTGACGCTTTCAAGGTCGGGTTCTCATCACTCTATTGTTGTTCACCAAAATCAATTATTAAGTGACGTATAAAATATGACACACACATCTTAGGTCCTCAATGCAATTATATATTGCATGTCATGCCATTTTATAATGTATTGAGAAACTTCAGTAGTCTCGGACCATCTCACTATTTCCCTGCTATCCCTACTCGACCCAGCTACACTCTTATTACCTGAAAAGAATTATGAAGCAAAAGGGGTGACCACAACTAGCCCAGTAATGAATATCACGTCTAAAGATATTTTACATCATCAATATCCTTTATCCATAATAAATCAGAGATTTAGAACATATGGTAGATGATAAAACTTTTCAGCCGTAGTTGCAGCAGAACGAGCAATCCATTAGAAGAGTCAAATAGACTATCTGGTCTATTATCATCTCCATGTTAAAAGTCCACCAATAATATTTTATCCCTGTAACATCAATCAACAATTCCTGTCCACAATCATATGAATAACTCATAATCATAATTGTGATTCTAAATTCCTCTTTGCACCCAGGACGAAGATAATTTTCATCACCTATCTTCACCTGAAACATCAAAAATCATGGTTATACCAAATCACAATTCCTGCTCATAATCATACTAATAAATTCATCTTTGCATTATGGCCAAAGATATACAACTATATAACCAATAACCAACAGTTCATCTTTGCACTACAGGCCAAAGATATACATCTATAAAACCAATAATGCTGAGACTCAGCTTAATAGTATCATGACCACGAATTATCCATGCCAAGGATATTCGTGTTTTCCATTACGGTCATGATTATACTGAATAATCCCTGGTCATAATCATACCAAGTCCATCTATGTACTACGGGCCAAAGATGACTTTTACCACATCATTTATAACATTATGATTATGATTATACCGAATAATCCCTGGTCATAATCATACCAAGTCCATCTATGCACGTAAGCCAAAGATGACTTTCATCACAATATAAGCATGAGAATGATGGCAATGATATAAGCATTAATCCAATGAAAACAAGGATAAATATTAAAGACTTTAAAATTTATTCAAATATTATCAATCACTTAATAAACTCATAATCTAATATTATTAATATTATAATAATATTTTAATCACTTTTTAAACTTATAAACAATTTATTTCAATTGTTTACACTTTACCAAATAATGCATTTAATCATTCAAAAATGCCATACTCATAAAATTTCATCACCAATGATCAAATCCCTCATCAAAAATCTGCATATACCCTATATAGGATTCCCAAGCCATAAAATCCTATTTTCCAATTTTGTTACATCACATAACACATTTAACTCATTTACTCATAACTAGTGCATTTTCATGAAAAAAACCAAATTAGTTCCAAAAATATTTCTTTTATGGAATTTAGCAGAATATAGTCCCATATTGAACATATATTTTTCTCGGAATTTTTAAAATTTATTTATTATTTTTCAAAAAACAATTTCTAATTAATTCCTTAAGAAATTAGCTACCTCAAGTTTAACTCCAAAAATTCCCAAATCTTGGCAAGATCTTACACATATTGACATGAGCTTCTAGTTTAAATTTCATGGTCATCGGAGTTATAGAACTCCGATTATAGCGTTTATCGTCGAAAAAACCTAAATATTAAAATGGTCATAACTTGCTCATTTTAAGTCGGAATGAGCTCATTTTTGGACAGGAGGTACTTTATACCATACATTTCCATGTCCCAAAAGGCCGAAATTTTTCTGACAAATTAACTGGCCAAAACAGCCCTTTTAAATTTCTAGACAGTAGCTTTTTGCTATTTTCCAACTTTTGACTCCTTTGCCAAAAACAGTCCACACGAAAATCTACAACACCTTTTCTAGTGATTCCACTTGGATAAGTTAGTAAACTCATAGATCTAACTCTAGGACTTAACCACACTCAAAAATTCAAAATATAATAGGAGATATGGTCAATTGAATTTCATGTTCTATTTTCACCAAAATCTGATTTTCAACTCTTTGTGATTTCTAAGAAACTTTCATGTTTTCTCATAATAACCAATATAACTCATCATAACACTTACTAATACTTCATATACCCATGATTTTCATCTGTCTAATGCTTTTATTATGACTCTCATCATAATCAATGTAAACAGATCATTTCCACAATTTAATAAGGAATGAATACAAAGGATCATTCACCATGCATGTGGTAATCCACACGTAAGGAGTTATTCCAATGTAATAATAAAGAATGAAATAATGTATGATTCACCATAAATGCGATATAGATCAGATGCAGAAAGTTATTCCCAATGTAATAATAAATAATGGAACCAAGTCCCGGCGTAAATGCACGATGCATGGATATTTCGGCGTAATAATAAAGAATGGAATAACAACAGTAAATCACCATGCACGCGATAAATCGCATGAGATAGGTTATTCCAACATAATAATAAATAATGGAACCAGTCCAACGTAAACACACGTATATGATATTAAACGTAATAATAAAGAATGGAATAACACAAAAATCACCACGCACGCGATAGACCACACAGATAAAAGTTATCCTAATGAATAATAAATAATGGAACCAGTCGTGTGTAAACGCACGTATATGATATATTCGGCGAATAATAAAGAACGGAATAATAAAAAGAATTTCACCATGTATGCGGTATCAGATAAACAAAGTTATTCAATGTAATAACAAATAATGGAATAATAGAAGAATTTCACCATGTATGCGGTACTTTGCATAAACAGGCTATTCCAACATAATAATAAAGAATGAAATAACAACTCTTACGAGTATTGAAAGAAATAATTCTCTTCATGAATACGAAAGAATAATACCACTTACCTCAAAAGAAGACTGGATATTGGAATAATAAGGTAGCAGACTTCTCTTCTTCTTTCTCTCTATAATTTCTCTCTATAATAATGGCTCTAAAGATTTAGTGAATTGGTGAGAAATGAAGGAAAAAAGAGCTTCTATTTATAGGAAAATATAGTTTCGATAATTGCACGTTTTGGGCTCGAAACATTATAGTACAATACCTCCAACTTTTCTTTCATTTTTACTTCAGTCATCCAAGTATTATCAAACTTGAACCACCTCCCTTAATAGTAAATCACGTGAATCAATAGTAAATCATGTGACTCAATAGTTCTAAACATGTGAAAAAATTAATTACAGTATAGTACCTCCATCTATACCTCCATTTTTAACTTAGTCATGCAAGTATTATCAATCTTGCACCAACTCCCCTAATAGTAAGTGAATGTGACTAAATAGTAACTTATGAATAGTAACTCATGAATAGTAACTCGTGAATAGTAACTCATGAATAGTATTCTGACACGAAAAGTGCCCTGAATACCTGATTGAACAATATAATCTCCAGACATCAATTATCATCGGAATAGATGTCGATTTCCACTAACACAAATAATCCCAACACAATGGAACTATCAATTTTATCTTTGATCAACACGAACTTTTTCATCATTAATATCATAACTCACAATATTTAACAACCAGGTCGTTCCCAGGAAAGAGAGGGCTTTCCAATAAGGATTTCTCCCTATTGGCGCGCAATTAGGTGACCAAACCTCTCCTTGGTAGAACTTCTAGACATTGTAAATATTGTAATTTAATAATATGAATAATTTTGTCGTCTCAATTATTGATTTAATAATATATCATATAACGCAGATGATACTGTGACAATAATCGAATCAATAATATGAGAGATATGATGCAAAGCAATTACTGTAGCAATAATTGAGTATAACTGAGTGACTTATCACGTAAGCATCAATAACAAATACCGTGTGCTACTATGCAACCACACGTATTACTGTACTTTTACTATCGAGTAGTTCAACAGTTTTAACGGTAAAACTTTCGTCGTTATTTTCATAAAAATAATTCTATCGTTTTATTACTACGACAATACTTCCGTTGTGGGTTCACCAATGATTATGTCGTCGTACGGATATTCCCGACAAAAAGAATATTCCCCGACCAAATGAATATTTTATAACAACTTGCATACTTTGCAAAATTTATAAATACTACCCACAACTATAACATTATATCAAATCCATACCATAATATTAAAAATAAATCGAGAAATTTAAATCTTTATTCATAAAATTTGGGGTCTCACAATTGTTATATAAACAAGAAAATTCAAAGAAGAATCTTGAAGAGATATAAAGATAAGAAATGGGAGTTACCCTAACTCCAATAGCCAAGATAACGAATAATGATGAATAGATAAAGCCTGTAAGATTAAAAGCATAAATGAAATCATAAATGATGAAAAAGGAAAGAAAGAGGATCGTAAAACAAAACAATCACGAGTTAAGAAAAGAATTTTAAGGGAGATGATTATAGAATAAGATCACGACGTGATCTGTTTAAGTTATAAAAGAAAGATGGTTTGTAATGTTTGAATAATTATAGCTTGATGCTATGAAGATAATGTACTATGAAATAGTACGAGGTAAACTCGCGAGGAGTTATAAATGATGAGGTACAAAAAACTCGTATTGAGAAAAGAGCAAGTTATAAGCAAGATAGATTTAGGTGGGGATTTCAATTGAGGACTCATGTGATGGCTGAGTTGTACAAACCTTTGTATGGGCGAGGGTTTTGTGCTTGCACTCAGTTTATCCCATTGATAATCATTGGAATGTTGGTGTCGCGCTATCAATGTATATGTGGTGAAAAGGTGATTCTTTTCTCATGTGTATATTTGATAGTTAGAAACTATTAAGATTAGTTAGATATTATTTGGATTAGGTGCGGTTCTTAAAACTAATGCATATGGTAAGTTCGTGACTCACAATAATATGGTATGTTTTGAACCCCTCGGCGAATGGACGTCTATGGTCTGACTAGGATAAGTTCTTAAACTCATACTATTGTGGCAAGTTCCTGAACTTCCAATGTGCGGTAAGTTTGATGAACTATATTGGGAATATAGGAGGACTATAAGTTGAATTACCAGAATATTTAGTATAAAGATTGAAATTGATGGAGAAAATTAGATATTCCAAATCTTCTAGCTTTGCTAGATTTTTGAAATTTATTGACTTCGTGCCGATGGTTATACTTTTGATTTTTGAAAAAAATGTTGGGTCACACTAGTGAACCAGAGAATTTTTTAAAACAGTGCTATTATTCACGTATCTATGCTGTTTGTTTCGGCTAGATAAAAAAATGATTTTTAAAATTTTCAAAATATATTTTAATTATATATATATCGGGTGATATGATAAACAATGAAGTCATCAATTCAATGGAACCTAGTGTTGGATGTGATCATATGATCGTCAGCCCACTATGGTGAGATGTAGTATGACAACGTCATAATCATGACTCCATAAAAGGATTTTTGAGATTTCTTTGAGATATGAGAATATATATATATATTTCGATTGATATCTCAATTGTTGTAGAAGTCTATGCTATTTGATTCAGCTAGACGATTATTAAAAGATATTCATGAAATTCAAGCGTTTCTTGAGAAGTTATGCCAAACCAAATTGCTTTTGTGCGGATTCAGATGTTGAAAAGCTAATATGAACAACCCTTTTATAGGGGAGTACGTGGAAGCATTTAGATGTTTGTGCACAATACATGGTACGAAGGGCTGATCACCCTAAGTACGGGAGTCCCTACAGTCTAATGACTGTTAAGGTTTAAGTTGAAAAAGTACTTATAACCGTGGACAGAGTGCACAATACATCGTACGAAGGGCTTAACACCCTAAGTACGGGAATCCCTACAGTCTAATGATTGTTAATGTTTAAGTTGAAAGAGTACTTATAACCATGGACGTAGTTCAAGGTCTTGTGACCACTCAGCATGATTTGGAATCTTTAAAATTCCTAAGTTATTCATACTACTTCCCAATTATTGAACAATTGTGGAAGATTCTTTCTATTCTAAAAGGCGAATGTGGTAAGGATGATATTCCTTAAAAAGAAGTGAGTCGTAGAATGCAACACTGAATGATGAATATATTGAATAACTGAGAAAAGAAATTTTGAAATGAGGAGGAGATGAGTTATCAAAGAATAATGTAAAACTTTTAATAAAAAAAAGTTTAATAATTGTAGAAAGATCTTTGTGGAAAGAAGTGGTTATAGAACCCAATGAATAAATAAAGTATTAGCATAAAATCTATTTTGATAGATTGATTGAATGAAGATTATTAAATAAAATTTTGATGACGAAATTCTTAGAAGAATGGGTGAATGTAATATCCCGAGTGTTTATGATAACGATCCTTGGAGAAGGAAATGAATGGGTTAAAGAATATATAATACTCAAAATATAATTGAGTTCAAGTGAAAGTTATGAAATAAAACCTAGAATTTGTTGAGGTAATGAATGTAATAGGAAATATAAAACCTATATTAAGGTAATGTGTTGAAGATATTCAACGATAAATTTTGAAAAGAGATTTGGTGAAAACCGAGTAAGGGAGGTTTCGTTGATTTCGAGGACGGAATCCTTATAAGAGGGAAAGGATGTGACAACCCGAATTTTTATAAGTTATTAATATAAAAATTTAATAATTAAAATTCTTATTATGAGATATTTTGAGTTTGAGTATGTATATATACATGCTATATATTTTTAAATGTGTGATCTGGTGTGAAGAGAAATATATATTCATATATTGGGAAAGTGAGGTTCAATAGTTAAGTTAACTATTGAAGAAATTAAATAAATTTGATAATTATTTTAAATATTTATTGAATTAACACTACAAAAAATGGGCCTTTAGCAACGATTTTTCGGGCAACGACTTTATAAGTCGTTCTAAAAGTATATGTTTAGCAACGAAATTTGTCCTTCGTTGCAGATTGTGTCAGGCTTTCACTTTTTGCAACGAAATTCATAAGTCGTTGCAAAATTTCGTTGCTAATTCATTAGTGGGAAAAAAATATTGTTAGAAATTCGTTGCAAAATTTTCGGCCACTTGTTTTCCCGTCATCGTGGGCAACGAAAGTTTTTTTGTTGCTAAAAATGGGACTTTAGCAACGAAACTTGTCCTTCATTGCAGATTGTGTCAGCTTTTCACTTTTTGTAACGAAATTCATAAGTAGTTACAAAATTTGAAAACAAAATTCGTTAGAAATTCGTTGTAAAATTTCTAACCACTTGATATCTTTTCATCGTGGGCAACGAAAGTTTTTTTGTTGCTATATTTCGTTGCCTAATATGGACCATATTCATTTGCAATAATTTTTATTTTCATTGCATACTTTATACAACTTTTTGTAACGACTATTAAAATGTTGCCTTAAATTAACATAATAATAATAATAATAATAATAATAGTAGTAAAAAAGTCATAATAATAATAATAATAATTGTATAATAATAATAATAATAATAATGATAATAATAATAACAGAATATTAATAATTGTACTAATAATAATAATAATAATAATAAATTAGTAGTAATAATAATAATAATAATAATAATAATAATAATAATAATAATAATAATAATAATAATAATAATAATAATAATAATAATAATAATAATAATAATAATAATAATGTATTATAATAATAGTACTAATAATAATAATAAGTTATTTAAAAATGACTTATAAGTCATTCCTAATAAGTTAGTTTGACCCATATTAATGTTATATCAATTTTATCCCTATTTTATTTAAGTTTTTTTTTAAAAAAATGAATTTATAAAAAATAAGAGTAAGATGCAACGTCAATTTAATTGGCGTTAGAATTTTTATTTTTATTTTTTTATAGCTGAAGTCTTATATACTCCTTCATTTTCAACGCCGATGACAGAGAATAAACGTAAAAAAATATTGATGTTCTTTAATTTATAATATACTACAATTAAAATTGTAATGTAATTAATATTGTAATAGAAATTTTATTCTTAATAATAATTTTTAAGTAATTTAAAATATTAATTGTATTTATTAAAATATTAAGTTACAATAATTTAAAATTTAAAATGTTATAAATTGATAGTAAACAAAATTATAATAATTATGACTCTTTTTATGGAAAAAATTACAAACGTTAAAATATTACTTTTTGGTTCAACAAAAGAGTTATATTTCAATTTATTATAATTAATCTATAATATCCTAAAATTTAAATTTAGATTTATCTTTCATTTTTGAAATAATAATTTTACATATAAAATGTTATCAAACTCTTTTTTTTTGGAATAGAGTACTGAGTTGTGTTCGTGCGTGGTCTGGAAAGCATAGAATAGAGATCAATTGGGTTTAACCTGTCTTCCTTAGCCAAAATTCGATGTTTCAATTAGAGAGGAGATGGGTTAGCTAGGTTTCTTCTCTACCTATCTAGGTTAGAGATCAATTAGCTACGTTTCTTCTCTACCTATCTGGGTTTCTCCTCTCTCCTTAGGAATCAACTAAGTTCGATATGGTCTTGGTTGAGAACAAAGGAACCCAAGAAATCGACCATGACTAAGATCGATATGGATGTACGGTGAGTTTTGTTCATTTTGTTAATAGTAGCGGCATATTGGTGGCCTATCCTTCAACTTCTCCTCCGTTCTTGCCCAATTAAAGGTTTTAATTTCCTCATTTGTTAATTTTTCCTAAAAATTAGGTTTTAATTAGAAATTTTGTGTTATTTAGAGCTAATTTGGATTGCAATTGGAATGATTGTATTGTTAATTGTTTAATTAGTTCAATTATTATATGTAATACATTTCAAAATGTTGTAGTTTGTCAATGGGTATAGTAAGGCAGATTAAGTGTTTATGAATTGCTTGAGTGTGAGTTTATGTTAGCTACTAACTGTTTGTGAAATTGCTTGAGAGAATGTGCAAGGAGTACTTATTACTTGAGAAAGGCTTTAAGTACATATATAATTTAGATGCTCACTAATTGAAATTCTAGAATATCTGTCGTCTTCATGCAAATTTCCCAAAGAACTGCTCCAAAACATATTTTTTTTATGCCCCCCTCGCGTTATATTTTCCACACGGGTACCACACAGTGAGATAGGAATGTTAAAGTTGTTATTGAACTTTATCTTGTGATTGCAGACAGAATGTAATTTTTAGAGTGACATACTCAAAAGGAACGTATGTTCGATCCCTTTGTGCGGATTTTGGGAAGACTCTGAGCAGGTTTTGTAACGTATTCATTTATCTTTAGTTACCTTTTACATCTTACATGTAGCTTAAAGAACAAGAAGATAATAATGAATGATAAAATATCTATTAGCTTCTTGTTTCTATTGATGATTTTTTTTAAGTATACTAAAGTATATCTGACTTGATCTATCACATGCAGTTGTGCTCATTTAACTGCTTTGCGAAGGGATTCAATTGGTAAGGCCTTCTATTCAATGCATATACTTGAATTTTACTCTTGCCAAATAACAATATCCTCTCCGTTGTTATTAGGTTGATTCCATGAAAACTAGAATACATTCCAAAAATTTAGAGGTGATACCGAGATTCCAAAACCATTTTGAATCTTAAAAATGACGGATAAATATGCCAAAATTATGTCATTCTATTTCATATTTCTCCATGACGGGCATGACAGCTTGTATCATATTTGTTGCATCTTAAAATTTATAACATTCAGGTTACATTTTTCTACAATTCTTTTTACTTGGTATCATAAAAATATAATCAAATTTGTCAAACATTTTGCAGCAATTCCTAAATTACTGCCTATAGTTTTTAAGTTTGAATGTCCATAAAACAGGGTTGTGCTGTACAATATGAATGGCAATAGTCCAATTAGTATTTTTAATGTGGTGAATAAATCTATAATATATAGCCTTAAACTTATATTTGTATTTAGGAAATTGTTATTTTGGCTAATTAATTTGCTAGTTCCACCAAGTCTCGCATATGTAGCTTGTACCGTTTGGAAACCATGAAAGATAATATCTATACATAGCATAGGCCAAGGGATAGGCAAAGTCATATGTTATCAAGGAAATGCAATTCTTGTTATATTTCCTTCAGTGATTTTCAATAGATTACTTCCATGCTCTGAATGATGATTTATTGGGAAAATGATTTGAATAACTCTGGCAAATTTAATAATGCAGTTGAAATAGGCATTTACTAATAAATTATAACTAGAAATTAATTTTCCCTCTTTTTGTCTTCCTTTTCTTTCTTTTTTCTTGTGCATATACTAAACCAATTTTTCCAACAATTATGTTCCAGCTTCAGTGACTAGGGCTTTGTTTCAACATAATTATTTGCCGCTCAACAAATTTTTATACTTAAATGTCATTACAACATAACATGTTCCTTGATATGTTCTTTTCCCTGATGAAATGAAGTTCTTAGCATTACCAAAAAAAATACATGTCAACATTCTTGCCAACTTGAATGAAAATTCTGAACCAGAATTAAAATCATACAGAAGAGATGCCCCCAATAAACAGACTAAAAGAAATGAAGAAGTACACCATTGGAGTTTGATTTATTGAAAGTAAGGGGACGCTTGGACACAATATTCTATAGACAGGAACTTCACCACTTGCGTAAGATCCAAATTCACGAAGCAACTCAACCTTGGTCATCTTTTATCCTATGCAAACAACAAAACAAAAGAGTTATGATCAAGTTTTTTAGTCAATATTCTTCTTATATTTTGTGTTTCTCTTATAATTTAAGTTTTGTATCTTGAATTTTATAGGAATTGGGTTATGTTTAGTTTCATTTGTTATGTATAATTGTTTTTCTTTTTGTACAAAAACACCTTGGTCAGTTGGTGTAGTGCTACATGAGATGGTCAAAAGTATTGTGATATACTTCTTCGAAGATTAATTATTCCTTTGTCATTTGAATTTGGCCTCAAAAGGATATTTGTCTTAACTAAATATGTTTTTGACTGATTTTAGAGTCGTACTGATCGTATTGTTTTCAAACTTTTTGGAAAAGATCCTAGTGAATTCCCTCGTCTTGCGAAGTCTGGTATGTCAATATTTATGGGAAGCTAACCTATTTGATCAAAGTTTTATGATCTTCTTCAGTGAATGTATGATGCTATCAAATTTATAACTTTTTCAGATTTTGGATTGGTTAAAGCACAATCCTACGGATATTGAAAGCTACATCAGACCTGGCTGTATCATATTATCAGTATACCTTCGAATGGAAAATTCCAAATGGGAGGAGGTAAGTTTTGCTTCACTTCTAGAATGTAGATTTCTATTTCTGAAGAACCAAACTGAGGTTAATATTGAGCTTGATGCTAAACACATCTTGGGGTGAATATTTATTCTACCATATAAACTGTAATATATGCTAGTTTTTGACGGGCATAGATAATGTGGCAATGTTCTTTCTTATCTGTACATTTTTTTCACCCTATAATATGTCTTGATAATCATGGTTTTTGTATAATTGTTACATTTCAGGTTCATGATGGAAGAAGATTTCATTCTCGCAGAACCTAAATATTAAATGACACCAGTTGTATGTGCAATTTCACTATACTTCCAACTTTCCATTTATTTTTTTGTTCTTTTTCTGTTCTGTCTCAAAATTTAGAAAATGTGATACATAAAACTTTTTAAATTATAAGTGGCCTAGGATTTTGGCCTATGTATGTTGTAAAAGGGCAAGCACCGGTGGAAGAAGCATGATGTAGATGATTTTATAGAATGAACTATTCGCCAACCAATATTGATTATGAAATGATGCTTTTATACTGTGGTACAACGTGTACCAGAAAACTCAGTTTTTGTGATGGGTGATAATCGCAACAACGGCTATGATTCGCATGTATGGTATGTTGTCTCAATCTTCAGCTCATAAATGCTATTCACAAGATATCATTTTCAAGTATTTTTGCATGCTTTTTGAAGATAACCCATCTCCTTATTAAATTGAATGAAATGATGGGAAATATTTTTGGCAATGGAAAGTGGAGTACTTGTTCTAACTTGTGCTATAACCAGGTTGGAGAGTGATTATGCATTGATGCGACAACCATATTTATTGTTTAGTCACTCAAATTGAACAAGAAATTGGTGGTATTCTAAAGTATTATGAAATAGAAGCCAAGCCTTGACATTGTACCACGTAGCAACTCTATTGTCTCTGTGTATTGATTTTGGCACTAAGTGCCTCTGGTGACCTATTTGCTTCATTTTCCTGACTTGCTATTATTTTAAAATGTGCAAGAAGACATTTTCACGACGCCTTTTACATAATCTGGGTATCAAATTTCTGTGCTACGTTTACGTAAGACAAGGGACGAAATTATGAAGTGTACTTTCTCTATATATGTAGATATATACTTTGATTGAAGAACTGTGGTAGCTTTAGATTGTTAATTGTAAAGATAATGAATGATTATGTAGTGGATGATTTTATTAAGTTAATAATATTTTAGTTTTTTGTATTTTTGCCATTATTTGCTATGGGAACATTGAGCCAATCAGGTACACAAAAAGAATGTCAAATTTTGATTGGGCAACAATATAATTCGTTACCAAAACATAGAATAAGTTTTAATATAGCAACAATTTTTTATACATTTAGCAACAAATTTTTGTTGCTAATTGCATTAAAAATATAATATTTGGCAACGAAAAATTAACCTAATAACAACGGAGAGGATATTGTAGCTAATACTAAAATAAAAGGCAACATTTTTTATCGTTGCAAATTATATCAACTTTGCACATATAATGAAACAGAAACATAATATCGTTGCTAATCGACGACTTTCGTTGCTATTGAAAAATAACCAGCAACAAATATTTTCGTTGCTGATTCAGTATAATGTCGTTGTCAAATAATATAATCAGCAACGAAAATCGTTGCTAAAAAGTTTACATTCCGCAACGAAAGCAAGTTAGGCAACAATTTTCATAATTTACTGCAACGAAAAATATCGTTGCAAAATGGTGTCAATTGCAACGAAAATGCATGGTCGTTGCAAAAACAAAAGAGTTTATTTCGTTGCCAATTAGCAGGCTTTTGCAATGAAATGGGGGTTTTTAGCAACGACATTTTAATTATTCTGCAACAATACATTTTGTTGCTAAAGGATCGATGTCTCTGTACGAAAATCAAATTTCGTTGCAAAATGTATTACTTTTGGCAACGAAAAAAATACGTTCGTTGCGAAACAATTAGCAACGCTTCATTCTTAGAACGAAAAGCGAAATGATGAAGAAAGTCATTGCCAAAACCCTTTAGCAACGAAATTTGACACCTTTAGCAACGAAAATCGGTTGTTGCTGAAGCCCCATTTTTTTGTAGTGTAAATAAATATTTTAAATAATTTATTTATTAAGAAAAATAAATAATTTATGAAATTGTGGTATAATAATTTAGTTACGTGTGTATGATAATTAAATTAAAGCAAAGGTAAATTTTATTCTTTGAAGATTTAATTTAATTTATTAATTAAATTAGATACATGTAATTATTTATTAATTATAAATATAATTATAATAAGATTATAATTATTATTAATTATTATCATAAGTTATGTAAATTAACTAAAGGTGTGACACATGAAACTATATAATATAATATTATTAAAATAATCCAGTTTGAGGGAATTGGTGTGTGGCCAAACAAGGCCTTGTGGCCTTTGGTCTAATTTAACTGACGAAGACGTATTATTTTATAACTAAAGTATACGTGGGTAAGCCATATCAGTTTATTTGTTTTGCGTCATTTTTGAGGATAACTAAGATAGAGAGTGGGAAAGAAGATTGAAATCACACTAGGTTTTGAGAGAGGGTTTTCTGAGATTATCAAGAAGAGGAAGAAGGATTGCTAAAGCTTGTGACCATCTTATAAAGAAATCAATCATTGAAGGTATAAAAACCTAAGTTTATGTTCTAGATTTTTAATATTGGATTGTGTGAATTCGATATTATAATTGTTAAATTAGTTTATGTAATCAATTGGTTGTTATCTATACAGGATTGTAGTAAGAGAGTTCATGGAAAATGGGTTTGAAGTATTCATATGATATAGCTTAAGAAAGTACGAAATTTTATGTCTAATATGTGTTATAATCTGTAAATTAGTATTAGATTATGTTAGTATGTGAAGAAACGAAAACAGCGTAGTTTGAATCATGTCAATTGGTTAAGAAACGAAGTCGTGGGGATTGAATTCGCTAAATGTGTTTAAAACATGAAAATATAGTATGAACACTGAATTGGAACCCTTAAATTGATTTGTTAATATGTTTGAAGTGTTATAATTATTCTCTAGATGAGTAGCTAAGAGTTTAACGAGTCCAACAAATCGAAAACCAACTAATTCGGACTTAAAATGAGAAAGTTATGTAAAAAACTGTAATCTGTGCGAAGACACACGCAGGTGCACCGCCGGTGCACGTGGGCGTGTAGCTGGGGCTGAGCAATGGCGCGGGCGCGCTGGAATGGTGAGGAAAAGGGGCGCGGCCGCGCCCAATGTGTGCTAACTATGACTGCTTTGACCTGTCTTGGTATAACGGCCATAACGTTTTCATACGAACTCCGATTGAGGTGATTCAAGATGATCCGGAACGAGGACGAATAGACCTACAACTTTTATTCTTTAAGTATTTAAATTTGGAGGTCTGTAACTGTGGTCAAAATGGTCATATTTAGGACTGTTGTGTTTTCGGAGGCAATCAGAGGGCGTCAGGCATGCACGTATGCAAGTGTAGTGCCCTTGACGATAAAAGATGTTGTTCTAAGTTATAGAACATGAATATTATGAAGTATAATGATGCTTAACATTAATAAATGATATATTAGATAAGTTATATACGCATACTAAGCACACACAAGAGAGACGAATTGGGCGTGTGACGAATAAACATCGAAACGTCGTGATAATTGATAATGAACGTAAAAAGTATTTTAAATCAAATGAAATGAATATTATAAGGTGCCCTTTAAGCTGCCATTTTTCTTCATCCGATAGTTATTCTTGTTTACGCAGCCATTTGTGGGCCCCATAACAGAATAACTGTCGGATGAAGAAAACGAAAAGTTTGAGTTTTATAAATAACGGAGTAGTTGTTACTGTTAACACTATTGGAATACCTGGTGGTTAAAATACTGATGTCTGGCGTGGTTGCAAAGAGCTACACGGTATTACGCATGTATTTTTGAATTATTGATTCTTACGTGAAGGCACTACTCGATAGTTGTTACGGTAATTATTGTTCAATATTTTATTTTATTGATTCAATAATTGTTGCGTTGATATTTTATATTATTGTGGTTTCAATAATTATCAACTTTGCGATATTTTCCATTATCAGATCAATAATTCATATTATTTGAATAATATTATTAGATAGCATTATTGGTAATGTCTAGAAAGTTCTGTCAAGGAGAGGTTTGGTCACCTAATTGCGCGCCAGTAAGGAGAAATCCTTATCGGAAAGCCCTTCTTTCCTAGGAACGGCCTGGTTGTCATAATTATGATTCTGTAATATTATTTGTGAATAATTAATTATTGATTTATATGATAAGGAAATATATATTTTTTTATGGTTATAAATGAAGGAATTAATGTTAAGGTGTTTTATCAGTATTTTGCCGAAATGAAGAATGAAATTTGGAAATTTTCAAAAAATTAGTTTATTACTTGATTTTGTAAAATCTATAAATCTTTGTGTATAATGAGTTAGGAGATGAGCCATATATCAAAAGAAATCCCTGGAAGTAAGCTAAATGTAAAAATTTGAATCACCAAAAAAATTATTGTGGATATTTTGTGGTGACTGTTTGAAGGAAACTGGTCCAAAGGACTCATAGTCTAAAAAATCAGTGTTCTTAAGTTATATTGCGTGAGTCATAAATTTTGATCCGACCGTTGGATCGTTGTGATTTTTGGATATGTTATACATATATAAGTTGAGTATATGTCCACAAATTTTGAACCGTTAAAAATTAACGTATGATTTGTTATGAATTTTAAGAGGTGACTGATTCAGAAATAATTTTTATAAATGATTTTGGTGGAGATTTCTAGAAGGCGGACCCCACTTTTTAGTTGGTGTAGAAAAAATGTGCTAGAATTCTTGGTTCAATGATGGAGTCTGGTCTTGGTTGGTGCATAGAAGGAAGATAAATAATATTATTATTTTATTAATTTAGTCTCCTTTGGCGTTCTAGCATTTTCCTATAATTAGGGTGCTTAGTTAGAATTGAAAATCACACCAGAAACATAAGTTTTCTTTCCCTATATTATCGAGCGTATTTTGTGAGTATTTTGATACTTTGAGAGTTGCTAATCAGTGCAAGTTTTCTTCAGCGTCACATCCGATATTCCAGTCAGAAATACTGCTCTTTTGAGGTAAGGGATTGTAAGGGTTATTATGTTTCTTCAGTTTTGTAATTTTTCCAATCTTCAAAAATTCTGGAAAAATTTGAAATGATATTTTGATGAGTTTTCTCGATTGTGTCCAAAAATGCCGATTGTTGGATGTATAGATTAGGAGTTATGAATTTTATGGGAAAAGACTATTTTAAAAGTAAACTCTTTATAACTCCTTGTGGTTAACTCCAAAATTGATGAAATTTTTATTGGGAGTATATCTATATAATATCAGTATACCCTATAAATTACGGAATTTTTGGATAAAAATATAATTTATGATAAATGTCTAAATATTTGGCACTTTTGGCCATATGAAAAAATAGTAAATGAATTTTAAAAATTCCGAGAAAAATATATGTTCAATATGGGACTATGTTCTGCTAAATCCCATAAAAGAAAATTTGTTTGTACAGATTTGGTATTTTTCAATAAAATGGACTAGTTATGAGTAAATGAATTTAATATGTTATGTGAAGTAACAAAATTGGAAAATATGATTTTATGGCTTGGGAATCCTATATAAGGTATATGCAGATTTTTGATGAGGGTTTTGGTTATTGGTGATGAAATTTTATGAGTGTGGCATTTTAGGATGATTAAATGCATTAATTAGTAAAGTGTAAACAATTAAAACAAATTATTTATAAGTTTAAGAAATGATTAAAATATTGTGGTAATATTAATAATATTAGATTATGAGATTATTAAGTGATTTATAACATTTGGATTAAGGTGTTATAAAATCATTGATTTATGAATCTTACTCTTGAAATTAAATGCAGTTGTTGATCATATTGTTTTTATTATCATATATAACATTTTTATAATCTTGGTGATGAAATTTCTCTTTGACTTAAGTGTAAAGATGGGTAGATTATTGGTGTGATCGTGACTATGGGTTCTCTTTGGCCAGTAGTGCAAAGTTGAATTGTTGACTGGTATGATCATGACCATTGAATTTACAATTGAATATCTTTAGCTTAAATGCAAAGGTGAATTGATCAACATGGTTATAATTATGGTTTATATAAATTCTGAAATGATTATATATTTCTTTGAGATATTAATATCTTTGGCTTATAGTGCAAAGATGACATGTTGTTGAATATCTTTGGCCTGTAGTGCAAAGATAATCTATTATTGAATATCTTTGGCCCGTAGTGCAAAGATGAATTGTTATTGAATATCTTTGGCCTGTAGTGCAAAGATGAACTGTTGTTGAATATCTTTGGCATGTAGTGCAAAGATGAACTGTTGATGAATATCTTTGGCCCGTAGTGCAAATATGAATTTATTAGTATGATTGTGGACAAAAACTGTTGACTGATGTTACAGGGTTAAAACATCGTTGGTGGACTTTTAACATGGAGGAGATAATAGACTTTATGATCTATTTGACTTTTCTAATGGATTCCTCGTTCCGCTGCAACTATGGTTGAAAAGTTTTATCATCTACCATATATTCTAAATCTCTGATTTATTACTGATGAAGGCTATTGATAATTTAATTATCTTTAGTCATGATATTCTTTCTTGGGCTATTTGTGCTCACCTTTTTTGCTTCACAATTCCTTTCGAATGTAACAAAGAGTGTATTTGGGTCGAAATGAGTAGTAGAGGAAATAGAGCGGTGGTATATATTTGATTGAGGTTCTCCTAAATAGTATGAAAATAATTTTATTGAGAACTTTAGATAAGTGTGTCGTATTGTATACATCATTTGATATTTAATTTTGGTGAACCGAATATGGTGAGGCGAACCTAACTTCGTAAGGGTGTTTTGTCACTATCATACAAGATGTCTAATGACATACAACCTCGTGTTATCATAAGACAGGGTTTTTCACATCCACTTGCTGAGTATATCTACGAGCACTACCTATATGATCTTGGAGTTTGGTTGAAACATAATGTTCAATTACAGACAGTGGAGATAGTTATATGTCAAGAGAAGACTCACCATTGGAAAGAACATGATAGTATTCTTCTCATTTTTCTTTGGGGTCTATTGGGTCAACTAAGGATAATTCTTGAGTCATATGATATCTATTACAACTTAGATGCATGGCCTCCCATGTACGAAGGTTTTCTTGAGCACTTCCCAAAGATTTTAATTTCTAAAACAGTTATTGACTGTACCTTTATGTAAGGTATCACTGTAAGGTATTGTCCACGGTTGGGACATGAGTCACAGTTGGTATAT
Source organism: Panax quinquefolius (assembly GCA_020205615.1). NCBI lineage: Eukaryota > Viridiplantae > Streptophyta > Magnoliopsida > Apiales > Araliaceae > Panax > Panax quinquefolius. The sequence continues at coordinate 103,095,193 of CM035157.1, forward strand.
ATTTGTATCAAAACTCACAGCATATGTGTTGTTATATTTTGCACGACAATTGTAATAATAAAGTTGTAGTTATTTTCTGTACCATGTATTTGGCGACTCAGAATAGGTTGGATGGATTGGACCTATTTTGGGGGTGTCAAATTTGGTATCAGAGCTTAGGGATATGATCTCTGGCGGAGATCCGGGATTAAAACTAGGAAGAGAGAGACGAGTAATATCCTTCGCTAGTGTGTGTCCTACCTAAGCTGAATTTTCTTACTTAAGTTGACAAATTGTGATATATCAATTAACCTTTGTTTTGAAGTTGTATTCTAGAATGATATCTGAAATACAGGAGATGAGCAATGGAGAAATCATGATGACAGGGAAGATGGAATCTGAAATGAAAGCAAGGTATCCTCAACTCTTTAAAATACCAGGTACGTAAATTTCGGGGACGAAATTTCATAAGGAGGGGAGACTGTAAGACCCTGAATTTTATGAAATAAAAGTATTCAATTTTTCTTATAATGAGAAATCATGATGACAGGGAAGATGGAATCTGAAATGAAAGCAAGGTATCCTCAACTCTTTAAAATACCAGGTACGTAAATTTCGGGGACGAAATTTCATAAGGAGGGGAGATTGTAAGACCCCGAATTTTATGAAATAAAAGTATTCAATTTTTCTTATAATTATTATTCAGTAAATGGTTAAATTGATAAAAAGTTAAAGTTAAGGGTGATATATGTAAAGTTTACAAAATATGCAAGTGGTTATAAAATACTCATTTTTGTCGGGGAATATTCGTTTGGTCGTGGAATATTCTTGTTGCCGTGGAATATTCATACGACTGCGCAGCCATTTGTGGGCCCCATAACATAATAACTATCGAATGAAGAAAATGACAAGTTTGAGTTTTATAAATAACGGCATAGTTATTACTGAATTAACCTTTGTTGGAATACACGGTGGTTAAAATACGATGTCGTGTGGTTGCATAAGTAGCACACCACGGTATTGCCTGAAATTTTTGAATTATTGATTCTTACATAAGAAGGCACTACTCAATAGTTATTACAGTAATTACTGTTCAATATTTTATTTTATTGATTCAATAATTGATGCGTTGATATTTTATATTATTGTGGTTTCAATAATTGTCACTTCACAGTATTTCCCATTATCAAATTAATATTTCATATTATTTGAATAATATTATTAGATAGCATTATTGGCAATGTCTAGAAAGTTCTGTCAAGGAGAGGTTTGGTCACCTAATTGCGCCAAGATGAGGAGAAATCCTTATCGAAAAGCCCCCTCTTTCACAGGAGCGATTTTGGTTGTCATAATTATGATTCTGTAATATTATTTGTGAATAATTAATTATTGATTTATATGATAAGAAAATATATATTTTTATATGGTTATAAATGAAGGAATTAATGTTGAGGTGTTTTATCAGTATTTTGTCGAAATGAAGAATGAAATTTGGAAATTAACAGAAAATTAGTTTATTACTTGATTTTGTAAAATCTATAGCTCTTTGTGTAAAATGAGTTAGGAGATGAGCCATATATCAACAGAAAGCTCTAGAAGTAAGATAAATGTAGAAATTTGAATCACCCAAAATTTTTTTGTGGATTTTTCGTGGTGACTGTTTGAAGGAAACTGGTCCAAAGGACTCATAGTCCGAAAAATCAGTGTTCTTAAGCTATATTGCGTGAGTCATAAATTTTGATCCGACCGTTAGATTGTTGTGATTTTTGGATATGTTATACATATATAAGTTGAGTGTATGTCCACAAATTTTGAACCGTTAAAAATTAACGTATGATTTGTTATGAATTTTAAGAGGTGACTGATTCAGAAATAATTTTTATAAATGATTTTGGTGGAGATTTCTAGAAGGCGGACCCCACTTTTTGGTTGGTGTAGAAAAAATGTGCTAGAATTCTTGGTTCAATGATGGAGTCTGGTCTTGGTTGGTGCATAGAAGGAAGATAAATAATATTATTATTTTATTAATTTAGTCTCCTTTGGCGTTCTAACATTTTCCTATAATTAGGGTGCTTAGTTAGAATTGAAAATCACACCAGAAACATAAGTTTTATCTCCCTATATTATCGAGCGTATTTTGTGAGTATTTTGATACTTTGAGAGTTGCTAATCAGTGCATGTTTTCTTCAGCGTCACATCCGATATTTCAGTCAGAAATACTGCTCTTTTGAGGTAGGGGATTGTAAGGGTTATTATATTTCTTCAGTTTTGTAATTTTTCTGACCTTCAAAAATTCTGAAAAAATTTGAAATGATATTTTGATGAGTTTTCTCGATTGTGTTCAAAAATGCTGATTTTTGGATGTATAGATTAGGAGTTATGGATTTTATGGGAAAAGACTATTTTAAAAGTAAACCCTTTATAACTCCTTGTGGTTAACTCTAAAATTGATGAAATTTTTATTGGGAGTACACCTATATAATATCAGTATACCTTGTAAATTTTGGAATTTTTGGATAAAAGTACAATTTATGATAAATGTCTAAATATTCGGCAGTTTTGGCCATATGAAAAATAGTAAATGAATTTTAAAATTTCTGAGAAAAATATATGTTCAATATGGGACTATGTTCTGCTAAATCCCAGGAAAGAAAATTTGTTTGTACTGATTTGGTATTTTTCATGAAAATGGACTAGTTATGAGTAAATGAATTAAATAGTTATGTGAAGTAACAAAATTGGAAAATAGGATTTTATGGCTTGGGAATCCTATATAAGGTATATGCAAATTTTTGATGAGGGTTTTGGTTATTGGTGATGAAATTTTATGAGTGTGGAATTTTAGGATGATTAAATGCATTAATTAGTAAAGTGTAAACAATTAAAATAAATTGTTTATAAGTTTAAGAAATGATTAAAATATTGTGGTAATATTAATAATATTAGATTATGAGATTATTAAGTGATTTATAACATTTGGATTAAGGTGTTATGAAATCATTGATTTATGAATCTTACTCTTGAAATTAAATGCAGTTGTTGATCATATTGTTTTTATTATCATATATAACATTTTTATAATCCCGGTGATGAAATATCTCTTTGACTTAAGTGTAACGATGAGTAGATTATTGGTGTGATCGTGACTATGGGTTCTCTTTGGCCAGTAGTGCAAAGTTGAATTGTTGACTGGTATGATCATGACCATTGAATTTATAATTGAATATCTTTAGCTTAAATGCAAAAGTGAATTGATCAACATGGTTATAATTATGGTTTATATAAATTCTGAAATGATTATATTTTTCTTTGAGATATTAATATCTTTGGCTTGTAGTGCAAAGATGACATGTTGTTGAATATCTTTGGCCTGTAGTGCAAAGATGATCTGTTGTTGAATATCTTTGGCCCGTAGTGCAAAGATGAACTGTTATTGAATATCTTTGGCCTGTAGTGCAAAGATGAAGCTGTTGTTGAATATCTTTGGCACGTAGTAAAAGATGAACTTTTGATGAATATCTTTGGCCGTGAGTGCAAAGATGAATTTATTAGTATGATTGTGGCGGGCGGCTGTTGGTGATGTTCTGAGGTTAAAACATCGTTTGTGGACTTTTAACATGGAGGAGATAATAGACTTTATGATCTATTTGACTCTTCTAATGGATTGCTTTCGTTCATTTTAACTATGGTTGAAAAGTTTTATCATCTACCATATATTCTAAATCTACGATTTATTCTTGTGAAGGCTATTGATAATTTAATTATCTTTAGTCATGATATTCTTTTTGGGCTATTTGTGCTCACCCTTTTGCTTCACTAATTCCTTTCAAACTAACAAAAGTGTGTATTTGGGTCGAGCGGGGGTAACAAGGAAATAGAACGGTGGTCTATAGCTGTTGAGGTTCTCCCTAAATAGTATGAAAATAATTTTATTGAGAACTTTAGATAAGTGTGTCGTATTCTATACGTCATTTGATATTTAATTTTGGTGAACTGAATAGGGTGAGGCGAACCCAACTTTGGAAGGGTGTTTTGTCACTATCATACAAGATGTCTAATGACATACAACCTCGTGTTATCATAAGACAGGGTTTTTCACATCCACTTGTTGAGTATATCTACGAGCACTACCTATATGATCTTGGAGTTTGGTTAAAACATAATGTTCAATTACAGACAGTGGAGATAGTTATATGTCAAGAGAAGACTTACCATTGGAAAGAACATGATAGTGATCTTCTCGTTTTTCTTTGGGGTCTATTGGGTCAACTAAGGATAATTCTCGAGTCATATGATATCTATTACAACTTAGATGCATGGCCTCCCATCTACGAAGGTTTCCTTGAGCACTTCCCAAATATTTTAATTTCTAAAACAGTTATTGACTGTACCTTTATGTAAGGTATCACTGTAAGGTATTGTCCACGGTTGGGACATGAGTCACACTTGGTATATATTTGTATCAAAACTCACAGCATATGTGTTGTTGTATTTTTCACGACAATTGTAATAATAAAGTTGTAGTTATTTTCTGTACCATGTATTTGGCGACTCAGAATAGGTTGGATGGATTGGACCTATTTTGGGGGCGTCATAAAATGTTTTATGATGTATAGTTTTATGTTGAGTTGTAATGCTAAAGTTAGAGTTATCTGATATGTAAAGGTTATCAGATTGAAATGTAAAATTTTATATAATAACAATGATAAAGTGAATCATAAAATAAGATTGATTCAAAGACATGTAGATGATAAAGGTTTTGATTCAGGAAATTATAGTAAAAAGACATAAAAGTTTATATTATTTCGCATTTTATAAAGTTTAACATCGAATAATGATTTAAAATCAGAAGGTAGATGTGTTATTAATGACCGAAGTTGAGAATTATATTGTATGAATTTTGGGGTCGTTACAAGTGCTGTAGTTTTTGCCTTAAAAATATGGAGACATTATTTATACGGGGAGAAGTGTGAGATATACATGGACCATAAAAGTCTGAAATATATCTTTACATAGAAGGAGTTTAATATGAGGCAGAGAAGGTGGTTAGAACTAATAAAAGATTACAAATGTGATATCTTATATCATCCGGGGAAAGCAAATGTAGTAGCCGATGCGCTAAGTAGGAAGGGTAGAGAAAAGTTGTCAATGTTAATGACTCAGAATGAGTTAGTAACAGAGATGGCGAGAATGGAGTTAGAAGTTAAATTATCGGATGAAGCAGTAGAAATGTTATTCTCAATGGAGACTCAACCGACCATAGTGGAACGGGTTAAACAAGTGCAATTAAGCAATGAGGAATGCGAATTAATGAAGAAGAGGATGGAAGATGAAGAGAAGACTAAGTATAACCTCAACAAGGAGGGATTGCTTCATTTTGAAGGAAGAATTTGGGTTCCAAATAATTCCGAGTTAAAAGAGGAGATAATGAGTGAGGTCCATAGTTCGAGGTACTCGATACATCCCGGTAGTACGAAGATGTATCAAGACCTTCGTCAGAACTTTTGGTGGCCAAACATGAAAAGAGAGATAACAGAATATGTTAGTAAGTGCTTAACTTGTCAGAAAGTTAAGGCTGAACACCAACGACCTAGTGGGTTGTTGCAATCATTAGAAATTCCAGAATAGAAATGGGAGCATATCACAATGGATTTTGTGGTGGGACTTCCAACAACAAGGAAAGGATACGATGCTATTTGGGTAATAGTGGATCGGTTGACGAAATAGGCTCACTTTCTACCAATAGGAGTTAGGTATAACCTAGAACAATTAGCTAAACTTTATGTCAAAGAAATTATTTCAAGACATGGAGTACCTGTGTCGATTGTGTCAGATCGTGATCTACGATTCATGTGACGCCCCCAAAATAGGTATACATTACCCATCTTGAGTCACCAAATACATGGTACAGAAATCAAATACACACTTCTTTAATACAACTATCGTGTAAAAAATGACAAAACATAGCTGAGTTTTTACATGAATATTGTCTTCTAGACAATATCCAAACTCAAATTCAATCCTTGTTACATTTATTATCACACTAAGTAGTGAGGACTGCTAAAACAATCATCTTGGACCATCACTCCATTCCCCGACTAGTCTCGGCTACGTTATCATTTCCTGAAGAGAACAATGAAAGCAAAAGGGTGAGCTCAACTAGCCCAGTAAGAAATATTATGACTAAGATAATGCAGTATAAATTATCATTAGCCTTCAACAGTGTTAAACTGATAAAATACAATAAACATCAAGTTTAACTGCAGCGGAACAAACAATCCATTAGAAGAGTCAAGTAGAGCATGATATCTACTATCTTCTATGATTTAAAAAGTTTTTCATCAACTTTATCGCTGAGACTCAGCTTAATAAATAAACTACATCATCGAATCATCCCTGCACTACGGGCCAAGGATATTTATATAATCATCAATGGTCATGATTATACCGAATAATCCCTGGTTATAATCATATCAATAACTGTCCATCAATGTACTATGGGCCAATGAGGACATTTACCACATCATTTATAACATTACGGGTCATGATTATACCAAATGATCCCTGGTCATAATCATACCAATCAACAGTCCATATATGCACGTAAGCCAAAGATGACTTTATCACAATATAAGTATGAGGATGATGACAATGATATAAAAATTCAATTCAAAGAAAGCAAAGGATAAATTTTTAAATATTTATAATTTAATTTATCCAGAATTTAATAATGATCAAATTACCAACATGATACTGCTTTGTGGATTAAAATTCAAGAATGATATTGTATCAAAAATGAGTTGGACCGAAAAAAAATCAATGTTTTCATGCATATTACTCTGGGTGAATATTACCCCATGAATAGTACTTCGGGAATAGTATGTAAGAACCCAACTTTTATGAATAAAGATTAATTTTTCTCAAAATATATTTTTGAATATTATGGTGTGGATTTGATATAATGTTATAGTTGTGGTTAGTATTTATAAATTTTACAAAGTAAGCAAGTTGTTATAAAATATTCGATTGGTTGGGGAATATTCGTTTTAACAGGGAATATTTGTACGACGGCACAATCATTGGTGGACCCCACAACAGAAGTTTTGTCGTAGTTAGAAAATGACAGAAATATCTTTTTATAAAAATAATGACGAAAGTTTTACCGTTAAACTGTTGAACTAAATTAGTATGAAATACGATGAATGGCGTAGTTGCATAGTAGCACACGGTATTGTACAATATCTTTGATTATTGATGTTTACGTGAGAAGTCACTCAGTTATACTCAATTATTTTTACAGTAATTACTGCATAATATCTCTCATATTATTGATTTAATTATTGTCACAGTAGCATTTGCATAATTTTTATTATTATTAAATCAATAATTGAGACGACAAAGTTATTCATATTATTATTTGCAATATTGATGATGTCTAAAAAGTTCTGTCGATGAGAGGTTTGGTCACCTAATTACTCGCTAATAGGGAGAAATCCTTATCGAAAAGCCCCTCGTTCTTGGGAATGATCTGGTTGTTAAATATTGTGAGTTATAATATTAATGATGAATAAGTTCGTGTTAATTAAAGATGAAATTGATAATTCTATTGTGTTGGGATTATTAGTGTTTGTGGGAATCGACATTTATTTCGATAAGGTTATATTGATCAATCGAGTAATTAATCGAATAAATGACCAATTAGTTGCTATTAATTCTCATGCTTATAACTATTTTTTCATATGTATGTACTATTGATTCACATGCATGTACTATTAGGGGATGTGGTGCAAGATTGATAATACTTGCATGACTAAATTAAAAATAAAGGTATAAATGAAGGTACTATACTGTAGCTATTTTTTTCACATGTATAGAACTATTGATTCACATGACTGAACTATTGATTCACATGATGTACTATTAGGGGAGGTGGTGCAAGTTTGATAATACTTGCAGGACTAAATTAAAAATGAAGGAAAAGATGAAGGTATTATACTGTAATATTTTGAGCCCCAAAATGTTCAATTATCGAAACTATATTTTCCTATAAATAGAAGCTCATTCTTCTTTCATTCTCACCAATTCACTAATACTCAGAAGACCAATTATAGAGAGAGAAGCTATAAAGAGAGAAGCTATAGAGAGAAAGAAGAAGAGAGGTCTACTACTTCACTATTTTAGTATCTAGTCTTCTTCTGAGGTAAGGGGTACTATTTCTTTCATATTCGTAAGGGATATTATTTTTGTTCAGTATTCATAAGGAATAATATTTTTTTTTCATACTCTGTAGTATGTGAGTAATATTATTTCGTCTCATATTCCTGATTATACCCTCATTCTGTTAAAGTATTGCTTCTATACTTCGTGAAATTAGTAGAATATCCTTGATATTTGCGCTTCATCCAGTATCTTTTCATGGAAATATTATTTTGAGCTTTCTTGATAATTATTGATCTTTTCATGTCGGAATACTATTCATGAGTTACTATCCACGGGTTATTATTCACTCGAATATTATTCACTCGGGCATTCGGGGCACTTTTCATGCCAGAGTACTATTCACGAGTTACTATTCACCCAGTTACTATTCACTCGAATATTATTCACTCAGATATTTGGGGAACTTTTCATGCCGGGGTACTCTTCACGAGGTACTATTCCCGAAGTACTATTCACGGGGTATTATTCACCCGAAAAATATATTTCTTTTCTGTCCACATTATTTTTGATATATGAATATTATTCTTGAATTTTACTCCATAAAGCAGTATCATGTTGACAATTTGGATATATTTAAACTCTGGATAAATTTAAAGTCTTTAATATTTATCCTTAATTTCGTTTGATTAATGCTTATATCTTTGTCATCATCCTTATGCTTATATTGTGATGAAAGTTATCTTTGGCTTACGTGTATAGATGGACTGTTGATTGGTATGATTATGATCAGGGATCATTCGGTATAATCATGACCCGTAATGTTACAAATGATGTGGTAAAAGTCCTCATTGGCCCATAATGCATTGATGGACAGTTATTGGTATGATTATGACCAGGGATTATTCAGTATAATCATGACCATTGATGATTACATGAACATCCTTGGCCCATAGTGCAGGGATGATTCGATGATGTGGTTTATGTATTAAGCTGAGTCTCAGCAATAAAGTTGATGAAATTTTTTTTTAAATCATAGAAGATAGTAGATATCATGCTCTACTTGACTCTTTTAATGGATTGCTTGTTCCGCTGCAGTTAAACTTAATGTTTATTGTATTTTATCAGTTTAACACTGTTGAAGGCTAATTATAATTTATTCTGCATTATCTTAGTTATAATATTTCTTACTGGGCTAGTTGAGCTCACCCTTTTTCTTTCATTGTTCTCTTCAGGAAATGAGAACGTAGCCGGGACTAGTCGGGGAATGGAGTGATGGTACGAGATGGTTGTTTTAGCAGTCCTCACTACTTAGTGTGATAATAAATGTAATGAAGATTGAATTTGAGTTTGGATATTGTCTAGAAGACAATATTCATGTAAAAACTCAGCTATGTTAGTTGTATTAAAGAAGTTTGTATTTGATTTCTGTACCATGCATTTGGCGACTTAAGATGGGTGATGTATACCTATTTTGGAGATGTGGATAAAGTAGATCACCAAGATATTTGAGGCCTTGGGATGCTCCGAGGAGCATAAGGTTCCCTTTGCCACCTTCATGTTGCGAGGAGAGGCATATTACTGGTGGGAATCAGTAAAATGTACTCAGCCTGCCGCACTTAAAATGTCTTGGGAGAAGTTCCAAGAACTGTTCAACGACAAGTACTTTCCAGAAAGTATTCATCACATAAAGGAGGTAGAGTTCATAAAGCTGGAGCAAAACAATATTACCATGTCGCAGTACGAGGCTAAGTTTGCCGAGTTATCTCGGTTCACATCCCACTTGGTTGATAATGAAGAGAGAATGACGTGGATGTTTCTAAGAGGTTTGAAACCCGAGATACTTCAATACCTCATTTCTCACAAACATTGCTTGTATTCAGATGTAGTGAATAAGGCTCAATTATTGGAGTGCGATAATGAGCCAGCCCAACCAAAAGATAATGAGAAACAACACGACAATAATCGTACCGATGGCAACGGTCATCGAAACAATGATAACCATCGTGGAGGAAATTATCATGCCAGAAATGGTAACCACTTCGGTGGTAATCATGGCCAAGATAATAGGAAGGGTGAACTAAGTGAAAACAACTTCAAGAAGAGAAGGTTCAATAATGATGGAAAGACAGCAGCACCAACACCCGTTGATAAAGAAGGAGAACGACCACCGATCGTATGTTTCAAATGCGGACAGGAGGGACACATTCATCCAAACTGAACGTAACAACCCAAAGCGTGTTTTAATTGCGAAAGAGGAGGTCACCTAGCTCGATTTTATCGTGTAGTAAAGTCAAGTTTAGCTGGGATGGTAACTGTCGATGTCGGGATTTTTATTTGTCCCTTTTCGTTACTTGTTCTTTGGTGTTCTCATGTTAATGTGAGATTTGTTTGAAAAAACAAGTGAAAAAGGTCTGACATGTGTAATGTCGATGATTTGACTTTAAGAGTCACCACTTGGTGTTTTTAACTGGTTGCACCAACGCAACTGAAAAGGTTTACACATTGACCCAGTGATGTGACACTGCTAAACGGGTTTGTGAAACTGAGATTCATTTAGGTTCGGGGGCTTGATTATGTGGAGGGAAGGTGTTAGGCACCCCCCGACATCCGTGTTTCCACGGTGACCGCCATTTTTCAAAGAAACTGTTATATGAATGTGTGTGTGTATGGATCAATGTGCAATTATTTGAAAGTAGTGCGAGGCCTCGTTCGCACCTATATATACTGAGTTTGAATTTTATAGAAAAATTCAGTTTTAACCAAGATATAGCAATGAAGTTTTATAAAAAGAGGTTTTTCAAACCCTGTACTCAATAGGAATTGAGACCTTTTCATACTTTCATTTTATTATTAAAATGTTTGGGTTGTTTGCTTTTATTTTCGAGATGCGAAGCATCTTCGAGAAAATAATATCTGAAATCTGCCGAACTCCTTATGGGCATGATGACCATCCAAGGAAATTGCATAATCTTGTAAATAATGTACAAGCCGCCATGACTAAAAAAGTCCATCACGGAAGCGAATCTAGATTGAGAGATGAATCTGTGATCACATGATTCTAGGCTCACATGATAATCTGCGGTTTGTATGGAAAGCGATGGCGAGTATATATATATATATATATAAAAGCTGTAAATATATATATATATATATGTGTGTGTGTGTGTGTGCATGATCAGCCACCACGAAACAACTCCATGGGGGATCAGAAATGTAAATAAAGCAGTACATGCTATCAACCGCCACGAAAGAAACTCCAGGCGGGACTTGAATGTAAATAAAGCTGTAAAAGCGATCAACCGCCACGAAGTAAACTCCAGGCGGGATGAAATATAAATATATATATATATATATATATATATATCTGTATGTACATATATATAAAAGCAGTAAACACACCGGATGTAATTCCAAGCTCATCGGATATGTCCAACAACAATTATATATATATATATATATATATATATATATAAGCCAATAAACGCTCCAGACATAAGTCTAGGCTCAATCGAGGCATAACTCGATAATGTTAGTCCATATATGAAATATATACATATATAAGTATATATATATATACAGACAGAAATGAAAACCACGGATAGAAATCAAGGGCATACACACAACACGACTCTCAATGTGTATAACTGTGTGTGCAAATATGAAAGGAAAGGCTTTATAGAGTGTGAGAAGGCTTACAGTGGGCTGCCGATGTAGGCTTCTATGACTCTATATGGATAAACACTCAGCTCCTATTGGATAAAAATATAGCTATATGTGAGCTAACAGATGTTTAAAATGAAGAAACACTCAATATGGGTGTGTACAGAGCAAATTGGACAGGGCTTCCTTGCCTTTTCTCTTTTTTCAAAAAAGCTAGCCCAAGCTCTATATTTATAGAGCTGCTAGCCGCAGTGTAATACTACTGGTAGTCATGAGATGCACATCTCATTTATCATGCAGATATGCACATGCTACCGCTTTGGTCGCCCGGGGTTCATGGGTCCTATCGTCTTGAAATACGTGCACTGTAATGTCTGCTCAAACTTGCAAAACTTCAATCTGAGCATCTAAACAAGGTATATACGACCTTCTTTGGACTGCTTGTGTCAAGAGTTACGCAATGACATGGATTAAAGGTTGTACAAAGTCAGGAATAAGGGATCATGCCCATAGTCTTCAAGCTTCAAATTCTATCCGGTGTGCTGCCACGCGTAATAGTCACTCGGGATTGTAACTCCTCAGTTCTTGTGGGGCATTATTGTATGTATGTATGAACTGTTGAGACGACGCGCAGGTGTTGAGGTGGCAAGATGACGTTTGACTCTTCACTGGGGTTATCGCTGGTTTGAGTTGAAAGCAGACATTGCTCACGGTTACATATGAGATTGGACTACTTGTTTGTATGCCACAATGTCATCTGTGAGAATGCCTGTCTGCCCAATGTTAGCTCCGGGTCTGAGGTATGAGTGCCTCGGCAGGAGGTCTGAGCTTGAAGTTGATAACATGCATTTGAAACAAGCATTTTCGGAGTTATCACCGAAACTGCAACAACATTCCTTGGGCTTATCGCCAAGGACAAAACTCGGGGTTATCTCTGAGGTTGGAAATTATCCTCCCGGTGTGTGTTCCAGGGTTGGAAATGAAGTTCCCGGTGTGTGTTCCAATTTTGGGACTGAACTTCCGGTAGTATCCGAAATGGATGGGAGTTGTCTTCTAGTGTTATCTCCGAAAGACGAATCTGCCCTCCTACAATGTCAGTAAGAAGCGTGCAGAAAATTTTGAGTATCTACAGATGCCCCTCTTTATCATATTCATGTAATGCAAGGCATGAATATGATAAAGAATCCTAGACACTTGAAATGCAAGTGTGATAAACATGATGCTATGTGCAGCAACGTGATGTAAATGTATGATGCATAATGGAAATGATTGTCGGTTCCCTGTTAATCCTATCAGGATGACAATCAATGATGGCTTGGACATGCAATCCAAGTCTTCAAGGATGTTGACGTTGGGGCAATCACCAAAGTCTCGAATCCTAGACACTGGCTCTATTCTGCAGATGCGTCTCTCGTATTCAAGAGATCTGTGGGGATAAAGCTTTGCCTGTTTGAGGATGTGTATAACATATTCCCTCATCCTGTCGGAGTTACTGCCAATAGTCTGTCATTGTCAGGGTTGCCCGACCTTCGCTGATGTGTGTATCACCAGATAAATCCCTGTTGGGTGCATTGTCAAGGTTACTTGACCTCCATTGATGTATGTGTCAATGGTTGCATTGCGTTATAACCCCCGCCGGGGAAGGTTGCTTCGATGGGTTTACTTGCCATCACCTGACATGATGTTAAGGCTGCTTGACCCTCGTTGATGTGTGTATCAATGGTTGAGCTGCGTTGTAACCCCTATCGGGGATACGTGGGTGTTTGAAAGATTTGCATTGTGACCCCCGCCGAGGATACTTAATAAGTTCATAACTTCGGCGTTGTAACCCCCGCCAGGGAAGGTTTAGGGTTGCGACCCTGCAATGACGACATCGGACCTTTGTGGGGTATTGTCGAGCATGATTTGTGAAAGTTGAGCTCATTGGTATAGTATACCCTGTATTCAGGTGAATACCAATGAGATGACAGGAGTTTAATTCTGACACGTAAAAACCAGGATTCCAAGCTATTTTGCTCAATCGCGTAGCATTTTTATTCCTGATTTGGCCTTTTTAGCTTGTCAGACCTCCTTTGCAACTCTAACTGGAGCGAGCCGGAGGTGTGAGACCCATGTAAGAGTGTCAGTAGTAAACACTCGCAGAAGTAGTAGGTACACCGGCAGCGTGTTGTGCAGTACACCTATAAAGAAAAGCAGTGGACCTGCTGACCCATTGTGGATATACAAAGCCTGCGGGTTGCTTTCATAAGTCATTTTCAAGTCATTTGCAATGAAGGAAATCTGAGAGCTTCTCTTGGACCTATTGAGTTCGGGCAACTTTTCGCATATTTCGCCACCATACAAGCGTTCTTCAACATCTGGTGGTAACATATGCATGTATTTTTTCCAATTTCTATCCGTTGGAAAATGACTTATCACATGAAATGCATTTAGACACATAGTAGAGAATATGCATGCTGATATTCAACATAGCAAATATTAGTATTAAACCATGCTGAACATAATGATGTGAAAAAATTTAACTTTTGAAACAGTCAAATTGGCACCTTTTACTGTCATTTCTTATCCTATTTGAGGACAAATGAGTAAAGGTAGAAAAGCAAAATAATCCTGGTAATTAGACTACACTTACGAATTTTTTACTATGATGTATTAATGCATGTAGGGTGTATATGACTGTGTATAGGTGTGCTACTGAATGGCCACCTAGTCATGCCTATGTGCATGTGGATAGTCTCAGTTACAAAGGGGGCTATGGCAAAAAAATTCCAAAATGTAGGCATTGGGTAGTCATGCATTTTTAACTCTACTGTAGATGTATGTTAAAATAATGCATGCATGCATGTAATCATAAAATGCATTTTGAAAAGCTCTAGGTAAGAATTTACCACACCCTTTTTGAGGTGATTTGGAGACTTGTTGTCCAGATATTATGGATTCGGATCAGCCGAATAGTTCCCACAGGACCACTTTTGGTGTACGAAGGAGGGCTTCCAAAGTACCTCGACCCAGATTACATTAGATGACCTCGTTGTTTGGTGGAGGCGGATATCGTCTATCGGGGTTGAAGTCTTGGGATGTCGAGGACGAGGAGGAGGATGTACCGATTGAGGTTCCTGCTCCTGCTGTACGTGTTCTCCGTAGGGAGTTTCCAGGCATTCAAGTGGTGAACCCAGATCTTCTGGGTGACTTGAGTCGGCATCCTTCAGTATACCTGCACGCAAACGAGGTATGAAGTTAGATCTTAATCTTCCTTGTTTCCTATTAATGAGGAGTAAAGGATTCTAATGTTGATCTGCATTTGATGTAGGTTCCTGGATTTACATAGCCTCGAGGAAACTGGTTCAGCATCCACTCTTTGTATCAGGCTTTGCATGATGACTATAGAGAGATTGTACATGGCTGGGGATTCGGGACGTTCTTCTCCATTCTTCCCCGTCATTTGTCCACAGGGTTAGCTCAAGACATTGTCTAATATTTGGTTTTTCACCAGACTCGATCACTCCATTTCTTTGGACTATGAGGTGATGATGACGCCGATGGATTGGCGATTTATCACAGGTATGGAGTTTGGAGGGAATCTAGTGCCTTGCATGGCGGATATTACCCCTACTGCTGTTAGATCCTTGTTGGGAGTTTCGATGGAGGCGCTCAAGGGCAGGACTGTTCGTACAGGTCCTTTGAGTATAGATGCTATGAGCGGGCGAAAACATTAAGTGAGCCTATACCCGATTTGTGAGAGTCGAGGATTACATTCTTGGCGATTGTTCGATGATCATTAGAAAAACGCCATGCAGATATAACTCTTCTATGGTGTCCTTCGCTTTGATCAGCGCCACTCGACACGTGGACCGTATAGGAGACTATGATTGGGGTTCCTAGACCTTTGCTTACTTCCTTATGGGAATGCGCATGCGATTGCAGGTCTTGACCGAGGCGTGGTTAGGATTTTACCCGTTTCTGCTAGTGAGTATTTCTCTTGTCTTTTCCCATGTACAGGTTAAGAGTGTTGACTGACAACAGATGTTTACCTTTGTGTTGGCAGTTTTGGGCCTATGAGAGGCTTTCATGTTTGCGTCCTATGAGCGTGTTAGGTTTAGACACCTATCCACGAGGACGAAGATGGTATCATTCCATACTGGAGGAGGTCCCTATAGCTAAGGGTTTCACTCATTGTCGCCTACAGCTGGAGTTGTTGACAGCGGATGTCATCACATGGGTTCCCTATTCTGGGGAACACTTGAGTGTTGGATTTGAGGATGGGTACCCGACTGGGGTTGAGTATGTTATGTCCACCCGTAGGATTCCTCTCTTCACAAATGGAGGATGGGAGCTCTATTTAGGAGAGCGTGCTATCAGGAGCACTACAGGAGAGATTCGCATGCCGATCTTGCCTCCTATCATGCGTTATTGGCCTGTTTCGCAGTCACCCGTCATTGACATCCCATTGTTAGGGATTGACAATTATACATTGTCAGAGGACCCTTGCACTCAGGAGATGTTCCAGCATTGGTGGTTCCCTCGTACCATTGGAGCTCAGACCCGCACCACACAGTTTATGGGGCATATGGTTCCAGGATCCGTGATGATGACAGATTGGCTAGCTTGTGTCAGAGATCTGACTCATGTGACACAGATTGACAGTTTGACCCGGCAGTTGGACCGGGCACATTTCTTTATCCGGTACTTGGGTAGAGATGCATCAGAGGCAGATACTTTTGATCCTTCCAGCTCTGGCGTTGGCCCCTCAGGTGACCCATATGGTTTTGTCGATGCAGATCCTCCCTTGTATAGGCCTGACATCCTTGTAGATAGAGATCCAGTGACTCAGGAGGAGTTACATCAGGTGGACAGGATTGACGATGTAGACATCGATACCATCAACTTCTTCTGATGTATATTTCTCGTTATCTCTTTTGATAGGCCTCTGTTAAATATTGGGTAGCTTTTCCCCATTCTTGCTATATCCTTTGATAGGCCTCTGTTGCGATGTTGGGTAGCTTCGCCCCATTTCCCTGTATTTTAGCTGTACAGAGATGTATTAGATGATGATATACTTAGGAATGTATATACAGTTTTCCATTCCCTATATCATATTGCCATCTATTGTATCATGCATGTTATTATGTTATGCATATGTATGTATGTCCAGAGATATTCAGCATTGACCCCTGGATGGTCTTATGACACGGCCCGTACAGATGTCTTCTTCGATAGTTAGTCGTATTGATCATACCCCACCATTTTTGGTGGCATAAAGTATCTTTCATGGTATGATAGTATGTCACCATCGAGACATGGTATTTGTAGATGATTCTTTGCATGACATCTATGACCTTGTTGATGTTTGAGGTTCCCATAGGATTTGTAGAGGGTATCTTTAGAAACCTTTGGGTATCGGGAGGCGAGGTTTTTGATTTGGGACCTAGGAGTTGACTCCTACTTTGGAGGAGTATGCATGGTTAACGATGCTGCTGGTAGACAGACCATGCGTGCATATGGCTATCAGAGACATGACTAGACAGTTCATGACCCCCACCGGATTGAGACGTAGAGTGGTACAGGACGAGATTACATCTGGCCACGTGATATCCCAGCGTTTTCTGTTTGACAGATTTGGCTCTGAGGATAGTTATGCACGGCATTCCAGGGATTTCACCACATCAGAGGATCATTGGCGTTCAGCCAGAGTGGATGTATTATTGTTGTGCGTATTGTTATACGTCTACATGCCACGGTACATGGATGAGTTGGATATCGGCGTCATTATGGCAGTGAGAGCTCTGAGGGAGGGTCATACCATTATACTAATGATCATTGCAGAGACTTTGAGGTCAGCTATATATTGCTGCACTTATCCGACATGAGTGTTTACAGGTAGCTCGGTCATGCTGTATGTGTGGTTTATGTCACACTTGGGACCGATTGGCACATTCAGATGACATGGATATTGTTTCACCCATGATATAGCCATGTCGTACTCCTTTCAGCCTGAGGACTATCTGAGATCTTTGCATCTTGGTGACTTTTCTAGCGAGGATCAGATATCCATTCGCTATATTACCATGTACAGGGCTTAGCTTACCCTACAGCTTCATTACTCTTGCTTCGGGCATGGATTATTTACCTCTAGCTGGTTTGAGAGGGATGATCACTTACCACCCACTGGCCATGATGTGTCAGTTTGACCAGTTTCAGGATTTTCATCCTTACGAGGGGTAGTAGTCGGTCGCTTAACCTTCATACCATTTATCGCCAGAGGGCGAGATCCGGGTTGTATGCTGTTGGGATCGATGAGAAGTGGTGAGTTTTCTATCGATCATCGAGGTTATTACGCAATGTATTGGCATGGATGGAGATGAGATCGCATCGACTATGGTAGTATCCACAGTGTAGGATGCTAATTCTGACGATGAGGAGCCTATAGAGGAGGCTGACATTCCCATTAATGGGGACTTGATTGTGAAGGTCGCTAACATTTGTGATGGATTCTCCACCCGAAGTGCATTTGTTACTCGGTATCAAAGACAACATTTGAGTAGAGCCTACATCGATGACCTATGATAGAGATCGAGCTAGAGGCCGTGATGTTGTGACTCTTGATGGGAGAGACGCAGCTCTGTTAGAGAGGGATGAGGCTAGATCAGCCAGGGATGCATTGATTGTGGAGCGGGATACCACCCTATTTGCTAGGAATGTGGCCATTGCGACATGATGCTTGGTGAGATCCTAGATGGTATCACTCTTCTTGAACATAAGTGCTTACATTGATGAGCATTACGCCACCATATAATTAGCCTCTGATCTGCTAGCTCGTGTAGATACCATTGGGCAGGAGCTTGCAGCGTTACCTCCGTCTTTAGAGAGGGATGCCATGTTAGATCTGATAGTCCGCATACATACAGATCTGTAGATAGCTTTGTATTTTCCTACACAGAGTAGC
The DNA here is from genome assembly GCA_020205615.1 of Panax quinquefolius. Taxonomy (NCBI): domain Eukaryota; kingdom Viridiplantae; phylum Streptophyta; class Magnoliopsida; order Apiales; family Araliaceae; genus Panax; species Panax quinquefolius. Next base: position 103,113,935 of record CM035157.1, read on the forward strand.
TTAGCCATTTTGTCATGTACAACACATATGCATATATCAAACAGTATTATGTATGGTAGGGAAATATATTTTTATTCACTTCCCTTTTAGTTATGCCTTGATACTTGCTTGATATTTGCCTGTTTCTTCAGGGCCTTGAGATCTTGACGCATTCTGAACTTATCCTTGATAGGTGGACATTGAGACGTCACAAGATCTCTTAGAACGGATCATTGTTCCGTATGTATCCATACCATCTTTGGTTTCTTGGGACTGGTATCTCTATGGAAATATATAGAGGAGTGTGGCTTTTCCTCTTTGAGATTGACCGCACCATAGATTGTCGCCAGTACTTCTATTTGTGAGAAGCCTAGTTAATTCCATCTCTTATGGATTGGTGTTGCTCTCGAGGCATAACCACAGCTTAGATGGTCACCGAATCTTTTATTTGTGAGAAGAGGTTGGGTAATTCCATCCCTTTGGTCTGAAGCCGATGAAATGTGGTAGATTGAAGGTTAATCCCAGTACCGTGTGACAAGCATTTTTGTTCTGGTAGGGGTTAGACTGAACCATAAATGGCTGCCTATGTACTCCTGTTGAAGAGGAGATCAAGTCTACGTAGTTCGAACCTGGTGTAAGAGGTTCAAAGCTGAATGGGAAAGGCAGATGGGTGTAGAAGTTTTTTGTTGTTTTTTGTTTTTATAGAGAAAGAGTAGAAATATTTTTGTTGTTTTTTGTTTATTACGACCGGGCCATATAGAATATGGTTGCCTACGTACTCCCGGGTATCAGGGAGATCAGGTCGACGTAGTTCGCCCCTCAGGACGAATCGCAGCCAAAGAGAAGTGTGAATCCCATACGCAGCCTATACTGCGGGGAGAAGAAAGTTTGATCCCATAATGGGGATAAACTGCAGGTGTGGAAAAAGTTTAATCACGTCTTCAAGAAAAACTGCAAGCGTAGAAAAGTTTAATCCCGTCTTCAGGATAAACTGCAAGCGTGAAAGGTTCAATCCCGTCTTTAGGATAACCGAAATTGTATGAAGGGTTTGAAATGAGGTGAAACCAGGCTGCTGGTTTGAAGTGTATGTTTCCCTGAGGGGCAGAAGAGTATGTAAAAAGGGTTAGAAATCGGAATAACTGGTGATTTAATAATCAAAACCAGGATGTTTGTTTGATGGTAACTTCAGACATAATACCGTTTCACGGTGTCTGAGTTGATAAGTTGTGGAAATTCATCGCCATCCATTTCCTGCAATCTGAGAGCACCTCCTGTCAATACTTCCTTGACAACAAATGGGCCTTCCCAGTTAGGAGCGAATTTTCCCTTAGATTGATCTTGGTTGTCAATGATCTTCTTTAAAACCAAGTCATGTTATTTGAAATGCCATAGCCGGACTTTTCTGTTGTAGGATCGTGCGATCCTTTGCTGATATAACTGACCATGAAAGATAGCCGTGGTTCGCCTTTCGTCTATTAGAGACAATTGGTGATATCTGTCTTGTACCCATTGGTCTTCATCCAACTGAGCATCCATCCAAACTCTGAGGGACTCCATTTCCACCTCTATGGGGAGCACTGCTTCCATCTCATAGGTTAATAAGTAGGGGGTTGCCCCAGTGGAAGTACGCATGAAAGTTCTGTAGGCTAATAAAGTCAGAGGCAAGAGGTCAGGCCATCCTTTATGATTGGCGGACATTTTCTGCATGATCTTTTTGATATTTTTATTAGCCGCTTCAACAACACCATTCATCTTTGGATGGTAGATGACAGAGTTAAGGTGTTTGATGTGGAATTTACTGCATAACTCCTCCATCATTTTGTTGTTGAGGTTCTTAGCATTGTCTAACACAATGACCTCTGGTTGTCCATATCGATAGATGATATTGTTTCTGATGAAAGAAATGATGACTTCTTTAGTAACCCCGGGGAAGGAGGCTGCTTCTACCCATTTGGTGAAGTAGTCGATCATGGTGAATATAAATCAATGTCCATTACTAGCTTTGGGATCGATGGGCCCGATCACGTCCATTCCCCACATTGAGAAGGGCCATGGCGAACTCATATTGTGGAGTTCCCTTGGAGGGGCGTGGATAGCATTCCCATGAATTTGGAATTGATAGCATCTCTTGACATGATCATCACAGTCAGCTTTGATTGTAAGCCAATAATGCCCTGTTCTGAGGATCTTCTTGACAAGTAAGGGTCCGCTCATATGAGGGCCACATACTCCACCATGGATCTCATCCATGAGCCTTTGAGCTTGGTCTTTATCCAGACATCTGAGGAGACCTAATCCTGCATCTCTTTTACAGAGTGCATCTCCGCTCAGGTAGAATTTCAAAGCAAATTGATGAATCCGCCTCTTCTAAGTTAGGCTCGCCTCAGCGGGTGTAGATCCATCTCGTAGATACTCCTTGATGTGTTGATACCAAGGGTTGTGGATGGGAGGTAGCTCATCTGATACTTCTCCAACATAGTTCCATAAACTGGGGCCTTTTGCAGTCCAAATGTGATGTTTGGCATATTTTCCTTATCAGGTATAAGAGAGAAAGAAGAAGAGAAGTCTGCTACCTCACTATTCCAATATCCAGTCTTCTTCTGAGGTAAGGGGTATTATTTCTTTCGTATTCATGAAGAGAGCTATTGTTATTCCATTCTTTATTATTATGTTGGAATACTCTGTCTATGTGAAGTACCGCATATATGGTGAAATTCTTCTGTTATTCCATTCTTTATTATTACATTGGAATAACACATGCATGTATCTATCGCATGCACGGTGAATTATGTTGTTATTCCATTCTTTATTATTCATTTGGAATATCCATGCAATGCGGTTTACGCATTTGACCGATTCCATTCTTTATTATTCTGTTGAGAATAACCTGTCTGTGCGGTCTATCGCATGCATGGTGAATTCTTCTGTTATTCAATTCTTTATTATTCTGTTGGAATAACATATCTATGTAGCTTACCGCATGCATGGTGAATGATCTTTTGTATTCATATGAATAGTATTTTCATTCAAAAGGGGTTTCTGCCAGGGGCAGTTTCATAATTTTTCTGACCCTCAAAAATTCTGAAAAAATTTGAAATGATAATTTGATGAGTTTTCTAGATTGTGTCCAAAAATAGCGATTTTTGGATGTATAGATTAAGAGTTATAGATTTTATGGGAAAAGACTATTTTAAAAGTAAACCCTTATAACTCTTTGTGGTTAACTCCAAAATTTGTGAAATTTTTATTGGGAGTACATGTATATAACAGGAGTATACCCTATAAATTTTGGAATTTTTGGACAAAAGTACAATTTATTATAAATGTCTAAATATTCAGCAGTTTTGGCCATATAAAAAATAGTAAATGAATTTTAAAAATTCCGAGAAAAATATATGTTCAATATGAGACTATATCTTGCTAAATCCCAGAAAAGAAATATTTTTGGGACTGATTTGGTATTTTTCATTAAAATAAACTAGTTATGAGTAAATGAATTAAATATGTTATGTGAAGTAACAAAATTGGAAAATAGGATTTTATGGCTTGGGAATCCTATATAGGGTATATCTGATTTTTGATGAGGATTTGATCATTGGTGATGAAATCTTATGAGTATGGCATTTTGAATGATTAAATGCATTATTTGGTAAAGTGTAAATAATTGAAATAAATTGTTTATAAGTTTAAGAAGTGATTAAAATATTGTTATAATATTAATAATATTAGATTATGAGTTTATTAAGTGATTGATAATATTTGGATAAATTTAAAGTCTTTAATATTTATCCTTATTTTCGTTTGATTAAAGCTTATATCATTGTCATCATTCTCATGCTTATATTATGATGAAAGTCATCTTTGGCTTACGTGCATAGATGGACTTGGTATGATTATGACCAGGGATCATTCGGTATAATCATGACCTGTAATGTTACAAATGATGTGGTAAAAGTCCTCAGTGGCCTGTAGTGCATTGATGGATAATTTTTGGTATGATTATGACCAGGGATTATTCGGTATAGTCATAACCATTGATGATTTAATGAATATCCTTGGCCCGTAGTGCAAGGATGATTCGATGATGTGGTTTATTTATTGTTGAGTCTCTGATAAAAATTGATGAAAACATTTTAAATCATAGAAGATAGTAGATATTATGCCTACTTGACTCTTCTAATGTATTGCTTATTCTACCGCAGATTAAACTTGATGTCTATTGTATTTTATCAGTTTAACATTGTTGAAGGCTAATGATAATTTATTCTGCATTATCTTAGTCATAATATTTCTTACTGGGCTAGTTGAGCTCACCCTTTCTTTCACTGTTCTCTTCAAGAAATGAGAACGTAATCGGGACTAGTCGGGGAACGGAGTGACGGTCTAGATGATAGCATTAGTAGTCCTCACTATTCTGTTAAATAGTGTGACAATAAATGTAATGAGGACTCCATTGAGTGTGAATATTGTCTAGATGACAATATTCTTATTAAAACTCTTAGATTATGTTTTGTCGTATTTTACACGACTGTTGTATAATTAAGTTGTATTTAAATTTTGTACCATGTATTTGGCGACTCAAGATGGGTGATGTATACCTGTTTTTGGGGGCGTCACAGTTGGTATCAAAGCTTAGGGATATGATCCCTGATTGAGATGTGATACAAGAACTAGGAGGGGAGAGACGGGGAATTCCTTCGCTAGTATGACCTACCTAAGTTTATTTGGTATTTAATTGGTCAGTCAGAGTATAAGGATAATATGTGATATGTCAATTAACCCTTGTTTTGTGACAGTGTTTGAAAATGGCATCTGAAAATGTTGAGATCAGCAATGAAGCACATGAGACCGTTGAGTCACCAACAATCAATACCCAGGATAATGTGCAACAGGAAGACAATAATCCTTAGGTAAATTACAACACCGATCAGAAGATGAACGATGAGATGTTTAGAGGCATTATGCAATTTATGCAACATCAGGCGAGAGAGACTCCTGTTCAGAATGTAAGTGGAAACACTGGGAACTCTCAGATGGTCACCGCTAAGCAGTTCAAGGAGCTGGGACCGCCAGAGTTTTTGGGAAAGCCAGAACCACTTAAGGTGGAGAAGTGGTTAAAGCAGATCACCAAGATATTTGATGACTTGGGATGCTCCAAGTAGCAAAAGGTTCCCTTTGCCACCTTTATGTTGCGTGAAGAGGCAAATTACTAGTGGGAATCTGTAAAACGTACCCAGCCTACGCACTCAAGATGTCTTGGGAGAAGTTCCAAGAGCTGTTCAACGACAAGTACTTTCTCGAAAGTATTCATCACATGAAGGAGGTGAAGTTTATCAAGTTGGAGCAAAACAATATGACTGTGTCACAATACGAGGCTAAATTTGCGGAGTTATCCCGGTTTGAATCCCATTTAGTCGATAATGAGGAGCGAATGTTTCTAAGAGGGTTTAACCCCAATATACATCAATACCTCATTTCTCACAAACTTTATTTATATTCAGATGTTGTGAATAGGGCTCAGTTATTGGAGCGCGATAATGAGTCAGCACAACCAAAAGGCAACGACCAACAACACGATAGTAATCGTACCGGTGGCAACGGCCATCGGAACAATGATAACCATCATGGGGGAAATTATCATGCCAAGAATGGTAACCACTTTGGTGGTAATCATGACCAAGATAATAGAATTGGAAAATTCAAGAAGAGAAGATTTAACGATGATGGGAAGACGTCAGCAGCAGCACAAACACCAACAATAAATTCTAGGGGAGGAGAACGACCGCCAGTTAAATGCTACAGATGTGGAGATGAGGGAAATATAATATATGTAAACTATGTAATCATGACCAAGATAATGTATGTTTTAGTTGTGAAAAAGACGGTCACATAGCTCGATTTTATCCTGTAGCGAAATCAAGTCCAGCTGGGACGGTGGCACCAAAGGCAGATATGGACAAAACAAAGTTGGTGGTTTCAGGAAGAGCATTTTTCACGACTTCTCAAAAAGCGAGTAACCCGAACGAAGTAAGCACGGGTCAATTAATTATAAATTCTTGTGAAGTCTATACCTTATTAGATACCAATTCTACCCATTCTTTATCTCTCTTGCTTGCACTCAATGTTTAAATTTGACCCCAGAGAAGTTAGACTTTGACTTATTGGTTTAAACTTCGTTAGTAGAAACCTTTTTTTCATGTGCTATCCAAGTCTTGGATGAGAGTCACAGTTTTTAAATGATATTTCTATCGTTAATAAATTTCCTAACGTTTTCTCGAAGAACTTCCTGGCCTACCCCAGAGTGTGAAATCGAATTTTGTATTGACCCCAGTACAAAACCCATTTCTTTAACCCTTAAATATTTCTTCACCTAGAACAAATGTAAGACCCCAACTTTTATGAATAAAGATGAATTTTCTATAATTATCATTTTTGAATGAATTTGATATAATGTTATAGTTGTGGGTAATATTTATAAATTTTGCAAAGTACGCAAGTTGTTTATAATATTCGATTGGTCAGGGAATATTCGTACGACGACACAAACATTGGGGGACCCCACAACAAAATTATTGCCAGATTGAGAAAAAGACAAAAATATTTTTATGAAAATAACGACGGAAGTTTTATCGTTAACTGTTGAAACATCCGGTGTTAAAAGTACAGGAATACGCGTGATTGCATAGTAGCACACAGTATTGATTATTGATGCTTACGTGAGAAGTCACTCAGTTTTGTTCAATTATTGCTTCAGTAATTGTTGCATAGTATCTCACGTTAATTGATTCAATTATTGTTGATATTTTATATTGAGATGACGAAGTTATTAATATTATTATTTGCAATATTAACGATGTCTAGAAGTTCTGCCAATGAGAGGTTTGGTCACCTAATTGCGCGCTAATAGGGAGAAATCCTTATTGGAAAGCCCTCTCTTTCCTGGGAACGACCTGGTCGATTAATAGTGTGAATAATAATCATGATGATGAAGTTTTGTTTTATTAGTATTATTAATGTAATAAAACAGAAAATCTTTTTATATAAAACAAAATATTTTTATAAAGTTATTCATTTTATTAGACAATAATTAGAATATATTATATTTTATTATGCATAGTGTTTACATAGTGCATGCATAGTGTTTGCATAGTAAAATCTTTTTAAAAGTTATTCATTTTATTAGATTATAAATAAAATATATTATATTTTATTGTAAACCAATCTGGACCGTCTGTTTAAAGTAAATCGATCTGGACCGTTCATGGATTGGTTACTATTCAGTTCATTCTTCTATAAATAGAAGCTCATTCCTTCATTATTTATTACAAATTCACTGAAACTCTAGAGAGAGAAACTGTAGAATTATTCTTCTATCTTGAGCGTATTTCTTTAGCATTTAAGAAAGCTTTAGCATAGTGCAAGTTTTTTCAAGTATATCCCCGCCCTACCGTCAGAGTACTCTTATTTATAAGGTAAGGGATATTATTTGTTGTACTCGTAAGGGGTATTTTTTTTTTCATATTCATGAAGAGAACTTTTGTTATTCCATTCTTTATTATTCTGTTGGAATAACCTATATACGCGGTCTACCCTATACTTAGTGAAATTCTTTTGTTATTCCATTATTTATTATTCTGCTGGAATAACCTATCTATGCGAAGTACCGCATACATGGTGAAATTCTATTGTTATTCCATTCTATATTATTACATTTGGAATATCACGTCTGTATGCGTTTTTACATGGGATTGGTTCCGTTATTTATTATTCTATTGGAATAACCATACATGCAAGTACCGCATGCATGGTGATTTTGTTGTTATTCCATTCTTTATTATTCATTTGGAATATCATGTCCGTGTGTTTTTCGCGTAGGACGGTTACATCTTTATTATTCTCATTGGAATATCCTCGTCTATGCATTTTACACAGGACTGGTTCCGCTCTTTATTATTCCGTTGGAATATCACATGCGCGCTTTTCTACGGATCCGATTCCATTATTTATTATTCATTGGAATAACTTGTCATGCAAGTACCGCATGCATGGTGATTTCGTTGTTATTCCATTCTTTATTATTCTATTGGAATATCCTCGCTTGGGCGTATTACTTACCGACTGGTTCCATTATTTATTGTTCGGTTGGAATAACTTTGTCATGGCGCGGCAACCGCATGCATGGTGATTTCTTTTGTTATTCCATTCTTTATTATACTCAGTTGATTAAAGTTTTGACTTCTATACTCCATGAAATTAGTGGAATATCCTTGATATTTGCGCTTCATCCAGTATCTTTTCGTGAAAATATTCTTCTGAGCATTCTTGAATTTTACTCTACAAAGAAGTATCATGTTGACAATTTGGACATTATTAGTTCCTGAATAAATTAATTCTTGAACTTGTTTTATTGAATTCTTATATCATTTTCATCATCCTCATATTTATATTTTGTTGAAAGTCATCTGTGGCCAGTAGTGCATAGATGGACTTGGTATGATTATGATCAGGGATTATTTGGTGTAATCATGACCGTAATGTTATAAATGATGTGGTAAAAGTCCTCATTGGCCTGTAGTGCATTGATGGACAGTTGTTGGCATGATCATGACCATTAATGAATACACAAATATCCTTGGCCCGTAGTGCATGGATAAATTGTGGTTGTGAAACTAATGAATATCCTTTGCCGTAGTGCAGGGATGATGTGGATTATTTATTAAGCTGAGTCCCAGAGATAAAAGTGATGAAAACCTTTTAAATCATAAAAGATAGTTGATTTTATTCTCTGCTTGACTCTTTTAATGGATTGCATGTTCCGATGCAGTTAAACTTGATGTCTATTGTATTTTATCAGTTTAACATTGTTGAAGACTAATGATAATTTATTCTGCATTATCTTAGTCATAATATTTCTTCTTGGGCTAGTTGAGCTCACCCTTTCTTTCTTTGTTCTCTTGTGAAATGAGAACGTAGCTGGGACTAGTCGGGGAGCGGATTGACGGTCCGGATGATAGTATTAGTAGTCCTCACTATTCTGTTAAATAGTGTGACAATATATGTAATGAGGACTTATTCTGAGAGTGGATATTGTCTAGAAGACAATAGTTGTATTAAAACTCACAGCTCTCTTGTTGAATATTTAAGATTGTATTTGTATTCTGTACCATGTATTTGGCGACTCAGAATAGGTGATGTATACCTATTTTGGGGGCGTCACAGTTGGTATCAAAGCTTAGGGATATGATCCCTGGCTGCGATGTGAGACAAGAACTAGGAGGGGAGAGACGAGGAATTTCTTTGCTAGTATGACCTACCTAAGTCTATTTGATATTTAATTTGTCGGTCAGAGTATAGGGATAATATGTGATATGTTAATTAAGCCTTGTTTTGTGGCAGTGTTTGAAAATAGCATCTGAGAATGTTGAGAACATTAATGGAGCACAGGAGACCGTTGAGTCTCCACAGATCAGTAATCAAGATAATGTGCATCAGGAAGGAGACAATCCTCAGGCAAACAACAACACTGACCAAATGATGAACGATGGAATGTTCCGAGGCTTCATGCAATTCATGCAACATCAGGCGAGAGCGGCTCCTGTACAAAATGCAGGTGGAAACACTGGCAACTCTCGGACGGTCACCGCTAAGCAGTTCAAGGAACTGGGACCACCGAAGTTTTTTGGAGAGCCAAAACCACTTAAGGCGGAGATGTGGATAAAGCAGATCTGCAAGATATTTGATGTCTTGGGATGCTCCGAGGAGCAAAAGGTTCCCGTTGCCACCTTCATGTTGTGTGCAGAGGCAGATTACTGGTGGGACTCTGTAAAACGTACTCAACCTGCCGCACTGAAGATGACTTTGGAGAAGTTCCAAGAATTGTTCAACGACAAGTATTTTCCCGAAAGTATTCGTCACATGAAAGAGGTAGAGTTCATTAAGCTGGAGCAAAACAACATGACCATGTCGCAGTAAGAAGCCAAGTTTGCCGAGTTGTCCGGGTTTGCGTCCCATTTGGTTGATAATGAGGAGAGAATGACGCAAATGTTTCTAAGAGGTTTGAAACCCGAGATACTTCAATATCTTATCTCTCATAAACTGTGTTTGTATTCAGATGTTAATAGGGCTCAGTTATTGGAGCGCGATAATGAGTTAACCCAACCAAAAGAGAGCAGCCGAAAAAATGATAATACTAGTGATAATAGTCATCAAAGCGGTGACAATAAGCGTGGAGGGAATCAACATGCCAGAAATGGTAACCACTTCGGTGGTAATCATGGCCAAAACAATAAGAATGGACATTTCAAGAAGAGGAGATTCAACAATGATGGAAAGACATCAGCATCAGCACCTGTTGTTAAGGAAGGAGAATGACCACCTATCATATGCTTCAAATGCGGAGGGGAGGGACACATCAGTCCAAACTGCGCGATGCCGTCCAAAGCATGTTATAATTGTGGAAGAGAAGGTCACCTAGCCCGATTTTATCGTTCACCAAAGATAAGTTCAGCTAGGATGGAGGCACTAAAGGACGCCCCAGAAAAGTCAAAGCCAGTAGTGCAAGGGAGAGCATTTGTCGTGACCTCCCAGAAAGCAAGGAACCCGAATGAGATCATCACGGATAAGCTTATCATAAACTCTAGCGAAGTATATACCTTATTTGATACCGGTTCTACCCATTCCTTTATTTCTCCTACTTGCGCTCAACGTTTAAATTTGACTTATCTATTGAAAATCCGTTGGGAGAAACCTTCATTACATCCACTGTTTATAAGTCTTGTTTGGTTCAAATTGGTACCCTCACATTACCTGTCGATCTTATTTCATTGAAAATACTTGCATTTGACGTAATTCTACGGATTGATTGGTTAACTACTCATCATGTAAAAATTGATTGTTTTCGTAAAGTTGTTAGCTTTCATATTCCTAATCAACCTATTATGTGAATTCAAGCAACCAAACCATTAAAATCAATCATTGTCATCTCAAGCCATAAAGCTATTCATTTATTGAAAAATGGATGTCAAGCTTTCTTAGCTCATGTCACGGATCTAAACAAAAATACATCAGTTTTAAATGATATTTCTATTGTTAATGAATTTCCTGACGTATTCCCTGAAGAACATCTTGGCCTACCCCCAGAACGTGAAATTGAATTTTGTATCGACCTTGAACCCAGTACAAAACCCATTTCCAAAGCCCCATATCGAATGACTCCTATTGAACTTCAGGAGTTAAAGAACCAATTGCAGGAATTGTTAGACATTGGCTTGATTCGTCCTAGTACTTCTCCTTGGGGTGCTCCTGTTCTATTCGTGAAGAAGAAAGATGGGAGTATGCGACTTTATATTGATTATCGGGAGTTGAATCATGTCACCATCAAAAATAGGTACCCAATGCCACGTATTGATGACCTGTTTGACCAGTTGCAAGGTGCCAAATTCTTTTCAAAAATTGATCTTTGTTCTGGATATCACCAATTGAAGATTAGAACCGATGACATTCCAAAGACGGCTTTCAGAACTCGGTACAGGCATTATGAATTCCTAGTCATGTCTTTTGGATTGGCTAATGCTCCTGTTGCCTTCATGGATATAATAAACCGAGTATTTAAGGAATATTTGGATCACTTTGTGGTCGTCTTTATTGATGACATCCTTATTTATTCCAAAAGCCGTGAAGATCATGAGCAACACTTGAGGCTGATAGTCCAAAAGCTTCGTGAATATAAGCTTTATGCCAAGTTGAAGAAATACGAGTTCTGGCTTGAGGAAGTAACATTCCTTGGGCACGTGGTATCAAGTCATGGAATATCTATTGACCCGGCAAAGAGTGAAGCCATTCAAAGCTGGGAACAACCTAAATCAGTGACCGAAGTACATAGCTTTCTCGGCTTAGCTGGTTATTATCGGAGATTCATGGAAGGGTTTTCTCGAATCGCTACTCCCTTAACTCAGTTGACTCGGAAAGATACAAAATTCGGCTGGAGTGAGGAATGCGAGAAGAATTTTCAAGAACTCAAGAAGAGGCTCATTTTAGCTTTGTTACGACAATATCATCGCTCGGAGGATTTGTCATCTATCTGATGATGTTTTCGTGCAAAGGGTTAGGATGTGTTCTCATGCAACATGGGAAAGTCATAGCCTATGCCTCTCGACAACTCAAAGAATATGAGAGGAATTATCCTACTCATGAACTAGAGTTGGCAGCTGTTGTTTTCGCACTTAAAATTTGGAGGCATTACTTGTATTGGGAGAAAGTGGAGATCTTTACGGATCATAAAAGCCTCAAATATTTCTTCACCCAAAAGGAAATAAACATGCGACAGCGATGTTGGCTTGAACTGTTGAAAGATTATGATCATACCATCCAATACCATCCTGGAAAAGCGAACGTGGTAGCTGATGCATTGAGTAGAAGATCATATGCGGGTACGAGTACGATATTTTCAACGCAAAGGCCCATTTTGTATAACTTGAAAAGGATGGAGATATAGATAAAGACTCCAGGGAACCAAGTGATGATGGCAAATATACGAGTAGAACCAACTTTAATCGATAAAGTTAAAGCTGCTCAAGCTAAAGACCTAGAGCTGATGCATATGAGGAAGAAAGTACAAGAAGATGCTATGCCGGAAGTAAGAATCGATGAAGAAGGAATACTTTGAGTCAACTCCAAACTTTGTGTTCCTAACGACCCTGATTTAAAGTATAAAATCATGATGGAGGCGCACAACACACCGTTTGCAATCCATCCTGGGAGTACCAAAATATATCATGATCTTGACATACATTTTGGTGGGGCAAGCGATGAAGAGGAGATAATATTTGTTTATCTCAAGGTGTTTAACCTGTCAACGAGTCAAGGCGGAACATCAAGTACCAAAAGGTTCATTGAAATCACTTGAAATTCTAGAATGGAAGTGGGAGCACATTACCATGGATTTCGTTACTGGTCTTCCCAAGGTTTCTCAAGGCATAGATGCAATTTGGGTCATTGTTGATAGATTGACCAAGTCTGCTCATTTCTTACCTATACGAGAAACTTATACACTTCACGTCATGCTGGTATGTACATAAACAAGGTTGTAAGATTGCATGGTATGCCAGTATCCATAGTTTTTGATCGAGACCCAAGATTCACTTCACGATTTTGGGTTAGTTTGCAAAAAGCTATGGGCACTGATTTACGATTTAGTTCAGCATATCATCCTCAAACGGATGGACAATCAGAGAGGACTATTCAAACTCTTAAAGATTTATTAAGACTCTGTGTCCTTGACTTCAAGGGACGTTGGGACAAGTTCTTACCATTGGTGGAGTTTTCCTACAACAACAGTTATCAAGCAAGCATTGGCATGGCTCCATTCGAAGCGTTGTATGGAAGAAAGTGTCGTTCTCCAGTATGTTGGGATGTGGTGGGTGAAGAAACATTGTTGGGACCGGAGTTAGTACGTATGACTATGGAAAAGATACAAATGATTCGGCAATGTATAAAAACCTCCCAAGATCGACAAAAGAGTTATGCTGATCTTCATCGAAAGGACGTGGAATTTGATATTGGAGATTATGTGTTGTTACGTGTTGCTCCATGGAAAGGAGTTACAAGATTTGGAAAGAGAGGAAAGCTCAATCCTCGATTCATTGACCCATTTTTAATCCTCGATCGAGTAGGGACTGTAGCCTATAGACTCGCTTTAATGCCAAGTATGTCTCGTGTTAATAACGTTTTTTATATATCCATGTTACGTAAATATGTGAAAGACCCGAACCACATTATTGAGTTAGAACCGGACGAAATAGCGGAAGATTTAACGTATGAAGAGGTTCATATTCAAATCTTGGATAAGAAGGAACATATTCTACGCTCCAAGGTTATACCTCAAGTCAAAGTTTTATGGAGGAACCACGATGTTGAGAAAATGACCTGGGAGTTAGAATCTGAAATGAAATCAAGGTATCCTTACCTCTTAGACATACCAGGTACGTACCCTAATTTCGAGGGCGAATTTTCATAAGAAGGGGAGATTGTAAGACCCCAACTTTTATGAATAAAGATGAATTTTCTATAATTATCATTTTTGAATGAATTTGATATAATGTTATAGTTGTGGGTAATATTTATTAATTTTGCAAAGTACGCAAGTTGTTTATAATATTCAATTGGTCGGGGAATATTCGTACGACAGCACAATCATTGGTGGATCCCACAACAGAATTATTGTCGGATTGAGAAAATAACAAAAATATTTTTATGAAAATAACGGCGGAAGTTTTACCGTTAACTGTTGAAACACCCGGTGTTAAAAGTATAGGAATACGCGTGGTTGCATAGTAGCACACGGTATTGATTATTGATGCTTACGTGAGAAGTCACTCAGTTTTGTTCAATTATTGCTTCAGTAATTGTTGCATAGTATCTCACATTAATTGATTCAATTATTGTTGATATTTTATATTGAGATGACGAAGTTATTAATATTATTATTTGCAATATTAATGATGTCTAGAAGTTCTGCCAATGAGAGGTTTGGTCACCTAATTGCGCGCCAATAGGGAGAAATCCTTATTGGAAAGCCTCCTCTTTCCTGGGAACGACCTGGTCGATTAATAGTGTGAATAGTAATAATGATGATGAAGTTTTGTTTTATTAGTATTATTAATGTAATAAAACAGAAAATCTTTTATATAAAACAGAATATTTTTATAAAGTTATTCGTTTTATTAGACAATAATTAGAATATATTATATTTTATTATGCATAGTGTTTGCATAGTGCCTGCATAGTATTTGCATAGTAAAATCTTTTTAAAAGTTATTCGTTTTATTAGATTATAAATAGAATATATTATATTTTATTGTAAACCAATCTGGACCATCCGTTTAAAGTAAATCGATCTGGACCGTTCATGGATTGGTTACTATTCAGTCCATTCTTCTATAAATAGAAGCTCATTCCTTCATTATTTCTTATGAATTCACTGAAACTCTAGAGAGAGAAACTGTAGAATTATTCTTCTATCTTGAGTGTATTTCTTTAGCGTTTAAGAAAGCTTTGAGCATAGTGCAAGTTTCTTCAAGTAGATCCCCGCCCTACCGTCGGAGTACTCTTATTTATAAGGTAAGGGATATTATTTGTTGTACTCGTTAGGGGTATTTTTTTTTCATATTCATGAAGAGAACTTCTGTTATTCCATTCTTTATTATTCTATTGGAATAACCTGTATATGCGGTCTACCTTATACTTGGTGAAATTCTTCTGTTATTCCATTATTTATTATTCTGCTGGAATAACCTATCTATGCGAAGTACCGCATACATGGTGAAATTCTGTTGTTATTCCATTCTTTATTATTCTGTTGGAATATCCTCGTCTCTGCATGCTTTTCTTGGGACGACCGGGTTCCGATTTTATTATTATTCGTAGGAATATCCCATCTGCATGTGTTTTTCTGTGGGACTGGTTACATTATTTATTATTACATTGGAATAACTGTCATGCGAAGTACCCCATGCATGGTGATTTACATTGTTATTCGATTCTTTATTATTACATTGGAATATCACATGCATGCGTTTTACTTGGGACTGGTTTAAATCTTTATTATTACATTGGAATATCCTCAGTATGTGCATTTTACGCCTTAACCGATTCCGTTATTTATTATTCATTGGAATAACCTTTCTATCTATCTGATACCACATGCATGGTGATTTCTATTGTTATTCCATTCTTTATTATTACATTGAATATCACTTGGCAGCGGTGATTATTACTTTGACACAGTTTCATTATTTATTGTTCGGTTGGAATAACTTTGTCTATGCAATACCGCATGCATGGTGATTTCTTTTGTTATTCCATTCTTTATTATACTCAGTTGGTTAAAGTTTTGACTTCTATACTCCATGAAATTAGTGGAATATCCTTGATATTTGCGCTTCATCCAGTATCTTTTCGTGGAAATATTCTTCTGAGCATTCTTGAATTTTAATCTACAAAGAAGTATCATGTTGACAATTTGGACGTTATTAGTTCCTGAATAAATTAATTCTTGAACTTGTTTTTATTGAATTCTTATATCATTGTCATCATCCTCATATTTATATTTTGTTAAAAGTTATCTATGGCCTGTAGTGCATAGATGGACTTGGTATGATTATGACCAGGGATTATTCGGTGTAATCATGATCGTAATATTACAAATGATGTGGTAAAAGTCCTCATGGGCCCGTAGTGCATTGATGGACAGTTGTTGGCATGATCATGACCATTAATGAATACACAAATATCCTGCGCGTGTAGTGCGCATGGATAAATTGTGGTTGTGATACTAATGAATATCCTGGTAGTCAGAAAGGGGATGATGTGGATTATTTATTGTCGAGTCCCAACGATAAAAGTGATGAAAACCTTTTAAATCATAAAAGATAGTAGATTTTATTCTCTACTTGACTCTTTTAATGGATTACATGTTCCGATGCAGTTAAACTTGATGTCTATTGTATTTTATCAGTTTAACATTGTTGAAGACTAATGATAATTTATTTTGCATTATCTTAGTCATAATATTTCTTACTGGGCTAGTTGAGCTCACCCTTTCTTTCACTGTTCTCTTCAGGGACTAGTCGGGGAATGGAGTGATGGTCTAGATGATAGTATTAGTAGTCCTCACTATTCTGTTAAATTGTGTGACAATATATGTAATGAGGACTTATTCTAAGAGAGGATATTGTCTAGATGACAATATTCTTATTAAAACTCACAGCTCTCTTGTTATATATTTAAGATTGTATTTGTATCTTGTACCATGTATTTGGTGACTCAGAATAGGTGATGTATACCTAATTTGGGGGCGTAACAATGAACGTATTATGCGCCAAAGACGTTAGCTCGAGCTGTTGAAGATTAACACCATACCATTCAATATCATCGTGGAAAAGCGAACGTGGTAGCTGACGCATTGAGTAGAAGATCGTATGCGAGTACGATGTTGTTAACACAAAAACCCATTTTGTATAACTTATAAATGATGAAGATAGAGTTAACGACTCTAGGGATCCACGTGATGACAACGAATATACGAGTAGAATCGACTTTAATCGATAAAGTTAAAGCCGTGCAAGCTACATACTCAGAGCTGATGAATGTGAAGAAGAAGTTTCAAGAGGGTGTTATTCTAGAAGCAAGAATCAATGAAGAGATGAAATCTCAACCCTCGATTTAATTGGCCCATTTGAAATCCTCGATCGAGTAGGAACTGTGGCCTATAGAATCGTTTAACCGCCAAGTATGTCGCGTGTTCATAACGTTTTTTACTTATCGATGTTACATAAATATGTGGATGACCCGAACCATGTTATTAAATTAGAACTAGACGAGATAGAAGAAGATTTAACGTATGAGGAGATACGTGTTAAAATTTTGGATAAGAAGGATCATATTCGACACTCAAAGGTTATACCTCAAGAGTTGGAATATGAAATGAAGTTAAGGTATCCTCATCTCTTCGGCATACCAGGTACGTACGTCAATTTCGAGGGCGAAATTTCATAAGGAGGGGAGATTGTGAGACCCCAAATTTTATGAATAAAGATTTAAATTTCTCAAAATATTTTTTTGAATATTATGGTGTGGATTTGATATAATGTTATAGTTGTGGGTAATATTTATAAATTTTGCAAAGTATGCAAGTTGTTATATAATATTCGATTGGTCGGAGAATATTCTTTTTGTCGGGGAATATTCGTACGACGGCACAATCATTGGTGGACCCCACAACGAAAGTATTGTCGTAATTAGAAAACGACAGAATTATCATAACGGCAAAAGTGGTACCGTTAAAACTGTTGAACTACCCGGTAATAAAAGTACAGTAATACGCGTGGTTGCATAGTAGCACATGGTATTGATTATTGATGCTTACGTATGAAGTCACTCAGTTATACTCAATTATTGCTACAATAATTGCTACATCATATCTCTCATATTAATGATTCAATTATTGTCACAGTATCATCTGCATAATATTTTATATATTATTAAATCATTAATTAAGACGACAAAGTTATTCATATTTTTAAATTGCAATATTTACAATGTCTAGAAGTTCTGTCAATGAGAGGTTTGGTCATCTAATTGCGCGCCAATAAGGAGAAATCTTTATCGGAAAGCCCCCTCTTTCCTGGGAACGACCTGGTTGTTAAATATTATGGGTTATAATATTAATGATGAATAAGTTCGTGTTGATTAAAGATGGAATTGATAGTTCCATTGTGTTGGAATTATTAGTCTTAGTAGAAATCAACATTTATTTCGATGATAATTGATGTTTGGGGTTATATTGATAAATCGAGTAATTAATCGGATAAATAAGAAATTAATTGCTACTAATTCACATACTTATATAACTATTTGTTCACATGTGTGTACTATTGAATCACATTCTTGTACTATTAGGGGAGTTGGTGCAAGATTGATAATACTTGCATGACTAAATTAAAAATGGAGGTATAGATGGAGGTACTATACTGTAATTCGTATTTTCACTTGATTATAACTATTGATTCATATGATTGAACTATTGATTCACATTATTTACTATTAGGGGAGGTGGTGCAAGTTTGATAATACTTACAGGACTAAATTAAAAATAAAATAAAAGTTGGAGGTATTGTAATGTAATATTTTGAGCCCCAAAACGTGCAATTATCGAAACTATATTTTCCTATAAATAGAAGCTCATTCTTCAATCATTTCTCACCAATTCACTAAAGCTTTAGAGCAATTATTATAGAGAGAAATTATAGAGAGAAAGAAGAAGAGAAGTCTGCTACCTCACTATTCCAATATCCAGTCTTCTTCTGAGGTAAGGAGTATTATTTCTTTCATATTCATGAAGAGAGCTATTGTTATTCCATTCCTTATTATTATGTTGGAATAACCTGTCTATGCGAAGTACCGCATACATGGTGAAATTCTTCTGTTATTCCATTTTTTATTATTCTGTTGGAATAACACATGCATCTTGATTCATCGCATGCACCGGTGAATTGTGTTGTTATTCCATTCTTTATTATTCTCGTTGGAATATCCTGTCTATCGTTTTACGCATGATTTAATTGGTTCCATTCTTTATTATTACATTTGGAATATCCCATGCATGCGCTTTACGCGTGACCGGGTTCCATTCTTTTTTATTCATTGAGAATAACACATGCGTCAGGTGTTCTATCGCATGCATGGTGAATTCTTCTATTATTCCATTCTTTATTATTCTGTTGGAATAACCTGTCTATGTGGATTACCGCATGCATGGTGAATGATCCTTTGTATTCATATGAATAGTATTTTCATTTAAAAGGGGTTTCTTCCAGGGGCAATTTAATAATTTTTCTGACCCTGAAAAATTCTGGAAAATTTTGAAATGATAATTTGAGGAGTTTTCTAGATTGTGTCCAAAAATGGCGATTTTTGGATGTATAGATTAAGAGTTATGGATTTTATGAGAAAAGACTATTTTAGAAGTAAACCCTTATAACTCTTTGTGGTTAACTCCAAAATTGGTGAAATTTTTATTGGGAGTACATGTATATAATGTGAGTATACCTGTGAAATTTGGAATTTTGGACAAAAGTACAATTTATGATAAATTTCTAAATATTCAGAAGTTTTGGCCATATAAAAATTAGTAAATGAATTTTAAAAATTCCGAGAAAAATATATGTTCAATATGAGACTATATCCTGCTAAATCTCGGAAAAGAAATATTTTTGGGACTGATTTGGTATTTTTCATGAAAATGAACTAGTTATGAGTAAATGAATTAAATATATTATGTGAAGTAACAAAATTGGAAAATGGATTTTATGGCTTGGGAATCCTATATAGGGTATATGCAGATTTTTGATGAGGGATTTGATCATTGGTGATGAAATCTTATGAGTATGGCATTTTTGAATGATTAAATGCATTATTTGGTAAAGTGTAAACAATTGAAATAAATTGTTTATAAGTTTAAGAAATGATTAAAATATTGTTATAATATTAATAATATTAGATTATGAGTTTATTAAGTGATTGATAATATTTGGATAAATTTAAAGTCTTTAATATTTATCCTTATTTTCGTTTGATTAATGCTTATATCATTGTCATCATCCTCATGCTTATATTGTGATGAAAGTCATCTTTGGCTTACGTGCATAGATGGACTTGGTATGATTATGATCAGGGATCATTCGGTATAATCATGACCTGTAATGTTACAAATGATGTGGTAAAAGTCCTTAGTGGCCTGTAGTGCATTGATGGACAATTTTTGGTATGATTATGACCAGGGATTATTCGGTATAGTCATAACCATTGATAATTTAATGAATATCCTTGGCCCATAGTGCAGGGATGATTCGATGATGTGGCTTATTTATTAAGCTGAGTCTCAGCGATAAAAATTGATGAATATATTTTAAATCATAGAAGATAGTAGATATTATGCTTTACTTGACTCTTCTAATGGATTGCTTATTCCGCTACAATTAAACTTGATGTCTATTGTATTTTATCAGTTTAACATTGTTGAAGGCTAATGATAATTTATTCTGCATTATCTTAGTCATAATATTTCTTACTGGGCTAGTTGAGTTCACCCTTTCTTTCACTGTTCTCTTCAGGAAATGAGAACGTAGCCGGGACTAGTCGGGGAACGGAGTAACGGTCCAGATGATAGCATTAGTAGTCCTCACTATTCTGTTAAATAGTGTGACAATAAATGTAATGAGGACTCCATTAAGTGTGGATATTGTCTAGATGACAATATTCTTATTAAAACTCTTAGATTATGTTTTGTCGTATTTTACACGACTGTTGTATAATTAAGTTGTATTTGAATTTTGTACCATGTATTTGGCGACTCAAGATGGGTGATGTCTACCTGTTTTTGGGGGCGTCACAATGGCATTGTCATTTATGGACAGGTACATGAATAGGGGAACATCATCCTTGGGAGGTACCAAAATAGGAGCGTTAACCAGCTGCTCTTTAATGGTAAGGAAGGCTTTCTGACACTCATCGTTCCATATCATAGAGAAGTTCTTCCTTAATAGCTTAAAGATGGGCTCACAGGTTGCTGTGAGTTGAGAGATAAACCTACTAATGAAGTTGATTCTTCCCAAAAATCCCCGTATTTCCTTCTCTATCTGAGGAATGGGCATTTCCTTGATGACCTGGATTTTGGTAGGATCCAGTTCAATCTTTTTGTGGCTGACTAGTAAACCTAGCAACTTGCCTGACTTGACGCCAAAGGCATACTTGACTGGATTCAACTTCAAGTTGTACTTATGCAACCTGTTGAAAAGCTTTTCGAGATGGTCTAAGTGATCTTCCTCCTTTCAGGATTTGACAATGATGTCATCCACGTAGATCTCTATCTCTTTATGTATTAAATCGTGGAAAAGAGCCATCATAGCTCGCTGGTAGGTTTCCCCGACATTGATGAGGCTGAATGACAACCGTCTGTAGCAAAAGGTTCCCCAAGGCGTGATGAAAGCAGTTTTCTCACGATCCTCCTCAGCGACCATAATTTGATGGTACCACGCAAAGCAATTAGCAAAGGAGTACATGCCGTATTGAGCAGTATTGTCAATGAGAATGTGGATAAAGGGCACGGGAAAGCTATCTTTAAGGCAAGCTTTGTTCAGATCCCGATAATCCACGCAAACTTGCAACTTTCCTCCAGGTTTAGGCATGGGAACAATGTTAGATATCCACTCCGGATATGTAGACACCATGATAATGCCAGCTGAAAATTGTTTCACAATTTCTTCTTTAACCTTTAAACTCCACTCAGGTTTCAATCGCCTGAGCTTTTGTCTAACTGGCTTGATTCCTTCTTTAATGGGAAGGCGATGAAGACAATGTCAGTGGACAAACCCACCATGTCTTCATAAGACCATGCAAACACATCCTGGAATTGGGTTAATAGTGCAACCATGTCATTCCGCTGGTTTGGGGTATGGTCTGAACCAACTTGGATTAGCTTAGGGTTTTCTAAGGTTCCAAAATTGAAAGAAGTGGTTTGGTCAAGGTTGGGTTTAGGTTTGTCTGCGACCCATTCCTTAATCTCCTGAGGTGTCTCAATGTCCTCTTGTATGTCCATCAAGTCTGAGTCCAACTTTGCATCAAAGTTACAGCCCTTGTGGAGAGAAGGCACCTCATTAGCAAGTACATGCACATCTAAATTCAGAGTCCTGAAACAAAGTATGCTTTCACTTAATATATGCAACTGTTTGATCATACAGAAGTGTTAACATGTACTTGATAAAATAACTGCTAATATTGTAAAGAAAAGTAAGCAATTAAAGTTATATACAGGGCAGAGGGATTTTCTGCCCATTTTACCCTCGTCGACCAATGCATGGAGTGTTGCTCCAATTATCGAGGGCAAAGTCCTGAAGGACTACAATGGTGGAGGGATCGTCATTGTCCTCCTTCTCCCGAATGATAACCATGACATCTGGGCAATCATCGTCTGAGGTATATCTGTTTGTATGTTCATCATGAACAATGATGTGTATGCCTGACATTATCAAGGCGATGTCATGTTTACGTTTCTGTTCCTTTTCTTCCATTTCAGGATCAGGAATCAGCACCTCTTTTTCTTTGAATGGTATTGGTTTAAGAAACAGCATGGCCACAACATGGGCTGGTACCTTTACTGGAGATTGTATCAACTCATGAGGTAAAGGTTGAGAAAATCGCTGTGAGGCGGAAGCCTGAGGAATCTGCTTGTGCTTATGAGGATTCCTGTGACTGGAACTGGCAGTATAGCCTAGTCCGACTGTTCAAATTTGACTGGACACTTGAATAGGGTGCTTAATACCCTGCTGATTTTTACCAAGCCCTTGTCCAGGTTGATGACCAAATAACATCATTTCTTGAGTGGCTGACATAACCTCGGCAGAAATATTGGGTATGGGAAATGGTGCTCTAATAGGATGGTATTGAGTGTTACTCACTTCTAAAGTATGAAAATTGGCCGACTCAACTTCTGAGTTGAAGCTGATGATGGGCAGATCTCCTTGTTCAGGACATTCCGACTCAGCGTTAACAGTGACTAGACTGTTGTTGATAATGTATTTGAGTTGCTGATGTAGTGTGGAGGTAACAGCTCCAGCCATGTGTATCCATGGTCTCCCTAATAGTAGGTTGTATCCTGAATCTATCCTGAGGACGTGGAAGGATACATTGAATGTATTTGGACCAATCTCAATTGGCAACTCAATCTTTTCGACAGAATTTCGTTGGGATCCATCAAAAGCTTTGATAATCATATGGCTGCTTTGGATCCATTTGAGATTGACATTCATCTTCACCAAGGTGGCATAAGGACAGATATTTAGAGACGAACCTCCATCTATCAAAACTCCAGCTAGCATATACCCTGAAGACAAAACTGCAATGTGCAATGGCTTGTAATGACCGGTCCCTTCGGGCGGTATGTCGTCATCAATAAAGGATATCCCATTGTTGTTGAAAATGTGATCAACCAGATGTTGAAATTTTTCTACATCCACTGATTTTAGCAAGTAGGCTTCTTCCAAAACCTTTAATAAAACCTTTCGGTGATCCTCGGAAGAGAAAACCAAGTCCAGTATTGATATCTGATGTGGAGCTTCTCGTAAGCTTAAAACCACCTTTGCTTCATTATGGCCCATAGTGCAGAAGAATTTTTCAATCTTCTCCATGGGAATCTTCCCCTTTGCTTTGCAAGTAGGCTTCACAACCCGTTGAGGAAGATATAGTGGATTTTTCTTCGACACTGTAGCAGTAGTATGAGACGTAGATCCTTCAGCTTTTTCATAATTCCATGGAACTTTGTGTAAGCTGACAACAGGATATTGTAGTCTGAAAGGTAAAGAAATTGGCTCTGGTGCGGCCACTTTCAAAGG
The DNA here is from genome assembly GCA_020205615.1 of Panax quinquefolius. NCBI lineage: Eukaryota > Viridiplantae > Streptophyta > Magnoliopsida > Apiales > Araliaceae > Panax > Panax quinquefolius. Next base: position 103,137,859 of record CM035157.1, read on the forward strand.
ATTGTCAGCTCCTTTGAGTTGAATTGTTTGTATGGGAAATTCTTTGACTGTTTCATAATCCTTGTCGGATATAACTGCTACTGATCCCTTCCATTTGGTAGGACATGTACTCCCACCCTCAAGTTGCACAGTGTCATTGTCTGCCATTTGCAGGACACCGCTATCAATAAGATTTTGAATGAGATGGCGGAGTGCCCAACATTCGTCTGTGCTGTGACCGCGAGAATAAGAATGATATTGACACACTCCATTGGCGTTAAATCGTCCTTCACGGGGATTGATTGGAGGTAGAAGGGATGTAATTCTTCCTTCATTGATCAACATTTGAAATATTTCCTCCATAGATTGGCCCAGATAGGTAAACTCCCTCTGATTGGCAAAATCCCAACGGGCTTTAGCATTTGCTCTCTTTGCAACCTTATCCTCCATAGCTTCACTTTTTGAAGGTGATGGTGGAGCATTCATAACAAATGGAAGGAGATAGGCATGCTCCTGTCTGATTAATTGGCGTGTGACTTGATGATGGTGGGTCACCAGTTCTGCCAATTGCTCAATTTGTTTGCAAAGAGCTTTCATATTTCATTCCATAGTAAACTGGAACTTTGCATAATCCCATTTGTTAACACCGTCTTGGATGGTCAGGGATAATTTGCTGTTGAAACTGAAATTCTGTCCAGTGCTCCAACTGATCATGTTAACCTCTTCTTCTTTGTGTTGAGGAAGAGGGTTGTCTTGCACATGAGGTTGATCTGGTTTGGGGAACACGATCTCACTATTGCCTATTAAATCTTGGATCTTGTGTTTCAAGGCCCAACAATCTTTAGTATCATGTCTAGGTGCTCCGGCATGATAAGCACACTTCCAAGTACCATTAAAACCCCTCCCATTAGGGTTGGCTGGTGGAAGAAGACGTGTAATTTTCTTCTGAGTAGTCAGAAGGGCCAGAATATTCTCGAGCGAGTCCCCTAAGGGTGTGAACGTTCGAGGACGCTTTACTTCTCCACTTTTAGTCAATGGAGGGTTTGAAGACTGTGCTTGAAATGGGGAGTAGTTTCTCCTCTGTATAGGCATGTTCTGACTGCCTTTCTGTCCTTGTAGTATCAAAGAAACATCCTCCTCTTTCTTTTTATGGACCCTCCGGGGGTTGTTCCCATAAGATCTAGATTGGATGTGCTCAACAACTGCTTTAAGAGCAGCTAGGTCTTGAATCTTTCCGAACTTCAATCCCATCTCAACCATTTCTCCTTGTTTAATCATTTCAGAGAATGCTTTTCCGATATCGGCTAAAACTCTTTCATAGAAAGGAGCTTCTTGTACATCTATAAAAGTCATGACCATTTTTGATTCCGTCATGGAAGGAATAACTTGAGCAGTAAGGCACCTCCACCTTTGAGCATACTCTCTGAAAGACTCATTAGACTATTTCTTGACCTTGGTAATTTGGTACTGGTCAAGAGCCATCTGAGATTGAAAACTGTATTGAGTGAGGAAGGCGTGAGCCAGCTCTTCCTAGCTATAGATCTTAGAGTTATCTAATCTGGTATACCATGAACGGGCTTCTCCAGTCAGACTCTTCTGTAACAGCTCCATTATGAGCTTTTCATTTTCCGCGTAAGATCCAAGTTCTCCAATGAACCCTTCCATGTATAAGGATCCCCTAATCCGTCATACTTTTCAAAATCGGGGGTTTTTAATTTCTCTGGATAATGAACCCCAAGAAATATGCAAAGGTCAGCATATGAAACACTTCCATGTGTTCTAATCCCTTTGAGAACATGGATAGTTTCCTCCATTTGGAGGACCTTTTTCCTGATGTCACCAGTGTCTGGATCTCCTTTGAGATGGGTGTTTTCAGGGTCTTTGTTGGTTGTATCCAACTGAGGTTCTGGAATTGTTTTTTCCAAACCTTGAGCTCCTCCTTGTGAAGAGGATTCTGTATGTGTAGGCATCTTCGTACCCTGAGTGGATTGATGCAATTCTTTAAGCAAAACAATCAAATTTGTGATTTACTGACTTAATCTGTCAAATTCTTCACGAGAAATAGGATTAGACTGGTCAGACGAAGACATGATTGGCTGTAGGCTCGTGGCCTTTTTGGATTTTGAGCGGGTAATAGGCCCAATGATTTCCCTATAAAAGACTTATGTAGTTTAGTCTTAGGGTAATATAAATGTTATCATAATGTATCCATTTTAGGAATATGGTCCTGCAAAAACGGGTGTTAATTGATAACATGTATGCACACATAATCTTCATATTTTCCATTACATAAAGATGAACATGGAATAAAATTACAAGTAAATGATTTTACAAGTAATTTAAAAATGGAAAGCATGAAGAGACTTTCCTCCGCATTTGGTTTATTAGAGGTTGACCTATCTTAGGGTTACTCTCACTGCTTTTTGGCATGAAGGTTCCCAGATCATCGCAATCTACTTGACGGGAAGTTAATCCAGTCTTTCAACTGGAGCGAATCTGGGTGGTGCCTTTCCTGAGCCTCATTGGAATTATTCTTCCTACAAGTTCAGTAATCAAACACCGACAGGATAGCCTCCTGGTGGAGGAACCACACAGCATACATTCAGATACAACGTGTCTCACCGTTCATGAAAATGATGACATGTACGAAGCACTAATATCACAGATAGATATTTAGCAGTGCAGTAAGTAAAATGCATTCGTACACATTCATCATAAATGTAAATACAACATTCACACAAGCATATAACAATTTTGAAAAGCTTGTAATAGCGGCTTAAGCCCTCTTACTGGAGTCCCCAGCAGAGTCGCCACCTGTCGACGTCGGGGTTTTTATTTGTCCCTTTTCGTTACTTGTTCTTTGGTGTTCTCATGTTAATGTGAGATTTGTTTGAAAAAATAAGTGAAAAAGGTCCAACATGTGCAATGTTGATGATTTGATTTTAAGAGTCACCAGTTAGTGTTTTTAACTAGTTGCACCAACGCAACCGAAAAGGTTTGCACATTGACCCAGTGATGTGACACTGCTAAACGGGTCTGTGAAACCGAGATTCATTTGGGTTCAGGGGCTTGATTATGCGGAGGGAAGGTGTTAGGTACCCCCTGACATCTGTGTTGCCACGGTGACCGCCACTTTTCAAAGAAACTGTTATATGAATGTGTGTGTGTGTGTGTGCGTGTGTGTGTGGATCAATGTGCAATTATTTGAAAGTTGTGTGAGGCCTCATTCGAACCTATATACACAAGGTTTGAATTTTATAGAAAAATTCAGTTTTAACCAAGATATAGCAATGAAGTTTTATAAAAAGAGGTTTTTCAAACCCTGTGCTCAATTGGAATTGAGACCTTTTCATACTTCAATTTTATTATTAAAATGTTCGGCTTGTTTGCTTTTATTTTCGAGATGCAAAGCATCTTCGAGAAAATAATATACAGAAGTGCCGAACTCCTTATGGGCATGACAGCCATCCAAGGAAATTCGTACACTATAAATAATGTACAAGCTGTTTATAGCTGAAAAAGTCCATCACGGGAACCGAATCTAGATTCAGTAGACTGAATCTGTGATCACATGATTCCTAGGCTCACATGATACTGCAGTTTGTATGGAAAGCAGTAAGCAGTTATATATATATAAAAGTTGTAAATATATATATATGTGCATGATCAGCCACCACGAAACAACTCCATGGGGGATCAGAAATGTAAATAAAGAAGTAAATGCTATCAACCGCCACGAAGTAAACTCCAGGTGGAACTTGAATGTAAATAAAGTTGTAAAAGCGATCAACCGCCACGAAGTAAACTCCAGGCGGGACGAAATATAAATAAAATTGTAAAAGGCCACGAAGTGAACTCCGGGTATATATATATATACATATATATATAAAAGAAATAAATGCACCGGATGTAATTCCAGGCTCATCAGATATGTCCGACAACAATTATATATATATATATATATATATATATATATAGCGAGTAAATGATCAGGATATAAAATCGAGGCTCATCAGATATATCGACAACAATTATATATATATATATATATATAATTGTTGTCGACATATCCGATGAGCTCGATTTTATATCCGGATCATTTATATATATATATATATATATATATATATATATATATATACATAAAAGCCGATGGCGCTCGGACATATAAGTTCAGGCTCAATCGAGGCATAACTCGATAATGTTAGTCCATATATTAAATATATACATATATAGTATATATATATATATATATATATATATAGACAAAAATGAAAACCACGTACCGAAGTCCGGGCATACACACACAACACGACCCTCAATGTGTATAGCAGTGTGTGCAAATATGAAAGGAAAGGCTTTATAGAGTGTGAGAAGGCTTATAGTGGGCTGCCAATGTAGGCTTCTATGACTCTATATGGATAAACACTCAGCTCCCGCCAGATAAAAATATAGCTATATGTGAGCTAACAGATGTTTAAAATGAGGAAACACTCAATATGGGTGTGTACAGAGCAAATTGGACAGGGCTTCATCGCCTTTTCTCTTTTTTCAAAATGGCAAGCCCAAGCTCTATATTTATAGAGTCGCTAGTCAGCAGATGCATACGAGGCACCAAGAATGCACTTCTTGCCGGGGGGGTTCCATGGGTCCCGTCGTCTCGAAGTACGTGCACTTGTGCACTGTAATGTCTGCACGAACTTGCAGAACTTCAATCCAAACATCCAAACGAGGTATATATGACCTTCTTCGGACTGCTTGTGTCGAGAGTTACGCAATGACATGGATTAGAGGTTATACGAAGTCAAGAAGAGGGGACCATGCTCATAGTCTTCAAGCTTCAAATTCTATCCGATGTGCTGCCACGCGTAATAGTCACTCGGGATTGTAACTCTTCGGTTCTTGTGGGGCATTGTTGTATGTATGTATGTATGTATGAAGTGCTGAGATAACGCGCAGGTGTTGAGGTGGCAAGATGACGTTTCACTCTTCACCGGGGTTATCACCGGTTTGAGTTAAAAGCAGACGTTACTTGGGGTTACATCTGAGATTGGACTACTTATTTGTATACCGCAATGTCATATGTGAGAATGCCTGTCTGCCCGGTGTTAGCTTCGGGTCTGAGGTATGAGTGCCTCGACAGGAGGTTTGAGCTTGAAGCTGATAGCATACATTTGAAACAAGCATTTCCGGAGTTATCGCCGGAACTGCAACATCATTCCTTGGTGTTATCACCAAGGAAGAAACTCGGGGTTATCTCCGAGGTTGGAAATGATCCTCCCGGTGTGTGTTTCGGGGTTGGAAATGAGGTTCCAGGTGTGTGTTCCGGTTTTGGGACTGAACTTTCGGTAGTATCCGGAATGGATGTGAGCTGTCTTCCAGGGTTATCTCTAAAAGACGAGTCTGCCATCTTGCAATGTCAGTAACAAGCGTACAAAAAATTTCGAGTGTCTACAGTAACGCCAAAGGATGTCCCAGACAAGTCAAAGCCGGTAGTTTATGTGAGAGCATTTATCGAGAAACCCAAACGAATTTATCATGGGTAAGTTAATCATAAACTCTTGTGAAGTCTATACCTTGTTAGATACCGGTTCTACCCATTCTTTTATTTCTCCTATTTCCGCTCAACGTTTAAATTTGACCGTAGAGAAGTTAGACTTTGACTTATTGGTTGAAACTCTATTAGGAGAAACCTTCGTTACATCCACTATTTATAAATCTTGTTTGATTCAAATCAACACCCTCACGTTACCTGTCGATCTTATTCCTTTGAAAATACTTGCCTTTGATGTGATTTTAGGAATCAACTGGTTAACTACTCATCATACTAAAATTGATTGTTTTCGTAAGGTTGTTAGCCTTCCTAACCAACCTGTTATATGAATTCAAGTAACCAAACCACTAAAGTCAATCATTGTCATATTAAGCCATAAGTAAAGAGCCCCGAGCCTTTCTCTGGTGACTTCCAAGTCTTGGAATGCACCGAAGCCAGACTTTCCATAGGGGACACCGTGAATAACGGTGGCAAGTTGATAGGTATCAATGTGACGTGTTATCTAAGTCTTGGATGAGAGTAAAAGTTTTGAATGATATTTCTATCGTTAATAAATTTTTTGATGTATTCCTAAAGACTTCTTGGCCTACCCTAGAGCGTGAAATCGAATTTTGTATTGACCCCAGTACAAAACTAATTTCTAAAACCCTCAAATATTTCTTCACCCAAAAATAACGTAACTCGCGCCGAAGACGTTGGTTCGAGCTGTTGAAGATTACGACCATACCATTCAATATCATTGTGGAAGAACGAATGTGGTAGCTTACGAGTTGAGTAAAAGATCGTATGTGGTTACGAGTGTGACGTTGTTAACACAAAGACCCATTTCATACCATTTACAAAAGATTAAGATAGAGTTAAAGACTTCAAGAACCTACGTGAAGATAGCGAATATACGATTAAAATTGACTTTAATCGATAAAGTTAAAGCCGCTCAAGCTATAGACTCAGAGCTGATGAATGGGAAGAAGAAGGTGCAAGGAGTTATTATAGAAGCAAGAATCGACGAAGAGAGGAAATCTCAACCCTCGATTTTATTGGTCTATTTAAAATACTTGACCGAATAGGAAGTGTGGCCTATAGACTTGCCTTACCACCAAGTATGTCTCGTGTTCATAACATTTTTCACATATTTATGTTACGTAAATATGTGAAAGACCCGAACCACATTATTAAATTAAAACCAGACGAGATAGCGGAAAATTTAACGTATGAAGAGGTACCTATTAAAATCTTGGATAAGAAGGATCATATTCTACGCTCCAAGGTTATACCTCAAGTCAAAGTTTTGTGGAGAAACCACGATGTTGAGGAAATGACCTGGGAGTTAGAATTTGAAATGAAGTCAAGGTATCCTCACCTCTTCGACATACCAGGTAGGTACCCTAATTTCGAGGATGAAATTTCATAAGAAGGGGAGCTTATAAGACCCCAACTTTTATGAATAAAGATTAATTTTTCTCGAAATATATTTTTGAATATTATGGTTTGGATTTGATATAATGTTATAGTTGTGGGTAGTATTTATAAATTTTGCAAAGTAAGCAAGTTGTTATAAAATATTTGATTGGTCGAGGAATATTCGTTTTAACAGGGAATATTCATACGACGACACAATCATTGGTGGACCCCACAACGAAAGTTTTGTCGTAGTTAAAAAACGACAGAAATATCTTTTTATAAAAATAACGATGAAAGTTTTACCGTTAAACTGTTGAACTACTCGGTGATAAAAGTACAGTAATACGCGTGGTTGCATAGTAGCACACGATATTGTACAATATCTTTGATTATTGATGTTTACGTGAGAAGTCACTTAGTTATACTCAATTATTTTTACAATAATTACTGCATAATATCTCTCATATTATTGATTCAATTGTTGTCATAGTAGCATCTGCATAATTTTTATTATTATTAAATCAATAATTAAGATGACAAAATTATTCATATTATTATTTGCAATATTGATGATGTCTAGAAAGTTCTGTCGATGAGAGGTTTGATCACCTAATTGCGTGCCAATAGGGACAAATCCTTATCGGAAAGCCCCCTCTTTCCTGGGAATGATCTGGTTGTTAAATATTATGAGTTATAATATTAATGATGAATAAGTTTGTGTTGTTTAAAGATGAAATTGATAATTCCATTGTGTTGGGATTATTAGTGTTTGTGGGAATCGACATTTATTTCGATAAGGTTATATTGACCAATCGGGTAATTAATCGGATAAATGAGCAATTAATTGCTATTAATTCACATGCTTATAACTATTTGTTCACATGTATGTACTATTGATTCACATGCATGTACTATTAGGGGAGGTGGTGTAAGATTGATAATACTTGCATGACTAAATTAAAAATAGAGGTATAGATGAAGGTACTATACTGTAACTATTTTTTTCACATGTATAGAACTATTGATTCACATGACTGAACTATTGATTCATATGATGTACTTTTAGGGGAGGTGGTGCAAGTTTGATAATACTTGCAGGACTAAATTAAAAATGATGGAAAAGATGAAGGTATTATACTGTAATATTTCGAGCCCCAAAACGTGCAATTATCGACACTATATTTTCCTATAAATAGAAGCTCATTCTTCTTTCATTCTCACCAATTCATTAAGACTCAGAAGACCAATTATAGAGAGAGAAGCTATAGAGAGAAAGAAGAAGAGAGGTCTATTACTTCACTATTCTAGTATCCAGTCTTCTTCTGAGGTAAGGGGTATTATTTCTTTCGTATTCGTAAGGGATATTATTTTTGTTTAGTATTCATAAGGAATAATATTTTTTCCATACTCTCTAGTATGTGAGTAATATTATTTTGTTTCATATTCTTGATTATACCCTCATTCTGTTAAAGTATTGCTTCTATACTCTGTGAAATTAGTAGAATATCCTTGATATTTGCGCTTCATCCAGTATCTTTTCATGAAAATATTATTTTGAGCTTTCTTGATAATTATTGATCTTTTCATGCCATAATATTATTCATGAGTTACTATTTACGAGTTACTATTCACACAGTTACTATTCACTCGAATATTATTAACTCGGGTATTCGGGGCACTTTTTATGTCAGAGTACTATTCACGAGTTACTATTCACCCAGTTACTATTCACTTGAATATTATTCACTCGGGTATTTGGGGAACTTTTCATGCCGGGGTACTTTTCATGAGGTATTATTCCCAAAGTACTATTCATAAGGTACTATTCACCCAAAAAAATATATTTCTTTTATGTCCAAATTATTTTTGATACATGAATATTATTCTTGAATTTTACTCCACAAAGCAGTATCATGTTGACAATTTGGATATTTTAAACTCTGGATAAATTTAAAGTCTTTAATATTTATCCTTTATTTCGTTTGATTAATGCTTATATCATTGTCATCATCCTCATGCTTATATTGTGATGAAAGTTATCTTTGGCTTACGTGTATAGATGGACTGTTGATTAGTATGATTATGACCAGGGATCATTCGGTATAATCATGACCCGTAATGTTACAAATGATGCGGTAAAAGTCCTCATTGGCCCGTAGTGCATTAATGGATAGTTGTTGGTATGATTATGACCAGGAATTATTCGGTATAATCATGACCATTGATGATTACATGAATATCCTTGGCCCTTAGTGCGGGGATGATTCGATGATGTGGTTTATTTATTAAGCTGAGTCTCAGCAATAAAGTTGATGAAAAACTTTTTAAATCATAGAAGATAGTAGATATCATGCTCTACTTGACTCTTCTAATGGAGTGCTTGTTCCGCTGCAGTTAAACTTGATGTTTATTGTATTTCGTCAGTTTAACACTGTTGAAGGCTAATGATAATTTATTCTGCATTATCTTAGTCATAATAATTTTTACTGGGCTAGTTGAGCTCACTCTTTTTCTTTCATTGTTCTCTTCAGGAAATGAGAACATAGCCGAGACTAGTCGCTGAACGGAGTGATGGTCCGAGATGGTTGTTTTAGCAGTCCTCACTACTTAGTGTGATAATAAATGTAATAAGGATTGAATTTGAGTTTGGATATTGTCTAGAAGATAATATTCATGTAAAAACTCAGCTATGTTTTGTCATATTTTTACACGACAGGTGTATTAAAGAAGTTTGTATTTGATTTCTGTACCATATATTTGGCGACTCAAGATGGGTGATGTATACTATTTTGGGGGCGTCACATAGTACCCCGTGAATAGTACTTTATGAATAGTACTCATGAATAGTACTTCATAAATAGTACTTTATGAATAGTACTTTGTGAATAGTACTTGTGAATAGTACTTTGTGAATAGAACCATATAAATGAATAGTACTCATGGACAGTACTCCGGCATGAAAAGCTTAAAATTTAACAAGAATGTGCAGAAAATATCCTTGTGAAACGATACTAGATGAAGCGCAAATTTCAAGGATATTCTACTAATTTCACAGAGTATGGAAGTAATACTTTAACAGAATGAGGGTATAATCAGGAATATGAGACGAAATAATATTACTCACATACTACAGAGTATGAAAAAAATATTATTCCTTATGAATACTGAACAAAAATAATATCCCTTACCTCAGAAGAATACTGGATACTGGAATAGTGAGGTAGCAGACTTCTCTTCTTCTTTCTCTCTATAGCTTCTCTCTCTATAATTCCTCTTGTGAGTCTTAGTGAATTGGTGATAATGAAAGAAAAATGAGCTTATATTTATAGGAAAATATAGTTACGATAATTGCACATTTTGGGGCTCAAAAAATTACAGTATAATACCTTCATCTTTTCCTTCATTTTTAATTTATTCCTGCAAGTATTATCAAACTTGCACCACCTCCCCTAATAGTACATCATGTGAATCAATAGTACATTCATGTGAATCAATAGTTCTATACATGTGAAAAAAATAGTTACAGTATAGTACCTTCATCTATACCTCCATTTTTAATTTAGTCATGCAAGTATTATCAATCTTGCACCACCTCCCCTAATAGTACATGCAGGTGAAGCAATAGTCCACACAAGTGAACAAATAGTTATAAGCATGTGAATTAATAGCAATTAATTGCTCATTTATCCGATTAATTACCCGATTGATCAATATAACCTCCAGAAATTAATTATTATCGAAATAAATGTTGATTTTCACTAACACTAATAATGCCAACACAATGGAACTATAAATTTCATCTTTAATCAACACGAACTTATTCATCATTAATATTATAACTCACAATATTTAACAACCAGATCATTCCCAGGAAAGAGGGGCTTTAGATAAGGATTTCTCCTATTGGTAGCATGATTAGGTGACCAAATCTCTCCTTGACATAACTTCTAGACATCGTCAATATTGAAAATAATAATATGAATAACTTTGTCGTCTCAATTATTGATTTAATAATATAAAATATTAATACTGTGGCAATAATTGAATCAATAATATGAGAGATATTATGCAGCAATTATTGTAGCAATAATTGAGTATAACTGAGTAACTTCTCACGTAAGCATCAATAATCAATACAGTGTGCTACTATGCAACCACGCGTATTACTATACTTTTACCACCGGGTAGTTCAACAGTTTAACGGTAAAACTTTTGCCGTTATTTTTATAAAAAGATAATTCTATCATTTTCTAACTACGACAATACTTCCGTTGTGGGGTCCACCAATGATTGTGTCGTCGTACGAATATTTCCTGTTAAAACGAATATTCCTCGACCAATCGAATATTATATAATGACTTGCTTACTTTTCAAAATTTGTAAATATTACCCACAACTATAACATTATATCAAATCCACACCATAATATTCAAAAATATATTTCGAGAAAAATTAATCTTTATTCATAAAAGTTGGGGTCTTACAACCTCCCCTTCTTATTAAATTTCATCCTCAAAATTAGGGTGCGTACTTGGTATGTCGAAGAGGTGAGGATACCTTGACTTCATTTCAGATTCTAACTCCCAGGTCATTTCCTCAACATCGTGGTTTCTCCACAAAACTTTGACTTGAGGTATAACCTTGGAGCGTAGAATATGATCCTTCTTATCCAAGATTTTAACAGGTACCTCTTCATACGTTAAATCTTCTGCTATCTCATCTGGTTCTAATTCAATAATGTGGTTCGGGTCTTTCATATATTTACGTAACATAGATATGTGAAAAATGTTATGAACACGAGACATACTTGGCGGTAAGGCGAGTCTATAGGCCACATTTCCTACTTGATCGAGGATTACAAATGGGCTAATAAATTGAGAATTCAGCTTTCCTCTCTTTCCAAATCTTGTAACTCCTTTTCATTGAGCAACACGTAACAACACATGATCTCCAATATTGAATTCCACGTCATTTCGATGAAGATCAACATAACTCTTTTGTCGATCTTGTGAGGTTTTTATACGTTGTCGGATCGTTTGAATCTTTTTCATAGTCATACATAGCAACTCCGGTCCCAACAACATTGCTTCACCCACCTCATCCCAGCATACTGGAGCAACACCTCAAATGGAGCCATGCCAATACTTGCTTGATAACTGTTGTTGTAGGAAAACTCCACTAATGGTAAGAACTTGTCCCAACTTCCTTTAAAGTCAAGGACACAGAGTCTTAATAAATCTTCAAGAGTTTGAATAATCCTCTTCGACTGCCCATCCATTTGAGGGTGATATGCCGAACTAAATCGTTAATCCGTGCCCATAGCTTTTTGCAAACTAACCCAAAATCTTGAAGTAAATCTTGGGTCTCGATCAGAAACTATGGATACTGGCATACCATGCAATCTTATAATCTTGTTTATGTACATACGAGCAAGACGTTCAAGTGTATAAGTTTCTCGTATCGGTAAGAAATGAACAAACTTGGTCAATCTATAAACAATGACCCAAATCGCATATATGCCTTGAGAAACCTTGGGAAGACCAGTAATGAAATCCATGGTAATGTGCTCCCACTTCCATTCTGGAATTTTAAGTGGTTGCAATAGACCTTTTGGCACTTGATGCTCTGCCTTGACTTGTTGACAAGTTAGACACCTTGAGATAAACCCCGCTATCTCTCTCTTCATATTGCTCCACTAAAATGTATGTCGAAGATCACGATACATTTTGGTACAAACAAATTCCTCGTTCCAAACAAATTTTGTATCTTTCCAAGTCAGCTGAGTTAATGGAGTAGCGATTCGAGAAAACCCTTTTACGAATCTCCGATAATAACCAGCTAAGCCGAGAAAGCTACGTACTTCGGTCACTAACTTATGTGAGACCCCAAATTTTATGAATAAAGATTTAAATTTCTCGTAATTTTTTTTAATATTATGGTATGGATTTGATATAATGTTATAGTTGTGGGTAGTATTTATAAATTTTGCAAAGTATGCAAGTTGTTATAAAATATTCGTTTGGTCGGGGAATATTCTTTTTATCGGAAATATCTGTACGACGGCACAATCATTGGTGAACCCACAACGGATGTATTGTCGTAGTAATAAAACGACAGAATTATTTTTATGAAAATAATGGCGGAAGTTTTATCGTTAAAAGCATTGAAGCGCTTTCGGTAGTAAAAGTACGATGTACGCGTGGTTGCATAGTAGCACACGGTATTGGTTATTAATGCTTACGTGATAAGTCACTCAGTTATACTCAATTATTGCTACAGTAATTGCTACGTCATATCTCTCATATTATTGATTTGATTATTGCCACAGTATCATCTGCATTATATGATATATTATTAAATCAATAATTGAGATGACAAAGTTATTCATATTATTAAATTGCTATATTTACAATGTCTAGAAGTTCTGCCAAGGAGAGGTTTGGTCACCTAATTGCGCACCAATGGGGAGAAAACCTTATTAGAAAGCCCACTCTTTCCTGGGAACGACCTGGTTGTTAAATATTGTGAGTTATGATATTAATGATGAATAAGTTCGTGTTGATTAAAGATGAATTTGATAGTTCCATTGTGTTGGGATTATTTGTGTTAGTAGAAATCGACATTTATTTCGATAATAATTGATGTCTGGAGATTATATTATCCAATCGGGTATTCAGGGCACTTTTCGTGTTATAGTACTATTCACGAGTTACTATTCATGAGTTACTATTCACGAGATACTATTCACTAGTTACTATTGAGTCACATTCATCTACTATTAGGGGAGTTGGTGCAAGATTAATGATACTTGCATGACTAAGTTAAAAATGGAGGTATAGATGGAGGTATTATACTGTAATTAATTTTTTCACATGTTTAGAACTATTGAGTCACATGATTTACTATTGATTCACATGATTTACTATTAAGGGAGGTGGTGCAAGTTTGATAATACTTGGATGACTGAAGTAAAAATGAAAGAAAAACTGGAGGTATTGTACTGTAATATTTCGAGCCCCAAAACGTGCAATTATCGAAACTATATTTTCTTATAAATAGAAGCTCATTCTTCCTTCATTTCTCACCAATTCACTAAAGCTTAAGAGCCATTATTATAGAGAGAAATTATAGAGAGAAAGAAGAAAAGAAGTCTACTACCTCATTATTCTAGTATCCAGTCTTCTTTTGAGGTAAGGGGTATTGTTCTTTTGTATTCATGAAGAGAATTATTTCTTTCAATACTCGTAAGAGTTGTTATTCCATTCTTTATTATTATGTTGGAATAACTTATTTATGCGAAGTACCGCATACATGGTGAAATTCTTCTATTATTCCATTCTTTGTGATTCTGTTGGAATAACCTGTTTATGCGAAGTACCACATACATGGTGAAACTCTTCTATTATTAGTTCTTTTTATTATTACATTTGGAATATATCGTCATGCATGCGTTACGCCGGACACTGGTTCCATTATTTATTATTATGTTGGAATAAACATCATGCATGCGATTTCATCGTATGCATGGTGATTTCGTTGTTATTCCATTCTTTATTATTCGTGCCGGAATATCACATCGCATTTACTGGGACCGGTTCCATTATTTATTATTACATTGGAATAACATGTCTGCATGCGATTCTATCGCATGTATGGTGATTTCGTTGTTGTTCCATTCTTTATTATTACGCCGGAATATCACATCTCGTGCGTTTACTTGGGACTGGGTTCTATTATTTTATATTACGTTGGAATAACTCCGCATGCATGCGGTCTATCGCATGCATGGAGATTTCTGTTGTTATTCCATTCTTTATTTTTCTGTCGGAATATCCTGTTTGTGCGTTTACGCCGGACATGGTTCCATTATTTATTATTTTGTTGGGAATAACCTGTATGTACAGTCTACCACACGCATGGTGAATCCTTCTGTTATTCCATTCTTTATTATTCTATTCGAATAACCTGCATGTGTGGATTACCACATGCATGGTGAATGATCATTTGTATTTATTCCTTATTAAATTGTGGAAATGATCTATTTACATTGATTATGATGAGAGTCATAATAAAAGCATTGGACAGATGATAATCATGGGTATATGAAGTATTAGTAAGTGTTATGATGAGTTATGTTGGTTATTATGAGAAAACATGAAAGTATCTTAGAAATCACAAAGAGTTAAAAATCAGATTTTGGTGAAAATCTAACATAAAATTCAATTGATCATATCTCCTATTATATTTCGAATTTTTGAGTGTGGTCAAGACCTAGAGTTAGATCTATGAGTTTACTAACTTATCCAAGTGGAATCACTAGAAAAGGTGTTGTAGATTTTTGTGTGGACTATTTTTAGCAAATGAGTCAACAGCTGCAAATTACGAAAAAGCTACTGCCCATAATTTTGTAAGGGCTATTTCGGCCACTTAATTTGTGAGAAAAATTCTGGCTTATTGGGACATGAAATTATACGGTATAAGGTACCTCCTGTCCAAAAATGAGCTCATTCTGACTTAAAATGAGCAATTTATGACCATTTCAATATTTATGTTTTTTCGACAAAAAATGACATAATCGGAGTTCTATAACTCCGATGACCATGAAATTTAAAATGGTAGCTCACATTAACATGTGTAAGATCCTGCCAAGATTTGGGAATTTCTGGAATTAAACTTGAGGTAGCTAATTTCTTAAGGAATTAATTAGAAATTGATTTTTGAAAAATAGTAAATGAGTTTTAAAAATTCCGAGAAAAATATATGTTCATTATGGGACTATATTACGCTAAATCACGAGTAAAAGAAATATTTTTGGGACTGATTTGGTATTTTTCATGAAAATGGTTTAGTTACTGAACATATGAGTTAAATATGTTATGTGAAGTAACAAAGTTAAAAATAGGATTTTATGGCTTGGAAATCCTATATAAGGTATATATGATTTTTGATAAGGGATTTGATCATTGGTGATGAAATCTTATGAGTATGGCATTCTTGAAATGATTAAATGCATTATTTGGTAAAGGGTAAACAATTGAAATAAATTATTTATAAGTTTAAGAAGTGATTAAAATATTGTTATGATATTAATAATATTAGATTATGAGTTTATTAAGTGATTGATAATATTTGGATAAATTTAAAGTCTTTAATATTTATCCTTGTTTTAGTTTGATTAATGCTTATATCATTGTCATCATCCTCATGCTTATATGGTGATGAAAGTTATCTTTGGCTTACGTGCAAAGAGGGACTGTTGTTTATTGAATTATATATCTTTGACTTACGTGCAAAGATAGATTGTTGATTATTGGTTTTATTGTTGTATATCTTTGGCTTACGTGCAGAGATGGACTTGGTATGATTATGACCAGAGATTATTCGGTATAGTCATGACCATTAATTATTTAAAGAATATCCTTGGCCTGTAGTGCAAGGATGATTTGAGGATGTGGATTATTTATTAAGCTGAGTCTCAGCGATAAAAGTGATGAAAAACTTTTAAAACATAGAAGATAGTAGATTTTATTCTCTACTTAACTCTTCTAATGGATTGCTTGTTCCGCTGCAGTTAAACCTGATGTCTATTGTGTTTTATCAGTTTAACATTGTTAAAGACTAATAGTAATTTATTCTGCATTATCTTAGTCATAATATTTCTTATTGGGCTAGTTGAGCTCACCCTTTCCTTCACTGTTCTCTTCAGGAAATGAGAATATAGTTGGGACGAGTCGGGGAACGGAGTGATGGTTCAGAAGATAGCATTAGTAGTCCTCACTATTCTGTTAAATAGTGTGACAATAAATGTAATGAGGACTCTATTGAGTGTGGATATTGTCTAGATGACAATATCCTTATTAAAACTCTTTGATTATGTTTTGTCGTATTTTACATGACTGTTGTATAAGTAAGTTATATTTGTATTTTGTACCATGTATTTGGCGACTCAAGATGGGTGATGTATACCTATTTTTTGGGGCGTCACAGTTGGTATCAAAGCTTAAGGATATGATCCCTGGCTGAGATGTGAGATAAAAACTAGGAGGGGAGAGACGGGGAATTCCTTCGCTAGTATGACCTACCTTAGTTTATTTGGAATTTAATTGGTCGGTCAGAGTATAGGGATAATATGTGATAGGTCAATTAACCCTTGTTTTGTGACAGTGTTTGAAAATGGTATCTGAAAATGTTGAGATAAGCAATGGAGCAAAATAATATGACCAATATCGCAAAGACGAGGCTAAGTTTATGGGTTATCCGGTTTGCATCCCATTTGGTCGATAATGAGGAGCGAATGACGCGAATGTTTCTAAGAGGTTTGAAACCCGATATACGTCAATACCTCATTTCTCATAAAATTTGTTTATATTCAGATGTTGTGAATAGGGCTTAGTTATTGGAGCGCGATAATGAGTCAGCACAACCAAAAGGCAACGACCAACAACACGATAATAATCGTATCGGTGGCAACGACCATCAGAACAATGATAACCATCGTGGGGAAAATTATCATGCCAAGAATGGTAACCACTTCGGTGGTAATCATGGCCAAGATAATAGAAATGGAAATTTCAAGAAGATAAGGTCATTTAGCTCAATTTTGTCGTGCACCAAAGTCAAGTCCAGCTGGGACGGTGGCACCAAAGGCGGATACGAACACAACAAAGTCGGTGGTTTCAGGAAGAGCATTTTTCGTGACTTCTCCAAAAAGCGAGTAACCCGAACGAAGTTAGCACGGGTTAGTTAATTATAAATTCTTGCGAAGTCTATACCTTATTAGATACCGGTTCTACCTATTCTTTTATATCTCTTGCTTGCGTTCAATGTTTAAATTTGACTCCGAAGAAGTTAGACTTTGATTTATTGGTTGAAACTGCGTTAGGAGAAACCTTCATTACATGTGCTATCCAAGTCTTGGGATGAGGGGAACAGTTTTGAATGATATTTCTATTATTAATAAATTTCCTAATGTATTCTTGAAGACTTCTTAGCCTACTTAGAGCGTGAAATCAAATTTTGTATTGACCCCAGTAAAAAACCCATTCCTAAAACCCTCAAATATTTCTTTACCTAAAACGATCGTATAATGCGCCAAAGACGTTGGCTCGAGCTGTTGAAGATTACGATCGTACCATTAAATACCATCGTGGGAAAGTGAACGTGGTAGCGGACGTGTTAAGTAGAAGATCATATGCGTTTATGAGTGCGAAGTTGTTAACACAAAGACCTATTTCGTATAACTTACAAATGATGAAGATAGAGTTAAAGACTCTAGGGACCTACGTGAAGATAACGAATATACGATTAGAATCGACTTTAGTCGATAAAGTTAAAACCGTGTAAGCGACATACTCAGAGCTGATGAATATGAAGAAGAAGGTTCAAGATGGCATTACCTCAACCCTCGATTTTATTGGCCCATTTGAAATCCTCGATCGAGTAGGAACTGTGGCCTATAAACTCTCTTTACCACCAAGTATGTCGCGTGTTCATAATATTTTCACATTTCGATATTACGTAAATATGTGGATGAACTGAACCACATTATTGAATTAGAACTAGACGAGATAGCAGAAGATTTAACGTATGAGGAGATACGTGTTAAAATCTTTGATAAGAAGGATCACATTCGACACTCAAGGTTATACCTCTTGAGTTAGAATTTGAAATGAAGTCAAGGTATCCTCATCTCTTCGGCATACCAGGTACGTACGTAAATTTTGAGGGCAAAATTTCATAAGGAGGGGAGATTGTGAGACCCCAAATTTTATGAATAAAGATTTAAAGTTCTCGTAATTTTTTTTTTAATATTATGGTATGGATTTGATATAATGTTATAGTTGTGGGTAGTATTTATAAATTTTGCAAAGTATGCAAGTTGTTATAAAATATTCGTTTAGTCGGGGAATATTCTTTTTGTCGGGAATATCCGTACGACGGCACAATTATTGGTGAACCCACAACGGAAGTATTGTCGTAGTAATAAAATGACAGAATTATTTTTATGAAAATAAAAGCGGAAGTTTTACTGTTAAAACTGTTGAACTACTCGGTAGTAAAAAGTACGATGTCTGGCGTGGTTGCATAGTAGCACACGGTATTGGTTATTAATGCTTACATGATAAGTTACTCAGTTATACTCAATTATTGCTACAGTAATTGCTGCATCATATCTCTTATATTATTGATTCGATTATTGCCACAGTATCATCTGCATTATATGATATATTATTAAATCAATAATTGAGACAACAAAGTTATTCATATTATTAAATTGCAATATTTACAATGTCTAGAAGTTCTGCCAAGGAGAGGTTTGGTCACCTAATTGCGCACCAATAGGGAGAAATTCTTATTGGAAAGCCCCCTCTTTCCTGGGAACGACCTGGTTGTTAAATATTGTGAGTTATGATATTAATGATGAATAAGTTCGTGTTGATTAAAGATGAATTTGATAGTTCCATTGTGTTGGGATTATTTGTGTTAGTAGAATCGACATTTATTTCGATAATAATTGATGTCTGGAGATTATATTGTCCAATCGGGTATTCAGGGCACTTTTCATGTTAGAGTACTATTCACGAGTTACTATTCACAAGTTACTATTTATGAGTTACTATTAACGAGATACTATTCACTAGTTACTATTGAGTCACATTCATCTACTATTAGGGGAGTTGGTGCAAGATTAATGATACTTGTATGACTAAGTTAAAAATGGAGGTATAGATGGAGGTATTATACTGTAATTAATTTTTTCACATGTTTAGAACTATTGAGTCACATGATTTACTATTGATTCACATGATTTACTATTAAGGGAGGTGGTGCAAGTTTGATAATACTTGGATGACTGAAGTAAAAATGAAAGAAAAGCTGGAGGTATTGTACTGTAATATTTCGAACCCCAAAACGTGCAATTATCGAAACTATATTTTCTTATAAATAGAAGCTCATTCTTCCTTCATTTCTCACCAATTCACTAAAGCTTTAGAGCCATTATTATAGAGAGAAATTATAGAGAGAAAGAAGAAAAGAAGTCTACTACCTCATTATTCTAGTATCCAGTCTTCTTTTGAGGTAAGGGGTATTGTTCGTTTGTATTCATAAAGAGAATTATTTCTTTCAATACTCGTAAGAGTTGTTATTCCATTCTTTATTATTATGTTGGAATAACTTATTTATGCGAAGTACCGCATACATGGTGAAATTCTTCTATTAATCCATTCTTTGTGATTCTGTTGGAATAACCTGTTTATGCGAAGTACCGCATATATGGTGAAACTCTTCTATTATTCCTTTCTTTATTATTCTATCAGAATATCCATTCTGTACGTTTACGCCGGACCTGGTTCCATTATTTATTATTCTGTTGGAATAACTTGTATGTGCAGTCTATCGCATGCATGGTGATTTCTGTTGTTATTCTATTCTTTATTATTCTGTCGGAATATCATGTCTGTACATTTATGCTTGGGACTGGTTCCATTATTTATTATTCATTGGAATAACTTTGTTTGTGCGATCTATCGCATGCATGGTGATTTGTTGTTATTCCATTCTTTATTATTATTCGTTGGAATATCACATGCGTATGCGCTTTTTATTTGGACTGGTTCCATTATTTATTATTCTTTGGAATAACACATGCATGCGATCTATCGCATGCATGGTGATTTCATTGTTATTCCATTCTTTATTATTCATTCGAATATCACATCATGCGTTTACGTGGGACCGGTTCCATTATTTATTATTACATTGGGAATAACTTTATGCATACGATCTATCGCACGCATGGTGAATCCTTTGTTATTCCATTCTTTATTATTCTTGTTGGAATAACTCATATGTGTGTGGATTACCACATGCATGGTGAATGATCCTTTTGTATTCATTCCTTATTAAATTGTGGAAATGATCATTTACATTGATTATGATGAGAGTCATAATAAAAGCATTTAGATGAGATGAAAATCATGGGTATATAAAGTTTTAGTAAGTGTTATGATGAGTTATGTTGGTTATTATGAGAAAACGTGAAAGTTTCTTAGAAATCACAAAGAGTTGAAAATCAGATTTTGGTGAAAATGGAACATGAAATTCAATTGATCATATCTCCTATTACATTTTGAATTTTTGAGTGTGGTCAAGTCCTAGAGTTAGATCTATGAGTTTACTAACTTATCCAAGTGGAATCACTAGAAAAGGTGTTGTAGATTTTCGTGTGGACTGTTTTTAGAAAATGAGTCAAAAGCTGCAAATTACGAAAAAGCTACTGGCCATAATTTTGTAAGGGCTATTTCGGCCACTTAATTTATGAGAAAAATTCCGGCCTTTTGGGACATGAAAGTATACGGTATAAGGTACCTCCTGTCCAAAAATGAACTCATTCCGACTTAAAATGAGCAAGTTATGACCATTTCAATATTTAGGTTTTTCCGACGAAAAATACCATAACCAGAGTTCTATAAATCCGATGACCATGAAATTTAAAATGGAAGCTCACATTAACATGTGTAAAATCCTGCCAAGATTTAGGAATTTTTGGAGTTAAACTTGAGGTAGCTAATTTTTTAAGGAATTAATTAGAAATTGATTTTTGAAAAATAGTAAATGAATTTTAAAAATTCGAGAGAAAAATATATGTTCATTATGAGACTATATCTCGCTAAATCCGGAAAAGAAATATTTTTGGGACTGATTTGGTATTTTACATGAAAATAGTTTTGTTACGAACATATGAGTTAAATATGTTATGTGAAGTAACAAAGTTGGAAAATAGGATTTTATGGCTTGGAAATCCTATATAAGGTATATGCAGATTTTTGATAAGGGATTTGATCATTGGTGATGAAATCTTATGAGTATGGCATTCTTGGAATGATTAAATGCATTATTTGGTAAAGGGTAAATAATTGAAATAAATTGTTTATAAGTTTAAGAAGTGATTAAAATATTGTTATGATATTAATAATATTAGATTATGAGTTTATTAAGTGATTGATAATATTTGGATAAATTTAAAGTTTTTAATATTTATCCTTGTTTTAGTTTGATTAATGCTTATATGGTGATGAAAGTTATCTTTGGCTTACATGCGAAGAGGGACTGTTGTTTATTGAATTATATATCTTTGGCTTACGTGCAAAGATGGATTGTTGATTATTAGTTTTATTGTTGTATATCTTTGGCTTACTTGCAGAGATGGACTTCGTATGATTATGACCAGGGATTATTCGGTATAGTCATGACCATTGATGATTTAAAGAATATCCTTGGCCTGTAGTGCAGGGATGATTTGAGGATGTGGATTATTTATTAAGCTGAGTCTCAGCGATAAAAGTGATGAAAAACTTTTAAAACATAGAAGATAGTAGACTTTATTCTCTACTTAACTCTTCTAATGGATTGCTTGTTCCGCTGCAGTTAAACTTGATGTCTATTGTGTTTTATCAGTTTAACATTGTTAAAGACTAATGATAATTTATTCTGCATTATCTTAGTCATAATATTTCTTATTGGGCTAGTTGAGCTCACCCTTTCCTTCACTGTTCTCTTCAGGAAATGAGAATATAGCTGGGACGAGTCGGGGAACGGAGTGATGGTCCAGAAAATAGCATTAGTAGTCCTCACTATTCTGTTAAATAGTATGACAATAAATTTAATGAGGACTTTATTGAGTTTGGATATTGTCTAGATGACAATATCCTTATTAAAACTCTTAGATTATGTTTCGTCGTATTTTACACGACTGTTGTATAAGTAAGTTGTATTTGTATTTTGTACCATGTATTTGGTGACTCAAGATGGGTGATGTATACCTGTTTTGTAGGCGTCACAACTTAGGTTGCTCCTAGCTTTGAATTGCTTCAATCTTTGTCGGGTTAATAGATATTCCATGATTTGATATCACGTGCCCAAGGAATGCTACTTTCTCAAGCCAGAACTCGCATTTCTTCAACTTGGCATATAGCTTGTTTTCATAAATCTTTTGAAGTATCAGCCTCAAGTGTTTTTCATGATCTTCACAGTTTTTGAAATAAATGAGGATGTTATCAATAAAAATGACCACAAAGTGATCCAAATATTCCTTGAATACTCGGTTTATCATATCCATGATTGCAGCAGGAGCATTAGTCAATCCAAAAGACATGACTAGGAATTCGTAATGCCCATACCGAGTTTTGAAAGCAGTCTTTGGAATGTCATCAGTTTTAATATTTAATTGATGATATCCAGAACGAAGATCGATCTTTGAAACGAATTTGGCGCCTTGCAACTGGTCAAAAAGATCATCAATACGAGGTAACGGGTACCTATTTTTGATGGTGACATGATTCAACTCCCGATAATCAATACAAAGTCGCATACTTCTATCTTTCTTCTTCACGAATAGAATAGGAGCACCCCAAGGATCTGTACTAGGACAAATGAAACCAATGTCTAACAATTCTTGTAGTTGGGTTTTTAACTCCTGAAGTTCGATAGGAGCCATTCGATATGGGGCTTTGGAAATGGGTTTTGTACCAGATTCAAGGTCGATACAAAATTCAATTTCACGCTCTGGGGGTAGGCAAGGAAGTTCTTTAGGGAATACTTTAAGAAATTTATTAACAATAGAAATATCATTCAAATCTGACGTATTTTTATTTAAATCTGTGACATGAGCTAAGAAAGCTTGACATCCATTTTTCAATAAACGAATAGCTTTATGGCTTGATATGACAGTGATTGACTTTAGTAGTTTGGTTGCTTGAATTCGTATAATAGGTTGGCTAGGAATATGAAAGCTAACAACCTTACGAAAACAATCGATTTTAGCATGATGAGTAGTTAACCAATCAATCCCTAAAATCACATCAAATACAAGTATTTTCAAAGAGATAAGATCGACAGGTAACGCGTTGTTACTGATTTGAATCAAACAAGACTTATAAATAGTGGATGTAATGAAGGTTTCTCCTAACGGAGTTTCAGCAGATAAATCAAAGTTTAATTTCTCTGAAGTTAAATTTAAACGTTGAGCGCAAGTAGGAGAAATAAAGGAATGGGTAGAACCGGTATCAAATAAGGTATAGACTTTGCTAGAGTTTATGATTAGCTTACCTGTGATCACCTTGTTCAGATTCCTCGCTTTTTGGGAGGTTACGATAAACGCTCTCCCTTGAACTACCGGTTTTGTCTTGTCTGGGACGGCCTTTGATGCCTCCATCCCAGCTGGACTTAACTTTGGTGCATGAAAAAATTTGGCTAGGTGACCTTCTCTTCCACAATTGTAACATGTTTTGGACTTCTGCGTACAGTTTGGACTGATGTGTCCCTCCCCTCCGCATTTATAACATAATGACCGCATCCATATTCTCCTTCCTTAACAACAAGAAATTTGGTCTTGGCGTCTTTCCATCATTATTGAATCTCCTCTTCTTGAAATTTCCACTTCTATTATCTTGGCCATGATTACCACGGATGTGGTTACCATTTCTGGCATTTTGATTCCCTCCACGTTTGTTGTCACCGCTTCGATGACTGCTACCACTGGTATTATCGACTTGCCGGCTGCTCTCTCTTGGTTGGGTTGACTCATTATCATGCTCCAATTACTGAGCCCTATTTACAACATCTGAATACAAACACAGTTTGTGAGAGATAAGGTAGTGATGTATCTCGGGTTTCAAACCTCTTAGAAACATCCGCGCCATTCTGTCCTCATTATCAACCAAGTATGATGTAAATCCGGACAACTCGGCAAACTTAGCTTCGTACTGCATCATGATCATATTGTTTTGCTCTAGTTTGATGAACTCTACCTCCTTCATATGACGAATACTTTCGGGAAAGTACTTGTCGTTGAACAGTTCTTGGAACTTCTCCCAAGACATCTTTAGTGCGGCTGGCTGAGTACGCTTTACAGATTCCCACTAGTAATCTACCTCTCCTCGCAACATGAAGGTGGTAAAGGGAACCTTTTGCTCCTCGGAGCATCCCAAGACATCCAATATCTTGGTGATCTACTTTATCCATGTCTCCTTCTTAAGTGGTTTTGGCTCTCCCAAAAACTTCGGTGGTCCCAGCTCCTTGAACTTCTTAGCGGTGACCATCCGAGAGTTGCCAATGCTTCCACCTGCATTTTGAACAGGAGCTGCTCTCGCCTGATGTTGCATGAATTGTATAAAGCCTCTGAGCATCCCATCATTCATCATTTGATCGGTGTTGTTATTTACCTGAGGATTATTGTCTTCCTGTTGCACATTATCCTGGGTATTGATCATTGGTGACTCAACAGTCTCATGTGCTTTCTTGCTAATCTCAACATTTTCAGATACCATTTTCAAACACTGCCACAAAACAAGGGTTAATTGACATGTCACATACTATCACTTTACTCTGACCGACCAATTAAATACCAAATAACTTAGGTAGGTCATACTAGCGAAGGAATTCCCCATCTCTCCCCTCCTAGTTCTTGTCTCACATCTCAGCTAGGGATCATATCCCTAAGCTCTGATACCAAATGTGACGCCCCCAAAATAGGTATACATCACACATCTTGAGTCACCAAATACATGGTACAGAAATCAAATACAAACTTCTTTAATACAACTGTCGTGTAAAAATACGACAAAACATTGTTGAGTTTTTACATGAATATTGTCTTCTAGACAATATCCAAATTTAAATTCAATCCTCATTACATTTATTATCACACTAAGTAGAGAGGACTGCTAAAACAATCATCTCGGACCATCACTCTATTCCCCGACTAGTCCCGGCTACGTTCTCATTTCCTGAAGAGAACAATGAAAGCAAAAGGGTGAGCTCAACTAGCCCAATAAGAAATATTATGACTAAGATAATGCAGAATAAATTTTCATTAGCCTTCAACAGTGTTAAACTGATAAAATACAATAAACATCAAGTTTAACTGCAGCGGAATAAGAAATCCATTAGAAGAGTCAAGTAGAGCATGATATCTACTATCTTCTATGATTTAAAAAGTTTTTCATCAACTTTATCGCTGAGACTCAGCTTAATAAATAAACCACATCATCGAATCATCCCTACACTATGGGCT
The DNA here is from genome assembly GCA_020205615.1 of Panax quinquefolius. Lineage (NCBI taxonomy): Eukaryota > Viridiplantae > Streptophyta > Magnoliopsida > Apiales > Araliaceae > Panax > Panax quinquefolius. The sequence goes on from CM035157.1 coordinate 103,163,868, forward strand.
AAGGATATTCATGTAATCATCAATGGTCATGATTATACCGAATAATCAATGGTCACAATCATACCAATAACTGTCCATCAATGCACTATGGGCCAATAAGGAATTTTACCACATCATTTATAACATTATGGGTCATGATTATACCGAATGATCCCTGGTCATAATTATACCAATAAACAGTCCATCTATGCACGTAAGACAATGATGACTTTCATCACAATATAAGCATGAGGATGATGACAATGATATAAAAATTCAATTAAAAGAAAGCAAAGGATAAATTTTTAAAGATTTATAATTTAATTTATCCAGAATTCAATAATGATCAAATTGCCAACATGATACTGCTTTGTGGAGTAAAATTTAAGAATGATATTTTATCAAAAATGATTTGGACCAAAAAGAAATCAATTTTTGTCATGAATAGTACTCCGGGTGAATAGTACCCCGTGAAAAGTACTTCGGGAATAGTATCCCATGAATAGTACTTTGTAAAAAGTACTCGTGAATAGTATTTCATGAATAGTACTTTGTGAATAGTACCCGTGAATAGTACTTTGTGAATAGTACCGTATAAATGAATAGTACTCATGGATAGTACTCCGGTATGAAAAGCTTAAAATTTAACAAGAATGTGCAGAAAATATCCTTGTGAAACGATACTAGATGAAGCGCAAATTTCAAGGATATTCTACTAATTTCACGGAGTATAGAATCAATACTTTAACAGAATGAGGGTATATTCAGGAATATGAGACGAAATAATATTACTCACATACAATAGAGTATGGAAGAAAATATTATTCCTTATGAACACTGAACAAAAATAATATCCCTTACCTCAGAAGAAGACTGGATACTGGAATAGTGAGGTAGCAGAATTCTCTTCTTCTTTCTCTCAATAGCTTCTCTCTCTATAGCTTTGATAAGTGGATTTTATACCTACTTATTGAATACCAATTCACACGAACTATGCCCATCTCAAGTACATTTTAGTGTCTTTTTAGTTGCATTTCATGTTATTTTGCATTGCATTTACTTAAAACTCCTTTTGGTGAAAAAAGTGCAAGAAATGGCCTAATTTGGTGGTATTAGAGGGCACGAGGCTAATTGACACATGAAGCGAGGCACAAGCTGGGAGATGTGTGGCATGAGGATCAAGTGGAGCAAAAGCCTAAGCATGGATGGACAAAGGAAGGAGCAGCAGAACAGATAAGTTGCGCAATGCAGAACCGTAATTCAAAGTTGCGAAGCCAGCTACTACGGCGGCAGACAAGATTGGGGATGCGACGCTGTGAAAGCACCCTTACCGACAACATTACACATCGCAAGTCGCGCTACGCGCGAGAGGATTACCTTTGAGGCACGCCTTGCCGCTGTGACGATACTGAAATTGTTGATTTGTTTTATTTTAATTTTTAATTAAAAGGGTTGTAATTGATTAAAATGATATCTAACTGGTGTCAGGCGTATCTTTGATTACTTTTTACGTATTTTCATAGTAGGAACTAGGGTTTACATATTGAGGGAGATTTCAACATAGAACGAAGCTTAAACTCCTAATTCTCAAATTCTTCTTGGTATTTTCTATCATTGTGGATTATCATTATTATTTTTCTGGAATTATATGAGGATTTGAACGTTAACTTTGGTCTATAATCAGCAATTGGGTTTGATCGTTTTTATCCTTCTCTTTCAATTGTTTGCTTATTAACCATGTTTAGCTTTGATCCCATAATGGCTTTTGGTTCAGTCATGAACTAAACTCCATTATGGGATTCAAACGGATTTTAATATGTATTTTAGTTGCATGCTTGATTGCTGGAGTTGTTTTATATATCATATGGAAACTCTATCATGATTGTTTTACATGTATGAATGCTTGATCACCATTCGTTTTAGTACTTGTATGGAATTGACAATGAACTTGCAAGTATGGATTGTAATCATGATAGCATACGTATATGGGGCTGTTTTATATGGCTTGTGTATTTCGTGAACTAGATAGACATATACTGTTTCACCGTATGAGTTAAAATAAGGGCTTACGCTTAAATTCAGTATGATTGCAATTTCACATAGACATATAGTGATTTTGGTTATATTGATGATTACATGGAGTCTATCGCTTGTGGATCTTTGTGTAAGTAGGTCATAAATACGTTGAAAATGGCTATGACTCTATTAGTGCTCTTGACTACTTTTCTTTGATATGTGAACAATTCTTGCATGATAGTGGTAATTAGATGAAGTATTAAATGAAGTTAGGATCCCATTATTTCTAGACTTGATTTATTATATTTTTATTCGTGTTTTAGTTGATATTTGCAATTAGAGTAATTCACAAATATAGTCATTAGTTTAAGCATATAAGTATAGTGATTTAATTGATGCATAGTAGTTTTAATTTGACAACTTTCTCTGTGGAATCGATACTTTACTTACTCTGTATTACTTGTTGACACATGTATGCTTGCATGAGTTAAAGCTCTTTTATCATAACTGAAAAAGAGGCAACAAGTTTTTGGTGTCGTTGCTGGGGAAAGGCGTTTAATTTAAATAATTATCATCAGTTTCAAGCTATATTGTATGACTTAGACAATTCTAATCGTTTCTCGTTTCTATTTTTGTTTTTTTTTTGGTTTCAGGTACTTGTAGATTTTTAAGCACACGCGATCATCTAACTCAGAATTAACACCAGCACAGGATAATATTAACGGAAGAGGTTGGAAAGCAAGTGTGCGGAGAAATTTACAAGCTCAGTTAGAGACTACTACAGTTAGTATGACAGAATAACAGAGAATTGAGCAAAGAGAAGAGCACCGGGCTCTAAGGGACTATTACATGCCAAATATAAATGGACTACAGTTTAGCATAGTCAGACTGGCGACAGCAGCCAATACTTTTGAGATTAAACTGGGCACTATTCAGATGGTGCAGAATTCGGTATAGTTTAGGGGTGCTGCTATGGATGATCCGAATGAACACCTGTTGAGTTTCATCGAGATTTGTGATACATTCAGATACAACGGTGTGACGGAGGATGCTATCAGACTTAGGCTATTCCCATTCTCATTGAGGGATAAGGCTAGAAGTTGGCTACATTCTTTGTCATCAGGGTCAATCACTACATGGGAGGACTTAGCACAGAAATTTTTAGCCAAGCTCTTTCCAATGGCTAAGACTGCAAAAATGAGGACAGCTATCTCGCAGTTTGAGCAACAATAGGGCGAGTCCTTATATGAAGCATGGGAGAGATATAAAGAGATGCTGAGGAAGTGTCTTTATCACGGTATGCCAGATTGGATGGTGATCAACTCATTTTACAATGGATTGGGATGACAGTCGAGACCTATTGTGGATGCAGCTGCAGGAGGGGCATTATGGGCAAAGAGCTATGACGAGGCCTATACACTTATCGAGACTATGGCTGCAAATGATTACCAGAATCCTACATCTCGGATGCTATAGCCCAAAGTTGCAGGTGTGTTGGAGGTAGATCTTATTACCCAGTTGTCGGCACAGATGGCAGCGATGGCAAAGAAGATAGATACATTGACAGACAGCAAAGTAAAAATAGTTGTTTTCGTATGTGAGATTTGTGCAGGGTCACACTCGACGGATCAATGTGCTATCAGCTCAGAGTCGGTACAGTATATGGGCAATTATAGGAAAGATTAAGGACAGTTTCAGAACACATACGACCCCAACAACCGAAACCATCCAAACTTTAGTTGGTCAAATAACCAAGGAAATCAGCAGAATCAGTTTCAGCCACAGTTTTCATTAAAACCACCGCTTCCACCGGGATTTTCTCAACAACAACAACATCACACTCCAACTGCACCACAGCCAGAAAAGAAATCAGAAATGGAGGAGATGATGTTGAAATACATGGCAAACATGGAAGTTATGATTAAAAGCCAAGCAGTGGCTATCAAGAATCTGGAGACTCAAATGGGGCAAATGGCGAGCATGCTCAACAACAGGCCCCAAGGTTCATTGCCAAGTAATACAGAGAAAAATCCAAGAAGAGACGGGAAGGAACATTGTCAAGCGATCACATTGAGATCTGGAAAAAACACAGCAGACACTACAAGTCGTGCGCCCACGCATGTTTGTATTGAAGATGCTTGCAGCATGCCATGAGGCGAAACAAATGATCAAGAGAAAGAATAGTTGGAAAATCAAAGTCATGGCAGGCCTGGACGAGGATAAAGCAGGTTCAGAGGAAAAGATTAACAGTTCAGTACCAACAGTTCACCCTCGAGTTCCATATCCGCAAAGATTAAACAAGCAGAGGGAAGATAAGCAATTCAGCAAATTTTTGGAGGTCTTTAAAAAACTGCAAATCAATATACCATTCGCCGAGGCATTGGAAAAAATGTCAAGCTATGCAAAGTTCATGAAGGGTATATTGTCAAGGAAGCGAAGACTAGATGAATTTGAGACAGTAGCCTTGGCAGAGGAATGCGCAAGCTTCAAACAGAACTACCTCCAAAGCTAAAAGATCAAGGCGCTTTACTGATTACATGCACGATCGAAAAGATAAACTTCGAAAAGTATTTATGTGATCTTGGGGCAAGTATTAATCTGATGCCCTTGTCAGTGTTTAATCAGTTTGGATTGCCGGCTCCAAGGCCGATAAACATTTCTTTGCAGCTAGCTGACAGATCCATCACGTATCCACCAGGAATTGTTGAAGATGTATTAGTGAAAGTGGATAAATTTATCTTTCTGGCTGACTTTATCATCTTAGATTATGAGGAAGACAAGAGTATACCGATCATACTGGGGAGACCATTCTTAGCCATAGGAAAGACTTTGATAGATGTGCAAAAAGGGGAACTCACTATGCGTGTACATGATCAAGAGGTTACCTTTTACGTCTTCAAAGCCATGAAGTTCCTAGTAGATGAAGAGGACTGTTTCCTAGTTGATTAAGTGAATCAGGTTCTAAATGATGAAGTACAGAGTCTAGTGGATTATGAACCTTTAAGGAATATCATTGATGAGAACTCAGGTTTGGAGGACGAGGAATTCGATGAATTTGTGCAATATCTGGATACTGCTCCACAATTTAGGAAATTCAGACCACCTGTCGAGCCATTGACAAAAGCTGGTGAAGCCTCAGTAAAGTTAAAGCCATCTCTTGAGACACCTCCAGAGCTGGAGTTAAAACCACTTCCAGAACATCTCAGGTACGCATTTTTAGGTTCGGATTCGAAATTACCTGTGATTATTGCTTCTGTACTAACATCTTTTCAGGAAGAAAAATTGCTACGAGTGCTTCGAGAGTTCAAATCAGCTATTGGATGGACCATAGCAGATATCAAAGGGATCAGCCCTTTGTATTGCATGCATAAGATCCTGATGGAAGATGGTAGTAAGCCGTCAGTTGAGCAACAAAGAAGGCTTAATCCGATAATGAAAGAAGTGGTCAAGAAAGAGGTAGTGAAATGGTTAGATGTAGGAATAATTTATCTGATCTCAGACAACTCATGGGTGAGCCCAGTGCAGTGTGTTCTGAAAAAGGGTGGCATGACAGTCGTGACTAATGAAAATAATGAGTTAATTCCAACACGCACAGTGACGGGGTGGAGAGTCTGCATGGATTACCGTAGGCTCAACAAAGCTACAAGGAAAGATCATTTTCCACTACCATTCATTGATCAGATGTTAGAAAGATTAGCGGGTCATGAGTATTATTGCCTTTTGGATGGATATTCAGGCTACAATCAGATTATGATAGCTCTAGAAGACCAGGAAAAGACTACCTTCACATGTCCATACGACACTTTTGCTTTTAGAAGGATGTCTTTCGGATTATGCAATGCTCCAGCCACCTTTCAGAGATGCATAATGGCTATATTTTCCAGACATGGTGGAGCAGAATGTGGAAGTATTTATGGATGATTTCTCGGTCTTTGGGGACTCGCTTGATTTATGCCTTGAGAATCTGGTTATGGTGTTGAAGAGATATGTTGAGACGAACTTAGTGCTGAACTGGGAAAAATGCCATTTCATGGTGCAGGAAGGAATCATACTTGGACACAAGGTTTCGATGAAGGGACTTGAGGTGGATAGGGCGAAACTGGACACAATTAAGAACTTGCCACCACCTACTTCAGTAAAAGGTGTTCGCAATTTTCTGGGATATGCAGGTTTCTACCACAGATTTATCAAGGATTTCTCCAAGATAACCAAACCACTATGCAGTCTATTGGAGAAGGATATACAGTTTAACTTTGATGAATCCTGCGTGTCGGCATTTGAGAACTTAAAGAGAAAACTAACTTCAGTACATGTGATTACCGCACCAGATTGGGAATTGCCATTTGAGTTGATGTGTGATGACAACGATTATGCTGTAGGGGCTGTTTTGGGGTAAAGGAAAGAAAAGATTTTTCATGTGATATATTAAGCCAACAAGACCCTTACAGATGCACAGCTGAACTACACTACAACAGAGAAAGATTTATTGGCAGTAGTGTACGCCTTTGATAAATTTTGAGCATATCTGATTGGCACAAAGGTGATAGTGTATATGGATCATGTGGCAATTCGACATTAATGGCAAAGAAGGATGCAAAACCCCGGTTGATCAGATGGATTTTACTACTACAGAAATTTAATTTAGAGATCAAAGACTGAAAGGGCACTAAAAACCAAGTGGCGGGCCACTTATCGCGACTAGAGAATCTGGAAAGGCAGGCAGACAATAACGTTATGATCAATGAGACATTTCCAGATGAGCAGTTATTTGTGGTGAAAGGGGAAGTGCCATGGTTTGCAGATTATGCGAATTATTTGGTGAGTAAGAAGGTACCTTCTGACTTAGTGGGTTATCAAAAGAAGAAATTTCTGCATGCGGTTAAATGGTATATATGGGATGAGCCTTACTTGTTTAAACAGTGTTCTGATTAAATTATAAGGAGGTGTATTCCGTATAGTGAGACCGAGGGGATTTTGCAGGATTGTCATGCTTCGGGGTATGGAGGTCACTATGGAGGAGAAAGAACAGCAGCTAGAGTACTACAAACAGGATTTTATTGGCCAACAATTTTCAAGGATGCACACAGTTTTGTCCAGCGATGTGATAGATGTCAGCGAGTGGGGAACATCTTGAAAAGAAATGAAATTCCCCTGAACACGATCCTCAAAGTAGAAATTTTCGATGTGTGGGGGATTGATTTCATGGGACCTTTTGTTTCTTCCTGTGAAAATCTCTACATCTTGCTCGCAGTGGATTATGTCTCGAAATGGGTAGAAGTGGCAGCTCTCTCGACAAATGATGCCAAGGTTGTCCTAAGGTTTCTACACAGAAGTATCTTCACGAGATTTGGGACTCCAAGGGCCATCATTAGTGACGAAGGTAGTCATTTCTGCAATAAATAGTTTACAACTTTGTTGGCTAAGTATGGGGTGAACCATCGCATTGCTACAGCTTATCACCCACAAACAAATGGCCAAGCTGAAGTGTCGAATCGAGAAGTTAAGAGGATCCTTGAAAAAGTTGTGAATCCCACATGGAAGGACTGGTCGTTAAAGTTGGATGATGCAGTATGGGCTTATAGGACTGCATAAAAAAACTCCATTGGGTATGTCACCGTTTCAGCTCGTGTATAAAAAAGCTTGTCACCTTCCTATGGAGCTAGAGCATAAAGCATATTGAGTAATTCGAAAGCTCAATTTTGATTTGGAAGCTGCAGGGGAGAAAGGCCTACTCCAACTAAATGAGTTGGATGAATTCAGATTACAGGCATATGAGAATTTGAAGCTGTACAAGGAAAAGGTGAAGAAATGGCATGACCGAAAGATTATTGAGAGAGCCTTTGAACCGGGACAAAGGGTTTTGCTCTATAACTCCAGACTTTAACTTTTTCCCGAGAAGCTGAAATCGAGATGATCAGGGCCATTTACAGTGAAGACTGTCTTCCCACATGGTGCAATTGAAGTATTTGATAAGTTTTCGGACAAAACATTACTTTGGTGGTGAGTTGGACAGACATAAAGTCGCCTCAATTCTTTCTTCGACGTGAGATTCAGAGACAGTCAAGCTAATTGACTATAACTTAGCGCTTGATGGGAGGCAACCCATTATTTCTATCTCTATTTTTCTTTTTAATCATTCAATAGGGTATTTAGCTAGTTCATCTCTATTTCATTTTCGATAATTTATATGTTGTGCATAAATGAGTGCGTAGCAGAATTTGCTTTGAGAGGTGTTTGAAGTAGGATAGAGTTTATTTAGTCCTTCCTGTTGCTCATTAATTCATGCCTTAACAGTGTGCATTCATGTCCATGTAGGTATCTTCAAGTGCACTCATCATCGATATATACATTTGGGAGTAAGCAGTTTATGATATAGGAAATTGAAGACACACAAGCAAGCATGCGGCGCGCTTTACCGAAGTCAAGAGCTTATATGTCCAATCCACACCGCAACTCTCCACTCCACTTGGCTACCTGCAAGAAAGTTCTCCATTACTAGGTTAGAAATTGCGCATCTATTAATCGAGAATTGAAAATTTTAACAGGGTTTAAAACCGAGTCGTGGCTTAATTATTTTTTTTCACTGGGAAAAACAGAAGCGAACCCTTCAGCTCTCCCATAATCGCACGACTCCAAAGCTCTAATAAAAGCTCATACCTACGATTCTCTCCGCATTCGAAGTTCAAACACACACTATCATCCACGGGTATAAATCTAGGGTTCCTATTTAGGTTGTGAAGCAATGAGTTGGGGGTAATTATATCAACAGATTCTATTCATTATCAAGCAACTCATCTACCTTCTCTCTATCATCTGCACATGGATCCAAAAAGAGCACGCTCCATCTCCATCTCTTCCTCATCAGCATCTTCCTCTAGTAACCAAGAAGAGGATGTTGTGGACCACATAAAATTTATCAGTTTGGAAGCTCAGCAAGAATACTATCGGATTGTGGCCAAGCCTTTTGTGAAGGAACGGGGGTTTAAACCTGAAAAGCAAGATGGCCACCTATAGAATATGATACGTGAAAGAGACTGGGTTAGTTTGGCTGCGACTCCTATACCTATTCCCATGGGGATTGTTCAAGAGTTCTACGCGAATGCTAAGGAAATGAAAGGAGAGATAACGCTGGTTCGAGGAGTGCAGGTGGATTTTTGACATCCAGCGATCAGAGCAGTCTTCAAAATCAATGATGCACCACCGACTGGGTCTGCTAATTGGGTAGAGGGTGCGCATTTAGAAACAGATTTGACAGTAGTGATTGCTGAATTGTGCATTCCGGGAACCAAATGGAATTATAAGGCAGGGACAACTGAGCCAAAATCTTTTTTAGCATCCACCTTGAATCGGTATGCCAAAGCGTGGAATCTGTTTATCTGTGCTAAATTAGTTCCGTCAGCTCATCAGCATGAAATAACCACTGAGCGAGCTATCATTTTATGGGGCATCATCAAAGGCAAGTACATTCATGTAGGCCACCTAATTCATTAAAACATGTTGCGTTATTTGCGGGGGAGCACTACTGGGAGTATTCCACATGCATCTGTGGCAGCCATGCTTTGTACCCAATAAAGATTTTCGTGGAATAACGAGCAACTGCAGAATCCGAGCCACGACATTACGCATGCTACGTTTGCCAAGTTTAAGGATTGGACGGGTGGTGAACTGCATCTGAGAGGCTTAGGTTTTATCATCCAGCCCACATTCCCAGAGCCATCACAGCAACCCTCCCAGACAGATGAGGCGGACCCGTCGACACGACCACATGCTCCTCATGGTGATCGCCAGCTTCGAAGGTTGGAGCGAAGGGTTGATGCCATATACGATAATTTTGGAGCGTTTGCTGCGGGTCTCACGAGGGCCTTGGCCGAGGCTTTTGCATTGCAGGGAACAATGCTCGAGTGGCCTCAGTTCGGGACAACAGTGCCATATCCACCACCAGATTCACCACCCGAGGAGGGTGGTACAGCCGATCATTAGGGGAGTTTTCTATACCCTTTACCTTCATTCAATAGGGCATTGAATATTATAAGTTTGGGGGTATTGGGGTAGTAGTATAGTTTCATATAGTTTCATTTAGTTTTTACATGTTCAGTTTTAATTTTGCATGTTTATGTGTTAGTAGATAAAATTTTCCAGAAATTTTTTTAATTTGTAGTTATTATTGCTTGTGCTAGTATGTTTTAGTTTGCATGTTTCATAATGTTTAGCTTTATGGAAATTTTGTCTAGCCAATGATGATAGTGAATTTTGAAAGATTCTTGAGTATTGTGGATAACATGAGCTGAGATATAATGTTTTACAAGATGAAATTCATATTGCTGTTTAAATGCTTTCGATTTGCACGAATGTGTTCATAATCACTTGTAGGTATAAGAAGTATGTGTTGCATTGCTCGATAGAAAATGTAGTTTTAAAAAGAGAAAGATGTGGAAAGTGATCTTAAACTGTACGAAACATTGATATTCAAACTTTGGGAAAACATGGGTATGCTATGTATAAAAAAAAGAAGAAAAATCAAATAGCAGTAACGTGGCTAGTCTTATTTCGGGGCCCTGGCTACCTGAGTAAGTACGCCCAAGGGGATTGTCTCTACACCTAGCGCCCTAAGGTCTTTCATGGTCTGGGAGTCGTTGGTTGAAAGCTCGCTAAGGGGTAGCAGTGTTGCCTAATGGAATATGACATTGCACAGTCATGTGAAAAAAAAGAGAAAGAAAAAAAAAGAAAAAAAGAAAAGAAAAATAGCATTAAACACAGCAGGAAAGAGCAAAAATTGCCCTCGTGAGTAGCAATAAAGCAATTAAACCCATTGTTGAACCTTAGTTTGTGTTGATATGTTGAAACAGTCTGTGTTGCATGAGTATACATGAGTCTTGATTTAGACTATAATTTTCTGTTTTGAGCAATGTAACATGTGTATTCTTTACTTAAGTCAAGTTTTGGTGAACACCACACACACACACAACATCTCTATAGCTTATATGAATTATCTAAGTGTATGATATTATGCCTATAGTTTGGTTTGAAATGGTAATCTTGAATCTGGATACTTCACTGAGGCAATTTGGACTGAAATTCTATTAGAGCTGGAACTATATGAGACTAGTTTGCATCATAGCTTAGTTGCATAGTAATGTAGCTGCATTTTCATTGTTCATTAGTATGCATTGCTTGAGGGCAAACAACAATTCAAGTTTGGGGGTATTTGAAAAGTGGGTTTTATACCTACTTATTGAATACCAATTCAAGCGAACAATGCCCATCTCAAGTACATTTTAGTGTGTTTTTAGTTGCATTTCATGTTATTTTGCATTGCATTTACTTAAAACTCCTTTTGGTGAAAAAAGTGAAGGAAACGACCTAATTTGGTGGTATTAGAGGGCACAAGGCTAATGGACAGATGAAGCGAGGCACAAGCTGGGAGATGCATGGCATGAGGATCAAGTGGAGCAGAAGACTAAGCATGGATGGACAAAGGAAGGAGCAGCAGAACAGATTAGTTGCAGCAGCAGAACTAGAATTCAAAGTTGCAGAAGTCGCGCGGCCGCACGGTAGGATAAGCTTGGGGATGTGTGCCCGCGCGAGCACCCGGCTGGACAACATTACACACTGCAAGTCGTGCGCCCACGTGAGGATTACCTTTGAGAGGGGCGCGCGCCGTCTTGTGATGCCTCAAGTCATTGATTTGTTTTATTTTAATTTTTAATTAAAAGGGTTGTAATTGATTAAAATGATATCTGACTGGTGTCAGACGTATCTTTGATTACTTTTTACGTATTTTCATAGTAGGAACTAGGGTTTACACGTTGAAGGAGATTCCAATGTAGAACGAAGCTTAAACGCCTAATTCTCCTATTCTTCTTGGGATTTTCTATCATTGTGGATTATCATTATTATTTTGCTAGAATTATATGAGGATTTGAACGTTAACTTTGGTCTACAATCAGCAATTGGGTTTAATCATTTATATCCTTCTCTTTCAATTGTTTTCTTATTAACCATGTTTAGCTTTGATCCCATAATGGCTTTTGGTTCAGTCATGAACTAAACTCCATTATGGGATTCTAACGAATTTTAATATGTAGTTTAGTTGCATGCTTGATTCTTTGGAGTACATTTTTTACATATCATATGGAAACTCTATCATGATTGTTTTGCATGTATGAATGCTTGATCACCATTCGTTTCAGTACTTGTATGGAATTGACAATGATCATGCAAGTATGGATTGTAATCATGATAGCATACGTACATGGGGTTTTTTTATATGAACCAGATAGACATATATTGTTTCGTCGTTTGAGTTAAAATAATGGCTTAAGCTTAAATTCAGTATGATTGCAACTTCACATAGACATATAGTGATTTTGGTTATATTGGTGATTACATGGAGTCTATCGCTTGTGGATGCTGTGTAAGTAGGTCATAGTACATTGAAAAATGGCTATGACTATATTAGTGCTCTTGACTACTTTTCTTTGATATGTGAAAAATTCTTGCATGATAGTGGTAATTAGATGAAGTATTAAATGAAGTTAGGATCCCATTATTTCCAGACTTGATTTATTATATTTTTATTCGTGTTTTAGTTGATATTTGCAATTAGAGTAATTTACAAATATAGTCATTAGTTTATGCATATAAGTATAGTAGTTTAAATTGATGCATAGTAGTTTAAATTTGACAACTTTCTCAGTGGGATCGATACTTTACTTACTCTATATTACTTGTTGACACATGTATGCTTGCATGAGTTAGAGCTCTTTTATCAGAACTGAAAAAGAGGCAACAAGCTTCTCTCTCTATAATTGCTCTTGTGAGTCTTAGTGAATTGGTGAGAATGAAAGAAGAATGAGCTTCTATTTATAGGAAAATATAGTTTCGATAATTGCATGTTTTGGGGCTCGAAATATTACAGTATAATACCTTCATCTTTTCCTTCATTTTTAATTTAGTCCTACAAGTATTATCAAACTTGCACCACCTCCCCTAATAGTACATCATGTGAATCAATAGTACATTCATGTGAATTAATAGTTCTATACATGTGAAAAAAATTGATACAGTATAATACCTTCATCTATACCTCTATTTTTAATTTAGTCATGCAAGTATTATCAATCTTGCACCACCTCCCCTAATAGTACATGCATGTGAATCAATAGTACACACATGTGAACAAATAGTTCTAAGCATGTCAATAATAACAATTAATTGCTCATTTATCCGATTAATTACCCGATTGGTCAATATAACCTCCAAAAATCAATTATTATCGAAATAAATGTCGATTTTCACTAACACTAATAATCCCAACACAATGGAACTATCAATTTCATCTTTAATCAACAAGAACTTATTCATCATTAACATTATAACTCATAATATTTAACAACCAGATCATTCCCAAGAAAAAAGGGGGTTTTCCGATAAGGATTTCTCCCTATTGGCGAGAAATTAGGTGACCAAACCTCTCCTCGACAGAACTTTCTAGACATCGTCAATATTGCAAATAATAATATGAATAACTTTATTGACTCAATTATTGATTTAATAATATAAAATATTTATACTGTGACAATAATTGAATCAATAATATGAGAGATATTATGCAGCAATTACTGTAGTAATAATTGAGTATAATTGAGTGACTTCTCACGTAAGCGTCAATAATCAATACCATGTGCTAGTATGCAACCACGCATATTACTGTACTTTTACCATCTGGTAGTTCAACAGTTTAACGGTAAAACTTTTGCCGTTATTTTTATAAAAAGATAATTCTGTCATTTTCTAACTACGACAATACTTTTGTTGTGGGGTCCACCAATGATTGTGCCGTCGTACCAATATTTCTTGTTAAAATGAATATTCCTCGACCAATCGAATATTATATAACCACTTACTTACTGTAACGATCCAAAATTTCAAATTGTAATATTAAATATTTATTGAATAATATAAATATTTATTTGATGTGTCTATTGTTGAATGGATGAAATAAATATTTTATTGATGTGATGGTTGTTGAATCTAAATTTATTAGGGAATTTTCTAAATTAAATTAATATATAATTTAGAGAATTGTAATATGGCATGAAGTGTTCTATTGTTAATTAATAATTTAAAATGGTATATTAAATTATTAAATAAATTTATAATAAAAATTATAATTTTGGTGATATTTGCTAAAATGCTATATTTAATTAAAATATAGTATGTGATTAATTTAATGGGTTAATGTTGGATATGGGAATCCAAACAAATAAGATGTAATTATAAATTATAAACTAAATGGTTTATTAAAATAAATTATGGGAGTTTAATTTAGTTTTTACCAAACAAGGCTTAATATATTAATTCTTTAAAATTTAAAGGGTTTTGCCAAACAAAGCCTTATGGCTTTTGGAATTTCTATTTTTTGAATTTAAATAAAATAAATAAATAAATTAAAATAATAAATATAATATATTTATAATATATACATTTATGTTGTAACTGTTATTATAATTAGTATGCGTATTAAGGTATCAGTTTTTCTTTTACGCATTATTAGTCTATATTGGCTAAGCCTGAGAGTTCAAAGAGTTTGATAGAGCTTGACAGTGAACTTGAGAGAGATTGAGAGGAAGCTTAAGGATTTCAAAGCTAATTCAGTGGTGTTTGCAATGAATTATCACGCTAATTGAAGGTATTTTCTGTAAGACCCCAACTTATTATAAATAAAATTGAATTTTCTCTATTCATTATTCTAAATTAATAAAGTGTTAATTTGATATAATGGTTTGGTTATGGGTGAAATGTGCAAATTTTACAAAATAAGCAAGTGGTTATAAAATATTTATTTTTGTCGAGGAATATTCTTTTGGTCGCGGAATATTCTTTTTGTCGGGGAATATTAAATGCGACAATAGCCTGACCATTCGTGGGGCTCATAACAGAATAACTGTCGGATGAAGAAAACAACAAAGTATGAGTTTTTATAAATAATGGCGTAGTTATTATCATTAACACTTGTTGGAATACACGGTGGTTAAAATACGATGAATCTGGCGTGGTTACGCATGATAGCTTACGGTATTGCATGCAGTATTATTGAATTATTGATTAAATACGTGAAGAAGAGACTACTCAATAATTATTACGATGAATTCTTATTCAATATTTTATTTTATTGATTCAATAATTATTGCGTTGATATTTAATATTATTGTTGTTTCAATAATTATCACTGCATAGTATTTCCCATTATCAGATCAATAATTCATATTATTTGACAAATATTATTAGATAAGCATTATTGGCAATGTCTAGAAAGTTCTGTCAAGGAGAGGTTTGGTCACCTAATTGCGTGCCAGTAAGGAGAAATCCTTATTGGAAAGCCCCCTCTTTCCTGGGAACATCCTGGTTGTCATAATTGTGATTCTGTAATATTATTTGTGAATAATTAATTATTGATTTATATGATAAGAAAATATTTATTTGATGTGGATATAAATGATGGATTTATTTATGTGGTTATAACTGAAGGAATTAATGCTGAGGTATTTTATCAGTATTTTGTCAGAATGGAGGAATTAAAAATCATCCGTTTGTGGATTTCGGATATTTTTGGTTTGGAATTTGGAATAACTCAAAGCTACAAAGTTGTAGAGAATTCGATTTCGTGTGGAATGGACATAAAATTCGTATTTTTCTGATAAATGGGCTATTTTCTATGAATTGTTGAAGTTTTGGAAAATAAAATGATTTTTATTAAAATTATGGGTGGGACCCACTTTTGTTTTACAACATGTGGGCTGCCAATTTGGTTCAAAGATGGCTGGCCTTGATTTTCAATAAAGTGTGCATAGAATGAAAGAAATGAAATAATAATATTTTATTTTTTTAGTCTCCTTTGGCGTTCTAGCATTTTCCTTTAAATAGACGCTTAGGTTAGAATTGAAAATCACACCAGAAATAAGTTTTCTTTCTCTCTAGATTATCGAGCGTATTTTTGTGAGTATTTTGATACTTTGAGAGTTGTTGTTCGGTACAAGTTTCCTTCGACTTTTCTATCCAGATATTAGATCGAAATCTAGTTATTTTGAGGTAAGGGATGTTATTTTCTTCTTAAATGATATTATTTTCTTCAATATCATTATGTCGAAATATTGGTGAACTTTTTAATCAAATTTGGAACTTTTTGTGTCGGGGTTACTAGTCACGTATACGACATTATTCACGTATACGACACTATTCACGAATACGGCACTATTCAATAAAAAATAAAAATTTTCCTTTTTGTCCAAGATGTCTATTTTGGCTACTATCTTTGATTGTATCCATGTTTTGATCATTATTTTTGAATTCTGCTTCAAAATTTGTTATTATGAAGTATTATTTATCTTGGATAAACTGTAACACGAATCCCTAATATTTGTCTTTCTGTCTCACTAGATTCGTTCTCTAAAATGTTTTTCATCATCCTCAGTCCTTAATGATGATATTATTGAATATCTTTGGCTTGTAATGCAAAGATGAATGATATATTAACTGATGAATATCTTTGGCCCGTAGTGCAAAGATGAACAGGTGTTGAGATGAACATGGCCAACTGGTGATACAAATGAATATCTTTGGTCTGTAGTGCAAAGATAAATATTCGATTAAAGATGTATATTGATTGTTGTTACAAGAATAAAATATTGATGATGGACTTTTAAATCTTAGAATATAGTAGAACTCATTCTCTACTTGACTCTTCTAATGGATTGTTGTTTCCGCTGCAGAATATTGATCTAAAAGTTGTTGTCTATTATATTCTATCATATTTTTCCCTGTTGAGTACTAACGATAATTTGTTGTATATTATCTTAGTCATAATATTCTTTACTGGGCTAGTTGAGCTCACCCTTTTCCTTTTTGTTCCATTTTTCTTCTCAGGAGGTGAGAACATAGCAGGATCTAGTCGGGGTATGGAGTGATGGTTCTAGAAAGATGTTTTAGCAGTCCTCACTATTTCTATAAAATAGTGTTTGAATAATTATAATGTGGACTTATTTGAGTGTGGATATTGTCTAGAATACAATATTTGTATTTAAACTCACAGTATGTGTTGTCGTATTTTGCACGACAATTGTATTATTGAAGTTGGTTGCTTTCTATACCATGTATTTGGTGACTCAAAATGGGTGTTGTATACCTATTTTGGGGGCGTCACAGTTGGTATCAAAACTTAGGGATATGGTCTCTGGCGGAGATCGGGGAATAGAACTAGGAGGGGAGAGATGAGTAAATCCTTCGCTAGTGTGTTCTATCTAAGCTTATTTGTTAGTTGGTCATAATATAGGGATATTATGTGATATGTTAATTTGTTTAATTAACCCTTGTTTTTATGGCAAGTATTTAAGAATGGGTCATTGAGAAGCGTTAACAATGGAGTGTATGAGACTGTGGAACAACCTTTAGTAACAAACCAGGAGAACGTACAACATGAAGACAATATTCCTCCTGTAAACAACACTACCGAGCAAACGATTAATGATGGAATGTTTAGGAGCTTTTTGCAGTTCATGCAAAATCAGACGAGGTAAACTCGTGTACAAAAATACTGGTGGAAGTGATGGCAACGTGCGGTCTGTCATAGCCAAGCAGTTCAAGGAGTTGGGACCACCAGATTTTTGGGGAAAGCCCGATCCGATTAAGTCGAAAACATGGGTCAAGCAAATCACCAAGATATTCGATGTCTTGGGATGCATGGAGGAACAGAAAGTTTCATTCGCCACCTTTATGTTCCGTGGTGAAACGGATTACTGGTGGGAATCTGTGAAGCGTACCCAGCCAGCTGCACTCAACATGTCTTGGGAAAGATTTCAGAAACTTTTCAATGACAAGTACTTTCCTGAAAGTATTCGTTATATGAAGGAGGTAGAGTTTATTATACTGAAATAGAACAACATGACGGTGTCTTAGTACAAGGCAAAGTTCACAGAGTTATCCAGGTTTGCACCTCATTTGGTGGAGAATGAGGAGCATTATGCGCGGATGTTTACGAGAGGTCTAAAACCCAAGATTAAATCAATACCTTATCTCTCATAAATTTTTCTCGTATTAGAGATGTTGTCAACGGGGCTCAATTATTAGAGAGAGATAATAAGTATACTCAACCGAGGGACCCAAACGAGGTCATATCGGTGTGTAGTGATCATCGAGCGATGATAACCGGTGAGAGGAGGAAAAATACGGACAAAGCGGTAACCACTCGGGTGGTGTAATCGTGGCCATGATAATAGGAGAGGTGAGTCAGTGAAAATTTGAAAGAGGAGATTCAACAATGATGAAGAAGACATCAACAATGAAAGACCAAAGACCAACAACCAATTCTAGGGAGGAGAACGACCGCCGGTTAGATGTTACAAAATGCGGGAAAGAGGGACATATCAGCCCAAACTGCCCACAACAATCCAAGGTATGTTATAATTGTGGAAAGGAAGGACATATCGTTCGAGATTGTACTATATAGCGAAACCAAGTTCGTGAGGATGGTGACTCAAGGGCGCCCGAATAAGTCAAAATCGATTGGTTCTGGAAGAAGCGTTTTTGTCGTGGTAGCCAAAACGTGAGGAACCCAAACGAGGTGATCATGGGTAAGCTTATCTTGAACTCTTGCAAAGGTTATACCTTACTAGATACCGGTTCTACCCATTCTTTTATATCTCCTGCTTGTGCTCAATGTTTAAACTTGACTCAAGAGAAATTGGACTTTAACTTATCTGTTGAAACTCCATTGGGTGAAACCTTCGTTACATCTACAGTTTATAAATCTTGCTTAATCCAAGTTGGCACTATCACATTACCTGTTGATCTTATCTCTTTAAAGATACTTGCTTTTGATGTGATTTTAGGAATTGATTGGTTAACCACTCATCATGCCAAAATTGATTGTTTTTGTAAGGTTGTTAGTTTTCATATTCCTAACCAACCTGTCATACGAATTCAAATAACTAAACCACTAAAATCAGTCACTGTCATATCAAGTCACAAAGCTATTCGTTTATTAAAAAACGGATGTCAAGCTTTCTTAGCCCATATTATGGATTTGAATAAAGACAAGTCAGATTTGAATAATATTTCTGTTGTTAGAGAATTTCCTGAAGAACTTCCCGGTCTAACCCCAGAACGTGATGTTGAATTCTTTAATCTTGAACCGGGTACAAAGTCCATTTTTAAAACCCCATATCGAATGGCTCCTACTGAACTTCAGGAGTTAAAAGTCCAACTACAGGAATTATTAGACATCGGCTTCATTCGTCCTAGTACATCTCCTTGGGGTGCTCCTGTTTTATTCGTAAAGAAGAAAGACGGAAGTATGCAACTTTATATTGACTACTGAGAATTAAAACATGTCACCATCAAGAATAGGTATCCGCTACCTTGCATTGATGACCTGTTTGACCAGTTACAAGGAGCACAATTCTTTTCAAAGATCGACCTTCGATTACGGATACCATCGGTGAAGATTAAAAGTGAGGATATTCCAAAGACTACCTTCAGAACTCGGTACGGGCATTATGAATTCTTAGTCATGACTTTTGGATTGACTAATGCTCCTGCTGCATTCATGGATATGATGAACCGAGTATTCAAGGAATATTTAGATCAGTTCGTTGTTCTTTATTGATGACATCCTCATCTATTCCAAAAGCCGTGAAGATCATGAGCACAATTTGAAGCTGATACTTGAAAGGCTTCGTGAAAACAAGCTTTATGCCAAGCTGAAGAAATGCGAGTTCTGGCTTGAGAAAGTAGCATTCCTTGGACACATGGTGTCAAAACATGGAGTATCTGTTGACCCGATGAAGATTGAAGCAATACAAAGTTGGGAGCAAGCAACGAAGTTGGTGGATGAAGTCACGTGACTTTACGGGCTTATTTGGTTATTATTGGAGATTCGTGGAAGGATTTTCTCGAATCGCTACTCTGTTAACTCAGCAGACTTAGAAAGATACAAAATTCGTATGGAGCGAGGAATGCGAGAAGAGTTTCCAAGAGCTCAAGAGGAGACTCATTTTGCACACTGTTACAGCAATACCATACGGTTCGGATGGATTTGTTATCTCTGATGATGCTTGAGCAAAGGGTTAGGATGTGTTCTCATGCAACATGGGAAAGTCATAGCCTATGCCTCGCGATAACTAAAAGAATATGAGATGAATTATCCTACTCTGATCTAGGGTTAGCGTGATCGTATTTCGCGTTGAAAATTTGGAGACACTACTTGTATGGGGAGAAAGTGGAGATTTATACGGACCATAAAAAGCCTCAAATATTTCTTCACCCAAAAAGAAGAACTCAACATGCGGCACAGACGATGTTGGCTTGAGGCATTGAAAGATTACGACCACACTATTCAATATCATCCTGGAAAAGCGAACGTAGTAGCTAACGCATTGAGTAGAAGATCATATGCGAGTACGAGTGCGATATTGTCAACGCAAAGGCCCATTTTGTATGACTTGCAAAGGATGGAGATAGAATTAAAGACTCGAGGGGACCCACGTGATGATGGCGAATATCTGAGTAGAACCAACTTTAATCGATAAAGTTAAAATTTGCTCAAGCTACGGACACAGAAGGGGCGATCGTATGAAGAAGAAAGTGCAAGAAGGTGCTATTCCAGAAGCAAGAATCGATGAAGAAGGAATACTTCGATTCAACTCTAGACTTTGCGTTGCTAACGATTCTGACTTGAAGCATAGAATCATGATGGAGGCACACAACACCCCGTTTTCAATCCATCCTGGGAGTACCAAAATGTATCATGATATTCAACAAACATTTTGGTGGAAAAATATGAAGAGAGAGATCGCGGAGTTTATCTCGAGGTGTTTAACTTGTCAACGTGTAAAGGCGGAGCATCAAGTACCAAAAGGTCCATTGCAACCACTTGAGATTTCGGAATGGAAGTGGGAACACATTACTATGGATTTCGTTACGGGTCTTCCCAAGGTTTCTCAAGGCATAGATGCGATTTGGGTTATTGTTGATAGATTTACCAAGTCTGCTCATTTCTTGCCTATACGTGAGACTTATTCCCTTGAACGTCTTGCTCATATGTACGTGAATGAGATTGTGAGATTGCATGGCATGCCAGTATCCATAGTTTCGGATCGTGACCCAAGATTCACTTCAAAATTTTGGGTTAGCCTACTCTGAAAGCTATGGGCGCGATTTCTGATTGATTCAAACATACCATCCTCAAAGCGGACGGGCAATCGAGAAGGACTATTCAAACCCTTGAAGATCTATTAAGACTCTGCGTCCTAGATTTCAAAGGAAGTTGGGATAAGTACTTGCCACTGGTGGAATTCTCCTACAACAACAGTTATCAAGCAAGTATAGGCATGGCTCCGTTCGAGGTGTTGTACGGACGAAAGTGTCGTTCTCCAGTATGTTAGGGCGAGGTGGGAGAAGCAACGTTGTTGGGACCAGAATTAGTATGCATGACTACAGAAAAGATCCAAATGATTCGACAATGTATTCAAACCTCACAACATCGACAAAAGAGTTATGTTGATCTTCTTCGAAAGGACGTGGAATTTAATATTGGGGATCATGTATTATTACGTATTGCTCCATAGAAGAGAGTTACAAGATTTGGAAAGAGAGGAAAGTTCAATCCAAGGTTTGTTGGTCCATTTGAGATTCTTGACCGAATAGGAAATGTGGCCTATAGACTCGCGTTACCTCCAAGTATGTCTCGTGTTCACAATGTTTTCCATATATCTATGTTTGGTAAATATGTGAAAGACCCGAACCACATTATTGCGTTAGAACCAGACGAGATAGCCGAAGATTTAACGTACGAAGAGGTACCTGTTAAGATCTTGGATAGGAAAGAGCATGTCCTACGCACCAAGGTTATACCACAAGTTAAGGTTTTGTGGAGGAACCATACTATTGAGGAAATGACCTGGGAGTTGGAATCGGAAATGAAAGTGAGGTACCCTCACCTGTTCGAAACACAAGGTACGTACATCAATTTCGAAGATGAAATTTTATAAGGAGGGGAGGTTGTAAGACCCCAACTTATTATAAATAAAATTGAATTTTCTCTATTCATTAATAAAGTGTTAATTTGATATAATGCTTTGGTTATGGGTGAAATGTGCAAATTTTACAAAATAAGCAAGTGGTTATAAAATATTTATTTTTGTCAGGGAATATTCCTTTGGTAGCGGAATATTCTTTTGTGAGAATATTAAATGCGACGGTAGCGCCACCATTCATGGGCTCATCATATGAGAATAATTTGTCGGATGAAGAAAGCGACAAAGTATGAGTTTTTATAAATAACAGGCGTAGTTATTACAGATTAACTTTGTTAGAATACCTTGTAGATAAAATCTGATGTCTGGCATTGGTGCATTAAGAAGCTTTACAGTATTATTACAAGATATTATTGAATTATTGATTAAATACATAAGAAGGCTTTACTCGATAATTATTACGATTAATTCTTATTCAATATTTTATTTTATTGATTCAATAATTGTTGCGTTGATATTTAATATTATTGTTATTTCAATAATTATCACTGCACAGTATTTCCCATTATCAGATCAATAATTCATATCATTTGAGTAATATTATTAGATAAGCATTATTGGCAATGTTAAGGAAGTTTTGTCAAGGAGAGGTTTGGTCACCTAATTGCGCGCCAGTAAGGAGAAATCCTTATTGGAAAGCCCCCTCTTTCCTAGGAACAGCCTGGTTATCATAATTGTGATTCTGTAATATTATTTGTGAATAATTAATTATTGATTTATATGATAAGAAAATATTTATTTGATGTGCATATAAATGATGGATTTATTTATGTGGTTATAAATGAAGGAATTAATGCTGAGGTGTTTTATCAGTATTTTGTCAGAATGGAGGAATTAAAAATCATCCGTTTGTGGATTTCGGATATTTTCGGTTTGGAATTTGGAATAACTCAAAGCTACAAAGTTGTAGAGAATTAGATTTTGTGTGGAATGGATATAAAATTCGTATTTTTCTGATAAACGGGCCATTTTCTATGAATTGTTGAAGTTTTGGAAAATAAAATGATTTTTATTAAAATTATGGGTGGGACCCACTTTTGTTTTACAACATGTGGGCTGCCAATTTGGTTCAAAGATGGTGGCCTTTGATTTTTCAACAAAAGTGTGCGTAGAATGAAAGAAATGAAATAATAATATTTTATTATTTTAGTCTCCTTTGGCATTCTAGCATTTTCCTATAAATAGACGCTTAGGTTAGAATTGAAAATCACACCAGAAACAAGTTTTCTTTCTCTCTAGATTATCGAGCGTATTTTTGTGAGTATTTTGATACTTTGAGAGTTGTTGTTCGGTACAAGTTTCCTTCGACTTTCTATCCGATATTCCGATCAGAAGTACCATTATTTTGAGGTAAGGGATGTTATTTTCTTCTTAAATGATGTTATTTTCTTCAATATCATTATGCCGAAATATTGGTGAACTTTTTAATTAAATTTGGAACTTTTTGTATTGGGGTTACTAGTCACGTATACGACATTATTCACGTATACGACACTATTCACGAATACGGCACTATTCAATAAAAAATAAAAATTTTCCTTTTTGTCCAAGATGTCTATTTTGGCTACTATCTTTGATTGTATCCATGTTTTGATCATTATTTTTGAATTCTGCTTCAAAATTTGTTATTATGAAGTATTATTTATCTTGGATAAACTGTAACACGAATCCCTAATATTTGTCCTTCTGTCTCACTGGATTCGTTCTCTAAAATGTTTTTCATCATCCTAAGTCCTTAATGATGATATTATTAAATATCATTGGCCTGTAGTGCAAAGATGAACTGATGAATATCTTTGGCCCGTAGTGCAAAGATGAACAGGTGTTGAGATGAACATGACCAACTGGTGATACAAATGAATATCTTTGGCCTGTAGTGCAAAGATGAATATTCGATTAAAGATGTATATTGATTGTTGTTACAGGGATAAATATTGATGATGGACTTTTAAATCTTAGAAGATAGTAGAACTCATTCTCTACTTCACTCTTCTAATGGATTGCTGTTTCCACTGCAGAATATTGATCTAAAACTTGTTGTCTATTATATTCTATCAGATTTTTCCCTGTTGAGTACTAACGATAATTTGTTGTATATTATCTTAGTCATAATATTCTTTACTTGGCTAGTTGAGCTCACCATTTTCCTTTTTGTTCCATTTTTCTTCTTAGGAGGTGAGAACATAGCAAGATCTAGTCGGGGTATGGAGTGATGGTTCTAGAAAGATATTTTAGCAGTCCTCACTATTTCTATAAAATAGTGTTTGAATAATTGTAATGAGGACTTATTTGAGTGTAGATATTGTCTAGAAGACAATATTTGTATTTAAACTCACAGTATGCGTTGTCGTATTTTGGACGACAATTGTATTATTGAAGTTGTAGTTATTTTCTGTACCATGTATTTGGCGACTCAGAATGGGTGTTGTATACCTATTTTGGGGGCGTCACATTTTCCCTAATTATATATATATATGTGTGTGTGTGTGTGTGTGTGTGTGTGTGTGTGTGTGTTCACGGCATGGTTTATTTGTGTTATGTGAAATCAAAATTGGTGAATTATGGATATATACTTGGTAATTATGATGATACATGCTTATGATGCTAGAGTTATGTTTAAAACAAGAAATATGTGTGCTAATTTCGTTTGACAGTAGTAGAAAATTTTGACAGTATATTTGTTCTTCATATGGCTTAGGTAAGTATAATTTTTAGTGGACAAATTATATGTGAAACTGTATATTAAAGCTTGTATATGTTAGCTCATTAAGAAACGAGCATAACGTAATTTGAATGAAGTGATTTGGTCAAGTATTGAAATCATAGTGTTGATTTTTGGGATGAATATCAAAAATTGAGTTTTCATATGAAAATATGAAATTTGAGAAATTAAATTAGCTTAAGTTGTTGTTAAATTGTTGTAATTGTCTGAATATGTTAGTAACCATGTTTGTAATAGTTTTGTATCAATTGTACGTGTTAATTTTACTGTTTGATGGGTGAAATTCGTGTTAGTTGGCTTAAGAAAAGTGTCGTAACCATGTTACGCAAAAAATCGAATACATGCATAGCCTTGCATACCAAGCATCTCTTAGCCAGGTGAAGAATTGCATACATGAAAGTGGCCGCAATCCAAGATAAAACTAGCGAAGCAGCGACAAGATTCGTCACAGGCGGTGAAGTCTGCTAATTAAGCAGACTTTGGGCGTTCAATTTAACTTAGCTTAATGTTAGGTTAATGTGAGAACCATGTAACAACAAGGTTAAACAGAGTCATGTTATGTGGATTATGAATTCAAAGTTGTAAAAGTGATTAGTAAGTTACGAACGCATTATGTGATAACTTAGTTTATACAATGAATGTTAGATAAGTGTTGTGATGTTAACACTTGGGAATTCTGAAATATATATGGTAGCATAAGACTGGTGCTAAAATAACAAGTTTAGCTAGTAATGCGTTTTATATTGAAAAGTTAATATTAGTATGTCTAATAGATGTTGTGGTTTTAATACTGTGTATAGGTGAACGTGAGTTGTAATATTATAGCTTACGCTCGAGGCAAGTTTTCTAACTCTACACTTTCGTTGAGCTAGCTCTACTATTACATTGTGTAACTTTATTCTTTTGATTGAGAAAGTTTTCCAAACTCTTTTTTTTCATTAAGCGATACTTTAAACTTTCATTTACGCGAACTCTTGTATTCCTAATCATTATTTTAGCAAGCTAGCTATACTTTGATTTCATTCGAACAAAATTTGAATTCCAAGATTTATGGACGTATTCTAACTTGTTTATTGTTAGACAAGTTTTGTTATTGTCATTCGTGTATTATGAATGAAATTTTCTTGAACTCTAATTCCAATGTTGAATTATCTTATTTCATTTACTTGACACAAGCTATTCTCATATTGAGCAAGCATTTTTCAGCTTGCTATTACTTAATGTATATTCATATAATTCATAGATCTAGCTTAATATTATTCAAGCAAGGTTTATTGTTATTCAATACTTATGCATTGTAGTTGTTTCTAAGCATGAGTTCCAAATATAGTTAGTTCGCTTACACTTATTCATTGTTCCATATTATGTTACTATTGATCAACTGTTGAGTTATCAAACACTATTGATTCAACTAGTCCTCTAGTTAATGATCATTAAACTTCAAATTACCCTTGAAAGCTTATCCAAACCAAACTTTCTTTGGTGCGAACTTGTACTCTAAATACTGAGATGAACAACCCTATTATTAGGGGAAATTTACGCTTAGCATTGAAATGTTTGTACACAATACATTGTACGAAGGGCTGATCCCCCTAAGTACGAGGAGTCATAGTCTTATGACTGTTAAAGTTGGAGTTGAAAGATTACTCGCAACTGTGGACATAGTTCATTGTCTTATGACCCTCAGTTAGATATATTCCATATTTTGGATTCCAGTTTTTGATTATCATCGTTAGAGTACTATTCAGTTTTGATGAGCCTATTGTTGGCAGTTATTATTATTATTATTATTCTGTTGATTCATTGTTATATCCAGTGAGTAATTGTTTTGCTCACTCTTGCATATTTATACGCATTATAGCTAAAGTTGAGAAGGTAGATGAGCCTTCAACTAGCAAAGGAAAGGGAAAAATGTACAAGTGATGCAGACTTGTAATTTTATTTATTATGATGATCATAGACTTTTAAATAATGACGTGATGTAATAATTTTATTTCCGCACTTATATGATGTTTAAAGGTTAGACAACATGGGATGTTTTTGAATTTAATTATGTAACCCTATTTAAAGGGAGGATTATGGTTTAAATATTATTTTATTTGGGTAGATAGTATGAATGTATGGATAGTGAGCACCAAATCTTGTGGGAATGAAGTACCTAGATTTGGGGGTGTCACAGGTTAGTATCAAAGCTTTAGGTTATGAACCTTAGGTGGGGGAAAAGCCTTAGGAAGTAACCTTTGAAAAGATAGTGATGATAAACTCTTATCGAGTTTTAAGAAAGAGAAAGTAATAAAACACTTATGTGCTTATGTGATTATAACTTATGTGCTCGTGAGTGTCGAATAGTAATGATTAGTAATTAAAACTTAAAATTTGGTTGACAGGATGGCTAATGTAGGAGGATCCAGTCATGCTAGGGAGGAAGGATCCCAGATGCCTAGAAAGGAGGAGCCTCGAGATATTCAGGTGATTTGAGAACAACTACGCCACGGAAGCAGCAGCTTGGTCATCGCATGAGTTGAAAGCGGAGAGAGAGTACCTGATGAGGAGGATGAGATAGAGACGGATGTGGAGGACCCCATTAAGCTGGCACAGACGGATGAGGATGAGGATGAGGAGGACGAGGAGGAAGAGATTCCACTTAACTCGATAGTTGCCTGTATGTACGACTAGGTGTATGACCGTAATGTGGAACTTCAAGATACTGTCGAGGAGTTACAGGAGATAGTAGCTGAACAACAGACCTCTATGGCGCAGAAGGACGACGAGATCCAGGATCGAGAGGAACGTTTGTATAATGTTGTTGAAAGTCGGTCCACACGAAGGAGAGAACGAAAATAATGATAGCGAGATTGCGCAGAGTTGAAGAACAAGTTGAAAGAAGAATCTACAAAAAGGGTAAGAACTGAAGATGCGTACAATGAAGCTTATCAATGAGTCAGAATGGCAGAGAGAGACGCACAAGCAAAGAGGATGAAGATAGAGGAGATGAATAATGTATTCAACATAGTGATCAATTGAGCTCAAGATCAGGTCATGTGTTATTCTATTCAGTTCGAGACACTGCCATCATACATTTTAGATCGTCGAACAATGACTCGAATTTTGGAGGAATAGCGTCGTAAGGCTACGCAGTATCTTAGTAGGACATTGTAGGGAATGTACTTGATATGTGATTAGTAAATAAATGAAATGTAAATCCCGGGTATGATATAATCAATGGGATGTGATGATAATGAAGTAATCTTGCAACTTTTGTAGTTCAGGAAAAGTAATGTAAATAGCAGTGAAGCTATTGTTTTGATGTTTTTAAAAGATATGAATAAAAGTTATTATTTTATTCAAAGTGTTATGTGTTACGTGATAATCTTATATGGTGTGCAAATTAAGTAGAAAATACTTAAA
This sequence comes from Panax quinquefolius, assembly GCA_020205615.1. Taxonomy (NCBI): domain Eukaryota; kingdom Viridiplantae; phylum Streptophyta; class Magnoliopsida; order Apiales; family Araliaceae; genus Panax; species Panax quinquefolius. The sequence continues at coordinate 103,192,083 of CM035157.1, forward strand.
GAAGTTGAGTAATAGACTAATAGGTGTACTTTAATAGAAAATGCCTCCAAGACGTCAACCACCCTGACAGAGGACCATTGAAGAAACCAACAATAACAATGTGGAAGATAACCCAATTCAGCAGCTAGTGACGTTACTAACGGGTGCTTTACAGAATCAACCTCAGAACCAAGGTACAACGTTTAAGGATTTCAAGGTGGTTGGACCACCAGAATTCTGTGGGTCCATGAATCCGGTTGAAGCACAAACCTGGATCATGGAAATAGAGAAAGTTTTTGATGTTGCTAGGGTAGAAGAGAATTAGAAGACTGCTTTTGCAACATTCATGTTGAAAGCAGAGGCTAGTTATTGGTGGCAAGCTAATAAAACCTGAGGAGGTCAAGAGGTAATGACTTGGGAAAGGTTCAAAGAAATATTCTTTGAGACCTATTTTCCAGAAAGTTCAAAGAGTCAGTTAGAAGTGCAGTTTTTGGAATTGAAGCAGGGAACGATGTCGATGTCTGAGTATGCTGCAAGATTCAACGAGTTGGCGAGGTTTGCGCCATATCAAGTCAGCACAGATGAACGCAAGGTGAAGAGGTTTGAAACAAGGATGAAGCTTTGGTTGTACAAAGATTAGGTCTCCTTGTTCCAACTAAAGACGTTTGCAGCGGTAATGGAGAAAGTAATTCTCGCTGAGAGTGGAGGCGAGGCTATAACAAAACACAACCAAGAACAGAGGAAGAAGAAAAGTGAAGGTGAAGCTAAGAATAGTGGTGGTGGTAACGGTGGAAATGGCAACAACAATATGAAGAGGAAGTGGAATGCGAATGTAGGAGCTGGAAATCAGCAAAGAAACCAGCAAAAGAAGAATTTTGAAGCATGTGTCACATGCGGGAAGTTTCACAAGGGTGTGTGCTTGATGGGGAAACGAGTATGCTTCAATTGTGGCCAGGAGGGTCACATCACCCCAAATTTCACTCAACCTAAGAAGAACATTTGCTTTACGTGCGGGTCCAAGGATCACTTTGCTCGTGAATGCCCTAGGAAGAGATCTGGTGAGGCAAATGGAAGCAAGGGAAATGCTAGTGGAGGTGCGCTGGCTATTGCTGGACCAACATCATCAAATAAGCCCACAGCCAGAACCTTGATATGGCCGGTGCGGGCAGACGCGGTCTGCAATCAAAAGATGTCGTGTCAGGTATTATCCCAATCAATGATATAAATGCATATGTATTATTTGATTCGGGTGCTACTTGCTCGTTTATATCGGATGAATTTGCTAAGAGGTTAGAAATACTTAGTGAAGAGTTGAATTTCCCTTTAAACATAGAAATTGCGAATAGGGAAGTGATTCCTGTTAGGTTCGTATACAAGAATTGTAAGTTGAACATTAAGGGGAATGTTATGACAGTAGATTTAATCCCAATAAAACTCAGAGAGTTCGATGTTATTTTGGGAATGGATTGGCTATTCAATTATGGAGCGATAATTGATTTCCAAAAGAAGTGTGTAAACCTTATGACTCCGTCAAAGGTTGTTTTTCATGGTAGCAAATCGCCTAGACAAATGAGATGTCTGACGATGATGTAGGCCAAGAAGTTGTTGATTCAGGGTTGTGTAGAGTACTTAGCCTACATAGTCGATACTCAAAAGGAGAAGGGTGTGAAACTGGAGGAAATACCAGTGGTTAAGGAATTCGTGGATGTGTTTCCGGAAGATTTTCTAGGACTTCTGCCTGACCGAGAGATCGAATTCGTGATCGACTTAGCGTCAGGAACCGCTCCGATATCGAAGGCCCCGTACAGAATGGCTCTGATAGAAATGAAAGAACTGATGGGACAACTACAAGAGCTGTTGGATAAAAAGTACATTCAGCCGAGTGTGTCACCATGGGGAGCACCGGTGTTATTCGTGAAGAAGAAGGATGGGTCAATGCGTCTTTGCATTGATTATAGAGAATTAAACAAAGTCACTATTAAGAACAAGTATCCATTGCCTAGAATAGATGACTTGTTCGATCAATTGAAGGGTGCTAGATATTTCTCAAAAATAGATTTGAGAAGTGGGTATCAACAACTGAAAGTAAGGAAGGAGGATGTACCGAAGACAGCATTCTGAACTCGGTATGGACATTATTAATTTTTAGTAATGTCTTTTGGTTTGACAAACGCCCCTGCAGCGTTCATGGATTTGATGAACAGGGTGTTTAAACCATTTTTAGACAAGTTTGTGGTGGTATTTATCGATGATATTTTGGTGTACTCCAAACTCAAGAAGAACACTTGGAACACTTACGTCAGACGTTAGAGACGTTAAGAAAGGAAAAGTTGTACGCGAAATTCTCTAAATGTAAATTTTGGCTAGAACGTGTACAATTTCTTAGACATGTAATCGATAAGGATGGGATTTCAGTGGATCCATCAAAAGTCAAAGCTGTGATAAATTGGGAACAACCAAGAACTCCATCAGAAGTGAGAAGTTTCTTGGGATTGGCAGGCTATTATAGATGGTTTATCCAGGATTTTTCCAAGATTGCCACTCCGTTGACGAATTTGATGAGAAAGTCTGTAAAATTTGTTTGGACGGAGAAGTGTGAAGGAAGTTTTCAAGAACTAAAAAAGAAGTTAAGTGTAGCACCTGTGTTGTCATTACCAGATAATACAAAAAATTTTGTGGTGTATAGTGATGCTTCACACAAAGGATTGGGTTGTGTCCTTATGCAAAACGGTAAAGTCATTGCGTATGCATCAAGGAAATTGAAAGACTACGAGAAAGGGTATCCAACTCATGATTTATAATTGGCGGCATTAGTGTTTCCTCTGAAGATATGGAGACATTATCTCTATGAAGAAAAATATGAGATCTACACAGACCATAAAAGTCTGAAGTATATTTTCACTTAAAAGGACCTGAACATGCGTCAAAGGAGATGGATGGAACTGATAAAAGATTATGATTGCGAGATCTTTTATCATCCGGGCAAAGCTATTGTGGTTGCGGATGCCTTGAGTAGGAAAGGCCGAGAGAAGTTGATGTTGTTAACCGATAAGGAGGAGCTCATTTCACCAATTGCAAGGCTAGAGCTAGAAATCAAATTTCCGAAAGAATCCGTTGAAAAATTGTATCAGATAGAAGCTAGTCCAACCTTTGTGGATAAAGTGAAGAACGCTCAACTACAGGATGAAGAATGCAAGAAAATAAAGGGAAGTGTGGTCGAGGGTAAAGAAGCAAAGTACCAGGTCGATACTACGGGAATGCTAAGATTTGAGGGACGAATTTGGGCTCCAGTAGTTCAAGATATTAAAGAAGAAATCTTGACGGAGGCGCATAACTCAAGATATTTGATTCATCCAGGAAGTACAAAGATGTATCAAGATTTGCGGCGTCATTTTTGGTGGCCGAACATGAAAAGAGACGTTACAGAATGCGTTGCAAAATGCTTGACATGTCAGAATGTGAAGGCCGAGCATCAACGACCAAGCGGGTTACTTCAACCGTTGGAGATACCGGAATGGAAATGAATATTACAATGGAGATACCGTTGGAGCATATTACAATGAATTTTGTGGTAGGTCTTCTAACGACTCAGAAAGGATACGATGCGATATGGGTGATAGTGGACAGATTAACGAAATCTGCACACTTTTTTCCAATAAAGATTAGATTTAATCTAGATCAGCTGGAAAAACTATACGTTAAAGAGATCGTCTCAAGACATGGAGTTCCAGTGTCAATTGTATCAGACAGAGATCTGAGATTCACATCAAATTTATGAAAAAGACTACAAGAATGCATGGGAATGCAACTGAAGATGAGTACAGCATATCATCCATAAACCGATAGGCAAAGCAAATGAATGATCCAGATGCTTGAAGATATGCTTAGAGCGTGCCTCATGGATTTCAAAGGAAACTGGGATGATCATCTACCGTTGGTGGAGTTTACATACAACAATAGTTACCACGCAAGCATTGGTATGCCACCGTACGAGGCGTTATACAGTAGAAAGTGCAGAACTTCACTATGCTGGGATGAAGTTGGAGAACGTCAACTGTTAGGCCCAGAACTGGTTCAATAGACCGCTGAAGCTGTCAGACTCATCAGAGCAAGACTGGTAGCTGCTTAAGATCGACATAAAAAGTATGCTGATCAACACAGTCAGAGTCGTGAGTTTGAAGCAGGAAATTTCGTGTTCCTGAAAGTTTCTCCTTGGAAGGGGAAAATTCGTTTTCGCAAGAAAGGAAAGCTCAGCCCAAGGTTTATTGTACCTTTTGAGATATTGCGAAAAGTGGGAGAAGTTGCTTATGAGGTAGCTTTACCTCCAGAGTTAGAGCATGTACACAACATTTTTCATGTGTCGGTGTTGCGACCATATAAACCCGATTACAAACATGTGATTGAGTATGAATCGTTGCAGTTCAGTAAAGATATGTCTTATGAGGAGATTCCTATCTAGATAGTCGACAGAAAATAACAAGTGCTTAGGAATAAAGTGATACCTTCTGTGAAGGTGATATGGAGGAACCACAATGTCAAAGAGGCTACGTGGGAACTCAAAACTGATATGATGAAGAATTACCCTGAGTTATTTGTTTAGTCTGTGTCTTCGATTCTGGGGACAGAATCTTTGTAAGTAGGGGAGAATGTGACGATTTGATTGTTTGAATTATGATTTTGGGGATAGAATCCTTGTTAGGAGGGAAGGATGTAACGATCCGAAATTTCAAATTATAATATTAAATATTTATTGAATAATATAAATATTTATTTGATGTGTCTATTGTTGAATGGGTGAAATAAATATTTTATTGATGTGATGGTTGTTGAATCTAAATTTATTAGGGAATTTTCTAAATTAAATTAATATATAATTTAGAGAATTGTAATATGGCATGAAGTGTTATATTGTTAATTAATAATTTAAAATGGTATATTAAATTATTAAATAAAGTTATAATAAAAATTATAATTTTTGTGATATTTGCTAAAATGCTATATTTAATTAAAAATATAGTATGTGATTAATTTAATGGGTTAATGTTGGATATGGGATAAGATGTAATTATAAATTATAAACTAAATGGTTTATTAAAATAAATTAAGGGAGTTTAATTTAGTTTTTGCCAAACAAGGCTTAATATATTAATTCTTTAAAATTTAAAGGGTTTTGCCAAACAAAGCCTTATGGCTTTCGGAATTTTTAATTTTTAAATTTAAATAAAATAAATTAATTAATTAAAATTATAAATATAATATATTTATAATATATACGTTTATGTTGTAACTGTTATTATAATTAGTATGCGTATTAAGGTATCAATTTTTCTTTTACGCATTATTAGTCTATATTGGCTAAGCCTGAAAGTTCAGAGAGTTTGATAGAGCTTGACAGTGAACTTGAGAGAGATTGAGAGGAAGCTTAAGGATTTCAAAGCTAATTCAGTGGTGTTTGCAAGGAATTATCACGCTAATTGAAGGTATTTTCCCTAATTATATATATATATATGTGTGTGTGTGTGTGTGTGTGTGTGTTCACAGCATGGTTTGTTTGTGTTATGTGAAATCAAAATTGGTGAATTGTGGATATATACTTGGTAATTGTGATGATATATGCTTATGATGCTAGAGTTATGTTTAAAACAAGAAATTTGTGTGCTAATTTCGTTTGACAATAGTAGAAAATTTTGACAGTATATGTGTTCTTCATATGGCTTAGGTAAGTACAATTTTTAGTGGATAAATTGTATGTGAAGTTGTAAGTTAAAGCTTGTATATGTTAGTTCATTAAGAAACGAGCATAACGTAATTTGAATGAAGTGATTTGGTCAAGTATTGAAATCACAGTGTTGATTTTTGGGATGAATATCAAAAATTGAGTTTTCATATGAAAATATGAAATTTGAGAAATTAAATTAGCTTAAGTTGTTGTTAAATTATTGTAATTGTTTGAATATGTTAGCAAACATGTTTGTAATAGTTTTGTATCAATTGTACGTGTTAATTTTACTATTTGGTGGGTGAAATTCGTGTTAGTTGGCTTAAAAAAAGTGTCGTAACCATGTTCTGCAAAACTGGAATCGGTAAGTAGCGCAATAGCATATGATCTCTTAAGCGGCAAGGCAAATGCATATGAACGCCGCAATCCAGTATAAAACTGGCGTGGCCGCGCCAGTACCCTATCACAGATAGTGAAGTCTGCTAATTAAGCAGACTTTGGGCGTTCAATTTAACTTAGCTTAATGTTAGGTTAATGTGAGAACCATGTAACAACAAGGTTAAACAGAGTCATGTTATGTGGATTATGAATTCAAAGTTGTAAAAGTGATTAGTAAGTTACGAACGCATTATGTGATAACTTAGTTTATACAATGAATGTTAGATAAGTGTTGTGATGTTAACATTTGGGAATTACAAATATATATATGGTAGCATAAGACTGGTGCTAAAATAACAAGTTTAGCTAGTAATGCATTTTATATTGAAAAGTGAATATTAGTATGTCTAATAGATGTTGTGGTTTTAATACTGTGTATAGGTGAACGTGAGTTGTAATATTATAGCTTACGCTCGAGGCAAGTTTTCTAACTCTACACTTTCATTGAGCTAGCTCTACTATTACATTGTGTAACTTTATTCTTTTGATTGAGAAAGTTTTCCAAAACCTTATTTTTTTTCATTAAGCGAGTTTCTTACTTTAAACTTTCATTTACGCGAACGCTTGTATTCCTGATCATTATTTGAGCAAGCTAGCTATACTTTGATTTCATTCGAACAAGATTTGAATTCCAAGATTTATGGACGTATTCTAACTTGTTTATTGTTAGACAAGTTTTGTTATTGTCATTCTTGTATTATGAATGAAAGTTTCTTGAACTCTAATTCTAATGTTGAATTATCTTATTTCATTTACTTGACACAAGCTATTCTCATATTGAGAAAGCATTTTTCAGCTTGCTATTACTTAATGTATATTCATATAATTCATAGTTCTAGCTTAATATTGTTCAAGCAAGGTTTATTGTTATTCAATACTTGTGCATTGTAGTTATTTCTAAGCATGAATTCCAAATATAGTTAGTATGCTTACACTTATTCATTGTTCCATATTATGTTACTATTGATCAACTGTTGAGTTATCAAACACTATTGATTCAACTAGTCCTCTAGTTGATGATCGTTAAACTTCAAATTACCCTATTATTAGGGGAAATTTATTCTTAGCGTTGAAATGTTTGTGCATAATACATTGTACGAAGGGCTGATCCCCCTAAGTACGAGGAGTCCTTATAGTCTTATGACTGTTAAAGTTGGAGTTGAAAGATTACTCGCAACTGTGCACATAGTTCATGGTTTTATGACCCTCAGTTAGATATATTCCATATTTTGGATTCCAGTTTTTAATTATCATCGTTAGAGTACTATTCAGTTTTGATGAGCCTATTGTTGGCAGTTATTATTATTATTATTATTCTGTTGATTCATTGTTATATCCAGTGAGCAATTATTTTGCTCACTCTTGCATATTTATACACTCATTGCCGCTAAAGTTGAGAAGGTAGATGAGCCTTCAACTAGCAAAGGAAAGGAAAAAATGTACAAGTGATGCAGACTTGTAATTTTATTTATTGTGATGATCATAGACTTTTAAATAATGACGTGATGTAATAATTTTATTTTCGCACTTATATGATGTTTAAAGGTTAGACAGCCTGGGATGTTTTTGAATTTAATGATGTAACCCTGTTTAAAGGGAGGATTATGGTTTAAATATTATTTTATTTGGGTAGATAGTATGAATGTATGGATAGTGACCACCAAATCTTGTGGGAATGAAGTACCTAGATTTTGGGGTGTCACACTTACTTTGCAAACTTTGTAAATATTATCCATAACAATAACATTATATCAAATTCACACCATAATATTCAAAAATATATTTTGAGAAAAATTAATCTTTATTCATAAAAGTTGGGGTCTTACAATTCACATCGAACTTTTGGAAGAGTTTGCAAGAGCAAATGGGAACGCAATTGAGATTGAGTACGGCGTATCATCCTCAAATGGATGGACAAAGTGAACAGACAATTCAAAATGTGACGCCCCCAAATCCGGGTTACCTGACTCCCGAGTTTGGTGTTCACGATCCACAATATAATAATCATCTAACTACCCATTCATTGATGAATAGAATATTACACCACATTAACTTATAAAGTTAATACATCAGTCCCAAGTTCTCTAACCTTAACATTACAAACATACCCTTTAGATATACAAAAAGGGTTCGCAAATACAACATAATAATAATGTTATTCATAACTAGTTGATCACTATGCCTTTTCCCTTATCCTTCACAGGACCTCCTGCCACTTCGTCCCTAGCTGAAAAGTTTTATTTAGCAAGGGTGAGCAACAAATTTGCCCCGTAAGTTAATACATACAAAGAATATATAAGAATCAAAATAACATACTATCTATTTCGATAGAATGACACCAAAGTTCGGGGAACTTTGAAATAGCTGAACAAATCTCCAATTTCTAACAAGTCTTCTCACAATCTATGCAACACAATAATTTGATAATGAAAGAGTACAACACTTTCAAAGTTTCTATGATATTCTAATGAATAATCAAGAATCAATTCTATGCAATAACAAAGTGGAATATTTTCCAGATTTATGCTGAGTGATCATAAAGGATCTAGAACTTCTCTTCTCGGGTAGATATCAAAGATTTACTTTGATATATACGCAGGTGTATCAGATTACAATAAAGATTAAATCATACCCCCAGCAAGTATAACAAGTGATCAGCTTTATTATACCCTATATTAGGCATAATACTCAAAACACGCGCAATAGCCGAATATACGACCAAATATGTTCCCTTTATATAAAAGGTTGTTCTTCTCAGTCTTTGAATCAAAATTTGATTTAACAACGAAATACAACGATTTCAATATCTAATTACTTCTCTTCTCTTCTCTTCTCTTCTCTTCTCAAACCTATTAAGTTTTTCTTTTTTTTAATCTAGCCGAAACAACTGGCATTGATCTATCAATAATAATTGAATTCTCTTCTCTTCTCTTCTCGAACCTATCAAGTTTTAACAAATGTTCGTCTAGCCAAAATAATTAGCTAAGACATGTTTCAATACGATTAATCAATAGACAGAATTTAACTGTACTATTTGAAATCAATAATAGCTTCTACGGATGTGAATATCCAACAACAGTTATTCTACAAGTATATTCTCAGAATCAATAATTCAATTTGAATTAATAAACATGTACTAACTGTGAATAATCAACAATAAATTCTCAGACGTGGTCTAATCAACAATAATTAACCACCATAATATTTGAAAAGATATAACTCAACGTTGAGTTAAGGAAACTTGCCTTCCGCGTTGATTACTCCCACATAATATACTTATCTGCATTTGAAAGACCTATAATCACAATATCGGTCTTACAATTAGCACAATAATTCATAACACACAATACTATAATTCACAGTCAATCTTTCTCCTAGGCACACTACCAAATAGTCACATCAGCGTTTATAACTTATATAAACACTCATTAAATCTAACTAGTTCGGTCTAGTTGGACTTCAGTCTATTTTTGGTGTTCTGGTCACCCTATCCGACAATTAACACATTTATTGTTAATTAAACTTGGTCTCTAAGCTTCAATATTACTTTAGATAAGTCAATTATCATTTATAATATTTTTTGGAAGCTTTTAATAATTTATAAACAATTATTATAATTTATAATAATTTTTCAAACACTTGAAATCATTTTTAAATGATTTAATTATCAAATAATCTTATCATCATTAATATTTAATAATATAAAATATTAATGACATACTTATCAAAATATCAAAGTTATTATTAATAACTTAAAATATTTTAAATCATCAATATTCCACTTAAATGATTTTTGAAGTAATTAAAATCATTTTAAATCATCACCATTAATATTTAAATATTAATGAAATTATCATCAAACTATTAAAAGTCATTAATTATAACTTAAAATATTTTTATATCACTTTTCTCATATTTATATCAATATAACCATTTTACCATCATTTATTTAATTTAATAATTAAATAAACCTAATATCATTAATAGTAATTTATTCATGAGAATTCTCCAAAATATTAAAATTATATTTTATAATTCAAAATATTTTCTAACACTTTATTCTCATTTAAAATGATTTTTAATTCAATAAAACCTTTTTTCACTCATTTATTTAATATGATAATTAAATAAATCTTATATCATTAATATTAAATTATTAACGAAAATTCTCCTAAAATATTAAAAGTTATATTTTATAACTCAAAATATTTTTAAACACTTTATTCTTATTTAAAATGATTTTTAATATATTAAAATCATTTTTCTCTAATTTATTTAATACACTAATTAAATAAATTAAATATCATTAATATTCAAATAAATATAAATATTAATTAAAAATATCCCAAATACTCAAAAATTATTTTTCATAATTTAAAATAATTTTTAAAACCATTTTTGGTAATTTTTTAGAATTTATTTCTATTTTTAATCAATTTTCAGAAAAATCAGAAAATAAAATAATTAAAATCGTCGTTGTATCCTTTAGCGATGCTTTTCTGTCGTCTTAGGTGTTCTTTGCTCAAGAACACTGACAGGTCAATGTTCAAGAGGCTCAGTTTGACCGAATGTAATTCTTCGTTCAAGCATGTACTGTCCAATCTAAAACTTAGATCTTGTAGTGTTTGTGTAGCGCTACAATTAACACCAACAATATCAGACATACAACAAAACAACAAGGAGATCTGATCTCCTAAAGTCGTTGTCAGACGGTTTTTGGGTTTTCCAGAAACCCAGGCAGTTCGAGGGTCTATTTTGGGGCTTGATTTTCTATGAGTTCTGGTCATCAAACAGGTGGGTTCTTGGTTCAAACATGTAATATACATGTCAAAGAACACATACACAACAATAAATCAGTCCAAACACATCTTATTCTCCAGATCTAGCCTAGTCAAACGTTGTCAGAAGATGTGTTCTTACAGTTTCTAGAATTTCCAGAAAATAAAAAATGTGACCGGATGGTCTACTTTGACCATCAACTACATCGATCCTGTTGATGTTGTAAGGGATCTAAAGGCATACATTTATAGTCCATATTACAAGCTACAACTTGGTTACATACACATCATCATATCATCTATAGTCTGACAGATAAAGGCCTTAGAAAATCTTGTCAGGCTCTGATTTATACTTTATGGGTTACCCAAAAAATTCTGGTCAAGCTCGGTCAACTCACTTTGACCAAGAATAAAATGAAATATGGACATGTAATGGCTGTGATTTCACTTCCAGATTACAGTCCTCATGTCAAACAACAGATCCAAAACATAAAACAAGAAAAATCACAAACATACAGAGATCTATGGCCACTAACATTAGCTTGTCAGACCATTTTCTAGGGTTCTAGCAGTTTTTGAAAACTTGGCATTTAAGGCCTTTTGATGCTATAGATCTGAGACCCCGAATTTTATGAAATAAAAGTATTCAATTTTTCTATTTTGGTAAATAGTTAAATTGATAAAAGTTTAAAGTTAAGGGTCATATTTGAAAATTTTTCAAAGTAAGCAAGTTGTCATAAAATAATCGGTGGTAAAATACACGTGGTTGCATAGTAGCACACGGTATTGATTATTGATGCTTATGTGAGAAGTCACTCAGTTATACTCAATTATTGCTACAATAATTACTGCATTATATCTCTCATATTATTGATTCAATTATTGTCACAGTATCATCTGCATAATATGATATATTATTAAATCAATAATTGAGACGACAAAGTTATTCATATTATTAAATTGCAATATTTACAATGTCTAGAAGTTCTGTCAATGAGAGGTTTGATCATCTAATTGCGCGCCAATAAGGAGAAACCCTTATCAAAAAGTTCCCTCTTTCCTGGGAATGACCTGGTTGTTAAATATTATGAGTTATAATATTAATGATGAATAACTTCGTGTTGATTAAAGATAAAATTGATAGTTTCATTGTGTTTGAATTATTAGTGTTAGTGGAAATCGACATTTATTTCGATAATAATTGATGACTGGAGGTTATATTATTCGATCGGGTATTTGGGGCACTTTTCGTGTCGGAGTACTATTCACGGGTTACTATTCACCCAATTACTATTCACTCTAGTATTATTCACTCGGGTATTTGGAACACTTTTTGTGTCAGAGTACTATTCACGAGTTACTATTCACGGGTTACTATTCACCCAAATTACTATTCACTCTAGTATTATTCACTCGGGTATTTGGGATACTTTTCGTGTCGAAGTACTATTCACAGGGTACTATTCACCCGAAAAATATATTTTTTTTCGGTCCAAATCATTTTGGGTACAATATTATTCCATGAGGAGATGTGCTAATTTTTCAGACCGTTGATTGAAATTATAATAGTAAATCAATATGGATCGTTGGTTTAAAGTTTTTATAGTAAATCAATATGGATCGCTGGTTTAAAGTTTTAATAGTGAATCAATATGGATCGTTGCTTTAAGTTTTAATAGTAAATCAATATGGACCGTCCGTTTAAAAGTAAATCAATCTGGACCGTTCATGAATTAGTTACTATTCAGTCCATTCTCCTAAAAATAGAAGCTCATTCCTTCATTATTTCTTACGAATTCACTAAAACTCTAGAGAGAAATTATAGAGAGAAATTATAGAGAGAAGCTATAGAGAGAAAATCTATAGAGAGAAAGAAGAATGTAAGTCTGCATTACCTCACTATTCCAAGTATCCGTTTTCTTCTAAGGTAAGGGACATTATTATTATAGTAAAGGGTATTATTTCTTTTCAGATTCATGAAGAGAGCTATTGTTATTCCATTCCTTATTATTATGTTGGAATAACTCATACATCTGCTGATCTTTCGCATACATGGTTAAATTCTTCTATTATTCCATTCTTTATTATTACGTCGGAATATCTCTGTCTGCTGCGCGTTTACGCACGACAGTTCTATTATTTATTATTACATTGGAATAACTTCATGCATGCGGTCTATCGCATGCATGGTGAATTCTATTGTTATTTCATTATTTATTATTATGTTGGAATATCCTGTCAAGATTCAATTACGCTTTGACCGGTTCAGATTCTTTATTATTACATTGGAATATCACGTCTCATGCGATCTATCGCATGCATGGTGAATTCTTCTATTATTCCATTCTTTATTATTCTGTTGGAATAACCTATATATGTGGATTACCGTATGCATGGTGAATGATCCTTTGTATTCCTTCCTTATTAAATTGTGGAAATGATCTGTTTACGTGGATTATGATGAAAGTCATAATAAAAGCATTGGACTGTTGATTATGATGAAAGTCATAATAAAAGCATTGGACTGATGAAAATCATGGGTATATGTATTATTAGTAAGTGTTATGATAAGTTATGTTGGTTATTATGTGAAAACATGAAAGTTTCTTAGAAATCACAAAGGATTGAAAATCAGATTTTGGTGAATATGGAACATGAAATTCAATTGACCATATCTCCTATTATATTTTGAATTTTTGAGTGTGGTCAAGTTTTAGAGTTAGATCTATGAGTTTTCTAACTTATCTAGGTGGAATCACTGGAAAAGGTGTTGTAAATTTTCGAGTGGACTGATTTTAGCAAAGGAGTCAAAAACCGCAAAGTACCAAAAGGCTCACGCTTGAGAAATTTAAAAGGGCATTTTGGCCACTTAAATTGTGAGAAAATTCGACCTTTTGGGACATGGAAATATATGGTATAAAGTACCTCCTGTCCAAAAATGAACTCATTCCGATTTAAAATGAGCAAGTTATGACTATTTCAATATTTAGGTTTTTTTGATGAAAAATGCTATAATCGGAGTTCTATAACTACGATGACCATGAAATTTAAATTGGAAGCTCACGTTAACATGTGTAAGATCCTGCCAAGATTTGGGAATTTCTGGAGTTAAACTTGAGGTAGCTAATTTCTTAAGGAATTAATTAGAAATTAATTTTTGAAAAATACTTAAGGGAGTTGAAAAATTATAAAAAAATACTTGTTGTGTATGAAATATATGTATATATGTTTGGACAAAGGATAGAAAAATAATAAGTTGATTTGGTAATTTTTCATAAAAATGGTTTAGTTACGAACATATGAGTTAAATATGTTATGTGAAGTTGAAAAATTGGTTTTACAGTTGTATATCTTTGGCTTACGTGCATAGATGGACTGTTGATTATTGACTTTACAGTTGTATATCTATGGCTTACGTGCATAGATGGACAGTTGATTATTGGTTTTACAATTGTATATCTTTGGCTTACGTGCAAAGATGAATTGTTGATTATTGGTTTTACAATTGTATATCTTTGGCTTATGTACATAGATGAACTGTTTATTGGTATGATTATGACCATGGATCATTCGGTATAATCATGACCCGTAATGTTATAGATGATTTGGTAAAAGTCCTCATTAGCCCGTAGTGCATTGATGGACAGTTATTGGTATAACCAGGGATTATTCGGTATAATCATGACCATTGATGATTACATGAATATCCTCTCGTAGTAAAAGTGAGGATGATTCAATGATGTGGATTATTTATTGTCGAGTCTCGGCGATAAAATATTGATTATACACTTTTAATTAAGTAAAAGATAGTAGATATCATGCTCTACTTGACTCTTCTAAAATACTGATTTGTATGTCTTTGGCACGTAGTGCAAAAGAATAAATTGTTAATGAATATCTTTGGTCGTAGTGCAAAGATGAATTTATTAGTATGATTATGAAAGCGAAGAATTATGATTTGGTATAACCATGATTTTTGATGTTTCAGGTGAAGATAGGTGATGAAAATTATCTTCATCCTGGGTGCGAAGAGGAATTTAGAATCGTAATTATGATTATGAGTTATTCATATGATTGTGGACAGGAATTGTTGATTGATGTTACAGAGATAAATATTATTGGTGGACTTTTAACATGGAGAATATAATAGACCTGATGGTCTATTTGACTCTTCTAATGGATTGCTCGTTCCGCTGCAACTATGGTTGAAAAGTTTTATCATCTACCATATGTTTTAAATCTCTAATTTATTACTAATGAAGGCTATTGATAATTTAATTATCTTTAGTCATGATATTCTTTACTGGGCTAATTGTGCTCACCTTTTTTGCTTCACAATTCCTTTCAGGTAATAAGAGTGTAGCTGGGTCGAGCGGGGATAACAGGGAAATAGTGAGATTGTCCGAGACTGTTGAAGTTTCTCAATACATTATAAAACGGCATGACATGCAATATATAATTGCATTGAGGACCTAAGAAGTGTGTGTCATATTTTATACGTCACTTAATAATTGATTTTGGTGAACAACAATAGGGTGATGAGAACCCGACCTTGAAAGCGTCAAAAGTGCACCGCATTAAAATGAAGAGAACAGAAATCTTCTCGTGTCCCTTTGGAGACTTGAAATATTTGCTGATGTACTTTATATGGCATGTAATAATTTGAGTATGACTATTGTCGTATTATATACGTTACAATATTTGTATTGAAACTCATAGTATATATGTCGTTGTATTTTGCACGACAGTTGTATAAATAAAGTTTATAATTGATTTCTGTAGTGTGGTATTTGGCGACTCAGAATGGGTGATGTATACCTATTTTGGGGGCGTCACAGTTGGTATCAAAGCTTAGGGATATGATCCCTTGCTGAGATGTGAGACAAGAACTAGGAGGGGAGAGACGGAGAATTCCTTCGCTAGTATGACCTACCTAAGTTTATTTGATATATAATTGGTCGGTCAGAGTATAGGAATAATATGTGGTATGTCAATTAACCTTTGTTTTGAAGGTATATTTTAGAATGATATCTGAAATACAGGAGATGAGCAATGGGAAAATTATGATCTGAGAGGATAAAGGAAGGTACAATTCAGAAAGAAAGCAAGGTATTCTTATCTCTTGAACTACTGTGCACGTAAATTTCGAGGGAGAAATTTCATAAGGAGGGGAGATTGTGAGACCCCGAATTTTATGAAATAAAAGTATTCAATTTTTCTATTTTGGTAAATAGTTAAATTGATAAAATTTTAAAGTTAAGGGTCATATTTAAAAAAATTTCAAAGTAAGGAAGTTGTCATAAAATAAACGGTGGTAAAATACAAGTGGTTGCATAGTAGTACACGGTATTGATTATTGATGCTTATGTGAGAAGTCACTCAGTTATACTCAATTATTGCTACAATAATTGCTGCATCATATCTCTCATATTATTGATTCAATTATTGTCACAGTATCATCTACATAATATGATTTATTATTAAATCAATAATTGAGACGACAAAGTTATTCATATTATTAAATTGCAATATTTACAATGTCTAGAAGTTCTGTCAAGGAGAGGTTTGGTCATCTAATTGGGCGCCAATAAGGAGAAATCCTTATCGGAAAGCCCCCACTTTCTTAAGAACGACCTGGTTGTTAAATATTGTGAGTTATAATATTAATGATGAATAAGTTCGTGTTGATTAAAGATGAAATTGATAGTTCCATTGTGTTGGAATTATTAGTGTTAGTGGAAATCGATATTTATTTCGATAATAATTGATGACTGGAGGTTATATTATTCGATCGGGTATTCGGGGCACTTTTCGTGTCGGAGTACTATTCACGGGTTACTATTTACCCGATTACTATTCACTCTAGTATTATTTACTCAAATATTTGGGACACTTTTTGTATCGGAGTACTATTCACGAATTACTATTCACGAATTACTATTCACCTAAATTACTATTCACTCTAGTATTATTCACTCGGGTATTTGGGACACTTTTCGTGTCGGGCACTACACTAAAAATGGCCTCTAGTGAAGGACAAATCCTTCACTAGAGGCCCTATATCTCTCACAAGTGATTTATTGCGAAGAAATATTTCCTTCACACAAGTGCTCGCATTAGACCTCCTCGCAATTAGATATCCTTCGCTAAGTAGTAACTAAATGTTTTTTGTGAAGGATATATTGTGAATAACGTATTCCTTCACAAATTGTATTTAGTAATGAAATATTGTTATTTAGTGAAAGATTGGTTTTCTTCACAAATAATATTTTGAAAAGGACTATTTGAAATTAGTGAATAACCTTATTCCCTCACAAATAATATTTTGTGAAGAACAAATTTATTTAATGAGAAAAAATTTTCCTTCACTAATTATAAATTTAGAATGTATCTTCAAATTAGTGAGAGAAATAATCCTTCATTGATGACTAACTAATTAACTAAAAAAGATTTAGTGAGGAAAATAATCCTTCATTAAAAACCATTTCTCAAGTAAAATCCTTCACAAATTATAAATTTGTAAAAAAAATTAATTGATAAATAATAAAAATTCATTGCAAATTATAATTAATTTTCAAATCACTAATTTCATATTTATTATTATTATTATTATTATTATTATTATTATTATATGTTATAATAAATATTACATTTAATCTTTCAAGTTAATATAAATCATGTCATATATACTTGTTTCAAACTAATTGATAAACTGCATAAAGAGCCAAAAATTAAAACTAATACTCCATATATAAATAGATAATGCTCAAGTCACAATAAGTACAGAATTTGTTATTGTATCTTGATCTCCCAAGGATCATATTACTTACAATATTTAATAACTAACATAAGAAAACTAAAAAAATAACAACGAGCTAGAAGAAATGAAGTGTACATCATGTTAAGTCCACTTCATCATCATTTTCTTCAAGGAAATCAAGGTTGGACCTGTAAAGTTCCTCCTGCAAAAGAAACACCAAAATTCAATTTCAACAAGATGAGGAATAAGAAAAAATAAACCTGATGAACTTAAATTAATAGATAGAAAGAGATTAATGAAGAACAAAGACAAAAATATAGTTATTAGTAAATACCTCAAGTGAAGCATAGTTGGTAAATATTTGAAGGAAGTTGGTAACCTTCTTCTCTACCAATTTAGTTATATATTCAGTAATACCTATACCAATGGACGGTTGTGGTGTACTATCATTGGTAGAAGTATCATCCATAGACTTTATACCCAATCGACGGAGGAAAATCATGTTAATCATATTCTCCAATTCCTTAGGATCAGTAGATTGTTGCGGTGAAGAATAACCTATACTCGGCGGCACTATAGGAGGAGTACATATCACGTCTCATGCGCGATATCCTGGAAAACCAAGTATCCTATTTTTTTTAACCCCACAAGTTTTCTCAATCCAAATAGCCAAGTCATCTACCTCTGGTGTACCGTCCTCTGCAGGACTGCCAACCTCAGTACTATATTCTGTCTAAAATCTAAAACATGTACAAGAGTTAAATACATACATTAAACACATTTACAAGTCATATAAAAATGCACATCAATTATCAATTAAAACTGTAAATATTGGTGTCATGTGTTATATTAGAGTCCTGGGTAATATTGGGAGCAACAACGAAAAAGGAACATATTTCTCCTAGTCCAAGAACATATGCAATTATGATTGTGGCACTTATCTAGAGTGATAGAATGGAGGAAGGTTTTAAACTTCTTGGTGATATGATAAGCAGTGGATCCCTCCCTGATGTATCCACATACAAGGAACTGATTGAAGGCATGTATTTAGCTAGAAAGACAAAGGCAGCTTATAAATTCCTGGAAGAGATGGGAAACAAGGGTTATCCTCCTGATATAGTTACTTACAACTGCTTCCTCAAAGTCCTTTGTGACAATAAAAACAGTGATCAAGCGCTTATACTATACAAGAAAATGGGTGAGATGGGATGCGTGCCCAGTGTACAAACTTTCAACATGCTAATTACAATGTTTTTTGAGATGGGGGTGATCCTGATGAAACTTATAACTAAAGTAAATCATTTTGTTAAACTGAAGTTTTCAATGCCAATGACTAATCCTTGGGAAAAAAAGATTATATGATTTGTACTCATGAAAATTGATATTGCATCAACTTAATTAGGATAATTTAATATGAATACTATATCATGCCAAGTACATATATTGAATGCAATTAGTGTAGCCATTATATATCCAGGATCACCTAATTCTAAAGGAGACAAGGAATTATAAAACTTCTAGAGAGAATAATCACTATTTCCGAAGTATATATATACATGATGAGTCACTATTAAAATCAATCCAGATCTCCTCCCCCCACCTCTTTTGAACCCCCAAAACACACCATGCTTGCAGTCTTATGACCTTTTCGGCAAACCCATGAGGTGAAATCTCTAACATTTCTTGCCCCATAGCATTCTTGATGCACTACTATTTGACATCTGATAGAAAGAATAGAGCATCAGTTATATTTTTAATACAATGAATGAGAATAATTTTGTACTAGCCAAGGTGACAACAAATTATTTATCTTGTCAAATTTGGGAGAAAAGATTTAGTTACTATCTGTAGGAAAAACATATGGCTAAATGTTAGTAAAGAAAAGGATAGAACATAAGTAATATGCAAGAAAATCATGCACCAACCATGATTAATTGCAGAACCTCAAAACATCTAGAACTTCTGTGAATTTGAATAATATGTATGGTGAGATCTTTTCTTATTTTTACTTTTTGGAAATTGTACAAGAAGCTCCATATTTTGCTTACCTGATACATATAATAATTTTGTTGTAGTCCCAATCTTTAACCCATCGACAAACAGCACAGCGTTCTGTTGTCCACTTTGCATACACAGGCTCATATTTCTCTGTTGAAAGGAAATAAACAAAAGTTAGTCTGATTAATAAAGCTGCAGGAGGAGAAATATGGACAAGCTCTTAGAAGTCTAATTTATATATAAAGAATATGAGTGTACCTTACTGAAAATTAAGTAACTTCTTCTTCCTCACTTTAGGAGAAGGGCGTTTAAGAGAATTAATTGAAACAAGGCTCCGTTCATGACATTCTGCTACCTGTAGCATCTGTCGAGTCAAATGATTTCTTGTTAGATGCATATACATCTCATTTAAGAGATTTAGATACTTAGAATGATGTATCTAGCAAAACATCTTTGACCACTATGACATATCCATAGAGAAAGACACATTCAACATACAGGTTAAAAGAGCTAGAAACCGGAATTGGAGGTGATTCGTGCCTAGGTAGCAAAGAACCAGAATTCATCACCTTCTATTATAGAAACTTTTCCTCCTATATTTTTTGCTATGCTTTTTAAAAGCCACAAACAATCAAAACTCAATAGTATATATCAATATTCAATAGTAAGTTAAACCATACCTGAATAGATTCTATCTAGAACTCAGGGAACAACACAAAAAATAGTAGGTTGTAGCACTCCGATGTCTTTAAGTAACAATTTGACATCCTGAAAAAACCAGTGTTACTTGAAGCTCATAGTTGAGGAAATAGTTAATTAATAGCCATCTTACCCCGCAGCAAAATCCTACTGAGGCCCCATGATTGATAAAACACTTTGCAATCACCCGGTCAAAAATATGTGCCAAAGGAAGATATGAAAGATATACATCATTGACGTTCATCTGTACAAATTTCAGAGACAGGTATGCGAATAACTCAAAAATTCATTATGCAATGATAAAGCTATAGGATAGGTCCGATTAGAACTCAGAGTTAGTCCTTTATTAAAGCGAGAAAATGACAAAATGGTCAATCACTAAAATTTATCCATGTGAGAAACAGAGCAATATTGTCTACATAAGGAAGAGGCGTTAAATTGATACTAAAAAAGTAACATATTTTAAAGTAGTGGAAAAGATATTATGAAAACTATTTTTTAACTATTATTAATAACGATCGTTGAATTCATGAACCTGCTATTTATTTAGATGTCAGTACTTATTTCACACAGCTACAGGAGCATTTAGGTTATAACATAAAACTAATTTATCATATGGTCCTAAATAAAGAATACAGAAGTCTATTGGTACCTAGATTCAAGTAATGGTATTCATATTAATGTAACAGCTTATAATGACAATCAAATGAATCATATTTGTATCCAATTTTTCCCTAAGTTATACATGACCACTTCATGTATTATAAGACGAACTAGGCATTGGCCAAATTTCGGATCAATATATATTGATTCAAGGGTATAGGAACCACTGAAGGTACTAAAGAAACAAGCTCCAAACAATAATAAAAACCAAGCTCTTATTCTATTTAATATAAACAGAGCTAGAGACCAATAGACCAAGATTTAGAGACTTTATGGAAGAAATTCATGAGTTCACACTCTTAAGGATTATGGATACAATACCAGTCCATGTGACACCGCAATACCATTTGAGGATCACACTCAAAGAAAAATCTATAAAGATCTATAAATAAAATTAAAACAACAATACTTAAACATTGTGTTTTCTCCCAACTCACCTATACAAGTGATGAAGAATGGTTATCAAATATATGCTTTGGGGCATGTTTTCATGGCATGCGAAACTTGTACTTATAAATTAACAAAACTAGACCCCAATTTGATACTTGAAAGTAGAGAAAGGAAATAAAATACTTTACATACCTTATTAAAAATTTGAAAACAACTTGAAGTTAGACAGAGTGTTCTTTTAGTTTAGGCTTGACACTCAATTTACAACATTTGCTCCACATTAGCACTTCTCGTTAGCCTATAAAATGCAAAATTCACCACTAACTCTAATTGAATTTGTCATAGGGCTTTAATGTGTCCAACGATATATTTCATAACATAATGTTATTGTGACTTGCTTGTAAAATCAGGTGTCTCTAGGCTAGAAATTATGACTTTTAGTGATAACTCAAAATTTTGAATGTGAAAATAGGATATGCTTAGTAAGGGGGTGATGAAGAAAGAACAGGAAACAATAAGTTACACAAAAGTGAGTTATATGTCCTCTTGAGATAAAAATAGCAACCTAGAAAAAGTGATAAAGGGATTAATATAATTTTGCATGTTGCAACTCAGATCAAGAACCTACTCCTTAAACTTTGTGACATCTCCTAAAAACTTTGTTTTGGAAAAATATAAAAGAAAATGAAAGAATTAGATGTAACTGAATGCAAAATGTCAACCTTATTTAACAAATTTATTTGGTCATCACAAATAACTTGAAAACTGTATAAAATTAGTAATTACAGTCTATTTGTTCATGCCTTAGGTAGTATAGAGATCAAAAAAGTCAAAAGCCATAATCATTTACTAAAAATTTGGATATTTCTGAAGACAGGGATGAACTATAACATCTAGGATTCAACTAATTGAACATTAGACCAGATAGTATCAGAAACCTGATATTATAAAACATTCAAAAAACATAATCATGAACACACAAAAATTTCCAAATTCACATTTTCGGTTTACAAAAATAACAGCACCAAACCAAAAAAACATAATAAATAACAATAAAAGGAAATAGAGCTAACCTTTATAGAAGAACCTTTAAGATCAGATGCTTGCTTTACAAAAGATGACTTAGAGATCCCCTCGATAAAGCTCGGACCCTAGCACTGGCAGAGGCCTTCATTGAACTAGCACAGACATCAGCCATTGGGACATCCTGGTCAGAGGCACTGGTCGGCCCATTTTCTTTTAAGGAAACTCTTTCAGGTATATGTTCCAATGTTGAGGATATGTTCTGTAGAAGCCAATCATAAACTTGTGTGGCAGGAACAGGAATAACAGGCATATCGGGATCTGAATTAGAAAAAAATGGAGCATTCCGGCTCAAGGGAATTCTCTTTGATCCGTTTTCACCAAAATAAATCAGAAACCCAAGGTGCTCAAACTTTTCCATAGTTAAAACCTGACATAATCAGCCTAAATTAGCATATTATTATAGCAAGTATAATACATACTCTTACAAGGTCATTAGACTTTTGCAACAGAAGCAACATCAGTTCTGCTAATTCTTTAAACTGCAAGGCCATAGAAAATCAAGTTCAGCCTTTAGAAAATCACACTAGAAAAGGAGGAAAGTTGCAAGGTGAAAAAGATAATAACGGAGTTCTTTATACCCGATTCAAAGTTGTGTTCATATCAGTAGTAGCTGAATATTCATTCTCACTTATCGTTGAACCTAGCAAGGAAGTCAACTCTTCTACATATTTTATGTTATCTCCAGAAAAACCACCAGCAAATACTTTTTTTTGGAAATATAACGAGGAAATCTTTCCAAAAATTAAAAAATAATAAAACAAGATCAGGAATAGAGAAAGCAATGTAAACGTACCTATCATACATTGCTGAATATTGCACAGGAGTCCTAGAATCACAAACCAGTGAGATAGACTTGAATACAGGAATGCACCAACTAAGCCGAGACAACCCATAGTTGACCAAGATTTTGCTTTCTAAAAATTGGTTGGAATCTGAGCTAGTTACACCAATACAAATTTCAAGCACTTGTGAAAGTACCTGAACAGCCCCCTCTTTCAATAATAATGGCTGGTGAAAAGAAAAGAATTGTAAGCTAAATATTTATCCATTACTTATATATAGGCAGAATAGGTTAGAAACAAACATAGTTAATAAAAAAAACAACACCTTTGCACGTGGATGCTCCAATAAGACAGCGAGAAAATCAAGTAATCTATAAACCTGCAAGGAACAACTAATTCCATGTAATAACAACAGGACAAACCAATTACGCAAAGATATTGCAACAAATAAACAGTTCTCACCTTATATGCATCTGTGTCAGAAAACACAGACAAATCAGAAAGGCAACCACGAATCCACAGTATCATGGGTTTGAGAAGTATAGAAGCAGTATTAGCACTTAGGCATGCAATATGAACAATGAAAACCCGAAACATGTCTTGTATAACCACAAGTGTCTAAGAACAGCAATTCAATCATCAGAAATAAAGATGAAAAGCAAAGTGAATCTATAATCAAACCAACAGTTAAACAAATTACATGTACACTAGTAGCATAGTGTAATATAATCTGTGCAATTTTGTCATGTTATGGGGTCAACTGACTGAGGAGCTTCTCAGGGTTAATCTGTGCAATTTGTGCAATAGTGTAATAGTGAATCTGTACACGTACACTAGTAGCATAGTGTAATATAATCTGTGCAATTTTGTCTAGTCCCATATAGAACCTAAAGCCCTAAACGGCCTCAAAACAGCTCACTAGATTGATCTCAAGTATGCACATATACAAGTACCATATTTGTGCATAACGAAAACAAAACCTTGGTTACACATACTCAAACCATTAGTCTCACTGCAGAAAATGAAAATCCCATAGCTAACCACTTAAAAGAGGTTTGTAAAAATAAATTCCTACTGCAAACAGCAATACTCAGCTATAAAACACAATAAAAACTCAGAACTTAAAAATTTATTCATCAAAAATCAATTAAAACATACCTAGTATAAATGCATATATAGACACGTACTTAGTTAAGTAAAAAAGAGGGTATACCTCAGGCTTGGAGTAAATGCCAAGGTCATCAGTGACAGGGTTTTTGGTCTCCACAACTTCAACAATAACATTAGTAGTCCCGGGCAACTCCGGCGGCCCGGAATCGAGGGTAATGTTCACCGAATAAAAAATCTCGAGCTGTTGGAGCCGAGCATTAGCAATACTGGAAGCTTAAATCAACTCTTGGACTGTGGTTGCAATTTTTAGGGCTTCGATTTCAGCTTCGATGAGTTGGTCCTTCATCTTGGTTGCATTTGTTTCGGCAGGCAGAGAGTGAGACACTATTTGGGGGTTTTGGGATAGAGCAGACAAAGACGCGATTTGGGGTTTGGCCTTTGGGTTGCAGCCGAATGATTTAGTTGCCTCTGTTTTGTTTTAACTTTTAAGCATCTGTGTAAATTTTAATGTTTAAATTATTGTAAATTTATTTACTTGATTTAAAGAAATAGTCGATATTGTAAATTATTTATAAAGTATTATTAAAAATAAGAAAGAACCTAAATATCAATGTTTGTTTCTATGCACGCATACTACTATACTTTTTTTTTATTGAAACAAGCAAAGTAGTGTACTTCAAATAAATAAAATTAAGTTTTTTTTATTTTTTCTTATGGTTTAGTACTGAACTAATTAAAAATAAAATTAAATAATTCAAAACTCTTTCTTAATTAAAGTCCTCCCAAATTGTTATTTAACTGAATATTAAATACAATACCAAAAAATAAAGTTACTTTAAATTAATCTCCAAAAGACTTTTTTGAATTAATATTATATACTTAAAATAAAATTTAAAGTCTTTTGGATTATTTAATTTTATTTTTATTTAACTTTAACTTTATTTAATTATAATCATAAAAATAAACTTTTATAGAGAAATTTTAAAGTTTAACATAGTGTAAAGTTATTTACTTTATATTTTATTAAAAATAGTTGATATTGTAAGTTACTTAAAAAGTGTTATTAAAATTAAATTTACTATTGTAAAAAATTTAAGGTATTTATATTCACCACAATTAATTCAAAAAAAATTATTTAGAACAAGATAGCGACCAATTTTATCCCTCGTAACAAACTTCAGAATAATGATATATAGTGAGTAATAATTCCTTCACTAAATAGATTTTTTCCTCGCAAATTTTCATCATAAATTGGCTCCAAAAATCTTTCTATTGGACCAATTTTGCGAGGAAAAAAATATAAATTGTGAAGAATGTTTCTTTCGCTAATAACTATATTGTCACTATAATTTTTTCCTTCACTGTTGCTTCGCTAAACAACTCCTCATGCGAAGGAATAAATTCCTTCACAAAATTTCCTTCGCTAGAGGCCATTTTTGGTGTAGTGGGGGTACTATTCATGGGGTACTATTCACCCGAAAAATATATTTCTTTTCGGTCCAAATCATTTTGGGTACAATATTATTCCATGAGGAGATGTGCTAATTTTTCAGACCGTTGGTTGAAATTATAATAATAAATCAATATGGATCGTTGGTTTAAAATTTTAATAGTAAATCAATATGGATCGCTGGTTTAAAGTTTTAATAGTGAATCAGTATGGATCGTTTCTTTAAGTTTTAATAATAAATCAATATGGACCGTCCGTTTAAAAGTAAATCAATCTGGATCGTTCATGAATTAGTTATTATTCAGTCCATTCTCCTAAAAATAGAAGCCCATTCCTTTATTATTTCTTACGAATTCACTAAAACTCTAGAGAGAGAAATTATAGAGAAAAATTATAGAGAGAAAATCTATAGAGAGAAAGAATAAGAGAAGTCTGCTACCTCACTATTCCAGTATCCAGTTTTCTTCTAAGGTAAGGGACATTATTATTATACTAAGGGGTATTATTTCATTCGTATTCATGAAGAGAGCTATTGTTATTCCATTCCTTATTATTATGTTGGAATAACTTGTCTATGCGAAGTACTGCATACATGGTAAAATTCTTCTATTATTCCATTCTTTATTATTACGTTTAATATATCATCTCTGCATTTACGCGTGACACGGTTCCATTATTTATTATTCTATTGGAATAACTTATATCATCTTGATCTATCACATGCATGGTGAATTTCGTTGTTATTCCATTATTTATTATTCTGTTGGAATATCATCGTCGATGACGGATTACGCCCGACGACTGGTTTAAATTCTTTATTCTTCTGTTGGAATATCCCGTTGGCAAGTGCGGATTAAGCGACTGGTTCCGTTCTTTATTATTCGTTGAGAATAACTTTCTCGTAATGATCTATCGCATGCATGGTGAATTCTTCTGTTACTCCATTCTTTATTATTCTGTTGGAATAACCTGTATAAGTGGATTACCGCATGCATGGTGAATGATCCTTTGTATTCCTTCCTTATAAAATTGTGGAAATGATCTGTTTACGTGGATTATGATGAAAGTCAAAATAAGAGCATTGGAATGTTGATTATGATGAAAGTCATAATAAAAGCATTGGACTGATGAAAATCATGGGTATATGTATTATTAGTAAGTGTTATGATAAGTTATGATGGTTATTATGTGAAAACATGAATGTTTCTTAGAAATCATAAAGGGTTGAAAATCAGAATTTGGTGAAAATGGAACATGAAATTTAATTGACCATATCTCCTATTATATTTTGAATTTTTGAGTGTGGTCAAGTTCTAGAGTTAGATCTATGAGTTTTCTAACTTATCCAGGTAGAATCACTGGAAAAGGTGTTGTAGATTTTCGTGTGGACTGATTTTAGCAAAGGAGTCAAAAACTGCAAAGTACCAAAAAGGCTACTACCCAGAAATTTAAAAGGGCATTTTAGGCCACTTAAATTGTGAGACAAATTCTGGCCTTTTGGGACATGGAAATATATGGTATAAAGTACCTCATGTCCAAAAATGAGCTCATTCCGACTTAAAATGAGCGAGTTATGACTATTTCAATATTTAGGTTTTTAAATAAAAAAAACACTATCTTAGGAGTTCTATAACTCCAATGACCATGAAATTTAAAATGGAAGCTCACGTTAACATGTGTAAGATCCTGCTAAGATTTGTGAATTTCTGGAGTTAAACTTGAGGTAGCTAATTTCTTAAGGAATTAATTAGAAATTGATTTTTGAAAAATACTTAAGGGAGTTGAAAAATTATAAAAAAATACTTGTTGTGTATGAAATATATGTATATATGTTTGGACAAAGGATAGAAAAATAATAAGTTAATTTGGTAATTTTTCATAAAAATGGTTTAGTTACGAACATATGAGTTAAATATGTTATGTGAAGTTGAAAAATTGGTTTTACAGTTGTATATCTTTGGCTTACGTGCATAGATGGACTGTTGATTATTGGCTTTACAGTTGTATATCTTTGGCTTACGTGCAAAGATGAACTGTTGATTATTGGTTTTACAGTTGTATATATTTGGCATACGTGCAAAGATGAACTATTGATTGATGAGTATCTTTGGCTTATGTACATAGATGAACTGTTTATTGGTATGATTATGACCAGGGATCATTCGGTATAATCATGACCCATAATGTTATAGATGATGTGGTAAAAGTCCTCATTGGCCCGTAATGCATTGATGGGCGAGTTATTGGTATGATTATAACCGGAGAGATTATTCGGTATAATCATGACCTATCGATGATTACATGAATATCCTCGCCATAGTGCGAGGATGATTCGATGATGTGGATTATTTATTGTCGAGTCTCGGCGATAAAATATTGATTATACACTTTTAATTCGTAAAAGATAGTAGATATCATGCTCTACTTAACTCTTCTAAAACACGCTTATATGTCTTTTTGGCACGTAGTGCAAAGAATAAATTGTTAATGAATATCTTTGGTCGTAGTGCAAAGATGAATTTATTAGTATGATTATAAGCAGTAATTGTGATTTGGTATAACCTTGATTTTTGATTTTTCAGGTGAAGATATGTGATGAAAATTATCTTCATCCTGGGTGCGAAGAGGAATTTAGAATTGCAATTATGATTATGAGTTATTCATATGATTGTGGATAGGAATTGTTGATTGATGTTACAGAGATAAAACATTATTGGTGGACTTTTAACATGGAGAATATAATAGACCTGATGGTCTATTTGACTCTTCTAATGGATTGCTCGTTCCGCTGCAACTATGGTTGAAAAGTTTTATCATCTACCAAATGTTTTAAATCTCTGATTTATTACTGATGAAGGCTATTGATAATTTAATTATCTTTAGTCATGATATTCTTTACTGGACTAGTTGTGCTCACCCTTTTTGCTTCACAATTCCTTTCAGGTAATAAGAGTGTAGTTGGGTCGAGCGGGGATAACAGGGAAATAGTGAGATGGTCCGAGACTGTTGAAGTTTCTCAATACATTATAAAACGGCATGACATGCAATATATAATTGCATTGAGGACCTAAGAAGTGTGTCATATTTTATACGTCACTTAATAATTGATTTTGGTGAACAACAATAAGGTGATGAGAACCCGACCTTGAAAGCATCAAAAGTGCACCGCATTAAAATGAAGAGAACAGAAATCTTCTCGTGTCCCTTTGGAGACCTGAAATATTTGCTGATGAACTTTATATGGAATGTAATAATTTGAGTATGACTATTGTCGTATTATATACGTTACAATATTTGTATTGAAACTCGTAGTATATATGTTGTCGTATTTTGCACGACAGTTGTATAAATAAAGTTTATAATTGATTTCTGTAGTGTGGTATTTGGCGACTCAGAATGGGTGATGTATACCTATTTTGGGGGCGTCACAGTTGGTATCAAAGCTTAGGGATATGATCCCTTGCTGAGATGTGAGACAAGAACTAGGAGGGGAGAGACGGGAAATTCCTTCGCTAGTATGACCTACCTAAGATTATTTGGTATATAATTGGTCGGTCAGAGTATAGGGATAATATGTGGTATGTCAATTAACCTTTGTTTTAAAGGTATATTTTAGAATGATATATGAAATACAGGAGATGAGCAATGGGAAAATTATGATACAGAGGATATAACTAAGAAGGTACAATTCGAAAAGAAAACAAGGTATTCTCATCTCTTCGAACTACCAGGTACGTAAATTTCGAGGGCGAAATTTCATAAGGAGGGGAGATTGTGAGACCCCGAATTTTATGAAATAAAAGTATTCAATTTTTCTATTTTGATAAATAGTTAAATTGATAAAAGTTTAAAGTTAAGGGTCATATTTGAAAAAATTTCAAAGTAAGCAAGTTGTCATAAAATAATCGGTGGTAAAATACGCGTGGTTGGATAGTAGCACACGGTATTGATTATTGATACTTATGTGAGAAGTCACTCAATTATACTCAATTATTGCTACAATAATTGATGCATCATATCTCTCAGTTATATTCAATTATTGATATATTATTAAATCAATAATTGAGACGACAAATTATTCATATTATTAAATTGCAATATTTACAATGTCTAGAAGTTCTGTCAAGGAGAGGTTTGGTCATCTAATTGCTTGCCAATAAAAAAAAATCCTTATCGGGAAGCCCCCTCTTTCCTGGGAACGACCTGGTTGTTAAATATTGTGAGTTATAATATTAATGATGAATAAGTTCGTGTTGATTAAAGATGACATTGATAGTTCCATTGTGTTGGAAT
This sequence comes from Panax quinquefolius, assembly GCA_020205615.1. Lineage (NCBI taxonomy): Eukaryota > Viridiplantae > Streptophyta > Magnoliopsida > Apiales > Araliaceae > Panax > Panax quinquefolius. The sequence continues at coordinate 103,222,228 of CM035157.1, forward strand.
TATTAGTGTTAGTAGAAATCGACATTTATTTCGATAATAATTGATGACTGGAGGTTATATTATTCGATCGGGTATTCGGGGCACTTTTCGTGTCGAAGTATTATTCACGGGTTACTATTCACCCGATTACTATTCACTTTAGTATTATTCACTTGGATATTTGGGACACTTTTTGTGTCAGAGTACTATTCACGAGTTACTCTTCACGGGTTACAATTCACCTAAATTACTATTCACTCTAGTATTATTCACTCGAGTATTTGGGACACTTTTTGTGTGGGGGTACTATTCACGGGGTACTATTCTCGAAGTACTATTCACAGGGATCTATTCACCTGAAAAATATATTTCTTTTCGGTCCAAATCATTTTGGGTACAATAATATTCCATGAGGAGATGTGCTAATTTTTCAGACCGTTGGTTGAAATTATAATAGTAAATCAATATGGATCGTTGGTTTAAAGTTTTAATAGTAAATCAATATGGATCGCTGGTTTAAAGTTTTAATAGTGAATCAGTATGGATCGTTGCTTTATGTTTTAATAGTAAATCAATATGGACCATCCGTTTAAAAGTAAATCAATCTGGACCGTTCATGAATTAGTTACTATTCAGTCCATTCTCCTATAAATAGAAGCTCATTCCTTCATTATTTCTTACGAATTCACTAAAACTCTAGAGAGGGAAATTATAGAGAGAAATTATAGAGAGAAGCTATAGAGAGAAAATCTATAGAGAAAAAGAAGAAGAGAAGTCTGCTACCTCACTATTCCAGTATCCAGTTTTCTTCTAAGGTAAGGGACATTATTATTATAGTAAGGGGTATTATTTCTTTCGTATTCATGAAGAGAGCTATTGTTATTCCATTCCTTATTATTATGTAGGAATAACCTGTCTTTGCGAAGTACTGCATACATGGTGAAATTCTTCTATTATTCCATTCTTTATTATCCTATCGGAATATCCTGTCTCTGCGTTTACGCATGACCTGGTTCCATTATTTATTATTCTATTGGAATAACCTGTCTGTGCGGTCTATCGCATACATGCTGAATTCTGTTGTTATTCCATTATTTATTATTCTGTTGGAATATCCTGTCAGTACGGATTACATCTGACTTGGTTCCGTTCTTTATTATTCTGTTGGAATATCTTGTCGGTGCGGATTACGCCTGACCTAGTTTCGTTCTTTATTATTCTGTTGAGAATAACTTGTCTGTGCGGTCTATCGCATGCATGGTGAATTCTTTTGTTATTTCATTCTTTATTATTCTGTCGGAATATCCTGTCTCTGCGTTTACGCATGACCTAGTTCCATTATTTATTATTCTATTGGAATAACCTGTCTGTGCGGTCTATCGCATGCATGGTGAATTCTATTGTTATTCCATTATTTATTATTCTGTTGGAATATCCTGTCAGTACGGATTACGCCTGACCTGGTTCCGTTCTTTATTATTTTGTTGGAATATCCTGTCTGTGCGGTCTATCGCATGCATGGTGAATTCTTTTGTTATTCCATTCTTTATTATTCTGTTGGAATAACCTATATATGTGGATTACCGCATGCATGGTGAATGATCCTTTGTATTCCTTCCTTATTAAATTGTGCAAATGATCTGTTTACGTGGATTATGATGAAAGTCATAATAAAAGCATTGGACTGTTGATTATGATGAAAGTCATAATAAAAGCATTGGACTGATGAAAATCATGGTTATATGTAGTATTAGTAAGTGTTATGATAAGTTATATTGGTTATTATGTGAAAACATGAAAGTTTCTTTGAAATCATAAAGGGTTGAAAATCAGATTTTGGTGAAAATGGAACATGAAATTCAATTGACCATATCTCCTATTATATTTTGAATTTTTGAGTGTGGTCAAGTTCTAGAGTTAGATCTATGAGTTTTCTAACTTATCCAGGTGGAATCACTGGAAAAGGTGTTGTAGATTTTCGTGTGGACTGATTTTAGCAAAGGAGTCAAAAATTGCAAAGTACCAAAAAGGCTACTGCCCAGAAATTTAAAAGGGCATTTTCGGCCACTTAAATTGTGAGAAAAATTCTGGTATTTTGGGACATGGAAATATATTGTATAAAGAACCTCCTATCCAAAAATGAGCTCATTCCGACTTAAAATGAGCGAGTTATGACTATTTCAATATTTAAGTTTTTCCGACGAAAAACACTATAACCGGAGTTCTATAACTCCGATGACCATGAAATTTAAAATGGAAGCTCACGTTAACATGTGTAAGATCTTGCTAAGATTTGTGAATTTCTGGAGTTAAACTTGAGGTAACTAATTTCTTAAGGAATTAATTAGAAATTAATTTTTGAAAAATACTTAAGGGAGTTGAAAAATTATAAAATAAATACTTGTTGTGTATGAAATATATGTATATATGTTTGGACAAAGGATAGAAAAATAATAAGTTAATTTGGTAATTTTTCATAAAATAGTTTAGTTACTGAACATATGAGTTAAATATGTTATGTGAAGTTGAAAAATTGGTTTTCTGATTGTATATCTTTCGCTTACGTGCATAGATGGATCGTTGATTATCGGCTTTTACAGATTGTATATCTTTGGCTTACGTGCATAGATGGACTGTTGATTATTGGTTTTACAGTTGTATATCTTTGGCTTACGTGCAAAGATGAACTTTTGATTATTTGTTTTACAGTTGTATATCTTTGGCTTATGTGCAAAGATGAACTATTGATTGATGAGTATCTTAGGCTTATGTACATAGATGAACTATTTATTGGTATGATTATGACCAGGGATCATTCGGTATAATCATGACCCGTAATGTTATAGATGATGTGGTAAAAGTCCTCATTGGCCCGTAGTGCATTGATGGACAATTATTGGTATTATTATAACCAGGCATTATTCGGTATAATCATGACCATTGATGATTACATAAATATCCTTGGCCGTAGTGCAGGGATGATTCGATGATGTGGATTATTTATTAAGCTGAGTCTCAGCGATAAAATATTGATTATACACTTTTAATTCGTAAAAGATAGTAGATATCATGCTCTACTTAACTCTTCTAAAACACAGTTATATGTCTTTGGCCTGTAGTGCAAAGAATAAATTGTTAATGAATATCTTTGGTCGTAGTGCAAAGATGATTTTATTAGTATGATTATGAGCAGGAATTGTGATTTGTTATAACCATGATTTTTGATGTTTCAGGTGAAGATAGGTGATGAAAATTATCTTCATCCTAGGTGCAAAGAGGAATTTAGAATCGCAATTATGATTATGAGTTATTCATATGATTGTGGACAAGAATTCTTGATTGATGTTACAGGGATAAAACATTATTGGTGGACTTTTAACATGGAGAATATAACAGACCTGATGGTCTATTTGACTCTTCTAATGGATTGCTTCGTTTCATTTGCAACTATGGTTGAAAAGTTTTATCATCTACCATATGTTTTAAATCTCTGATTTATTACTGATGAAGGCTATTGATAATTTAATTATCTTTAGTCACGATATTCTTTACTGGACTAGTTGTGCTCACCCTTTTTGCTTCACAATTCTTTTCAGGTAATAAGAGTGTAGCTGGGTCGAGCGGGGATAACAGAGAAATAGTGAGATGGTCCGAGACTGTTGAAGTTTCTCAATACATTATAAAACGGCATGACATGCAAAATATAATTGCATTAAGGACCTAAAAAGTGTGTGTCGTGTTATATACGTCACTTAATAATTGATTTTGGTGAACAACAATAGGGTGATGAGAACCCGACCTTGAAAGCGTCCAAAGTGTACTGCATTAAAATGAAGAGAACAGAAATCTTCTCGTGTCCCTTTGGAGACTTGAAATATTTGCTGTTGTACTTTATATGGCATGTAATAATTTGAGTATGAATATTGTCGTATTATATACGTTACAATATTTGTATTGAAACTCATAGTATATATGTCGTCGTATTTTGCACGACAGTTGTATAAATAAAATTTATAATTGATTTCTATAGTGCGGTATTTGGCGATTCAAAATGGGTGATGTATACCTATTTTGGGAGCGTCACAATAGATCTATGGTATATCACCATAGAACATCATAAAACATCCTCTAACACTTATCTAAACACATAAACACAAATTTTTCTTAAGCATACAAGATCAAAGTAGGGTTAGGGTTTATACCTTTTAGTTTCCAATCTTTGATCCTATTCTTTCTCCACTGATCTTGGTGTTTAAGAGGGTGATCTAGGGACTGAAACACTTAAAGTTTTCATGGGTTTGGTGAGAGAAAAGTGTGTTGAGTGTTTGAGAGCAAATGGGCTAATTTTTATGAACTTTCTCTCTCCAAAATCACTTATATCTTAGATCCAATGTTTCTACACTTGGTAGGTGGCATTGAAGATCAAATTTGCTGAGATTTTAAGGCACATGGTCTTATCCAACATTGGTGAGTCACCACATTCTAGAATTATCTTAACTTAAGTTTTAAGTTAAGGAGTATTTTGGTCTTTTCACCCCTAAAAGGGTAATTTCATAATTTCTATTATAAATGTAAGGGTATTCTAGTCATTTAACATCATTCTCCTTAATTCTCACCATTAGGGTTTGATAATTCCAATTAGGGTTTCCTAATTAGGGTTTAAGATTCCCGAATATGAATTTAGGGTTTCTCGACTTCTGTTTAGGGTTCCTAACTGTACGTTAGGGTTTCTAAACCTGAGATTAGGGTTTTTAATCTCTCATTAGGGTTTACTAATGTTATACCCCACCCGATCAATCACTGATTAAAATTCTATATAGTACAAACACGTACTCAACGATATAGTTATAATAACTGTTTTTTTATCGAATCCCTATCCGGACTTAGGGTTAGGGTTTTTGTGACGCCCCCAAAATAGGTCCAATTCATCCAACCTATTCTGAGTCGCCAAATACATGGCACAGAAAACAACTATAACTTTATTACTACAATTGTCGTGCAAAATACAACAACACATATACTGTGAGTTTTAAAATTATAACTTTAACTTTTTCTCGGAATTTTTAAAATTCATTTACTATTTTTCACATGGCCAAAACTGCCGAATATTTAGACATTTATCATAAATTGTACGTTTGTCCAAAAATTCAAAATTCTGAGTATACTTACATTATATACATGTACTCCCAATAAAAATTTTACCAATTTTGGAGTTAGCCACAAGGAGTTATAAGAGTTTACTTTTAAAATAGTCTTTTCTCATAAAATTCACAACTCTTAATCTATACATCCAAAAATCGCCATTTTTGGACACAATCAAGAAAACTCATCAAATTATCATTTCAAATTTTTCCAAAATTTTTGAAGGTCAGAGAAATTACGAAACTGAAGAAACATAATAACCCTTAAAATCCCCTACCTCAAAAGAGCAGTACTTCTGACTAGAATATCAGATATGACGCTAAAGGAAACTTGCACCCATTAGCAACTCTCAAAGTATCAAAATACTCACAAAATATACTCAATAATATAGAGAGAGAAAGAGAGAAAGCTTATGTTTTTTGGTGTGTTTTTCAATTCTAACTTAGCCCTCTATTTATAGGAAAATGTTAGCACGCCGAAGCAGACTTGACCTGCTACCTGATGGCTTTACCTGCTACTATTTCCATCCACCACATTTGAATTAGAATTTCAGCATATTTCTTCACCAACCATAGGTGGGGCCCACGCATTCTAGAATTTTCTACCAAAATGATAAATTCTGAAACTTCAACAATTTTTGAACCAGTCACCTCTTAAAATTCATAACAATTTATACGTTCATTTTTAACGGTTCAAAATTTGTGGACATAAACTCAACTTATATATGTATAAAATATCCAAAAATCACAACGATCCAACGGTCGGATTAAAAGTTATAACTCACGCAATATATCGCAAAAACACTGGTTTGATTTTTAATACCTCCTTTCCGACAAAAATACTGATAAAATACCTCAACATTAATTCCTTCATTTATAACCACATAAATAAATCCATCATTTATATCCGCATCAAATAAATATTTCCTTATCATATAAATCAATAATTAATATTCACAAATAATATTACAGAATCATAATTATGACAACCAGGCCGTTCCCAGGAAAGAGGGGGCTTTCCGATAAGGATTTTTTCTTACTGGCGCGCAATTAGGTAACCAAACCTCTCCTTGACAGAACTTTCTAGACATTGCCAATAATACTATCTAATAATATTATTCAAATAATATGAATTATTGATCTGATAATGGGAAATGTGCAGTGACAATTATTGAAACAACAATAATATAAAATATCAACGCAGCAATTATTGAATCAATAAAATAAAATATTAAACAGTAATTACTCTAACAATTATTGAGTAGTGCCTTCTTACGTAAGAATCAATAATTTAAAAATCTTTGTAATACCGTCGTGGTACTGCTTAGATGCAACCACGCCAGCGTACATGTATTTTAACCAAGGGTATTTCAACGATTAATGTTAGCAGAATAACTACGTCGTTATTTATAAAAACTCAAACTTGTCATTTTTTCTTCATCGGAGACATTTATTACATTATTGGGCCCCACAATGATGGCTGGCCGTCATCGAATATTCCACGACCAAACGAATATTCCCAAGCGAAATGAGTATTTTATAACCACTTGCGTATTTTGAAAATTTTACATATATCACCCGTAACTTTAAACTTTTATCAATTTAACCATTTACTGAATAATAATTATAAGAAAAATTGAATACTTTTATTTCATAAAATTCGGGGTCTTACAATCTCCCCTCCTTATGAAATTTCGTCCCCGAAATTTACGTTCTTGGTATTTCAAAGAGTTGAGAATACCTTGCTTTCATCTCAGATTCCATCTTCCCTGTCCTCATGATTTTTCCATTGCTCATCTCCTGTATTTCAGATATCATTCTAGAATACAGCTTCAAAACAAAGGTTAATTGACATATCACAATTTGTCAACTTAAGTAAGTAAATTCAGCTTAGATAGGACACACACTAGCGAAGGATATTACTCATCTTTCCCTTCCTAGTTCTAACCAGAATCTCCGTCAGAGATCATATCCCTAAGCACTGATACCAAATGCGACGCCCCCAAAATAGGTCCAATTCATCCAACCTATTCTGAGTCGCCAAATACATGGCACAGAAAATAACTATAACTTTATTACTACAATTGTCGTGCAAAATACAACAACACATATACTGTGAGTTTTAATACCAACTGTGACTCATGTCCTAACTATGGACAACACCTCACATTGATACAATACATAAAGGTACAGTCAATAACTATTTTAGAAATTAAAATCTTTGGGAAGTGCTCAAGGAAACCTTCGTACATAGGAGACCATGAATCTAAGTTATGATAGATATCATATGTGCAGAGAATTATCCTTGGTTGATCCAATAGACCCCAAAGAAAAACGAGAAGATTACTATCATGTTCCTTCCAATGGTGAGTCTTCTCTTGACAAATAACTATCTCCACTGTCTCCAGTTGAAAATTATATTTCAAATAAACTCCAAGATCATATAGGTAGTGCTCGTAGATATACTCAGCAAGTGGATGTGCACAACCCTGTCTTATGATAACTCGTATGTCATTAGACATCTTGTATGATAGTAGCAAAACACCCTTCCAAAGTTGGGTTCACCTTACCCTATTCGGTTCACCAAAATTAAATATCAAATGACGTATACAATACGACACACTTTTCTAAAGTTCTCAATAAAATTATTTTCATACTATTTAGGGAGATCTAGAACCTCAACAGCTATAGACCACCATTCTATTCCCCTGTTATCCCCGGGTCAATCTTAAGAACACTCTTATTACACAAAAGGAATTGTGAAGCAAAAGGGTGAGCACAACTAGCTCAGTAAAGAATATTATGACTATAGATAATTAAAATATCGATAGCCTTCATTAGTAATAAATCAAAGATTTAGAACATATGGTAGATGATAAAACTTTTCAACCATAGTTGCAGCGGAATGAGCAATCCATTAGAAGAGTCAAATAGACCATAAAGTCTATTATCTTCTCCATGTTAAAAGTCCACCAACAATGCTTTAACCCTGTAACATTAATCAACAGACCATGTTCACAGTCATGTGAATAACTCATAATCATAATTGTAGTTCTAATTTTCTCTTCTCATCCAAGACGAAGATATTTTTTATCACATGTCTTTACCTGAAACATCAAAGATCATGGTTATACCAAATCACAGTTCCGGTTCATAATCATACTAATAAGTTCATCTTTGCATTACGGGCCAAAGATATTCATTAACAGTTCATCTTTGCACTACATGCCAAAGATATTCAACAACAGGTCATCTTTGCACCACGGGCCAAAGATATTCAACAACAGGTCATCTTTGCACTACACGCCAAAAATATTCATCAGCAATTCATCTTTGCACTATGGGCCAAAGATGTTAATAATTCAAAGAAATATATAATTATTTCAGAATTTATATAAATAATAATTATAACCATGTTGATCAATTCACCTTTGCTCTTAAGCTAAAAATATTCAATTGTAAATTCAATGGTCATGATCATACCAGTCAACAATTCATCTTTGCACTATTGGCCAAAGAGAATCCATAGTCACGATCATACCAATAATCTACCCATCTTTACACTTAAGTCAAAGAAAAATTTTATCACCGGGATTATAAAAATGTTATATATTATAATAAAAATAATACGATCAACAACTGCATTTAATTTCAAGAGTAATATTCATGAATCAATGATTTCATAACACCTTAATCCAAATGTTATAAATCACTTAATAATCTCATAATCTAATATTATTAATATTACCACAATATTTTAATCATTTCTTAAACTTATAAACAATTTATTTTAATTGTTTACACTTTACTAATTAATGCATTTAATCATCCTAAAATGCCAAACTCATAAGATTTCATCACCAATAACCAACAACCTCATAAAAAATCTTCATATACCATATATAGGATTCCCAAGCCATAAAATCCTATTTTCCAATTTTGTTACTTCACATAACATGTTTAATTCATTTACTCATAACTAGTCCATTTTCATGAAAAATACCAAATCAGTTTCACAAATATTTCTTTTCTGGGATTTAGCAGAATATAGTCCCATATTGAACATATATTTTTCTTGAAATTTTTAAAATTCATTTACTATTTTTCACATGGCCAAAACTGCCGAATATTTAGACATTTATCATAAATTGTACGTTTGTCCAAAAATTCCGAAATTTACAGAGTATACTTCTGTTATATACATGTACTCCCAATAAAAATTTTACCAATTTTAGAGTTAACCACAAGGAGTTATATGAGTTTACTTTTAAAATAGTATTTTCTCATAAAATTCACAACTCTTAATCTACACATCCAAAAATCACCATTTTTGGACACAATCAAGAAAACTCATCAAATTATCATTTCAATTTTTTCCAAAATTTTTGAAGGTCAGAAAAATTACGAAACTGAAGAAACATAATAACCCTTAAAACCTCATACCTCGAAAAAAAGCGATTTCCGATTTGGAATATCGATATATTGTTGAAGGAAACTTGCACTCATTAGCAACTCTCAAAATATCAAAATACTCACAAAATATGCTCGATAATATAGAGAGAGAAAGAGTGAAAGCTTATGTTTCTGGTGTGTTTTTCAATTCTAACTTAGCCCTCTATTTATAGGAAAATGTTAGACGTAGAAGGCGAGACTTGACGCCACTACCGATGGCTTTACCTTCTACTATTGCCATCCACCACATTTGAATTATAATTTCAGCACATTTCTTCACCAACCATAGGTGTGGCCCACGTATTCTAGAATTTTCTACCAAAATGATAAATTCCAAAACAATTTTTTTTGAACCAGTCACCTCTTAAAATTCATAACAATTTATACGTTCATTTTTAACGGTTCAAAATTTGTGGACATATACTCGACTTATATATGTATAAAATATCCAAAAATCACAACAATCTAACTATTCGGATTAAAAATTATAACTCACATAATATATCGCAAGAACATTTGGTTTGATTTTTAATACCTCCTTTCAAACAAAAATATCGATAAAATACCTCAACATTAATTCCTTCATTTATAACCACATAAATAAATCCATCATTTATATCCGCATCAAATAAATATTTCCTAATCATATAAATCAATAATTAATTATTCACTAATAATATTACGTAATCACAATTATGACAACTAAAGTAGTTTTCGGAAAAGGGGCTTTTCAATAAGGATTTTCTTTACTAAGACGCAATTAGGTGACCAAACCCTCTCGACGATGAACTTTCTAGACATTGCCGCTAATAATGCTATCTAATAATATTATTCAAATAATATGAATTATTGATCCGATAATGGGAAATCTTTGTGCGATAACAATTATTGAAACAACAATAATATAAAATATTAACGCAAAGAATTATTGAATAATTAAAATAAAATATTGAGCAATAATTACCGTAACAATTATTGAGTAGTGCCTTCTTACGTAAGAATTAATAATTTAAAAATCATCGTAATACGGTGTGCTTACCGCATGCATCCACGCGACATCAGTATTTTAACCACGGGGTATTCAACAAGTGTTAACGGTGAAAAAAACTACGTCGTTATTTATAAAAACTCAAACTTGTCGTTTTCTTCATCCAAGCAGTTATTACATTCTGAGGGCCCACAAATGATGGCTACTGGTCAGTAAATGCGAATATTCAAAAACAACAAGAATATTCCACTACCAAACGAATATTCCCAAGTAAATGAGTATTTTATAACCACTTGCGTATTTTGAAAATTTTACATATCTCACCCTTAACTTTAAACTTTTATCAATTTAACCATTTACTGAATAATAATTATAAAAAAATTGAATACTTTTATTTCATAAAATCTGGGGTTTTACAGTTTCTATTCTCAGTTAAGCACAACTCTACTCTTATTTTTTCAGTCAACACACAAATTGACTTATTCTTTAAACTCGTATCACAAATTCTCAGCTTAATATTGATAATCAATATCATTATAAAAAAAATTATTCGTAAAATTTGGATTATTCGAAATCTTGGGTTATCACAAAAACGCTAGAAGATATGTTAAGATCTTGCGTTATGGATTTCAAAGGTAACGGGACGAACATCTACCTTTGCTGGAATTTGCGTACAACAATAGTTTTCACGCTAGTATAGGCATGACGCCTTACGAAGCGTTGTATGGGTGGATTTTACCCCGAATTTTATGAAATAAAAGTATTCAATTTTTTTATAATTATTATTTTATTTAGTAAATAGTTTAATTGATAAAAGGTTAAAGTTAAGGATGATATGTGAAAATTTTTACAAAATAAGCAAGTTGATATAAAATATTCGTTGTGTCGGGGAATATTCGTTTGGTCGGGGAATATTATTTTTGTCAGGAAATATTCATTCGACGACACAATCATTGGTGGACCCCACAACGTAAGTATTGTCGTAGTTAGAAAATGAGTGAAATATCTTTTTATAAAAATAAGGGCGAAAGTTTTACCGTTAAACTGTTGAACTACCCGGTGGTAAAAGTATAGTAATACGCGTGGTTGAATAGTAGCACACGGTATTGATGCTTATGTGAGAAGTCGCTCAGTTATACTCAATTATTGCTACAATAATTGTTCCATAGTATCTCACGTTATTTGATTCAATTACTGTCACATTATTATCTGCATAATACTTTTTTATTATTAAATCAATAATTGAGACAATACATTTATTTATATTATTATTTACATTATTGACAATGTCTAGAAAGTTCTGTTGAGGAAAGAGGTTTGATCACCTAATTGCGCGCCAATAAAGAGAAATCTTTATCGGAAAGCCCCCTCTTACCTGGGAATGATCTGGTTGTCGATATTCTAAATTATATTATTAATGATGAATAATTGTTGAAGTATTAAGAATGTGTTTATTGAAGATAAGTGAATTACAAAAGTTAGAGGGGAATAATGTAAACTTGGAAAACTTTAGGGGTACTAAAGTGTAATAAGTTAAATCAATCTGGACCATTGGTGGTGGTTTTAATAGTAAACCAATCTGGACCATTGATGGTGGTTTTAATAGTTAATCAATCTGGACCATTGATGGTGGTTTTAATAGTAAATCAATCTAGACCATTGATGGTGGTTTTAATAGTAAATCAATACGGATGGACCTTGGGTGGTGGTTTTAATAGTAAATTAATCTGGACCGTCGGTGGTGGTTTTAATAGTAAATCAATCTGGACCGTCAGTGGTGGTTTTAAAAGTAAATCAATCTGGACCATCGGTGGGGGTTTTAAAAGTAATCAATCTGGACCGTCGGTGGTGGTTTAAAAAGTAAATCAATCTGGATCGTCGGTTGTGGTTTTAATAGTAATCAATCTAGACCGTCCGTTCTAATAGTAAATTAATCTGGACCGTTCATGAATTAGTTACTATTTAGTCCATTCTCCTATTAATAGAAGCTTAATTCTTCTTTTTTTCTCACCAATTCACTGAGATTAACAAGAGAAGCTATAGAGAGAAAGAAGAAGAGTATTCTGCTACTTCACTATTGCAGTATCCGGTCTTCTACTAAGGTAAGGGATATTATTTATTGTATTCGTAAGGGATGTTATTTTCGTTTGGTAAGGGGTATTATTTCTTTTGTATTCGTAAGGAATACTACTTTACGTATTCATCCATTAATATGTCAGAATAACCTGTCTACGCGGATTACGTACTGTATGACAGGTGAAAATCCATTTGTAGTTTTCGTATGTTATTTCTTTTCATATTCTTAAATCTAAACTTACTATGGTAAGTATTGCTTCTATAATCCTTGAAATTAGTGGAATATCCTTGAGTTTTGCGCTTCATCTAGTATCATTTTATTGGAATATTGATCTGAACTTTCTTATTAAATATTAATATTTCACTCGGGGTACTATTTACAGGTTACTATTCACCCAGTTACTATTCACTATAATATTATTCACTCGGGTATTCGAGGCACTTTTCATGCCGGGGTACTATTCACGAGTTACTATTCATGGGTTACTATTCACCCGATTACTATTCATTCTAGGATTATTCACTCGAGTATTCGGGGCACTTTTCGTGCCGAAGTACTATTTATGAGTTACTATTCACGAGTTACTATTCACCTAGTTACTATTTACTCTAGTATTATTCACTTGGGTATTCGGGGCACTTTTCATGTCGGGGTTACTATTCACGGGGTACTATTCTCGAAGTATTATTCACGGGGTACTATTCATCCAAAAAATTTATTTCTTTTCTGTCCAAATTATTTTGATACGTGGATATTATTCTTGAATTTTACTCCACAAAGCAGTATCATGTTGACAATTTGGATATTTTTAAACTCTAGATAAATTTAAAGTCTTTGATAATTATCCTTGGTTTTGTTTGATTAATTCTTATATCATTGTCATCATCCTCAAGCTTATATTGTGATGAAAGTCATCTCTGGCTTACGTGCATAGATGGATTGTTAGTTGGTATGATTATGACCAGGTATCATTCGGTATAATCATGACCCATATTAAATATGCTTACTTCACTATTGCAGTATCCGGTCTTCTACTAAGGTAAGGGATATTATTTATTGTATTCGTAAGGGATGTTATTTTCGTTTGGTAAGGGATATTATTTCTTTTTGTATTCATAAGGAATAATATTTTTCGTATTCATCCTTTAGTATGTCGAAATAACCTGTCTACGCGGATTACGTACCGTATGACAGGTGAAAATCCATTTGCAGTTTTCGTATGTTAATTCTTTTCACATTCTTAAATCTAAACTTACTATGGTAAATATTGCTTCTATAATCCTTGAAATTAGTGGAATATCCGTGAGGTTTGCGCTTCATCTAGTATCATTTTATTAGAATATTGATATGAACTTTTTTATAAAATATCAATATGTTCACCCAAAGTACTATTCACGAGTTACTATTCACAGGTTACTATTTACCTAGTTACTATTCACTATAATATTATTAACTCGGGTATTCAGGACACTTTTCATGCTGGGGTACTATTCACGAGTTACTATTCATGGGTTACTATTCACTCCAATATTGTTCACTCGGGTATTTGGGGCATTTTTCATGTCGGGGTACTATTCACAAGGTACTATTCTTGAAGTACTATTCATGGGGTACTATTCACCGAAAAATTTATTTCTTTTCTGTCCAAATTATTTTTGATACATGGATATTATTCTTGAATTTTACTCTACAAAGCAGTATCATGTTGAAAATTTGGACATTATTAAATTTTGGATAAATTAAATTATAAATCTTTAAAAATTTATCCTTTTCTTTCTTTTAATTGAATTCTTATATCATTGTCATCATCCTCATGCTTATATTGTGATGAAAGTCATATTTGGCTTACGTGCATAGATGGACTATTGATTGGTATGATTATGACCAGGGATAATTCGGTATAGTCATGACCATTGATGATTACACGAATAATTCTTGGCCCATAGTGCAAGAATAATTTGTGGACGTGATACTAATGAATATCCTTGGCCCGTAGTGCAGGGATGATTCGATGATGTGATCTATTTATTAAGCTGAGTCCCAGCAATAAAGTTAATGATAAACTTTTTAAATCATAGAAGATAGTAGATATCATGCTCTACTTGACTCTTCTAATGGATTGTTTGTTCTGCTGCAGTTAAACTTGTTGTCTATTATATTCTATCAGTTTAACATTTGTGAAGGCTAATGATAACTTATTCTGCATTATCTTAGTCATAATATTTCTTACTGGGCTAGTTGAGCTCACCCTTTTACTTCCATTATTCTCTTCAGAAAATGAGAACGTAGCCGGAACTAGTCGGAGAACGGAGTGATGGCCCAAGATGGTGTTATAGTAGTCCTCACTATTCTATAAAATAGTGTGCCAATAAATGCAATGAGGAATCTATTTGAGTTTGGATATTGTCTAGATGACAATATCCGTGTAAAAACTCTCAGCTCATGTTGTATAATTAAGTTTGTATTTGTATTCAGTACCATGTATTTGGCGACCCAAGATGGGTGATGTATACCTATTTTGGGGGCGTCATAGTTGGTATCAAAGCTTAGGGATATGATCCCTGACTGAGATGTGAGACAAGAACTAGGAGGGGAGATGTAACGATCCGGAATTTCAAATTGTAATTTTAAATATTTATTGAATTATATAAATATTTATTTGAGGTGTTTATTGTTGAATAAATAATTATTGATGTGATGGTCGTTAATAAATGTTTGTAAATCTAAATTTATTAGATAAATTTCTAAATTAAATTAATTTATAATTTAGAGGTTTGTATTATAACATGAGGTGTTATATTGTTGTGTTGATTTAATAATTTAGATATCATATTAAATAATTAAATAAAGTTATAATGAAAATTATAATTTGGTGATATTTGCTAAAAGGCTATATTTAATTAAAATATAGTATGTGATTAATTTAATGGGTTAATGTTGTATATGAAAATCCAAATAAATAGTATGTGGTTATAATTATAAACTAAAGTGTTTATTAAAATAAGTTAAAAGGGTTTAATTTAGTTTTTTTTGCCAAACAAGGCTTAAGTATGTTATTTCTTTAAAATTTAAATGGGTTGCCAAACAAGCCTTATGGCTTTTGATATTTCTAATTTTTGAAATTTAAATTTAATAATATAAATAAATAAAATAAATAAAATAAATATATAATATATACGTTATCGGGTTAGAATCGATGAGGGGCTTATTATGGTCATATCGGTTTTATATCTTTGTTATTACGCACACTAATTGGATATGAGTCTAGCTTTTGTTTTCACGCATTCTATTTTCCAAGCTTGAGAGTTCGGAGAATTGAGAGTTGAGAGAAATTGAGAAAGCTTAGGGTTTTCAAGCGAATTCAATGTGTTATAACAGAGTTACACGCTAATTATAAGGTATGTTCATAATGTGCATATAATGTATATGTGTATATGTATTTCTAAGTAAGAATTTTTATTTATTCATAAAAATCAATTCTAGTTTTTCCAAATTATGGACATATATAGTTGATAATTGTGATTATACATGTTTATAATCTTAGAGTAATGTTCAAACAAGGAAATTGTATGCTAAATTGTTCGACGGTAGGAAAAATATGATGTCAGTGTTTATGTTCTTCATCTAGTATGAGTAAGTATCAATTTTATTGGCCAATTCGTATGGGAAATTATAAATTGAAGTTTATATATGTTAGTTCATTGAGATACGAACATAATGAAATTTGAATGAGATGATTTGAGCATGTAATGAAACCACGGTGTTAATTTTTGGATGAATATCAAAAATATTGAGTTTTATATGAAAAACATGAAATTTGAGAAATTACTTTAGTATAATTTTTGTTAAGTTATTCTATATTGATATAAAAGTGAGGAATCAAGTCTATGATAGTGTTATATTTATTTTGTATGTGTTAATTTCACTATTTGATGAGTGAAATTCGTGTTAGTTGGCTTATGAAAAGTGTCGTGGCTCGTTTCTACATATCTGGTTCTCAAGAAGTCGGTAAAGGGTTATATGCCCATAAGTAATGGCAGCGCGGTTCTTAAGTAAGGCAGCACGCATATATCATGTGGTCGTGGCTTCCTATATAAAACTCGTATGTGCCATGAAAGTACCATTTTCGCATTAATCAAGTCTATTTTATTGCGCAGACTTTGGTGGTTCATTGTAGCTTAGCTTAAGGTTATGGAATGTGAGAATCATGTAACAATAAGGTGAATTAGAGTTATGTTATGTGGATTATGAATTCAAAATTTTAAAAGTGATTAGTAAATCGAGAATGCATTATGTGATAATGTGGTATACATAATGAACGTTAGACATGTATTGCGAAGTAAAACACTTAGAGTTTCTGAAATGTAAATGGTAATGATCATGTTATGGTATGTTAGCATATCTACTAGGTATTGTGGTTCAAAAATTATGTGTAGGTGATCGTGAGTTTAATTTTATAGCTTACGCTCAAGGCAAGTTTTCTAACTCTATATTTACATTGAGCAAGTTTCTAAACTTTATCTTTTACATTCCTAATTCTTTAATTTCGTTGAGCTAGTTCCATTATTACATTATGTAGCTTTATTCTTTGATTGAGCAAGCTTTCTATTTCAACTGTTGATTGAATAAGTTAATTGTTCCTAGAGTTCATTCGAGCAAACTTTAACTCTTATGTTATTTGAATTCTCATTTTTGTTAATTCATTCTAACTTGTTTTTGATTAAGCAAGTTCTTGAGTTATATTCCACAGTTTTAACTCTCGACTCTATTATTGAACTATTTTAATCCTTGCATGAATTATTACCATGCTAGGCAAGTTTTTAGTTTCCAGCTTGCTATCAGTCAATGTATGTTCAGTAATTTCATTTCTAATGTTATAAGACTCTAACCTTAGCTTATTTTCTGTTCAAGCAAAGGTTTATTACTTTATTCATTTTGTTGAGTTCTTATGTTCTATAGTTATTCAAGCATGAGTTTAATATGTATAATCAGTTCATTTATGATTCTCAATTGTTCTATGTTATGTTGTAATTATCAAACACTATTGATTCAACTAGTCCTCTAGTTGATGTTCGTTAAACTTCAAATTACCCTTGAAAGCTTATCCAAACCAAACTTTCTTTGGTGCGGACTTGTACTCTAAATACTGAGATGAACAACCCTATTATTATTAGGGGATAACTTACGCGTAGCGTTAAATGTTTGTGTACAATACATGGTACGAAAGTTTGATCCCCTAAGTACGAGGAGTCCTTATAGTCTTATGACTGTTAAAGTTGGAGTTGAAAGATTACTCGCAACTGTGGACATAGTTCATGGTCTTATGACCCTCAGTTATGTATATTCCATATTTTGGATTTCAGTTTCTGATTATCATTATTAGAGTACTATTCAGTTTTGATGAGCCTATTCGTTAGCAGTTATTATTGTTATTCTCATGTTGATTCATTGTTATATTCAGTGAGCAATTATTTTGCTCACTCTTGCATATTTATAAACTCATTGCAGCTAAAGTGGGGAAGGTAGATGAACCTTCAACTAGCAAAGGAAAGGGAAAATTGTACAAGTGATGATGATTTGTACTTTTATTTATTATGATGATCTTAGATTTTTTTTTTTATATATTGATGTGATGTAATAAGTTTTAATTCCGCACTTGAATGATGTTTTAAGGTTAGATAACCTGGGATTGTTAATTATGTAACCCTATTTAAGGGAAGATTATGGTGTAAATATTATTTATTTGGGTAGTTAGTATGAATGTATGGATAGTGAGCACCAAATCTTGTGGGAATGAAGTACCTAGATTTGGGGGTGTCACAGGTTGGTATCAAAGCTTTAGGTTATGAACCTTAGGTGGGGAAAAGCCTTAGGAAGTAACCTTTGAAAAGATAGTGATGATAAACTATTATCGAGTTTTAGGAAAGAGAAAGTAATAAAACACTTATGTGCTTATGTGATTACAATTTATGTGCTCGTGAGTGTCGAGTAGTAATAATTAGTAATTAAAACTTAAACTTTGGTTGACAGGATGACTAATATTGGAGGATCCGGTCAAAGCTAGAGAGGAGGAGCCTCTAGATATGGAGGATTTGGGAACAACTATCGCCACGGAAAAGCTTTTATTTGGCCATAGTAGTTGAAAAGAGAGAGTATCTGATGAGGAGGATAAGATAGAGACGGATGAGGAGGACCCCGTGGAGCTGCCACAGTCGGAGGATGAGGAGGACGAGGAGGAAGAGCTTCCACTTAGTTCGATAGCTACCCGTATGTACGACGAGGTGTATGACCGTAATGTGGAACTTCAAGATACCGTCGAGGAGTTACAGGAGATAGTAGGTGAACAACAGACCTCGATGGCACAGAAAGACGATGAGATCCAGGATCGAGAAGAACGAATGAACAACGTTGAAGAGAAACTGGTCCACACTGAAGGAGAGAACGAGCGAATGATGAAGAAGATTGCAGAACTGGAGGATAAGCTGAATGAGGAATCTACCAAGAGGGCAGGAGCTGAAGATGCGTTCAATGAAGCTTATCAACGAGCCGGAATAGCAGAGAGGGACGCACAATCAAAGAGGAGGAAGATGAAAGAGATAACCAATGTATTCAACACGGTGATAAATTGAGCTCAGGATCGGGTCATGGGTTATCCAATTCATTTCAAGACGCTAACATCATACATATTGGATAGCCAAACAATGTTCCGAATCATGGAGGAAGAGTGTCGTAAGGCTACGCAGTATCTTAGTAGGACATTGTAATGATATGTAATTGATATGTGATTAGGAAATAAATGGAATGTAAGTCCCGGGTATGATATAACCAATGGGATGGATGATGATGATGTTGTCCTGCAACTGTTATAGTTCAGGAAAGTAATGTAAATAGCAGCGATGCTATTGTTTTGATGTTTTTTTTCAAGATGATGAATGAATAAAAGTTATTGTTTTATTCAGAGTGTTATGTGTTACATGATAATCTTTTATGATGTACAACCTAAGTATATAATACTTAAAAATGGTTGAATAAAAGCTAATGGATGTATTTTAACAAAAAATGGCTTCAAGACGTTAACCACCACGATGGAGAGCCACTGAGTAAAACAACAACAATGTGGAAGGAAACCATGTTCAGCAGCTAGTGACGTTACTGACGGGTACTTTGCAGAATCAACCTCAGAATCAAGGTACTACGTTTAAGGACTTCAAGGCGGTTGGACCACCAGAATTCGTGGGTCCATGAATCCAGTCGAGGCACAGACCTAGATTATGGAAATCGAGAAGGTTTTTGATGTTGCTAGGGTAGAGGATAACTAGAAAACTACTTTTGCAAC
This sequence comes from Panax quinquefolius, assembly GCA_020205615.1. NCBI lineage: Eukaryota > Viridiplantae > Streptophyta > Magnoliopsida > Apiales > Araliaceae > Panax > Panax quinquefolius. The sequence continues at coordinate 103,242,201 of CM035157.1, forward strand.
ATTTATGTTGAAAGCAGAGGCGAGTTATTGGTGGCAAGCCAACAAAACTCGGGAAGGACCAGGAGTGATGACCTAGGATAGGTTTAAGGAGTTGTTCTTCGAGACTTATTTCAAAGAGAGTTCGAAGAGTCAGTTAGAGGTTCAGTTTTTGGAACTGAAGCAGGGAACGATGTCGGTGTCTGAGTATGCTGCGAAATTCAACGAGTTGGAGAGGTTTGCGCCATATCAAGTCAGCATAGACGAACGCAAAGCGAAGAGGTTCGAGCAAGGACTGAAACCCTGGCTGTATAGTAGGGTCTCTTTGTTACAATTTAAGACATTTGTAGCAGTGATGGAGAAAGCGATTCTCGCTGAGAGTGCGGGCGACGCAGTAACAAAACATAATAAAAAGCAGAGGAAGAAGAAAAGTGAAGGTGAAGCTAAGAGTGGTGGTAGTAACGGTAGAAATGGAAACAATTTGAAGAGGAAGTGGAATGGAAATGGGGGAGCTGGAAATCAACAAAGAAACCAGCAAAATAAGAAGTTCGAGGTATGTGTTACGTGCGGAAAGTTTCACAAGGGACTGTGTTTGCTGGGAAAACGAGTATGCTTCAATTGTGGCCAGGAGGGTCACATCACCCCAAATCGCACTCAAGCTAAGAAGAATGTGTGTTTCACGTGCGGGTCCAAGGATCACTTTGCTCGTGAATGCCCTAAGAAGATATATGCTGAGACAAATGGGAGTAAGGGAAATGCTAGTGGAGGAGCATTGGCTATTGATGGACCAACATCAACAAATAAGCCCAAAGCCAGAACCTTCAACATGACGGTGCAGGACGCGGTGCAATCAAAAGATGTTGTGTCAGGTATAATCCCAATCAATAATATAGATGCATATGTATTATTTGATTCGGGTTCTACTTGCTCGTTTATATCTGATGAATTTGCTAAGAGGTTAGAAATACCTTGTGATGAGTTTCAAATCCCTTTAAACATAAAAATTGCGAATAGGGAAGTGATTCCTGTTAGGTTCGTATAAAAGAACTGTAGGGTGAACATTAAGGGGAATGTTATGAAAGTAGATTTAATCCCGATAAAACTCAGAGAGTTCGATGTTATTTTGGGAATGGATTGGCTATTCAATTATGGAGCGATAATTGACTGCCAAAAGAAGTGTGTAAACCTTATGACTCCGTCAAAGGTAGTTTTTCATGGTAGCAAATCGCCTAGACAAATGAAATATCTGACGATGATGCAGGCCAAAAAGTTATTGAGTCAGAGCGGTGTAGGGTATTTAGCTTACATAGTCGATACTCAAAAGGAGAAGGGGGTGAAATTGGAAGAAATACTGGTGGTTAGGGAGTTCGTGGACGTATTTTCTGAGGATTTGCCAGGACTTCCACCTAACCGAGAAATCGAGTTCGTGATCGACTTAGCGCAAGGAACCGCTCCGATATCAAAGGCCCTGTATAGAATGGCTCCGGTGGAAATGAAGGAACTAATGGTGCAACTGCAAGAAATGCTGGATAAAAAGTATATTCAACCGAGTGTGTCACCTTGAGGAGCCCCGGTGTTATTCCTGAAGAAGAAGGATGGGTCAATGCGTCTTTGCATTGATTATAGGGAATTGAACAAAGTCACTATTAAGAACAAATATCCATTACCAAGGATAGATGACTTGTTTGATCAATTGAAGGGTGCTAGATATTTCTCAAAAATAGATTTGAGAAGTGGATATCACCAATTAAAAGTGAGGAAAGAGGATGTACCGAAGACGGCATTCCGAACTCGGTATGGACATTATGAATTTTTAGTAATGTCATTTGGTTTGACAAACGCCCCTGCAACGTTCATGGATTTAATGAACAGGGTGTTTAAACTATTCTTGGACAAATTTTGGTGGGTTTATCGATGATGACGTGTACTCTAAAACTCAAGAGAAACGTGGAACACTTACGCCCGACGTTGGAGACGTTAAGAAAGGAAAAGTTGTACGCGAAATTCTCTAAATGTGAATTTTGGCTAGAACGTGTACAATTTCTTAGGCATGTAATCAATAAAGATGGGATTTCTATAGATCCATCAAAAGTTGAAGCTGTGATAAATTCGGAGCAACCAAGAATTCCATCAGAAGTAAGAAGTTTCTTGGGGTTGGCAGGATATTACAGACGATTTATTCAAGATTTTTCCAAGATTGTTACTCCGTTGACAAATTTGACAAGAAAATCTGTAAAGTTTGTTTGGACGGAGAAATGTGAAGAAAGTTTTCAGGAATTAAAGAAGAAGCTCAGTGTTGCACCTGTGTTGTCATTACCGGATAATACAGGGAATTTTATGGTGTATGGTGATGCTTCACACAAAGGATTGGGTTGTGTCCTTATGCAGAACGGCAAGGTTATTGCGTATGCATCAAGCCAACTGAAAGACTACAAAAAAGGATATTCGACTCATGATTTAGAGTTGGCGGCGATTGTGTTTGCACTGAAGATATGGAGACACTATCTTTACGGAGAAAAATGTGAGATCTACACAGACCATAAAAGTTTGAAGTATATTTTCACACAGAAGGACCTGAACATGCGGCATAGGAGATGGATGGAATTGATAAAGGATTATGATTGCGAGATCTTTTATCATCCAGGAAAAACAAACGTGGTTGCAGATGCCTTGAGTAGGAAAGGGAGAGAAAAGTTGATGTTGTTAACTAATAAGGAGGACCTCATTTCAGCAATGGCAAGGCTAGAGTTGGAAATAAATTTCCAGAAGAGTTCGATGAAAAATTATTCCAGATAGAAGCTAGTTCAACTTTGGTGGACAAAATGAAGAACGCACAACTACAGGATGAAGAATGCAAGAAAATAAAGCAAAGTGTAGTGAGGGAAAAGAAGAAGAAATACAAGGTCGACATCTTGGGGAATGCTAAGATTCGAGGGACGAATTTGGGTTCCAGCAGTACAGGATATTAAAGAAGACATCTTGACGGAAGCTCATAACTCAAGATATTCAATTCATCCGGGAAGTACGAAAAATGTATCAAGATTTGCGGCGTCATTTTTGGTGGCCTAACATGAAAAGAGATGTTGCAGAAGCGTTGCGAAGTGTTTGACATGTCAGAAAGTGAAGGCCGAGCATCAACGACCAAGCGGATTACTTCAACCGTTGGAAATACCTGAATGGAAGTGGGAGCATATTACAATGGATTTTGTGGTAGGTCTTCCAACGACACAGAATGGATACAACGCAATATGGGTGATAGTGGACAGATTGACAAAATATGCACACTTTTTGCTAATAAAGATTAGATTTAATCTTGATCTGCTGGCAAAACTATACGTTAAAGAGATCGTCTCAAGACATGGAGTTCCAGTGTCAATTATATCAGACAGAGATCCGAGGTTCACATCAAATTTCTAGAAGAGACTACAAGCATGCATGGGAACGCAACTGAAAATGAGTACATCGTATCATCCGCAAACCGATGGGCAAAGCGAAAGAACGATCCAAACACTTGAAGATATACTTAGAGCGTGCATCATGGATTTCAAAGGAAGTTGGGATGATCATCTACCGTTGGTGGAATTTGCATACAACAACAATTACTACATAAAGCATTGGTATGCCGCCATACGAGGCATTATATCTGGCAGTAGAAAGTGCAAAACTCCACTATCTTTGGGATGAAGTTGGAGAAAGCAGCAATCGTTAGGCCCGAATCGTTCAACAGACCATTGAAGTTGTCAAACTCATCAAAGCAAGATTGGTAATGCCAAGATCGATGTAAAAAGGTATACCGATCAACACAGCAGAGAATCGTGAATTTGAAGCGGGAAGTTTCGTGTTCCTGAAAGTCTCTCCTTGGAAGGGGAAAATTTGTTTTGGTAAGAAAGGAAAGCTTAGCCCAAGGTTTATTGGACCTTTCAAAATTTTACGTAGAGTGGGAGAGGTGGCTTACGAAGTAGCTTTACCTCCACAATTAGAACATGTGCACAATGTTTTTCATGTGTCGGTGTTGCGACCATATAAACCCGATTACAAGCATGTGATTGAGTATGAACCATTGCAGTTCAGTAAAGATTTGTCTTATGGAGAAATTCCTATCCAGATAGTCGACATGAAGGAACAAGTGCTCAGGAATAAAGTGATACCTTCTGTGAAGGTGATATGGAGGAACCACAACGTCGAAGAGGCTACGTGGGAACTCGAAGCTGATATGATGAGGAATTATCATGAGTTATTTGTTTAGTCCGTCTCTTCGATTCTGGGGATAGAATCTTTATAAGTAGGGGAAAATGTGATGATTTGATTGTTTGATTTGTGATTCTGGGGACAGAATCCTTGTAAGGAGGGAAGGATGTAGCGATCCGAAATTTCAAATTGTAATTTTAAATATTTATTGAATTATATAAATATTTATTTGAGGTGTTTATTGTTGAATAAATAATTATTGATGTGATGGTCGTTAATAAATGTTTGTAAATATAAATTTATTAGATAAATTTCTAAATTAAATTAATTTATAATTTAGAGGTTTGTATTATAACATGAGGTGTTATATTGTTGTGTTGATTTAATAATTTAGATGTTATATTAAATTATTAAATAAAGTTATAATGAAAATTATAATTTGGTGATATTTGCTAAAAGGCTATATTTAATTAAAATATAGTATGTGATTAATTTAATGGGTTAATGTTGTATATGAAAATCCAAATAAATAGTATGTGGTTATAATTATAAACTAAAGTGTTTATTAAAATAAGTTAAAAAGGGTTTAATTTAGTTTTCTTTGCCAAACAAGGCTTAAGTATGTTATTTCTTTAAAATTTAAATGGGTTGCCAAACAAGCCTTATGGCTTTTGATATTTCTAATTTTTGAAATTTAAATTTAATAATATAAATAAAATAAATAAAATAAAATAAAATAATTAATATAATATATACGTTATTGGTTGTAACTGATGAGGCTTATTATACCCATATCAGTTTTATATCTTTGTTATTACGCACACTAATTGGATATTAGTCTAGCTTTTGTTTTCACGCATTCTATTTTCCAAGCTTGAGAGTTCAGAGAATTGAGAGTTGAGAGAAATTGAGAGAAAGCTTAGGATTTTCAAGCGATTCCAGTGGGTTGAAGGTATTTACACGCTAATTGATAAGGTATGTTCATATCGTAGTGATAATGTATATGTGTATAAGTATTTCACGGCAAGAATTTTCTAGTATTTTGTAAAATCAATTGTTGAATTATGGACATATATAGTTGATAATTGTGATTATACATGTTTGTAATGCTGGAGTAATGTTTAAACAAGAAAATTGCATGCTAAATTGTTCGACAGTAGGAAAAATATGATGTCAGTGTTTATGTTCTTCATATAGTATGAGTAAGTATCAATTTTATTGGCCAATTCATATGGAAAATTATAAATAGAAGTTTATATATGTTAGTTCATTGAGACAAATGAACATAATAAAATTTGAATGAGGTGATTTAGCAAATAATGAATTCACATTGTTAATTTTTGGATGAATATAAAAAATAATGAGTTTTATATGAAAAACATGAAATTTGAGAAATTAAATTAGTATAATTTGTTAAATTGTTGTTAAGTGGTTGAATATTGATATATAAGTGAGGAAACAAGTCATAATGGTGTTATATTTATTTTATGTGTTAATTTCCTTTTTTGATGAGTGAAATTCGTGTTAGTTGGCTTATGAAAAGTGTCGTGGCTCGCTCTCTGAGATCTAGGTTCAAAAGTTCATGAGCGCAATTTCTTAGGCTTGGCGGGCCAAGATATTGTGTGTGGCGACTTCCGATTATATATAAAACTTCGGCGCACATGAAAGTACCCATTTTTTATTAATCAAGTCTCATTTATTTCGCAGACTTTGGTGGTTCATTGTATCTTAGCTTAAGGTTATGGAATGTGAGAATCGTGTAACAATAAGATGAATTAGAGTCATGTTATGTGGATTATGAATTCAAAATTTTAAAAGTGATTAGTAAATCGAGAATGCGTTATGTGATAATGTGGTATACATAATGAACGTTAGGCATGTATTGCGAAGTAAAACACTTAGATTTTCTAAAATGTAAATGTTAATGATCATGTTATGGTATGTTAGCAAATCTACTAGGTATTGTGGTTTTAAAATTATGTGTAGGTGATCGTGACTTTAATTTAATAGCTTACGTTCAAGGCAAGTTTTTTAACTCTATATTTACATTGAGCAAGATTCTAAAATTTATCTTTTACATTCCTAATTCTTTAATTTCGTTGAGCTAGTTTCATTATTACATTATGTAGCTTTATTCTTTGATTGAGCAAGCTTTCTATTTCAACTGTTGATTGAATAAGTCAATTGTCCCTAGAGTTCATTCGAGCAAACTTTAACTCTTATGTTATTTGAATTCTCATTCTTGTTGATTCATTCTAACTTGTTTTTTATTAAGCAAGTTCTTGAGTCATATTCATGTATAATGAACACAGTTTGAACTCTCGACTCTATTATTGAACTATTTTTAATCCTTGCATGAATTATTACCATGTTGGGCAAGTTTTTAGTTTCCAGGTTGCTATCAGTCAATGTATGTTCAATAATTTCATTTCTAATGTTATAAGACTCTAACCTTAGCTTATTTTCTGTTCAAGCAAAGGTTTATCACTTTATTCATTTTGTTGAGTTCTTATGCTCTATAGTTATTCAAACATGAGTTTAATATGTATAATCAGTTCATTTATGATTCTCAATTATTTTATATTATGTTGTAATTATCAAACCCTATTGATTCAACTAGTCCTCTAGTTGATATTCGTTAAACTTCAAATTACTCTTGAAAGCTTATCAAAACCAAACTTTCTTTGGTGCGGACTTGTACTCTAAATACTGAGATGAACAACCCTATTATTATTAGGGGATAACTTACGCGTAGTGTTAAATGTTTGTGCATAATACATGGTACAAAGGGCTGATCCCCCTAAGTACGAGGAGTCCTTATAGTCTTATGACTGTTAAAGTTGGAGTTGAAAGATTACTCGCAACTGTGGACATAGTTCATGGTCTTATGACCCTCAGTTATGTATATTCCATATTTTGGATTTTTAGTTTCGATTATCATTGTTACAAAGTACTATTCATTCTTTTTTGATGAGCCTATTCGTTGGCAGTTATATTGTTATTCTCATGTTGATTCATTGTTATATTCAGTGAGCAATTATTTTGCTCACTCTTGCATATTTATAAACTCATTGCAGCTAAAGTGGAGAAGGTAGATGAACCTTCAACTAGCAAAGGAATGGGGAAATTGTACAAGTGATGCTGATTTGTACTTTTATTTATTATGATGATCTTAGATTTTTTTTTATATATTGATGTGATGTAATAAGTTTTAATTTTGCACTTAAATGATGTTTTAAGGTTAGATAACCTTGGATTGTTAATGATGTAACCCTATTTAAGGGAAGATTATGGTTTAAATATTATTTATTTGGGTAGTTAGTATGAATGTATGGATAGTGAGCACCAAATCTTGTGGGAATGAAGTACCTAGATTTGGGAGTGTCACAGGAGAGACAGGGAATTCCTTCGCTAGTATGACCTACCTAAGTTTATTTTGTATTTAATTGGTCGGTTAGAGTATAGGGATAATATGTGGCATGTCAATTAACCCTTGTTTTGTGGCAGTATTTGAAAATGGCATCTAAAAATGTCGAGATAAGCAATGAAGCACATGAGACCGTTGAGTCACCAATGATCAATACCCAGGATAATGTGCAACAGGAAGACAATAATCCTCAAGTAAATAATAACACCGATCAAATAATGAATGATGGGATGTTTAGAGGCTTCATGCAATTCATGCAACATCAGGTGAGAGCGGCTTCTGTTCAAAATGCAGGTGGACACATTGGCAACTCACAGATGGTCACCGCTAAACAATTCAAGGAGCTGGGACCATCGGAATTTTGGGGAGAGCCAAAACCGCTTAAGGCGGAGACGTGGATAAAGCAGATCACCATGATATTTGATGTCTTGGGATGCTCTAAGGAGCAAAAGGTTCCCTTTGCCACCTTCATGTTGAGAGAAGAAGCATATTACTGGTGGGAATCAGTAAAACGTACCCAGCCTGCCGCACTCAAGATGTCTTGGGAGAAGTTCTAAGAGATGTTGAATGACAAGTACTTTCCTGAAAGTATTCGTCACATGAAAGAGGTGGAGTTTATCAAGTTGGAGCAAAATAATATGACCATGTCGTAGTACGAGGCTAAGTTTGTCGAGTTGTCTTGGTTCGCATCTCATTTGGTTGATAATGAGGAGAGAATGACGCGAATGTTTCTATGAGGTTTGAGACCTGAAATACGTCAATACCTCATTTCTCATAAATTGTGTTTTTATTCAGATGTTGTAAATAGGGCCCAGTTATTGGAGCGCGATAATGAGTCAACCCAACCAAGAGAGAGCAACCAGCAAGTCGATAATACCAGTGGTAGCAGTCATCGAAGCGGTGACAACAAACGTGGAGGGAATCAACATGCAAGAAATGGTAACTACTCCGGTGGTAATCATGGCCAAGATAATAGAAGTGGAAATTTCAAGAAGAGGAGATTCAATAATGATGGAAAGACATCAGCACCAGCACCTGTTGTTAAGGAAGGAGAATGACCACCGGTCGTATGTTATAAATGCGGAGGAGAGGGACACATCAGTCCAAACTGTACGCACCAGTCCAAAGCATGTTATAATTATGGAAGAGAAGGTGACCTAGCTCAATTTTGTCATGCACCAAAGTCAAGTCCAGCTGGGATGGAGGCATCAAAGGCCGTCCCAGACAAGACAAAACCGGTAGTTCAAGGGAGAGCGTTTGTTGTAACCTCCTAAAAAGCGAGGAATCCGAATGAGGTGATCACGGGTAAGCTAATCATAAACTCTTGCGAAGCTTATACCTTATTTGATACCGGTTCTACCCATTCTTTTATTTCTCCTACTTGCGCTCAACATTTAAATTTGACTCCAAATAAATTAGACTTTGATTTATCTATTGAAACTCCGTTGGGAGAAACCTTCATAACATCCACTGTTTATAAGTCTTGTTTGGTTCAAATCGATAGCCGCAAGTTACCTGTCGATCTTATTTCTTTAAAAATAGTTGCATTCGATGTGATTTTAGGAATTGATTGGTTGACTACTCATCATGCTAAAATTAATTATTTTCATAAGGTTGTTAGCTTTCATATTCCTAACCAACCTATTATGCGAATTCAAGCAACCAAACCATTAAAGTCAATTACTGTCATCTCAAGTCATAAAGCTATTCGTTTATTGAAAAATGGATGTCAAGCTTTCTTAGCCCATGTCACATATTTAAACAAAAATACGTCAAATTTGAATGATATTTCCATTGTTAATAACTTTCCTGATGTATTCCTTGAAGAACTTCCTGGCCTACCCCCAGAGAGTGAAATTGAATTTTGTATCGACCTTGAACCCAGTACAAAACCCATTTCCAAAGCCCCATATCGAATGGCTCCTGTTGAACTTCAGGAGTTAAAGACTCAACTGCAGGAATTGTTAGACATCGGTTTCATTCATCTTAGTACATCTCTTTGGGGTGCTCCTGTTCTCTTCGTAAAGAAGAAAGATGGAAGTATGCGACTTTGTATTGATTATCGGGAATTGAATCATGTCACCATCAAAAATAGGTATCCGTTGCCATGCATGGATGACCTGTTTGACCAGTTACAAGGTACCAAATTCTTTTCAAAGATCGATCTTTGTTCTAAATATCATCAGTTAAAGATTAAAACCGATGACATCCCAAAGACTACTTTCAGAACTCGGTACGGGCATTATGAATTCCTAGTCATGTCTTTTGGATTGACTAATGCTCCTGCTGCCTTCATGGATATGATGAACTGAGTATTCAAGGAATATTTGGATCATTTTGTAGTTGCCTTTATTGATGACATCCTCATATATTCCAAAAGCCGTGAAGATCATGAGCAACACTTGAGGCTGATACTCCAAAAAGCTTCGTGAAAACAAGCTTTATGCCAAGTAGAAAAAGTGCGAGTTTTGGCTTGAGGAAGTAGCATTCCTTGGACACGTGATATCAAATCATAAAATATCTGTTGACCTAGCAAAGATTGAAGCAATTCAAAGCTGGGAGCAACCCAAGTCAGTGACCGAAGTATGTAGCTTTCTGGGCTTAGCTGGTTATTATCGAAGATTTATGGAAGGATTTTCTCGAATCGCTACTCCATTCACTCAGCTGACTCAAAAAGATACAAAATTTAGTTGGAGCGAAGAATGTGAGAAGAGTTTTCAAGAACTCAAGAGGAGACTCATTTCAGCACCTGTTCTGACAATACCATCTGGTTTGGAGGGATTTGTCATCTACAATGATGCTTCAGACAAAGGTTTAGGATGTGTTCTCATGCAACATGGGAAAGTCATAGCCTATGCCTCACGACAACTCAAAAAATATAAGAGAAATTGTTAGTTCCCAGTAGGCACAATAGATCTAGAAGGGGGGGGGTTGAATAGATCCTTTTTTTAATTTCAAATACTTTCTTGTTTATTTTGTATTGCTAATAATTTAGCATATGAAAAACATAAGAATCTTTTCAAGCACAGCGGAATAAGTAAAAGATCCCCTTCATTGATATAATCATAATCATACATATATTGTTCGTAGTGTTAGTTCAATGGTAAGCAGTTAAAATATACATAGCAGTTATAGCAGTTAATATACATAATATAAATGACATAAAGTAAAAGACACAAGGGGTTTTAAGTGGTTCAGAGACTTAAGCTCCTAATCCACTCTTCTGCTTTCAACTAGCAGGATTTCCACTAAGGAAGGGCAAACTCAATCACTAAGATTCATTCAAGGCCGTGACCTTGGAACTTGATTCACTAAGAACTCTTCAAGGCCAAGAGCCTTGGAACTTCTCTAGTTCCTAGAACTCTTCAAGCCCAAAGAGTTTGAAACTTCATTTAGTCCCTCAGGACAAGGACCCTCGAAGCCCCGGCTTCTTGTTGTTGAGTTGTTTGTTTGTTTGTTGGAGTTGGTCTTGAGTCGCTAAGATGTCTTTAAGCTCGAACATCTTTTGTACTTAGCAGCTTGGCGTGATCATCCTTGAAGTGCAGTTGAGTGTTGCATGATGCTCAGCTTCTTCAGTTACTCATCCACTTCTAATGATCCCTTGATGAACTGCCTTGAAGATCATTCTTCTAGATACTTGATGGTTGTACATGATGGGTTTCTAAGATGACTGTAAGCTCTTCTGCTAGGTACTTAGAAACTTTCTCATGCTTACCACCATGATGGCGTTGGTGATCTTCTTTCTTCATACTTGATGCCTTCTCATGATGGACTTGCTAAGATGACTGTGAGCTCTCTTTTATGGTACTTAGATTCTTCTCATGATGGACATCAAGATGACATTGATGCTCTTCTATCTCTTGGCATTTCAGAACACTCTTTTTATAGTAGAACTCTCACTTCTACATTGTAGAACTCTCACTTCTACTTCTTTCTTTTTTTGTCTCTAAGTGTTCTTGGTGGATCGTAAAGTGAGTCTTCAGACCTTCATTGGTCACTCACTATTTACGTTGGTTAGATCAGTCCACCACTTCTCCAAAAATTGCAACTCCAGCCACCCTCGATCTTTGAAGCTCTTGCTGATTTATACTCCTTCCCAATCTTTCCGTTGGAAAGTAGCCGTTGAAATCTATTCAAATATCTTCACAGATCTCGAGTTGACTGAGGTAGATTACAGATGTGGCATGTCATACTTTTCTGATACTGCAGTCTACTATTTCACCTACCTCGCCAGAGATGTCACTTTAATGTCTTGGGCAGATCGAAGATTTTTATTTCCTCCTTCTGATTTCTCGATCAGAGGTTGTCCTTTTGCATCGATGCTCTCAATAAGATCTTGTCCGAATATTACCCTTCAGATTGAACCGTTGCCAATGCTTCAGTCTTCAGCTATTCGAACTCTACGATTCTGATGCATGTCTTCATGGACCTGATCGTAGTGTCTTGTTAACTGGTAGAGGCAACACTATGATCTTGAAGAGTGTTGATTGGATCTTCAATGTAGAACACCTCTTCCTTCTCTTGTGCAGTGCTTCAACACTTCTGTTTGCCTCAGCAGCTCTCAGATACTAATGGCTTGACTTCTTTGTTACGGCCCCTCTCGAATAAAGAAGACACTTCAGATTTGTGGCGTGTCCAGCTCGCTTTGTCCTTCTGATCTCCCGTTCACTTATCATCAATGGACTGACCCAATGCTTAATCATTTTAGCCTTGTTCTTCAGAAGCTGTCCATTATCTCTGTATGCACTCCATCAGTTCTTTCTTTGTTTGGCAAACACTACGATCCTGGTAACTTTCAAGATTGTTGTCTTACATGCTTGCGACATCACGACTTATTCGACTTTCCTTAGTCAGTTACATAAGTCTTCTTTTGATCTCCTTGTGGAAGACTTCATCTCGAATGGCTTCACAACTCAATCTTGATGCTGATTGGGTTGGTGTTTAGATCTTCTATTAGCTTGCATGCCATTTATTGAGTGCTCTCTGGTTTCCTTAAGGTGGGATGTATCTATGCAGTGCCAACCAGAGGCTTCATTCCTTTGGATATTCTGGGAGTGCTCATTCATTGAGAATCGATTTATTTTCACGATTACTCGCCTTGGCATTGTGAGCACATCTGTTGAGGTCTTAGTTCTACACTCTACAATTCAGCTTTGGCTGTGCAGACATTACGACTCCGAGATCAGATCTTGACACTCTATGATTTCTGTCGTTGTGCTTGTTGTCTTCATCTGATCTTGTTCGACTACGATCTCTGCCTCTGGTATGGTTAGTAGACTCTACGACTTTGAGTGTAGTCTACAATTCTTAACTTGGCTTTGGCAGATACTTGGTTGGCTCGTAGGCAGGTTGTCTCTACGATTCTGAACATGACTTCCTCAACAGACTACGACCCTGAGGAAGTTCTCCTCGACACACTACGATCCTTCCTCGTCTCTCCTGGAAGTCTACGAACTCCGAGATCTACTATCTTGCATACTACGATTCTGCCTCGATAGCTCTCGAGTTTTCCTTGACTCTCCTGGCAGACTACGATTTCTGGTGCAGTGCTCGACGATCAGACAAGCCTATCTATTACATCATAAGATTAACCTAACATGATTGATCTTTTTATATTTATAGTCCTTGTACATCATTTCTTTTTAAGGACTTTACAAAGTTGTTTTGCTTATGTAGGATCAACCTAACACATTTGATCAATTCATTCTAAGTCCTTGTACATATGTTTTTATTATCTATCAAAGGACTTTATAGCTTTTCTTAATGCAAGCATACTTGCATATTCATTCATATATATATATATATATATATATATATATCATAATCAAATCATATGTAAATAGGAATATCATTCACATGCTTATTCCTGACAGAAATTATACTCATGATCTAGAGTTGGCAGCTGTCGTTTTTGCGCTTAAGATTTGGAGGCATTACATGTATGGAGAGAAGGTGGAGATTTATACGGATCATAAAAGCCTCAAATATTTTTTCACTCAAAAGGAACTCAACATGCGGCAAAGACGATGGCTTGAGCTATTGAAAGATTATGATCATACCATTCAATACCATCCTTGAAAAAACTAACGTAGAGTCGATGCATCGAGTAGTAAGATCATATGCGCAATGAGTGCGATATTGTCAACGCAAAGGCCCATTTTGTATGACTTACAAAGGATGGAGATAGAGTTAAAGACTCCAGGGACCCATGTGATGATGGCGAATATATGAGTAGAACAGACTTTAATCGATAAAGTTAAAGCTGCTCAAGCTATAGACCTGGAGCTAATGCGTATGAAGAAGAAAGTTCAAGAAGGTGCTATTCCAGAAGCAAGAATCGATAAAGAAGGAATACTTCGAGTCAAATCCAGACTTTGTGTTCCTAAAGATTCTGACTTGAAGTATAAAATTATGATGGAGGCGCACAACACACCGTTTGCAATCCATCCTGGGAGTACCAAAATGTATCGTGATCTTCGACATACATTTTGGTGGAGTATTATGAAGAGAGAGATAGCGGGGTTTATCTCAAGGTGTCTAACTTGTCAACGAGTCAAGGCGGAGCATCAAGTGCCAAAAGGTCCATTGCAACCACTTGAAATTCCAAAATGGAAGTGGGAGCACATTACCATGGATTTCGTTACTGGTCTTCCCAAGGTTTCTCAAGGCGTAGATGCAATTTGGGTCATTGTTGATAAATTGACCAAGTCTGCTCATTTCTTACCGATACGAGAAACTTATACACTTGAACGTCTTGCTCGTATGTACATAAACGAGATTGTAAGATTGCATGGTATGCCAGTATCTATAGTTTCTGATTGAGACATAAGATTCACTTCAAGATTTTGGGTTAGTTTGCAAAAAGCTATAGGCACGGATTTACAATTTAGTTCGGCGTATCATCCTCAAACGGACGGACAATCAGAGAGGACTATTCAAACTCTTGAGGATTTATTAAGACTCTGTGTCCTTGACTTCAAAGGAAGTTGGGACAAGTTCTTACCATTGGTGGAGTTTTTCTACAACAACAATTATCAAGCAAGTATTGACATGGCTCCATTTGAGGCGCTGTATGGAAGAAAGTGTCGTTCTCCAGTATGCTGGGATGAGGTAGGTGAAGCAACTTTGTTGGGACCGGAGTTGGTACGTATGACTATGGAAAAGATTCAAACGATCCGACAACGTATAAAAACCTCACAAGATCGACAAAAGAGTTATGATGATCTTCATCGAAAGGACGTGGAATTCAATATTGGAGATCATGTGTTGTTACGTGTTGCTCCATGGAAAGGAGTTACGAGATTTGGAAAGAGAGGAAAGCTCAATCCTCGATTCATTGCCCATTTATAATCCTTGATCGAGTAGGAACTGTGGCTTATAGACTCGCCTTACCACCAAGTATGTCTCGTGTTCATAACATTTTTCACATATCTATGTTACGTAAATATGTGAAAGACCCGAACCAAATTATTGAATTAGAACCGGACGAGATAGCGGAAGATTTAACGTATGAAGAGGTAGCTGTTAAAATCTTGGATAAGAAGGATCATATTCTACGCTCCAAGGTTATACCTCAAGTCAAAGTTTTGTGAAGAAACCACGATGTGGAGGAAATGACCTGGGAGTTAGAATCAGAAATGAAATCAAGGTATCCTCACCTCTTCGACATATTAGGTACGTACCCTAATTTCGAGGACGAAATTTCATAAGAAGGGGACGTTGTAAGACCCCAACTTTTTTTGAATAAAGAATATTTTTTCTTGAAATATATTTTTGAATATTATGGTGTGGATATGATATAATGTTATAGTTGTGGGTAATATTTGGAAAATTTTGCAAAGTAAGCAAGTTGATATAAAATATTCAATGTGTCAGTGAATATTCGATTGGTCGGAGAATATTCGTTTTAGCAGGGAATATTCGTATGACGACACAATCATTAGTGGAACCCACAACGGAATTATTGATGTAGTTAGAAAACAACATAAATATCTTTTTATAAAGATAACAGCGGAAGTTTTACCGTTAAACTGTTGAACTACCGGTGGTAAAAGTATAAAGAATACGCGTGGTTGCATAAGTAGACACCAGTATTGATTATCGATGCTTACGTGAGAAGTCACACCGGTTATACTCAATTATTGCTACAAATGAATTGTTGCATAAGATCTCACGTTATTTGATTCAATTATTGTCACATTATCATCTCGCATAATATTTTATATTATTAAATCAATAATTGAGACAACAAAGTTATTCATATTATTATTCGCAATATTGACAATGTCTAGTAAGTTCTATCGAGGAGAGGTTTGGTCACCTAATCAAGCGCCGCCAATAGGAGAAATCCTTATCGAAAGCCCCTCTTTCTCGGGAACGATCCTGTTGTTAAATATTGTGAGTTATAATATTAATGATAAATAATTGTTGAAGTATTAAGAATTTGTTTATTGAAGATAAGTGAATTACAAAAGTTAGAGGAGAATAATGCAAACTTATAAAACTTTAGGGATACTAAAGTGTAATAAGCTAAATCAATCTGGACCATTGTTGGTGGTTTTAATAGTAAATCAATCTGGACCGTCGGTGGTGGTTTTAAAAGTAAATCAATCTGGACCGTCGGTGGTGGTTTTAAAAGTAAATCAATCTGGATCGTCAGTTATGGTTTTAATAGTAATCAATATGGACCGTCCATTCTAATAGTGAATCAATCTGGACCATTCGTGAATTAGTTACTATTTAGTTCATTCTCCTATAAATAGAGGCTTAATTCTTCTTTCATTCTCACCAATTCACTGAGATTCACAAGAGACACTATAGAGAGAGAAACTATAGAGAGCAAGAAGAAGAGTATTCTGTTATTTCACTTTTGCAGTATTCAGCTTTCTTCTAAGGTAGGGGGTATTATTTCTTTCGTATTCATAAGGAATACTATTTTTCGTATTCATCCTTTAGTATGTTGGAATAACCTGTCTACGCGGATTACGTACCATATGACAGGTGAAAATCCATTTGCAGTTTTCGTATGTTAATTCTTTTCATATTCTTAAATCTAAACTTACTATTGTAAGTATTGCTTCTATAATCCTTGAAATTAGTGGAATATCCGTGAGTTTTGCGCTTCATCCAGTATCATTTTATTGGAATATTGATATGAACTTTTTTATTAAATATCAATATTTTCACCCAAAGTACTATTCACGAGTTACTATTCACAGGTTACTATTCAACCAGTTACTATTCACTATAATATTATTCACTCGGGTATTCGGGGCACTTTTCATGCTGGGGTACTATTCACGAGTTACTATTCATGGATTACTATTCACTTAATTACTTTTCACTCCAATATTGTTCACTCGGGTATTTGGGGAACTTTTCATGTCGGGGTACTATTCACAGGGTACTATTCACGGGGTACTATTCACCAAAAAATTTATTTCTTTTCTGTCCAAATTATTTTTGATACATGGATATTATTCCTTAATTTTACTCTACAAAGAAGTATCATATTGAAAATTTGGACATTATTAAATTTTGGATAAATTAAATTATAAATCTTTAAAAATTTATCCTTTGCTTTCTTTTAATTGAATTCTTATATCATTATCATCATCCTCATGCTTATATTGTGATGAAAGTCATCTTTGGCTTATGTGCATAAATGGACTGTTGATTGGTATGATTATGACTGTGGATAATTAAGATAGTCATGACCATTGATGATTACACGAATAATTCTTGGCCCAGAAGTGCAAGAATAATTTGTGGACGTGATACTAATGAATATCCTTGGCCCGTAGAAGCGTGGATGATTCGATGATGTGATCTATTTATTGTCGAGTCCCGTAAATAAAGTTAATGATAAACTTTTTAAATCATAGAAGATAGTAGATATCATGCTCTACTCTTGACTCTTCTAATGGATTGCTTGTTCATTGCATTAAACTTGTTGCTCATTATATTCTATCGGTTTAACATTGTTGAAGGCTAATGATAACTTATTCTACATTATCTTAGTCATACTATTTCTTATCGGGCTATTTGAGCTCACCCTTTTACTTCAATTGTTCTCTTCAGAAATGAGAACGTGTTTTAACTAATCGGAGAAGCGGAGTGATGGCCCGAGATGGTGTTATAGTAGTCCTCACTATTCTATAAAACAGTGTGCCAATAAATGTAATGAGGACTCTATTTGAGTTTGGATATTGTCTAGATGACAATATTCGTGTAAAAACTCTCAGCTCATGTTGTATAATTAAGTTTGTATTTGTATTCAGTACCATGTATTTGGCGACCCAAGATGGGTGATGTATACCTATTTTGGGGGCGTCACACCAGCAACAACAACAAATTCTAGGGGAGGAGAACGACCGCCAGTTAGATGCTACAGATGCGGAAAGGAGGAACATATAAGTTCAAACTGTCCACAGCCTTCCAAGGTATGTTTTAGTTGGGGAAAAGACAGTCACATAGCTCAATTTTGTCCTATAGCGAAATCAAGTCCAGCTGGGACGGTGGCACCAAAGGCGGATACGGACAAAACAAAGTCGACAGTTTCAGGAAGAGCGTTTTTCATGACTTCTTAAAAAGCGAGTAACTCGAACGAAGTTAGCACGGGTTAGTTAATTATAAATTCTTTCGAAGTCTATACCTTATTAGATACCGGTTCTACCCACTCTTTTATTTCTCCTACTTGCGATCAACGTTTAAATTTAACTCCGGAGAAATTAGACTTTGACTTATTGGTTGAAAGTCCGTTAAGAGAAACCTTTGTTACCTCCACTGTTTATAAATCTTGTTTGATTCAAATCGACACTTTTACATTACCTGTCGATCTTATCTCTTTAAAAATACTTGCATTCGATGTGATTTTAGGAATTAATTGGTTGACTACTCATCATGCTAAAATTGATTATCTTCGTAAGGTTGTTAGCTTTCATATTCCTAACCAACCTATTATGCGAATTCAAGCAACCAAACCATTAAAGTCAATCACTGTCATATCAAGCCATAAAGCTATTCGTTTATTGAAAAATGGATGTCAAGCTTTCTTAGCCATGTCACAGATTTAAACAAAAAATACGTCAAATCTAAATGATATTTCTATTGTTAAAAAATTTCCTGAAGAACTTCCTAGCCTATCCCCAGAGCGTGAAATTAAATTTTGTATCGACCTTGAACCCGATACAAATCCCTCAAATATTTTTTTCACCCAAAACGAACGTAACATGCGCCGAAGACGTTGGCTCGAGCTATTGAAGATTATGACCATACCATTCAATACCATCTTAGAAAAATGAGCGTGGTAGCTGACGTTTTGAGTGGAAGATCGTATGCATTTACGAGTGCGATATTGTTAACACAAAGACCCATTTTGTACGACTTACAAATGATGGAGATAAAGTTAAAGACTCCAAGAACCCATGTGATGATGGCAAATATAAGATTAGAACTGACTTTAATCGATAAAATTAAAGATGTTCAAGTTTCAAACTCAAAGCTGATGAATGTGAAGAACAAGGTGCAAGAAGGCATTATTCTAAAAGCAAGAATCGACGAAGAGAGGAAATCTCAACCCTTAATTTTATTGGCCCATTTGAAATCCTTGATCGAGTAGGAAGTGTGGCCTATAGACTCGCTTTACTGCCATGTATGTCGCGTGTTCATAACGTTTTTCACGTATCGATGTTACGTAAATATGTGGAAGACTTGAACCACATTATTTAATTAGAACCAGACGAGATAGTGAAAGATTTAATGTATGAAGATGTACATGTTAAAATCTTGGATAAAAAAAAGCATATTCTACGCTCAAAGGTTATACCTCAAAGAGTTAGAATCTGACGAGGTAACCTCACCTCTTCGACATACCAGGTACATACGTAAATTTCGAGGGCAAAATTTCATAAGGAGGGAAGATTGTAAGACCCTGAATTTTATGAAATGAAAGTATTCAATTTTTTTATAATTATTATTTTATTTAGTAAATGGTTTAATTGATAAAAGGTTAAAGTTAAGGGTGATATGTGAAATTTTTTGCAAAGTAAGCAAGTTGATATAAAATATTCGTTGTGTCGGGGAATATTCGTTTGGTCGAGGAATATTCTTTTTGTTAGGAAATATTTGTTCGACGACACAATCATTGGTGGACCCCACAACGGAAGTATTATCGTAGTTAGAAAATGACAGAAATATATTTTTATAAAAATAACGGCGAAAGTTTTACGGTTAAACTGTTGAACTACCCGGTGGTAAAAGTACAGTAATACGCGTGGTTGCATAGTAGCACACGATATTGATTATTGATATTTATGTGAGAAGTCACTCAGTTATACTCAATTATTGCTACAGTAATTGTTCCATAGTATCTCACGTTATTTGATTCAATTATTGTCACATTATTATCTGCATAATATTTTTTATTATTAAATCAATAATTGAGACAATACATTTATTCATATTATTATTTACATTATTGACAATGTCTAGAAAGTTCTGTCGAGGAAAGAGGTTTGGTCACCTAATTGTGCGCTAATAAGGAGAAATCTTTATCGGAAAGCCCCCTCTTACCTAGGAATGATCTGGTTGTCGATATTATAAGTTATAATATTAATGATGAATAATTGTTGAAGTATTAAGATTGTGTTTATTGAAGATAAGTGAATTACAAAAGTTAGAGGGGAATAATGCAAACTTGGAAAACTTTAGGGGTACTAAAGTGTAATAAGTTAAATCAACCTGGACCATTGTTGGTGGTTTTAATAGTAAACCAATCTGGACCATTGATGGTGGTTTTAATAGTAAATCAATCTAGACCATTAATGGTGGTTTTAATAGTAAATCAATCTGGACCGTCGGTGGTGGTTTTAATAGTAAATCAATCTGGACCGTCAGTAGTGGTTTTAAAAGTAAATCAATCTAGACCATCGGTGGTGGTTTTAAAAGTAATCAATCTGGACCATCGGTGGTGGTTTTAAAAGTAAATCAATCTGGATCGTCGGTTGTGGTTTTAATAATAATCAATCTGGATCGTCGGTTCTAATAGTAAATCAATCTTGACCGTTCATAAATTAGTTACTATTTAGTCCATTCTCCTATAAATAAAAGATTAATTCTTCTTTCTTTCTCACCAATTCACTGAGATTCACAAGAGAAGCTATAGAGAGAAAGAAGAAGAGTATTCTGCTACTTCACTATTGCAGTATCAGGTCTTCTACTAGGGTAAGGGATATTATTTATTGTATTCGTAAGGGATGTTATTTTCGTTTGGTAAGGGGTGTTATTTCTTTCATATTCGTAAGGAATACTATTTTTCTTATTCATCCTTTAATATGTTGGAATAACATGTCTACGCGGATTACGTACCGTATGACAGGTGAAAATCCATTTGCAGTTTTTGTATGTTATTTCTTTTCATATTCTTAAATCTAAACTTACTATGGTAAGTATTGCTTCTATAATCCTTGAAATTAGTTGAATATCCTTGAGTTTTACACTTCATCCAGTATCGTTTTATTGGAATATTGATCTAAACTTTCTTATTAAATATTAATATTTCACTCAGGGTACTATTCACGGGTTACTATTCATTATAATATTATTCACTCGGGTATTCGAGGCACTTTTCATGCCGGGGTACTATTCACGAGTTACTATTTACGGGTTACTATTCACCTAATTACTATTCACTCTAGTATTATTCACTCAAGTATTCTGGGCACTTTTCGTGTCGAGTTACTATTCATAAGTTACTATTCACTCGGTTACTATTCACTCTAGTATTATTCACTCGGGTATTCGGGGCACTTTTCATGCCGGGGTTACTATTCACGGGGTACTATTCACCCAAAAAATTTATTTCTTTTCTATCCAAATTATTTTGATATGTGGATATTATTCTTCAATTTTACTCCACAAAGCAGTATCATGTTGACAATTTGGATATTTTTAAACTCTGAATAAATTTAAAGTCTTTGATAATTATCCTTGATTTTGTTTGATTAATGCTTATATCATTGTCATCATCTTCATGCTTATATTGTGATGAAAGTCATCTTTGGCTTACGTGCATAGATGGACTGTTGGTTGGTATGATTATGAAGGGTATCATTAAGATAATCATGATTCGTATTATTACAAATGATGTGGTAAAAATCCTCATTGGCCCAGTAGTGCATTGATGGATAGTTGTTGGTATGATTATGACCAGGGATTATTTGGTATAATCATGACCTATTGATGATTACATGAATATCCTCGCCCGTAGTGTAGGGATGATTCGATGATGTGGTTTATTTATTGTCGAGTCTCAAATTGATAAAATTGTTGAAAAACTTTTTAAATCATAGAAGATAGTAGATATCATGCTCTACTTGACTCTTTTAATGGATTGCTTATTCCGCTGCAGTTAAACTTGTTGTCTATTATATTCTATCAGTTTAACATTGTTGAAGGCTAACGATAACTTATTCTGCATTATCTTAGTCATAATATTTCTTACTGGGCTAGTTTAGCTCACCCTTTTGCTTTCATTGTTCTCTTCAGGAATTGAGAATGTAGCCGGGACTAGTCGGGGAATGGAGTGATGGTCCGAGATGTTGTTATAGAAGTCCTCACTATTCTATAAAATAGTGTGACAATAAATGTAATGAGGACTCCATTTGAGTTTGGATATTGTCTAGAAGACAATATTCGTGTAAAAACTCTCAGCTCATGTTGTATAATTAAGTTTGTATTTGTATTCAGTACCATGTATTTTGCGACCCAAGATGGGTGATGTATACCTATTTTGGGGGTGTCACAGAGGAAGTGCAAAACTCCACTGTGTTGGGATGAAGTAGGTGAACGTCGGAGGTTGGGACCTGAGATGGTACAACAGACGACGGATATGGTAAAGTTAATACGTACACGATTGGTAGCGGCTCAAGATGGGTAGAAGAAGTATGCTAATCCTCATCAAGAGAAGAAAGAATTTGAAGTAGGTTCATATGTATTTCTGAAAGTATCGCCTTGGAAAGGGAAGATACGTTTTGGGAAGAAACAAAAGTTAAGTCCAAGGTATATAAGACCTTTTGAAATTTTAAGAAGGGTAGGAGAGGTAGCTTATGAAGTAGCTCTACCTCCAGAAATGGAACGTATACACAATATGTTTCGCGTGTCAGTGTTGCGTCCCTATAAACCGGACTATAAACACATAATAGAGTATGAATCTATTCAGATTGAAAAAGACGTAACATATGAAGAACTTCCCGTTCAAATTATTGATAGGAAGGAACAAGTCTTAAGAAATAAGATAATACCTTCGGTGAAGGTGATTTGGAGGAAGCACAATGCCGAAGAAGCAACGTGGGAACTCAAAAGTAAAATGAAGGAAAATTTTCCTCATTTGTTTATGTAATTATAGCGAGATTCTGGGGACAGAATCCTTATAAGGGGGGAGAATGTAACGCCCGAGAAAATCAGATTTATATAAGAAATAAATTTTTATTTGATTATGTGGATTAAATGAATTTAATTGATTATTTATATGAGTAAGCTAATTGAAGGTCGTTCTATGACCTAGAATTTGTAGATGAGGTTAGGATTCTGGCTATGTGCTAGAATTAATTATTTTGAATTTCCAAGACGAAAATAAAAGTTTTTCGAGAAATTTCCGTAAATATACTATTCATCCATTTCTGCTCGGAAATTAAGTTTAAATTTTCGAGAAATACGTAATGATAGAATACGAAGACGAGATAAAATATCCAATAATATTTCAGTTATGGCAAACGAAGTTTTCGCTTGCGGACTTAAAACCTAAGGGTTAGGGAAAGTGATTTCCGAGAAAGAAATAAAATGCATATAATGATTAGGGTTATTATACGTGTGATATGAGTATGATAATAGTTAGTATACGAGTATAGTATGAAGAATATTATAACGTGTAATACGAACATCGTACGAATACTATACGAAGAGAATACGTGAGTTATACGCATAGAATACGATTAGTTCTTATTGGACTTTGAGTTTATGGACTTTGTAGAATCCAATTGGACTTGGATTATATCAAGCCCAATGAATTGTGTAATCAAGCCCAAGTTAAGGCCCGATGTTAAGTTTAATCAAGCCCGATCCAAGAAACTGAACTGCGGATCGAACTGATGGGTCACCGGATGGGTAAAACCCATGGGGCAACGCATAGGGGGATCCACAAGCCATGTGGGTCGGCCACTTGGTGGCCAAGTAAAGTCATTACTTGGTCACAAAGCAATGAATAGTAAGGAGGTGCACCAAATGACCAAAATACCCTTCACTTGGTTTGTCTATATAAAGAAGCTTAAGATGTTCATTTGTTATTTTACAAACTTTGTCCAACATATATTGAGAGAGAGAAAGAGCTAGAAACAAGTAATCAAGCTACTTTGAAGCAAATCATAAGAGTTTTTATCAAGAACGCGAAGAACGAAAAGGTAATATTTCGTAAACGTCGGTCTTCGACCTTTTCGATTTATTTTTCATAAAGAATTATAGATTGGTGGAGCATGTCTCTTCCAGAGGTATAAGGATGGCTATTAATGATTAAAACATTGATAAGTTATGTTTAAGTAGAAATCATAAGTGATTACGTAAGTTTAAACCGAGGAAACCTTTGAACGTTATCTTGGTTGTTGATGGACAAATTAAAAACCAACATTATTAGGGTATGTGCATATTTCTTAGTTAGGATGTAGATAATGAATCAATGGATTTTTTCCATTTGACTTGGCATATAGAACACGAGTAACGAAGTTATGGCAAAATTTCTGAGATTCGGCGTTAAACGTTGAAAATGTAGAAATCTCAGATTAGTAGTCAAAAGTTGCCATTTAACTTGGAAACTTTGGTTTTCAATGGCATCATGTGAGATAACGTATTCAAGAGTCGTGGACTCAAGAATCGATGAATTCTGACTTAGAACGAAGAAAACGAGTTATGAACGCTCATGAACGATAAACGAACGCTCAATAATGAACTAAAAGGTGAATTCCAAGTTAACGGATTTGAAAATGTAAAATTCTTGCATGAACACTTAGAGTATGTGATTTGTGGGCTAATGGCTTTTGAATAAGCCAATTCGGATGTAAAACGAATAAGTTATGAGCCTGGGAAGTTCGTCAAAAAATTAAACTGTCAAAGCCAACTGAGGCTCAGGGGAGGCATCGCAGCGCCAACCCCAATGTTAAATGTCGCGCCACAACACAAGGAATAGAGGAATTAGTTACGGAAGAGTGGCACAACAGGACCACTAGTATGCTTAGATCCCGCGCCACAGCGCCGTGAATAGGAGGATGAGTTTCTGGAGAGTGGCGTCGCAGCACCACTAGTATAAAGGGTTGTCGCGCCGCGGCACCAGTAGTGGGATTTTGTTGACTTATTAGCTTCCTAATTCCAATTGATTGTAAACAAATAGTGGAGTATGTATGTACTTAATATACATAGTAAGACCAAATCTTGAATCACTCACTTAGTGATGACGTTAGTAACGTGAGTATGGTTTACTAGAGATTAAACAAAGAACGCAAGATATACGAAGTAAAATGTATTTGAGTTTTGGTAATTAACCAATAACAAATAAGTCTCGGTTAGTAACGTAAGACGTTAATAAGCCGTAAGGAAGAATAATAAGTCAATTTGACATTTATTAATGAAATAAATTCATGTAAGACATAGAAGAGAAAGAAGTTGGTAGAAACAATGTAATAAGATTGTTTGGTAGCTAATTACAATGTGCTATGTGAATATATCATGTAGATTCTGTAAAGACTGAGAACTGTTGAATATTGAATTCAAAGACACTTAAAGGAAAGTTTTCTTAACGCTTGTCTAACCTTCGTGTTAGCCAAGTTTTCTGTGATTCATGTTCTAAGATGCATGAATTATTTTATAAAAGGGTCGATGCCAATTTTAACTCGGCTAGACTATTCTTAAGAGTTAGATTGATTTATTTTACAAGTATTTCGATATAGAACTATTAACGCTGTCCAATGCCAAGTATTTGGTACGGATTCAAGGTAAGTTTGTATATGAACAAACAAATGAATTTTTCATTGATTATTCGATGGGCACGTGAGGTTGCCAAAACTTAAATGTAAATACATTTAATGGATGAATGTTAATCAACATAGAGTACTATAGGTTTATCACCTAGAAGTGCTCGTAAGAAATATCGGATGTATGGCCTTAGTGCCGGGATGTCCTTTTCATGTATGAAAACGAAAAGAGTAAGTTCATGGTCTTTAGACCGGTTAAGAATTCCTAAGCTATTATATATACTTTGGAATTATTATTATGAAATGCGAAGTGCTAGTCACTGTTTTATAGTACTTCATAGCTATTTGTTCAGTTATAGAAGATAATCATATAATTCTCAACGTGGTATTGATATTATCCTTTGTTAGACTTGTTGAGCTAGTTATGCTCACTTCTTGCTTGGATTATATGATTGCAGCTAAGGCCGAACGAACTGAGAGTTCTATGAGAGATAAAGGCAAGGCTAAAATGGATAGTTAATTATCCTGTAATGGACTAGAATGTATGTATGTATTATACTTATGAACAACGAATAATGTATTCGGTTTCTGAACTTGGGAAAGGGTGTAATAAGAATGTAGTTAATACACTCATTGTGTTGTTGTTTCAATGGAATGATTATATGTTTATGAGTACCGTGTAACACCATCTGTCGGGTTGGAAGATACCCGGATTTGGGGGAGTCACAAAATAGATCATTTAAACTTTTTTACTTGTTAATAAAGAATGTATTATTAGATTGCTAATCAGCGGAGTTAATTATGCACAACAAAATATTAGTTTTAACAACCCCTTTAAAGATATAACATATATCACAGTTCAAATTTTAGCTTTAATGAAATCAGTCATAAACATATATGTCAGTTAATTGACTGAATGTATATAACACATGGTATTTTAAGTGGTTTGGAGTACGAATAACTCCTAGTTCACTCTTCTGCTTCACAAGTAAGAAATCTAATAAGGATGCTAGGTTGATAACTAAGATCTTTTACAACTCTGAATCACTAAGATTCCTCCAAGACACTTAATCTTGGCAAATGTCACTTAGACCAATACACTAGGTACTCTTCAAGTTACTCAAACTTTGAATCTCTTTGGTCACTAAGACCAGTACACTAAGTACTCTTCAAGTCACTTAGACTTGGAATATCTGTGGTCACTAAGACCAGTATACTGTATAAGAAATGTTTGGTTGAGGTTGTTAGTTCCCGGAGGCACAATAGTTATCTAGAAGGGGGGTTGAATAGATATTTAAAAATTTTCTCGAAATACTTTGTTAGTTTTGTTAATGATCCAAACATAGCGGAATTAAGATTTGTTTGAACTCCCTCTTAGATATGGTGAGTTAATAAGAGTGAAGTAGTTATAACAGTTATAGCAGTTATGGCAAGAATGCAAGAGACATAGCAGTTTTAAGTGGTTCAGAGCACTTAAAGCTCCTAATCCACTCTTCTACTCCTTGAGTAGGAAATTCACTAAGGATATCTTTTACACTTTCTCAATCTCACAGATTCCTTCTAGACCAGTAGTTTAGGCAGTTCTTAGTTCACTTTTGAACTCTTCAAGTCCAACAGACTTGGTTCTTCACAGTTCACTTAGAACACTTCAAGTCCTTCTGACTTGGAACTTCTTACTTCACTTGGTTGGTAGTTGATGAGTTCTTGATTGGTGTTACTCAGTTTTCGTTAAGCTCTTGTTCGAAAAAATTGAGTAGCTGAGCAAGCTTTCTCAATCTATGAGTTGGCTCGACAAACGTATGGACCATTCTACAATATTTGGAGAGGCCCTTCAAGGCAGACACACTACGATCCTTGATGCTCTACGATTCTGCCTTGGCTTCTGCAAACTCTCGATCAGCTCAATAGACTACGATTTTGTTGAAGCCTATCTATTACATCTCAAGACATAGATCAACCTAACATCTTTGATCTCCTCATAAATACATTCATTTACAGAATGATAAACATTAAAATCTTAGATCAACCTAACAAATTTGATCTATCACTAAGTTCTTGTACATATATTCCTTGAAGGACTTTACATAAAATCATGAGCATTTACTTTAAACATCAAATCAAAATATGCAGTTTCCCAACAATCTCCCCCTATTTAATGTTGACATAACCAAGGAGATTTGTTCCATGATTATTAATTTCTAGATGCAATTTCTAGAAAGTAAATATGACTTAATATTTTAGTGAGCAACTAAAATTTCTAGAGAATAAGCATGAATTTATTGATGTTTGAAGATAGATATTACATTTAAGTTCAGTTGCATTAATAAGAATTAAATTTCAACTTATCTCTGTTTCTTCAGCCTTTTGCCTCGTGGAGGATTGGCATACTCCTCAGCTCTTCTTTTCATGCTCTCTTCGTCTCTCCTTGTTATATCTTCTAGCTCACTTTGACTAAGTCTTTCATTGCGATCATGCCTATTCATGAATGCAGGATCTCCAATTGGCATTCTTAGGCCTGTGGTGGTCACTTCTTGTGAGCTAGGAGTAGGCCCTTGACTCCTTAGTGGTTGAGCCATGATAATTAGCTACTGATCAGATCATTGAGTTTGATGGCCAGATCGTGGAGTCTGATGGTGAGACTGCCTTGGAGGAGGACTCCTTCATGATTGAACTAAGAATGTGCCTCTGCCTATGCCTTTGCCTTGATCTCCTTTCCCTTTATTCTCCCCCTTTATGTCAGCATCAAGGGTTCGAATGTCTTCAGATAGGCAAGTCATGCCTTGAACAAGCTCATTGAGCTGACTTTGGGATTGAGCAATGTCTTCACGGTTCTCTTTAATGAGAGCATCAGATCAAGCTTCCCTTTGTTGGAGGATGGCGTAATATCATTTTATTCGCTTCATTTGGCCCATAGAGAATTCTTGAAATTCTTTCAATGCAGTTTGGAGATTTGTGATGTTGTCCATCATAAGGTTGTTCTGAGATTCCTGAGTCTTCTTCAGAAGATCATAACAAAGATCCCTATGTCTCTTAGCAGCTTGAAAGTGGATCTGATCCCGGTCATTTATGCTCTGAAGCATCTCTTTTATGATTTCCCTAAGTCTCTTTGTGAGCTCAGAACTTAGGGTGCCTGGGAGAGCATTAGCAGCATTGATCATTTTAGTCAGTCTCATTTGAACGAGTCCAGTGTGAGCTTCAAGACTGTCTTCTATGCCCTTGGTCACTTTCTTGGACGCTTCTGACAACTCAGTTTTGGTGGGCAGATTTGAAATAAATTCAATGAGTTGTGGACTATTTGGTGGAGAGGCCCTTGTGTATTGATCTTGCAGGGTGTATAGGGCAAAATGAAGGTTGAAATTTTCATTTGAGGACGAGGAAGGAATATCTGATGGAGGGGCTGGTGTTTGGACTTCATGAGGAGGTGACTCTACAAATTGAACGTGTGACTCTACGATTGAGCTCGAGTCAGTAATCGTAGAGATGATAGGATATTGATTCAAAATAAAGTTGGGCAAATTTGGTTCATCAGTTACAAAATGTTGGGATTCTGTAACTGGGAATTGATTAAGTGGATGTAGAATCACTTCCAACCATCTTGGCAGTTCATAGAATTGGTTGAAGAATGATGGTGGATAGTGATTACTTCTGAAAGAGATTGGGATAAATTGTACCTCATGACCATTCTTTGAAGAAGGGCCATTTGTGATCAGCTTTCTAGAAAAGTTAAGGTTGCCTGGAAATCCATGAGCTAGCACTGAGATTGCTGGATATGCTTTGAAGCTCCAGAACATGTGATCCCAGGAGTTGAGAATTTGAGCTCTATGGAAAGGCATCATGGGTAGATAGGAGAACAGCTGATTGTAGTTGGCTCTCCTATACCCATCACAACCCACAGCTATAATTTCTACCTCATCATCTTCTTCTTCTTCTCTGTCTTCTTTTGAGGACTCCACTACATCAATTACCTCTTTTTGACTTTCTTGCTATGGGGCTATCTCATTCTCTTCAGGAGTAGCTTCTTCTGACATAGGGATATCATGAGGCTCCCTCTCAACATGATCATCCATTTGCATTTCGAATGGCTCCCCCTCAACTGGAGCACTCTCTAGAGTGAGAATTTTAGGTAGCTCCCCCTCAGCTGGAGCTTTTTCCTCTTGTCTTTCTTCGGATAGCCCCTTCTCAGTGGCTATCTTTTTATTTCTTCTTTAAGTATTCCTTCATTGACAAGGATGTACTTTTTGACCAATTTCCTTCTTGGTTTCTTGGGCTGAGCCACAGCCTTAGGACTTTCTCCAGCTTCAGCTCTGATTGGTTGATCTATCTGAGAATCTGTTGCAGCAACTTCTTTAGGAGAGTTATCCTGTCTGGTCTCTACGATCAGTAGAGACTCTACGATCGAAGAGACAGAGGGCCTCTTGAATTTCTGACTGTGTTTACTCTTCTTCTGCAGCTGAGAGATAGTAGCTCTATCTTCATCTGCCTCAGCCTGCTGTTCTTTCCTTCTCAAGATCCTCAGAGTTTTAATGTCAGAACATTCTTGAGGTACATCAGTGGTTAACCCCTGGGGTTCCTCTATCATTTGAGCCTTCAGCTTTCTTTTGCCCTTGCTTTTTCTGACTAAAGCAATGGGTTCTTCTTTTTTGATCTCTTCCTCTTCTTCTTCAGTCTCCTTGACAACAGACATGTTTCCTAGAATCCTTGATTCCTTTGCATCACCAGCCCTTCCACTGGTCTCAGACATCATTCTTACATTCTCTGCTGGATTCTTTTTCCAGTTCTCGAATAGCTGCTGAGTCATTCTTCTATTTGGATTTATTGATTCGCCTTCATTATCCCCAATTTTATCTCCCAAAGCAGACTGTAGGATGATGCTAATGAATTGCCCGTAGAGCATCTTTCTAGAGCTCTTTGATTTCTTCGAGCTTAGTATCCATTTCCCAATCCAGTCAAGTAGTAGAGCTCTATAGTTGAGTTGAATCCCACAACTTATGGTTGTCATGAGCTTGAGTTGTACTTCGTTTATAGAGTCATGGTTGGAGCTCTTGTAGCATATGCATTTCCCAACAATGTCTGCCAAGAATTCATACCTCTGAGGGAACTCTTTCTTCTTATATCCTTTGACAGTGGGGAACTTCTTGTGGTGCATTCTCTTAAGTCCTTCATGGAAATCGATGCCCTCTATAAACGAAAACCCTTTCGATTTAAAACCTAGGGCTAGATTTATGTCCTCAGCCTTGAGCTTGATTTCCACATCCTTGACCCTCGTAGTGATGACGTCATTCTTGAACGCACCATTTCTGTAGAATTCCTTTATCAGCTTAGGGTAGATCCACGTGTTCGTACCCAGAGCCTCTTCAACACCAGCTTTCCTTATCAGAGATAGAGTTTTGAGAAATTTGGGATCAGCCGTCTTGAACTCATCAAAAAGCAGTCTCAGAACGGAGATGACATTTGAGGCTGCCATTGATTTCTTTGCACTGAGTATGGTTGTTTGAGCTTTTCGGAAAGTTAGGGTTTCTGCTTGTAAAGAGAGAGAGAGATGAGTTTTTTGAAATTCTGATTTCAAAAAGGTGTTTTCAAACTGTACTTGTAACTTTCCACTCTTTATTTTCTTAGTGGGGCATGTGTCAAATTCTACTTGGCCCTACAAATTTGACTGATGAGGAATGTACTAATTTGCCCTTAGCTCCTTCTGAGAAAATGTGTCCTTTGGGAGGACTGCGATCGTTGAGGTAGTCCTTATAATCGTTGAGTATGCACTGTGATTGTCGAGCCTACTCTGCAATTGTCAAGTCTGCTCTACATTCATCGAGTCTGTACTGCGATCGTTGAGTCTGTCCAGGTCCTTATGATAAACTTTTGACTTAGCATTCTTCTCGATTTAAGGTAGCTCAGGAAGGTCCAACCTCATGGATTGAATCAAGGGTTAGGTTTGTTCCTGAGGCGCTTATCAGAGAGATTGCTTTGTTTTGTTGAACTTTATCATCACTAGATGCTCTTTTATTTTGTTGATGGAGCTCTGCCATTGTTGAGTCGGCACTGCGATCATTGAGTTTTATTTCACTGCAGCTCTACGATCGTGGACTTCCTTTGGTCATGTCTACGATTTGGAACATAGCCTTTATATTTGCATGGTTAGCATAAACTAGAGCATAGATTTCATGGTTGTAAATTAAGCATGCCTAGCTCACTTATTAATTTGTTAAAATTGGATTCATCTAAAGGCTTTGTAAAGACATCAGCAAGTTGATTTTTAGTAGGGATATATTGTAAAGATATGGTTCCATTTTGCACATGATCCCTAATGAAATGATACCTTATTTCTATATGCTTAGTCCTAGAATGCATGACAGGATTATGTATTATTGCTATGGCACTTGTGTTATCACAGTGAACAAGTATAGATTTGAATTCAAACCCATAGTCTGCTAGCTGATTTTTCATCCAGAGGATCTCTAAGACAAAGAATGCCCGTAAAGAATGTATCTAGCTTGCGGTTGAAGTAGATCTTGAGTTTTGCTTCTTGCTAAACTAGGACACAAGTCATTTCCTAGTAGGCGACAAAAGCTCTTGGTACTTTTTTCTCTATTTTGCAACTGTAAAAGTCAAAGATCAGATATCCTGTTAGTTCAAATGAGGACTCCTTGGGATACCAAAGCCCCAAGTGAGGTGTGCCCTTGAGGTACCTGAAAATCCGTTTCACAACAATTAAGTGTGATTCCTTAGGATTAGCTTGAAATCTAACACATATGCATGTTGTAAACATTATGTCTGGTCTACAGGCAGTCAGATATAGAAGAGAGCCTATCATACCTCTGTATTGAGTTATGTTAATACTTTTACCATTTTCATCTTTGTCAAGCTTGGTTGCTGGAGCAATTGGGGTTTTCATGGGAGAGGCTGATTCCATGCCATACTTTTTAAGTAAGTCTTTGATGTACTTGGTTTAGTTTATGAAGATTCCTTCATCAGTCTACTTTACTTGCAGTCCAAGGAAGAAGTTTAGCTCACCCATCATGCTCATTTCAAACTTGCTCTGCATAAGCTTGGAAAATCTCTTCCATAACTTTTCATCAGTAGATCTAAAAATAATGTCATCAACATATATTTGAACTAATAAGACTTTGTCTTTATGCTTTCTAAGAAATAATGTGGTATCTACTCTACCTCTAGTGAACCCATTTTCAATAAGAAAGTTAGTTAATGTTTCATACCATGCTCTAGGTGGTTGTTTAAGACCATATAAGGCTTTGTCTAATCTATAGACATAATTAGAAAGAGATGGATTGATGAAACCTGGAGGTTGCTCTACATATACTTCTTCTTGAAGTTCACCATTTAGGAATGCACTTTTGACATCCATCTGAAAGACTTTGAACTTCATATGAGCAGCAAAGGCAAGGAATATTCTGATGGCTTCTAGTCTGGTAACAGGTGTAAATGTCTCATCATAGTCAATGCCTTCTTCCTGAGAGTAACCCTTGGCTACTAGTATTGCTTTATTCCTGGTTATTACTCCATCTTTATCCATCTTGTTTCTGAAGACCCACTTGGTTCCAATGACATGATGACTTTTTGTTCTTGGTACCAATCTCCATACTTTTCTTCTTTCAAACTAATTAAGTTCTTCCTGTGTGGATTCTATCTAGCTGGAGTCTTCCATAGCATCCTCAATCTTCTTAGGTTCTATTTGTGACAAGAAGCTTAGATAGAAACATTCATTTTGGGTGGCAGCTCTTATTTTGACTCTTATACTAGGATCTCCAATGATTAAGTCTTGAGTGTGATCTCTTGCCCATCTATTTCCTGTTGGGACATCTGTCCTAATGCCTTCTTGTCTGAGATTTTCAAGATCAATTTCTGCTTCTTAATGTGGGGGTCCGTTGTCTTGCGTAGGCCTCTCTACGATCTCATTTCCTTTCTCAATGATTCCACTGTCTAGAACTACGATCGTAGTGTTGAGCTCGACGACCTCGTTCGTAGTGTCTGAACTGTCGTTCGTAGAGTCTTGAGGCACTGTTTTGTCCAAGTCTGTTTCATCGAAGATGATGTGGATTGAGACTTCAACGCTCAATGTCTTTTTATTGAACACTCTATAGGCCTTACTGTCTGTGGCATACCCAAGAAAGATTCCTTCGTCTGACTTAGGTTTGAACATTGTCAAATACTGCTTTCCATTGTTGAGAATGTAGCATGCACAGAAGTAGCTGACATTTGGCTTTCTTCCTTTCCACAGTTCGTAGGGAGTCTTCTTAATCTTAGAGTGTATCGGTGATGCATTCGAGTGTAGCATGCAGTGTAGGCGACTTACGCCGGAAGTACTCGCAGAGATGGTGACGCCCCAAAATAGGTATACAACACCCATTCGAGTCGCCAAATACATGGTACGAGTAAAACAACTACAACTTCAATAATATAATTGTCGTGCAAAATACGACACAACACATATGTGAGTTTAAATACAAATATTATCTTCTAGACAATATCCACACTCAAATAAGTCCTCATTACAATTATTCAAACACTATTTTATAGAAATAGTGAGGATCGCTAAAACATCTTTCTAGAACCATCACTCTCCACCCCGACTAGATCTGCTGCTATGTTCTCACCTCACGAGAAGAAAAATGGAACAAAAAGGAAAAGGGTGAGCTCAACTAGCCCGATAAAATAATATTATGACTAAGATAATATACAACAAATTATCGTTAGTCCTCAACAGGGATAAATCTGATAGAATATAATAGACAAGAAGTTTTAGATCAATATTCTGCAGCAGAAACAACAATCTATTAGAAGAGTTAAGTAGAGAATGAGTTCTACTATCTTCAAAGATTTAAAAGTCCATCATCAATATTTTATCCCTGTAACAACAATCAATATACATCTTTAATCGAATATTCATCTTTGCACTCTGAGCCAAAGATATTCATTTGTATCACCGGTTGGTCGTATTCATCTCAACACCTATTCATCTTTTGCACTACGGGCCAAAGATATTCATCGATTAATATATCATTCATCTTTGCACTACGGGCAAAGATATTCAATAATATCATCATTAAGGGTGAGGATGATGAAAAACATTTTAGAAAGCGAATCCGGTGAGACGAGAAGGACAAATATTAGGGATTAAGTATTACGGTTTATCAAGATCACTAATACTTCATAATAACAAATTTTGAAAGCGAATCAAAAAATAACGATCAAAACATGGATACAATCAAAGATAGTAGCCAAAATAGACATCTTGGACAAAAGGAAAATTTTTATTTTTCAGTGAATAGTGTTGTATTCGTGAATAATGTCATATATGTGAATAGTGTCGTATACGTGAATAGTAATCCCAACACAAAAAGTTTCAAATTTGATTAAAAAGTTCACCAATATTTCGGCATAATGATATTGAAGAAAATAATATCATTTAAGAAGAAAATAACATCCCTTACCTCAAAATAATCTGATACTTACGATGAATATCGGATAGAAAGTCGAAGAAAACTTATCGAGAATAACAACTCTCAAAGTATCAAAATACACATAAAAATCGCTCGATAATCTAGAGAAAGAAAACTTGTTTACGGTGTGATTTTCAATTCTAACCTAAGCGTCTATTTATAGGAAAATCTTTAACAGCATGAGGAGACTAAAATAATAAAAAATATTATTATTTCATTTCTTTCATTCTCACGCACACTTTGTTGAAAAATCAAGGCCGACCATCTTTGAACCAAATTAGCGGCCCACATGTTGTAAAACAAAAGTGGGTCCCACCCATAATTTTAATAAAAATCATTTTATTTTTGAAACTTCAACAATTCATAGAAAATAGCCCGTTTATCAGAAAAATACAAATTTTATGTCAATTACACACGAAATCGAATTCTCTACAACTTTGTAGCTTTGAGTTTTCTAAATTCCAAACAAAAAATATCGAAATCCACAAACGGATGATTTTAATTCCTCCGATTCGACAAAATCTTGATAAAACACCTCGGCATTAATTCCTTCATTTATAACCACATAAATAAATCCATCATTTATATCCACATCAAATAAATATTTTCTTATCATATAAATCAATAATTAATTATTCACAAATAATATTACGAGAATCACAATTATGACATGACAGTGTCGTTATTTCGGAAGAGGGGCTTTCGATAAGGATTTCTCTCTTCTTGGTAGCATGATTAGGTGACCAAACCTCTCCTTGATGAGAACTTTCTAGACATTGCCAATAATGCTTATCTAATAATATTACTCAAATAATATGAATTATTGATCTGATAATGGGAAATACTGTGCAGTGACAATTATTGAAACAATAATAATATTAAATATCAACGCAACAATTATTGAATCAATAAAATAAAATATTGAACAGTAACTACTGTAACAATTATTGAGTAGTGCCTTCTTACGTACAAATCAATAATTCAATAATACTATGCAATACTGTGTGCTACTGTGCAACCACGCGTATTATTGTATTTTAACCACCAGGTATTCCAACAGTGTTAACGGTAACAACTACGCCGTTATTTATAAAAACTCATACTTTGTCGTTTTTCTTCATCAAATGCAGTTATTACTTGTTATGAGCCCACGAATGAATTTGCTTGCGTATAAATACGAATATTCCCCAACAAAAAGAATATTCCACGACCAAAAGAATATTCCCCGACAAAAATGAATATTTTATAACCACTTGCTTATTTTGTAAAATTTGCACATTTCACCCATAACCAAAGCATTATATCAAATTAACACCTTATTAATTTAGAATAATGAATAGAGAAAATTCAATTTTATTTATAATAAGTTGGGGTCTTACAACCTCCCCTCCTTATAAAATTTCGTCCTCGAAATTGGCGTCACGTACACAGTGTTTGAGCGGTGAGGGTACCTCGCTTTCATTTTCGATTCAACTCCCGGTCATTTCCTCGATAGCATGGTTCCTCCACAAAACCTTAACTTGTGGTATAACCTTTGGTGCGTAGGACATGCTCTTTCTATCCAAGATCTTAACGGTACCTCTCCTCGTACGTTAAATCTTGGCTATATCGTCTGGTTCTAACTTTGATAATGTGGTTGGGTCTTTCACATATTCTGAAGCATAGATATGTGGAAAACATTATGAACACGAGACATACTTGGAGGTAAATAGCGAGTCTATAGGCCACATTTCCTATTTGGTCAAGAATCTCAAATGGACCAACAAACCTTGGATTGAGCTTTCCTCTCTTTCCAAATCTTGTAACTCCCTTCCATGGAGCAATACGTAATAATACATGATCCCCGATATTAAATTCCACGTCCTTTCGATGAAGATCGGCATAAACTTTTGTGTCGATGTTGTGAGGTTTGAATCGTTGTCGAATCATTTGGATCTTTTTTGTGTAGTCATGCGTACTAATTACGGTCCCAACAACGTTGCTTCTCCCACCTCGTCCCGGCATCTTTGGAGAACGACACTTTCGTCCATACAACACCTCGAATGGAGCCATACTATACTTGCTTGATAAGCTTTGTTGTTGTAGGAGAATTCCACCGATGGCAAGTACTTATCAACTTCCTTTGAAATCTAGGACACATAGTCTTAATAGATCTTGAGGGTTTGAATAGTCCTTTCGATTGTCCGTCTGGTTTGAGGATGGTATCTTTGAAGCCTGAATAAAGAAATCCGTGCCCATAGCTTTACGCGTAAGCTAAACCAAAAATCTTGAAGTGAATCTTGGGTCGCGATCCGAAACTATGGATCTTGGCATGCCATGCAATCTCACAATCTCATTCACGTACATACTGAGCAAGGCGTTCGAGGAATAAGTCTCACATATAGGCAAGAAATGAGCGGACTTGGTTAATCTATCAATAATAACCCAAATCGCATCTATGCCTTGAGAAACTTTGGGAAGACCCATACTTGAAATCCATAGTAATGTGTTCCCACTTCCATTCCGGAATCTCAAGTGGTTGCAATGGACCTTTTGGTACTTGATGCTCGCCTTTACGCGTTGACAAGTTAAACACCTCGAGATAAACTCTCGCGATCTCTCTCTTCATATTGTACCACCAAAATGTATGTCGAATATCATGATACATTTTGGTACTCCCAGGATGGATTACAAATGGGGTGTTATGTGCCTCCATCATGATTCTATGCTTCAAATCAGAATCATTAGCAACTCAAAGTCTAGAGTTGAATCGAAGTATTCCTTCTTCATCGATTCTTGTTTCTGGAATAGCACCTTCTTGCACTTTCTTCTTTCATACGCATCGGCCCGAAGTCCAGTAGCTTGAGCGACTTTAACTTTATCGATTAAAGTTGGTTCTACTCAGTATATTTGCCATCATCACGTGGGTCCACAGAGTCTTTAATTCTATCTCCATCCTTTGCAAGTCATACAAAATGGGCCTTTGCGTTGACAATATCGCTTTTCGTACTCGCATATGATCTTACTACTCGATGCGTCACTACTACGTTCGCTTTTCGGGATGATATTGAATAGTATGGTCGTAATCTTTCAATAGCTCGAAGCCAGCGTCGTTCTTGCCGCATGTTGAGTTCTTTTGGGTGAAGAAATATTTGAGGCTTTTATGGTCGTATAAATCTCACTTTCTCCCCATCTGAGTAGTGTCTCCAAATTTTCAAGCCTTGAATACGATGCTTGCGCTGACTCGGATCATGAGTAGGATAATTCCTCTCATATTCTTTGAGTTATCATGAGGCATAGGCTATGACTTTCCCATGTTGCATGAGAACACATCCTAACCCTTTGCACGAAGCATCGTTGTAGATAACAAATCCATCGAACCGGATGGTATTGCGAGCAGTGCGAAATGAGTCTCCTCTTGAGCTCTTGGAAACTCTTCTCGCATTCCTCGCTCCATACAAATTTTGTATCTTTCCGAGTAAATTTGAGTTAGCGGAGTAGCGATTCGAGAAAATCCTTCCACGAATCTCGATAATAACCCAACTAAGCCGAGAAAAGCTGCGTACTTTGGTCACCGACTTGGTTTCTCCCAACTTTGTATTGCTTGATCTTCATCGGGTTGATAGATACTCCATGTTTTGACACCACGTGCGCCCAAGAATGCTACTTCCTCAAGCGAACTTCGCATTTCTTGACTTGGCATAAAGCTTGTTTTCACGAAGCCTTTCAAGTGTCGACTTCAAATGGTGCTCATGATCTTCACGGCTTTTGGAATAGATGAGGATGTCATCAATAAAGACAACAATGGCCTGATCTAAATATTCCTTGAATACTCGGTTCATCATATCCATGAAAGCGGCGGGAGCATTAGTCGATCAAAAGACATGACTAAGAATTCATAATGCCCGTACCAGGAGTTACGAAGGAAGTCTTTGGAATATCCTCGGTTTTAATCTTGGTGATGATATCGAGCGAAGGTCGATCTTTGAAAAGAATTGTGCTCCTTATGGCTGGTCAAACAGGTCATCAATGCGAGGTAGCGGATACCTATTCTTGATGGTGACATGGTTTAATTCTCGGTAGTCAATACTGAAAGTCGCATACTCCCATCTTTCTTCTTTCTGAATAAAGCAAAGGAGCACCCCGAGGAGATGTACTTTAGGACGAATGAAAGCCGATGTCTAATAATTCTGTAGTTGGACTTTTAACTCACGAAGTTCAATAGGAGCCATTCGATATGGGGTTTTAGAAATGGGCTTTTTTGTGCGATTCAAGGTCGATAAAGAATTCAACATCACGTTACGGGGGTAGGCAAGGAAGTTCTTCTTGAAATACATCGGAAATTCTCTAACAATGAAATATTATTCAAATCTGACTTGTCTTTATTCAAATCCATAATATGGGCTAAGAAAGCTTGACATCCATTTTTCAATAAACGAATAGCTTTGTGACTTGATATGGCAGTGACTAATTTTAGTGGTTTAGTTGTTTGAATTAAGTATGATGGGTTGGTTAGGAATATGAAAACTAATAACCTTATGAAAATAATCAATTTTGGCATGATGAGTGGTTAAACGATCAATTCCTAAAATCACATCAAAAGCAAGTATCTTTAAAGAGATAAGATCAGCGAGGTAATGTGATAGTGCCAACTTGGATTAAGCAAGATTTATAAAGCTGTAGATGTAACGAAGGTTTCACCCAATGAGTTTCAACAGATAAGTCAAAGTCCAATTTCTCTCGAGTCGAGTTTAAGCGTTGAGCACAAGCGGGAGAGATAAAAGAATGGGTAGAGCCGGTATCTAGTAAGGTATAAACTTCATGAGAGTTCAAGATTAGCTTACGTGATCACCTCGTTTGGGTTCCTCACGTTTTGGCGATCACGACAAAGCGCTCTTCCGAGAGCCATTGATTTTAACTTATCCAGGAATGACCCTTTGAGTCACCATCCCCATTGAACTTGGTTTTGCTATAGTACAATCTCGGCGATATGTCCTTCCTTTCCATAATTATAACATACCTTGGATTGTTGTGGGCAGTTTGGGCTGATATGTCCCTCTTTCCCGCATTTGTAACATCTAACTGGCGGTCGTTCTCCTCCCCTAGAATTGGTTGTTGGTGCTGGTGCTGCTGTTGATGTCTTCCCATCATTGTTGAATCTCCTCTTTTTGAAATTTCCACTTGACTCACCTCTCCTATTATCATGGCCACGATTACCACCCGAGAGTGGTTCCAGCTTTTGTCCAGTATTTTCCCTCCTCATTTGGTTATCATCGCTCGATGCTACATCATCCTTAGTATGACCACTGGTTGTGGTCCCTCGGTTGAGTATACTCATTATCTTTCTCTAATAATTGAGCCACATTGACAACATGTCGAATCTGAGAGAAAATTTATGAGAGATAAGGTATTGATGAATCTCGGGTTTTAGACCTCTCGAAAACATCCGTCATCGTTCCTCATTCTCCACCAAATGAGGTGTGAACACTGGATAACTCTGCGAACTTTGCCTCGTCTTTGAGACACCGTCATGTTGTTACATTCGGTCTAATAAACTCTACCTCCTTCGTATAATGAATACTTTTCGGAAAGTACTTGTCATTGAAAAGTTCTGAAATCTTTCCCAAGACATGTTGAGTGCAATTTGGTAGAGTACGCTTCACTGATTCCACGATAATCTGCTTCACCACGGAACATAAAGGTGGCGAATGGAACCTACATTCCTCCGTGCATCCCAAGACATCGAATATCTTGGTGATTTGCTTTGACCCATGTTTTCGACTTAATCGGATCGGGCTTTCCCAAAAATCTGGTGGTCCCAACTCCTTGAAGCTTGCTTGGTTTGTGATGGAATGGCAGCGTTGCCATCACTTCCACCCGTATTTTGTACACGAGTCTCCTAAATGTCGATTTTGCATGAAGCGCAAAAAGCTCCTAAACATTCCATCATTCATCGTTTGCTCGGTAGTGTTGTTTACGGGAGGAATATTGTCTTTCTGTTGCACGTTCTCTGGTTTGTGACTAAAGGTTGTTCCACGGTCTCATACACTCCATTGTTAACGTTCTCGTGCCATTCTTAAATCTCGCCATAAAAGCAAAGGTTAATTAAACAAATTAACATATCACATAATATCCTATATTATGACCAACCAACAAATAAGCTTAGATAGGACACTTTAGCGAAGGATTTACTCATCTCTCCCCTCTAGTTCTATTCCCCGATCTCCGCCAGAGACCATATCCTAAGCTTTGATACCAACTGTGGCGCCCCCAAAATAGGTATCTGACACCCATTACGAGTCACCAAATACATGGTGCAGAAAGCAACTACAACTTCAATAATCTGATTGTCGTGCAAAATCGACAACACACATCATCTGTGAGTTTAAATACAAATATTGTCTTCTAGACAATATCCACACTCAAATAAGTCCTCATTACAATTATTCAAACACTTTATTTTACTGAAATAGTGAGGACTGCTAAAACATCTTTCTAGAACCATCACTCCATTACCCGACTAGATCTGCTTTATGTTTCTCACCTCACGAGAAGAAAAATGGAACAAAAAAGGAAAAGGGTGAGCTCAACTAGCCCGATAAAGAATATTATGACTAAGATAATATACAACAAATTATCGTTAGTCCTCAACGAGGGAAAAATCGATAGAATATAATAGACAACAAGTTTTAGATCAATATTACGCGGTGGAAACAACAATCCATTAGAAGAGTCAGTAGAGAATGAGTTCTACTATCTTCTAAGATTTAAAAGTCCATCATCGATATTTTATCCTGTAACAACAATCGATATACATCTTTAATCAAATATTCATCTTTCCACTACTGGGCCAAAGATATTCATTTATATCACCCGGTTGGTCGTGTTCATCTCAACACACTGTTCATCTTTTGCACTTTCTGGGCCAAAGATATTCATCGATTAATAATCATTCATCTTTGCTTACTCTGCCAAAGATATTTAATAATATCATCATTAAGGGTGAGGATGATGAAAAATATTTTAAAGAAAACGAATCCAGTGAGACAGAAGGACAAATATTAGGGATTCGTATTACAGTTTATCCAAGATCAATAATACTTCATAATAACAAATTTTGAAGCAGAATTCAAAAATAACGATCAAAACATGGATACAATCAAAGATAGTAGCCAAAATAGACATCTTGGACAAAAAGGAAAATTTTTATTTTTTGGTGAATAGTGTCGTATTCGTGAATAGTGTCGTATACGTGAATAGTGTCGTATACGTGAATAGTAACCCCGACACAAAAAGTTTCAAATTTGATTAAAAAGTTCACCAATATTTTGGCATAATGATATTGAAGAAAATAATATCATTTAAGAAGAAAATAACATCCCTTACCTCAAAATAACAAGTACTTACGATGGAATATCGGATAGAAATCAAAAGAAGAAAACTTATACATGAAGAAATGACTCTCAAAGTATCAAAATACTCACAAAAAAACGCTCGATAATCTAGAGAAAGAAAACTTGTTTACGGTGTGATTTTCAATTCTAACCTAAGCGTCTATTTATAGGAAAATCTTTAGAAAGCATAAAGGAGACTAAAATAATAAAATATTATTATTTCATTTTCTTTCATTCTACACACACTTTGTTGAAAATCAAAGCAGCCATCTTTGAACCAATTTAGCGACCCACATGTTGTAAAACAAAAGTGGGTCCCACCCATAATTTTAATAAAAATCATTTTATTTTTTAAAACTTCAACAATTCATAGAAAATAGCCCGTTTATCAGAAAAATACAAATTTTATGTCAATTCCACACGAAATTGAATTCTCTACAACTTTGTAGCTTTGAGTTTTTCCAAATTCCAAAACAAAAATATCCAAAATCCACAAACGGATGATTTTTAATTCCTCCATTCTGACAAAA
Source organism: Panax quinquefolius (assembly GCA_020205615.1). Taxonomy (NCBI): domain Eukaryota; kingdom Viridiplantae; phylum Streptophyta; class Magnoliopsida; order Apiales; family Araliaceae; genus Panax; species Panax quinquefolius. The sequence goes on from CM035157.1 coordinate 103,285,170, forward strand.
TACAGATAAAACACCTCAGCATTAATTCCTTCATTTATAACCACATAAATAAATCCATCATTTATATCAACATCAAATAAATATTTTCTTATCATATAAATTAATAATTAATTATTCACAAATAATAATATTGAGAATCACAATTATACAACGGTGTCGTTCAGGAAAAGGGGCTTTCAATAAGGATTTCTCCTTCTTGGTACGCATGATTAGGTGACCAAACCTCTCCTTGATGAGAACTTTCTAGACATTGCCAATAATGCTTTATCTAATAATATTATTCAAATAATATGAATTATTGATCGATAATGGGAAATATCGTGCGGTGACAATTATTGAAACAACAATAATATAAATATCAACGCTTGACAATTATTGAATCAATAAAATAAAATATTGAGCAGTAACTCTTTGTAACAATTATTGAGTAGTGCCTTCTTACGCACACGAATCAATAATTCAATAATCTTTGTATGCAATCTGGTGTCTTCTTCTTGTGCGACCCGCGCATATTCCGTATTTTAACCACGGGTATTCCAACGGTGTAATAACTTACCGTGGTAACAACTTACTGTCAGATTATTTATAAAAAGTTATACTTTATATTTTTTCTTCATCCGATATTAATATTTCCCACAAAAAAATATTCCAGACCGAAAGAATATTTCTAACGTCGTGAATACGAATATTCTTGTTTATTTTGTAAAAAGAATATTCCACGACCAAAAGAATATTATATCAAATTAACAAAATGAATATTTTATAACCATTTGCTTATTTTATAAAATTTGCACATTTCACCCATACTGCTAAAGCATTATATCAAATTAACACCTTATTAATTTAGAATAATGAATGAGAGAAAATTTAATTTTATTTATAATAAGTTGGGGTCTTTGGAATTGGCCCAAATAAATCCATGTGAAGTAACTGTAGGGGTTTATCAATTGAGTTTGCAGTTTTTCTCTTAAATGAGCTTCTAATCTGCTTTCCAAGCTGACAGGCATTACAAGGCCATTTTTTTACGAAGCTGAACTTGGGAAAGCCTGCAACTAGATCCTTTGAGGCCAGTTTAGACATGCTCTTGAAGTTGAGATAAGACAGTCTTCTATGCCATAGCCTTATTTCATTTTTCTTGGATGCTTTAGCCAGAAAGCATATTGTCTCGTCTGAGCTTAATTGACCAAGATTTACTGTGTAGACATTTCCTTCTCTTGTTCCGGTCAGTTTTATGGTGGATGTCTTCAGATCTCTGACTTAACATTGATTGTTGAGGAATGTTATTTGATGACCCTTATCGCAGAGTTAGCTTATGCTCAGAAGATTATGTTGTAGTCCTTCCACATAGGCCACTTTGTTGAAGGACACTGCACCATTTCCAGCTGAGCCATATCCTCTTGTCTTACCAGACTCATTATCTCCAAAGATGACTGAAGGACCCTCCTTCTCTATGTAGTTAGACAGAATGGCTTTGTTCCCAGTCATGTGCCTTGAGCATCCACTGTCCAGATACCAAGTTGTGATCGTGGAGATCTGTTCCTGTGATAACATCAAACTTTCATTTTGGTACCCATACTTGCATGGGTCCTACTTTGTTAGTACCCTTGGGAACCCAAATCTGCTTGATTTTGGGTTTCACATGCGTAGGATTATAACAGCATATTGCAGCCTTGTGACTAACCTTATTGCACACAAAACATCTAATATGATGCATGCTTGTGTGAGTATGAGGATTCTTCCTCCATTTGGACTTTTGTGGGTTATTAGCCATCCTTCTGTTAAACTGATTCTCCTTCTTCCATATGTCCTTGTGTTTCATGATTTGACATGAGTGTACCTTTCCTCTATTATTCCTTCCCAGTTGGTTCGTGGAGTTGATTTTACTTGACTCTACGATCCTTCGAGGTTGGAAAGTAGTGGTTGTGTTACTCTTCTCTTTTCTGAAACCCAGGCCAGCATGAGATCCTTTATTCCTTGCAATATGGATTGAATCAGAAGAGCAGGGTTGGACTGGTTCTTCCTTCTGTGAGGATTTCACAAATATAATGCCTCTACTAAAACTTAAAGCATTACTAGTGCTAGTTTCATTTACCTTTTCCACACATGGCTCTGAGATGGATTCCCCAAAGCCTAATCCTATTCTGTCAGAGACACTTCTCTGGCTAGAGATCAGGGAGTCCATGGATGAAGAGGATTTGTTCCATGTAGAGACTGTCCTTTCTAGTTCCTCAATTTTAGAGGTTAGACTTGACTCTCTTTGTGCATTGAGCTCATTGGTTTGTTTTAATAGCTTATTCTCAGCTTCAATCTTGGAGAGAGAGTCAATACTTAGAAGGGCTGTTTCCAGTTCTTCCTGAATTTTCTCTTTATCCTTTTGAAGAAGTGAATAATCTTTGGACAGTACTCTGAACCATTTCATGTATTGATGCATATCAGATGTTATGTCATGCAGAGCAGTTCTTAAATCATCAATGTCTACATTAGGAGAGTTAAAGTTAAATATATCATCTATACTTACTTCATGAATGTTGGAGTTCTTTTTATCCTTTGCATGCTTGGCCATCAGGCAAAGATTTGCCATTTGAGGATCTTCATCATCTCCAGATTCGGGAGTTGAGTCATTGTCTGAGTCATTCCACGATCCTCTATCTACAAGACCTTTGTCTTTCTTCTGAGGCCTTTTGTTGCCTTTAAATTCCTTCTTTGGATGTGATTTCTTCTTTAATTCTTCTCTAACAGGTTTGTTGCAATTTGCAATGAAATGTCCAGGCTTCTTGTAATTGTATCATAGATCATTTATCTACTCCTGGCTGATGTAGTTGTTGACTTTCTTTGGTTTGCTGATTCTGCCTTGACGCTTGAACCTTCTAAGTCTTTTTACCAGCATTGCAAAGTCTTCATCATCATCTTCATCATAGTCAGAGTCATTTTTAGTGTTGACTTTAGAGATGTTGTCAGTTACTTTGAGAGCAACTCCTTTATCCTTCTTTCTTCCTTCAGCTAGAGTTTCTGCTCGTTGAGTCAGCTCCAGTTCATATTAAGAAGATTGGCATATACCTGTTGAACAGTCATTTCATAGAGATTTTTTGACTCTCTGATAGTAGTGGTTTTGGCATCCCATTTGCTAGGTAAGGCTCTTATGAACTTTATGATCAGATCTTTATTTGGATAGATTTTTCCATAGGCTCGTAGAGAGTTGAGAAGTACGTTGAATATTTCGTAGGTGGAAGTGACGTTTTCTCCTTAACTATGTACAAACATTTCATATTACTGAGTTAGGAGAGATTGCTTGTTTTCTCTGACTTCTTTTATTTCTTCATGCATGATGAGAAATGCTTCCCAAACCTCCTTTGTTGTTCTGTTGTTGACCACATTCTCGAACAGATCATCTTCTAAGGATTGGAACAAAATGTTATTGGATTTTTTGTCGAATTGAACATGTGACGCCCCCAAAATAGGTCCACATGACCCATTCTGAGTCGCCAGATATCACTCTATAAAAATCAAATACAAACTTTATTTATACAATTGTTGAATCGTGCGAAGCGGAATGTGACAGATAAGTGTGAGTTTTAATACAATATTGTCTTGTAGGCCGTATCCAAACTCAAATTGTTACAATGCCATATAAAATACAGCAACAAATATTTTAAGACCCCAAAGAAGAACGAGAAGATTACTATCATATTCATTCTAATGAGGTGCACTTTTGACGCTTTCAAAGTCGGGTTCTCATCACCCTATTGTTGTTCGCGAAAATCAATTATTAAGTGACGTGTAAAATATAACACACACATCTTAGGTCCTCAATACAATTATCTGTTGCATGTCATGCCGTTTTATAATGTATTGAGAAACTTGATCTCTGCACCATCACACTATTTCCTGTTACCCCGCTTTCGACCCAGTTACACTCTTATTACCTTAAAGGAATTGTGAAGCAAAGGGTGAGCACAAATAGCCCAGTAAAGAATATCATGAATAAAGATAATTAAATTATCAATAGCCTTCGTCAATAATAAATCAAAGATTTAGAACATATGGTAGATGATAAAACTTTTCAACCATAGTTGCAGCGGAACGAGCAATCCATTAGAAGAGTCAAATAGACCAGCAGGTCTATTATCTTCTCCATGTTAAAAGTCCACCAATAATGTTTTATCCCTGTAACATCAATCAACAATTCCTGTTCACAATCATATGAATAACTCATAATCATAATTGTGATTCTAAATTCCTCTTCCCACCCAAGATGAAGATAATTTTTATCACCTATCTTAACCTGAAACATCAAAAATCATGGTTATACCAAATCACAATTCCTGCTCATAATCATACTAATAAATTCATCTTTGCACTACGGCCAAAGATATTCATTAACAATTCATTTTTGCACTACAGGTCAAAGACATACAACTGTATTATAGAAGAGTCAAGTAGAGCATGATATCTACTACCTTCTACGAATTAAAAGTGTATTATCAATATGTTATCATTTGAGACTCGATTTTAATAAATAATCCACATCATTGAATCATCCCCGCACTACTGCCCGAGGATATTCACTAGTATTACGACCACGAATTATCTATGCACTACAGGCCAAGGATATTCGTGTTTTCAACAATGGTCATGATTATACCGAATAATCCCTGGTTATAATCATACCAACAACTACCCATCAATGCACGTAAGCCAAAGATATACAACCAATAATCAATGGTTCATCTTTGCACGTAAGCCAAAGATATACAACTATAAAACCAATAATTAACAGTCCATCTTTGCACGTAAGCCAAAGATATAAAACTACAAAACCAATAATTAACAGTCCATCTTTGCACGTAAGCCAAAGATATAAAATTATATAACCTGTGACGCCCCCAAATTCAGGTATCTTCCAACCCGACAGATGGTGTTACACGGTAGTCATAACTGTACATTCATTCTATTAAAACGACATCAAAATATGTGAATCAATGACATTCTTATTACATTAATAATATTACATCCCGTCCCCAGGTTCTAAAACCAATACATTCTTTGTTCATCATAATATAATATATACAACTTACTAGTTTATTACAAGGTAAACTAATCGTTCATCTTCGTCTTGCCTTTAACCTTGTCGTATCCCTCGGTTCGTTCGATCGTAGCTGCATTCATATGGTTCAAGCAGGAGTGAGCATAACAAGCTAAGCAAGTACAACAATTTCTTTTAAACGACATGCTTGAAACATAGGAATCGTATATCTTCAATAACTAGACAATAGTTATGAAGTACTATTGATAATTGAAAATATCACTTCTTTTCTTTCAAAATATTTTACAATAACAATATTCAATAAAACATCAATTCTGGCTCAAGACCATGAGCAGTTCATAATTTCTTTGAAAAGGACAACCCGGCACTAAGTCCTTAAGTCCGGCATATCTTACGAGCACTTCTGGGTGATCAGCCCATAGTACTCTATGTTGATCAACACTACATCCTGTTAAACGTATGTACGTTTAAGTTTTGGCAACCTTGCGTGCCCATCAAATAATCGATGAAAAATACATTTGTTTATTCATACTCAGGCTTACCTTGAATCCGTACCAAACAATTGGCGTAGGATAGCGTTAGCAATTCTATATTGAAAGACTTCTAAATAAATCAATGAAATCTTCAAGATTAGTCTAGACGAGATAAAACTAACATCGACCCTTTAGTAAAACACTTCATGCATCTCATAACATGAATCACAGAAAACATGGCTAACACGAAGGTTAGACAAGCGTTTAAGAAAAACTTGCCTTCAGCGTCTGCTACAGTAAAAATAACTTTTCCATTCAGTCTTTACGATCTCTACAATACATAACCACATAACATACTACATTAGGTCATGAATGAACATACATGGTTCCTAATGAATCTTACCCTTCTTCTCAATCTAATCATACATTAGATTTGTTACTATTGGTTCCGGCTTGTCATTATCTTTACATCATTCTTACTAACTTCATTCTCTTCTATTTCTTACGTGGATTACTTCATTAATAGAACTCGTTTCGAGTTAATCATCTTTCCTAACGGCTTACTAACATTCTTACGTTATTAATCGAAACTCGATCATCGTTAGTTAAGTACACTTTATTGCATACCGTTTACATTTACGTATTACTTAACAACTTTTAGTTGTAACTCTTAACGTTATAGTCCTTATCATTATTGAATACGGTTCACGTTCTTTATACTTTACGTTCATCGTTTAACTACTCATTAAACAACATTAAATTCCTAAAGTCATTACTATAACAGTGATTTAGAAAAGGTCTTATCATGTTCATTAAGTAATTACATAACCTATACTGATATTGCAAACCATTGGATTCATAATTAACTTGGTCAACAAATTTCTACAGCCGGCTTAGCACATTACGTTGTTCTCATTACGTTCATCATCAATTGATTATTAACCTTTAATCATCATACATTAAGTGTCTAACAATGCTTTAACAAAGTTATATTTACACCTTAGTTCATTACTAATGAGTTATCTTTCATTCTATACTTGTAAACATTCTTGTATGTCGAAACTCTAGGACTGGCACCGCGGCGCCACACATAACTCTCTTTCTCGCGCCGTGAAGCGACTCTGCAGTAGGTAATGACACTGTGCACAGTGCTGCAGCGCCACCATTTGGCCTTGGGTTGGCGCCGCGGTGCCAACTCTGTGCCTTAGAAAAATTTGACTGATTTTCAACTTTACAAATTTCCCGGACGCATAACTTCTTCGTTATAAGTCCGAATTAGCTCGTTCAAAAGCCTACAGTTCACAATTACATACTCTACACATTCATGGAAGAATTTTATCTATTTGACATCGTTTGCTCAAACTTCACCTATTAGTCCATCTTTAACGAAAACGATAAACGTTCGTGAACGTTCAACGCTCGTTTCTTCGTTCTAAGTCAGAATTCAGTCATTCTCGAGTCCGCAACTCTATAATGCCAAATAAGACTTGTCTCCATTGAAAACCAATGTTTCCAAGCTAAAAATTAAAATTCGACTTCCATTCCAAGAATTTTACGAATTCGACGATTATCGTCCAAACTCGTGAATTCCACCTTAACTTCATTTCTTACGATTTCTTCTTTGCTTTAAATGGATTCAATCCATCATATTAATATCTTTGACATACATACTTCATTAACTTATAAACATGATAAGTTATTACTTGTTCTTCATGAATTTATAACTTATAAAAGTATAACTACTTATGATTTTACTTCACATGACTTAACATGGTCTAAATCTTTTAACCATCATTCTCTCATCTTCTAGTCATATAAATTTCATTATTGTGACATATTACAAGTTCCTACAAGTTCTTTCTTGATTCATAACTTATTTATGAACAAAGTGCTTATTCACGACTTATTAATACTTAAGTCATTTGATTAATCATTCTTACTTCTTCTTATCATTCATGTTCTACCACTACCCACTTCTCTATCAAATGAAGAGAAAGAGATTCATGGTTTAAGTTCTTACCCTTGATAATTCCTTAGTTAAGCTTTAATCTCCTTCTTGCTTCTAAAAAATCTCACAATGGAAGATTGACTTATAAGTGCTTATTCTCTCTAACCAATAAGTTGCTTTATAAGAGAAGTTGTTGGATGAAATTTTAACAAGCAACAAATAAAATCTTAAGCTTGGTATTTATAGGAGTTGCTAGGTTAGGGTATAATGGTCAATAAACCACTCCCACCTCCTTAACTCCACCTCCTTAAGCCACCTCCTTACTATTCCATTCTTAACCACCAAGTTAACTTGGTCCCCACAACACTTGGCCATTAAGTCTTCTTGTTCACCACACTTACTTAGCCATTAAGTTTACTTGCTCACTACTTTGGATCACCCATGGGTTTAAACCATCCAATAACCCATAAATTCATATTTTGGGCTTTTAGCTTAACTTATACTTGGGCTTGCATTAAACAAACATTGGTCTTGTTTATTAATTCAAATTGGACCTTAACCTTTAATTCCCATTGGACTTATCCATTCCTACCTTTGGGCTTTATCAATTCTCATTAGACTTTACAATGTTCTACACAATCCTATAAGTCAAATTCATTTAACTTAAAGCCTTATAACGTATAATTTATGTATTCATCTCGTATTCCCACTCGTACACTTATTCATATACGACATACTATGCTTCATTCATACTCGTATAACACTTCATATTATACTCGTATTCATTACTTCGTACAATACCTATGTATTATACGTTCAACGCTTTAATTCATTATACGCATTTAAATTTCTTCTCATAATTCACTTTCCCTAACCGTTAGGTTTTAAGTCCGCAGGTGAAAAACTGCGTTTGCCATAACTGAAATATTATTGGATATTCTATCTCACCTCGATATTCTATCATTACGTATTTCTCGGAAGTTCAAAAATAATTCCCGAGCAGAAATGCATGAATAGTATTTTTCAAAAAATTTCTCGGAAAGCTTTTATTTTCATCTTAGAAATTCAAACACTTTAATTCTATCACGTAGCCAAAATACTAACACATTCCGATATGTCTAGGTCATAGAACGACCTTTAAATAGCTTACTCCCATAATTAATTAATTAAATTCATTTAATCCACATAATCAAATAAAAATTTAATTCTAAAAAATCCGAATTTTTTTGGGGCGTTACACTCTTCCCCCCTTATAAGGATTTTGTAACGACCCCAAAATTTATACAATTTAATTCTCAACTTCGGTCGTTAATAATACATTTAACCTCTAATTTTACATCATTAAACGATAATACAACCATTGAAATTTGCGGAATAATTTAAATTTTTTATTACAAACTATCCTCGTTCCCAAAACCTTTAACCTTTACATCTAAATATCTCAGAATCATTTTAATACTACAATAGTTTACATTCGCAAAATAATATTAGAATTCAAAATTAATACATTATTCGAAACATTAGACATGGTTTACAAGAATAACAACTTAGCTAGGATATTAAATCTTCATATATCACTTTTGATCCATAACAATCAAGTAGCACATAGCGTTACCTTCAATTCTTGAATCTGCAAAAATGGTTATTTGCAAGAATGAGCTCGATAAATTTCAAAGAAAATCTAACGATTTTTCATGCATCACGTATACATAATAATATGCTCAACATACAAGAATAATCATAAACAAACATAGCATGCATGTTATAGTTCACATAACAACTATAAAGATTGAGTTCCTTACTCAATCAACATTCATAGTTCAATCATCATAGTCATAGATTGACTTTCACATTTCATACTTTTGACATATATAATACATCATACACTAAAATTTTAAAGCAGATCATCATCAAGTTCACATAGCAAAAAGGAATTGAAAGACTTGCCTTTACCATCGTTTTACCAACACGCTAATACTTCTCGTCCTTGCACAACCTACACTGTATGTGAGATTGATAATAAACAAAATCAATACTCGATCTCATGATCAAATATATTCTAAGACCTTACTTTATCTTATTATCCTTTATAATGTCTTTATAGACATCTAACTATGTTTTATATGCCACTCAGTTTTATTTTCATTTTTATCACCACACATGCTAGACTATCGCACATGTAGTTTAATGTGCGTATATCACACCATTTTATTATACCATTTTGGTTTTAAAAATGCATATTCAACACATTGTTTACATGTTTAATTTTCCTTCAAAAATCAAAAATCTCCCTTTTCGATTTCATTCCATTATTATTCTTGTATTATCATCTTTTCATACTCAGATGCACATAACATCCAATATTAGCCATTAATTAGACACTTTGTATACCAAAGTTTAGAAACACTATTACTTTTAGGCATTTTATCGAGCACGTTATGTGCACACATTAACTTATCTGAACTCTTGATCTTAAATGGTTAATTATGCATAAAATATGATAACACATATCTATACTCATTACATATGTCAAAACATATTTTTAATCATCAAAATATATCATCACCCAAAATCTTAATTCAAACAGAATTATAAAACTCATCTTCACAATTTCTTTAACAAAACGTTATTTTCGTTTTTAACATAACTCATTAATTTGCATGTCCGCTTTTTGTTCCTTCTTATATAGAATTAACCCTTACTCAAAGTGTACTACAACCACATCTAGGCCTTAAAGTCAGACCCTTATCCATTTAAACCAGATTCTGTAATTCATCAACTAGTGTAGAAAATTTCATTTTTTGGACATCCTTACTAAACAATTTATTCTGAACATTATCCGGTCCATAAAATGGCTCAATCACGAGAGCCTAGCTAGTAAACTTCCATATCTACAACTTTGCGCTTTTTAAGTTTCTTGATTCAAAAACACACAAATTTATATGAATTTTCAAAGTCAAAAACCAAATATGCTTTTGATTTTTGGACGGATTATTTTCCCTTCGAACCAGCCTTACTAAAACAGACATTGCAAGAAATCTACAAAGAGTTTTCATGTGATTCCACTTTCAGAATATAGCTTACTTCCATATCTTCGATTTGATATAAGGCTCACTTTCCAACTCATTATACCCAAAGAAGTATGAATTTCACAAGATTTGTTTACAATTACTCTATAATCAAAACCAAATTTATTTATTTAACTCAATATATAATTCAATTAAATATTTATATATATTAAAATTAATATATAACATTCTCTTCACATCAATTCACATATTCTACAATATATGACATACACATACTCACACCCAACATATCTCATAAATAATATTTTTATTTATAAATTCTAAAAATCTGGGATGTCACATCCTTCCCTCCTTATAAGGATTCCGTCCTCGGAATCACCGAAACCCTACCTTACTCAAGTTTTCCTCAAATCTATTCATTGAATAACTTCAACACATTACCTTAATATAGGTTTTATATTTTCTACTCTCACCATTCTTGATAATAAATTCTTATAAGTTTTATTTCATAACATTTACTTAGACTCAATTATATTTGAGTATTACATATTCTTTGACCCGTTCATTATCTTTCTCTAAGGATCATTATCATATATTATATGATCAAACTCTCGGGACATTACATTCACCCCTTCTTCTAAGAATTTCGTCCTCAAAATTTTTTTATTTATTAATCTTCATTCAGTCAATCTATCAAAATAGATTTTATGTTAATACTTTATTCATTCATTAGGTTCTACAACCAAATTCTTTCTCTAAGGATCTTTCTAAGATCATCATATTCCTCACCTCTTCATCTTCTAAGAGTTTCACATTTCTCTTCTTTTCTGGAATTTCATTTCTTTCTTGAAATTATTAAGTTTTTCTTAATTTTCTCATCCTTTCCACTTTCACCTTTCAGAATAATAAGAATCTTCCACAATTGCTCAATAATTGGAAAGCGGTATGAATAACAAGAATTTAAAAGATTCCAAATCATGTTGAGGGTCACAAGACCGTGAACTCTATTCTTGGTTTATTAGTGCTTCAACTCAATCCTTCACACTACAAACCAGAGTATTTATCAATCACTGGTGAAAACACCCTCCTCACGTACACTAGGTGGCCAGCCTATTGTACCACTACGTTGGGCCACAATGTAGTGTTTTGTAACGACTATATGAGTTACGCTCGGAACCATTATCCCCGAAAACATGTCCCCTTATAGGGTTGTTCACCTCAGCTTTTCAACATCTGAATCCGCACCAAAATAATTTGGTTTGGCATAACTTTTCAATGAACGTTTGAATTCATGAACATCTTTCAATAATCGTCTAGCTGAATCAAATAGCATAGACTTCTACAACAATTCGGATATCAATCGAAATATACATATACATATATATATATATATATATTCTCATATCTTAAATAAATCTCAAAAATCATTTTATGGCGTCAAGATACCGCACTGTATTTATAGTCCGTTTGAGGATTCCGTCATTTTGTGACTTTGTCATACTACATCATACCATAGTGGGCTGACGATCCTTAGATCACATCCAACACTAAGAAATTTTGCATTGATAACTCCATCATTTTTATCATCTTTGCACCAGGTTCCATGATGCATTAATGATATAAAATACATTTTGATATTTTCAAATCATTTTCATCTAGCCGAAACAATAGCATAGACTATTCTTTAAACAGTTTAAAAATCTTTGAAAATCAGTTTTAGTGATATTATATCTCAACATGTAACGATGTGTCAGTGTCCTAAAGTCCACACATACACATTTGTCACCATGCGTTGAGAGTAAAAATTCATTTTAAAAAGGCACATAGTGCGAATTTAGCTTGATGTCAAAAATTTGAAGTCTAGCATAGCTAGAAGATTTGGAAAAATTTATGTCTCCACTTTCTATATTGATCCATTGCTTAATAATTCTATCTATTCCCATAATCCTCAATTCTTCATTCATATCTTAATTATACCCCAGTTCATCAAACTTACCGCACATTGGAAGTTCAGGACTTGCCACAATAATATGAGTTTAAGAACTTATCCTAGTCAAACCATAGGCGTCCATTCGCTGAGGGGTTCAAAACATACCATATTATTATGAGTCACGAACTTACCATATGCATTAGTTTTAAGAATTGCGCCTAATCCTAATAATATCTGTCTAATCTTAATAGTTTCTAACTATTAAATGTACACATGAGAAAAGAATCACCTTTTTGTCACATATACATTGATAGCGCGACACCAACATTTCAATGATTATCAGTATGATAAACTGAGTGTAAGCACAAAACCCTCGCCCATACAAAGATTTGTACAACTCAACCATCACATGAGTCCTCAATTGAAATCCCACCTAACTCTATCTTACTCTTAACTTGCTCTTTGCTCGATACGAATTCCTCGTATCACATCATCTATAACTCCTCGTGAGTTATCTCGTACTATTTTATAGTACTCCATCTTCATAGCATTAAGCTATAATTATTCAAACATTATAGACCATCTTTCTTTTATAACTTAAACTGATCACGTCGTGATCTTATTCTATAATCATCTCTCTTAAAATTCTTTTGTTAACTTGTGATCGTTTTGTTTTACGATCCCCTTTCTTTCCTTTCATTTACGACATTATTCGTTATCTTGGCTATTGGAGTTAGGTAACTCCCATTTCTTATCTACATATCTCTTCAAGATTCTTCTTTGAATCTTCTTGTTTATATAACAATTCCTTCTTTAAGAATTTCCAACTTCATTTACATTGTTCAACATTCCAATCGAGTTCCACATTTTCATCATACGTATCCATTTTCTAAACTTGGTACACATCGAGTCTCTAATAGTTTCAATATGGTACGTTGGTGGTTTCCACAAACAACCAACAAACTAGGTTAGAGTTGCTAGTTCAGTATATACCTCGCTTCTATGAAGGAATCGTTTAGCCCAGATACCATACATCAACTACTAAAGAGTACAACTGTACCATACTTAACTATAACTTTTATTCTTAACTTCTTTATCATTCTCTTTTTATAGACACTGTCTATTTATTATCACCTTACATCCATATTATTGGAGTTGGGTAACCCCATAACTCTGCGAGATTCTTTTTTTTTTGAATCCTCTCACGCATGTTTTAATCCCTTCTCTATACATTTCTTAAATTACTTCTTATTGTTCAAACTCTATCTGAGCTTATTCTTTCATTATCTTCACATTCCATCTCTAAGGTTATAGCCTACTGGTATTCTACCTAAGGTTTATAACCTCTGACTTGATATATACCGTAGAATCTGACCCCAAAATTTATACAATTTAATTCTCGACTTGATCGTTAATAATACATTTAACCTCTAATTTTACATCATTAAGCGATAAATAAACCATTGAAATTTATGGAATAATTTAAATTTTTTATTACAAACTATCCTCGTTCCCAAAACCTTCAACCTTTACATCTAAATATCTCAGAATCATTTTAATACTACAATAGTTTACATTCGCAAAATAATATTACAATTCAAAATTAATACATTATTCGAAACATTAGACATGGTTTACAAGAATAACAACTTAGCTAGGATATTAAATCTCCATATATCACTTTTGATCCATAACAATCAAGTAGCACATAGCGTTACCTTCAATTCTTGAATCTACAAAAATGGTTATTTGCAAGAATGAGCTCGACAGCTCAGCAAAATCTAACAGTTTTCATGCATCACGTAACACATAATAACATGCTCAACATACAAGAATAATCATAAACAAACATAGCATGCATGTTATAGTTCACATAACAACTATAAAGATTGAGTTCCTTACTCAATCAACATTCATAGTTCAATCATCATAGTCATAGGTTGACTTTCACATTTCATACTTTTGACATATATAATACATCATACACTAAAATTTTAAAAGCGAGATCATCATCAAGTTCACATAGCAAAAGGAATTGAAAGACTTGCCTTTACCATCGTTTTACCAACACGCTAATACTTCTCGTCCTTGCACTGACTACAATCGTATGTGAGATTGATAATAAACAAAATCAATACTCGATCTCGTGATCAAATATATTCTAAGACCTTACTTTATCTTATTATCCTTTATAATGTCTTTATAGACATCTAACTATGTTTTATATGCCACTCAGTTTTATTTTCATTTTTATCACCACACATGCTAGACTATCGCACATGTAGTTTAATGTGCGTATATCACACCATTTTATTATACCACTTTGGTTTTAAAAATGCATATTCAACACATTGTTTACATGTTTAATTTTCCTTCAAAAATCAAAAATTGTCCTTTTCGATTTTATTCCATTATTATTCTTGTATTATCATCTTTTCATACTCAGATGCACATAACATCCAATATTAGCCATTAATTAGACACTTTGTATACCAAAGTTTAGAAACACTATTACTTTTAGGCATTTTATCGAGCACGTTATGTGCACACATTAACTTATCTCAACTCTTGATCTTAAATGGTTAATTATGCATAAAATATGATAACACATATCTATACTCATTACATATGTCAAAACATATTTTTAATCATCAAAATATATCATCACCCAAAATCTTAATTCAAACAGAATTATAAAACTCATCTTCACAATTTCTTTAACAAAACGTTATTTTCGTTTTTAACATAACTCATTCGTTGCATGTCCGTTTTTGTTCCTTCTTATATAGAATTAACCCTTACTCAGTGTACTACAACCACATCTAGGCCTTAAAGTCAGACCCTTATCCATCTAAACCAGATTCTGTAATTCATCAACTAGTGTAGAAAATTTCATTTTTTGGACATCCTTACTAAACAATTTATTCTGAACATTATCCGGTCCATAAAATGGCTCAATCACGAGAGCCTAGCTAGTAAACTTCCATATCTACAACTTTGCAGTTTTAAGTTTCTTCAGATTCAAAACACACGAATTTATATGAATTTTTCAAAGTCAAAAACCGTAACAGTTTTGATTTTTTGGACGGATTATTTTCCCTTCGAACCAGCCTTACTAAAACAGACATTGCAAGAAATCTACAAAGAGTTTTCATGTGATTCCACTTTCAGAATATAGCTTACTTCCATATCTTCGATTTGATATAAGGCTCACTTTCCAACTCATTATACCCAAAGAGGTATGAATTTCACAAGATTTGTTTACAATTACTCTATAATCAAAACCAAATTTATTTATTTAACTCAATATATAATTCAATTAAATATTTATATATATTAAAATTAATATTTAACATTCTCTTCACATCAATTCACATATTCTACAATATATGACATACACATACTCACACCCAAATATCTCATAAATAATATTTTTATTTATAAATTCTAAAAATCTGGGATGTCACAGATTTTGTCCCCAGAATCATGCTAATAATACATACACCATTGAGGAAACATTTTCCTTTATTTTAATCTCAAGTTCCCACAATGCTTCTTCGACATTGTGGTTCTTTCATTTCACCTTCAACGAAGGTATTGTCTTATTTTTCATGACTTGTCACTTCCTATCAATAATTTGAGTTGGAAGTTTAAATACTTATTGACACATTACGTTATTACCCTTTCATTAGCTTTTAACTTAGAATTATTTGAAACTCAAATTCCTCCTTCAAAACAAGATTATACTTGATCTTCTCTTCATCATGCATCCTCTTCTTCATTCACGTTCATTCCTCATTACCTAGTTGTAGTTACTTAACTCGTTCAAGTATCGTGGATTGAGTCTATGTTGTGAATAACATTTCTACCACTTCATTCCACAATTTAACCTCTAACTCCGTTTTCGCCATTTCCATTATTAACTCATTCTGAGTTGTTAACATCGATAGCTTTTCCCTACCCTTCCTACTTAACGCATCGGCTTCTACATTAACTTTCTCGGATTGATATAACATATCAACGTCGAAATCTCTTATCCATTCTAATTACCTTCTCTACCTCATATTCAACTCCTTTTGTGTGAAGATATATTTCAGACTCCTAGAGTCCGTATATATCTCACACTTCTCACCGTATAAATACTATCTTCAAATTTTTAATTCAAAAAACTATAATTTGGCAATTATAGATCATAAGTAGGATAGACCTTCTCATAATCCATTAACTGGCGTGATGCATACCTAATGACTTTGCCATGCTACATAAGCACGCAATCTTGTCATCTATGCGAAACATCGAGATATACTACAAAATTCCCCATATCATCTGATAGAGACAATACAGGTACCTCACTTAACTTCCCTTTTTAGTTCCTGAAAACTATTTTTTCTCACTTCCCATTTCGACAATACCAACATGTGACGCTAATGGTACTTTTAATCATAGCACCTCATAAGGGTACCTATCAATTTACCCCGACTTGCTTTCAAAGACCTCTTACTTAAAAAATCTAACTTCCATACATCGGGTCCACCCAATTGACATAACCAGAAACTTGTCATATCTATAACGATTTCTGAATGTCATCTTAGGTACCTCCTCCTTCTTCCTTACTTTCAATCGACTATACCCCGTACGCAAATCTATCTTAGAAAAATTCTTTGCCCTCTTCAATTGATCAAATAGATCATCAATCCTGGGCCATTGGTATTTATTCTTAACCGCTAACTTACTCCTATTACGATAGTTGATACGAAACCATAACGACTCATCCTCTTCCTTAACATCCTCCTAATTTGCGTCACTGTTAGACAACAAGAGCGTCGCGGTATTTTATTACCATAAAATACTACCTTGGGTTACTTAGAAAATCGAAGATCCATACTTTTATTCTAACAATTTATTAAAGTTCTATAGTTAATCAACTCATTTATATCGAGAATTACCTCAAATTCTCTCAACTTTATCGGTACTTATCTACCAATACTTGCATACATTCCTTATTCATGAAGCCATTTCCACGAATATAATTAACGAAAGTTATTTCCCCATTCTCTACCATAATGTGTAAAGATACTTATAATCCCTTTCAGACAGACTCCTACATGAGTCTTTCCACATGTCTTACATACTTCAATCTTACACTTAGGATCCCCTTGTCCCACTCCAGTATTCCCGGAGTTAAAATTCTTTCTTTTTAGCTTACTATCACTACCATTGGCACTTTCTGCCTTGGTTTCTCCCTTTCCCTTGCTCTTATTCTCCCTCTCTTTGTGATATTGAGTCAATGCCTCACTACCACCCTCGGCTATAATCACCTTTTTCAAAATGGTCCCACAGGAAACACTCTGGAACACAGAAATCCTATTATAGAGCCAGGGTTTTAGGCCTTGCTCAAACCTACGAGTCTTCCTCTCCTCAGTGTCCACTTGGTGTGGAGCAAACCTTGCCAATTCATTGAATCTGGCCGCGTACTGGGGAACTGTCATGTCCCCTAGTTTAAGTTCTAAGAACTAAATCTCCATCCTCCCTTACATGCTTGTAGGGAAATAATTCTCGAAGAAAAACCTTCTTAAACTATTCACACGCTACCGCGTCTGTTCTAGCCCCACCTTGGTGAACCTCCCATAAAAAGTTAGCTTCCACTTTCGTCATGTAAGTCGTAAAAGAAGTCTGTTGCGCCTCACCTACGTTTTGTAATAACAAACGCCTTCTCTATTTCTATTACCCATGTCTGGGCTTCTAATGGGTCCGTCGTTCCTTTGAACTCCGGCGGACCTATGCTTTTAAATTCTTTAAGGGTAGTCATTTTGGTTAACCTAGGTTCGGCGGGTACTCTACCCCTGGTTTAGTTAAATCTGTAGTTAATAAATTAACGAACTCTCGTATAGGTTGTTTTGACCCCCTTGATTTTCATTTCATTGACTCGCTTTCACGATTACGTTGTCTTCTTCTTGACGGCATTTACTGATTAAATAGAATTTTATTATTATCTATTTACTTATTTCGTTATTATTCATCTCATAACAACGCATACCATAACAAAGCATATTAAATGAAAACTTCATTATATTCATATACTTATTCATAGTTGGAAACTATTTACACTTTACTTCCATAGACAACGGCTAGTACATTTCTATCCCGCAATTGAACTTCTCAAAAGTTGGGATTTACAAAAAGACTACCCTGTTATTCAAAAGAGGGTTTTACGTCACTACACACATATTTATAACTCTAGACTTCTAATAATACATAACAGCATCCTCGTGTTTCTCATTCGCAATCCTTATTACAGTATCTCGACTAATAGTATGTCGAGTCTGCCCCGACTCTATGGAATAACAAGCAACTTTAAGCTTGAAATCCTTATGAGCACTCTCATGGATGTAAGACATCCGTGCTATCTTCCGGTCTCTCTTAATCAGTTTCTTACGAAGCTTATCAGCCTCTTCTTTATAGATTAGCCTTCCTTTCTATCATAAACTTTGCTACATCATGTTCTAACTCAAAATCTGCTTCTGCAGACACTTTAGCTTCATAGAGATAATTAATCTCTTCACTCTGATTCTGCACAACTATACTCAGTTGCACATTCCTGTCAAGCACTGCCAGATACAATGCTCTCATTGCATCTGGAGGTATTGACTCTAGTGTAGGTACCACAAGTGATAAGCGATGTTACCTCCATTTCCTCCTCCTCATAGACCATCATATTAAGATATGACGCTATATCCATATCTCCCTCGGAGTAGTCCTCCTCAGAAAAGTATTCCATTGTCTCCGACTCCTCTAGAATCACTAATGGTACCTCTGCCACCGGCATAGGTATAGGCTCTACTCTGTTCACAATTTCTTCACTCACCGTGTGTATATTTTTATACATCAAGCTATCGATCGACATCCTATAATAACACATATGTTGATTAGTACATAACACACAATAGTATAAGCACAAATCACATTTAATTTATTTAGGGTTACTTTCCATCTTTTAAATCTTTGAGATCGAAGTTTACTCAATACCTTATTGACTCATTCAACTTAAGTAAAGCTCGAGTTTACTTCCTTCGGACTTTTCTTCCTTAACGAGGTTATTAGCCTAAGGTTCTTCCCCCCTTAAGTTATATAACCTAATGCTTTGATACCAACCTGTGACGCCCCCAAATTTGGGTATCTTCCAACCCGACAAATGGTGCTACACGGTACTCATAACTATACATTCATTCTATTGAAACGACATCAAAATATATGAATCAACGATATTCTTATTACATTAATAATATTACATCACGTCCCCAGGTTCTAAAACCAATACATTCTTTGTTCATCATACTATAATATATACAACTTACTAGTTTATTACAAGGTAAACTAATCGTTCATCTTATCTTGCTTTTAACCTTGTCGTATCCCTCGGTTCATTCGGTCGTAGCTGCATTCATATGGTTCAAGCAAGAGTAAGCATAACAAGCTCAGCAAGTACAAAAACATAGGAATCATATATCTTCAATAACTGGACAATAGTTACGAAGTACTATCGGTAATTCAAAATATCACTTCTTTTCTTTCAAAACGTTTTACAATAACAATATTCAGTAAAACATCAATTCTGGCTCAAGACCATGAGCAATTCATAATTTCTTTGAAAAGGACAACCCGACACTAAGTCCGTAAGTCCGGCATATCTTACGAGCACTTCTGGGTGATCAGCCCATAGTACTCTATGTTGATCAACACTACATCCTGTTAAACGTATGTACGTTTAAGTTTTGGAAACCTCGCGTGCCTATCGAATAATCGAGGAAAAATACATTTGTTTATTCATACTCAGGCTTACCTTGAATCCATACCATACAATTGCCGTTGGATAGCGTTAGCAATTCTATATTGAAAGACTTGTAAATAAATCAATCAAATCTTCAAGATTAGTCTAGCCGAGAAAAAACTGGCATCGACCCTTCAGTAAAACACTTCATGCATCTCATAACATGAATCACAGAAAACATGGCTAACACGAAGGTTAGACAAGCGTTTAAGAAAAACTTGCCTTCAGCGTCTGCTACAGTAAAAATAACTTTTCCTTTCAGTCTTTACGGTCTCTACAATACATAACCACATAACATACTACATTAGGTCATGAATGAACATACATGGTTCCTAATGAATCTTACCCTTCTTCTCAATCTAATTATACATTAGATTTGTTACTATTGGTTAAAATTTTGCCATTATCTTTACATCATTCTTACCAACTTCTTTCTCTTCTATGTCTAACGTGGATTTACTTCATTAATAGAACTCGTTTCGAGTTAATCATCCTTCCTAACTGCTTACTAACATTCTTACGTTATTAATCAAAACTCGATCATCGTTAGTTAAGTACACGTTATTGCATACCGTTTACGTTTACGTATTACTTAACAACTTTTAGTTGTAACTCTTAACGTTATAGTCCTTATCATTATTGAATACGGTTCACGTTCTTTATACTTTACGTTCGTCGTTTAACTACTCATTAAACAACATTAAATTCCTAAAGTCATTACTATAATAGTGATTTAGGAAAGGTCTTATCATGTTCATTAAGTAATTACATAACCCATACTGGTATTGGAAACCATTGGATTCATAATCAACTTGGTCAACAAATTTCTACAGCCGGCTTAGCACATTATGTTGTTCTCATTATGTTCATCATCAATTGTTTATTAACCTTTAATCATCATACATTAAGTGTCTAACAATGCTTTAACAATGTTATATTTACACCTTAGTTCATTACTAATGAGTTATCTTTCATTCTATACTTGTAAACATTCTTGTATGTCGAAACTCTAGGATCAGCTGTGTAGCGCCCACACATAACTCTCTTTCCCATGCCATTGCGCAAAACTCTCTATGAGTAGTAATGACATCGTGTATGGCATGTGAAGCGCCACCATTTGGCCTTGGGTTCAGCCATGCGCGCCAACTCGCGTGCCTATAGAAAAATTTGACTAATTTTCAACTTTGCAAAATTCCCGGATGCATAACTTCTTTGTTATAAGTCCGAATTAGCTCGTTCAAAAGCCTACAGTTCACAATTACATACTCTACGCATTCATGTAAGAATTTTATCTATTTGACTTCGTTTGCTCAAACTTCACCTATTAGTCCATTTTTAACGAAAACGATAAACGTTCGTGAACGTTCAACGCTCGTTTCTTCGTTCTAAGTTGGAATTCGGTCATTCTCGAGTCAGCAACTCTATAATGCCAAATAAGACTTGTCTCCATTGAAAACCAATGTTTCCAAGCTAAAAATCAAAATTCGACTTCCATTCCAAGAATTTTACGAATTCGACGATTATCATCCAAACTCGTGAATTCCACCTTAACTTCATTTCTTAATATTTGTTCGTTGCTTTAAATGGATTCAATCCATCATATTAATATCTTTGACATACATACTTCATTAACTTATAAACATGATAAGTTATTACTTGTTCTTCATGAATTTATAACTTATAAAAGTATAACTACTTATGATTTTACTTCACATGACTTAACATGGTCTAAATCTTTTAACCATCATTCTCTCATCTTCTAGTCATATAAAATTCATTATTGTGACATATTACAAGTTCCTACAAGTTCTTTCTTGATTCATAACTTATTTATGAATAAAGTGCTTATTCACGGCTTATTAATACTTAAGTCATTTGATTAATCATTCTTACTTCTTCTTATCATTCATGTTCTACCACTACCCACTTCTCTATCAAATGAAGAGAAAGAGATTCATGGTTTAAGTTCTTACCCTTGATAATTCCTTGGTTAAGCTTTAATCTCCTTCTTGCTTCTTAAAAATCTCACAATGGAAGATTGACTTATAAGTGCTTATTCTCTCTAACCAATAAGTTGTTTTATAAGAGAAGTTGTTGGATGAAATTTTAACAAGCAACAAATAAAATCTTAAGCTTGGTATTTATAGGAGTTGCTAGGTTAGGGTATAATGGTCAATAAACCACTCCCACCTCCTTAAGCCACCTCCTTACTATTCCATTCTTAACCACCAAGTTAACTTGCTCCGCACAACACTTGGCCATTAAGTCTTCTTGTTCACCACACTTACTTAGCCATTAAGTTTACTTGCTCACTACTTTGGATCACCCATGGGTTTAAACCATCCAATAACCCATAAGTTCATATTTTGGGCTTTTAACTTAACTTATACTTAGGCTTGCATTAAACAAACATTGGTCTTGTTTATTAATTCACATTAGACCTTAACCTTTAATTCCTATTGGACTTATCCATTCCTACCTTTGGGACTTATCAATTCTCATTGGACTTTACAATGTTCTACACAATTCTATAAGTCAAATTCATTTAACGTAAAGCCTTATAACGTATAATTTATGTATTCATCTCAGTATTCCCACTTCATACACTTATTCATATCTGACATATACTATGCTTCATTCATACTCAGTATAACACTTCGTATTATACTCAGTATTCATTACTTCGTCACAATACCTACGTATTATACGATCAACGCTTTAATTCATTATACGCATTTAAATTTCTTCTCATAATTCACTTTCCCTAACCGTTAGGTTTTAAGTCCGCAGGCGAAAAACTGTGTTTGCCATAACTGAAATATTATTGGATATTCTATCTCACCTCGATATTCTATCATTACGTATTTCTCGGAAGTTCAAAAATAATTCCCGAGCAGAAATGCGTGAATAGTGTTTTTCGAAAAATTTCTCGGAAAGCTTTTATTTTCTTCTTGGAAATTCAAACACTTTAATTCTATCACGTAGGCAAAATACTAAAACATTCCGATATGTCTAGGTCATAGAACGACCTTTAAAAAGCTTACTCCCATAATTAATTAATTAAATTCATTTAATCCACATAATCAAATAAAAATTTAATTCCCAAAACTCTGAATTTTTTTTGGGCATTACAAAACCAATAATTAACAGTCCATCTTTACACGTAAGCCAAAGATGACTTTCATCACAATATAAGCATGATGATGATGACCATGATATAAGCGAAAACAAGGATAAATATTAAAGACTTTAAATTTATCCAAATATTATCAATCACTTAATAAACTCATAATCTAATATTATTAATATTATAATAATATTTTAATCACTTCTTAAACTTATAAACAATTTGTTTCAATTGTTTACACTTTACCAAATAATGTATTTTAATCATTCAAAAATGATATACTCATAAGATTTCATCACCAATGATCAAATCACTCATCAAAAATCTACATATACCCTATATAGGATTCCCAAGCCATAAAATCCTATTTTCTAATTTTTTTACTTCATATAACATATTTAATTCATTTACTCATAACTAGTTCATTTTCATGGAAAATACCAAATCAGTCCCAAAAATATTTCTTTTCTGGAATTTAGCAGAATATAGTCCCATATTGAAAATATATTTTTCTCGAAATTTTTAAAATTCATTTACTATTTTTCATATGGCCAAAACTGCCGAATATTAAGACAATTATCATAAATTGTACTTTTGTCCAAAAATTCTGAAATATTCAGGGTATACTCCTGTTATATACATGTACTCCCAATAAAAATTTCACCAATTTTGGAGTTAACTACAAGGAGTTATAAGGGTTTACTTTTAAAATAGTCTTTTCCCATAAAATACATAACTCTTAATCTATACATCCAAAAATCGCTATCTTTGGACACAATATAGAAAACTCATCAAATTATCATTTCAAATTTTTCCAGAATTTTTGAGGGTCAGAAAAATTACGAAGCGCAAATGGATTTTTACCACCATACGGTAATCCACGTGAGCATGGATCATTTACGCAATTTAATAAGGAATGAATACAAAGGATCATTCACCATGCATGCGGTAATCCACATGAGCGAGTTATTCCAGCAGATTAATAAAGAATGAAATAATGGAAGAATTCACCATGCATGCGATGAGCCGCCTTGCAGACGAGGTTATTCCAATGTAATAATAAAGAATGGAACCAGGGTCATACGTAATCCGCGCATAGACAAGATATTCCAAATGAGAATAATAAAGAATGGAATAACAATAGAATTCACCAAGCATGCGATAAACCGCATGCACAAAGTTATTCCAATGAGAATAATAAAGAATGGAACCGGTCATGCGTAATCCGCACTTGCATGAGGATATTCTAATAGAATAATATAGAACGAAACCAGGTCATGCGTAATTCGCACAGACAGGATATTCCAACAGAATAATAAAGAATGAAATAATAGAAGAATTTCACGATGTATGCGAAGATTGCCAGCATGATGAGTTATTTCAACATAATAATAAGGAATGGAATATGATAGCTCTCTTCATGAATACAAAAGAAATAATACCCCTTACTATAATAATAATAATATCTCTTACCTTAGAAAAGCTGGATCTTTGGAATAGTGAGGTAATGAGACTTCTCTTCTTCTTTTTTCTCTACAATTTCTCTCTATAATAATTGCTTCTATAGCTTTAGTGAATTGGTGAGAAATGAAGGAAGAATGAGCTTATTTATAGGAAAATATAGTTTCGATAATTGCACGTTTTGGGGCTCAAAATATTACAGTACAATACCTTCAACTTTTCTTTTATTTTTAATTTAGCCCTGCAAGTATTATCAAACTTGCACCACCTCCCCTAATAGTAAATAATGTGAATCAATAGTTCAATCATGTGAATCAATAGTTATAATCATGTGAAAATATGAATTATAGTATAATACCTCCATCTATACCTCCAATTTTAACTTAGTCATGCAAATATTATCAATCTTGCACCAACTCCCCTAATAATATAAGAATGTGAATCAATAGTATACACATGTGAACAAATAGTTATAATCATGTGAATTAATAGCAATTAATTGCTCATTTATTCGATTATTTACCCGATTGGTCAATATAACCTCCAAACATCAATTATTATCGGAAATAAATGTCGATTTCAACTAACACTAACAATCCCAACACAATGGAAATATTTTTCTCAAAAATTTCATTTTTGAAATTTCGAAGTTTAACTTTCCCGAAAAAGTCAACTGTTGACTTTTTTGACCAAAAAGTTAACCCCGACAAATTTTGTGTTTATAGTCTATTTCTACTAATTTCATCATTTCGGACTCAAATATCACGTCTGCGTCTCCAAATTCAACTCCGAACTCAACTTCAATTTTTAATAACATTCATCATTAATATTATAACTCATAATATTTAACAACCAGGTTGTTCCCAG
Organism: Panax quinquefolius; assembly: GCA_020205615.1. Lineage (NCBI taxonomy): Eukaryota > Viridiplantae > Streptophyta > Magnoliopsida > Apiales > Araliaceae > Panax > Panax quinquefolius. The sequence goes on from CM035157.1 coordinate 103,310,877, forward strand.
GAAAGAGGGGGCTTTTCGATAAGGATTTCTCCTTATTGACGCGCAATTAGGTGACCAAACCTCTCCTTGACAGAACTTCTAGACATTGTCAATATTACAAATAATAATATGATTAACTTTGTCGTCTCAATTATTGATTTAATAATATAACATATTATACAGATGATAATGTGACATTAATTGAATCAATAATATGAGAGATATGATGAAACACTTACTGTAGCAATAATTGAGTATAACTGAGTGAGTTTTTACGTAAGCATCAATAATCAATCCGTAGTATTGTTTTCAACCACGCCAGACGCGCATTTACTTTTACTATCGGGTAGTTCAGCGGTTTTAACGGTAACACTTTCGTAGTTATTTTTATAAAAAGATAATTACATCATTTTCTTACTACGATAATACTTACATTGTGGAGTCCACCAATGATTGTCTTGATTGCATTTAATATTCCCTATTAAAATGAATATTCCCCAACCAATCGAATATTCCCCAACACAACAAATATTTTATATCAACTTGCTTACTTTGCAAAATTTTCAAATATCACCCTTAACTTTAACCTTTATCAATTTAACCATTTACTAAATAACATAATAATTATAAAAAAATTGAATACTTTCATTTCATAAAATTCAGGGTCTCACAGAACAGCTCCCTTTTTGTTGTCTGTCCATTCTTCTTTGACCTTGATCTGTATTCTATTTGGGTCGTCTGGAATTGGTGCAAGCTTTGTAGGAACGTAGGGCCCATTCTGAACAGTTTCAAATAAATCTTCATCCATTGAATCCATGTATGCTTGCATCTGAAGTTTCCTGTTTGCAAATTTGTCTTTGTTGCACATAGGTGGCTTGCTGCCTCCTCCAGTCTTTGATTCGCTTATCACATGTGCTATTGGATCTACTTAAGCTTTGTAGGCTGTTTGATAGAACCTGCTCTGATACCAATTGTTAGTTTTCGGAGGCACAATAGTTATCTAAAAGGGGGGGTTGAATAGATATTTAAAATTCTTCTCGAAATACTTTGTTAGTTTTGTTAATGATTCAAACACAGCGGAATTAAGATCTGTTTGAACTCCCTCTTAGATATGGTGAGTTAATGAGAGTGAGGTAGTTATAACAGTTATAGCAGTTATGGCAGTTATGGCAAGAATGCAAGAGACACGCGGCGGTTTAAGTGGTGGTTGAGCACTTAAAGCTCTAATCCACTCTTCTACTCCTCGGTAGGAAATCCACTAAGAATATCTTTTACACTTTCTCAATCTCACAGATTCCTTCTAGACCAGCAGTCTAGGCACTTCTTAGTTCACTTTTGAACTCTTCAAGTCCAGTAGACTTGGTTCTTCATAATTCACTTAGAACTCTTCAAGTCCTTCTGACTTGGAACTTCTTACTTCACTTGGTTAGTAGTTGATGAGTTCTTGATTGGTGCTACTCAGTTGTCGTTAAGCTCTTGTTCAAAAGAACTAAGTACCTAAGCAAGCTTTCTCTTTTTCAGATCGTAGAGTTGAGAGTTGAGCGTTGAGTGTTCTTCAGCATTTTGTTCAATGCTTGCTTGTCTTGCAGACTCTACGTTTTCGAGAGCACACTATGATCTCTGAGTTGGCTCGATAAACGTATGGACCATTCTACAATTTTCGAAGAGGCCCTTTAAGGCAAACACACTACGATCCTCGATGCTCTACGATTCTGCCTTGGCTTCTACAAACTCTCGATTAGCTCAATAGACTACGATTTTCTTGAAGCCTATCTATTACATCTCAAGACATAGATCAACCTAACATCTTTGATCTCCTCATAAATACATTCATTTACAAAATGATAAACATTAAAAGCTTAGATCAACCTAACAGATTTGATCTATCACTAAGTCCTTGTACATATATTCCTTGAAGGACTTTACATAAAATCATGAGCATTTACTTTAAACATCAAATCAAAATATGCATTTTCCCAACATAGGTGTTACTAAGTGGCTTTAAGCTTGAGTTCTAATGAACTTAGTAGCAAATCAATATATTGTTTGTTTTGTAGAGTGAGACTTTGGCAAATTGTTCAATGCTTGATCATACTTGCTTATATGTAATCTTGAATCTGTTTGCCTTTTATAAATACCCTCGTAATCTTCATATTGAGAGTTTGTCGCTACATTAATTAATACTTTAATCCTTGAAGTCCTCAATAATGGATGAGTCAGCTTTCATTAGCCCATAATGTGATAGTGGCAGACATTTGTGCTGCTTCTGCTGTTGTAAACTTGGTTGTTGGAAGCCCACTTGATTTGGTTCTCCACTATTATCATTAGATTAATCAGCAACTAACTTGGGATCTTTAATCTAAGTGTTTGGATGGTTGTTAATCCATCTTGAGCATCTAAGCTCTCTATATTTGTTTGAATCACAGTCTTCAAAGGTAACCGTAGAGTATCTTGATGACTCTATGATTCTGCTCTACGATCTTGCTGGTCGTAAACTGTTGTGCGAATCATAGAGTGTTTGTTTGAACTCACTCAATGATCTCGAATATGCTCTACGATCTCAGAGCAAACTCTGCGATCTTGCACAGTCTGTTATACGATTATATAACTAACTCTATTATTTCCAACAGACTCTATGAACTGGCAGAGTATCTTTATGATAGCTTTAATGGCAGAGTATCTTTACGATAGCTTTAACATTACTCTACAATTAGTTATGTCTTATCATCTATACATTAATTCAGCTCATAAGATCAACCTAAGAAGTTTGATCTTTCTATTCTAAGTCCTTGTACATCATATTAATTTTAAGGACTTTACAAAACTACTAAACAAATATAATTTAGTAATATCACATCATCAAATTTAAATATACAATTCCTATCAATCGGTGTTGCAGCAGTCTGATGTGATGTATTAGAGCAGAAAGTAAGCTAACACAGTTACCCTAGAAGTTAACATCAAAGATATTCTAGGATCGAAGCATTTAATGAAGCAACGATAACTTTTCAATTGGAACATTTTAAGACTATCTATAAAAAAGTACGGTGATTCAAATCCAAGTACGAATCACGAATTAAAAAGCCGAACCTTTGCTTAAGTCAAAAGAGCTTTACTCTATAAAATTATAACTACTTGTTCTGCTACTAAGTAATTCAAAATTTGAGCTCACTGTCGCATAATAGCACCTCAGAAATCATATATTTTATTGTGATTCGTTGGTCTAAGTGACCATTGTACCAAGTCTAAGTGACTTGAAGAGATCTCAGTGATCTGGTCTATGTTACCCCTGCATCCTCAGTGGATTTCCTACTCGTAGAGTAGAAAAATGGACTGGGAGTTATTTGTGCTTTGAACCTCTTAAAATGTCTTGTGTCATTTACTTTTTGCATTTATATTTTTGCTAATTAACTGTTATATTTGTTTGTGACTTAATTCCATAAGGACTAAATTTATAGATGAGATTTATTTAAATCTTTGAAGGGTTTTTCAAACTAATATTCCGATGTGTATAATTAACTCTACTTAATTAATTCTCTTGTAATAATCCATTAACAAAAAAAAGTTATAAAGGATCTATTCAACCCTCCTTCTAGATCTATAAGTGCCTTTGGGAAGTAACAAAATGGTCTAGATTGAGTTAGTGAGATTGTAAAGTCTTCTTTCACGTATAAAGAAAAACTCAGCTTAGTCAAAGATCATAAAAAAATAAAACTTTCCGTTTTGGTGAAACTTTTCAGTGCCTGACTTTAATGTATACATATATGTTCTAGTGTTTGTCTTGTTCAATTGCTTAAATTTTTGTTCTCCTTGGTTAAGAAAAAGTTTTTGGTATACTCTTCATCAATTGAATGTGTAGTTTATCAAACATCATTGGTGATATCATTAAGATAGTTATTGGGCATACTAAATGATATTGGCTTTATTTTTAAGCATAGTTGTGACTCTCGATCATTCACTGACTCTCATTTAGGAACATGTGTGACGCCCCCAAAACAGGTATCCATTACCCATCTTGGGTCGCCAGCTACATGGTATATAATACAACTACGAACTTCTTTTATACAGCTGTCATATAAAATACGACAAAATATAGCTGAGAGTTTTAACACGAATATTGTCTTTTAGACAATATTCACACTCAATGGAGTCCTTATTACAATTATTATCACACTATTTCACAGAATGGTGAGGACTACTATAGCCACTTATCCTGGACAGTCACTCCATTCCCCGATTAGTCCCAGCTATATATTCTCATTTCCTGAAGAGAACAATGAAAGCAAAAGGGTGAGCTCAACTAGCCCAGTAAGAACTAATATGACTAAGATAATGCAAAAAAAATTATCCTTAGCCTTCAACAGTATAACAACTGATAGAATATAATAGACAATAAGTTTTAGATCAACAACTGCAGCGGAACTAGCAATCCATTAGAAGAGTCAAGCAGAGCATGATATCTACTATCTTCTATGAATTAAAAGTTTATCATAAATTTTATCCCTGTAATACCCATTAACAGTTCTTTATTATACCCAAGACAAAGAGAACTTTCATCACCTATCTTCACCTGAACCACCAAAGATTTTAGTTAAATTCACAATTCATGTTTATAATAATGCGAATCAACAGTTTCTCCTTGCCACAAAGGCTTAATAGAACGTTCACACAATATCCTTACCCCAAAGGCTAAAGACATTCAAGTGTAATAACAATGATCATACCTATCAGTTGGCTATCTTTGCACTACGGGCCAAAAATATTCAACTATAAAACCAATGGTCATGATCATACCAATCAATTGCATGTCAGTGCACTACGACTAAAGACATTCAACTGTTAACTAATGGTCATGATCCTACCAATCACATTATCGAATTATCCATACACTACGGCCAAGGATATTCGTTAGTATCACCAGTGGTCATGATCATGTCATACACCTATCCATCTTTGCACTACGAGCCAAAGCTATCAATCAACAGTTCATCTTTGCACTACGACCAAAGATATCAATCAACAGTTCTTCTTTGCACTACGGCCAAAGACATTCAACTGTAAAACTAATAGCCAACAGTCCATCTATGCACTACGGGCTAAAGATGACTTTCAACGCAATATAAGCATGAGGATCGTGACAATGATATAAGAATCAATCAAGTGAGATAAAGAATAAATATTAAATATTTATAATTCAATTTATCCAGAGTTCAAGAATATCTAAATTGTCAACATGATCACCAATTGTGGAGTAAAATTTAAGAATAATATTCATGTATCAAAAATTAATTTGGACAAAAAAGAATCAATTTTTCATCGTGCATAGTACCCCGTGAATAGTACTTCGTTAATAGTATCCCATGAATAGTACTTCGTGAATAGTACCCCGTGAATAGTATTTTGTAAATAGTACTTCGTGAATAGTACCCCCGAGTGAATAATACCCGAGTGAATAGTACTCTATAAATAATACTCTGAGTGAATAGTACCCGAGTGAATAATATCCCGAGTGAATAGTAAGAAATAATAACCCTTACGGATAAGAAATAAATAACATCCCTTACAAATATTGAACGAAAATAATATTCCTTACGAATATTAAACGAAGACAATGAATATTGAACGAAAATGATATTCCTTACGAATATTGAACGAAAATAATATTCATACGAATACGAAAAATAATATCTATTCAGAATATGAAATAAATAATACCCCTTACCTTAGTAGAAGACTGGATACTGCAATAGTGAAGTAGCAGAATACTCTTCTTCTTTCTCTCTATAACTTCTCTCTCTATAATTGCTCTTGTGAGTCTTAGTGAATTGGTGAGAATGAAAGAAGAATGAGCTTCTATTTATAGGAAAACATAGTTTTGATAATTGCACGTTTTGGGGCTTGAATTATTATAGTATAGTACCTTCATCTTTTCCTTCGTTTTTAATTTAGTCCTGCAAGTATTATCAATCTTGCACCACCTCCCCTAATAGTACCGCATGTGAATCAATAGTTCCATACATGTGAACAAATAGTTAAATGCATGTGAACTAATAGCAATTAATTACTCATTTATCTGATTAAATATCTGTTTGGTCAATTTAACACCCAAAAATCAACTATTATCGAAATAAATGTCGATTTCCACTAACACTAATAATCCTAACACAATGAAATTTTTTTTATCAACAATTTCATCTTTGAAGTTTGACTTTTTCTGAAAAAAGTTAATTGTTGACTTTTTAACCAAAAAGTAAACCCCGATAAATTTTGTGTTTATAGTCTATTTTTACTTATTTCATCGTCCCGGACTCAAATATCATGTCCGCGTCTCCAAATTCAACTCCGAACTCAAATTCGATTTTTAATAACATTCATCATTAATATTATAAATCACAATATTTAACAACCAGATCTTTCCCAGGAAAGAGGGGGCTTTCCGATAAGGATTTCTCCTTATTGGCGCGCAATTAGGTGACTTAACCCCTTTTTGTTGCCTCCTTTTTAGTTTTGATAAAAGAGCTCTAACTCATGCAAGCATACATGTGTCAACAAGTAATACAGAGTAAGTAGAGTATCGATCCCATAGAGAAAGTTGTAAAATTTAAACTACTATGCATCAATTAAATCACTATACTTGTATGCTTAAACTAATGACTATATTTGTGAATTACTCTAATTGCAAATATCAACTAAAACATGAATAAAAATATAATAAATCAAGTCTGGAAATAATGGGATCCTAACTTCATTTAATACTTCATCTAATTACCACTATCATGCAAGAATTGTTCACATATCAAAGAAAAGTAGTCAAGAGCACTAATAGAGTCATAGCCATTTTTCAATGTATTATGACCTACTTACACAGCATCCACAAGCGATAGACTCCATGTAATCATCAATATAACCAAAATCACTATATGTCTATGTGAAATTGCAATCATACTGAATTTAAGCGCAAGCCCTTATTTTAACTCATACGGTGAAACAGTATATGTCTATCTGGTTCACGAAAATACAAGCCATTCAAAATAGCCCCATATCATATCTTTATCATGATTACAATCCATTCTTGCATGTTCATTGTCAATTCCATACAAGTACTGAAACGAATGGTGATCAAGCATTCATACATACAAAACAATCATGATAGAGTTTCCATATGATATGTAAAACAGCTCCAGCAATCAAGCATGTAACTAAATTACATATTAAAATCCGTTAGAATCTCATAATGGAGTTTAGTTCATGACTGAACCAAAAGCCATTATGGGATCAAAGCTAAACATGACTAATAAGCAAACAATTGAGAGAGAAGGGATAGAAATGATCAAACCCAATTGCTGATTATGTTCCAATAATAACGTTCAAATCCTCTTATAAATCCAGCAAAATAATAATAATGATCAACAATGATAGAAAATCCCACGAAGAATTAGAAAAGATGAAGTTTAGGCTTCGTTCTACGTTGGAATCTCTCTCAAAGTGTAAACCCTAGTTCCTACTATGAAAATACGTGAAAAAAAAATTAAAGATACGTCTGACACCAGTCAGATATCGTTTTAATCAATCACAACCCTTTTAATCAAAAATTAAAATAAAATAAATCGCCAGCTTTCAGCATCAGCGCTTGCGGTAGCGCCTCCTCGGTGTAATCTTCCGCAGCGGTAGCGCGACTTGCGATGTATAATGTTGTCGGTCAGCCCGGTGTGCTCACAGCACGCCGTGGCGTCCCAAGCTTGTCTGTAGTGCGACTTCTGCAACTTTGAATTCTTGTCCTGCTGCTGCAACTGATCTGTTCTGCTGCTCTTTTCTTTATCCATCAATGCTTAGTCTTCTGCTCCACTTGATCCTCATGCCACGCATCTCCCAGCTTGTGCCTCGCTTTATGCGTCCATTAGCCTCGTGCCCTCTAATACCACAAAATTAGGCCATTTCCTGCACTTTTTTCACCAAAAGGAGTTTTAAGTAAATGCAATGCAAAATAACATGAAATGCAACTAAAAACACACTAAAATGTACTTGAGATGGGCATAGTTCGCGTGAATTGGTATTCAATAAGTAGGTATAAAACCCACGTATCAAATACCCCCAAACTTGAATTGTTGCTTGCCCTCAAGCAATTCATACTAATGAACAATGAAAATGCAGCTACATTACTATGCAACTAAGCTATGATGCAAACTAGTCTCACATAGTTCCATTTCTAATGCAAATTTGATCCAAATTGCCTCAGTGAAGTATCCAGATTCAAGATTACCATTTCAAACCAAACTATAGGCATAATATCATACACTCAGATAATTCATATATGCTATAGAGATGTTGTGTGTGTGTGTGTGGTGTTCACCAAAACTTGACTTAAGCAAAGAATACACATGTTACATTGCTCAAAATAGAAAATTATAGTCTAAATCAAGACTCATGTATACTCATGCAACACAGACTGTTTCAACATATCAACACAAACTAAGGTTCAACAATGGGTTTAACTGCTTTATTGCTACTCACGAGGGCGATTTTCGCTCTTTCCCGCGGTGTTTATTGCTATTTTTCTTTTCTTTTTCTCTTTTTTCCTTTTTTTTCACATGACTGTACAATGTCTTATTCTATTAGGCAACACTGCTACCCCTTAGCGAGCTTTCAACCAACAACTCCCAGACCATGAAAGACCTTAGGGCGCTAGGTGTAGAGATAATCCTCTCGGGCGTACTTACTCAAGTAGCCAGGGCCCCAAAATAAGACTAGCCACGTTATTGCTATTCATTTTTTTTATACATAACATACCCATGTTTTCCCAAAGTTTGAATATCAATGTTTCATATAGTTTAAGATCACTTTCCACATATTTCTCTTTTTAAAACTACATTTTCTATCGAGCAATGCAACACATATTTCTTATACCTACAAGTGATTATGAACACATTCGTGCAAACCGAAAGCATTTAAACAACAATATGAATTTCATCGTGTAAAACATTATATCTCAACTCATATTATCCAAAATACTCAAAAATCCTTCACAATTCACTATCATCATCGGCTAGACAAAAATTTCCATAAAGCAAGAACTTTGTGAGACAAATTTCTAACACATAAACAAATAAACTAAACATGAAAATTTTAAACTACTCATGCAAAAACTACATGCAACTATCCTACTACCCCAATACCCCCAAACTTATAATATTCAATGCCCCATTGAATGAAGGTAAAGGGTAAAAGAAAACTCCCCTAGTGATCAGTGGCACCACCCTCCTCAGGTGGTGAATCTGGTGGTGGATATGGCACTGTTGTCCCGAACTGAGGTCACTCTAGCATTGTTCCTTGCTGTGCAAAAGCCTCGGCCAGGGCTCTCGTGAGACCCGTATCAAACGCTCCAAAATTATGGCATCAACCCTTCGCTCCAACCTTCAAAGCTGGCGATCACCATGAGGAGCATGTGGTCGTGTCGACGGTCCCGCCTCATCTGTCTGAGAGGGCTGCTGTGATGGCTCTGGGAATGTGGGCCAGAGAATAAATCATAAGCCTCTCGGATACGGTTCACCACCCATCCAATCTTTGAACTTGGCAATCGTAGCATGCTTAATGTCGTGGCTCGGATTCTGCAGCTGTTCGTTATTCCACGGAACTCCTTGTTGGGTACAAAGCATGGCTACCACAGACGCATGTGGAATACTCCCAGTAGTGCTCCCCCGCAAATAACGCAGCATGTTTTGATGAATTAGGTGGCCTACATCAATGTACTTGCCTTTGATGATGCCCCATAAAATAATAGCTTCTTTCGGTGTTTATTTTATCTTTGATGAAATGATGGAACTAATTTAGCACAGATAAACAGATTCCACGCTTTGGCATACCGATTCAAGGCGGACGCTGGAAAAGATTTTGGCTCAGTTGTCCCTGCCTTATAATTCTATTTGGTTCTCGGAATGCACAATTCAGCAATCACTACTGTCAAATCTGTTTCTAAATGGGCACCCTCTACCCAATTAGCAGACCCAAACGGTGGTGCGTCATTGATTTTGAAGACTGCTCTAATCGCTGGAGGTCGAAAATCAACCTGCAGTCCTTGAACCAGCATTATCCCTCCTTTCATTTCCTTAGCATTCGCCTAGAAATCTCAAACAATCCCCATGGGAATAGGCATATGAGTCGCAGCCAAACCAACCTAGTCTCTTTCACGTATCATATTCCATAGGTGGCCATCTTAATTTTCAGGTTTAAACCCCTGTTCCTTCACAAAAGACTTGGCCACAATCAGATAGTATTCTTGCTGAGCTTCCAAACTGATAAATTTTCTGTGGTCCACAACATCCTCTTCTTGGTTACTAGAGGAAGATGCTGATGAGGAAGAGATGGAGGTGGAGTGTGCTCTTTTTGGACCCATGTGCAGATGATAGAGAGAAGGCAGATGAGTTGCTTGATAATGAATAGAATCTACTGATACAATTACCCCCTAACTCGTTGCTTCACAACCCAAACAGGAACCCTAGATTTATACCCGTAGATGATAGTGTGTGTTTGAACTTCGAATGCGGAGAGAATCGTAGGTATGAGTTTTTATTAGAGCTGTAGAGTCGTGCGGTTATGTTAGAGCTGAAGGGTTCGCTTCTGCTTTGCCCAGTGAAAAAAAACCAATTAAGCCACGACTCGGTTTTAAAACTTGTTAAAATTTTCAATTCTCGATTGTAAATGCTTGTGACATGCCGACCTTCTAATGGAGAGCTGCTACGTGCGCTTGAAGTGGAGAGTTGCGGTGTGGATTGGACATATAAGTTACTAACTTCCTAGGTTTGGCATGCATTGCACACCGCAATTTCCTATATATCGTAAACTGTTTACTCCCAAACTGCATATCAATGATGAGTGCACTTGAAGATACCTACGTGGACATGAATGCACACTGTTAAGGCATGAATTAATGAGCAACAGGAAGGACTAAATAAACTTTATCCTACTTCAAACACCTCTCAAAGCAAATTCAGCTATGCACTCATTTATGCACAACATATAAATTATCGAAAACGAAATAGAGATGAACTTGCTAAATACCCTACTGAATGAATAAAAAGAAAAATAGAGATAGAAATAATGGGTTGCCTCCCATCAAGCGCTAAGTTATAGTCAATTAGCTTGACTGTCTCTGAATCTCATGTTGAAGAAAGAGTTGAGGCGACTCTCTGTCTATCCAACTTACCCCAAAATTTAATGACTTCAGCTTTTGTCAATGGCTTAACCTCCAAATCTGAGTTTTCACCAAGTACACAACTTAACGGTTCATAGTTCACCAAATGCTGAACTTCATCATTTAGACCTCGATCTACCAAATCAACCCGAAAACACTCTTCTTCATCTGTTGGGAGCTTCATTTCCTTGAAGACATTAAAGGTAACCTCCTGATCATGTACACGCATTGTGAGTTCCCCTTTTTGCACGTCTATCAAAGTCCTGTCTGTGGCTAAAAATGGTATCCCTAGTATGATTGGTATGCTTTTGTCTTCTTCGTAATCTAAGATGATGAAGTCAGCCAGAAAGATAAACTTGTCCACCTTAACCAACACATCTTCAACAATTCCCCGTGGATACGTGATGGATCTGTTAGCTAACTGTAATGATATGTTTGTCGGCCGTGGAGCCGGCAATCCCAACTTTTTGAACACTAACAAGGGCATCAAATTTATACTTGCCCCAAGATCGCATAAACACTTATTAAAGCTCATCTTCCCAATGGTGCACGAAATTATGAAGCTTCCCGGATCCTTCAGCTTTGGAGGTAATTTTTGCTGAAGCACTGCACTGCATTCCTCTGTCAAGGCTACTATCTCAAATTCATCTAATCTTCGCTTCCTTGATAATATACCCTTCATGAACTTTGCATAGCTTGGCATTTGTTCCAATGCCTCGGCGAAAGGTATGTTAATCTGCAGCTTTTTAAATACCTCCAAGAACTTGCTGAACTGTTTATCTTCCCTCTGCTTATTCAATCTCTGCGGATATGGTACTTGAGGGTGAATTGGTGGTACTGAACTCTTGAGCTTCTCCTCTGAACCTGCTTTAACTTTCTCGTCATGCTGAACTTCAGAATTTTCTAGGTTTTCTTTCTTAGAGCCACCGCTGCTCGCTTTTCATGCATGCATGGCAACCTCCTCAGTGTAATCATGCGTGGGCGCTGACGCGGTGTCGAGTCTCGCAAGATCTTTCCCAGATCTTAATGTGATTGCTTGGCACTGTTCCTTCCCGTCTCTTCTTGGATTTATCTCTGTGTTACTTGGCAAAGAACCTTGGGGCCTGTTGTTAAGCATGCTCGACATCTGCCCCATTCGAGTCTCCAAATTTTTAATAGCCACTGCTTGGCTTTTGATCATTACCTCTGTGTTTGCCATGTATTTCAACATCGTCTTCTCCATTTCTGATTTCTTTTCTTGCTGAGGTGGAGTTGGAGTGTGTTGTTGTTGTTGTTGAGAGAATCCAAATGGTGGTTTTGGTGTAAACTGTGGCTGAGACGGCTGTGACTGAAATTGTTGATTCGGTTGAAACTGATTCTGTTGATTCCCATGATTGTTTGACCAACTGAAGTTTGGATGATTTCGGTTGTTGGGGTGGTATGTGTTCTGAAACTATCCTTGGTCTTTCTTGTAATTACTCAAAAGCTGTCTCGATTCGAGTCGATATAGACACTTGATCGTGGAGTGTGACCCCGCATATAAATCTCACATCTGAAGGCATTTGTTTTTCGTCTTGCTTTTCGCCAAAGTATCTATCTTCTTTGCCATAGGCGCCATCCGTGCTTTATTAACCAATGAGTAATAGCATCTACCTCCAACACACCTGTAACCTTGGGCTGTGGCATCCGATCTGTAGGTTTCTGAAAATCATTTGCAGCCATTGTTTCAATGAGGGTATAGGCCTCTTCATAGCTCTTGGCCCATAATGCCCCTCTGCAATTTGCATCTATAATAGGTCTCATCGCCATCCCGATCCATTGTAAAGCGTGTTGATCACCATCTAACTGCATACCGTGATGATGTGGACACTTCCTCAAAGATCTCTTTATATCTCTCCCATGCTTCATATAAGGACTCACCCTGTTGTTGCTCAAACTGAGAGATAGTTGTCCTCATCTTTGCAGTCTTAGCCATTGGGAAAAACTTGGCTAAAAATTTATGTGCTAAGTCCTCCCATGTAGTGATTGACCCTGACGGCAAAGAATGGAGCCAACTCCTCGCCTTATCCCTCAATGAGAATGGGAATAGCCTAAGTCTGATAGCATCCTCCATCACACCGTTGTACCTGAATGTATCACAAATCTCAATGAAACTCAATAGGTGTTCATTCAGATCATCCGTAGCAGCACCCCCAAACTGTACCAAATTCTGCACCATCTGAATAGTACCCGGTTTAATCTCAAAAGTATTGGCTGCTATCGTCGGTCTGACTATGCTAGACTGTAGTCCGTTTATATTTGGCATGGAATAGTTCCTTAGAGCCCAGTGCTCTTCTCTTTGCTCAATTCTCTGCTCTTCTGCCATACTAATTGTAGTACTCTCTAACTGAGCTTGCAAATTTCTCCACACACTTGCTTTCCAACCTCTTCCGTTAATGTTATCCTGCGCTGGTGTTAATTCTAAGTTGGATGATCTCGTATGCATAAAAATCTACAAGTACCTAAAACCACAAACAAAACAAAAATAGAAATGAGAAACGATCAGAATTGTCTAAGTCATACAATATAGCTTGAAATTGATGATAATTATTTAAATTAAAACGCCTTTCCCCGGCAACAACGCCAAAAACTTATTGCCTCTTTTTTAGTTCTGATAAAAGAACTCTAACTCATGCAACATACGTGTGTCAAGTAATGTCTGAGTAAGTAGAGTATCGATCCCATAGAGAAAGTTGTAAAATTTAAACTACTATGCATCAATTAAATCACTATACTTATATGCTTAAACTAATGAATATATTTGTGAATTACTCTAATTGCAAATATCAACTAAAACATGAATAAAAATATAATAAATCAAGTCTGGAAATAATGGGATCCTAACTTCATTTAATACTTCATCTAATTACCACTATCATGAAAGAATTGTTCACATATCAAAGAAAAGTAGTCAAGAGCACTAATAGAGTCATAACCATTTTTCAATGTACTATGACCTACTTACACAGCATCCACAAGCGACAGACTCCATGTAATCATCAAAATAACCAAAATCACTATATGTCTATGTGAAATTGCAATCATACTGAATTTAAGCCCAAGCCCTTATTTTAACTCATACGGTGGAAACAAAGTATATATCATCTAGTTCACGAAATACACAAGCCATACACAAAACAACCCCATATACGTATGCTATCATGATTACAATCCATACTTGCATGTTCATTGTCAATTCCATACAAGTACTGAAACGAATGGTGATCAAGCATTCATACATGCAAAACAATCATGATAGAGTTTCCAAATGATATGTAAAACAGCTCCATGAATCAAGCATGCAACTAAAATACATATTAAAATCCGTTAGAATCCCATAATGGAGTTTAGTTCATGATTGAACCAAAAGCTATTATGGGATCTAAGCTAAACATGGCTAATAAGCAAATAATTGAGAGAGAAGGGATAGAAACGATCAAACCCAATTGTTGATTATGTTCCAATAATAACGTTCAAATCCTCTTATAAATCCAGCAAAATAATAATAATGATCCACAATGATAGAAAATCCCATGAAGAATTAGAAAAGATGGAGTTTAGGCTTCGTTCTACATTGGAATCTCTCTCAAAGTGTAAACCCTAGTTCCTACTATAAAAATACGTGAAAAAAAATTAAAGATACGTCTGCCACCAGTCAGATATCGTTTTAATCAATTACAACCCTTTTAATTAAAAATTAAAATAAAACAAATCAGCATCTTCAGGCATCGCACTTTACCGCCGCGCCCTCGATGTAATCTGGCGCGGCCTTGCGACTGTATAGTGTGTAATGTTGTCCCTCGGGTGCTTTCATGGTAGGCGTCCCAAGCTTGTCTGCCATGCACACGGCTTCTCTGACTTTAAATTACGGTTCTGCTTCTGCTGCTGAATCGATGCATTACTGCTGCTATTTCCTTTGTTCCATCCATGCTTAGTCTTCGCTCCACTTGATCCTCATGCCACGCATCTCCCAACTTGTGCCTCGCTTCACGCGCCCATTAGCCTCGTGCCCTCTAATACCACCAAATTAAGTAGTTTCTGCACTTTTTTCACCAAAAGGAGTTTTAAGTAAATGCAATGCAAAATAACATGAAATGCAACCAAAAATACACTAAAATGTACTTGAGATAGGCATAGTTCGCGTGAATTGGTATTCAATAAGTAGGTATAAAACCCACTTTTCCCTTTCCTCGACAGAACTTTCTAGACATCATCAATAATGTAAATAATAATATGAATAACTTTGTCGTCTCAATTATTGATTTAATAATATAAAATATTATGCAGATTATACTATGACAATAATTGAATAAAATTGAGTGACTTCTCACGTAAGCATCAATAATCAATACTGTGTGCTACTATGCAACCACGCGTATTACTGTACTTTTATCACCGATTATTTTATGAAAACTTTCTTACTTTGAAATTTTTTCACATATCACCCTTAACTTTAACTTTTTATCAAAACCATTTACTAAATAGAATAATAATTATAAGAAAATTGAATACTTTTATTTCATAAAATTCAGGGTCTTACAACATGACTCAGTTAAGTTATGTTTTTGTAATATGACTTAGGTTGTCCTTTACTGTACACTTGGATAAACTTGTTAATCACACTTAACATGTTTTGTTAATCATCAAAATTCAAGGGTGAGTACAACAATCACTATTTTAAATAGTAAATCTTTATGATAAACATGGTTCATTCACAATATGAATTTCTTGATTGTGTGCACTAAGTATCCATTACTTAGCAATTCGAGTAAGATTTATGTATAATCTTGTCTCCAAAGTTAATTAGACACGCTAATAAAAACTTCTTTTATAAGATGTAACAAATTATTCTATTGACACCATATATATTTACTTTACCTATTATATAAATTACCTAGCATAAAAAAGATTTTCATTAATCATTATCTTAAATTAAAAATAAAGTAATGCATCCATATGCACTTTTTTATAGGATTCATCTAAACATACAATTATAGCATGATACTTACATATTTGGCATATTATATTGATGGGGGCTGATCCATAGCTAACGTTATAAATTGATCTCCTGTCCGCGGTTTAATATGGTGGATTCCGCAGTCTAATTATGCAGACGGGAAATATATCCAAAATACTCATTAAACTGCGGATGCTAGGAGTGCTTCGACCTTTAAACGACGTCATTTTTGTCTTCCCGTCCATAGTATTAAACTGCGGACGCTGAGTTTATATTTAAACTACGTTTCTTTGCTTTCATTCACTGTTAGCAGTTTAATATTGCAGACACTGAGTCTTATATAATACGATTAAGTATCGCGTTCTTCATAGTTCACAAATGGATATATGATATATATTTTAGCTGCATGCATCTCTAACGGATCTCCAAGAACAAATTTTCTTGCACGATCGACTGTCATATAATCATTTTGTTTCTCTATGATGTACTATTTCTCAATAGCTTTTTGAGATTTTAAAACAAAATCTTTAATCCCCGTACTAGTATTTACAATAGTTTTCCAGCAACAAATTACATATGTCCTCAAATTCTTCAATACTCAAAGACTCAGTACTTTATCGTATTATATAAGACTCAACGTCGATAAAATTAAATTGTGGACGATAATTGAAAGCAAAGCGGCGTCTTTTAAATATAAACTCACCGTCCAAAATTTAATACAGGAAGACAAAAATGACGTCGTTTAAAGGTCGAAGCATTCCTAGCGTTCGTAGTTTAATTCTGCGGACAGAGAGGGGTATTTTGGACATTTTTCCCTTTACAGAATTAAACTGTAGAATCCCCCATATTAAAATATGGACAGGAGATTAATTTCACCGTTAAATCTGCGATTGGACGGTCACAATTTGTTGTAAGGATAAACCTAAATTTACAATGTTGGCTATGGATCAGTCCCCTTATATTGAAACATGTATATATGTATATATATTGATTTGTAGTTCCACAACTTGATGATATGATCAATTATATTCATGCAAGGTTCATAAGAATGTATAATCAATAAATAAACTTGTTGAGTACTAATGTAAATTGATACAAGATAAAATAGATTAGTATGACCCCATGTCAAAGTAAATCAAAAAAGAAAAAAATGTACTTTAAAAGTTGAGTTTCATCATATAAAAAGAATTTGTTGAAATAACAATCATATGCGATGCATAAACCCAAAAATATTATACAAGTGTATACATAATAAACCGTTTTGAACCATTATTTAACAACAAAATCATGATCAATTAATTTAGATTATGTTCCATCAGAGGTGAATTAAAAGGATAACTGATAGGCACTAAGTGTACCTATTTTCAATGTTTAAAATGTAAAACTTTTTTCTTTTGAATGTTCAACTTTAGTGATCTTTCGATTGAGATTTGGATGTTCATTTGTCAACCAAATTTCATGATTCTTGAGCCAATAGACTCTTTGAGAACCCTATAATCAAACATTACCAAAATTACAGATAATGGTTGAATGAATTCTTTCAAATTTCATATAAACCTTAAAGAACTCATTGAAAACTCTAATTCAGACCATTGCGACCAAAAAGTTAAAATTCTCCACACTCGATCAACTATACGAGGCAATTAAATATCCGTTGGAAAGCTAAAGTCCTAAGCTACAATACCATCCAAACCTCATCAAAATCTGATATGTATTCTTCAAGTTATAGCAATTTCAATTGAGGTGAAAAACACATTCTAACCAGCTTGGCAAGTCCTCCAGCCCTTTCCCTTCAAAGGAGAATTATAAGCCGTAGATAAGGCTTAAATCTAAAGGCCCACCTTCAAAAATTTCAAAAACAACACCGATCTGTGTCTGACCCATCTCAACCAATCAGCGCTCAGCTTGAGCTCTAAGCTCCTCTACTGGTAGATACCTATTTAAACCGCCCACCAACTGTCACCGGATCATAGAAACACTCTTTTCTCTCCATCTCCTAAATTCTAAATTATAAATTCTCTTCCTGTTTTGGTTCGGAATCCATGGCCGCTGTTGAGGAATCAATTCTTCCTACGGAAGGAGCTGAAGATTCCATCCCTACTCCGGCGACCGAGTCGCCGGAAGAAAAGTCGGCGGCGGAAGATGCCTCGAAGCCAAAGAAAGGCAAAGCTACCAAAGAGTCTAAACCGAAGAAATCTGCTGCTCCGAAGAAGCCCAAATCCGCTCCTACTCATCCTTCTTACCTTGAGGTATTCATTTCTATCTGTATATGTATTTACATTTAATTTTTCATTGTATTTACATTTAATTTTTCATTTCTAATTTGTTTGATGTGATTTCGAATTTAGATCTGATAAATTTTTGGTTTTTGATATTGTGAAACCCTAGATGATAACAGATGCAATCACGACTCTGAAGGACAGGAATGGGTCTAGTCAATTTGCAATACAGAAGTTTATTGAAGAGAAGCAAAAGCAGCTTTCAGGAGCCTTCAGAAAATTGCTCTTATTCCATCTGAAGAAGCTTACAGCAGCGGGCAAGCTCGTGAAGATTAAGAACTCATACAAGCTCCCTTCGACCCGATCCACAGCCCCGGCGAAGAAGAAGCCTGCTCCGTCTAAGGCCAAGCCAGTAGCTGCCTCCAAGCCGGCTAAAACAGCCCCTGTGAAGAAAGCAAAGCCAGCTACCAAGGAAAAGCCTGCTGCTAAGGCAAAACCGGTTGTGAAGGCCAAGCTGGCTGCTAAACCCAAGGCTAAGCCAGTTGCAAAGGCTAAGCCCGCTGCTAAACCCAAGGCAAAATCTGTGTCCCTGCCGGTGGCTAAGCCAAAGCCGAAGGCAGCTGCTAAGCCTAAACCCGAGGCTAAAACTAAGCCTAAGACTAAACCGGCGGCCAGGCCGGCTAAGGTAGCTCGGACATCGACAAGAACAACGCCGGGGAAGAAGGCAACGGTCAAACCTGCGTCAGTGCCAGTGAAGAAAGCTCCGGCTAAGAAAGCGCCGGCTAAGAAGACTAAGTCTGTGAAAACGCCGGTGAAGAGGACCTCGTCAAGGAAGAAGTGAAGTAAAGATAGTAGTCTGTTTGTGTAGGAGAAAGGGTAGAGCAACCTACTACTGAAGGCATGAAATTAATAAGTTTTTATCTGGCTAGTTGTATAGATCTGAGTTTCAATTGGTTAAAAGATTATTGTGATAACTACATGTTTCTTGTTCTAGATTATTTTAACTTCATTATGATTTTCTCAATTGAATCTGCGTATTAGAGTTACTTCCATCTTTAAATTGGTGGGAGTATAGTTTTTTATGTAATGTGATTCCTATCATTTCTTCTGCTATGAACTAATACAAGGTCAGTATTGCTATTATGAGAGTGCTACACGGTGTGCAAGCAGTGAATGTTAATCAAGTATTACTATATTCATAATTTGGTTCTTAAAAAATTTAGGCTTACAATATATTACAAGTGCTTAATTTGATACCCTGCTTCTATTTATATACAGATCAGAACCTAGACACCCGATTCTCTGAGCCCCCCCCTTTAAGAAATTCTGTGAACTTGCTCTAAAGGCCAGAGTCAGATGCTTAAGGAATGCCATTCA
This sequence comes from Panax quinquefolius, assembly GCA_020205615.1. Lineage (NCBI taxonomy): Eukaryota > Viridiplantae > Streptophyta > Magnoliopsida > Apiales > Araliaceae > Panax > Panax quinquefolius. Next base: position 103,330,615 of record CM035157.1, read on the forward strand.
AAATAATCTTATACTTCTGGCTCTGATGGAAAATGAAATAATCCCACCCCTTAAAGCCCCTCTCTGACAACAATGGAAATGAAATAATCCTACACTTGCTGTGATGGGTTGTCACTGCAATCTTTGAAAGTTTATGGTCGGTTGTATAAATTTTTGTGAAGATAAGAGCTAATATTGTGCACCAAGAGAATGCTGCTGGTAGTTCCAAATTTGTGATTATTAGAGTTAATATTGTGCAGCAAGAAAATGCCACTAGTTAGTCTGTATACTACAACAAATCGTGAGAGAATGAGGTTTACATTGAAGTCATTTTGAAATCTAAGTGCAGTTTTGTTTTATTGCCAAGGAACTATTACCCTTGTGATATCTAATTAACTTGATTTTCCTCATAGTACATCATTCTGGCACATACATATGATTATATGAGAACTGAGGGTTTGTTCAACCATGACTTGTTATCGAATGTCAAATATAATATAAGGTATACAGTACATGTAATCAAGATTATGCTGATAATTTTACCGCAGCTAAATCCGTTTTCAACATATTGTCATATCGCTTGACTGCTATACTATAATGTTCCTGCCTTAGACTTCTATGAATCTTTTGGTTTTGCCATCTGCACAGGTTACATATTTAGTAGAAGAAATATTATATAATATATTTGCTGAGTGTGTTTTATAACTACGAATTGAGTATTTTTTACTTGATGAGATTGTGAGTCGGCTATTTTCTGTTCCTTTTTATGTGTTTTGTAGGTTTTTGTGAAAAAAAAGGAAGTGGAAGTGAAATGGTTGCATTTTAGTCGAAGTGAAGTTGAGTAGTCAGTAGCAGGACAATGCAACAAATTGGCTCGGCATGCGGTAGATTAGTGCGCTGCGACAATCAGCAAAGTAGTGCGGGCAGGCACGCATTGGTGCAGCAAATCGCTGGTGCGCACGGGCATTGCCGACTTGGGGCATGTTGGCGCGGATGGCAGCAGATTCGGGTGCACGTGGGCAGAGGAAGGCCAGCGCCGAAACGCTAGTTATTGGTGCCGCAGTGCTGGAGAATCAGAGAGTCAGCATCGCAACGCTGGGTGTTGGGCACCGCGGCGCTGATGTGCTGGGATGGCTGGTCGAGTTCTGTTGCTGTCCTATCTAACTTAGTATGCTTTACGTGCTGAGTTTGATTTGGAATATGCGTCTATGAGCAACATGGGAGGCCTATAAATACACTTGATGACTGATATACAGAGATCATGGAGACAATGATTTGCTCATCAGATTTTCAAGGATCTTGAAGGAGCGTGAAGGAGAGCGAAGATCAAAGGCAGAATTTTAAAGTTCTAGAGTTGCTGATGAATGAATTTTAAAGTTTTTTTGAGCTTAATCTTTTGTTTGGTTTTTAAGTGTTATGTGTCCATTTTATACATTTTATGTTATTTGTAGGCTATGACACGACATTGGCATGAAGAAACAAGGAAAAACAATTCATACATCTTTTGAACTAAAATATGCAAGCAAATGCAAGAAGGGAAGATTGCAAAGCTTTTAATACCAATTTGGATGCATGTTCTTGGCTTGGAACTTGGATTTTATTGTAGATCTACTTCTTAACTTTCTAGAACATCTTGAATCGTCCCAATTGGAGTTTGGATGCGAGAGTTATGGCCTTTTTATCAACAAAGATCAAAATTCGGAGTTGTCATGCTCGCCATTTACATAGCATCTAATTCAAGCCCGATTTCGATCCTTATCCAATTCGTATCTCTCAATTCTCAATGAATGAAAGTTGTAGATCTCGTCAATATCTTCGATTTGATAGGTGGCAAGCCCTGTAACTCCTAGCGGATCAAAAGTTATACTTGTTTTACCAAAGGACGTTGTAGTAGAAAATTGATTGGCGCGGGGCGCGCTAGAAATGAACTAAGAGCGGCACGGGGCGCGCCAGACTATCAAATTTTTGGCAATTGTAGTGCGGGGCGTGCCCAAATTGGCCTAGGAGCAGCGCTGGGCGCGCCGGACAGCGGGGAAAGAGCTGATTTGGGTGTTATGTTGTCCAATTTGAGCTAGAATAGGATTGTTTGTTGCCTATCTTGCTAGAGTTTCCATTAGGATTATAAATACTTGATTATAACTTGGATTTGAGAGACTTCTTATATACTTTTGACTTGATATTCATTGAGAGCCACCTTGTGGAGACTTGGAGATTATATTGGAGAACATTGAAGGTAGAGATTGAAGCTTGGAGATCAAAGATTCCTGGACAGAGTTTTTCTTCTTCTCTTAACTTCATTATCTGTACTTATGATGCTATTTAATTTTGATCTTCTTGTTTCTATTATGATGATGAACTAAATTCTTAATTAGGGATACAATAGAACCTTTTGCAATTCAATAATTCAATAATTATTATTTTCACTTGTTGATCCTATTGAGTTGATTATTATATTTTGTGCTTAATCTATTAATTGCTTAGTTAGCAATTAATTTGATATCTTTGATGGAATTGAAAGAGGAAATCATAGATTAGTCTGAATATAATAACGCATAAATTTGTTGATTCTTCTTAAGGATAACATAATAGTGTATAAGACGAAAGTACTTGTACGACATACATAATTGTGTTAGGAGTTTGCGCTTAATGAATCTGTTCTAAGTGTTTTGCACGAAAGTAGCAAAATAACTGAAATAAGTCTTTTTATTAATCATTGACAGATGTTAATAAATTGATAGGCAATCCTAGTTGGCAATTCATTGGATTAAATAAGTGAAAATAAACTTTGATAGTTATTATTGAGCAATTGGGGAAATTGTATTCCTATGCCTTAATCATCTGGTGATCAATAATTGATAGTTAATTTAGTATTTTTTTTTATTTGTTCTTAATTAAAATAATTTTCACAAAATAATTGGAGTGTCGGTTTAAGTGAATTTGAAGGGTTCGACAACCTTTCTTATCACTTTATTACTTGATTGACCGTGTGCACTTGCGCGCATTTGTTATTATATTAAATCGGACAACAAGTTTTTGGCGTCGTTGCCGGGGAACGGTTCTAATAATTATTTTGTTATTAGTTTTTATCAATTTAGTTTACTTAAACAATTTTTTACTTTCTTTTTGTTTTAATTTTTTTTTCCTTTACGAGGTACATCATGGCTAACTATAATTATCAATGGCCTTATATGAGAATGTCTCAACCAAGCGACAGTGATATATGAACTCGATGAGTTGTCAGCACAGATGGAGACATTTACAGTGATTTGTGATTATTGTTGTAAGACCCTAACTTTTATGAATAAAAATTTAATTTTCTCTAAATATCATTTTGAGTACTAAGGTGTGGATTTGATATAATGTTATAGTTGTGGGTAATATTTACAAATTTTGCAAAGTAAGCAAGTTGTCATAAAATAATCGCTTGGTCGGGGAATATTCGTTTTATCAGGGAATATTCGTACGACGACACAATCATTGGTGGACCCCACAATGAAATTACTGTTGAATTTAAAAAGCATCAGAAATAACCTTTTTATAAAATAACGGCAAGGTTTTTACCGTTAACTATTGAAATACCCGGTGATAAAAGTACAGTAATACGCGTGGTTGCACAGTAGCACACGATATTGTATAATATGTTTGATTATTGATGCTTACGTGAGAAGTCACTTAGTTTTATTCAATTATTGCAACAGTAGTTGATGCATAGTATCTCATATTATTGATTCAATTATTGTCACAGTATCATCTGTATAATATTTTATATTATTAAATCAATAATTGAGACAAAAAGGTAATCATATTATTATTTGCATTATTGACAATGTCTGAAAAGTTTTGTCGAGGAAAAGGGTTTGGTCACCTAATTACGCGCTAATAAGGAGAAGTCATTATCGGAAAGCCCCCTCTTTCCTGGGAATGATCTGGTTGTTAATATTATGAGTTATATATTAAGGATGAATAAATGTTATTAAAAATGTGTTTATTGAAGACAAGTGATTTAATATAAATAAAGGGGTTTGTTATGAAGTATTTGTTGTAAATTTAACTTATTATATGGACCCCCACTTACTCATTTTTCAAAATCGTCCGTAGAAAGTTATCTCAGTTAATACTTATATATATATTATAAGTTTTGTTTTTATTATTATTATAATAGTAATAAAACAAGAAACTTTTTATATAAAATAGAATTCTTTTTATAAAGGTATTCATTTTATTAAATTATAAATAGAATATATTATATTTTATATAAAGTTTTCGTTTTATTAGAATATTTTATTGCATAGTGCTGCATAATAATGAATAGTAAAAATTAGAAAATCGCGCCGACCGTCGCCCGTGATTTTTTTTCTTCCTGTTCACCAGTGAAATTTCAAATAGTGTTCTGCCATTCTCCTATAAATAGGATGCTTAGTTTATAAATGAAAATCACATCAGAATCATAGAATTCTTCTTCTATAATATTGAGCGTATTTCTATTAAGTTTAAGGAAGCTTTGAGTGTAGAAAATAGTACAAGTTTTCTTCAAGAATATCCCCGCTATACTAGTCAGAAATACTCTCCTTTTAAGGTAAGAGATATTATTTTTGTTCAATATTCGTAAGAAATAATATTTTCTTCCATACTCTATAGTATGCAAGTAATATTATTTTATTTCATATTCCTAATTCTACACTTATGTTCATAAGTATTGCTTCTATACTCCTTGAAATTAGTAGAATATCCTTGAAATTTGCGCTTCATCTAGTATCGTTTTACTGAAATATTTTTTTGAACATTCTTGTTAAATTTTAATCTTTTCGTGTCGGAGTACTATTTATGGATACTATTCATACATACGATACTATTCATACATACGATACTATTCATACGGTACTATTCATACATACGGTACTATTCACGAGGTACTATTCACGGGATACTATTCACTCAGGTACTATTCATCCGTGGTACTATTCACGACAAAAAAATTGATTTCTTTTCTGTCCAAATTATTTTTGATACATGAATATTATTCTTAAAATTTTACTCCACAAAGCATTTATCATGTTGACAATTTGGACATTCTCGAACTCTGGATAAAATGAATTATAAATGTAACGCCCCGGAAAATCGAACAATTGTAAATACTTTTAATAATGAATAAAATAATATTATTTATTATTATTACGTGTTGATAAGATGAATGTCGTTCTATAACCTAGAAACGTCAGAATGTCGTAGTATTTTAACTACGTGGGAGAATTAAAGTGTTTGAATTTCTAAGACGAAAATAAAAGCTTTCCGAGAAATTTTTCGAAAAACACTATTCATCGATTTCTGCTCGGAAATTATTTTTGAACTTCCGAGAAATACGTAACGTTATAATATCAATGTGATATGGATTATGTAATAATAACCTAAGTATGGAAAACGTAATATTTCGCATGCGGACTTAATTTAGGAAAGTTAGATTTATTAAGCGTTAAAGGAAGAAAGTTGTGATCGTATAATGTGTATATAATGTATGAAGTAATGAATGCAAGTATAATACGACGTATTGTACTATTATGTATGAAGAATGAGATAACGTATATTATTAATTAATATACGAGCTAGCATACGAAGATTATACGTGGTGTAATATATGTTAAGTTGTTAATTAAATGTAATGGACTTGTAGGATTATTAACCTAATAGTATAAGTCCAATATAATGTGACAATCAAGCCCAAGTGTTTGAGAAGTCATAAGTCCAAACTATGGTAGCACAAGCCCAACAAGAAAGTAGTTAGATTAATTAACAATGTAATACTCGAAAAAAAAAACATATTAATTGGACTTTGTCATTTATTTTGGGTCAAACTAGTTATTTAATTTGCGCGGGCTAATAAATATTAATAAAAGATGGGTAAATTAATTTAGTACAATTTGAGCCTTAAAAATTTATTTTGGTTTAATTTAATTAATTGTGGGTAATATTAATTTTATTATAATTAGGAGAATTAGTAAGATATATAATAAATAAATAATAAATAAAACCTAATCCTACCTTCCTATACGAATCAGAGTAAAAAAAAAGGGGTAGCAACTAAGAGAACGGAACAAGAGCCGCGAGAGATCAACCCATATTCAATTGCTAAGAAATTTTCGGTAAGTGATGATAGTCATGATAGTTTATATATATAGATATATGGAGTTTAGGCTGCTTTATATATGTAGAGTTTGATTGCAGGATTGTTGGTTTTTTTTATATGAAGTAAAATGAGTACTTTGTTTAATAGATATTCTATTTTGCAATATATAGATCTCTTGTGTATCAAGTACTGATATCTTTTTTTTGTACTAATATTTATATGAATTGATGAGTGCCTTTTTCCTTAAAAAAACACGTTAGTGGTATGAAGGCTTATGTACTGTTGTATTAGAGTAAGAATTATATATATATACATCAAGTTGATTAATTTCCTGGCATGATTCGGTTATTTCATTTATATATATATAAATGTTTTATGGTGCAAAACTGCAACACTGCCTGCAGTGTTGATTATTTTCATTATTTGTTTTATATATATATATATATTATATTTTAATAATATTTGGCTATGAATTGTATCTGAGTTAATAAATAAATTGAAGTTATATTATTAATTTGAATTAATTAATTTAAAGCATAGTTATAAATTTTTTTAATAATAAATTTAATAGTATTATGTTATTAGTGATTGGATTGTAATAAAATCTTATTAAATTATTTAAATTGAACGGAAAGAATTTAAAGAGTTATATTTGGAATATAAATTTTGGAGTATTAATAATTGATTAAAGGCATATTAAATAGATTATGAATTATTTTGGGAATTATTAGTTTGGATTATTTTAAATTTGAGGTGAATATGTTTAGGTTGTGAATAACATTTCGTATTTAATATCGTTGGCATTTGAGGGAGTCTAACGGGTGATATTTGGCTTCGGTGAATTATTTTGGTACTATATAAAGGTACAGATTCCGTACTCTTTCAGTGATACTTTTGTTAAATTTGATTTGTTCGTTTTGTTCCTCATTTTGAATTTCTGCTATTATTTCACATAATTGTTTCTTGTGAAATTGATATATTTGTTTCATTTTGGAGTTGACACATTGGACTCGTACTTGTACTCTTTGAATCAGGTTATCATGTATAGTATTTATTTTGAGAATTGTAGAGCGGTACATGTTGCTACCTTCTTTTTGAGACCTTGTGACTACAATTTGATTTGGTTCAACATGTACATATAGAACCCTTTTGTTGGTATTATGTCGCATGTGTTGTGACATGGTATTTTTGTTAGAATATATCTTGTAGAGTATATACGAGCTATAACCACTGTGGGGGTACCATTGTGACGCGTGTCGTCTTAGCATGAGAGACATGACACTTTCCGTGGCGGTGTGATTAGTCCACAGCGTCTCCGTTTGGGCTCCGGAGGTATTGGGCCGTTTGGTGTTTTGTTGTGGGAGGCGTATGGGTTAACCCTAGTTTTCTGTTCTGCGAATTGGTGATGTTGTGCCAAACACACTATTCGATTTGCATACATTTGGATTCGCGGTCCAATGTGTGATTTGCCTGTGTGGCATTATTTTGGTTGCCTTTGTGGCATCATTTGATTTGCCTGTGTGGCATTAGTTTGACTTGCACGTGTGGCGATGTGTATTCTGAGCTCATTCAGTATGAAATAACACTCAACCATTTGATTCAGCCTATTATCTCATTGTATTGGTTTTGTTTGTTTCTGTTCAGTTTAATTCATTGAGTTAGTTACTTCAGTTCGTTATTTCTTTACTCTTCTGTTGATTTAGACATATTCCATTCAGATATTTGGAGATTATATTTTTGTTAGTATTTACACTTGAGGCTTTGTTCAGTATTTTGTCTCAGTTGTTTTCGTATATTAGTTGTATATCTTTTGTATATTTGTATCCGTACTGGGCAATTGGCTTATTCTGTGTTTTTCTTCTGGCAGGTTTGCATGGGTGATTCAGGGCTAGGGTGATGAGAGAGTTGCCTTTGACCATCTAGGTTGTTTTGATTTTAAGTTTTGATTATTTTGACTCTGTTTGGAGAATTACACTTAGTACTTTATTAATGGATCACCACTATTAATATTTTGAGGTTGTTAGTGCTCTGTTTATTTATTTAAAGGTTTGTTGTGCTTTGCACGTGACCTCCCTTTCCTTTTCGGGAAGGGGGTGTTACAGAGATGGTATCAAAGCTTAGGTTCTTTCTTGTAGAAAACCTATTTAGGTTTGACCTGTGAGTTGTGGGTAGACCATTGGGTAGACTTAGGAGTTTGATTCAATTTTTTTCTTTGTTTGGTTGGTCTCTATTTTGACCAATTGTCGATTTGTTGTTGATTTGAGGAAAGTGGAATAATTTGTTAATGTGATTGAGCAATGATATTAGTTAAGAATTGTGATTTAATCATTGAGGTAAATAAAGTTATACTTTGTACGGATAAGAAGTGATCTTATATGAGATGTGATTATGATGTGAGTATTTGTATCGACGAGTATTTGATTTTGGAAAATTATTTTTAGAGTTGTTTTTTTTTTGTGACAATTATTATTATCGTTGAATTGAGGGCTTGATTTGAGTTAGGTTTTGATCTATGTTAAGCTTGTGGATAATTTGAGGTTTGTGTAGTGATGGCATATTATGATAAAGTAAAAAAAAAAGTATAGAGGAGTTCTTGTAATTTGAGTTGTTGATATTCGAGGTAATTAGATTTATCATTTGGAGATAATGATCAATTTTCTGGCTATTTTCTAGTAGGATATTGGAGTTATGTTCTATGGACTTTCTTTGTGATAGTACATGGAGACATTGAAATTTATTGGATTAAGGTTTGCAATAAGGGATGATTGATTTATTATATGATTAGATAGTAAGTGATGAAATTCAATTGATTATGAGAGATCTTGAATGGTTGTAGTTTGCTTATGTAGATGGTAGAATATGTGACTTGGAGTTTGATATAGTGATAAAGAGATCTTAGTAGTATATTCTTTGGTGTAATAATATTTAAGAACTAGCTAGTTCAAATTGAGGTTTGAATATTTTGAAGCTCTTGAAGATTTAGGAAAAAGTTGATATAATTTGTTGAGTTGTTTGGTTTATCCGATATCCTTGGAGTTTTGTATGATCGATTTTATGTAAATATTTTGGGTATTCGAATCGTATTTAGACGAAAAGAAAATTGTGTTTTCAAATTATGTTCCGAAGGGTACGTTTACAAGATATTAGCGACGGCCCGTACCAATAGTGGAGCATGTGATTCAATTTGATGCAACGCGAAGAACCTTACCAAGGCTTGACACGGTAGCTGACGAATATTTTACAAGTACATTGATAATTACGTGGACCGATGACTTATTCGCGTTGATCGTTACAAATGGCGGCGCTACGTCTTAACTAAAATTTATGAATAATTATGTAATTTAAATAAAAATATTTTTTTTCTTTGTAAGTTTTTTGAATTCCGAGGATGAAATTATTTTTAAGGGGTGAAAAATATAATAACCCATTTTTTATTAAATATTAATTGATTTTATGTTATATAATTGTATTTAAATTGGAAAAGGTAAATGTTTTTGTTTCTTTTTTTTTCTTCCGTGTTTTGTTTGGAAAATTAAATAGATAATTAAATAACTGATTAAATTAAAATTGAGGAAGATAATTCCTTTTGTTAAAGTCTTGTGAAAAAATCATTCGGAGCGAGAAGCTACTTGGGAGATAGAGGAGTCTATTCGAGCGGAGTATCCACATCTTTTGATAATTAGGTACGTTCATTCTTTTGATTTCGGGGACGAAATCCATTTTAAGGGGTAGGTGATGTAATACCCAGAAAAAAAAATATATTAATTGGACTTTGTCATTTATTTTGGGTCAAACTAGTTATTTAATTTGCGCGGGCTAATAAATATTAATAGAAGATGGGTAAATTAATTTAGTACAATTTGGGCCTTAAAAATTTATTTGGGTTTAATTTAATTAATTGTGGGTAATATTAATTTTATTATAATTAGGAGAATTAGTAAGATATATAATAAATAAATAATAAATAAAACCTAATCCTACCTTCCTATACGAATCAGAGTAAAAAAAAAAGGGGTAGCGACTAAGAGAACGGAACAAGAGCCACGAGAGATCAACCCATATTCAATTGCTAAGAAATTTTCGGTAAGTGATGACAGTCATGATAGTTTATAGATATAGATATATGGAGTTTGGGCTGCTTTATATATGTAGAGTTTGATTGCAGGATTGTTGGTTTTTTTTATATGAAGTAAAATGAGTACTTTGTTTAATAGATATTCTATTTTGCAATATATAGATCTCTTGTGTATCAAGTACTGATATCTTTTTTTTGTACTAATATTTATATGAATTGATGAGTGCCTTTTTCCTTTAAAAAAAACACGTTAGTGGTATGAAGGCTTATGTACTGTTGTATTAGAGTAAGAATTATATATATATACATCAAGTTGATTAATTTTCTGGCATGATTCAGTTATTTCATTTATATATATATAAATGTTTTTATGGGTGCAAGCCTGCAACACTGCTGCAGGTGTTGATTATTTTCATTATTTGTTTATATATATATATATATATATATTATATTTTAATAATATTTGGCTATGAATTGTATACGGAGTTAATAAATAAATTGAAGTTATATTATTAATTTGAATTAATTAATTTTGCCGACATAGTTATAAAATTTTTAATAATAAATTTAATAGTATTATGTTATTAGTGATTGGATTGTAATAAAATCTTATTAAATTATTTAAATTAAACGGAAAGAATTTAAAGAGTTATATTTGGAATATAAATTTTGGAGTATTAATAATTGATTAAAGGCATATTAAATAGATTATGAATTATTTTGGGAATTATTAGTTTGGATTATTTTAAATTTGAGGTGAATATGTTTAGGTTGTGAATAACGTTTCGTATTTGATATCGTTGGCATTTGAGGGAGTCTAACGGGTGATATTTGGCTTCAGTGAATTATTTTGGTACTATATAAAGGTACGGATTCCGTACTCTTTCAGCGATACTTTTGTTAAATTTAATTTGTTCGTTTTGTTCCTCGTTTTGAATTTCTGCTATTATTTCACATAATTGTTTCTTGTGAAATTGATATATTTGTTTCATTTTGGAGTTGACACATTGGACTCGTACTTGTACTCTTTGAATCAGGTTAGCATGTATAGTATTTATTTTGAGAATTGTAGAGCGGTACATGTTGCTACCTTCTTTTTGAGACCTTGTGACTATAATTTGATTTGGTTCAACATTACATATAGAACCCTTTTGTTGGTATTATGTCGCATGTGTTGTGACATGGTATTTTTGTTAGAATATATACTGTAGAGTATACCTGAGCTATAACCACCTGTGGGGGTACCACAGGCATGTCGTCTTGGCACGAGAGACATGACACTTTCCGTGGCGGTGTGATTAGTCCACGGCGTCTCTGTTTGGGCTCCGGAGGTAGTGGGCCATTTGGTGTTTTGTTGTGGGAGGCGTATGGGTTCACCCTAGTTTTCTGTTTTGCGAATTGGTGATGTTGTGCCAAACACACTATTCGATTTGCATACATTTGGATTCGCAGTCCAATGTGTGATTTGCCTGTGTGGCATTATTTTGGTTGCCTTTGTGGCATCATTTGATTTGCCTGTGTGGCATTAGTTTGACTTGCCTGTGTGGCAATGTGTATTTCTGAGCTCATTCGGTATGAAATAACACCCAACCATTTGATTCAGCCTATTATCTCATTGTATTGGTTTTGTTTGTTTCTGTTTAGTTTAATTCATTGAGTTAGTTACTTCAGTTCGTTATTTCTTTACTCTTCTGTTAATTCAGACATATTCCATTCAGATATTTGGAGATTATATTTTTGTTAGTATTTACACTTGAGGCTTTGTTTAGTATTTTGTCTCAGTTGTTTTCGTATATCAGTTGTATATCTTTTGTATATCTGTATCCGTACTGGGCAATTGGCTCATTCTATGTTTTTCTTCCTGCAGGTTTGCAGGGGTGATTCAGGGCTAGGGTGATGAGAGAGTTGCCTTTGACCATCTAGGTTGTTTCGATTTTAAGTTTTGATTATTTTGACTCTATTTGGAGAATTGTACTTAGTACTTTATTAATGGATCACCACTATAATATTTTGAGGTTGTTAGTGCTCTGTTTATTTATTTAAAGGTTTGTTGTGCTTTGCACGTGACCTCCTTTCCTTTTCGGGAAGGGGGTGTTACAAACAAAGCCCAATGAGAAGCCATGATCCATGGGGCAAACCAAGGGTGAAATGGGTAGACTTGATGGGCAAACATTTTGATTGGTGCCCAAGTGTTGTGATGAGAAAGAAAGGGAAGTGGCTAGCAAGTTAACTTAGTTGTAAGGTAATGAATAGTAAGGAGGTGGAATAAGGAGGTGGATTAAAGGAGGTGGGATGTTTAAAGTCCATTTTACCCTAACCTTAAGTTGCCTATAAATAGAGAAGCCTCATTTCATTTGTTGGTTGTTCAAATTTCATCCAACTCCTCTCAAGATAAGCTACTTATTTGGTAGAGAGAATAAGTCACTTAAGCACTTATAAGCCACTTCAACCTTTGTTAGATTTTCTAAAGTGAATTGTAGTCATAGTCTTCAAGGGTAAGACTCATATCTATTATATCTTTATCTCTTCTATGATAGGATTGATAGAGAAGTGGGATTGGTTGTTAAGAACATGTAATAAGTTAATAAGGAATGAACTTAAGCCGAATAAGTTGGTTAAGCAACTTGAACATTAATAAGTTGTTAGAATAATGAAGAACTTATCATATGTTTGTCATATGATGATTAGTATGTTGAATATAACATAAGAATATTGGTTAATATACTTAAGTTCATAATAAGGCATAAGCATGAGAAATTATAGTTCATAAGTTATATAAGTCATTGACATATGAGAATAAGTCAAAACCTACTTTGTCTATAAGTTGGTTTAATAAGTAACTTGTAATGATCCTTTGTTGATTAAAATCCATTTAGAATCATTAAGAATGAAGTTTTTCCGGAATTCACACGATTGGATGATAATCGTCGAATTCTTGAAATTCTCGGAATGGAAGTTATATTTTGAGTTTGAAGTCGGAAACGTTGGTTTTCGATGGACACAAGTCATATTTGGCATTATAGAGTTGCGGACTCGAAAATGACCGGATTTCGACTTAGAACGAAGAAACAAGCGTTGAACGTTCACGAACGTTTATCGTTTTCGTTAAAAATGAACTAATAGGTGAAATTTTAGCAAACAAAGTCAAATAGATAAAATTCTTGCATGAATGCATAGAGTATGTAATTTGTAAACCGTAGGCTTTTGAACGAGCCAATTCGGACTTATAACGAAGAAGTTATGCGTCCGGGAGTTTCGTGAAATTTTCAAAATTTTGCAAACTATTCGAGGCCTGAGTGCTGCAGGCATGGCTGACTCACGATTTCTTAAAGCTCATGGCCAGAAGCGCGAGGTTGGAACCGTACATATTGCTAACTCACACTGCATGGATGAGATGCGAGAGTTAAGTGGCACCTTGCTGGCGCTTGATTCTAGAATTTTGATGGACAAGAATGTTTACAAGTATAGAATGAAAGAGAACTCTTTGGTAATGAACTAAGGTGTTAATATAACATTGTTAAGACATTGTAAGACACTAATATATGTTTATTAAGAGTTAATAAACAATTGAAAGCGAACGAATTATGAATGTCGTAATGAAAGCCGGAAACCCATAATAGTAGATCTAAGTCAGGATTTACATTGAGATGACGGGTAAGATATAATAGTATTCATACTTGATTATGTATGACCTAATGTGGTACATTATATGATCATGTGTTGTAGAAACGTAGAAACTTAAAGTGTACAAGTGTTAAACAGTAAGCAGACGCTAAAGGCAATTATTCTAACCCTTGTTTCAGTTCAGTCTGAACAAGTTTTGCAATTCATGTATTCTTTCGCATGAAGTCTTGAATGACGAAGTCTTAAGCCAATTCTTTCAGCTAGACTTATATTATGATTCTGTCAAGCATGATTTATAGTTACCGAGTTATATTGGTATGGTTTTCAATCGAAGACCAAGTATGCTAAAATGTTTTTATCGTTTAACGACAGGCATGGGAGGTTGCCAGAACTTAAACGTATACACGTTTAATGAATGTAGTGTTGATCAACATTGAGTACTATGAGTTGATCACTCAGACGTGCTCGTAAGATATGCCGGACTTACGAACTTAGTGCCGGGTTGTCCTTTTCAAAAGAACTTATGAATGCTCTTAGTCTTGAGCCGTAATTGATATTGTTAGGTTTGTAATATTCATGTGCGCAATCAAATTGCAAAATTAAGCGGAAGCGAGTAAAAATCAGAGTTTTAAAAATTTACAAACCATAAACCCGGATCACCCTTTATGCACAATTATTAATTAAACGAAAAGATAAAGAATAAAATCATACCCTTGAAGATCAAGCTTCCTCAGGTACAAGTTCACCTCTAATCCTTTTCGCGTTCAACTTGAATCCACCGGGTTTGGTTCCTTCCTTTGATCAACGTTAGCCACCCATGTGTTTGGCCTCTAGAGGTGATCCACCAAGGAAGAAGAAAATTCAAGAAGAAGGGTGGTTGACTAAACCCTAGTTTTTCTATCTCTATAGAAAAGGTGTACTCTCCCAACAAATTGGAATTATTACGTATGTTGAAAAATCAACAACCCCCCACCTATAATAAGACTCCTCTTATTTATAAATGTGGGCAACCCACCTTAACAATTAAGGAATTGGGTTTTATTTAATTAATTAAATTCTTTTAATTAATTTAGCTCCCTAATCTTATTAGGGATAATTAATTAAACTCCTTTAACTAATTTTCCTTCCTAATCCAATTAGGAATAAATGAGAGTACTTATATTAAATTAATTCCTAAACTCTTTTAGAAATTAAAATAATAATAATTGTAATAATATTAATAAGACTCCTCTTATTAATTTATATTTAATATTTCTAAAATATTAAATAATAATATTAAGCTATTTAATTTATTCTATCACCATAGATTAAATTAAATATACATAACATATATTATTACGATTATGCCATTAACTTCTTAAATAATTATTCTTCCTTTTATGGTGTGACCCTTTAGGTTCTCCATATTAAACCTAGGTTGTGAATAAATCAATTAGAACAATTCTAATCTTATTTAAATAAATAAATTAAACAATTAATTTATTTAAATAAATAATATTTATTCTACAATAGGATAAGCCTCCCTAGCGATCAACGACTTTCCAGATAATATAGATTTCAACATTAATCATAAAAGAACCTTTGAGTAAATAGTTACCGCATAATTCAATCCTTCCACCATACAATGTCCCAATTAAATATAAGACATGGAATCTTTGTCAAGTCTTATTTTATTTAATTATATGTATTTCGACTCTTAAATGCACAACTCCAAATAATGCAAATTAGAAACTCCTTTCTAATTTCATTACGCCTTGCCAAGGACTCTTTGGGTTGTCATTTATCGAATCACATAGGACATTTTTCTTCTTTTATTAGAAGTGGTAGATTCTTTATTGATCATACATTATCTCCATGTACAACTTATTATACCCAAGCATACCCTTTGATATACCCTAAGGGTCTTAAGGAATAAGTCAAAGTATAACTCATCATACACAAGATACTATAATGATCTCAAGTCCAAGGATCACTTGTACTTTACTATCACTACAGAATTCCTATTGACGAAAAATATAAACTCCATTAGGTATTCCATAGCGAGCCAATGCGTCAAAGTGAACTTATTCTCTAATAAGCACCTACATACTTGCTTTAGTGTCTCCACACAAATGATCATGAGATCAATCATCCTCATCCAATGAGCAAGCAACGATGTACCAATCTATCCGGATTCACTAATCCCCAATTTAGTAATCCAATGATTGGGAACTATTTTAGTTTTAAGCTTTCTAAGAATTTAGATCTCATTAGAATGATCATCATCATTATTCTAAAAGCATTGCTTAAAACTATGAGTTTATCACATATTATAAAACAAAGATCATGTAGATAATTAAAAGCCTTTAATAAATTAATACTTTTTATTAATAAATGAATAAGATTGTTACAAAGTATATGCTTTATCATCAAACATGATTGGCTTGTGTGCATACTACTTTCAATCTCCCACTTGCACTAAAGCCAATCGTCCTGGTATCTTATACTCTTCTTCTCTAAGTGACGATTATCCTGCATTGGATAAGCTTTAGTTAATGGATATGTAATGTTGTTCATGAGAGTCCACTATCTCTATAGTGATTTCCCATCTTTCAATGATTCTAATAATCAAATGAAAGTGCCACAACACATGTTTAGATCCAAGATGAGATTTAGGAACTATTCTAGTTCAGAATGAACTTTTAATCCAAACAATCAACTTGCGACTTCATTTATAGCTATATACTTTGTCTTTATTACTAAACCAAAGAACTTTTTGATGTTTGGAACCTTTCCAATTCATCGCACCTTCGTTCAAGGAAACCCTTTACCTTAAAGTGAATTTTTACGTCGTCTTGGTCACCCCGAAAAACTTGAGTCTGTTAAGCCCTCTAGTTTTAATTTAGACCCACCATGAATATGATCACATCCTTAGTGCTTGGGTTAAGCACTTTAAGATATTTTTCATCGACTCATAGTGAACTTCTCCATAATATGATCGATCAACATCGGGTCTCGTACATTTCATTGCATACATGATTGTCACTCATGCGACTCTCTTTTCAGAGTCCTGTGGGGACTATTAAGAGAGATACACTCCATAGCTCATCGACATGAGACATCTCTTGGAGTTTGCCATGCTAAACGACTTTAGCATCAAATGAATATCGTTCCTTGGGTTAAGTCGAGCATCCTTTTAAATCTATCTAAGATTTGTATCCCCAATAATGATACTCTTCCCAAATCATTCATGGAGGATTGTTTAGACAACTTTATCTTTACTGATTGTAGCATTGGTATGTAATTCCTCATCCGTAGTATATCAACATATAATACTAGAAATTTCACGACGACTCCCATCGACCCTTTTGTACACACTAGAAGTCTTACCTCATCGAATGTAACTCGGATCATCATCTTCTATGATGTGTACCTCATCATCATCATCCATGATGAATCCATACCTCTAGGTATCTTGGTACTATTCCGATTTACTGATTGATTTGTGGTATAATAGGTCTATCTACGTGTTCCTCTTATTTGACTTATAGTATTTTGTGGTTCTTGAACCCTTCAAGATCTATTATCCTCCCACTAGCCCCTTTTAATGATAAACACCTTTATCTTAGAAGGCAGTGTGTTTCGTAACAAACACCTTTTGCTAAGCAGGATTATAGAACATATACCCTAAACTTACTTTAGGATGTCCCACAAATCGACACTTGTCAAATCTTGTCCCAAGCTTATCTTTTTGAAACCTTTTCACATAAGTTGGACAACCCCTTATCTTAACATACTTAAGATTAGGAATCCTCCCTGTCCATAACTTTTATGGAGTCTTTAAATGGATTTTGAGGTTACCATTTTCGTAGAGATATGCGACCATTTCTAGGACATTATCCCGTAAGAATTTGGAATGTCGGTAAAATCATTATGGACCGCACTATGTCCAACAAGGTACAATTTTTCATTCAGATACATCAATCAATTATTACGTATCAGGATGTGTCCATTATGAGAAAACCATTTGAGATGATCTAGAAACTTATTGCACAAGTATTTATTCCTTGATCTAATTAAAGAATCTAAATACATTGCCAATTTGTTTCACTTCTGAATTCTTTGAACCTTTCAAATAATTCACACTTGTATTTCAGCAAATACACACATTCAACTCTTTGAATGATCATCTCCTTTTCTTATACTAATTTGTTCAATATGTAAAATTATTTTCATGTAAGTCAAGTATACAAAATTTATTAAGTAATATTCCAGTTCTATACAAAACATTATCATTATAAATAGAACAACAATTGTTCTTAATTATAATACCAAAAATTTTATTGTCCAACAATAAAATGGAAATAATGTTTCTAACAAGAATTGGAATACAATAACAACTTATTGACTTAATAGATTTTTTCAGTATGCATTGCTAAACTATAAGTTTCTATGGCTAATATGGCAACCTTTGCTACATTTCCCACTTACATAGGATTACTTATATTTGTTTAGCTTTCTATACCTTGGTCCTTCATAAATCTATATTTATGATAACCAAAGTCGGTATCCAATACCCAAGTAGAACCTTGACTTAAAGAAAAATTTATTTCAATCATGAACAAAATCGTATATTATAAAAGAAACTTCACTAAGCTTCTTTGGTTAGCCTCGCAAGACGCTTCTCATGAGCTTTCTTTCCCGGTGTCGGGCTTATTAACGGGAAGCAAACTCCTTTGCTATCCGTGATCGCTTTTGCTCTTATTATCCTTTGTTTACGCCTTTCTATTTACCTTCATTGAATCGTTCTTCTTTTCAGAAGATCCTTTGGCCCCTACCAGTAAGACTTGGTCTTTCTTGGTTGGAAAGTGACTCTCAACATTTTTCAATATGTTAAGCAAATCAGCGAGGCTGATATCTAGCTTGTTCATATAAAAAATTCACAACAATTGTGAAAGGAGTCCGGGAGTGAGTGCAAGATCAAATCTTGGCTCAACTCTCCATCTTATCACTTTATTACTTGATTGACCATGTTCACTTGCGCGTATTTGTCATTATATTAAATCGGACAACAAGTTTTTTTTATTTTATTCTACTTTCCTTTAATTTTTGTAATATGAGATGTTATTTTATTTGTGGAGGATGTTCTCTTGTTACGATATAAACTAATTTTTAATTAAGATTGTAATAAAACCCAATGTTTAGTTTAAATTGATTTATTCTCTTTTTAATTGGTGTTGATTATATGCGAATCGTTATCATATTTTATGCTTCATGTGTGATTGTTTGACCAACAATTATTTTGATAATCTATATGAAATTAGAAGATGAATTATAGATGTAGACACTAAAAATTTCGTTGTCCTTGGACTAACCTTTTTGGAGGGTAAAAGCGTATTTTCACTTCAGAGACAACCCCGAAGGAGGGTAGAGGCATCATTTTACCCCGGAGACAACCCCGTGGAGAAATCAAAGTGCACCGATGTGATGCCCCCAAAATAGGTCCACACGACCCATTTTGAGTCGCCAGATATCACTCCATAAAAATCAAATACAAACTTCATTTATACAACTATTGAACTATCGTGCAAAGTACGACAATAGATAAGCTGTGAGTTTCAATAGAAAATCTATGTAACTCTCATGGTGCCTCGACCACAACACCTTACAAAGGTGCTTTACATAAAAGTACAGTCAATAACAATTTTAGAAATTTAAAATCTTTGGGAAATGCTCAAGGAAACCTTCGTACATAGGAGGCCATGAATCTAAGTTATGATAGATATCATATGCCCAGAGAATTATCCTTGGTTGATCCAATAGACCCCAAAGAAAAATGAGAAGATTACAATCATGTTCCTTCCAATGATGAGTCTTCTCTTGACATATAATTATCTCAGTTGTCTCCAAGTGAGAATTATATTTCAAATATACTCCAAGATCATATAGGTAGTGCTCGTAGATATACTCAGAAAGTGGATGTGCACAACCTTGTCTTATGATAACACGAGATTGTATGTCATTAGACATCTTGTATGATAGTGGCAAAACACCCTTCCAAAGTTGGGTTCTCATCAACCTATTGTTGTTCATTAAAATCAATTATTAAGTGACGTATAACATATGACACGCACATCTTAGGTCCTCAATGCAATTATATATTGCATGTCATACCGTTTTATAATGTATTGAGAAACTTCAACAGTTTCGGACCATCTCACTATTTCCCTATTATCCCCGCTCGACCCAGCTACACTTTTATTACTTGAAAGGAATTGTGAAGCAAAAGGGTGAGCACAACTAGCCCAGTAAAGAATATTATGACTAAAGATAATTAAATTATCAATAGCCTTCATCAGTAATAAATCAAAGATTTAGAACATATGGTAGATGATAAAACTTTTCAACCATAGTTGCAGCGGAACGAGCAATCCATTAGAAGAGTCAAATAGACCATCAGGTCTATTATCTCCTCCATGTTAAAAGTCCATCAATAATTTTTTATCCCTGTAACATCAATCAACAATTCCTGTTCACAATCATATGAATAACTCATAATCATAATTGTGATTCTAAATTCCTCTTCGGACCCAGGATGAAGATAATTTTCCTCACCTATCTTCACCTGAAATATCAAAAATCATGGTTATACCAAATCAAATCCTTGTTCATAATCATGCTAATAAATTCATCTTTGCACTACGGGCCAAAGATATTTATTAACAATTCATCTTTGCTCTACATGCCAAAGACATACAACTGTATTATAAAAGAGTCAAGTAGAGCATGATATCTACTATCTTCTACGAATTAAAAGTGTATAATCAATATTTTATCATTTGAGACTCAAATTTTTAATAAATAATCTACATCATCGAATCATCCCTGCACTGCAGCCAAGGATATTCATGTAATCATCAATGGTCATGACTATACCGAATAATCCCTGGTCATAATCACACCAACAACTATCCATCAATGAACTACAGGCCAATGAGGACTTTTACCACATCATTTGTCACATTACGGTCATGACTATACCGAATAATCCCTGGTTATAATCATACCAAGTCCATCTATGCACGTAAGCCAAAGATGACTTTAATCACAATATAAACATGAGAATGATGACAATGATATAAACATTAATCAAACGAAAACAAGGATAAATATTAAAGACTTTAAATTTATCCAAATATTATCAATCACATAATAAATTCATAATCTAATATTGTTAATATCATAACAATATTTTAATCACTTCTTAAACTTATAAACAATTTATTTCATTTGTTTACACTTTACCAAATAATGCATTTAATCATTCAAAAATGCCATACTCATAAGATTTCATCACCAATGATCAAATCCCTCATAAAAAAATATGTATATACCTTATATAGGATTTCCAAGCCATAAAATCCTACTTACCAGTTTTTATACTTCATATAGCATATTTAATTCATATGTTCGTAACTAAACCATTTTCATGAAAAATACCAAATCAGTCCCAAAAGTATTTCTTTTCTGGGATTTAGCAGAATATAGTCCCATAATGAACATATATTTTTCTCAGAATTTTTAAAATTCATTTACTATTTTTCAAATATCAATTTCTAATTAATTCCTTAAGAAATTAGCCACCTCAAGTTTAACTCCAGAATTTCCTAAATCTTGGCTGGATCTTACACATGTTAACGTGATCTTCCGGTTTAAATTTCATGGTCATCGGAGTTATAGAACTCCGGTTATAGCGTTTTTCGTCGGAAAAACCTAAATATTGAAATGGTCACAACTTGCCCATTTTAAGTCGGAATGAGCTCATTTTTGGACAGGAAGTACCTTATACCATATACTTTCATGTCCTAAAAGACCGGATTTTTTCTCATAAATTAAGTGGCCGAAAATGCCCTTTTAAAAATCTTGGCAGTATCTTTTTTGAAATTGGCAGTTTTTGACTCCTTTGCTAAAATCAGTCCACACGAAAATCTACAACACCTTTTCCAGTGATTCCACTTGGATAAGTTACTAAACTCATAGATCTAACTCTAGGACTTGACCACACTAAAAAATTTGAAATATAATAGGAGATATGGTCAATTGAATTGCATATTCCATTTTCACTAAAATCTGATTTTTCAACCCTTTGTGATTTCTAAGAAACTTTCATGTTTTTCACATAATAACCAACATAACTCATTATAACACTTACTAATACTACATATACCCATGATTTTCATCAGTCCAATACTTTTATTATGACTTTCATCATAATCTACGTAAACAGATCATTTCCACAATCTAATAAGGAATGAATACAAAGGATCATTCACCGTGCATGGTAATCCACACAGAGATAGGTTATCCCAATGTAATAATAAAGAATGGAATAATAGAAGGATTCACCATGCATGCGATAGGATCGCATGCATAAAGTTATTCCCAAGAATAATAAATAATGGAACCAGTCCCGGCAGTAAACACACGTATATGATATTCCGGCGAATAATAAATAATGGAACCAGTCCCGCCGAAAAAGCGCACGCATGTGATATTCGATAGAATAATAAAGAACGGAACGTGTCAGCGTAAATTCGCGCACCGACAGGATATTCCAACAGAATAATAAAGAATGGAATAATAGAAGAATTTCACCATGTATGCGGTACTTCGCATAAACAGGTTATTACAACATAATAATAAAGAATGGAATAATAGAAGAATTTCACCATGTATACAGTACTTCGCATAGACAGGTTATTCCAACATAATAATAAGGAATGGAGTAACAGAAGAATTTCACCATGTATACGGTAGTCCACGTATACAGGTTATTCCAACAGAATAATAAGGAATGGAATAACAATTGCTCTCTTCATGAATACAAAAGAACAATACCCCTTACGAGTATAACAAATAATATCCCTTACGAGTACAACAAATAATATCCCCTACCTTAGAATAAAGTTGGATACTGGAATAGAAAGGTAGCTGACTTCTCTTCTTCTTTCTCTCTATAATTTCTCTCTCTAGAGTTTCAGTGGATTCGTAAGAAATAATGAAGGAATGAGCTTCTATTTATAGGAGAATGGACTGAATAGTAACTAATTCATGAACGGTCCAGATTGATTTACTTTTAAATGCACGGTCCATATTAAAACTTAAAGCAACAGTCCATACTGATTCACTATTAAAACTTTAAACCAACGGTCCATACTGATTCATTATTAAAACTTTAAACCAACGGTCCATACTGATTCACTATTAAAACTTTAAACCAGCGATCCATATTGATTCACTATTAAAACTTTAAACCAACGATCCATATTGATATACTATTATAATTTCAACCAACGGTCTGAAAAATTAACACATATCCTCATGGAGTAATATTGTACCCAAAAATGATTTGGACCGAAAAGAAATATATTTTATTCTGGTGAATAGTATCCCGTGAATAGTAACTCATGAATAGTAACTCGTGAATACTAACTCGTGAATAGTAACTTGTGAATAGTAACTCGTGAATAGTAACTCATGAATAGTAACTCATGAATAGTAACTCATAAATAGTACTCAGACACAAAAAGTGTCCTGAATACCCGATTGAACAATATAACTCTAGACATCAATTATCATCGCGATAGATGTCGATTTCTACTAACACAAATAATCCCAACACAATGAAACTATCAAATTCATCTTTAATCAACACGAGCTTATTCATCATTAATATTATAACTCACAATATTTAACAACCAGGTTGTTCCCAAGAAAGAGGGGGCTTTCCAACAAGGATTTCTCTCTATTGGCGCGCAATTAGGTGACCAAACCTCTCCTTGACAGAACTTCTAGACATTGTAAATACTGTAATTTAATAATATGTATTGATTTAATAATATAACATATTATACAGAAGATACTGTGACAATAATTGAATCAATAATATGAGAGATATGATGCAGCAATTACTGTAGCAATAATTGAGTATAACCGAGTGACTTCTCAAATAAGCATCAATAATCGATACCGTGTGCTACTATGCAACCACGCGTATTTTACCACCGATTATTTTATAACAACTTGCTTACTTTGCAAAATTTTCACATATCGCCCTTTACTTTAACCTTTATCAATTTAACCATTTACAAAATAGAATAATTATAAGAAAATTGAATACTTTTATTTCATAAAATTCGGGGTCTCACAACCGATGCCCAAGAAGGACGCGGACTGAGCGATGATCATAAAGCTAAAGACGTGATCATAAGAAGTCACTGCATCAACCATTGAACTGCGAGCTATCAAAGACGAGCTGATTGACGACCCTCAGGAACCGAAATATACCTTTCAGCTTATTGCATCATCTTCCTGGACTCCGTTTTAGTCAGGCTCGATAGTATTTTGCAGCCTTTCATAATGACTTTCTAGGATTTTGGGGTACATAGCTCAACATTCATCGGGCCAAGACCGAAGAAACAAATTTCGAGACAGCGTGTGTAACAATCCAGAATTTTATTTTAAATTGTAATTCAAAATATTTATTGAGTTATATAAATATTTTAATTGATGTGTTATTATTGAATAAATATTTATTTAAGGTGAGTTGATTTGATTATTTATTTGTTAAATAAATAATTTACGAGTTAAGGAAATTGATCATCATGAGATAATATTTTAATATTTAGTTGATTCAATAAAATTATAATTATAAATAAAATTATAATTTTATTGTATTGATCTATGTGATAAATTTATTTAATAAATTGTTATTAGAATTAATTAAATTAAGTGTGGCCATAAAGTGTGACCACAAACTATATTATAAAGGAGTTATTAAAATAAGTTAAGGGAGGTTAATTCAGTTTTTGGCCAAACAAGGCCTAATGAATCTTAAGTCTTTAATTTAAATCTGTTTTACCAAACAAGGTGTAAGATTTAATGAGCTAATTTTTAGTTAGTTAGCCAAACAAGCCTTATGTCTTTTGAGTTTAAAAAAAAACTGTTGTCAGTTAAAATTATATTTATATTATATAATTAATATATATATGATTACCTATACGTTATATTGTTAGTACGTAAGGTTAGAGTTAGAAAGAAAGAACTCAGAAGAGGAAAAAGAGGAGAAGAAGATAGTTGCAGAGAAAAATTTAGAGAGAATTGGGAGAAGTCTAGAGAATTTTAGAAAAGAATTGGGGAGAAGAAAGCTTGATAATCAAAGGATAACCATCATCTTCTAAAACTAAGGTATCATATTATTCTTTTATTTTGTAGTTTTATTCTTTTCCAAAATTCTCTGTAAAACATTGTGGGAGATGAATTAGTTGTTATATATAGTTTTACATGATAAATTGGTTGTAATAAAGTTGTTTTCAGAAGTTTATTGATGAATTAATTCATGTTATGTAATTATTTATGAATAAAACCATATTACAGTGAATTGGTATGAATATATATATGATAATGGCTTAGTTTAAAGTAAAATTGAGGTTTGATTAATTGTTTAATATATAAATTGACTATTGAATTCGAAAGAGGATGAATAAACATAAGCATAGTATGTTGAATTACTGTTTTGGTTGAAAAACAAAATCACAGTGATGATTTTCACTGAAACTTTCAAAAAGTGAAGTTTTAGCAAAATAGTGAAATTTAATGGTTGTAATTTGGATGTTTATGTTGTTTAGATGGCTAGAAATGCGTTAGAAAATATTAGATTATGTTTCTATAAACTTATTACACCTTGGGTAGGTTGGTATGGTTGTTAGAAAGGAGTTTGGAGGCCTAATTTGGCTTTCCGTAATGTTCTATAAGATAAAATCTTAAAATGCGGAGAAGGATCCCATACTCATGCCCCCCAAGATAAAATCCCCTCATTTCAAATGGGGGGGGAGAGGGTGGGGTAGTCTCGCTGTAAGAATTTTGGAAAAAAACTGACAGGACATATTTTACTAAAACAGCCATGACATTTTCATACGAACTCCGATTGAGGTGATTCAAGATGATCCGGAACGAAGACGAATAGACCTACAACTTCTGTTCTTTAAGGATTTTAATTTGAGGTCTTTAGGAAGGGTCAAAATTGTCATCTTTGTGACTGTAACGTATTCATAGGCGATAGGAGGGCGTCGAACGAGCACATACGCAAGTATAGTGCTCCTGACGATGGAATATGTTATTCTAAGTGATGTAACATGAAAATCCATGATATTATACATGTCATATAAAATTTCCTTGCTCATAATAGAAAGCATTGTCATGACTTAGTATGTGTTTTGAAAAGAAACTTAAAGATTTTGAAAAAAAAACAAACCTTATGGAAACTTATGTTCTATAAGTTCTGAACTTAGTGGTTCATATACATGATTGAGTTCAAATATAAATGAGTATGATATGGTGTTTACAGTGTCTTGTTCATGATAAAACTTATTAGACCTTGTGTTAGAAAAGTTTTCAAGAGAAACTTGATATAATAGAACTAAGGTGCATGAATGCTACATGAGGTAGGTTTTGAACTTGAGAAGATGTTATCATGACTTAGTTACTTATGATAAGAGTTTTAAAAGTTGTCTTATATGTGCTATACTACATCATTAATGATAAAATGATTTCAAAGACAAACTCCATTATCTTTTGTAAACTAAGTATTAAAACATGAATGATATGTGCACTCAACTAGTCAAGCATGACATAAGTTATTAAACATGTTTTAAAAGTATGAACTATGCTATGTCCATGCAAATGAGATAGATACATGTGATCATGCTATTAGAGGCTTATTAGTACCAATATATGGTTTAAAAGCTTATAACATCAAATCTTGTTAAAGAAAGTTGTTAAGCCTTATTGATTGAAATAAATCATTATGGAGCTAAGTAATTTGAATGTGAACTTGAAAATATATCACAACCTATTTGATGTCAAGTACGGATGGTTAAGGTATACTTATACATGCCTAGCTATTCTAAGAGTATGATGAGAAAGTGAAATGAAGGTTTTACAAACCTAGTTAGGAAATAATGTAACGTTACTATTATATTAAGAATGTATGAAATATATGACTAATGGATGTGAATCCATGATTATATACTGTAGAATAATACGAAGTGCGATATAAGCGTTAAGTAGTTAAGTCGTAGTTCATAAACTACGAATCAGGCAAGTCTTTCAGTTCCAATTTGTTATGTGAACTTGATGATTAACTGTTTTAAATCTTTATTGCAAAGAGCGTGATGTGTTATATATATTTTGAAAGTATGAAATGTTAAAGTCAATTTATGACTATGTTGATTGATTAAAGCATGCTGATTGAGTAAGGACTCAATCTTTATACTTGTTATATGAACTGTAGCATGTATGTTATATGTTGAGCATGTTATTATGTGCTATGTGATGCATAAAAACTGTTAGATTTTGCTGGGCTGTCGAGCTCAACCTTGTAAATAACCACTTTTGCAGGTTCAAGATTCAAGGTAAAGTTATGTGTTACTTGAAAGACATGAATCAGATGTGATACTTGAAGATTTATATACTTTGGTTGTGTTATTATTATTTGAACCATGTTTAAGGTTCCGAATAATGTATTAATGTTGAATTGTAATATCGTTTTGCGAATGTAAACTATTGTAGTATTAAAATTATTCTGAGATATTTAGATGTAAAGGTTGAAGGTTTTGGGAACGAGGATAGTTTGTAATAGAAAATTTTAATTATTCTGCAAATTTCAATGGTTGTATTATCGTTTAATGATGTAAAATTAGAGGTTGAATGTATTATTAACGGTCGAACTCGAGAATTAAATTGTATGAATTTTGGGGTCATTACAGTTGGTATCAAAGCTGTAGGTTATAAACCTTAGGTAAGAGTACCCTAGGCTATAACCTTAGAGAATAAAGGAGAAGATGATAAAGAAGTTAAGAATCAAAAAGTTATATTTAAGTATGGTACAATTGTACTCTTTAAGAGTTGATGTATGATATCTGGGCTAAACGATTCTTTCATAGAGCGGAGGTATATACGAACTAGCAACTCAGAACCTAGTTTGTTGGTTGTTTGTGGGAAACCACTCTGTGTACCATATTAAAACTATTAGAGACTCGATGTGTACCAAGTATAGAAATGGATACGTATGATGAAAATGTGGAACTTAAATGAAATGTTGAGCAATGTAAATGAATTTAGAAATTCTTAAAGAAAGAATTGTTATATAAACAAAAAAATTTAAAGAAGAATCTTGAAGAGATATAAAGATAAGATATGGGAGTTGCCTAACTCCAATAGCCAAGATAACGAATAATGATGAATAGACAAAGTCTATAAGATTAAAAGCATAAATGAAATCGTAAATGATGAAAAAGGAAAGAAAGAGGATCGTAAAACAAAACGATCATGAGTGAAGAAAAGAATTTTAAGGGAGATGATTATAGAATAAGATCACGATGTGATCAGTTTAAGTTATAAAAGAAAGATGGTTTGTAATGTTTGAATAATTATAGCTTGATGCTATGAAGTTAATGTATTATGATATAGTACGAGATAAACTCACAAGGAGTTATAGATAATGTGATACGAGGAATTCTTATTGAGCAAGTTAAGAGCAAGTTATGAGCAAGATAGAGTTAGGTGGGATTTCAATTGAGGACTCATGTGATGACTGAGTTGTACAAACCTTTGTATGGGCGAGGGTTTTGTGCTTGCACTCAGTTTATCACATTGATAATCATTGGAATGCTCTCGGTGTCGTATTTATCAATGTATATGGGGTGAAAAGGTGATTCTTTTCTCATGTGTATATTTGATAGTTAGAAACTATTAAGATTAGTAAGATATTATTAGGATTAGGTGCAGTTCTTAAAACTAAAGCATATGGTAAGTTCATGACTCATAATAATATGGTATGTTTTGAACCCCTCAGCGAATAGACGCATATGGTCTGCCTAGGATAAGTTCTTAAACTCATATTATTGTGGCAAGTTCCTGAATTTCCAAAGTGTGGTAAGTTTGATGAACTATATTGGGTAGAAAACGATTATAGTATAGAGAGCATTGATGAAGTTGAAGATTGATAGAATGATTGAGTAATGAAGTAATGGAGTAAAGATTGAAGTTGATGGATACCTGGATGTTCTAAATCTACTAGCTATGCTAGACATTCGAGATTTATTGACTTCGTGCCGATGGTTGTACTTTTGATTTTTGAAAAATGTTGGATCACACTAGTGAACCAAAGAATTTTTAAAATAGTGTTATTATTCACATATCTATGCTATTTGTTTCGGCTAGATAAAAAAATGATTTTTAAATTTCAAAATATATTTTAACTATATGTATCGGGTGATATGATAAACGATGGAGTCATCAATGCAATGGAACCTGGTGTTGGATGTGATCATATGATCGTCAGCCCACTATGGTGAGATGTAGTATGACAACGTCATAATCATGACGCCATAAAAGGATTTTTGAGATTTCTTTAAGATATGAGAATATATATATATATATGTATATGTATATATATATATATATATGTATATGTATATTTCGATTGATGTCCGAATTGTTGTAGAAGTTTATGCTATTTGATTCAGCTAGACGAATATTTAAAGATGTTCATGAAATTCAAGCGTTTCTTGAGAAGTTATGCTAAATCAAATTATTTTGGTGCGGATTCAGATGTTTAAAAGCTGAGATGAACAACCCTTTTATAGGGGATTATGTGAAAGCGTTTAGATATTTGTGCACAATATATGGTACAAAGGGTCGATCACCCCTAAATGTGGAGTCCCTACGAAGATATCAATTAGGTTAAAGTTGAAAGATTACTTGTAACCGTGGACATAGTTCGTGTTCTTGTGACCCTCAGTTACATCTCTAAAAACTGAGAAGAACAACCCTATTATGGGGGAATTATTTTTAAGCGATGCGTTTAGATGTTTGTGTACAATACATCGTACGAAGGGCTTAACACCCTAAGTACAGGAGTCCCTATAGTCTAATGACTGTTAAGGTTTAAGTTGAAAGAGAACTTATAACCGTGGATGTAGTTCAAGATCTTATGACCCTAAGCATGATTTAGAATCTTTTAAATTCCTGTTATTCATATCGCTTCCCAATTATTGAGCAATTGTGGAAATTCTTATTATTCTGAAAGGTGAAAGTGGAAAGGATGAGAAAATTAAGCAAAAAATAATAATTTCAAGAAAGAATTGAAACTCCTGAAAGAAGAGAAATGTAAAACTCTTAGAAGAGGAAGAGGTGAGAAATATGATAATCTTAGAAAGATCCTTAGAGAAAGAATTTGGTTGTAGAACCCAATGAATGAATAAAGTATTAACGTAAAATCTATTTTGATAGATTGAATGAATAAAGATTAATAGATAAAATTTCGAGGATGAAATTCTTAGAAGAAAAGGTGAATGTAATATCCCGAGTGTTTATGATAATGATCCTTAGAGAAAGATAATGAACGGGTCAAAGAATATATAATACTAAAAATATAATTGAGTTCAAGTGGAAGTTATGAAATAAAACTTACAAGAATTTATTATCAAGAATGGTGGGAGTAGGAAATATAAAACCTATATTAAGGTAATGTGTTGAAGTTATTCAACGAAGAGATTTGATGAAAACCTGAGTAAGGTAGGGTTTCGGTGATTCCGAGGACGGAATCCTTGTAAGGAGAGAAGAATGTGACGAATGATTTGTTTGAGTTGTGATTCTGGGGACAAAATCCTTGTAAGGAGGGAAGGATGTAACAATCCAGAATTTTATTTTAAATTGTAATTCAAAATATTTATTGAGTTATATAAATATTTTAATTGATGTGTTATTATTGAATAAATATTTATTTAAGGTGAGTTGATTTGATTATTTATTTGTTAAATAAATAATTTACGAGTTAAGGAAATTGATCATCATGAGATAATATTTTAATATTTAGTTGATTAAATAAAATTAACATTTTATTGTTTTGATCTATGTGGTAAATTTATTTAATAAATTATTATTAGAATTAATTAAATTAAGTGTGACCATAAAGTGTGACCATAAACTATATTATAAAGGAGTTATTAAAATAAGTTAAGGGAGGTTAATTCAGTTTTTAGCCAAACAAGGCCTAATGAATGTTAAGTCTTTAATTTAAATCTGTTTTACCAAACAAGGTGTAAGATTTAATGGGTTAATTTTTAGTTAGTTAGCCAAACAAGCCTTATGGCTTTTGAGTTTAAAAAAAAACTGATGTCAGTTAAAATTATATTTATATTATATAATTAATATATACATGATTACCTATACGTTATATTGTTAGTACGTAAGGTTAGAGTAAGAAAGAAAGAGCTCAGAAGAGGAAAAAGAGGAGAAGAAGATAGTTGCAGAGAAAAATTTAGAGAGAATTGGGAGAAGTCTAGAGAATTTTAGAAAAAAATTGGGGAAAAGAAAGCTTGATAATCAAAGGATAACCATTATCTTTTAAAACTAAGGTATCATATTATTCTTTTATTTTGTAGTTTTATTCTTTTCCAAAATTCTCTGTAAAACTTTATGGGAGATGAATTAGTTGTTATATATAGTTTTACATGATAAATTTATTGTTATAAAGTTGTTTTCATAAGTTTATAGATGAATTAATTCATATTATGTAATTATTTGTGAATAAAACCATATTACAGTGAATTGGTATGAATATATATATATATGATTATGGCTTAGTTTAAAGTAAAATTGTGGTTTGATTAGTTGTTTAATATATAAATTGACTATTGAATTCGAAAGAGGATGAATAAACATAAGCATAGTATGTTGAATTACTGCTTTGGTTGAAAAAACAAAATCATAGTGATGATTTTCACTGGAACTTTCAAAAAGTGAAGTTTTAGCAAAATATTGAAATTTAATGGTTGTAAATTGGATGTTTATGTTGTTTAGATGGCTAGAAACGCGTTAGAAAACATCAGATTATGTTTCTGTAAACCTATTACACCTTGGGTAGGTTGGTATGGTTGTTAGAAAGGAGTTTGGAGGCCTAATTTGGCTTTTCGTAGTGTTCTAGAGCATAAAATCGCAAAATACAGAAGGGACCCCCGCCTCGGCGGACCCCCAAGACAAAACCCCGCCTTGGCGAAGGTAAGTCTGCTAAGCCGAATTTTAAAAAAAAAACTAACAGGACATGTTTTACTAAAACAGCTATTACGTTTTCATACGAACTCCGATTGAGGTGATTTAAGATGATCCGGAACGAGGACGAATAGACCTACAACTTTTGTTCTTTAAGATTTTTAATTCGAGGTCTTTAGGAAGGATCAAAAGAGTCATCTTTGTGACTGTTACATATTCAGGGGCGATCGGAGAGCGTCAAACGAGCACATACGCAAGTATAGTGCTCCCAACGATGGAATATGTTATTCTAAGTGATGTAACATGAAAATGCATGATATTATACATGGCATATAAAATTTTCTTGCTCATAATAGAAAGCATTGGCATGACTTAGTATGTGTTTTGAAAAGAAACTTAAAGATTTTGAAAAAAAAAACCTTGTGGAAACTTATGTTCTATAAGTTCTGAACTTAGTGGTTCTGAATTTGGATTTAAGATCCCGCGCTAGTGAAAACTTATAATTGCAGGAGTTCGAGTCTATCGAGATGACTTTCATGCCCGATGATAGCTCGGCCCTTTTTGGCACTTTATTGCATACATTATCACCCAAAACAATTTTCCAATAAAATCACAAAAAGCTTTCATGCAGAATAAAGTGATCTGGGTAGATCACCTAATAAACATAAAGATAAAAGAAAGTATCAAAGGTCCTCGATTGCTATTCGGGCGAAAGATTTAAAAATTATGTATTTTCCAAAATATCATTTCAATGTATATTTTGTCTAAAAATGAACTTTTTTCTAAATCAAATGCTTCGTACATAGGTGCAAAAGATGAGCATAATTTCAAATAAATCACAATGAGCTTAGGATAAACTTTAAAATAAAAAACACACACACACACATATGCACATACTTTACGCTTAGGAAATCAATAAGATGAGGTAACCATGTTTTCATGGAAATCGGGGGTGCCTAACACATTCCCCTCGCTTAAGCTAGCCCTCAAACTCTCTGAATCACGTGTTTTTAGATCAATTCTATGGAGTCACATATTGGACCATATTGCAAAAACCTTCAAAATTCGGATGACTTGGTACATCCACTTAAATCATTCTCACTGGCGGCTCTGTCTCATTCAGTCCAATCATTAAAGTTAATCAATAAAATCAAACTTTGTAAAATAAGTCGACTAATGTCAGTCTTTTCCTAAAACCTCACCCTTTAATTAAATCAATCAACACATCGAAAGATAAAGGTTAGAAATAAATCAAAAAGAGGAAAAAAGGAAAAACAAAACACGAACAAATTTTTCCCACCGTCGACAGGTGGCGACTTCACTTGGGATAATAGAGGGCTTAAGCCACGTTCAATCTTTTTGATTTCTATTCTGCATGTGCATCTTGTGTTAATGATCTTTTTTTGTGATAAATGTCTCAAACCTTTAAGTGTTTTGTATTAGTGACTCACATAATATATTAGTGCTTCGCACAATGTCATCATTTTGCATGCAGTAAGGACGTGAATGTATGTTATGCGATTCCTCCACAGGAGGTGAAATCGTCAGTTGTTTATTACTGGACTGTGATGTCCCCAAAATAGGTATATATCACCTATCTTGAGTCACCAAATACATGGTTATACAATAGTCGTGTAACATACGACAAAACTTAATCTAAGAGTTTTAATAAGAATATTGCCATCTAGACAATATCCACTCTCAATGGAGTCCTCATTACATTTATTGTCACACTATTTTACAGAATAGTGAGGACTACTAAAAAAACCATCTGGATCGTAAATCCTTTCCCCGACTCGTCCC
The DNA here is from genome assembly GCA_020205615.1 of Panax quinquefolius. NCBI lineage: Eukaryota > Viridiplantae > Streptophyta > Magnoliopsida > Apiales > Araliaceae > Panax > Panax quinquefolius. Next base: position 103,364,310 of record CM035157.1, read on the forward strand.
AGCTATATTCTCATTTCCTGAAGAGAATAGTGAAAGAAAGGGTGAGCTCAACTAGCCCAGTAAGAAATATTATGACTAAGATAATGCAGAATAAATTATCCTTAGCCTTCAATAGTATAACAATTGATAGAATATAATAGACAACAAGTTTTAGATCAACAACTACAGCGGAATAAGCAATCCATTAGAAGAGTCAAGTAGAGTATAAAATCTACTATCTTCTATGATTTAAAAAGTTTTTCATCAACTTTATCATTTGAGACTCGATTTTAATAAATAAAATCGAATCAATCCGCACTACTACCAAGGATATTCATGTAATCATCAATGGTCATGATTATACCAAATAATCCTCGGTCATAATCATACCAACAACTGTCCATCAATGAACTACAGTCCAATGAGGACTTTCACCACATCATTCGTCACATTACGGTCATGATTATACCGAATAATCTCTGGTCATAATCATACCATCTCCATCTATGCACGTAAGCCAAAGATGACTTTCATCACAATATAAGCATGAGGATGATGACAATGACATAATAATTCAATAAAATAAGTTCAAGGATAAATTTTAAAGATTTATAATCTAATTTATCCAGAAATCAATAGCGTCCAAATTGTCAACATGATATTGCTTTGTAGAGTAAAATTCAAAAATGCTCAGAAGAATATTTCCATGAAAAGATACTGGATGAAGCGCAAATATCCAGGATATTCTACTAATTTCATGGAGTATAGTAACCAAAACTTTAACCAACTGAGTATAATAGAATATATGAAACTGCAAATGGATTTTCGCCTGCCATATAATAGAATATATGAAACTGCTCTATAGCTTTAGTGAATTGGTCAGAAATGAAGGAAGAATGAGCTTCTATTTATAGAAAAATATAGTTTCAATAATTGCACATTTTGGGGCTCAAAATATTACAGTATAATACCTCCCTCTTTTTCTTCATTTTTAATTTAGTCTTGCAAGTATTATCAAACTTGCACCACCTCCCCTAATAGTAAATCATGTGAATTAATAGTTCATTCATGTGACTCAATAGTATAATCATGTGAAAAAAACTAATTATAGTATAGTAACTTCAACTATACCTCTATTTTTAATTTAGTCATGCAAGTATTATCAATCTTGCACCAAATCTCCTAATAGTAAATCATGTGAATCAATATTACACATATGTGAACACATAGTTATAAGCATGTGAATTAATAGCAATTCATTGCTCATTTATCCGGTTAATTACCCGATTGGTTAATATAACCTCCAGACATCAATTATTATCGAAATAAATGTCGATTTTCACTAACACTAATAATTCCAACACAATGGAACTATCAATTTTATCTTTAATCATCATGAACTTATTCATCATTAATATTATAATTCACAATATTTAACAACTAGGTAGTTCCCAAGAAAGAGGGGGCTTTTCGATAAGGATTTATCCTTATTGGCGCGCAATTAGGTGACCAAACCCCTCCTTGACAGAACTTCTAGACATTGTTAATATTGCAAATAATAATATGAATAATTTTGCCGTCTCAATTATTGATTTAATAATATAACATATTATACAGATGATACTGTGACAATAATTGAATCAATAATATGAGAGATATGATACAACAATTATTGTAGCAATAATTGAATATAACGTAGTGACTTCTCATGTAAGCATCAATAATGAATACTGTGTGCTACTATGCAACCACGCGTATTACTGTACTTTTACTACCGGGTAGTTCAATAGTTTTAACGGTAACACTTTTCTAATTATTTTTATAAAAAGATAATTCTGTCATTTTCTAACTACGACAATACTTCTGTTGTGGGGTCCACCAATGATTGTGCCGTCGTACGAATATTCCCTGTTAAAACGAATATTCCCCAACCAATTGAATATTATATAACCACTAGATTACTTTGCAAAATTTATAAATATTACCCACAACTATAACATTATATCAAATCCACACCATAATATTCAAAAATATATTTCGAGAAAATTATTCTTTATTCATAAAAGTTGGGGTCTTACAACCTCCCCTTCTTATGAAATTTCATCCTCGAAATTAGGGTACGTACCTGGTATATCGAAGAGGTGAGGATATCTTGTCTTCATCTTAGATTCTAACTCCCAGGTCATTTATTCCACATCGTGGTTTCTCCACAAAACTTTGACTTGAGGTATAACCTTGGAGCGTAGAATATTATACTTCTTATCCAAGATTTTAACAGGTAACTCTTCATACGTTAAATCTTCCTCTATCTCGTCTGGTTCTAATTCAATAATGTGGTTAGGGTCTTTCACATATTTACGTAACATAGATATGTGAAAAACGTTATGAACACGAGACAAACTTGGTGGTAAGGCGAGTCTATAGGCCACAATTCCTACTCGATCGAGGATTAAAAATGGGCCAATGAATCAAAGATTGAGCTTTCCTCTCTTTACAAATCTCGTAACTCCTTTCCATGGAGCAACACGTTACAACACATGATCTCCAATATTGAATTCCACATTCTTTCGATGAAGATCAACATAACTCTTTTGTCGATCTTGTGAGGTTTTTATACGTTGTCGGATTGTTTGAATCTTTTCCGTAGTCATATGTACCAACTCCGGTCCTAACAACATTGCTTCACCCACCTCATCCCAGCATACTGGAGAATGACACTTTCTTCCATACAGCGCCTCAAATGGAGCCATGCCAATATTTGTTTGATAACTATTGTTGTAGGAAAACTCCACCAATGGTAAGAACTTGTCCCAACTTCCCTTGAAGTCAAGGACACAAAGTCTTAATAAATCTTCAAGAGTTTGAATAATCCTTTCTGACTGCCCATCCGTTTGACGATGATATGCTGAACTAAATCGTAAATCTGTGCCCATAGCTTTTTGCAAACTAACCCAAAATCGTGAAGTGAATCTTGGGTCTCGATCAGAAACTATGGATACTGGCATACCATGCAATCTTATAATCTATCTTATGTACATACTAGCAAGACGTTCAAGTGTATAAGTTTCTCGTATCGGTAAGAAATGAGCAGATTTGGTCAATCTATCAATAATGACCCAAATCGCATCTATGCCTTGAGAAACCTTGGGAAGACCAGTAACAAAATCCATGGTAATGTGCTCCCACTTCCATTCGGAATTTCAAGTGGTTACAATGGACCTTTTGGCACTTGATGCTCACCTTGACTTCGTTGACAAGTTAGACACCTTGAGATAAACCCTGCTATCTCTCTCTTCATATTGCTCCACCAAAATGTATGTCGAAGATCACGATACATCTTGGTACTCCCAGGATGGATTGCAAACGGTGTGTTGTGCGCCTCCATCATGATTTTATACTTCAAGTCAGAATCGTTAGGAACACAAAGTCTGGAGTTGACTCGAAGTTTTCCTTCTTCATCGATTCTTGCTTCCGGAATAACACCTTCTTACACTTTCTTCCTCATATGCATCAGCTCCAGGTCCATAAGTTGAGCAGCTTTAACTTTATCAATTAAAGTCGGTTCTACTCGTATATTCGCTATCATCACATGGGTCCCTGGAGTCTTTAAATCTATTTCCATTCTTTCCAAGTCATACAAAATGGGCCTTTGCGTTGACAATATTGCACTTATACCCACATATGATCTTCTACTCAATGCGTCAGCTACTACGTTCAATTTTCCAGGATGGTATTGGATAGTATGATCATAATCTTTCAATAACTCAATCCATCATCGTTGCCGCATGTTGAATTCCTTTTGAGTGAAGAAATATTTGAGGCTTTTATGATCCGCATAGATCTCCACCTTCTCTCCATACAGGTAATGCCACCAAATCTTACGCCCAAAAATGACTGCTGCCAACTCTAGATCATGAGTAGGATAATTCGTCTCATATTCTTTGAGTTGTCGTGAGGCATAGGCTATGACTTTCCCATGTTGCATGAGAACACATCATATCCCTTTGCCTGAAGCATCATTGTAGATGACAAATCCCTCCGAGCCAGATGGTATTGTCAGAACAGGTGCTGAAATGAGTCTTCTCTTGAGTTCTTGAAAACTCTTCTCACATTCCTTGCTCCAACCGAACTTTGTATCTTTTTGAGTCAGCTGAGTTAATGGAGTAGCGATTTGAGAAAACCCTTCTGCGAATCTCCAATAATAACCAGCTAAGCCAAGAAAGCTACGTTCTTCGATCACTGACTTAGGTTGCTCCTAGCTTTGAATTGCTTCAATCTTTGTTGGGTCAACATATATTCCATGATTTGATATTACGTGCCCAAGGAATGCAACTTCCTCAAGCCAGAACTCGCATTTCTTCAACTTGGCATATAGCTTGTTTTCACGAAGCTTTTGGAGTATCAGCCTCAAGTGTTACTCATGGTCTTCACGGGTTTTGGAGTATATGAGGATTTCATCAATAAAGACGACCACAAAGTGATCCAAATATTCCTTGAATACTCAGTTCATCATGTCCATAAAGGCAGCAGGAGCATTAGTCAATCCAAAAAACATGACTAGGAATTCATAATGCCCTGCAGGAGTTAAAAGCGATCTTTGGAATGTCATTAGTTTTAATCTTCAATCGATGATATCGGAACGAAGATCAATCTTTGAAAAGATTTTGGCTCCTTGCAATCGGGTCAAACAGTCATCAATGCGAGGCAACGGTACCTATTTTTATGGTGACATGATTCAACACCGATAATCAATACAAAGTCGTATACTTCCATCTTTCTTCTTCACGAATAGTAACAGAGCACCCCTGAGGAGACGTCTTTAGGATGAATGAAACCGATGTCTAACAATTTCTCGTAGTTGGGTTTTTAACTCCTGAAGTTCTATAGGAGCCATTCGATATGGGGCTTTGGAAATGGATTTTGTACCAGATTCAAGGTCGATACAAAATGCAATTTCACGCTCCGGGGGTAGGCCAGGAAGTTCTTAAGGGAATACGTCAGTAAATTTATTAATAATAGAAATATCATTCAAATTTGACGTATTTTTATTTAAATCCGTGACATGGGATAAGAAAACTTGACATCCGTTTTTTAATAAACGAATAGCTTTATGACTTGATATGATAGTGATTGACTTTAGTGGTTTGGTTGCTTGAATTAGTATAATAGGTTGGTTAGGAATATGAAAGCTAACAACCTTACGAAAATAATCAATTTTAGCATGATGAGTAGTTAACAAATCAATCCCTAAAATCACATCAAATGCAAGTATTTTCAAAGAAATAAGATCGACAGGTAACGTGCGGTTACCGATTTGAATCAAACAAACCTTATAAACAGTGGATGTAATGAAGGTTTCTCCCAAAGGAGTTTCAACCGATAAGTTAAAGTCTAATTTCTCCGGAGTCAAATTTAAACGTTGAGCGCAAGTAGGAGAAATAAAAGAATGGGTAGAACCGGTATCAAATAAGGTATATACTTCACTAGAGTTTATGATTAGCTTACCCGCGATCACCTCGTTCGGATTCCTTGCTTTTTGGGAAGTTATAACAAACGCTCTCCCTTGAACTACCGGTTTTATGTTGTCTGGGACGGCCTTTGATGCCTCCATCCCAGCTAGACTTGATTTTGGTGCACGACAAAATTGGGCTAGGTGACCTTTTCTTCCACAATCGTAACATGCTTTGGACTGCATCATGTAGTTTGGACTGATATGTCCCTCCCCTCCGCATTTGTAACATAAGACCGGCGGTCGTTCTCCTTCCTTAACAACAGGTGCTGGTGCTGATATCTTTCCATCATTGTTAAATCTCCTCTTCTTGAAATGTCCACTCTTATTTTCATGGCCATGATTACCACCGAAGTGATTACCATTTCTGGCATATTGATTTCCTCCATGCTTGTTGTCACCACTTCGATGACTGCTACCACTGGTATTATCGACTTGTCGACTGCTCTCTCTTGGTTGGGTTGACTCATTATCGCATTCCAATAACTGAGCCCTATTCACAACATCCGAATACAAACACAGTTTGTGAGAAATTAGGTATTGACATATCTCGGGTTTCAAACCTCTTAGAAACATCCGCGTCATTCTCTCCTCATTATCAACCAAGTGGGACGCAAACCGAGACAACTCGACAAACTTAGCTTCGTACTGTGCCACGGTCATATTGTGACACCCCCAAGATAGGTATACATCACCCATCTTGAGTCGCCAAATACACACTACACCAAAAATGGCCTCTAGTAAAGGACAAATCCTTCACTAGAGGCCCTATATCACTCACAAGTGATTTATTGCGAAAAAATATTTCCTTCACACGAGTGCTCCCATTAGACCTCCTCGCAATTGGGTATCCTTCGCTAAGTAGTAACTAAATATTTTTTGTGAAGGATATATTGTGAATACCTTTTTTATTCACAAATTGTATTTAGTAATGAAATATTGTTATTTAGTGAAAGATTGGTTTCCTTCACAAATAATATTTTAAGAAGGACTATTTAAAATTAGTGAATAACTTGATTCCCTCATAAATAATATATTGTAAGGAACAAATTTATTTAACGAGAGAATATTTTCCTTCACTAATTATAAATTGAAAATCTTTCTTCAAATTAGTGAGAGAAAAATTCCTTCACAAATTATAAATTTATAAATAAAAATTAATTACTAAATAATCAAAATTCATTAAAATTATAATTAATTTTAAATCATTGATTTCATATTTATTATTATTATTATTAATCTCTATAAGAAATATTAAATTTACTTTTCAAGTAAATATAAATATTGCCATACTTTTTCAAACTAATTGATAAGTTAACACAAAGAGCTAATAAAATCAAAACTTTCATATAAATAGATCATAATACTCTAAGTCACAATAACTACAAAATTTGTCATTGTATCTTGGTCTCACAAGGACCATAGTACCTACAAAATTTATGAAGTAACATAAAAAAACTGAAAGAATAACAATGAACTAGAAGGAATAAAGTGTGACATGTTAGATCCACTTCAGGCCCAAAAAGCTTGTAGCAGTCTGGGAACCCTTGTAGTCTTGCATTTTCACGGACAGTTAGGACTCTGTCCTGCTTTGGATGAAGGATAACTTAGAAAAGATAATAAGGAACCTGCATAAAAACAATAGAGAGCTCAAAACGAGCTGAATAAACTAAATGTAATGCTTGTGCAAAACCGTCACAAAAATCATTCCTCAATTCAAAAAAACATGAGATTCTGCCCAAGCCAAAACTTAGCACATAAGTACATCTTATCAAATATTATTTTAAATTAAAAAGGCATACAAGAGTTCCGCCATGGAGGGCTATTGAAGCAGAGTACAAAGGGTACTGTGGAATGGGACAAAGGATTCCATCCTTCTTCGATGTTATTAGTAACTGCATCATCATATGAACCTGAGAAGAGGAGAATAAAATATATGTTATTCATGCTCGAGACTTTCAATAATTACAGGAATTTGATATATTTAAGAAGAAGAACGTTAAAACCATAAGTTACCGCTGGACTTGCACCATCTGTCAAGAAAAGATCATTAGGATCAGTAGGAAAACCATCACGAGCTTCAATACTAGGAGCAATTGTATCACGTAACCCCTTGATACCCTGATGTCAGAGAACAAGAATGGGGAGTGATATATACAACTAACAACGTTATGCATGGATAATATATTAATTAAAAGTATTGCTGCATCCAAAAGAGGGCTTGGTACCTGACTATGACTATATGCACCAGTGGCTCTTCCAGGAATTTGATCCGGGATCTGCCAAACACGTTCGATGGCATCCGCACTACAAGAAATCAATGGGGAAGGAATTGGCTGATCTTAAAAATGTACAAAACCAATTTCATGAACCACTTAAAAATGAATTCACAAGGTTTAGGTGGGGGAAGTAAGACAATTTGATCGCTGTTTATGAATTTTGCAATCGGAATAGAGGATCGGCGACTAAATGCCATTAGATAGATAAAACTAACAAGATGCAAATAGCTACTCCAATCTAATCACTTGAAAGAGCATTTTATATAACACATTCACTCAAGATAGTAACTCTGTTTTGAATTGTCAGTGAGCAAGTTCCTTTTATTTCAAAAAAGGCCGATTTTTGTTACAGTTACAATATTCCATTTGAAAGTGGTTTGTACGAAACAAAAGAAGCCATCACTAGAGTCCATAAAAACAAAGAAGAAATGTAAGGCATATAATTCTAATTAACAGTTGTACCTCCAAATCTAGGAATAACTCCAAGGGTGAATTCTGAAAAGACAAGTTGAGCTCTAGGTGTTGCAATACGTGCATGGCATCCTTAAATACAGGGAACGGAGAAAAGACATTTCATGAAAAATAAAATGTATTCACAAAAAAAAATAGCTACTGCCATGAAATACAAACTAATGCCAATTCTAAGCCACCCCCGAGTGCAAGGCCTTGTACAGCAGCAACAACAGGTTTCTTTGCATCTAAAGTACAGGGAAAAATAAATCAACAAACTCACATCTAAAATTAGCTCCATAAGACACTGGAATTTCCTCCTTCATAACATTTAAAAGAAATTAAAATGACGAGGTTAAAACCTTCAATTGTGTTGACCACAAGATTAACAGATACATCGGGTATACCAGAAATATCCCCTGCCAGTCCAAACCCAACCCAGTGTCAATTCTAAAAAATCATACTCAAATTTGAAATTAGATTTACCACCGCCTCAATTAAAAATACACAACAACTTTACTCGTACCAGTTTTATGAACGCTCTGAAAAACACTAATATCAAAACTAGCATACTAGCATCCATATTCGCAGTCCTGCATACGAAGTTTTCCCTTGAGCCCAAACCTGTTGACAAATCAAAAGAATTATCAGACCAGCTAGACAGGGAGGATCGACTTGAAGACAAACAAATTATAGCAATCTAAGAAGCACGTAGGTTCAGGCTTCAAGGTAATATCTCTAAAAGGCTAATAATCAGCCATTGCAAAAAAGTTGACAGACAAATATTTCATTATTTTACTATCTAGTTCAAATGTGGGATCAAAAAATAATTCAATCCCCGAATTCAACAGAGAATGACAAATTCATAACGAGTCATTTTCTGAAGCAAGCTTTCTAATATCATCACGAGTTGTTTTCTCAAGTGATTCCACCCCAAATGTTTTATGTCAGGTTATTGAAAGAGCAAATCATCAAAACAATAAAACTTATCACCATCACTAACTAAGATACCATCTAAATGCATGCCAAATAAAGACGAAAGAAATAAAATCAAGATAAATAAAAACAAATTTTTTTTTTCTACAACTCTACTAAAATCGTGGTTTAGATATCTAGTTCCAGTCACAAGTTGTAATACTGTTTAATAGACATTGCAGTCAGAGCAAGTTGCATTATACATGAAATAAATTCACAGCAAATTTTTGCCACTGTAATAATATCACTAACCTCCAAGAATTGATGTCCCTTGATTTTGATCTTTTTGAAAGCCAATGCACCACAATGGAGCACCATCCTGTTAAGCCAAATTATTTTATACAAATATAAGAATTGTGGCAATAAACATGATCATGTCTATTGAGAAACCTTGAGGTGAATAAATTTGAGTAAGAATGGGAATTAAAGAACTCACAACAAAACTCATGTGCATAAGGTAGTTTACTGGTTTTAATTCCATGGATGCACCCGTAAAAATGAAATTAGCAAGCGGTAATATCTCAGTTACACTGTTGATAAACCAGATATCAATCTCTGAGGTGCCCAAAGAAAATAATAATCTGAACAATAACAAGTTCCAAATACAAACTCTAATAACGATCATGAACCTGGAGGATACGAGATAGCATTGATTCCCTTTTGAAATAATGGGTGTCGCATATTGTGAAACAGTAGCAATTACCTGTAGAATAAGCAGGCAAGTCTAAAAAAACTTGGAATGAAAATTGCTTCTTATTTCTTTCACAAATAAATATGAGCACATCACTAGTTCGCCTCTAGAATGCAAGTCCTTCACTGAAATGCTTAAGGTACCATGTTTAATGCTGAATTGGATAACCATATAGCAAGAAGGATGGTGTTCCTCAGATAGTAAGGTCATGTTCCTTCGTATAGATAACAATGATCAAGGTGTGTAAGCAGTGTAAGTGTGAGCCATTGAGTTACAGAGCTAACTGAACAAAGCCTCACAATACAAGAAGTAAAAACATAATACAAGACATTCACTGAATCATTCATTTATCTGTTACTTTAAAAGTAAAAATAAAGCATGAAGACCAACCAAAAGTACTGACCATGTACATGAAGCATGGTCTCAAGGTGAAACTACACAGGAGGTGCCACAAGTTTGAGATTCAAAAGTACATGAATTTGATATTTTAAGATCCTTCAGAAGCTGTTGATTGTCAATTATGTATACTTCTTTTATCTTTTCTTTTCCTATTTATATAGCTTGGATTGTTATATATTTGAATTTAAAAAGGGAAAGAAGAAGAAGAAGACGAAAAGAATGACTTGGAGAAGGGAGTTGCATTTTCAGATATATTTAAATTGTCATATACATTTAAATAAATGGCTAGATCGATGTTGATTGCTTAAATTATAGTTTGATTCAGTTATATATAATGCAATGTATAATTTTCCAAAAACACAATACATTACCATAGATTCTATTATGCAGCTCTTACTCAGCATTCAGTAATAATACATATATAGGTCTCCAATAATAAAATTTTCTTTAAAACTCCAGAGATAGGAGTATCTCATTGCAACAAACATTAGAAAGCACACAAAGAGGTCTGATAAATAGATACTTCCAGAATAAATATTATAAAAAAATATCAGTAAATATCACTTAATCTTCAAGCCATATTTCTCCTTGTTAGTTGGTAGGTAGGTCTTATGCATAAAAACTAGCGGATTTGTTGGGCTATTATATTGAATTTTGGCTTGTATACATTACAAAAAGCTTATATATAATAACTGCTTATGTATCAAGTAACAACTTTTTTAAAAAATAAATTAGCGAGGTTTTGGGCCACAATAACAACTGCTTTCCCTTAGGGGTGCTATTTCTAGCTTTTAAAAATGTATAATGCATTGATCTAAAGCTTGTTTTGGCAAATAAAAGTATATTTAAAAGAAAAAGATAGCAAAGCCTTCTTAATTATGTCAATTATTAATATGTTACAAATGCAAACACGCAAGAGCTCAGTTCCACACATATTGAGCAACAACACCACAAATGAAAATGTATTAAATCTGAACAATTAATTTCAGTAGCAGAATCCTTATCATAAGCTTATCTGAAGTTCAAGGTCTTTCATCTTGTGGGTCATGCAGGATAGGGTATCCATTGCATTTTGCACTTCACATCGGAGAATATCATTACCTCTAACAGCTGCTGCTAGCTTAGCTTGAAGTTGCTCCACATCCAGCTCCTTCGAGGACAACTTGTCTCGTAATAAGCTTGTTAGCAAAAGTTCTGCTTTGAGCTCTGACCTTATTGCGTCCTATGTAAGTTAACAAGAAACATCAAAACTTCATATGACAAGGAAAAGACTAACATTGAATCATATGTTTATGACGTTGAAACTAGATATAAGTTGTTGGGGGTGGGGGGAATTATAAAATATGGAAACTGTTCATTATGTAAGAACTATTTTGAACTAATATTGATTAATATGGTTTTATGATTGTATATTCTCTAAACAGGTTAGTCATCAAGTAAAGATCAGAAGTAACATCAGATTTGGTCCAGACTCCAGACCTCAAGGATTTTCATCTAGATGTTTAGTGTTAGTGTTCGAGCTGAGTTGTGCAACGGAAAGGTATCCTTCTCTTTAAAAACGTAAATATCTTTTGTTTTTCATCAAAATCTAATTTCTCGATTAGAAAAAAACAAATGTATGAAAAGACTAACATTAACTGAGTAAGTTCTAGGAGTACATAAATAAGTAAATATTAGCACCAAGTACCTCTGAGTTCTGATCATTTATCTGGCCCATCCCAGCTCTCAAGGTATGTGATTGAGATTCCACAGTGGCTGGATACACTTTTTCTTGCAACAGAGAAGATACATTCTGTAAGCTCCACATTAGGTTCTCAGCTCCCCGCTTAAAACCCCGTAGCTTCATATCAGATTCAACAACAAATTGCCCATCTAAACCATTCTTAATGACTTCAAAACCATGCTTGATATCAGAAGAATGGTGTGCTCTCTCTTTTATGTGCTCTAATAGCTTCATACAGAGCTGAATACTCTCATTGAGCAGCTTTGGCCCCTGATTCTGCAAGCAAAAAATACGGTTCCAAAGTTCATGATCTAACTTGAAAGTTGACCTACCCTCCTTACTAATTCCCTTTAGACGATGTAAGAGGTTTATATTCTCATGACAAAGAGAATCGACTTCATTCTTATAAGATTCCACTTCCTTCGTCAAAGCCTGTTCAACTCCTGTCAATCTCATTAGCTCCATTTGCAACTTACCCAACTGGCTATCGAAGTTCTCCAGAAAAGTCTTTTTCCTGACTTCCTCCCTAAGTCCCTCTCGTAACCCATCAATTGTCTTCTCTTGTTCACTGCAAGTTCTTAGCATTCTAGTAACAGATCTATGCAATTCCGTGCATTCTTTCTCTAGGATGGTTTACCTATAACCAACTAACTTGCGAGAGTCAAATTATAAGGATTGGTGATTTGGTTCAATTTTTAAGAAACTGAACAAGGGAACAAGGTATCCATAGTTAAGACATACTGAAATATCAACATCCTTGAGTAAAATTCTCTAAAGTTCTATATTCACCTACATGTATAATGCAATTACGACATATATAAATAATTATTGAACAGTTTAGTGGAGTTAATTCCTAAAGCTGCCGAATTTTCACAAAAATACATCAACCATCTAAAAGGGGGAGGAATATCTCACAGTGGTAAATATATAACAAGAAAAAATTACAGAGCTATGAACAAAATCTCATTATTTTTCATATCAGGTATCTATAATCATTAAGAACTAATACACGAACACCACATAATCAATTGAGGAAAAATTTCATCATAGACTAAACTAACAAACTTCCACAGAATCCATCCACAACAACAACGACAAAAACGAATAGAACAAATTCATTTAGCATAGATTGATTTAACACATCGAAAAGTATAATATAATTAATTTGCTAATAAGGGGGAAAACATGAAAATATAAGAATGAAGAAACCCTAACCTCTGAGAAATCGAAATCAACGATTACGTTCAGTAGGTAAAGGTCGATTAAACCCACCGAAGTCTGACACGATGCCGTCAACGAAGTCTGACACCACCGCGGCGGCATCCCGCCGCCTGTCCTTCTCGCTGTTCTCGTCGCGGTGGCGGTCGTTTTCGCCTGTCTTTGTCCCTTCGCGGGCTCGTTCCCGGTCGCGGATTCTGTCGCGGTCGCTCATCTTTCTCTCTCCTATGTGGGAAGAGAGTGCAGCTCAGCTCAACTACTTGGCCGTGACCGTGAATGAAGAAGAAGAAAAGATCTTCTCCCGTACGTGCCTCCTCAGCTGATGGCCATACTGAAGAGAGAGAAAGTACAAACCTTATTTTAATTTCAAATTTTTAGTTGGCATTTTTATGTTTTTGCTCCGCGTTTTTATATAGATAACATTTTTTTTAAAACGTTATTTATTTAAAACTAAAAATTGTGCTTATAAATATATAACGTTTTTCATATGTATCTACAATGTTTTGTTAAAAAACGTTGTAAAAAAAATCTGATAATTTTTTTTTTATAACAACATTTTTTATAAAAACGTTATAAAGTTCAATTTTTTTTGATTTTTTTCTTATGGTTTAATCTTGAACCAATTAAAATAAAATTAAATAATCCAAAAGTGTTTCTTTATTAAAGCCCTTCCAAATTGTTATTTAACTGAATATTAAATACAATACCAAAAATAAAGTTGCTTTAAATTAATCTCCAAAAGACTTTTTGGATTAATATTATATACTTAAAATAAAATTTAAAGTCTTGGATTATTTAATTTTATTTTTATTTAATTTTAACTTTATTTAATTATGATCATAAAATAAACTTTTATGGAGAAATTTTAAAGTTTAACATAGTGTAAAGTTATTTACTTTATAGTTTATTAAAATAAATAGTTGATATTATAAGTTACTAAAAAGTGTTATTAAAATTAAATTTATTATTGTAAAAAATTTAAGGTATTTATATTCACCACAATAAATCAAAAAAAATTATTTAGAACAAGATAGCGACCAATTTTATCCCTCGCAAAAAACTTCTGAATAATGATATATAGTGAGTAATAATTCATTCACTAAATAGATTTTTTCCTCGCAATTTTTCATCATAAATTGGCTCCAAAAATCTTTTTATCGCCCCAATTTTGTGAGGAAAAAAAATATAAATTGTGAAGGATGTTTCTTTCGCTAATAACTATATTGTCACTAAACTTTTTTCCTACACTGTTCCTTCGCTAAACAATTCCTCATGTGAAGGAATAAATTCCTTCACAAAATTTTCTTCGCTAGAGGCCATTTTTGGTGTAGTGACATGGTAAAAAATTCAAATACAACTTAATTATACAACAGTCGTGTAAAATACGACAAAACATATGCTGTGAGTTTTAATACAAATATTGTCATCTAGACAATATCCACACACAATTGAGTCCTCATTATATTTATTATCACACTATTTAACAAAATAGTGAGGACTACTAATGCTATTATCTGGACCGTCACTCCATTCCCCGACTAGTCCCTACTACGTTCTCATTTCCCGAAGAGAACAATGAAAGTAAAAGGGTGAGCTCAATTAGCCGAGTAAGAAATATTATGACTAAGATAATGCAGAATAAATTATCGTTAGCCTTCAACGAGTGTTAAAGCGATACTGATATAACAAACATCAAGTTTAAGCTGCAGCGTGAATAAGCAATCCATTAAAAGAGTCAAGTAGAGAATAAAATCTACTATCTTTTATGATTTAAAAGGGTTTTCATCACTTTTATCACATTTGGGACTCAAACTTAATAAATAATCCACATCATCCTGCACTACTGCCCGAGGATATTCATTAGTATCACAACCACAAATTATCCATGCACTACGGGCCAAGAGTATTCGTGTATTCATCGATGGTCACGATCATATGCAATAAGCGTCCATCGATGCACTCACGGGACGATGAGGACTTTTACCACATCATTTGTAACATTTACGGTCATATTATACCGATTAATCCCTGGTCATAATCATACCAAGTCCATCTATGCACTACAGGCCACAGATGACTTTCAACATAATATAAACATGATGATGATGACAATGATATAAGAATTCAATAAAACAAGTTCAAGAATTAATTTATCCAGGAACTAATAACGTCCAAATTGTCAACATGATAATTCTTTGTAGTGTAAAATTCAAGAATGCTCAGAAGAATATTTCCATGAAAGATACTAGATGAAGCGCAAATATCAAGGATATTCCACTAATTTCATGGAGTATAGAAGTCAAAACTTTAACCAACTGAGTATAATAAAGAATGAAATAACAAAAGAAATCACCATGCATGCGGTACTTGCGTATGTAAAGTTATTCAACGAACAATAAATAACGGAACGAAGTAGGGTGTAATACGACGCGCAAGCGGGATATTCAACAGAATAATAAAGAATGGAATAACAACGAAATCACCATGCATGCGGTACCCGCATATCTGAGTTATTCAACAGTAATAATAAATAACGGAACCAGTCCGCCACGTAAAACACATGATACGTGATATTCAGCGAGAATAATAAAGAGCGGAACCGGTCCAAGCGAAAAGCGACCGACAAGATATTCAGCAGAATAATAAAGAATGGAATAACAACAAAATTTCACCATGTATGCGGTACTTAGCATGGCAAAGTTATTCAGTGAGAATAATAAATAATGGAATAATGAAAGAATTTCATCAAGTATAGGGTAGCTGCGATATCTGAGTTATTCTAACAAAATAATAAAGGCGGAATAATGAAGTTCTCTTCATGAATATGAAAAAAAATAATACCCTTATGTGGCGCCCCCAAAATTAGGTATATCGTCACCCATCTTGGGTCGCCACTTTCATGGTACATAAATTCAAATACAACTTACTAATATAAGCGTAGGTATGCAATCGACATAAAGCGTGAGTTTGAATACAAATTTTGTCTACTAGATATTATACAAACTCAAAAGGAGTCCTCATTACAACTATTATCACACTATTTCACGAATAGTGAGGACTACTAATGCTATCCTCTCGGACCATTACGCCGTTCCCTCGACTTCGTCCAACTATGTTCTCATTTCTCAAGAGAACAATGAAAAAAAGGGTGAGCTCAACTAGCCCAAGAAGAAATATTATGACTAAGATAATGCGAATAAATTATCATTAGCCTTCAATGATGTTAAAGCGATAAAATACAATAGACAACCGGTTTAAGCTGCAGTGGAATTAGCAATCCATTAAAAGAGTCAAGTAGAGAATAAAGTCTACTATCTTTTAGGTTTTAAAAAGGTTTTCATCAATTTTTATCATTTGAGACTCGACTTAATAAATAAACCACCACATCTAATCATCCCCACATTACCACGGTCGAGGATTTTCATCAAATTATCAATGGTCATGACTATCTAGAATCACCCCGGTCATAATCATACCAAAACTATCCATCATCGCATTACAGTGCCATCGAGGACTTTTGTCACATCATTTATATCAAGTCGTGATTATCCGAATGATCCGTGGTCATAATCATACTAAGTTCATCTATCTTGCGTAAGCCAAAGATAACATAATATAACATGAGGATGATGATGATGACATAATAATTCAATAAAACAAGTTCAAGAATTATTTAATCCATGAATTATTAACGTCAAATGTCAATCGACATAATCTTTGTTTCGTAGAGAGTAAAATTCAAGAATGATCGGAAGAATATTTCCATGAAAAGATATCTTTGGATGAAACGCAAATATCAAGGATATTCTACTAATTTCATGGAGTATAGAAGTCAAAGTTTTAACCAATTTGGGTATAATAAAGAATGGAATAACAAAAGAAATCACCGTGCATGCGGACCAGCATGAAGCGGAGTTATTCAATGAGAATAATAATAATGGAACGGTCGGTGAAATTCACACCAAGACAGGATGTTCCAACGAGAATAATAAAGATGGAACGCATCCAGGTGTAAAAACACACGAGATAGGATATTCCAGCGAGAATGATAAAGGCGGAACCGGTCAAGGTGTAAAACACATGCGAGGATGTTCCAATGAATAATAAAAAAACGGAACGGTCGGTGTAAAACACATGCGAGCGAGGATGTTCAAAGAATAATAGAAGAATGTCACCAAGTATAGGGTAAATGGCGTATCTGAGTTATTCCAGCAGAATAATAAGCAATGGAATAACATAAGGATTTCACCAGTAGTATAGGGTATCTGGCGTATACTGAGGTTATGTATAGGGTATGCCACTTTTACAAAAGTTATTCAAATGAATAATAATGAATGGAATAACAAAAGTTCTCTTCAAGAAAGAAGAATAACACCCCTACTGTAGTAAAAGAATGAATATAGAAGTAGTGAAGTAGCGAGAATACTCTTCTTCTTTCTATAACTTTCTCTCTATAGCTTCTCTCTATAATTTCTCTCTCTAGAGTTTCAATGAATTCGTAAGAAAATAATGAAGGAATGAGCTTCTATTTATAGGAAAATGGAATGCATAGTAATTAATCCATGAAGCGGTCAGATTGATTTACTTTAATCTGACGGTCCATATTTAAAGAAAAATCTTTTAAATAAAATATAATATATTCTATTTATATAAAAATATTTTACTATGCAAACACTTTATGCAATACTATGCAAAACACTATGCAAAACACTATGCAACACTATGCATAATAAAATATAATATATTCTATTTATAGAATAACTTTAATAAAGTATTCTATTTTATATAAAAAGATGTTTCATTTTATTACGTTAATAATACTGAATAAAACAAAAGCGTTATTATCATTATAATAATTCATATTATTAATCGATGATAATGGAATCAAACCGAGTGACTTCTCACATAAGCATCAATAATCAATACAGGTGTGCTACTATGCAACCACACGACATTATTCTTGTACTTTTACTCTGAGTAGTTCAACAATAACCACGGTAAAACTTCCGTAGTTATTTTAATAAAATATTTTTGTCGTTTTCTCAATCAAATGATAATAATTACATTAATAGGTCCACCAATGATTGAGTAGTTTATGCGAATATTCCTGCTAAACCGAATATTCCCCACCAATCGAATATAATATAACCACTTGCATACTTTGCAAAATTTATAAATACTACCCACAACTATAATATTATCTTAAATTCACACCATAATATTAAAAATTATTTCAACAAAATTTAAATCTTTATTGATAAAATGGGGTCTCACAATCTCCCTCCTTATGGAATTTTCGCCCTCGAAATTAGAGAGTACGATACTGGTATGATAAAGAGATGAGGATACCTTGAATACCTTTATCGTTTAAAAATATTAAATTCATCTTTGAAATCGCCAAAGCTATTCATTAACAATTCATCTTTTTACTACAATTTAAAGATATACAATTGTAAAACCAATAATCTGAGACTCGACTTAATAGTATCACAACCATGAATTAT
Organism: Panax quinquefolius; assembly: GCA_020205615.1. Lineage (NCBI taxonomy): Eukaryota > Viridiplantae > Streptophyta > Magnoliopsida > Apiales > Araliaceae > Panax > Panax quinquefolius. Next base: position 103,383,037 of record CM035157.1, read on the forward strand.
CCATGCACCTTCTTGGCTAAGGATATTCGTGTTTTCAATTCTGATTCATGATTATACCGAATAATCGTGGTCATAATCATACCAAGTCTATCAATGCACTACTGACTAAAGATGACTTTTACCACATCCATGAATTAATATTTCATTCTTTGAGACTCATTTCAATAATTAATTCATATCATCGAATCATCCCCGCACTACGGGCCGAGGATATTCATTAGTATCACGACCACGAATTATCCATGCACTACTACCAAAGATAATCGTGTATTCATTAGTATCGCGACCACAAATTATCCATGCACTACTACCAAAGATAATTGTGTATTCATTAGTATCACAACCACAAATTATCCATGCACTACTACCAAAGATAATTGTGTATTCATTAAGTATCACGACCACAAATTATCCATGCACTACTACCAAAGATAATTGTGTATTCATTAATATCACGACCACAAATTATCCATACACTACTACCAAAGATAATTGTGTATTCATTAGTATCACGACCACAAATTATCCATGCACTATGGCCAAAGATAATTGTGTATTCATTATCCATGCACTACTACCAAAGATAATTGTGTATTCATTTAGTATCACGACCACAAATTATCCATGCACTACTACCAAAGATAATTGTGTATTCATTAGTATCACGACCAAATATTATCCATGCACTACTACTAAAAGATAATTGTGTTTTCAATTACGGTTATGATTATACCGAACAATCCCTCAGTCATAATCATACCAAGTCCATCTACGCATACACTCAGGCCCGAGATGACTTTCAACATAATATAAACATGAGGATAATGATATAAAGAATCAATCAAATGAGATAAAGGATAAATATTAAACATTTATAATATAATTTATCCGAGATTCAAGAATATCCCCATGTTATCAATCACTTAATAATCTCATAATCTAATAACATTAATATTATAACAATATTTTAATCACTTCTTAAATTTATAAATAATTTATCTCAATTGTTTACGCTTTACCATATAATGCATTTAATCATTCAAAATGCCATACTCATAAGATATCATCACCAATTATCAAATCCCTCATCAAAAATATGCATATATTCTATATAGGATCCTCTAGCCATAAAATATTATTTTCAACTTTGTTACTTCACATAACATATTTAACTCATATGTTTAGTAACTAAACTATTTTCATGAAAAATACCAAATCAGTCCCAAAAATATTTCTTTTCTGGGATTTAGCATAATATAGTCCCATGATGAAAATATATTTTCTCGAATTTTAAAATTCATTTTACTATTTTTAAAATCAATTTCTAATTAATTCCTTAAGAAATTAGCTACCTCAAGTTTAACTCCAAAATTCCCAAATCTTGACAGGACCTTACCCATGTTAACGTGAGCTTCAGTTTAAATTTCATGGTCATCGGAGTTATAGAACTCGGTTATAGCGTTTTAAATCGGAAAAACCTAAATATTGAAATGGTCATAACTTGCTCATTTTAAGTCGAGAATGAGCTCATTTTTGGACAGGAGGTACTTTATACCATATACTTTCATGTCCCAAAAGGCCAGAATTTTTCTCATAATTTAAGTGGCTGAAACAGCCTCTCTAAAATCATGGCGAGAAGCTTTTTCGGTTTTTTGCAGCTTTGCACTCCTTTGCTAAAATCAGTCCACACAAAAATCTACAACACCTTTTCCAGTAATTCCACTTGGATTAGTTAGGTAACTCATAGATCTAACTCTAGGACTTGACCACATTCAAAAATTCAAAATATAATAGGAGATATGGTCAATTGAATTTCATGTTACGTTTTTTCACTAAAATCGATTTTCAACTCTTTGTGATTTCTAAGAAACTTTCATGTTTTCACATACTAACCAACATAACTCATCATAAAACTTACTAATACTTCACATACCCATGATTTTTATTAGTTCTATACTTTTATTATGACTTTCATCATAATCCACGTAAATGCAGATCCTTTTAGTTGAAGAAATATTTGAGGGTTTAAGAAATGGGTTTTTTGTATTGGGGTCAATACAAAATTCGATTTCACGTTCTAGGAGGTAGGCTAGGAAGTCTTCAAGAATACGCCAGAAATTTTTAATAATAGAAATATCATTCAATCTTTGTGACTCTTATCCAAGACTTGGATAAGACGTCACATTGATACCAACTCTTGACTTCTATCCCTAACCCAGATAGTACCTCACAATGATACCTATAACCTTGCCATCTTCATTCACGATGTCGCCTCTCTGAAAGTCCGGCCCGGTGCATTCCACACAAGGAAGTCAACAATGAAAGGTTCGGGGCTCTTTACTTATGGCTTGATATAATGATGATTAACTTTAGGGTTTGGTTACTTTGAATTCGTATAACGAGTTGGTATAAATATAAAAGCTAACAACCTTACGAAAAGAATAATGAGTAGTTAATCAATCATTTTTTGAAAATTACCTCAAAGGCAAGTATTTTCAAAGAGATAATATCGACGAAGTAACGTGAAAGTGTTTATTTGAAACAACAAGATTAATAAGCAGTGGAGGTAACGAAGGTTTCTCCCAACGAAGTTTGATAGATTAATCAAAGTCTAATTTCTCCGAGTCAAATTTAAGCGTTGAGCATAAGCAAGAGAGATAAAAGAATGGGTAGAACCAGATCTAATAAGGTATAGACTTCGCAAGAATTTATAATTAACTAACCCGTGCTAACCGTTCGGGTTACCCACTTTTGAGAAGTCGAAAAACGCCTTCTTCTGAAACCACCGACTTTGTTTTGTTCAGTATTCGCCTTTGGTGCCACTATCCCACCTGGACTTGACTTCACTATATCGACAAAATTGAGCTAAATGACCTTCTCTTCTTGAAATTTCCACTTCTATTATCTTTGCCATGATTACCAATCAAGTGGTTACCATTCTTAGCATGATAATTTTCCCACGATGGTTATCATTGTTCTGATATCCGTTGCCACCAGTATGATTATTATCGTGTTGTTGGTCGTTACCTTTTGTTTAAGCTGAATCAACACTCTCATGTGCTTCATTGCTTAACTCAAAGCATTTTCAGGATGCCATTCTCAAACATCTTGTCACAAAACAATGGTTAATTGACATGTAACAAATTATCCCTATATTCTGACCGACCAATTAAATACCAAATAAATTTAGGTAGGTCATACTAGCGAAGGAATTCCCCGTCTCTCCCCTCCTAGTACTATTCTCACCTCTTAGCGGGGATCATATCCTAAGCTCGATAATCAACCGTGTGGCGCCCCAAAATTAGGTATCGTCACCCATCTTGGGTCGCCACTTTCATGGTACATAAATTCAAATACAACTTACTAATATAAGCTGTAGGTATGCAATACGACATAAAGCGTGAGTTTGAATACAAATTTTGTCTACTAGATATTATACAAACTCAAAAGGAGTCCTCATTACTGACTATTATCACACTATTTCACGAATAGTGAGGACTACTAATGCTATCCTCGGACCATTGCCGTTCCCGACTCGTCCCGGCTATGTTCTCATTTCGAAGAGAACAATGAAAAAAAAAGGGTGAGCTCAACTAGCCCAAGAAGAAATATTATGACTAAGATAATGCGAATAAATTATCATTAGCCTTCAACAAAGTGTTAAACCGATAAAATACAATAGACAACCGGTTTAAGCTGCGGTAGGAATTAGCAATCCATTAAAAGAGTCAAGTAGAGAATAAAGTCTACTATCTTTTAGGTTTTAAAAGGTTTTCATCAATTTTTATCATTTGAGACTCGATTTTAATAAATAAACCACCACATCTAATCATCCACGTACCACGGTCAAGGATTTTCATCAAATTATCAATGGTCATGACTATCTTAGAATCACCCCTGGTCATAATCATACCAAAAACTATCCATCAACTTGCATTACAGAGCCATCGAGGACTTTTGTCACATCATTTATATCAAGTCGTGATTATACCGAATGATCCGTGGTCATAATCATACTAAGTTCATCTATGCACGTAAGCCAAAGATAACATAATATAACATGAGGATGATGACAATGACATAATAATTCAATAAAACAAGTTCAAGAATTATTTAATCCATGAATTATTAACGTCCAAATTGTCAACATGATCATGTTTCGTGAGAGTAAAATTCAAGAATGATCGGAAGAATATTTCCATGAAAGATCTTTGGATGAAGCCTTAAATATCGAGGATATTCTACTAATTTCATGGAGTATAGAAGTCAAAGTTTTAACTTATTTGGGTATAATAAAGAATGGAATAACAAAAGAAATCACCGTGCATGCGGTACTTGCGCATAGACGAGTTATTCCAATGAGAATAATAATAATGGAACCGAAGTCGTGAAATTCACACCAAGCTGAGGATGTTCCAACAGAATAATAAAGATGGAACGGATCGGTGTAAAACACATGATAGGATATTCAACGAGAATGATAAAAGCGGAACCGGTCCGGTGTAAAACACATGAGCAAGGATGTTCCAACAGAATAATAAAAGCGGAACGGTCGGTGTAAAACACACGCAGACGAGGATGTTCAACAGAATAATAGAAGAATGTCACCAAGTATAGGGTAAATAGCGTATACAAGAGTTATTCAAATGAATAATAAGCAATGGAATAACATAAGGATTTCACCAAGTATAGGGTATCTGCCAGCGTATCTGAGGTTATGTATAGGGTATGCCACTTTTACGAGTTATTCAGCAGAATAATAATGAATGGAATAACAAAAGTTCTCTTCAAGAAGAAAGAATAACACCCACTAAAAAAAAGAATCGAATATAGAAGTAGTGAAGTAGCGAGAATACTCTTCTTCTTTCTATAACTTTCTCTCTATAGCTTCTCTATAATTTCTCTCTACAGAGTTTTGATGAATTAATAAGAAAATAATGAAGGAATGAGCTTTATTTATAGGAAAATGGAATGCATAGTAACTAATCCATGAACGGTCAGGATTGATTTACTTTAAATCGACGGTCCATATTTAAAGAAAAATCTTTTAAATAAAATATAATATATTCTATTTATATAAAATATTTTACTATGCAAACTTTATGCAATACTATGCAAAACACTATGCAAAAACACTATGCAACACTATGCATAATAAAATATAATATATTCTATTTATGAATAACTTTAATAAAGTATTCTATTTTATATAAAAGATGTTTACATTTTATTACGTTAATAATCTGAATAAAACAAAAGCGTCATTATCATTATAATAATTCATATTATTAATCGTGATAATGGAATCAAACCGAGTGACTTCTCACATAAGCATCGATAATCAATACTGGTGTGCTACTATACTAACACGACCACACGACATTCTTTACTTTTACTCTGAGTAGTTCAACAATAACCACGGTAAAACTTCCGTAGTTATTTCAATAAAATATTTTTGTCGTTTTCTCAATCAAACAATAATTACATTATGAGGTCCACCTGATGATTGGTAGTTATCACGAATATTCCTCGCTAAGCAAGAATATTCCAGAACCAATCGAATATAATATAACCACTTGCATACTTTGCAAAATTTATAAATACTACCCACAACTATAATATTATCTTAAATTCACACCATAATATTAAAAAATTATTTCAACAAAATTTAAATCTTTATTGATAAAATCTGGGGTCTCACACCTTACGAGTACAACAAATAATATCCCTTACCGTAAAAGAAGAGTATTCCGACTGGTAGGGCGAGGATATTCTTGAAGAAAACTTGCACTACGCTCAAAGCTTTCAATTCTAACTAAGCATCCTATTTATAGGAAAATGAGAAGGATACTATTTGAATTTTCTCACGGACTGCACAGTAGGAAATCAGACGAAAAATCACGGGCGGAGGAAATCGAATATCAGATGCCCACTTTTTCAAATGTTAACATAATAGTCAAACAAAACAAAAGTTTTATAATAAATATATATATAAACACATGCCATAAAGAAAAAAAAAACTCACCAATTTCTATATCAAACACACACACCCACCTTCCCTTATCTCCAAGGGATTATCACTCCACCCCCTTTTCTTATCCCACCCCATACACACACATAACACACACTTTGTCCCACTATATACCACTTTCAATATATATATATATATATATATATATATCTTATATAATTTCCACACCACACACATATTCTATACATATAATACCCACCACTCACACACACATCATATACATATATATACACACATCACATACTTATATATATAAATTCCCTCCCCTTTACGTATACTCCCTCCCACCCCCATTTCTAAAATCAGTTTTCAACACATATGGACCCCACATGTGGGCCCCACCTTTATTATATAAAATAATTTTCTACCGATTATTTTGAAAAAATGGGTAAATGGGGATCCAAATAATAAGCAAATTTACAACAACTACTTCATAAAAAAAAAATCCTCTCAATATTTTTAACAATATTTATCATCATTATTATAATTCACAATATTAATCGACCAGGTCATTCCCAGGAAAGAGGGGGCTTTCCAATAAGGATTTTTCCCTATTGCGCGTAAATTAGGTGACCAAACCTCTCCTCGCGAACTTCTAGACATCGTTAATATTGCAAATAATAATATTAATAACCGTCGTCTCAATTATTGATTTAATAATATATAAAATATTGACAATAATTGAATCAAATAACGTGAGATCTTATGCAACAATTACTATAGCAATAATTGAACAAAACCGAGTGACTTCTCACGTAAGCATCGATAATCAAAGCGTGTGCTACTATGCAACCACACATATTCTTCGTACTTTTAAACACCGGGTGTTTCAACAGTTAATGGTAAAACTTCCATAGTTATTTTCATAAAATATTTTTGTCGTTTTTCAATCCAAGCAATAATTACATTATTGGGGTCCACCAATGATTGTGCCGTCATACGAATATTCCTGTTAAAAGCGAATATTTCCGACCCGATCGAATATTATAAAACAACTTGCGTACTTTGCAAAACTTAAAAATATTACCCACAACTATAACATTATCTCAAATCCATACCATAATATTTAAAAAAAAAATTTGAGAAAATTAAATCTTTATTCGTAAAATTTGGGGTTTTACACATATTGTTTTGCTCAAGCTTGATAAACTCTACCTCCTTCATGTGACGAATACTTTCAGGAAAGTACTTGTCATTGAACAGTTCTTGTAAATTCTCCCAAGACATATTCAGTGCGGCAGGTTGAGTACGCTTTACAGATTCCCACCAGTAATCTGCCTCTGCTCGCAACATGAAGGTGGCAAAGGGAACCTTTTGCTCCTCAGAGCATCCCAAGACATCAAATATCTTGTTGATCTACTTTATCCATGTCTCTGCCTTAAGTGGTTTTAGCTCTCCAAAAAACTCTGGTGGTCCCAGTTTCTTGAACTGCTTAGCGGTGACCGTCCGAGAGTTGTCAGTGTTTCCACCTATATTTTGGACAGGAGCCGCCCTCGCCTGATGTTGCATGAATTGCATAAAACCTCTAAACGTCCCATCGTTCATCATTTGATTGTTGTTGTTTACTTGAGAATTATTGTCTTTCTGTTGCACATTATCCTAGGTATTAATCTGTGGTGACTCAACGGTCTCATGTGCTTCATTGCTTATCTCAACATTTTCGGATGCCATTTTCAAATACTGCCACAAAACAAGGGTTAATTAACATATCACATATTATCCCTATACTCTGACCGACCAATTAAATACCAAATAAACTTAGGTAGGTCATACTAGCGAAGGAATTCCACGTCTCTCCCCTCCTAGTTCTTGTCTCACCTCTCAGCCAGGGATCATATCCCTAAGCTTTGATACCAACTGTGACATCCCCAAAATAGGTATACATCACCCATCTTGAGTCGCCAAATACATGGTACAAAATTCAAATACAACTTAATTATACAACAGTCGTGTAATATACGACAAAACATAATCTAAGAGTTTTAATAAGAATATTGTCATCTAGACAATATCCACTCTCAATGAAGTCCTCATTACATTTATTGTCACACTATTTCACAGAATAGTGAGGACTACTAAAACAACCATCTGGACCATCAATCCGTTCCCCGACTCGTCCCAACTATATACTTATTTCCTGAAGAGAACAGTGAAAGAAAGGGTGAGCTCAACTAGCCCAGTAAGAAATATTTTGAGTAAGATAATGCAGAATAAATTATCCTTAGCCTTCAATAGTATAACAACTGATAGAATATAATAGACAACAAGTTTTAGATCAACAACTGCAGTGGAATAAGCAATCCATTAGAAGAGTCATGTAGAGTATAAAATCTACTATTTTCTATGATTTAAAAAGTTTTTCATCAACTTTATCGCTGAGACTCAGCTTAATAAATAAAATCGAATCAATCTCGCACCATGGCCAAGGATATTCATGTAATCATCAATGGTCATGATTATACCGAATAATCCCTGGTCATAATCATACCAACAACTGTCCATCAATGAACTACAGTCCAATGAGAACTTTCACCACATCATTCGTTACATTACGGTCATGATTATACCGAATAATCCCTGGTCATAATCATACCAAGTACATCAATGCACGTAAGCCAAAGATGACTTTCATCACAATATAAGCATGAGGATGATGACAATGACATAATAATTCAATAAAACAAGTTCGAGGATAAATTTTAAAGATTTATAATCTAATTTATCCAGAAATCAATAGCATCCAAATTGTCAACATGATATTGCTTTGTAGAGTAAAATTCAAGAATGCTCAGAAGAATATTTCCATGAAAAGATACTGGATGAAGCGCAAATATCCAGGATATTCTACTAATTTCATGGAGTATAGAAACCAAAACTTTAACAAACTGAGAATAAAAGAATATATGAAACTGCAAATGGATTTTCGCCCGCCATACTGTAATCCACGTAGAAAGATCATTTCTACAATTTAATAAAGAATGAATACGAAGGATCATTCACCATACATGCGGTAATCCACATAAAGAGGTTATTCAAACAGAATAATAAAGAATTGAATAATAGAAGAATTCACCGTGCATGCGATGGATCGCTTGCAGACGAGTTATTCCATGAGAATAATAAAGAATGGAATAATGGAAGAATTCGATAGGCATGCGATGAAGCGCATAAAACGAGTTATTCCAACGAATAATAAAGAATGGAATAAATGAAGAATTCACCGTGCATGCGATAGACCAATATGCAGAAAAGTTATTCCAATAGAATAATAAAGAATGGTATAACAACCCTTACGAATATTGAAAGAAATAACTCTCTTCATGAATACGAAAGAAATAATACCCCTTACCTTAGAATAAAAGCTGATCTTTGGAATAGAGAGGTAGCAGAACTTCTCTTCTTCTTTCTCTCTATAATTTTTCTCTATAATAATTACTCTATAGCTTTAGTGAATTGGTGAGAAATGAAGGAAGAATGAGCTTCTATTTATAGGAAAATATAGTTTCAATAATTGCACATTTTAGGGCTCAAAATATTACAGTATAATACCTCCCTCTTTTTCTTCATTTTTAATTTAGTCCTGCAAGTATTATCAAACTTGCACCACCTCCCCTAATAGTAAATCATGTGAATTAATAGTTCATTTATGTGACTCAATAGTATAATCATGTAAAAAAAACTAATTATAGTATAGTACCTTCAACTATACCTCCAATTTTAATTTAGTCATGCAAGTATTCAATCTTGCACCAACTCCCCTAATAGTAAATCATGTGAATCAATAGTACACACATGTGAATACATAGTTATAAGCATATGAATTAATAGCAATTAATTGCTCATTTATCCGGTTAATTACCCGATTGGTCAATATAACCTCCAAACATCAATTATTATCGAAATAAATGTCGATTTTCACTAACACTAATAATTCCAACACAATGGAACTATCAATTTTATCTTCAATCAACACGAACTTATTCATCATTAATATTATAATTCACAATATTTAACAACTAGGTCGTTCCGGAAGAGGGCTTTCAGATAAGGATTTCTCCTTATTGGCGGCGTAATTAGGTGACCAAACCTCTCCTCGATGTAACTTCTAGACATTGTCGATATTAAAATAATAATATGAATAACTTTCTTGTCTCAATTATTAATTTAATAATATAACATGTTATGCAGATGATATCTTTGTGACAATAATTGAATCAATAATATGAGAGATATGATGCAACAATTCATCGTAATAATAATTGAATATAAGCGAGTGACTTCTCACGTAAGCATCGATAATCAAAGCGTGTGCTCTTATTCAAACCACGCGTAGACATCGTAATTTTACTATCAGGTAGTTAAACAGTTTTAACGGTAACACTTTCGCCGTTATTTTTATAAAAAGATAATTCTGTCATTTTCTAACTACGACAATACTTCTGTTGTGGGGTCCACCAATGATTGTGCCATCGTACGAATATTCCCTGTTAAAACGAATATTGCCCGACTAATCAAACATTATATAACCACTTGCTTACTTTGCAAAATTTATAAATATTACCCACAAGTATAACATTATATCAAATCCACACCATAATATTCAAAAATATATTTCGAGAAAATTATTCTTTATTAATAAAAGTTGGGGTCTTACATGGACTCTATAGAGTGTTCTCTTGTGAGGCTCAGGAAAGACACCACTCAGATCCACTCTTATTGAAAGATGGATGTCTTTATCAAATAAATTGCGAAGATCTGGGAACCAATTTCAAAAAGCCCGTGAGAGTTATCATAAGATAGGTCAGCCATTGATAAACCAAATGCGCATGATATATCTTCTTGCCCTGTTACTTCCTGAATATACAAATGTCATCCATCTTAAACTGTCATTTGTATATCTTTCATATCATGTCATCAAGTTGACTAACCCCTTGTTTTGTAGGAAAAGATTAAAAAAATCCCTAAACTTATGCATAACATATCATGCATCCATATCATTTACCAATATCAAGACTAAACTAGATACCGGTTTTGTACAGATTGGTCCTAGAACTCGATTTCGAGCCAAAAAGGCACGATCATTGTGACGTCCCCAAAATAGGTATACATCACCCATCTTGAGTCGCCAAATACATGGTACAAAATTCAAATACAACTTAATTATACAACAGTCGTATAACATACGACAAAACATAATCTAAGAGTTTTAATATGAATATTATCATCTAGACAATATCCACTCTCAATGGAGTCCTCATTACATTTATTGTCACACTATTTTACAGAATAGTGAGGACTACTAAAACAACCATCTGGACCGTCAATTCGTTCCCCGACTCGTCCCAGCTATATTCTCATTTCCTGAAGAGAACAGTGAAAGAAAGGGTGAGCTCAACTAGCCCAGTAAGAAATATTATGAGTAAGATAATGCAGAATAAATTATCCTTAGCCTTCAACAGTATAACAACTGATAGAATATAATAGACAACAAGTTTTAGATCAACAACTGCAGCAGAATAAGCAATCCATTAGAAGAGTCAAGTATAGTATAAAATCTACTATCTTCTATGATTTAAAAAGTTTTTCATCAACTTTATCGCTGAGACTCAGCTTAATAAATAAAATCGAATCAATCCTGTACCACGACCAAGGATATTCATGTAATCATCAATGGTCATGATTATACCGAATAATCCCTGGTCATAATCATACCAACAACTGTCCATCAATGAACTACAGTCTAATGAGGACTTTCACCACATCATTCGTTACATTACGATGGCCATGATTATGCAAGAATAATCCACAGGTCATAATCATACCAAGTACATCAATGCACGTAAGCCAAAGATGACTTTCATCACAATATAAGCATGAGGATGATGACAATGACATAATAATTCAATAAAACAAGTTCGAGGATAAATTTTAAAGATTTATAATCTAATTTATCCAGAAATCAATAGCATCCAAATTGTCAACATGATATTGCTTTGTAGAGTAAAATTCAAGAATGCTCAGAAGAATATTTCCATGAAAAGATACTGGATGAAGCGCAAATATCCAGGATATTCTACTAATTTCATGGAGTATAGAAACCAAAACTTTAACAAACTGAGAATAAAAGAATATATGAAACTGCAAATGATTTTTTACCGCATATATATCAGTAATCCATGTAGAAAGATCATTTCTACAATTTAATAAAGAATGAATACGAAGGATCATTCACCATACATGCGGTAATCCACATAAAGAGGTTATTCAAACAGAATAATAAAGAATTGAATAACAGAAGAATTCACCATGCATGCGATAGACTGCATAGACAGGTTATTCCAACAGAATAATAAAGAATGGAATAACAGAAGAATTCAGTAGGCATGCGATAGACCGCACAAACAGGTTATTCCAACAGAATAATAAAGAATGGAATAACGAGAAGAATTCACACGGGCATGCGATAGACCCATATGAACGAAAGTTATTCCAATAGAATAATAAAGAATGGAATAATGAGAAGAATTCACCGAGGCATGCGATTGATCGCATGAGATGAGTTATTCCAACGAATAATAAAGAATGGTATAACAACCCTTACGAATAATGAAAGAAATAACTTTCTTCATGAATCTGAAAGAAATAATACCCTTACCTTAGAATAAAAGCTGGATCTTTGGAATAGAGAGGTAGCGAGACTTTCTTCTTCTTTTCTCTCTATAATTTTTTCTATAATAATTGCTCTATAGCTTTAGTGAATTGGTGAGAAATGAAGGAAGAATGAGCTTCTATTTATAGGAAAATATTGTTTCAATAATTGCACATTTTGGGGCTCAAATTATTACAGTATAATACCTCCCTCTTTTTCTTCATTTTTAATTTAGTCCTGCAAGTATTATCAAACTTGCACCACCTCCCTTAATAGTAAATCATGTGAATTAATAGTTCATTTATGTGACTCAATAGTATAATCATGTAAAAAAACTAATTATAGTATAGTACCTTCAACTATACCTCCAATTTTAATTTAGTCATGCAAGTATTCAATCTTGCACCAACTCCCCTAATAGTAAATCATGTGAATCAATAGTACACACATGTGAATACATAGTTATAAGCATGTGAATTAATAGCAATTAATTGCTCATTTATCCGGTTAATTACCCGATTGGTCAATATAACCTCCAAACATCAATTATTATCGAAATAAATGTCGATTTTCACTAACACTAATAATTCCAACACAATGGAACTATCAATTTTATCTTCAATCAACACGAACTTATTCATCATTAATATTATAATTCACAATATTTAACAACTAGGTCGTTCCCAGGAAAGAGGGGGCTTTCCGATAAGGATTTCTCCTTATTGGCGGCGTAATTAGGTGACCAAACCTCTCCTTCGTGAACTTCTAGACATTGTCGATATTGCAAATAATAATATGAATAACTTTCTTAGTCTCAATTATTAATTTAATAATATAACATGTTATGCAGATGATACTGTGACAATAATTGAATCAATAATATGAGAGATATGATGCAACAATTACTGTAGCAATAATTAAATATAACTGAGTGACTTCTCACGTAAGCATCAATAATCAATACCATGTGCTACTATGCAACCAAGCGTATTACTTTACTTTTACAACCGGGTAGTTCAACAGTTTTAACGGTAACACTTTCGCCGTTATTTTTATAAAAATATAATTCTTTCATTTTCTAACTACGACAATACTTCTGTTGTGGGGTCCACCAAAGATTGTGCCATCATATGAATATTCCCTGTTAAAACGAATATTCCCAGACCAATCGAATATTATATAACCACTTGTTACTTTGCAAAATTTATAAATATTACCCACAACTATAACATTATATCAAATCCACACTATAATATTCAAAAATATATTTCGAGAAAATTACTCTTTATTCATAAAAGTTGGGGTCTTACAATCACCACTAATCGAAATGACCGAGGGCAATTCATCAGAACCTATTCCCGTATCTCGAGAAGAGTTTGAAGAGTTTAAGAAATAAATTGATGAGATAACCATCCTGTTAAGAGAACATTGCAAAGTAACTCAAAAACCCAAACTGAAAACTCTAACTGAATCCTTTGCACAAGGAGATATGTGAGTACCGGAAAAAGGTAGCGAGATACCAGTATCCACTTTAATATCCCAAACCAATAATGGATTCGATAAAGAGGTTGCGAGTGAAAGCTCCACGAAGGAAATTATAAACATTAGCGAAGACAAGGAAACTGGGGATATATGAAAGAAGGCTAGACTGATGGAGGAAGCTATCCGATCTATCAAGGGGACAGGGTCCCACGAAAGTGTTAACTACTCCGACCTTTGCATTTTTCTTAGGGCCAGATATCCCGATGAATTTCAAGTCCCAGAATTTGGGCGACCCCTACACCCATTTAAAAGTTTACACCGGTGAGCTTAGATCATATGTCAAGGATGAGAACCTTTGAATGCAGTTGTTCCAAAAGAGCCTTATTGGTGAAGCCCGAACTTGGTATGCACGAATTGATAACTCCAAGGTACATGGTTGCGAAGATTTAGCCCATGCATTCCTCAACTAGTAGTATAGCTTCCAATCCCAGAAGGCCCCTGATCTCTACCAAGTGACTAAGGTTAAGAAACGGAGCAATGAACTGTTTAGGGAGTATGCGCAGAGGTAGAGGCACATGGCAGCCCAAGTAAGCCCGCAAGTGGATGAAGCTGATATGGTGATGACTTTCATCGATATCCAAGAGGCCCTATATTATGAGAGAGTCAGGCAGGGATAGGCAAATCCTTCTCCGAGATGATAAAACACAGGGAAATGGCAGAAATGAGCCTAAAGTCAGGCAAGATCAAAGATCTCACAGCCTTAGAAGCAATAGCTAAACACCTTCAATTCAGAGATTATGGTAGTGATGCCAAAAGAAGTCAACGGAAGAGTGATGAAGATGTATCTCTCGTTTCATAGGGGCAATCTATAAGACCCGACAATAGTCCCTCTACCTAGATAAAGGAAGGAGATCTGCCACAACAACAACAGGCCACACTCAACCAAAGCTAAGATAGACAGTAAAAATTTAAAAGAACAAAAAATCGGGTGTTCATTTCTCTAAGCAATTCACTCCAGAACGTATTGGAGTTATTAATGGAATAGAAGAAAATGACTGAATTGGCTCCACCTCTGGATCCAAAAAGCAAAAGATATGGTCCCGGCAAGAAGTTTGCCTATCATTATAGAGCTCTAGGACATGATACACAAGATTGTTGGTCCTTAAAGCATAAAATCCAAAATCTAATCGAAAGTAGCGATATTGTGATCAAACGACCTGACCAACCAAATGTTAATACCAACCTTCTACCGCAGCACAATATGGAGGGAGTGAACATTATCGGGTCAGGAAGCACTAGAATGGATCCAAATTGCAAGTACATATGAAGGATGGAGGAATACCCCCAAAGAGAAGAGCAAAGTCCTAGGGTGGGAAAGTGTGGAGGAGTGTATAAAAGTAAGAAAAATTAGAGACAATCCAACATCAAGTAACTCTACTAGCCAAGCTAATAGTGCATCAACATCAGGTGAGAAGAGAGCTTTTCACTCAATTATTAAAAAACCCAGAGAAGGAAGAGGTTAGCCAGAATGCAAGCCTATATTCGACTAAGATGATCCAGCTGACTGAAGAAGGTCAAAGTGGGATAAATGGGCATGATAAGTGGAATGAAAAAAAATACTAGGAGATCTTACCAGCAGAAAAATCACCCAGAGGAATGCAAATTCTTAAAGAGGAAAGATCAAACAACATTCCAGACACCTGCAAACCCCCAAAATCGTACAACACCGAGAGTCAAGGAGACTAGGTGAAGAAGGGATTCACGCCTCTGGGGACTCGTTGGAAAATGTGTTAGCACTGTTGGTTGCGCAGAAAAAGATCACTGAGCTCGCTCCTCCTGCTGATCCCAAAGGAAGGCAATATTATCTCAACAAGAGGTGTGCTTATCATTCCGGAGCACCGGGGCATGAAACTCAAGACTGTTTGACTTTGAAGCACAAAATTCAAAATCTCATTGAAAATGGAGAGTTAAAGATAGAAATCGCCATGAACAGAAATGGAAAAAGGGAAATAAAGAGCTTAAGATTCCCACTCGAGACAAACAGTTCCAAGGAAGTGATGGCTATGAGCACCCATCCTGGCAGAGCCCAAGGTGAATTAGTCATAATGCGGGGAGTAGCAGAGGAAACAAGAAAGTCTCCTAAGGAAATTCCTCCGCCACCGTCAGACATCTTGTTGCCCAAAGTTAGTAACCACATTTCTGATTTTATCATCCTGGATGATGAGGAGGAAATACTGATCCTTTCCAATGAAGAAAAAGCCAAAAAGGAAAGTCTCTCGCGAGAAATGTGACAATAGTTGGAGAGAACTTTCAAAGTCAAATCCTCTGAAGCCCATAGAAAAAATGAAGGAACAGATCAAGAAAAAGGAGGCGAGGGTGTCGGGAAAGTTATCCCATCTAGGAATCAAGAGCTCATCCCTTTTTATGACAGGTCTAGTTTGAGCGTCCCCAAGGGATGTGCCGAATCAGGAGATGATCAAGTTATGGCGACGATTAAAGATGTTCCAGACAAGGAAATAACCTCTACTACCAGCATCAAAGGCAACCTGACCACTTGCAACTAGACTATCAAGCCTCAAATATCCAGGAAAGTTTAGATCCAGAGGATATGGTTGCGGGTCCTAAGAAGTGTGGGGACGTTATCATTTGCTTAACTTTATGTCTTATTTTATTTTCCATGCATTACTATGTTATGTTTTGTTTATGTAAAAAATGTAATCAAATCCCTTAAATTCTTAGCATGAACTATGTAAGACCTAATCTCCTTTCAAAGGAGTACATAGGCAGCTAGTAATGGCGTGGTCTAACCATTTCAAAAGTCACAAAACCCTTTCAACAATTCAGCTGTCACAAGATACTACTCTTTAATAACTTATCAACCCCTGAAGTGTGAGAAGACTTGATCTCCTTTTAACCTACAGAAGTGTGTAGGTGGCCATCGTGACAAAGTCTATCTCATCCCCGATGACTTGTTCCCCGTGATAAAAGTCGCAAATAAAGCCTTACAGATCGAACCAAGCATGGTTTAAATTGTCACATCAGAAACTATGCCGAACTCTTAGGTCCAATTTAGTGGAATCTGAAGGCCTCTCGACATCAATCATCAAAGCTGAGCGATAACATGAAATGAAAATCATAGAGATATATCAAGTATGATCATCAATGATGACAAATACAAACCAAGGCGATGCGAAATATGAATACATAGAAGATTACAACAAATGTCAATTCAACGTTGTGAGGTAACTATCTAATGACCCCTCTCATAACCCTCAAAGAGATGATACCCTCAAAGGCAAGCCTTCATCAAATTAGAGGAAAGAGAATCATCGAACCCAAGTGCACCCACAAGTTAGAAGCAAGGATTGGGGCACCTGAACTTTAAAGCTCACCTCTACATGTTCACCATGTGTGCTATGAGGTAAAAGACTCTTGCAATCTAGGCATCTTATCAGCCCATTTGTTAAACATAACAAAGCGACTACTTGGACGACAAACAAGACTGGGGCAACTTTAGAAAGAACAACAATTCAACACTGGGGCATTTATCAACCATCCTAAAAAGAAAAATGCACCAGTCGACACCATCAGCATGGGCCGTCATTATCAGATCTTCCCTCATATCATTTTATTGGCAATCTGGTACGATCATTACTCTTTTCCAATCATAATTTTCTTAGAATACATTGATCAACTTATGAGGTACGCCTCTTTTAGCTCTTTATCTATTTTTTCTCCAAACACTAGCGATGATAGAAGTTTCACTATAGATAAATCTTTCATTAGAATCTCAAAAAAAGGTTTTCAAAGCAAAAATTTTGTTTAACTTGTTATAAATTGGATTAATTCTGATAAACATCTGTGGAGAAAGAATCATGGGAATGATTAGAGAATTAAGACTATTCAACCTTTTGATTAGGCATAACATCCTAGTTCAAAGCGCTATTTAAGGCAGAATTGGCCTTATATCCATGTCTGCACTTTGCGGTTGCCCTAACTCTTAGTTGTGGTGTATGAAACTATGATGACAACAATGACAATTAATGCGGAGATAGAAGATAAGTAATGGCCAACCTAATGTCTTGAATTATGGCTTGAATTACTTGAGTAATTAAGCATGAAGGGCATCTTTACACTTGGTGCCCTAAAGCCATCTGGTTTGGGAGTCACCAACCTAACGCTTGCTACATGGGCAACTTTGTGCCTAAGAAAATGAGCATTGCAAGGGAGAAGAAGGCAAGACCTACGCAGATATGAATCATGGCCTGGGTTACTCGAGTAATTAAGCCTGAGGGGTGTATTAACATCTAGTGCCCTAAAGCCATCCGGTTTGGGAGTCACCAGCCCAACACTCGCTATATGGGTAATTTAAGCCTAAGAAAACAAATCTCGCATATGTTACTCGAGAAAGTAAACCCAAAGGGATGTCTTTACACCTAGAGCTCTAAAGCTGTTTGGTTTAAGAGTCATTGGTCCAAAACTCGTTAAATGGGTAACTTTGAATAGCCTAAGAAAATAAGACAAGTTAAGAGAGAGAAAAAAAAAAGAAAATGATGAAAAAGTTTGCGAGATCAGAATGAGATCATCTAAAGTCATGGAAGAGAAACCCCTACTAAGAGTGGCATCATTCATAATGCACATGTCATATGAAGATTAATTCTACGAAGAACGACATCTAGAATAAAGACGAAGTATCTTTGATAAAGGGAGATAAGTCTTTTGAATTTGATCTTACTCATGAATAATGACCATAAATGCTTAAAAGTTTTCTTGCGATTTAATAACTTGTTAAATGAAAATTTCCTTAAAAGGAAAGAAAGAAAATATAGCCTTGAAGTTAGCGATTGAGAAAAAAATTTCATTTTCGTATTCAATTTCAAGATATTTAGCGATTGTAAGACCCCAACTTATTATAAATAAAATTGAATTTTCTCTATTCATTATTCTAAATTAATAAGGTGTTAATTTGATATAATACTTTGTGAAATGTGTAAGTTTTTCAAAATAAGCAAGTGGTTATAAAATATTTATTTTTGTCGAGGAATATTCGTTTGGTTGTGGAATAATTTTGTTGTCGGGGAATATTAAATGCAATGACCAGTATGACCATTCGTGGGCCCATAATGTGAGAATAATTGTCGGATGAAAAAATGACAAAGTATGAGTTTTTATAAATAGCGTAATTGTTACCAATTAACCTTTGTTTGGTTACACGGTGGTTAAAATCTGATGTCTGGCATTGGTGGTGGTACGATGCATATGCGGTATTGCACAATATTGTTGAATTATTGATTAGGTATGTAAGAAGGCACTACTCAAATGGTTACAATAGTTACTGTTCAATATTTTATTTTATTGATTCAATAATTGCTGTGTTGATATTTTATATTATTATTGTTTCAATAATTGTCACTACACAATTTTTCCCATTATCAGATCAATAATTCATATTATTTGAATAATATTATTAGATAAAATTATTGGTAATGTCTAGAAAGTTCTGTCAAGGAGAGGTTTGGTCATCTAATTGCGCGCCAGTAAGGAGAAAACCTTATCGGAAAGCCCCCTCTTTCCTGGGAACGGCCTGGTTGTCATAATTGTGATTCTGTAATATTATTTGGGAATAATTAATTATTGATTTATTTGATAAGGAAATATTTATTTGATGTGGATATAAATAATGGATTTATTTATTTTATATGGTTATTAATGAAAGAATTAATGCTGAGATGTTTTATCAGTATTTTGTTAGATTGGAGGTATTAAAAATTACCCGTTTGTGGATTTTAGATATTTTATGTTTGGAATTTGGAAAAACTTTCTTCTGCAAAGTTGTAGAGAATTCGATTTCGTGTGGAATGGATATAAAATTCGTATTTTTCTGATAAACGGGCCATTTTTTATGAATTATTAAAGTTTTTGATTATTGTTTAAATGATAAAATATTTTGGAAAATTCTAGAATTGGTTGGTGAGAAATGTGCTTAATTGAATTTCAAATGTGGTGGGTGGCAATAGTAGCAGGTAAAGCCATCAGGTAGTAGGTCAAGTCTGCTTCTGCGTGCTAACATTTTCCTATAAATGGAGGGCTAAGTTAGAATTGAAAATCACACCAGAAACAAGTTTTCTCACTTTCTCTCTCTATATTATAGAGCGTATTCTTGTGAGTATTTTGATACTTTGAGCGTTGCTATACGATGCAAGTTCCTTGAGACTATATCCGATATTTCGGTCGAGGAAATCTGTCTCTTTGAGGTAAGGGATGTTATTTTCTTTTAAATGATATTATTTTCTTGATATCATTATATTGAAATATTGGTGAACTTTTTTGTGTGGGTTTACTATTCATGTATATCGATTACTTTATTCACATATCTCTGATCTTATTCACAAATCTGACACTATTCATAAAAATAAAAATTTCCTTTTTGTCCAAGATGTCTATTTTGGCTACTATCTTTGATTGTATCCATGTTTTGATCTTTATTTTTGAATTCTGCTTCACAATTGGTTATTATGAAGTATTATTGATCTTGGATAAACTGTTATACGAATCCCTAATATTTATCCTTTTGTCTCACTGGATTCGTTTTCTTTAAAATATTTTTCATCATCCTCAGTCTTAAATGATGATATTATTGAATATCTTTGGCCTGTAGTGCAAAGATGAATGATTAACTGATGAATATCTTTGGCCCATAGTGCAAAGATGAACAGGTGTTGAGATGAACATGACTGACTGGTGATATAAATGAATATCTTTGGCCTGTAGTGCAAAGATGAATATTTGATTAAAGATGTATATTGATTGATGTTATAGGGATAAAATATTGATGATGCACTTTTAAATCTTAGAAGATAGTAGAATTCATTCTCTACGTGACTCTTCTAATGGATTGCTGTTTCCGCTGCAGAATATTGATCTAAAACTTGTTGTCTATTATATTCTATCAGATTTTTCCCCGTTGAGGACTAACGATAATTTGTTGTATATTATCTTAGTCTTAATATTCTCTACTGGGCTAGTTGAGCTCACCCTTTTCCTTTTTGTTCCATTTTTCTTCTCAGGAGGTGAGAACATAGCAGGATCGAGTCGGGGTATGGAGTGATGGTTCTAGAAAGATGTTTTAGTAGTCCTCACTATTTCTGTAAAATAGTGTACGAATAATTGTAATGATGACTTATTTGAGTGTTGATATTGTCTAGAAGACAATTTTTGTATTTAAACTCACAGTATGTGTTGTCGTATTTTGCACGACAATTGTATTATTGAAGTTGTAGTTGCTTTCTGTACCATTTATTTGGCGACTCAGAATTGGTGTTGTATACCTATTTTGGGGGCATCACAGTTGGTATCAAAGCTTAAGGATATGGTCTCTGGTGGAGATCGGGGAATAGAACAAGGAGGGGAGAGATGAGTAAATCCTTCGCTTGTGTGTCCTAACTAAGCTTATTTGTTGGTTGGTCATAATATAGGATATTATGTGTTATGTTAATTTGTTTAATTAACCCTTGTTTTATGGCAGTATTTAAGAATGGTTGCTGAGAACGTTAACAATGGAGTGTATGAGACTGTGGAACAACCTTTAGTCACAAACCAGGAGAACGTGCAACAGGATGGTAATATTCCTCCTGTAAACAACACTACCGAGCAAACGATGAACGATGGAATGTTTAGGAGCTTTTTGCGGTTCATGCAAAATCAAGCGAGGGAGACTTCGTGTACATAATATAGGTGGAAATGATGGCAACAGCGATGATCATCACGACCCAAGCAATTCAAGGAGTTGGGACCACCAGTTTACGGGAAAGCCCGATCCGATTAAAGCGAAACATGGGTCAAGCAAATTACCAAGATATTCGATGTCTTGGGATGCACGGAGGAATAGAAGGTTCCATTCGCCACCTTTATGTTAGTGGAGAGGCGGATTCTTGGTGGGAATCGTGAAGCGTACTGACCGGTACGCACTCAACATGTCTTGGGAAAGATTTGAAGCTGTTCAATGACAAGTACTTTCTGAAGGTATTCGTCATATGAAGGAGGTAGAGTTTATTAGATCGAACAAAACAACGTGGCGGTGTCTCGAAGACGAGGCGAAGTTCGCGGAGTTATCGAGTTTGCACCTCATTTGGTAGAGAATGAGGAAGCGTATGGCGTGGATGTTTCTGAGAGGTCTAAAACCCGAGATTCGTCAATACCTTATCTCTCATAAATTTTCTCTGTATTTAGATGTTGTCAACAGGGCACAATTATTAGAATGAGATAATGAGTATACTCAAATGAGGGACCCTGACGAGGTCATCATGGGTGATGCCGATCATCGGGCGATGATAACCGGTGAGGAGGAAAAAATCGAACAAAGGCGGTAACCACTCAGGTGGTAATCGTGGCCATGATAATAGGAAAGGTGAGTCAAGTGGAAATTTCAGAAAGAGGAGATTCAACAATGATGGGAAGACATCAGTAGTAGCACCAGCACCAACAACAAATTCTAGGGGAGGAGAATGACCGCCAGTTAGATGTTACAAATGCAGGAAAGAGGGACATATCAGCCCAAACTGCCCACAATAATCCAAGGTATGTTATAATTATGGAAAGGAAAGACATATCGCTCGAGATTTTACTATAGCAAAACCAAGTTCAGCGGGGATGGTGACTTCAAGGGCTGTCCCGGATAAGTCAAAATCAGCGGTTCCTGGAAGAGTGTTTGTTGTGACTGGCCAAAACGTGAGGAACCCAAACAAGGTGATTACGGGTAAGCTAATCTTGAACTCTTGCAAAGTTTATACCTTACTAGGTACCGGTTCTACCCATTCTTTTATCTCTCCTGCTTGTGCTCAACGTTTAAACTTGACTCCAGAGAAATTGGACTTTAACTTATCCGTTGAAACTCCATTGGGTGAAACCTTCGTTACATCTACAATTTATAAATCTTTCATGATCCAAGTTGGCACTATCACATTACCTGTTGATCTTATCTCTTTAAAGATACTTGCTTTTGATGTGATTTTAGGAATTGATTGGTTAACCACTCATCATGCCAAAATTGATTATTTTCGTAAGGTTATTAGTTTTCATATTCCTAACCAACCTGTCATACGAATTCAAACAACTAAACCACTAAAATCAGTCACTGTCATATCAAGCCACAAAGCTATTCGTTAATTAAAAAATGGAGGCCAAGCTTTCTTAGCCCATGTTATGGATTTGAATAAAGACAAGTTAGATTTGGATAATATTTCTGTTGTTAGAGAATTTTCTGATGTATTTCCTGAAGAACTTCCCGGTTTACCCCTAGAACGTGATGTTGAATTCTTTATTGACCTTGAACCGGGTACAAAGCCTATTTCTAAAACCCCATATCGAATGGCTCCTATTGAACTTCAGGAGTTAAAAGTCCAACTACAGGAATTATTATACATCGGTTTCATTCATCCTAGTACATCTCCTTGGGGTGCTCCTATTTTATTCGTAAAGAAGAAAGACAGGAGTATGCGACTTTGTATTGACTACCGAGAATTGAACCATGTCACCATCAAGAATAGTTATCCGCTACCTCGCATTGATGACCTGTTTGACCAGTTACAAGGAGCACAATTCTTTTCAAAGATCGACCTTCATTCGTATATCATCATTTGAAGATTAAAAGCGAGGATATTCAAAGACCGCATTGAGAACTAGGTACGTGCATTATAAATTCTTAGTCATGTCTTTTGGATTGGCTAATGCTCCGCCGCTTTCATGGATATGATGAACCAAGTATTCAAGGAATATTTGGATCGATTCGTTGTTGTCTTTATTGATGACATCCTCATCTATTCCAAAAGCCGTGAAGATCATGAGCACCATTTGAAGCTAATACTTGAAAGACTTCGTGAAAACAAGCTTTATGCCAAGCCCGAAGATATCACGAATTCGGCTTGAGGAAGTAGCATTAGTGGGCATGTGGTGTCAAAAACATGGAGTATCTGATTGACGAACGAAGATTGAAGCAATACAAAGTTGGGAGCAACCGAAGTCGGTGACTGAAGTACGTAGCTTTCTGGGCTTAGTTGGTTATTATCGGAGATTCGTGGAAGGATTTTCTTGAATCTCTACTCCATTAACTCAGCTGACTCGGAAAGATACAAAATTCGTATGGAGCGAGGAATGCGAGAAGAGTTTCCAAGAGCTCAAGAGGAGACTCATTTGGCTTTTGTTTGCAGCAATACCATACGGGTCGGATGGATTTTTTTATCTCAATGATTCTTGGGCAAAGGGTTAGGATGTGTTCTCATGCAACATGGGAAAGTCATAGCCTATGCCTCACGACAACTTAAAGAATATGAGAGGAATTATTCTACTCATGATTTGGAGTTGGCAGCAGTCGTTTTCGCGTTGAAAATCTGGAGACACTACCTGTATGGGGGAGAAAGTGGAGATTTATACGGATCTTAAAAGCCTCAAATATTTCTTCACCCAAAAAAACTCAACACACGCAAGAACGACATTGACATTGGCTTGAGTACATTAAAAGATTACGATCACACTATTGATATCATCCGGAAAAGCAAACGTAGTAGCTGACGCATTGAGTAGAAGATCGTATGCGAGTACGAGTGCAATGTTGTTAACACAAAGACCCATTTTGTATGATTTACAAAGGATGGAGATTGAGTTAAAGACTCTAGGGACCCACATGATGATGGCGAATATCTGAGTAGAGGCAAGCTTTAATCAATAAAGTTAAAATTTGCTTAAGCTACGGACACGGGGGAAACGTCGTATGAAGAAGAAAGTGCAAGAAGGTGCTATTAGGAAGCAAGAATCGATGAAGAAGGAATACTTGAGTCAACTCTAGACTTTGCGTTCTAACGATTACGACTTGAAGCATAGAATCATGATGGAGGCACACAACACCCCGTTTGCAATCCATCCTGGGAGTACCAAAATGTATCATGATATTCGACATACATTTTGGTGGAACAATATGAAGAGAGAGATCGCAGAGTTTATCTCGAGGTGTTTAACTTGTCAGCGAGTAAAGGCGGAGCATCAAATGCCAAAAGGTCCATTGTAACCACTTGAGATTCCGGAATGGAATTGGGAACACATTACCATGGATTTCGTTACAAGTCTTCCCAAAGCTTCTCAAGGCATAGAAGCGATTTGGGTTATTGTTGATAGATTAACCAAGTCTGCTCATTTCTTACCGATACGAGAAACTTATTCCCTTGAACGTCTTGCTCGTATGTATGTGAATGAGATTGTACGATTGCATGGCATGCCAGTATCCATAGTTTCGGATCGTGACCCAAGATTCACTTCAAGATTTTGGGTTAGCCTGCAGAAAGCTATGGGAGCGCAGTTCTGATTGATTCAAAGATACCATCCTCAAACGGACGGGCAATCGGAAAGGACTATTCAAACCCTTGAAGATCTATTAAGACTCTGTGTCCTAGATTTCAAAGGAAGTTGGGATAAGTACTTGCCACTGGTGGAATTCTCCTACAACAACAATTATCAAACAAGTATAGGCATGGCTCCATTCGAGGCGTTGTATGGACGAAAGTGTCATTCTCCAGTATGTTGGGACGAGGTGGGAGAAGCAACGTTGTTGGGACTAGAATTAGTACGCATGACTACAGAAAAGATCCAAATGAATCGACAACGTATTCAAACCTCATAGGATCGACAAAAGAGTTATGCTGATCTTCATCGAAAGGATGTGGAATTTAATATTGGAGATCATGTAGTGTTACGTATTTCTCCATGGAAGGGAGTTACAATATTTGGGAAGAGAGGAAAGCTCAATCCACGATTTGTTGGTCCATTTGAGATTCTTGATCGAATAGGAAATGTGGCCTATAGACTCGCATTACCTCCAAGCATGTCTCATGTTCATAATATTTTTCATATATCTATGCTTCGTAAATATGTGAAAGACCCGAACCATATTATTGCGTTAGAACCAGATGAGATATCCGAAGATTTAATATATGAGGAGGTACCTGTTAAGATCTTGGATAGGAAAGAGCAGGTCCTACGCACCAAGGTTATATCATAAGTTAAGGTTTTGTGGAGGAACCATGCTATTGAGAAAATGACCTGGGAGTTGGAATCAGAAATGAAAGCGAGGTACCTCATCTGCATTGAAACATCAGTATCGTCACGCCAATTTCGAGGACGAAATTTTATAAGGAGGGGAGGTTGTAAGACCCCAACTTATTATAAATAAAATTGAATTTTCTCTATTCATTATTCTAAATTAATAAGGTGTTAATTTGATATAATACTTTGGTTATGGGTGAAATGTGCAAATTTTGCAAAATAAGCAAGTGGTTATAAAATATTCATTTTTGTTGGGAAATATTCGTTTGGTCGTGGAATATTCTTGTTGTAGGGGAATATTAAATGCAACGGTATTGATCATTCGTAAATGGGCCTATAATGAATAATTATCGGATGAAGAAAGCGATAAAGTATGAGTTTTTATAAATAGCGGCGTAATTATTGTTACCAATTAACTTTGTTGGGTTACACGGTGGTTAAAATCTGATGTCTGCATGGTGGTGGCACAAGAAGTATTGCGGTATTACACAATATAGTTGAATTATTGATTAAATGCGTAAGAAGGCACTACTCAATAATTGGTACAATAATTCTTTATTCGATATTTTATTTTATTGATTCAATAATTCTTTGCGTTAATATTTTATATTATTGTTGTTTCAATAATTGTCACTACACAATATTTCCCATTATCAGATCAATAATTCATATTATTTGAATAATATTATTAGATAGCATTATTGGTAATGTCTAGAAAGTTCTGTCAAGGAGAGGTTTGGTCATCTAATTGCGCGCCAGTAAGGAGAAATCCTTATCGGAAAGCGCCCTCTTTCTGAGGAGCTACTGGTTGTCATAATTGTGATTCTGTAATATTATTTGGGAATAATTAATTATTGATTTATATTGTAACGACCCCAAAAATTCATACAATTTAATTCTCGACTTGATTCGTTAATAATACATTCAACCTCTAATTTTACATCATTAAGCGATAATCTACAACCATTAAAATTTGCGATGTAAATAATTAAAATTTTCTATTACAAACTATCCTCGTTCCCAAAACCTTCAACCTTTACATCTAAATATCTCAGAATCATTTTAATACTACAATAGTTTACATTCATAAAATGATATTATAATTCAACATTAATACATTATTCAAAACCTTAAACATGGTTCAAATAATAATAACACAACCAAAGTATATAAATCTTCAAGTATCACATCTGATTCATGTCTTTCAAGTAACACATAACTTTACCTTGAATCTTGAACCTGCAAAAGTGGTTATTTGCAAGGTTGAGCTCGACAGCCCAGCAAATTTAACACTCTATCATGTTTCACATAGCACACAATTCATGCATTATACATTTCTAATGTATCAAGTTACATTATACAACATGCATGTGCTATCACATATCACATATAAATTGAGTTCCATAACCCAATTAACTTGGTCATATTTTGACTTTAACAATTCATAAAGCATGGTATGTAACTCACCATATATTCACATTTAATCCACAAACATAATAGAACTGAAAAACTTGCCTTGGATGTTGTTTAATGTTTATAACTTATCTGCGCTGTGATGATCCTACACAAATTGAGGATACATACATGTACATATTAGTTTCACATACAAAATTCACATACTCAATGTAAACTAATTTTATTTTACTATAATATTTTGTTCTTGTCTTAAAACCATTCCATGATTCTTTAGAAACTTTTGTCCGTTATAACCTTTTTTACGCCCAAAAAGGTTCTCTCATGGATTTAGTATGTAAATACTTTACGTATCAAAACAAAAATCATTTATATCCCCTTCGTTTTACATTACTAGGTTCAATATAATTTCAAACGGATTTGCGCATTTCATTATGTTACATATACGTTTTACATATCATTTTCTGAATTACGCTCGCTTAGTTATGAATACTTACATTTACATTACATTTCTATCGTTTTCTTTACATTTAAAGTGAGTTTTCGCGATATATAAGCATTATATAATATCTATACATCTCTCTCAGTGTTTTGTTACATGTTAAACAACCACAAAACCACCCAAAAGTGTTACTTGAAAAAATCGACATTTGTTGACCCATGGTCTTTGCTATCTCTCTTGATGCCACAAGGCAAAGAAACCCTCACCTTTGACACCCACTTCGCGGCTTAATAGCTTGCAATCTACTTATCCAATCGTAGGAAATTTTTTAGTATGTTTTTCATGGCATACAAGACTATTTTTAAGAAATACTAACCTCTCATTTCAAGTTTGTTAAGTAGTCTAAAAAGCGTGCCAAAAATTGACGTTCATAACAGTCTTCAATTTTTCCCAGCTTTACCCTCTCTCGCTAAAACAGTCATAACTAATTCATTTCAAAACATTTTTGAGCGATTCTTGAGCCCACGCAAAGCTAACTTCCGAGGCTACAACTTTCATTCTTTGACCATTTCCAAATTCAAAACACAGAATTCCGGAAAATTCGTTCAAGGTGACTGCCCCGAGTTGGTTACAGTTTTGACGCGACTACTTTGAATGGTCATAACTCTTTGCTCTGAAGTCGGAATTAGTCCGTTCCAGAGTCTATGGAAAGCTAATTCAGTGTAATATAACATACCAAAAGTCCAGAAGTTTCTGGAAACATTAACTGATCGAAACAGTGTCCCGAATAGCACATCCTACTGCTGACTTTCAGTTTGACAAATTCGACACATTTCTTTCCAATCACCGTAACTCCCTCATCCGAGGTCGGAATGAGGTCATTCCAAAGCCCATGGCTTCCTAACTCAGTTCACTACAACTACCCAGTATCTCAGAATTTTTCAGGCAACATATCTATTCCAGAATTTGAGACTATAGTCACTGTTCATTCAGTTTTTATTTCTAGAGATGGTTTACAAAAATCTTCACCACGGATTCATTTTAACTCCGTTTTGGTTGATTCAAGTTAGGAAATCTTTAAAACTTAGAGGGTTATAACATACCATCATCAAATTAAGATTTTAGACATAAATCAAAAGCACAAATGGTCCTCAATCTCATTCCCAAAAACTGCCCAACAAAGTTCTTTGTAAATCTTTTATTTTGTGAGTTTTGGTTACACTTGGATGATGTTAAGGCTTCATATCTCTAATTACAATCATTAGAACTCATTTATATAATCAATTACAAGCCAAAATAAACATAGTAAACTAACTAGTTTACTAACAAAACTAACTAAACTTCCAAAATACAAACCTTAACTAACAAACTAAATACAATATTTAAAATAATAACATTACCAAAAATTAAATAAGAAACATACCCGAAAATATGAATTCCACAAACTGAATACGTACTCAACCAAAATTTAACTAAGAAGATCTTCATAAAAAAAATCCTCCCATAACAAAGTATTTCTCAAAAGTGGAGGCCTTATTGTTGGTGAATGAAACAAAGGATCAAACCCTTGTTTAGCAAAGGGTAAAGTTCTCAATTTAGTTGATGTGGGACTTGGTTTATACTAATTCTAATTTGTTTATACTAATTTTTCTTATTTTCAACATGCTGAGTGTATTCATTCATCACGAATTCGTTTCTTAACTAATTCGATCCGTTCAAGTTGCGTTGTTTTCGTTTTATAGAGGAGAACAACAATCATCCATCAATTTAAAGTTTCCATCGCGAATGCATCATCAACTTTAGTCCCAAAGTACACCAAAACACACATTACAATCAAAACCCAAATTCCTCTTCTTTAGTATAAATACATGAAATTGATTTCTGAAAATTTGTTTCTAGATGACCACTATCAAATTATAAATATCTAATAACATATATAACATCGTAACCCACAAATTCATTAACCAAAACTCCAATTTTAAAAGAAACTCAAGAACACATAAACTAGAAATATAAACTAGATTATGTACCTTTAATTCCTTAAGAAATAAAATTAACCTTTTCAGTAAAATTATAATTTCTATTCAACCATTATAATCATAACATTATTTAACAAATTCTCACTCCTCTAATTTAATTATTTAATTAAATTAGAATATCACAATTATACCCACGTAATAAAATACGTATAAGTCTCATCTATTTTATCACACTTAAATAAACTATCCCATAACAATTTTCATCAAATATTTATTTAATATCATAAATATTCATTTTATTCCATAAATTTTCCAACTAAAATATTTAATGTACTTAATAAATATTTTACTAGCATTATACTAACATTTATATTTTCATACAATATATTACCTTCTCACTTTATTAAATCAATTATACTTGTATTAATTCACTATTTTAATTAAGTGAATTATTCACACTAATTAAGAAACTTAACTCATAATAATTTCCATTGCCCACAAGGCATAATAATTAAAATTATATTATCTCATAACATAATCTCAACTTAATTAAATTAACTAATATTATTTAATTTCTTTAATAGTTTAATTAACTATTAAATCTCACATTCTCCAACATATGAATATATAATTCTCTTCACAAAGAAATCATATAATTCAAAATATATACACCTCATAATAAAAATTTTAATTATTAAATTCTTATTTTAATAACTTATGAAAATTCGGGTTGTCACATATATGATAAGGAAATATTTATTTGATGTGGATATAAATGATGGATTTATTTATTTTATATGGTTATTAATGAAAGAATTAATGATGAGATGTTTTATCAGTATTTTGTTAGATTGGAGGTATTAAAAATTACCCGTTTGTGGATTTCGGATATTTTATGTTTGGAATTTGGAAAAACTTTCTTCTGTAAAGTTGTAGAGAATTCGATTTCGTGTGGAATGGACATAAAATTCGTATTTTTCTGATAAACGGGCTATTTTCTATGAATTATTAAAGTTTCTAATTATTGCTTAAATGATAAAACATTTTGGAAAATTCTAGAATTGGTTGGTGAGAAATGTGCTCAATTGAATTTCAAATGTGGTGAGTGGCAATAGTAGCAGGCTTTAGGTAGCAGGTCAAGTCTGCTTCGGCGTACTAACATTTTCCTATAAATAGAGGGCTAAGTTAGAATTGAAAATCACACCAGAAACAAGTTTTCTATCTTTCTCTCTCTATATTATCGAGCGTATTCTTGTGAGTATTTTGATACTTTGAGCGTTACTATACGATGCAAGTTCCTTCAAGACTATATATCAAAAGATTCGGTCGGAAATAATTTGTCTCTTTGAGGTAAGGGATGTTATTTTCTTCTTAAATGATATTATTTTCTTGATATCATTATCGCCGAAATATTGGTGAACTTTTTAATCAAATTTGGAACTTTTTTTGTGTGGGGTTACTATTCACGATATCTGGTATTTATTCACGAATCTGAAACTATTCACCAAAAATAAAAATTTTCCTTTTTGTCCAAGATGTCTATTTTGGCTACTATCTTTGATTGTATCCATGTTTTGATCTTTATTTTGAATTACGCTTCACAATTGGTTATTATGAAGTATTATTGATCTTGGATAAAGCGTTATCTGAATCCTAATATTTATCCTTTTGTCTCACTTTGGATTCATTTTCTTTAAAATATTTTCATCATCCTCGGTCTTAAATGATGATATTATTGAATATCTTTGGCTTTGTAGTGCAGTAAAAGATGAATGATTAATCGATGAATATCTTTGGCCGTAGTGCAAAGATGAGCAGTGTTGAGATGAACATAATATTTGGTGATATAAATGAATATCTTTGGCCTGTAGTGCAAAGATGAATATTTGATTAAAGATGTATATTGATTGATGTTATATGGATAAAATATTGACGATGGACTTTTAAATCTTAGAAGATAGTAGAATTCATTCTCCACGTGACTCTTCTAATGGATTGTTGTTTCTGCTGCAGAATATTGATCTAAAACTTGTTGTCTATTATATTCTATCAGATTTTTCCTTGTTGAGGACTAACAATAATTTGTTGTATATTATCTTAGTCATAATATTCTTTACTGGGCTAGTTGAGCTCACCCTTTTTCTTTTTGTTCCATATTACTTCTCAGGAGGTGAGAACATAGCAGGATCGAGTCGGGGTATGGAGTGATGGTTCTAGAAAGATGTTTTAACAGTCCTCACTATTTCTATAAAATAGTGTATGAATAACTGTAATGAGGACTTATTTGAGTGTTGATATTGTCTAGAAGACAATATTTGTATTTAAACTCACGGTATGTGTTGTCGTATTTTGCACGACAATTGTATTATTGACGTTGTAGTTTGCTTTCTGTACCATATACTTGGCGACTCAGAATGGGTGTTGTATACCTATTTTGGGGGCGTCACAACGATAAAATAAAAATTCAGCGAATACGAGTTAAGTGACAGACCCGATGAGCATTTAATTTAATGAACTTTAACTTCATATGACTCATTAACAAGATTATACTAATTTTTATATCAAAGCTATCCCCAATGGCCCGAGCCATCAAGCTTTGGCGCATTTTGTTATTTGTCTGATGTTCAGGATATTGCTCACTCTCGACATTTCAATAAATCAAGTTTCCTAGATTTATCCCCACAATAACATGCAAAAGTGTTGAAGCATTTTTTACAATTCAATAAAATGGAATGAGTCTATGGCGAGACAAAGCTTCTCATCAAAAGAAATGAGAGGAATCCTAAAAGAAATTTCGGCGACATACGCGTGCTACGACAATAAAGGGGAAAAATTCCCAAGGGAACCCTTAACTCAAAAACAAGCGCCTTGTCGGTAAAAATAGTATCACAAGACCACACAGGGGTCAGTTCTAACCAACAAATTCTAATTTCTAAATGATATTGTACAAAGCATGCATTATGATGGACAATAGTAGAACATATGCGATAAATTCTTAGGCATCATCATATATATATGTGAGAATATTACATCAGTTATCATATCAACATCGTCTATATACATATGAAAAGCCGGTTAAAAATATAAGGAGAACATATAAGTAAGCAATGAATGAATTGTCTCCTGTGATGTGATTGACATTGCGATAATGATTGAAGATACAATTAGCGATGTGTTTCTCAATGAGAGATGAGATTTGATATGCGAATTAATGTGCGATTCAATATGCAATGTGCGAGTTGCGATGTGTGATATGCGATTTATAATATGCCAAGTGCGACATGCATTATGTTAGTTGCGATTTATGATGTGCGATTTGCGATACGATTTGATAATAATTGAAAATGCGAGTTTGCGATGCGATTTGATAATGATTCAAAATGCGACTTACGATGCAATTTGATAATGATTCAATATGCGATTTGCGATGTGATTTGATAATGATTCAAAATGTGATTTGCGATGAGATTTGATAATGATTCAATGTGCGATTTACAAAGTGCAATGTGCTATGAGGTGTAATTTACGATACGATCAGTGAAGAAATCAACAGTACACGATGATGAATTCATTGGTAACAACCCAATGACGGCGTCATCTTAACCCCGATGATGTAATCCACTGGCCTTGACCCTAGTGAAGGCTTCGGCTTGACCCCGATGATGTAATCCACTAACTTTGACCCTAGTGAAGGCGTTGGCTTGACCCCGATGATGTAATCCACTGAATTTGACCCCAGTGAAGGCATTGACTTAACTATTGGGTAAAATCTAGTTATGTATAGCACGCAAGTATACGCGGTCAACAAGTAATAAAGTGATAAGTCGAGTATCATTCCCACAGAGAAAAATAATTGGATTTTATTCTAATAATTACCAATCTTGTATTATCTTAATTTTATTAAACTAATGATTAGATGATGAAATTTATGAAAAACTACTAAATAAAGAAAAATCAACTAACTACCACAAACTTTAATCAATTATTGGAGAATTAAGCCTACAATTTCACTTGATACTTCACTTAGACTGACACACTTCTTTTTAATTCACATTAACTATTCCAGTTTGTTAACCAAGAACAAAATTGTAGATATAACCATCTCTCAATGCATTATACTCATATCAACTTAAATCCATAGATGATAGAATTAAGAAGAACATCCTAATTAACTAATTCACTATATCTCTATGTGAATTGTTGCCTCCTTTTTAGTTTTAATAAAAGGACTCTAACTCATGCAAGCATACATGAGTCAACAAGTAGTACAAAGTAAGAACAATATCGATCCACGGATAAAGGTTTCAAATTAAATTATTATGCACCAATTGTATCACTATTTTCTATAAGCTTAAACTAAGGCTTACAATTTTTGAATTAATCAAAATCGAATAACGAATGAAATAATATTAATAGAATAGTTAATCAAAGATGGAAATAATGAGATTCTAACTTCATTTTATATTTCATCTAAATATTACCCTCATGCAAGATTATACATGCATCATGGAAAATTAGCCAAGAGCACGAACGTAGACATAACCATTTTTCAATGCATTATGACCTACTTACATAACCTCCACATGTGATAGAAATCATGTAATCATTAATAAAACCAAAATCACTATATTTCTATGTGAAATTACAACAATATTGAATTCAAGTACAAGCTCTTCTGTTACTACACACGGTGAAATAGTATATTTCTATCTGGTTCACAAAATATAAAGCTAAATAATTCAGCCTCATACACGCATGCTATCATGATTACAACCATACTCACATGTCATTTTTCAATTCCATATAAGTACATAAAATGAATGGTGATCAAACATTCATGCAATCAAATCAATCATAATAGAAATTCCAATGATAACAAATAATCAAGCAATCAGGTCATTGATTTTAGACTACATATCAAAATTCGTTAGAATCCCATAATAGAATTTAGTTCAGTTCTAAACCGAAAGCCATTATGGGATTATAGCAACACATGGAAAATAATTATAACAATTGAGGAAGAAGATAAAATTGATCAAACCCAATTGCAGTTTATATCCCAGGTGTTGTTCAAATCTCTAATATTTTCCAGCAAAATGAAATGGGTTGTTTAATGACTGAATTCTCAAGAAGATGTAGCAAATATTAAGTCTATGCTCAAATCCTCTATGGAAATTCGTTCCCAGCTTGGAACCCTAGTTCCTTAGTCTAAAAACTGATAAAAACAATAATGATAGCGTTTAGTACCAACTAGAGTAGTTTATGTCAATACAAACACTTCAAATTTAAAATTTTAAATAAAGTCAATTAACATTTGCAGAGATGATGCATACTGGCCACGCGAGGTTCTAAGTTCTGAAAGACAGCGAGGGCGGCACTGGTAGCATTCTAGCTTACGCTTGTTGATAATGCGCCACACGATTTTTAGCTTCGTTTGGTACATCCTATCTGATTCTGCATTCTTATGTTCTGCTGCTGTTTCATGTTACTGCACTGCTTGTTGCTTGTTCCTTCATCACTGTTCAATCCCTTATCTCCACTCGCTCCACGTACCATGCCTTCATTAGTCTCGTGCCACCTACCACACCCGAACTGGGCCATTTCCTGCAATTTCATACCATCAGAGTTCTCATTACATGCAATGCAAAATAACACAAAATGCAACTAAAAACATACTAAAATGTACTTGTGATGGGCATAGTTCTTGTGAATTGATATCCAATAAGTAGGTATAAAACCTACTTATCAAATACCCCCAAACATGAATTATTACTTGCCCTCAAGCAATGCATATGACATTAAACAATGAAATGCAACTACATGCTATGCAACAAGATTACGATGCAAATGAGTTTTACATTTTTCCAGCTAGAATAGAATTTTAGTCCAATATGCCTCAGCGAATTATCCAGATTCAAGAATGAAACTTCAAACTAAGTCATAGACATAATATCATACACTCAAGTAATCCATACATACTATAAAGATGTTGTGTGTGTGTGTGTTGTGTTCACTAAAACTTGACTAAAGCAAAGAGTACACATGCTAAACTGCTTAAAACAGGAAATTGCAGTCCAAATCAAGATTTACGTATACTAATGCATCAAAGACTATTCTAACATGTCCATACAAACTAAGGTTCAACAATAGGTTTAAACTGCTTTATTTTTACTCACGAGGGCAATTTTCGCTCTTTCCCGCGGTGTTTATTGCTATTTTTTTTTCACATGACTGTGCAATGCCTCATTCCATTAGGCTAACAATGCTACCCCTTAGCGAGCTTTCAACCAACGACTCCTAGACCATAAAAGACCTTAGGGCGCTAGGTGTTAAGACACCCCTACGGGCGTACTTACTCAAGTAACAAAGGCCCGGAAATAAGACTTGCCACGTTATTGTTTTTTTTAATATATACAGCATACCCATGTGTTTCCAAAGCTTGATTATCAATGTTTTTCATAGTCCAAGTTCATTTTCCACATAATTCTATTTTTAAAACCACATTTCCTATCAAGCAATATAACATATAACTCTTATGCCTACAAGCATTTGCGAACACGTCAGTGCAAACCGAACGCATCTAAACAGCAACCATGGATTCCATCATGTAAAACATTATATCTATGCTTAAGATATCCATTAAACTCAAAAATCCTTCAAAATTCAATTTCATCATTGGCTAGACATAACTTCCACAAAGCTAGAATTGTGAGACATGCAACTAAACATATAATGCAACTAAACATATACTAACCAATTAATAATAACTAAAAACAAAATTTTTTTTTACAATTATTAACTAACATATAAAATTGCAAAATTTAAACTAATCATGCAAACACTACATGCAACTAACCTACTACCCAATACCCCCAAACTTAAAATATTCATTGTCCTAATGAATGAAGGTATAGGGTTAGAAGAACTCCCCTACTGCTCAGCTGCATCACCCTCTTCGGGTGGTGAATCTGGTGGTGGAAATGGCACGACCATCCCAAACTGTGGCCACTCAAGCATAGTTCCTCTTTGACAAACAAGCTCTACTAGCGACCTCGTCAACCGTGTAGTAAACGTCAGAAATTGTCATATGCAAGCGTCGACCTTCCGCTCTAACCTTCGGAGATGTCGATCCCCAGTAGCAGCAGTGGCTTAGGTTGATGTGCCTACTTCATCCATTTTGGAGGGATGCGATGATGGCGTGGATGATGCGGGATGAAGAATAAAACCCTTTCCTCTTGGATGCGGAGTACCCCCTTTCCAATCTTCAAATCTTGCTATTGTAGCATGCGTAATGTCCTGGCTTGGGAAATGTAACTACTCATCCGTCCACCTAATTCCTGCCTTGGCATACAAATTGGTCACTATTGAAGCATATGGAATACTGCCCGTGGTACTTCCCCGCATATATCTCATCATATTCTGATTCATCAGGTAACCTATGTCAATATCCTTGCCCACGATAATCCCCCATAGTATAATTGCTCGCTCAACTGTAATCTCATGCTGATGAGAAGATGGCATAACTTTTGCACACACAAAAAGATTCCAGGCCTTTGCATAAAGATTGAGAGTGGAAGCCGAAAAGGTCTTAGGTTGATTAGTGCCAGGAGTGCATGTCTATTGAGTCCCTGGAATACACAAATCAGTGATCACAACATCCAAATCTGTCTCCAAATGTTCAGCCTCCACCTAACTTGTTAGTCCAGCCGGAGGGTCGGGTAAATTAAACACTTGGCAAATGACTCTCGGTTTGTAGTCCACTTGAATCCCACGAACAAAAGAAAACCCATTCATTGTTTCCCTCGTATTTGCGTAAAACTCTCGCACAACAACCATAGGTGAAGCCGTTGGCGTAGAGCAAACACAATGGCAACACCTTTCTCTAATCATCTGCACTAACTGTCCATCCTGCGCATCTAGTTTGAACCCTCGCTCACAAACAAATGACTTCCCCACAATTCGATAGTATTCAATTTGAGAATCCAAGTTGACAAATTTAGAGAAATCAACATTGTCACCACTTTGACTGCTTGCAGATGATGATTCCGGAGTGCGAGATCGAGCACGCTTAGGACACATTTGGAACTGATAAAGAAGAAGAAGACTGGCCTGGTAAAATCATAAGTGATAACTGATGACTGAATACCCCTAAACTTATGTTGCACAAACCCACTGAAACCCTAGTTTTATAAATGTAGATGTTGAATGTGGGTAAGAGATTTGAAGCGACAATCACGTAGTGGAGATGAGACGTTACACCTTCACTTGGGAACTGTTTGGAAAGGAGGAGTCGTGCGTGTTGTGGAGAACAAGAGAATACGACTCTCTGTTATATCATGTGATAGAAGATATGAGTCACAACACATTTTAAAACCCAATTTTTTTTCAAAATTGATTGTTAGCGCTACCGTAGCGTGTTTTCAATGAAGGTGGTATGAAAAGCGCGATTACCCTTTTTTTTTACATTGCATACGCAGTCAGTGGTGCACAATTTTTAAAGCATTTCATGGTAGCGCCACAGCGTCCCACACTTCTGCACTACCAATTTTCATTTCCAATATTTCAAGACAGTAATGAATTCATTCCAATTCACATGCATCTAAACTAACAAACAATGTCAAAGCATGAATTACTGAATAAGCATGAGTGACTATCTAAACATCATACTCTCTATGCTAATTTCAAACATAGTCATATGCCAATTCAGTTACCAAAGTATTTAAGCAGAACTAATCAAACTATCACAACTAAAAATGAAAATGAACTAACAAAACAATCTAAACAGAATAGATATAAAGTAAAGATAGAAATAATGGGTTGCCTCCCATCAAGCGCTAAGTTATAGTCAATTAGCTTGACTGTCTCTGATTCAATCACATCGAAGAAAGAATGGAGGTGACTTTCTATTTGTCAATCTTGCCACCAAAGTAATGCTTCAACCGCTGTCCATTCACCTTAAACGGCTTATCCGGGAACTTATCAAACACTTCTACCGCACCATGGGGGAAAATTGTCTTCACTGTGAATGGCCCTGATCATCTTAATTTGAGCTTCCCAGGAAAAAGTTTAAGTCTGGAATTGAAAAGCAAAACTCTTTGTCCCGGCTCAAATGTTCTCTCTATGATCTTACGATCATGCCATTTCTTCACCTTCTCCCTGTATAGCTTTGAGTTTTCATACGCCTGTAATCGGAATTCATCCAACTCATTGAGTTAGAGTAGGCATTTCTCTCCTACAGCTTTCAAATCAAAATTGAGCTTCCGAATCACCCAATATGCCTTATGCTCTAGCTCTATAGGAAGGTGACATGCCTTGCCATAAACTAGCTTAAAAGGTGACATGCCCAACGGAGTTTTGTACGCAGTCTTATATGCCCAAACATCATCATCAAGCTTTAAGGACTAATCTTTTCTTGTGGGATTCATAACTTTTTCCTGAATTCTCTTGACTTCACGATTTGAAACTTCTGTTTGGCCATTAGTTTGAGGATGATAAGCTGTAGCAATGCGATGATTCACCCCGTACTTAGCCAACAAAGCTGTAAACTGCCTATTACAAAAATGACTGCCTTCATCACTAATGATGGCCCTTGGAGTCCCAAACCTCATGAAAATACTCCTCTGCAAAAATCTAAGGACTACTTTGGCATCATTTATTGGAAGAGCTGCCACTTCTACCCACTTCGACACATAATCCACTGCTAGTAAAATGTACAGATTTCGACATGAAGAAACGAAAAGGCCCATGAAATCTATCCCCCACACATCAAAAATTTCCACTTCGAGGATTATATTCAATGGCATTTCATTTCTCTTCGAAATTTTCCCGACTCTTTGACATCTGTCATATCTCTAGACGAAATTCTAAGCATCCTTGAAAATTGTCGGCCAGTAGAATCCTGCTTGTAGCACTCTAGCCACTGTTCGCTCTCCACTGTAGTGACCCCCATACAAAGAAGCATGCCAATCTTTCAAAATCCCCCCTGTCTCACTATATGGGATACACCTCCTTATCATCTGATCAACACATTGTTTGAACAAATATGGTTCATCCCATATAAACCATTTAACATCATGCAAAAATTTCTTCTTTTGATGACCAATCAAGTCAGAAGGTATCATCTTACTCACCAAGTAGTTTGCGTAGTCTACAAACCAGGACACTTCCCCTTTCACCACAAACAACTGTTCATCTAGAAAAGATTCATTAATTACAACTTTGTTATCTGCCTCCCTTTTCGGATTCTCTAGTCGAGATAAGTGGTCCGCCACTTGGTTCTCGGTTCCCTTTATGTCCTTGATCTCCAAATCAAACTCATGCAACAATAATATCCATCTGATCAAACGAGGCTTCGCATCCTTCTTTACCACTAAGTGTCGAATTGCCGCATGATCCGTGTACACTATCACTCTAGTACCAATCAGATATGCTCAGAATTTATCAAAAGCATACACAACTGCCAATAATTCTTTCTCTGTGGTGGTGTAGTTCAACTGCGCATCCATAAGGGTCTTACTGGCATAGTAGATCACATGAAAAATCTTTTCCTTTCTCTGACCCAAAACAGCCCCCAAAGCATAATCACTAGAATCACACATCAATTCGAATGGCAGGTCCCAATCCGGTGCTGTAATAACTGGTGCTGAAGTTAACTTCCCTTTCAAGTGCTCAAATGCAGACACGCAATCCTCATCAAATTTAAACTGTGCATCCTTCTCCAATATAACTGCAAAGTGGTTTAGTTATCTTGGAGAAGTCATTTATGAATCTGCGGTAAAAACCTGCATGTCCAAGAAAACTTCGAACACCTTTTACTGAAGTAAGTGGTGGAAAATTCTCAATAGTCTATAATTTAGCTCTGTCCACCTCAAGTCCCCTTTTCGACACCTTGTGTCCAAAAATTATTCCTTCTTGTACCATAAAATGGCACTTTTCCCAATTCAGTACCAAGTTTGTTTCAACACATCTTCTCAACACCATCACCAAATTATCAAGACATAAATCAAAAGAATCTCTAAATACTGAGAAATCATCCATGAATACCTCCACATTCTGTTCCACCATATTCGAAAAGATAGCCATCATACATCTTTGAAAGGTGGCTGGAGCATTGCACAAACCGAAAGATATCCTTCTGAAAGCAAAAGTACCGTATGGACATGTAAAGGTTGTCTATTCTTGGTCCTCTGGAGCTATAACTATCTGATTGTAGCCTGAATATCCGTCCAGAAGGCAATAAAACTCATGACCTGCCAGTCTATCCAACATCTGATCGATAAATGACAGTGGGAAGTGATATTTCCTTGTAGCTTTGTTAAGCCTGAAGTAGTCCATACAGACTCTCCACCACGTCGCTGTTCTTGTTGGAATCAACTCATTATTCTCATTAGAAACCACGGTCATACCACCCTTCTTCGGTACACATTGCACTGGGCTCACCCATGAACTATCAGAAATCGGATAAATTATGCCTGCATCCAGCCATTTCAATACTTCTTTCTTGACCACTTCTTTCATGATCGAATTAAATTTTCTTTGCTGCTCCACCGATGACTTGCTATCATCTTCCAGCACGATCTTATGCATGCAAAAAGAAGGGCTGATCCCTTTTATATCTGCTATAGTCCATCCAATAGCTGACTTGAACTCTCTAAGAAATCATAGCAGTTTTTCTTCCTGAAAAGATGTTAGTGCAGAAGAAATACTCACAGGTAACTTTGAATCTTTATTTAAAAATGCATACCTCAAATGGTCTGGAAGTGGTTTCAATTCAAGGTCTGGAGGTGTCTCAAGAGATGGCTTCAATTTCACTGACGTCTCTCCAGCTTTCTTCAATGGCTCAACAGGAGTTTTGAATTTTTTGAATTACGGAGTAGTATCAAGAAAGTGCACAAGTTCTTCAAATTCCTCATCCTCTAATTCTGAATTTCCAGCTATAACACTTCTCAACGGTTCACAATCCACCAAGCTTTCTACTTCAACATTTAAGATCTTCTCCACCACATCAACTTTGAAGCATTCCTCATCCTCTGTCGGGAATTTCATTGCCTTGAATACATTAAAGGTAACTTCCTGATCATGAACACGCATTGTAAGTTCCCCTTTCTGAACGTCTATCAAGGTCCTTCCTGTTGCTAGGAATGGTCTTCCAAGTATGATTGGTGCACTCCTATCTTCTTCATAATCTAAAATGATAAAATCAGCCGAAAAGATGAATTTATCCACTTTCACCAAAACATCTTCAATAATTCCCCGTGGATAAGTGATAGACCTATCAACAAGCTACAACGAAATATTTGTTGGCCTTGGAGCTGGCAATCCCAACTGATTGAATACTGACAAGGGCACCAAATTAATACTTGTCCCAAGATCACACAAACACTTGCTGAAACTCATTTTTCCGATTGTGCATGGAATTGTGAAACTGCCCAGATCCTTCAGCTTTGGAGGTAATTTGCATTGAAGCACTGCACTGCATTCCTCCGTCAAGGCCACTGTCTCAAAATCTTCTAATCTCTTCTTCCTCGACAAAATACCCTTCATGAACTTTGCATAACTAGGCATCTGTTCCAATGCCTCAGCGAAAGGTATGTTAATCTGCAGCTTTTTAAAGACCTCCAAGAACTTGCTGAACTGCTTGTCTTCCCTCTGCTTATACAATCTCTGCGGATACGGAACCGGAGGGTGAACTATTGGTATTTTATTCACGGGCTTCTCAACTGAACCTGCTCTATTATCTTCTTCCTGCTGTTGTCTAGAACCTTCATTGTTTTCTTCCTTCTCAGACAACTTTCTTTCTGTCTCATGTGATGCATGCGTCTTCCCCTTGTAAACACGGCACTCGGCGCCATGTCGATTTCTCGCAACCTATTTCCCGGACTTCGAAGTGTGATCGCTTTGACATTGTTCCTTCCCTTCTCTTCTTGGATTTTCCTCTGTGGTACTTGGCAATGAACCCTAGGGTCTATTGTTAAGCATGCTCGCCATTTGACCCATTTGAGTTTCCAGCAGTTCTGTGTTTGCCATGTACTTCATCATCATCTCCTCCATTTCTGACTTCTTTTCTTGCTGAGGTGCAGCTGGAGTATGATGTTGTTGTTGAGAGAATCCCGGTGGATAGGGTGGTCTTGGTACAAACTGTTGCTGAGCTGACTATGACTGAAATTGATTATTTTGTTGAAACTGATTCTGTTGATTTCCT
This sequence comes from Panax quinquefolius, assembly GCA_020205615.1. Classification (NCBI taxonomy): domain Eukaryota; kingdom Viridiplantae; phylum Streptophyta; class Magnoliopsida; order Apiales; family Araliaceae; genus Panax; species Panax quinquefolius. The sequence continues at coordinate 103,426,324 of CM035157.1, forward strand.
TGATTATTTGACCAACTGAAGTTTGGATATACAAACTGTTGCGGTTTTTGGAGCTATATGTGTTCTGAAATTGACCTTGATCCTTTTAGTAGTTGCTCACATACTGTACTGACTCCGAACTGATAGCACATTGGTCCATAAAATGCGACCCTGCACAAATCTCACACACAAAAGCAACTGTCTTTGCCTTAGTCTCTATCAAAGAATCAATCTTCTTTGTTATGGATGCCATCTGTGCTGACAATTGAGTGATCGCATCCACTTCTAACAAACCTGCAACTTTGGCCTATGGCATCTTGGCTGTAGGGTTTTGAAAATCATTTGCTGCCATTGTCTTAATGAGGTTATAGGCCTCGTCATAGCTCTTCGCCCATAAAGCTCCTCCTACAGCTGCATCTACAATAGGCCTGGACTGCCATCCCAATCCGTTATAAAATGTGTTGATCACCATCCAATCTGGTATGCCATGGTGTGGAAACTTCCTTAGCATCTCTTTGTATCTCTCCCAGGCTTCATATAGTGATTCACTCTGTTGCTGCTTAAACTGGGAAATTGTTGTCCTCATCTTCACAGTCTTAGCCATTGGGAAAAATTTGGCTAAGAATTTATGTGCTAGGTCCTCCTATGTGGTTATAGATCCCGAAGGTAAAGAGTGAAGCCAACTTCTTGCTTTATCCCGCAATGAGAATGGAAATAGCCTTAGTCTGATTGCATCCTCTGTCACCCCGTTGTATCTGAAAGTATCACATATTTTGATGAAGCTCAACAGGTGTTCATTAGGATCATCTGTAGCAGCACCCCAAACTGTACTGAATTTTGCACCATTTGAATAGTGCCCAACTTTATCTCAAAGATGTTAGCTGCTATCGCTGGTCTGACTATACTCGACTGCAATCCATTAATATTTGGCATTGAATAGTCTCTTAAAACCCTATGCTCCTCTCTTTGTCCTTCAGCTGCCATATTAGATGTTGTCCCCTATAACTCTGCTTGTATATTTCTACGCGCTCTCGATTTCCAACCTCTACCGTTAATATTGTCCTGTGCAGGTATCAACTCGAAATTGGATGATCGCGTGTGCATAAAATATATACAAGTACCTGAAACAAAAACAAAAATAAAAATAGAACTGAGATAAGATTAGATTTGTCTAAGTCATACAAATATAGCTTAAAACTGATGATAATAATAAATTTAAACGCCTTTCCCCAGCAACGACGCCAAAAACTTGTTGCCTCCTTTTTAGTTTTAATAAAAGGACTCTAACTCATGCAAGCATACATGGGTAACCAAGTAGTACAGAGTAAGAATAGTATCGATCCATGGAGAAAGGTTTCAAATTAAATTATTATGCACCAATTGTATCACTATTTTCTATATGCGTAAACTAAGGCTTGCAATTTTTGAATTAATCTAAATCGAATAACCAATGAAATAATATTAATAGAATAATTAATCAAAGATGGAAATAATGGGATTCTAACATCATTTTATATTTCATCTAAATATTACCCTCATGCAAGATTATACATGCATCATGGAAAATTAGCCAAGAGCACGAACATAGACTTAACAATTTTTCAATGCATTATGACCTGCTTACATAACCTCCACATGTGATATAAGTCATGTAATCATCAATAAAACCAAAATCACTATATTTCTATGTGAAATTGCAGCAATATTGAATTGAAGTACAAGCTCTACTGTTACTACACACGGTGAAACAGTATATTTCTATCTGGTTCACAAAATATAAAACTAAATAATTCAACCTCATACGCGCATGCTATCATGATTACAACCATACTCACATGTCATTTTTCAATTCCATATAAGTACATAAAATGAATGGTGATCAAACATTCATGTAATCAAATCAATTATAATAGAAATTCCAATGATAACAAACAATCAAGCAATCAGGTCATTGATTTTAGACTACATATCAAAATCCGTTAGAATCCCATAATGGAATTTAGTTCATTTCTGAATCGAAAGCCATTATGGGATTATAGAAACACATGTAAAATAATTATAACAATTGAAGAAGAAGATAGAATCGATCAAACCCAATTGCAGTTTATATTCCCAGGTGTTGTTCAAATCTCCAATATTTTCTCGCAAAATGAAATGGATTATTCAATGATTGAATTCTCAAGAAGATGTAGCAAATATTAAGTTTATGCTCAAATCCTCTTTGGAAATTTGTTCCCAGCTTGGAACCCTAGTTCCTTAGTCTAAAAACTGATAAAAACAATAATGATAGCGTCTGGTACCAACCACAGTAGTTTATGTCAATACAAACACTTCAAATTTCAAATTTTAAATAAAGTTAATTAACAGCTGTAGATGATGTAAAATCCCAAATTTTACGAATAAGGATTTAATTTTCTCGAAATATTTTTTTCAAAATTATGGTGTGGATTTGAGATAATGTTATAGTTGTGGGTAATATTTATAAATTTTGAAAAGTATGCAGGTTGTTGTATAATATTCATTTGGTCAGAGAATATTCTTTTTATCGGGGAATATCCGTACGACGATACAATCATTGGTGGACCCCACAACAGAATTATTGTCGGATTGAGAAAACGATAAAAATATTTTTATGAAAATAACGGCAGAAGTTTTACCGTTAAAACTGTTGAACTACTCGGTAGTAAAAGTACAATAATACGCGTAGTTGCATAGTAGCACGCGGTATTTATTATTAATGCTTATGTGAGAAGTCACTCAGTGTTGTTCAATTATCGCTACAGTAATTGTTGCATAGTATCTCACGTTATTTGATTCAATTATTGTCGATATTTTATATATTATTAAATCAATAATTGAGATAACAAAGTTATTAATATTATTATTTGCAATATTAATGATGTCTAGAAGTTCTGCCAAAGAGAGGTTTGGTCACCTAATTGCGCGCCAATAGGGAGAAATCCTTATTGAAAAGCCCCCTCTTTCCTGGAAACAACCTGGTCGATTAATATTGTGAATTATAATAATGATGATAAATGTTGGTAAATATATTGAGGTGCCTTTTTATGAAGTCACAAAAGTTTTATATATATATATATATATATATATATATATATATTTTGTTTTATTAGTATTATTAATGAAATAAAAGCAGAAAAACTTATTATATAAAGCAGTAATACTTTTGTAAAGTTATTTGTTTTATTAGACAATAATTAGAATATATTATATTTTATTATGCATAGTGTTTGCATAAGTACTGCATAGTGGTTTGCATAGTAAAAGTTTTTATATAAAAGCGAATACTTTTATAAATTTATTTATTTTATTAGACAATAATTAGAATATAATATATTTTATTATGCATAGTGTTTGCATAGTACTACTGCATAGTATTTGTATAGTAAAATCTTTTTTATATAAAAGAATACTTTTATATAGTTAATTATTTTATTAGATTTTAAATAATATATATATATATATATATTATATTTTATTGCATAGTATCCTTTCTATTTTCTTATAAATAGGATGCTTAGTTAGAATTGAAATCACACCAGAAATTCAGAGAATTCTCTTCTATAATCTTGAGCGTATTTCTTTAGAGTTTTAAGAAGCTTTGAGCGTAGTGCAAGTTTTTTAAGTATATCCCCGCCCTACCCGTCGGAGTACTCTTCTCTATAAGGTAAGGGATATTATTTTATACTCGTAAGGGGTATTATTTCTTTCGTATTCATGAAGAGAACTTCTGTTATTCCATTCCTTATTATTTTGTTGGAATAACCTGTATATGCGAAGTACCGCATACATGGTGAAATTCTTCTGTTACTCCATTCCTTATTATTATGTTGGAATAACACATACATGCACAATACCGCATACATGGTGAAATTCTTACATTATTCCATTCTTTATCATTCATTTGGAATATCCCGCTTCGGCATGTGACACGCACCGCCTACAGTTCCATTAATTATTATGTTGTTGGAATAACCTATCTATGCGATCTATCGCATGTATGGTGATTTTGTTATTATTCCATTCTTTATTATTACATTTGGAATATCACCATTCGGTGCAATTTTGACGTGTTCTGGTTTTTTTTATTATTATTCGCCGGAATATCACGTCGTGCGTTTACGCGTGACTGGTTCCATTCTTTATTATTCTTTTTGGGAATAACACATGCGTGCGATCTATCGCACGCATGGTGAATCCTTACGTTATTCCATTCTTTATTATTACGTTGGAATAATCATACATGTGGATTACCACATGCATGGTGAATGATCCTTTGTATTCATTCCTTATTAAATTGTGGAAATGATTTGTATACGTGGATTACCGTATGGCGGGCAAAAATCCATTTGCAGTTTCATATATTCTATTATACTCATTTGGTTAAAATTTTGGCTTCTATACTCCATGAAATTAGTGGAATATCATTGATATTTGCGCTTCATCCAGTATCTTTTCATGGAAATATTCTTCTGAGCATTTGTGAATTTTACTCCACAAAGCAGTATCATGTTGACAATTTGGACATTATTGAGTTCAGGATAAATTAACTTATAAATCTTTAAAATTTATTCTTGAACTTGTTTTATTGAATTATTATGTCATTATTATGATGACTTATGTTGGTTATTATGTGAAAACATGAAAGTTTTGTAGAAATCATAAAGGGTTGAAAATCAGATTTTGGTGAAAATAGAATATGAAATTCAATTGACCATATCTCCTATTATATTTCGAATTTTTGAGTGTGGTCAAGTTCTAGAGTTAGATCTATGAGTTTTCTAACTTATCCAAGTAGAATCACTGGAAAAGGTATTGTAGATTTTCGTGTGGACTGATTTTAGCAAAAGAGTCAAAAACTGCAAAGTACCAAAAAAGACTACTGTCCAAAAATTTAAAAGGGCATTTTCGGCTACTTAGTTTGTGAGAAAAATTCCGACCTTTTGGGACATGCAAATATATGGTATAAAGTACCTCCTGTCCAAAAATGAGCTCATTCCGAATTAAAATTAGCAAGTTATGACTATTTCAATATTTAGGTTTGTCTGACGAAAAACGCTATAACCGGATTTCTATAACTCCGATGACTATGAAATTTAAACTGGAAGCTCACGTTAACATGTGTAAGATCCTGCCAAGATTTGGGAATTTCTGGAGTTAAACTTGAGGTAACTAATTTCTTAAGGAATTAATTAGAAATTGATTTTTTAAAAGTACTTAAGAGAGTTGAAAAATTATAAAAAAATACTTGTTGTGTATGAAATATATGTATATATGTTTGGACAAAGGATAGAAAAATAATAAGTTGATTTGGAAATTTTTCATGAAAATGGTTTAGTTTCTAACATATGAGTTAAATATGTTATGTGAAGTTGAAAAATTGGTAAATAGGATTTTAGGGCTTGAAAATCATATATAAGGTATATGCAGATTTTTGATGAGTGATTTGATCATTGGTGATAAAATCTTATGAGTATGGCATTTTTGAATGATTAAATGCATTATTTGGTAAAGTGTAAACAATTAAATTAAATTGTTTATAAGTTTAAGAAGTGATTAAAATATTGTTATAATATTATCAATATTAGATTATGAGTTATTTAAGTGATGGATAATATTTGGATAAATTTAAAGTCTTTAATATTTATCCTTGTTTTCGTATGATTAATGCTTATATTATTGTCATCATCCTCATGCTTATATTGTGATGAAAGTCATCTTTGGCTTACGTGCAGAGATGGACTTGGTATGATTATGACCAGGGATTATTCGATATAATCAGGACCTGTAATGTTATAAATGATGTGGTAAAAGTCCTCAGTGGCCTGTAGTACATTGATGGACAGTTTTTGGTATGATTATGACCAGGGATTATTCGATATAGTTATGACCTTTGATGATTTAATGAATATCCTTGGCCCGTAGTGCAGGGATGACTCGATGATGTGGTTTATTTATTAAGCTGAGTCTCAGCGATAAAAATTGATGAAAACATTTTTAAATAAAAGAAGATAGTGGATATCATGCTCTACTTGACTCTTCTAATGGATTGCTTATTCCGCTGCAGTTAAACTTGATGTCTATTGTATTTTATCAATTTAACATTGTTGACGACTAATGATAATTTATTCTGCATTATCTTAGTCATAATATTTCTTACTGGGCTAGTTGAGCTCACCCTTTTCTTTCACTGTTCTCTTCAGGAAATGAGAACGTAAATGGACTAGTCGGGGAAGCGGGTGACGGTGCAGATGATAGTATTAATAGTCCTCACTATTACTGTTAAATAGTGTGATAATAAATGTATTGAGGACTCTTTTGAGTGTGGATATTGTCTAGATGACAATATTCTTATTAAAACTCTCAATTTATGTTTTGTCGTATTTTACACGACTGTTGTATAATTAGTTTGTATTTGTATTCAGCACCTTGTATCTGACGACCCAAGATGGGTGATGTGTACCTATTTTAGGGGCGTCACAGTTAGTATCAAAGCTTATGGATATGATCTCTGGCTGAGATGTGAGACGAGAACTTGGAGGGGAGAGAATGGGAATTCCTTCGCTAGTATGACCTACCTAAGTTTATTTGGTATTTAATTGGTCGGTTAGAGTATAGAGATAATATGTGATATGTTAATTAACCCTTGTTTTGTGGCAGTATTTGAAAATGGCATTCGAAAATGTTGAGATAAGCAATGAAGCACATGAGACTATTTAGTCACCAACGATCAATACCCATGATAATGTGAAACAAGAAGACAATAATCCTCAGGTAAATAACAACAACGAACAAATGATGAACGATGGGATGTTCAGAGGCTTTATACAATTCATGCAACATCAGGTAAGAGAGACTCCTGTTCAAAATATAGGTGGAAATAATGGTAACCCACGGTCGGTCACCGCTAAGCAGTTCAATTTGGGACCACGGAGTTTTAGGAAAGCCAGAACCACTTAAGACAGAGACGTGGTTAAAGCAGATCACCAAGATATTTGATATCTTGGGATGCTCCGAGGAGCAAAAGGTTCACTTTGCCAACTTTATGTTGCGTGAAGAAGCAGACATGGTGGGAATCAGAAAGCACGTACCGACTGGACTTTTCAAGATGTCTTGGGAGAAGTTCCAAGAACTGTTCAACGACAAGTACTTTCCTGAAAGTATTCGTCACGTGAAGGAGTGGAGTTCATCAAGTTGGAGCAAAACAATATAACCATGTCGCAATACGAGCCTAAATTTGCAGAGTTATCCCAGTTTGTATCCCATTTGGTTGATAATGAGGAGCGAATGACGCGAAAGTTTCTAAGAGGTTTAAAACCCGATATACGTCAATACCTCATTTCTCAAAAACATTGTTTATATTCAGATGTTGTGAATAGGGCTCAGTTATTGGAGCGTGATAATGAGTCAGCACAACCAAAAGGCAACGACCAACAACACGATAATAATCGCACTGGTGGCAACGACCATCGGAACAATGATGACCATCGTGGGGAAAATTATCATGCCAAGAATGGTGACCATTTCGGTGATAATCATGGCCAAGATAATAGAAGTGGAAATTTCAAGAAGAGAAGGTTTAATAATGATGGAAAGACAGCAGCACCATCACCCGTTTCAAAGGAAGGAGAACGACCGTCGGTCGTATGTTACAAATGCGGATGGGAGGGACACATCAGTCCAAACTGTACGCAGCAGTCCAAAGCGTGTTTCAATTGTGGAAAAGAAGGTCACCTAGCCCGATTTTGTCGTGCACCAAAATCAAGTCCAGCTGGGACGGTGGCTCCAAAGGCGGATACGAACAAAATAAAGTCGGTGGTTTCAAGGAGAGCGTTTTTCGCGACTTCTCAAAAAGCGAGTAACCCGAACGAAGTTAGCGCGGGTTAGTTAATTATAATTTTTGTGAAGTCTATACCTTATTAGATACCGATTCCACCCATTCTTTTATATCTCTTGTTTGCGCTCAACGTTTAAATTTGACCCCAGAGAAGTTAGACTTTGACTTATTGGTTGAAACTCCATTAGGAGAAACCTTCATTACTTGTGTTATCCCAAGTCTTGGATGAGAGTCACAGTTTTGAATGATATTTCTATCGTTAATAAATTTCTTAACGTATTCCTGAAGACTTTTTGGCCTATCCCAGAGCGTGAAATCGAATTTTGTATTGACCCCAGTACAAAACCCCATTTTTAAAACCTTAAATATTTCTTCAACTAAAACGAACGTAACATGCGCCAAAGACGTTGGCTCGAGCTGTTGAAGATTATGATCGTACCATTCAATACCATCGTAGAAAAGAGAACGTGGTAGCTGACGCGTTGAGTAGAAGATCGTATGCGAGTGCGAATATACGAACCTACGTGAAGATAACGAATATATGATTAGAACCGACTTTAGTCGATAATGTTAAAGCTGCTAAAGCTACGGACCCAGAGCTGATGAATGTGAAGAAGAAGGTTCAAGAGGGCGTTATTTTAAAAGCAAGAGTTCTTTGAAGAGAAAATCTCAACCCTCGATTTAATTGGCCCATTTGAAATCCTCGATCGAGTAGGAGCGTGGCCTATAGACTCGCTTTTTACCGCCAAGTATGTGGCGTGTTCATAACATTTTTTAACGATCGATGTTACGTAAATATGTGATGACCGAACCACATTATTAATTTAGAACCGGACGAGATAGCGGATAATTTAACGTATGAAGATGTACCTGTTAAAATCTTGAAATATATTTTGCGCTCAAAGGTTATACCTCAAGAGTTAGAATCTGGCGAAGTGTCCTCATTTGTTTGGCATATCAGGTACGTACGTAAATTTTGAGGGCAAAATTTCATAAGCAGGGGAGATTGTAAAATCCCAAATTTTACGAATAAAGATTTAATTTTTTCGAAATATTTTTTTCAAAATTATGGTGCGGATTTGAGATAATAATATAGTTGTGGGTAATATTTATAAATTTTGAAAATTATGCAAGTTGTTGTATAATATTCATTTGGTCAGAAAATATTCTTTTTGTCGGGGAATATCAAATGCGACTCAAGACAATCATTGGTGGACCCCATAACGGAATTATTGTCGGATTGAGAAAACGACAAAAATATTTTTATGAAAATAATGGCAGAAGTTTTACCATTAAAACTGTTGAACTACTCGGTAGTAAAAGTACAGTAATACGCGTGGTTGCATAGTACCAAACGGTATTGATTATTGATGCTTACGTGAGAAGTCACTAATTGTTGTTCAATTATTACTACAATAATTGTTGCATAGTATCTCACGTTATTTGATTCGATTATTGTCGATATTTTATATATTATTAAATCAATAATTGAGATAACAAAGTTATTAATATTATTATTTGCAATATTAATGATGTCTAGAAGTTCTGCCAAAGAGAGGTTTGGTCACCTAATTGCGGCGCTGATAGGAGAAATCCTTATTGGAAAGCCCCTCTTTCCTTGGGAACGACCTGGTCGATTAATATTGTGAATTATAATAATGATGATAAATGTTGTTAAATATATTGAGGTGTCTTTTTATGAAGTCACGGAAGTTTATATATATATATATATAAATTTTGTTTTATTAGTATTATTAATAATAATAAAACAGAAAAGCTTTTTATATAAAACAAAATACTTTTATAAAGTTATTTGTTTTATTAGTACAATAATTAGAATATATAATATTTTATTATGCATAGTGTTTTTTGCATAGTAAAATCTTTTATATAAAACATAATCCTTTTATAAAGTTATTTATTTTATTAGACAATAATTAGAATATAATATATTTTATTATGCATAGTATTTGCATAGTAAAATCTTTTTATATAAAACAAAATACTTTTATAAAGTTAATTATTTTATTAGATTTTAAATAAAATATATATATTATATTTTATTTTATTGCATAGTATCCTTTCTATTTTCCTATAAATAGGATGCTTAGTTAGAATTGAAATCACACCGTAAATTCAGGAGAATTCTCTTCTATAATCTTGAGCGTATTTCTTTAGAGTTTTAAGAAGCTTTGAGCGTAGTGCAAGTTTTCTTCAAGTATATCCCCGCCCTACCCGTCGGAGTACTCTTCTTTATAAGGTAAGGGATATTATTTTATACTCGTAAGGGGTATTATTTCTTTTGTATTCATAAAGAGAACGTTTGTTATTCCATTTCTTATTATTTTGTTGGAATAACCTGTATATGCGAAGTACCGCATACATGGTGAAATTCTTCTGTTTTTCCATTCCTTATTATTATGTTGGAATAACTTTAATACATGCAAAGCACCGCATACATGGTGAAATTCTTCTGTTATTCCATTCTTTATCATTCTGTTGGAATATCCTGTCGGTGCGTATTACGCTTTCCCTAGTTCCATTAATTATTATGTTGTTGGAATAACCTATCTATGCGGTCTATCGCATGCATGGTGATTTCTGTTATTATTCCATTCTTTATTATTACATTGGAATATCCTCGCTTCGGTCTTGAATTTTGCCTAACTTTGGTTCCGCTTTTTTTATTATTCGCCGGAATATCTCACATGCGTGCGTTTACGCATGACCTGGTTCCATTCTTTATTATTCTTTTGGGAATAACCTGTCTGTGTAGTCTATTGCACGCATGGTGAATCCTTCTGTTATTCCATTCTTTATTATTCTGTTGGAATAACTTTTCTATGTGGATTACCACATGCATGGTGAATGATCCTTTGTATGCATTCCTTATTAAATTGTGGAAATGATTTGTATACGTGGATTACCGCATGGCGGGCGAAAATCCATTTGCAGTTTCATATATTCTATTATACTCATTTGGTTAAAATTTGGCTTCTATACTCCATGAAATTAGTGGAATATCCTTGATATTTGCGCTTCATCCAGTATCTTTTCATGGAAATATTCTTCTGAGCATTTTTGAATTTTACTCCACAAAGCAGTATCATGTTGACAATTTGGACATTATTGAGTTCAGGATAAATTAACTTATAAATCTTTAAAATTTATTCTTGAACTTGTTTTATTGAATTATTATGTCATTATTATGATGACTTATGTTGGTTATTATGTGAAAACATGAAAGTTTCTTAGAGATCACAAAGGGTTGAAAATCAGATTTTGGTGAAAATAGAATATGAAATTCAATTGACCATATCTCCTATTATATTTCGAATTTTTGAGTGTGGTCAAGTTCTAGAGTTAGATCTATGAGTTTTCTAACTTATCCAAGTGGAATCACTGGAAAAGGTGTTGTAGATTTTCGTGTGGACTGATTTTAGCAAAAGAGTCAAAAACTGCAAAGTACCAAAAAAGACTACTGTCTAGAAATTTAAAAGAGCATTTTCGGCCACTTAGTTTGTGAGAAAAATTCCGGCCTTTTGGGACATGCAAATATATGGTATAAAGTACCTCCTGTCCAAAAATGAGCTCATTCCGACTTAAAATGAGCAAGTTATGACTATTTCAATATTTAGGTTTGTTTGACGAAAAATGCTATAACCGGATTTCTATAACTCCGATGACTATGAAATTTAAACTGGAAGCTCACGTTAACATGTATAAGATCCTGCCAAGATTTGGGAATTTTTGGAGTTAAACTTGAGGTAACTAATTTCTTAAGGAATTAATTAGAAATTGATTTTTTAAAAATACTTAAGAGAGTTGAAAAATTATAAAAAAAATACTTGTTGTGTATGAAATATATGTATATATGTTTGGACAAAGGATAGAAAAATAATAAGTTGACTTGGTAATTTTTCATGAAAATGGTTTAGTTTCAAACATATGAGTTAAATATGTTATGTGAAGTTGAAGAATTGGTAAATAGGATTTTAGGGCTTGAAAATCCTATATAAGGTATATGCAAATTTTTGATGAGTAATTTGATCATTGGTGATGCAATCTTATGAGTATGGCATTTTTGAATGATTAAATACATTATTTGGTAAAGTGTAAATAATTAAATTAAATTGTTTATAAGTTTAAGAAGTGATTAAAATATTGTTATAATATTAACAATATTAGATTATGAGTTATTTAAGTGATGGATAATATTTGGATAAATTTAAAGTCTTTAATATTTATCCTTGTTTTTGTTTGATTAATGCTTATATTATTGTCATCATCGTCATGCTTATATTGTGATGAAAGTCATCTTTGGCTTACGTGTAGAGATGGACTTGGTATGATTATGACCATGGATTATTCAGCATAATCAGGACCTGTAATGTTATAAATGATGTGATAAAAGTTCTCAGTGGCCTGTAGTGCATTGATGGACAGTTTTTGGTATGATTATGACCAGGGATTATTCGATATAGTCATGACCATTGATGATTTAATGAATATCCTTGGCTCAGTAGTGCGAGGATGACTCGATGATGTGGTTTATTTATTGTCGAGTGAGTCTCAAATGATAAAAATTGATGAAAACATTTTTAAATCATAGAAGATAGTAGATATCATGCTCTACTTGACTCTTCTAATGGATTACTTATTCCGCTGCAGTTAAACTTGATGTCTATTGTATTTTATCAATTTAACATTGTTGAAGACTAATGATAATTTATTCTGCATTATCTTAGTCATAATATTTCTTATTGGGCTAGTTGAGCTCACCCTTTCTTTCACCGTTTCTCTTCGTGAAATGAGAACGAGTTGGGGACTAGTCGGGGAACGGAGTGACGGTCTAGATGATAGTATTAGTAGTCGTCACTATTCTATTAAATAGTGTGACAATAAATGTATTGAGGACTCCTTTGAGTGTGGATATTGTCTAGATGACAATAATCCTATTAAAACTCTCAATTTATGTTTTGTCGTATTTTACACGACTGTTGTATAATTAGTTTGTATTTGTATTCAGTACCTTGTATCTGACGACCCAAGATGGGTGATGCGTACCTATTTTGGGGGCGCCACGGATGATATGTGTAATTGCGTCTGAGGTTCTAGTCTGAAGACAGTAGCGGTGATCGCGCTGGTAGCGTTCTAACTTCGCTTGTTGATGGCGTATGCGCGCGATTTTAGCTTTCGTTTGGTTGGCTTGGCTCCTCTGATTCTCGCATTCTTATGTTCTCTTCTTTGTTTTCATGTTGCTCCACTACTTGTTGCTTGTTCCTTCATCACTGTTCAATCCCTTATCTCCACTCGTTCCACGTACCATGCCTTCATTAGTCTCGTGCCACCTACCACTGCCGAACTGTGCCATTTCCTGCAATTTCATACCATCAAAGTTCTCATTACATGCAATGCAAAATAACACAAAATGCAACTAAAAACATACTAAAATGTACTTGAGATGGGTATAGTTCTCGTGAATTGATATCCAATAAGTAGGTATAAAACCTACTTATCATGAATTACAATTAAAGAAGGTTTAATCACAAGTTCTCATAAGATTACGCATGATGTATAGGTATATCTCTATCCTAGACATAAATTATGAATACCAACAATATGCAGAAATCACAATAACACGCTATTATGATTAAGTCTAAACCCATACTTTATCTATCGAGTTCATATAGGTTCACAAGAAATTGGTGATCAAGCAATTTATAAATTAAGCATAAACCATAATAGGCGAAATTGAAAATAGTATTAATGAATAAAAATAGAAGCATGACTACCTTCGCTACGCAAAAAGATCCATTATAAGCTTAAAAAGATAAATTAGTTTATAACGAATGAATTAAAAACTAAAATCCACAAAGAAACTAAAATCCCGAATACAAAGATGAATTTGAAGAACAAAAATATTTAATAGAGCCATTTCTCTTCTTCAATCCTTTCATAATCTTCGCGCTCCAACTCCTTGCTTCAATCCTCTAAAATCACGATCCAAAGTTAGGGTTTGCTAATGGTGATAATTGATGATCATGCTCATTTTCTCCTACTGAATATGCCTTTTATCATGTCCTAATCACGTCCTGAATCCACCAGTTACACATCTCCAGAGTTATAATTGAATCAGAACACTTCAAGAATCTGCCGCGCACCCCCGCCCCGACGGGTGTTTTATGCTTGGTAAAGCCCGCCCCAGTGGGTATCTAAATTACTTGATGACGTGTACCCCTCCCCCCTCCGCTCCGTCGGGTGATTTGGCTTAGGGAATGCCCTCCCCGGCTGATATCTAATCTAGAAATTCTAACTGTTGCACTGTTCCTCCTACTTTGCCATCTACTTTCTACTTTAGCCAACTCAACCTGACCCTACAATTCAAACATAACAAAACACATAAAACAATACTAAAACATAATGATTTATAACTGTTTGAGTCCAAAAAATATCCAATTCGTAGGTATGAAACTCACTCATCATTAACCCCAAAAATGTAATCCACTGGCTTTAACCCGAGTAAAGGCATCGGCTTGACCTCAATGTTGTAATCCGTTGGTAGCAACCTAATGAAGGTGTCGACAGAATCCGAAGATGTTCTTACAATCCTTATCCTCCCCAACTGATAGGAGTAACCCTTTTTAAATCTAAATCATACATATCATTGCATCTTTACACAAAGTATTGCATCATTATATATACCTTGTCATGTATCTTCGTGTCTAGTAATCTTTTTCATGTTCATTCCATTGCATTACATAAAGATGACAAAGAGGGGCATCAGTAGACACTAGAAATTTTGCTTTCCTTGGACTAACCTTTAAGGAGGGTAAAAGAGTATTTTCACTTCGGAGACAACCCCAAAGGAGGGCATAAACATCATTTCACCCTAGAGATAACCTCGTAAAGAAATCAAAGTGCAACGATGCCCAAAAAGGACACAGACTGAACAAGGATTGCAAAGCTGAAGATGTGGCCATAAGAAGTCACCACTGCAACCACTGAACTGCGAGCTACCAAAGATGAGCCGATTAATGACCCTTGGGAACTGAAAGATAGCTTTCAACTTATTGCATCATCTTCCTGGACTCCATTTCAGTCAGACTTGATCATATTTCACAGCCTTCCACAAAGACTTTCTTGGATTTTTGGGTAAAAAGCTCAACTTTCACCAAACCAAGACCGAAGGAACAAACTTTGAGATAGTGGGACCTATGGGACCCAGCCTCAGATGTACCTGCTCCAGCCACAGGTAGACCTTTGGCTGCCTTAGATTACATTAAGGCAGCAATAACTCATTATTTGGGAGATGCAAGAAAGAAAAGTTAGAGAGAGAACGAAGAGAGAGAGAGGGCTCAGATATCCTATCTTTTCATCATCTTTGAGTTGTTTGATCTTATATATCATACATATTTTAAGTTTAGAGTGATATAAGTTGATCCTAAGCCAAAAGAAGATTGTTCACACGTCCCAAGGTGAAAACACTCATTTTGGTTACTTTCTTTGTAAATGTTGTTATAAATACTATATGTATGTAGATATAGCAATTTCTACCGTTTAAACTTGTTGTTTTACATATATATTGTGTAGTAGTTGGTAGATCTTGAGTTTCTACCGGTTACTTTGTAAATATACAATTGTAAATCAAGTTATTTGACTAGATGTATTTAGATCTAGTTAGATCTAGCACTTTGAACGGTTATAAAGCTTGATGCTCAAACCTATAAGCTAGATTGGATTAGATTTATGGTAGATATAGATGTTTTTACTGCTTTGGGTTAGTGTCGGTTACTCTGTATAGCCCTAGATCTATATCTACAGGTGAGAGGGTCCTGATGGATCGTAATGGAGATTTCAACTGATGAAATCATCTATTATCTAGTTTAGAATGTTGCATATACATATTTAAGTATAATAATGTGAGCCTAGGAATCCTGGGGTTGAGATTTGCTGAATGGATCTTAACTACATTCCCATAATGGACTTTTTGTTGAAATATAATGCTTAAATACTGCAAAATTATTGTACATGTAAGATTGGATCTTAAAACGAGTTCAAGGGGTTTGTCCCGAGAATTTGGTTTTAAGATCCTGCACTAGTGAAAACTTATAATTGCAGGAGTTCAAATTTATCGAGATGGCTTTCATGCCCGATGATAGCTCTACCCTTTTTAGCGCTTTATTACATATATTATCACCCAAAATGATTTTCCAATAAAATCACATAGAGCTTTCATGAAGAATAAAGCGATTTGGGTAGATCACCTAATAAACATAAAGATAAAAGGAAGTATCAAAGGTCCTCGATTACTATTCGGGCGAAGGATTTAAAAATTATATATTTTTCAAAATATCATTTCAATGTATATTTTGTCTAAAAATAACTTTTCACTAAATCAATCATTCGTACATAGGTGCAAAAGAGGGACAACAATACTTTCAAATAAATCACAATGAAGCTTAGAATAAACTTTAAAATTAAAACACACACACACACACACACACATGAACTTACTTTACGCTTAAGAAATAAATAAGATGTGGTAAGCTTGTTTCCACGGAATTCGGGGGAGGTGGGGTGCCTAACACATTCCCCTCACTTAAGCTAGCCCCCGAACTCTCTGAATCTCAGGTTTCTAGATAAATCCTACGGAGTCACATATTGGACCATATTGCGAAAACCTTCAAAATTCGGAAGAGTTGGTACATCCATTTAAACCATACCAACTAGCGGCTCTGTCTCATTCGGTCTAATTATCAAAATTAATCAATAAAATTAAACTTTGTAAAATAAGTCGACTAATGTCAGTCTTTTCCTAAAACCTCACCCTTTAATCAAATCAATCGATATATCGAAAGATAAAGGGTAGAAACAAATCAAAAAGAGGAAAAAGGGAAAATGAAGCACAAACGATTTTTTCTCGACGTGGACAATAGGGTTAGATCTAAATATGATATCATGTAACTAGATTATTCTTCGTAGGATTGAATAATGTGATTTGTCTATAGGATAGGAATGTATATGTCGTGTGTAACCAGTATGAGAATTTGAACTTAATGAATTTGTTCTAAATGATTTCACATAGGAATATAGTGAGTCAATTAGAAGGGATATTTTTATCTAATTATCGGAAGATGTTTTATAAATACTGCATTATTATCGGTTAACATTTTGTTATGATTAATTAATTAAAAATAGAGTGAAGAGATTTAGATGAGGCATTGGGAAAAATAGTAATCTTAGCTTTTTTATCTGATAATAATCTTTGCTTAGTAATTTGTTATTTTAGTTAATAATTTATTTTAGAAATTTAATTCATTTGTTTAGATAATATTAAATTGATATAATTTTAGTAATTGGTCAATTATTAGTAATATTTTCTCTTAGGATCAACTCTTACTTATCATTTTATTTTTTGTTGATCGTGTATACTTGCACATATTTGTCAATACCAAAATTAGACAACAATTTTTTGGCACCGTTGTTGAAAAATTATTCTAGTAATTTTTTCCAATATTAATTTCATTCAATTTAATCTTAAATTAAACATGTTTTTCTGTTTTCATTTTTGTAAATACTTTTGATTTTTGTATTCAAACACGATCGAAAGGTCTGCAACCACTTCTGTACGAAGAAGAAATTAAGAGAACTTTCAAAAGACTACGTAAATTTTGTTTAGATACAAAAAATCAAGATACTATGGTTGCAGAAGAACATAAGTCATTGAGGGATTATGTTATGCCTCTAGTTACGAAAATTCAGTCAAGCATTCAAAGACCCGCGATTCAAGAAAATTATTTTAAGATCAAGACGGGTACTATCCAAATGATCATGAATTCTGTGCATTTGGGGGTTGCCTAATGACGACCTAAATGATTATTTTGTTAGCTTTCTAGAGATTTGCGACAAATTCAAGTACAATAGAGTTATTGATGACTGTTGCCTCTTTTTCAGTTATGATAAAAGAGCTCTAACTCACGCAAGCATACATGTGTTAACAAGTAATACAGACTAAGTAAAGTATCGATCCCATAGAGAAAGTTGTCAAATTTAAACTACTATGCATCAATTAAATCACTATACTTATATGCTTAAACTAACGACTATATTTGTGAATTAATCTAATTGCAAATAACAACTAAAACAAGAATAATAACGGAATAAACTAAATCTAGAAATAATGGGATCCTAACTTCATTTAACACTTCATCTAATTACCACTATCATGCAAGAATTGTTCACATATCACTGAAAAGTAGCCAAGAGCACTAATAGAGTCATAGCCATTTTTCAATGTACTAAGACATACTTCCACAACATCCAGAAATGATAGACTCCATGTAATCATCAATATAACCAAAATCACTATATGTCTATGAGAAATTGCAATCATACTGAATTTAAGCACAAGCCCTTATTTTAACTCATACGGTGAAATAGTATATGTCTATCTGGTTCATGAAATACACAAGCCATATAAAACAGCCCCATATACGTATGCTATCATGATTACAATCCGTACTCCCATGTTCATTGTTAATTCCATACAAGTACTGAAACGAATGGTGATCAAGAATTCATACATGCAAAACAATCATGATAGAAATTCTATATGATATATAAAACAGCCTTAGCAATCAAGCATGCAACTAAACTACATATTAAAATCCGTTAGAATCCCATAATGGAGTTTAGTTCATGACTGAACCAAAAGCCATTATGGGATCAAAGCTAAACATGGTTAATAAGTAAATAATTGAAAGATGAAGGACATAAACGATCAAATCCAATTGCTGATTATTGACCAAAGTTAACGTTCAAATCCTCCTATAAATCAAGCAAAATAATACTGATAATCCACAATGATAGAAAATCCCAAGAAGAATTGGAGAAATAGGCATTTTTAGCTTCGTTCTACGTTAGAATCTCCTTCAAGGTGTAAACCCTAGTTCATACTATAAAAATACGTAAAAAGTAATCAAAGATCTCTCTGACACCAGTCAGATATCGTTTTTAATCAATTACAACACTTTTAATTAAAAATTAAAATAAAACAAATCAGCAGCTTCAGGCATCACGCGCGGCCACGCGCTCCCCTAGTGTAATCCTCGCGTGGGCATGAGACTTGCAGTATGTAGAGTTGTCTGGTCGGGTGCTCGCGTGTATGCCAAGGTCCTCAGCGTGTGTTCTGTCATGGTCCATGGCGGCTTGCAATCTGTGTATTCGGTTTTCTCACGATCATCGATCCGCTCATTGCGCCTTCCTTTGTCCATCCATGCTTAGTCTTCTGCTCCACTTCATCCTCATGCCATGCATATCCCAGCTTGTGCCTCGCTTCATGCGTTCATTAGTCTCGTGCCCTCTAATACCACCAAATTAGGCCATTTTCTGCACTTTTTCACCAAAAGGAGTTTTAATTAAATGCAATGCAAAATAACATAAAATGCAACTAAAAACACACTCAAATGTACTTGAGATTGGCATAGTTCGCGTGAATTGGTATTCAATAAGTAGGTATAAATCCTACTTATCAAATACACCCAAACTTAAACTGTTGCTTGGCCTCAAGCAATGCATGCTAAATAACAACGAAAATGCATCTACAATACTATGCAACTAAGCTATGATGCAAACTAGTCTCACACAGTTCCAGCTCTAACAGAATTTCAGTCCAACTCGCCTTAGTGAATTATCCAGATTCAAAAATACCATTTCAAACCGAACTATAGGCATAATATCATGCACTCGGATAATTCATATATGCTATAGAGATGCTGTGTGTGTGTGTGTGGTGTTCACCAAAACTTAACTTAAGCAAAGAATAAACATGCTACAATGCTCAAAACAGAAAATTATAGTCTAAATCAAGACTCATGTATACTCATGCAACAAATACTATTTCAACATATCAACATAAACTAAGGTTCAACAATGGGTTTAACTGCTTTATTGCTACCCACGTGGGCGATTTTTCGCTCTTCCCCGCAGTGTTTATTGTTATTTTCTTTTCTTTTTCTCTTTTTCTTTTCTTTTTTTTCACATGATTGTGCAATGTCTTATTCCATTAGGCAACACTTCTACCCCTTAGCAAGCTTTCAACCAACGACTCCCAAACCATGAAAGACCTTAGGGTGCTAGGTGTAGAGATAATCCCCCAAGCATTTTACTCAAGTAGCAGGGCCCCAAATAAGACTACCACGCATCTTTATTTATTTGATTATTTTTTTTAAACACAGCCTACCCATGTTTTCCACAAAGTTTGACTATCAATGTTTTATACAGTCTAAGATCACTTTCCACATATTTCTCTTTTTAAAACTACATTGTCTATCGAACAATGCAACACATACTTCTTATACCTACAAGTGATTGTGAACACATTCGTGCAAATCGAAAGCATTTAAACAGCAATATGAATTTCATTGTGTGAAACATTATATCTCAGCTCATGTTATCCACAATACTCAAGAATCTTTCAAAATTCACTATCATCATTGGCTAGACAAAATTTCCATAAAGCTAAACATTGTGAGACATGCAAACTAAAACATACTAGCACAAACAATAATAACTAAAAATTAAAAAAAAATTCTGCAAAATTTTATCTAACACATAAACATGCAAAATGAAAACTAAACATGCAAAAACTAAATGAAACTATATGCAACTATGCTACTACCCCACTACCCCCAAACTTATAATATTCAATGCCCCATTGAATTAAGGTAAAGGGTACAAAAAACTCCCCTAATGATCGGCTGTACCACCCTCCTCGGGTGGTGAATCTGGTGGTGGATATGGCACTGCTGTCCCGAACTAAGGCCACTTGATCATTGTTCCCTGCTGTGCAAAAGCCTCGGCCAAGGCCCTCGTGAGACCCGTAGAAAACGCTCCAAAATTATCATATATGGCATCAACCCTTCTCTCCAACCTTCGGAGCTGGCGATCACCATGAGGAGCATGTGGTCGTGTTGATGGGCCCACCTCATCTGTCTGACTGGGTTACGATGGCGGCTCTAGGAAGGTGGGCTGGATAATAAAACCTAGTCCTCGAGGATGCGGTTCACCACCTACCCAGTCCTCAAATTTTGCAATGGTGGCATGAGTTATGTCTTGGCTTGGGTATTGCATTTGTTCGTTGCCCCAATCGCATCCCTGATGAGCACATAGCATGGCTACCACTGATGTGTATGGAATGCTCCCCATGGTACTTCCCCTCAGATACTTCAAAATATTTTGATGAATCAAATGACCCACGTCAATATACTTGCCCGTAATTATACCCCACAAAATTATGGCCCTTTCCGCCATGATCTCATGCTGATGAGACGAGGGCAATAACTTGGCACATATGAACAAATTCCATGCCTTGGCATATCGATTCAGTGCGGCTGCTTGGAATATGTGAGGCTGGTTCGTGCCGACTTTGTAAGTCCACTTCGTGCCTGGCATGCACAATTCAATGATAACAAGCTCCAAGTCTATTGCCATATATGCCCCTGTGATCCAATTGGCAGCCCCTGTTGGTGGTGTCTCGGTGAGTCTAAAAATGGTTCTGATGGCGGTGGGTCTGTAGTCTATCTCGACACCTCGAACCATAGCGATATCGTTCATGGTGACTTTGGCATTGGCATAAAACTCTCAAACTATGCTCATCGGAATGGGCGTGGGAGTGGCAGTGAATCCAACCCATCTTCGTTCTCGAATCATGGCACATAACTGACCATCTTGCCCCTCTGATTTGAAACTGCGCTCCTTGACAAACGTCTTCACCACAATTCTGTAATACTCCTGTTGGGCTGCCAAATTCAAAAATTTGGTATGATCGGCGATATCCTCCCCTTGACTGCCAAAGGAAGTTGAAGAAGAAGATGAAGCGGAGCGAGCTCTTTTTGGACCCATCGGAATTTGATAGCGATAATGCAGATGAATTCGACTGAGAATGAATGAAAGCTTATGAAATGATAACCTCCAAACTCGTTTCTGCCAACCCCAATCAGGAACCCTAGCTTTATACTGCAGTGTGAAGACGTGGGTAGATTTAGAACGTGGTAGAAATCATGGATGATCACGTGGTGGAAAGATTGACGGCTTCAAGTTTGTAACTGATAGAAGGGAAATGAAGAGACGTGCAATTTGGAAACTGAGGTGACTGCGCTTCTGTTATTATTTCAAATGAGAGTCCAAATGGTCCCCAACTCGTTTTTAAAGTTTTTAAATCTGTCTCGATCGGTGTTGCGCTTCGTACCGCTGAGTTTTTTAATGGGTTGGTAGCGGCATGCGTGAGTGGCTTTTTCCGGTCTCGAGATGTGTAGCGTGGTATGGTCTTGAATCAGTAGTCACGCTGCGGTAGCGTGACTATGCTTCTCTTCTCACGAAGTCTACTTCCACACTGCCTATCAATGATGACTTCAATTGCAGTTACCTACATAGGCATTAATGCACTTTATTAAAACATGAATCCCTGACCAAATAAACTCTAACCTATTTCAACCATTCTCAATGCAAATCTTGCTACGCACTCAATTATGCAAATCCGACAAACTATCAATTATGAAATAAAGCTGAACCCCCTGAAACAATCTAAATGGAATAAATAATAAGAAGATAGAGATAAAAACAATGGGTTGCCTCCCATCAAGCGCTAAGTTATAGTCAATTAGCTTGACTGTCTCTGAGTCTCATGGCGAAGATAGAATTGCGTTGACTTCCTGCCTATCCACCTCACTTCGAAATTTAATGACTTCAGCTTTTGTCAACGGCTTTACCTTCAACTCTGGATTTTTGCCAAGTACACAACTCCATGGTTCATAGTTTACCAAATGCTGAACTTCATCATTTAGACCTCGATCTGCCAAATCAACCTGGAAACACTCTTCTTCATCTGTTGGGAGCTTCATTGCTTTGAAGACATTAAAGGTAACCTCTTGATCATGTACACACATAGTGAGTTCCCCTTTTTACACATCTATCAAAGTCCTTCCTGTGGCTAAGAATGGTCTCCCCAGTATGATCGGTATACTTTTGTCTTCCTCATAATCCAAGATGATAAATTTGTCCACCTTTACCAACACATCTTTAACCAGAAAGATAAATTTGTCCACCTTTACCAACACATCTTTAACAATTCCCCGTGGATATATGATGGATCTGTCAGCTACCAGTAATGAAATGTTTGTCAGCCTTGGAGCCGGCAATCCCAACTGATTAAACACTGACAAGGGCATCAGATTAATACTTGCCCCAAGATCACATAAACACTTTTCGAAGTTTATCTTTCCGATTGTGCATGGAACTGTGAAACTGTCCGGATCTTTCAACTTTGGAGGTAGTTTACGCTGAAGCACTGCACTGCATTCCTTTGTCAACGCCACTGTCTCAAACTCATCTAGTCTTCTCTTCCTTTAAAATATACCCTTCATAAACTTTGCATAGCTTGGCATTTGTTCCAATGCCTCGGCGAACGGTATGTTGATCTGCATCTTTTTGAATACCTCCAAGAACTTACTGAATTGTTTATCTTCCCTCTGCTTATTTAATCTCTGTGGATACGATACTTGAGGGTGAATTGGTGGCACTGAACTCTTGAGCTTCTCCTCTTAACCTGCTTTATCCTCGCCCCGACTCCGTCGAATCGATTTTTCCAACTTTCTTTCTCTTCAACTAACTATTCTGTCTCATGGCCGAGGCAGTATCCTTAGTATAATCAGCATTAGCGCTGCGACTTAAAGTTGTCTCGCAATATTCTTCCCAGATCTCAATGTGATCGCTTGACACTGTTCTTTCCCGTCTCTTCTTGGATTTATCTCTGTATTACTTGGCATTGAACCCTAGGGCCTGTTTTTAAGCATGCTCGCCATTTGCCCCATTTTAGTCTCCAGATTTTTTATAGCCACTGCTTGGCTTTTGATCATAACTTCCGTGTTTTCCATGTATTTCAACATCATCTCCTCCATTTCTGATTTCTTTTCTTGCTGTGGTGCAGCTGGAGTGTGATGTTGTTGTTGTTGAGAAAATCCCGGTGGAAACGGTGGTTTTGATGAAAATTGTAGCTGAGATTGTTGTGGCTGAAACTATTGGTTTGGCTGAAACTGATTCTGTTGATGTCCTTGATTATTTGACCAACTAAAGTTTGGATGATTTCGGTTGTTGGGGTGGTATGTGTTCTGAAACTGTCCTTGATCTTTCCTATAATTGCCCACATACTGTACCGACTCTGAGCTGATAGCACACTGATCTGTGGAGTGTGACCCCGCACAAATCTCACATACGAAAGAAACTATTTTCACTTTGCTCTTTGCCAGTGTATCTATCTTCTTTGCCATCGCTGCCATCTATGCCTACAACTAGGTAATAGCATCAACCTCCAACACACCTGTAACCTTGGGTTGTGGCATCCGAGATGTAGGATTCTGGTAATCATTAGCAGCCATAATCTCAATAAGTGTATAGGCCTAGTTATAGCTCTTTGCCCATAAAGCCTCTCCTGCAGCTGCATCCACAATAGGTCTCGACTGCCATCCAAATCCATTATAAAATGAGTTGATCAACATCCAATCGGGTATACCGTGATGCGGACACTTCCTCAGCATCTCTTTATATCTCTCCCATGCTTCATATAAGGACTTGCCATGTTGTTTCTCAAACTGAGAGATAGCCGTCCTCATCTTTGCAGTCTTAGCCATTGGGAAGAACTTGGCTAAGAATTTCTATGCTGTCCTCCCATGTAGAGATTGACCCTAACGGCAAAGAATATAGCCAACTTCTAGCCTTATCCCTCAATGAGAAGGGGAATAGCCTTAGTCTGATAGCGTCCTCCGTCACACCGTTGTATCTGAATGTTTCACAAATCTCGATGAAACTCAATAGGTGTTCATTCTAATCATCCGTAGTAGCACCCCCAAACTATATCGAATTCTGCACCATCTGAATAGTGCCTGGTTTAATCTCAAAAGTATTGGCTGCTATCGTCGGTCTGACTATGCTAGACAGTAGTCCATTTATATTTGGCATGGAATAATCCCTTAGAGCCCGATGCTCTTCTCTTTGCTCAATTCTATGTTCTTCTGCCATACTAGCTGTTGTACTTTCTAACTAAGCATGCAAATTTCTCCGTACACTTGCTTTCCAACCTCTTTCGTTAATGTTATCCTGCACTGGTGTTAATTCTGAGTTGGATGATCGTGTGTGCATAAAAATCTACAAGTACCTAAAACCAAAAACAAAACAATAATAGAAATGAGAAACGATTAGAATTGTCTAAGTCATACAATATAGCTTGAAACTGATGATAATTATTTAAATTTACGCCTTTCCCCGACAACGGCGCCAAAAACTTGTTGCCTCGTTTTCAGTTCTAATAAAAGAGCTCTAACTCATGCAAGCATACATGTGTCAACAAGTAATACAAAGTAAGTAAAGTATCGATCCCACAGAGAAAGTTGTCAAATTTAAACTACTATGCATCAATTAAATCACTATACTTATAAGCTTAAACTAACGACTATATTTGTGAATTAATCTAATTGCAAATAACAACTAAAACAAGAATAATAACGGAATAAACCAAATCTGGAAATAATGGGATCCTAACTTCATTTAACACTTCATCTAATTACCACTATCATGCAAGAATTGTTCACATATCACAAGAAAGTAGCCAAGAGCACTAATAGAGTCATAGCCATTTTTCAATGTACTAAGACCTACTTACACAACATCCAGAAATGATAGACTCCATGTAATCATTAATATAACCAAAATCACTATATGTCTATGTGAAATTGCAATCATACTAAATTTAAGCACAAGCCCTTATTTTAACTCATACGGTGAAACAGTATATGTGTATCTGGTTCACAAAATACACAAGCCATATAAAACAACCCCATATACATATGCTATCATGATTACAATCCATACTCGCATGTTCATTGTCAATTCCATACAAGTACTGAAACGAATGGCGATCAAGCATTCATACATGCAAAACAATCATGATAGAAATTCCATATGATATATAAAATAGCCCTAGCAATCAAGCATGCAACTAAACTACATATTAAAATCCGTTAGAATCCCATAATGGAGTTTAGTTCATGATTGAACCAAAAGCCATTATGGGATCAAATCTAAACATGCTTAATAAGCAAACAATTAAAAGATGAAGGACAGAAATGATCAAACCCAATTGCTGATTATTGACCAAAGTTAACGTTCAAATCCTCCTATAAATCCAGCAAAATAATACTGATAATCCACAATGATAGAAAATCCCAAGAAGAATTGGAGAAATAGGCATTTTTAGCTTCGTTCTACGTTAGAATCTCATTCAAGGTGTAAACCCTAGTTCCTACTATGAAAATACATAAAAAGTAATCAAAGATCTCTCTTACACCAGTCAGATATCGTTTATAATCAATTACAACCCTTTTAATTAAAAATTAAAATAAAACAAATCAGCAGCTTCAGGCATCGCGCGCGGTCGCGCGCTCCTCGAGTGTAATCCTCGCGCGGGCGCGAGACTTGCAGTATGTAGAGTTGTTATGCGGTCAAGATGCAGCTCATGGCGGCGAGTGTCCTCAGTGTGTTCTGTCACATGACCGCGCGACGACTTACAAATCTGTATATTCGGTTTTTTTGTCACGCAGAATCGATCTGTTTCTGCTGCGCCTTCCTTTGTCCATCCATGCTTAGTCTTCTGCTCCACTTCATCCTCATGCCATGCATATCCCAGCTTGTGCCTCGCTTCATGCGTCCATTAGCCTCGTGCCCTCTAATACCACCAAATTAGGCCATTTTCTGCACTTTTTCACCAAAAGGAGTTTTAATTAAATGCAATGCAAAATAACATAAAATACAACTAATACAACTAAAAACACACTAAAATGTACTTGAGATTGGCATAGTTCACGTGAATTGGTATTCAATAAGTAGGTATAAATCCTACTTATCAACGACACTATTAGACTCCAACTATTTCTTTTCATTCACGGTGACAAGACAAAAATTTTGTTGCATTAACTACCATCGGGTTCCATTACTACATGGAATGATTTGACTCAAAAGTTACTACCAAAATTCTTTCTGCCATTTGAAATTTCAAGGATGAGGAACGACATTACATCTTTCGTACAACAAGATTCTGAGACTCACTATGAAGCTTGGGAACAATTCAAAGACTTACACCAAAGATGTCGACGCCATGACATTCCTAAGTGGTTGCACATTTAGACGTTCTACAACGGGTTGTTCAGTTTTACCTGAACGAGTATTGATCCAGCTACAGGTGGAGCTTTGATAGGGAAGAACTTTGACGATGTGTATGAGATGTTGGATATGATGATTGCCAATAATTATCAGTGGCCTTCTACAAGGATGAATTAGCCAAAGGCAACAAATATTTATGAACTCGATGCAGTTACAACATTGGCTGCATAGGTTGTGATGCTTACAAAGAAGATTGATGCCTTAGAGATGCAGTATGTTCAAAATGTGTCAATAATTTGTGACTTATGTGCGGGCATCCGAGTCATCAATGCACCATCAGTTCAGAGTTGGTACAGTATATTGGTAACTATATTAGGCAACAGAACACAAATAATCCCAACAACTATAATCCTGGATGGAGGAATCATCCAAACTTTTCATGGAACAATAATAATCAAGCCCAAACTTTAGATTCAAAACAAGCATATCCTACAGGATTCTCGACTTAAGCCCCTCCGCAAGAAGAGAAAAATTAAAACTTGGAGGAACTTCTTTCTAAGTTCATAACTCAAACTGAGATGAGGATAAATATCTAGGAGGTGTTAATTTAAAATTTGGAAAACCAAGTAGGACAGTTTGCAAGTTCTATCAATAATCGTCCTCATGAAAGTCTACCAAGCGACACAGAGAATAATCCTAGAAGGGAATACCATGAACATTGCAAGGCAATTACACTCCGTAGTGGTAAGGAGCTAAACATGACTGTTTGGAGTACCCACCTCAAACAAACAAACTGTGAAGGAAGAAGATATTGATGCTGAAAAGGAGAAGAAAAAGAGAGGGGACAAGGAAAAGAAGGCGAGAGAATATCCAGTTTTAAGTTCCAACTATAGTAATCAAATTCTGATTGCGTCCCTTGTGCCTTTTCCACAATGTCTTTAGAAACAGAAGCTGGACAGGAAATTTTCTAAATTCTTGGAGGTGTTCAAAAAGCTACATATCAATATCCCATTCTCAGAAGCATTGGAACAAATTCCTTGATATGTGAAGTTCATAAAGGATATTCTATCTAAGAAAAGAAAGTTAGGCAAGTTTGAAACAGTAGCGCTTACGGAAGAATGTAGTGTTATACTCTAGAGGAAATTACAATGAAGCTCAAGGATCCAGGGAGTTTCACAATTTGATGCATAATTGGTAATCATTTCGTCGGTAAATCTTTATGTGACTTGGGAGCTAGTATAAATCTGATACCAGTGTCGATTTATTAGAAGCTCAGCTTAAAGGAACCAAAGCCTACGAATGTTACATTGTAATTGATAGACATTTCAATCACTTATCCTAGGGGAATTATTGAAGATGTTTCTGTAAAACTGGATAAGTTGATTTTTACAGCAAAAATTGTGGTTCTTGGCTTTGAGGAAGACCGAGAGATTCCTATCATTATGGGACGACCATTCTTAGCCATTAGGAGAGCTCTTATCGATGTGCAGAAATGTGAGCTTACCATGAGAGTCAACAATCAAGAGGTAAAGTTTAATGTGTTCAGGTCGATGTAGTTGACGAAGCGGTTAATGGGATATATCTGGAAAGTTGTATTTTTTAACCTTCTTAAGGATGTTGAATTATATCTAGAGAGAACTAGAATGTTTCCACATGGAGCAGTGATGAGTGGGTTTTATACTTACGAATCGGGTGTATTTAGACTTTAATTTTTGTTAGTTTTGTTAGGTTTGTAATATTCATGAACGCAATCAAATTGCACAAAATAAGCGGAAGCATGGAAAATCAGAGTTTTAAAATTTTACAAATCATATACCCAGATCATCCTTTATGCACAATTATTAATTAAACGAAAAGATAAAGAACAAAAATCATACTCTTGAAGATTCGAGCTTCCTTAGGTACAAGTTCACCTCCAAATCCTTTTCGCATTCAACTTGAATCCACCGGGTTTGGTTCCTTCCTTTGATCAACGTTAGCCACCCAAGTGTTTAGCCTCTAGAAGTGATCCACCAAGGAAGATGAAAGATTAAAGAATATAGGTATTTGACAAAATCCTAGTTTTTTCTATCTCTCATAGAAAAAGGTGTACTTTCCCAACTATTGAAATTACATTTACACGTGTTTTGTGAAAGTGTCAACCTCCACTCATAATAAGACTCCTCTTATTTATAGATGTAGGCATCCCTCCTTAACAATTAAGGAATAGGGTTTTATTTTAATTAATTAAACTTCTTTAATTAATTAGGCTCCTAATCTTATTAGGAACAATTAATTAGCCTCCTAATCCTATTAGGAATATATGAGAGTACTTTTATTAATTAATTCCCAAACTCATTTAGGAATTAAATAATAATAATATTAATAATAACAATAAGACTCCTCTTATTAATTTATATTTAATATTTCTAAAATATTAAATAATAATATTAAGCTATTTAATTTATTCTATCACCATAGATTAAATTAAATATACTTAACTTATTATTATGATTATGCCATTAACTTCTTAAATAATTATTCTTCCTTTTATGGCGTGACTCTTTAGGTTCTCCATATTAAACCGGTTGTGAATAAATCAATTAGAACAATTCTAATCTTATTTAAATAAATAAATTAAAATATTAATTTATTTAAATAAATAATATTTATTCTACAATAAGGATAAGCCTCCCTAGCGATTAACGACTTTACAGATAATATAGATTTCAACATTAATCATAAAAGAACCTTTGAGTAAATAGTTACCGTACAATTCAATCCTTCCACCATACAATGTCTCAACTAAATATAAGACATGAAATTACTGTCAAGTCTTATTTTATTTAATTATATGTATTTCAATCCTTAAATACACAACTCCAAATAATACAAATTAAAAACTCCTTTCTAATTTCATTCTGCCTTGGCCAAGGACTACTGGGTTGTCATTTATCGAATCACATAGGACATTTCTCTTCTTTTACTAGAAGAGATAGATTGTTTATTGATCATACATTATCTCCATGTACAACTTATTATACCCAAGCATACCCTTTGATATACCCTAAGGGTCTTAAGGAATAAGTCAAAGTATAACTCATCATACACAAGATACTATGATGATTTCAAGTCCAAGGATCACTTGTACTACTATCACTACATGAATTTCTATTGACAGGCAAGTAAAACTCCATTAGGTATTCCTTAGCGAGCCACGTTTAATGAACTTATTCTATAATAAGCACCTACATACTTGTTTTAGTGTCTCCACACAAATGATCATGAGATCAATCATCCTCATCCAATGAGCAAGCAACGTATGTACCAATCTATCCGGATTCACTAATTCCCAATTTAGTAATCTAATGATTGGGAACTATTTTTGTTTTAAACTTTCTAAGAATTTAGATCTCATTAGAATGATCATCATCATTATTCTAAAAGTATTTCTTAAAACTATGGGTTTATCATATATTATAAAACAGCATCATGTAGATAATTAAAAGCCTTTAATAAATTAATACTTTTTATTAATAAATGAATAAGATTGTTACAAAGTATATGCTTTATCATCAAACATGATTGGCTTGTGTGTATATTACTTTCAATCTCCCACTTGCACTAAAGCCAATCGCCATGGTATCCCATACCCTTCTTCTCTAAGTGACGATTATCTTGTTGTTGGATAAGCTTTAGTTAATGGATATGTAATGTTGTTATTGAGAGTCCACTATCTCTATAGTGATTTCCCATCTTTTAATGAATCCTATAATCAAATGAAAGTAGTACAACACATGTTTAGATCCAAGATTAGACTTAGGAACTATTCCTAGTTCTGTGATGAATTTTCATCTAACCAATCAACTTGCAGCTTCATTTATATCTATATACTTTGTCTTTATCACTAAACTAGCAACTCTTTACTGTTTCAAACCTTTCCAATTCACTGCACCACTGCTCAAGGTAACGCTTTACCTTAAAGTGGATTTTTTTGTCGTCTTGGTATGTCTAAAAAACTTGAGTCTGTTAAGCCCTCTAGTTTTAATTTAGACGCAACATAAATTTTAATCACATCCTTAGTGTCGGTTAAGTACTTTAAGATGTTTTTCACTGTCTTACAGTGATCTTCTCCAGAATATGACCGATCAACATCAGGTCTCGTATATTTCATTGTATACATGATTGTCACTCATTTGATCTCTCTTTTCAGGAGTCTATGAGAACTATTGAGAAAGATACACTCCATGGCTCATCAACACGAGACATCTATTGGAGTTTGCTATGCTAAATAAATTTAACATCAAATAAATATATGTTCCATGGGTTAAGGCGAGCATCTTTTTAAATCTATCTATATAGATTTGTATCCCCAATTACGATACTCTTCCCAAATCATTCATGGAGGAATGTTTCGAAAACTTTATCTTTACTGATTCTAGCATTGGCATGTCATTCCTTATCCATAGTATATCAATATATAATACTAAAAATGTCGCAACGCTCCAACTGACCCTTTTTTACACACCAGGTTCATTCTTGTTTTTGATAAAAATCAAACTCTTTTGATTGTCTCATTAAAACGAATGTTCCATATTTGAGAAGCTTGCTTCAATCAATTTTTCTGAGTGTCTACACCTCTTACCTCATCGTATGTAACTGGTTCATCATCTTCTATGATGTGTACCTCATCATCATCATCTATGATGAATCCATACCTTCTAGGTATCTTCGGTACTATTCTAGATTTACGATTCGGTTGTGGTACAATAGGTCTATCTACAAGTTCCTCTTATTTAACTTATAGTGTTTTGGGGTTCTTGAACTCTTCAAGATCTATTATCCCCCCACTAGCCCCTTTAATGATAAACATCTTTATCTTAGAAGGTAGCGTGTTTCGCAACAAACACCTTTTGTTAAGTAAGATTATAGAACATATACCCTAAACTTACTTTAGGATGTCCCACAAATTTGTACTTGTCAAATCTTGTCCCAAACTTATCCCTTTGAAACCTTTTCACATAAGCTGGATAACCCCTTATCTTAACATTCTTAAGATTAGGAATCCTCTCTGTTCATAACTCTTATAGAGTCTAGGGGTTGGATTTTGAGGTTACCTTTTCCGTAGATATGCAGTCATTTCTAGGGCATGACCCTTGATGAATACTGGAATGTCGGTAAAATCATTATGGACCATACCATGTCCAACAAGGTACGATTTTTCCTTTCAGATACATCAATCAATTATTGCGTATCAGGAGGCGTCCATTATGAGAAAACCATTTGAGATGATCTAGAATCTTATTGCACAAGAATTCCTTCCTTGATCCGATTAAAGAATCCTAATACTTTTCCAATTTGTTTCACTTCTGAATTCTTTGAACCTTTCAAATAATTCACACTTGTATTTCATCAAATACAAATATTCAACTCTTTGAATGATCATCTCCTTTTCTTATACTAGTTTGTTCAATTTGTAAAATAATTTTTTATGTAAGTCTAGTACACAAAATCCATTAAGTAATATTCCAATTCTATAAAAACATTATTATTATAAATAGAACAACAATTGTTCTTAAATATAATACCAAAGATTTCATTGTCCAGCAACAAAATAAAAATAATGTTTCTAACAAGAACTGGAATAAAATAACAACCTATTGACTTAATAGATTTACCCGTATGCATTGCTAAACTATAAGTTTCTATGGCTAATGTAGCAACCTTTGCTTCATTTCCCACACATAGGATTACTTATCTTTTTTTAGCTTTCTACTTCTGCTTGGTCCCTTCATAAATCTATATTTATGATAACCAAAGCCGATATCCAATACCCAAGTAGAATTTTGACTTAAAGAAAAATTTATTTTAAATCATGAAAAAAATTATATTTGTAACCGAAACTTCACTAAGCTTCTTCTGGTTAGCCTCTGCAAGATGCTTCTTGCAGTTTCTTCAAAGGTGTCAAAGCTTATTGCAAAGGGAAGCAAACTCTTTGCTATCTCATGACGCTTTTGTTCTTATTATCCTTTGTTTTTGCCTTTTCTAGCTATTTACCTTATTAGAATCATTCTTCTTTTTAGAAGATCCTTTGACCCTTACCAGTAAGACTTGATCTTTCTTGGTTGGAAAGTGACTCTCGTCATTTTTCAACAAGTTAAGCAAATCAGCGAAGCTGATATCTAGCTTGTTCATATAAAAAATTCACAACAATTGTGAAAGGAGTCCGGGAGTGAGTGCAAGATCAAATCTTGGCTCAACTATCCATACATGATAAAATCCCGTTGTCCTAATTGATCAATCAAATTGATTATGTTAAGGACTTTTATCTATACTATAGTGTCATCAGTCATTCTAGATCGGAAGAGCTCCTTAGATATCTGATATCTATTAGTCCTACTTTCCTCACCATCAACTACTTGAAGTGCAGGAGTATAGTAGGAGCATTCATAGTTTCATGCTAACGTCAAGCTCACACTTTCATGGATGCGAGCATGATGCATTG
Source organism: Panax quinquefolius (assembly GCA_020205615.1). NCBI lineage: Eukaryota > Viridiplantae > Streptophyta > Magnoliopsida > Apiales > Araliaceae > Panax > Panax quinquefolius. The sequence goes on from CM035157.1 coordinate 103,459,854, forward strand.
AGCCAATCTGCATCATCTTGCCACTTTCTAAAAGTAGCAATCTATTCCTCAGAGTCATCATTCGCAACCATTGCGCAGGATAGGCGATTATTAAGGACATAAGATAGCATTTCAAATTGTGAGAACTATTCTCAATTTCCTTAACCAATCCGTTTAATTCGGTCCGGTTAATTTAGCATCTAATATGCTACGCAGTGATAGTAATTTTAGACATTATAAAATTCTGTAATGAATTTGTAATTAACAGCATTTTAGCATACATTGTTTTATTAATTACCAAAATAAATTAGGTCTTGTTTTAAATTGGTATCTCCCACTATTTTCTTCAAACTATATTACCCTCATTATATATAGTTCGGCAATATCTAATTGAAGATATGCTAGTGAGAATAAGGATCCCATTTCAAATGTATATAGCCTTGTGGTGACACAACAAATTATATATAAATAAATAGGTAGACAACTCTTGTCAATTACATCAACTATGCAACTTCTTGTATTTTGCCTCTTAGATTATTTTGATCAAGTGGTGGCACATCCGAATCAAAATTATCCAAGTTAAGTCCAACCTAGCACTCCATATATTCAAAAAAGAAAAATATTGTCCTTGTGGTGACACAACAAAACAACATTGTTCAATTTTCTTTATAAGCATCAAATGTGATAAAATTAACATCTCAAAGAATTAAGATAAGTCTTGTGGTGACACAACAAACTTATAATAATTATTTGACACTCTATTATTTTTATCATGCTAGAAGGTGACGTTCGATACTCCAAATATCTTTGAACGCTTAGGACTTAATATAAAAAATTTGAGGGGTTTGCATGTTATTAATTTGTCTCATCTTGTTTAGCGCGCATGCACACACACACACACACACACACACACACATATATATATATATATATACATATATATATAAAATACGCGTTATATTAGTTAACATGTGAAGTATATTAGCATAATATATATATATAGTATAAGCATGCACATATATAGATACTATATTCTACCTGGATTGATTATGGACTTTATTCTAGTTTAGTTCACTAGAGCCACCAAGTGAACCAAAAGGTCAAACTTAGGGTGCAAGAATTAAATTTAAATTTAAATATAACTATTACATTTAAATCCCAAGATCCATTACAAACGGGTCTTCAAGTGTTCCTTACTTCTTGATCTCCAATTTTTCAAAATTAATTCTAACTATTTCTATTTCAAAACTATTTAAAATAAATAGAAACCTTGATCAGTAGTCAAGGGGAAGTATATAGGAGGGAGATAGAATTTACATCAAAAAAAAATTAGAGAGGTACGCAGACCCCATTTAATAAAATCCATACATTCATGCATCCAACTAAAATAAAATCCAATCACATTAGTCAATGGTCCATAATCAATCTCATTTATTATCATACACATCTACATATGCATTAATAAATAAATTCATCTCATGAATAACAAACATTCAATATATATATTGATATCATTTAATGGACAAATTTAGGTAAGATAAAATCTAATTTTGAATAAAAATAAACTCCTTTATTTTAATCCAAATTTAAATAAAAATAAACCTCTTTTATTTTAATTTATTCAATTTTGAATAAAATAAACTCCTTTATTTTAATCAAAATCTTTAATCAAAATAAACTCATTTATTTTAATTAATTATGGAATCTAATTCCAAGTAAAAAAAAACTTTATTAAAGGAAACACGGATTCTCTTTCCTATTCACAGATAAACTCATTTATTTTGAATAATATGAAATCTTATTCCATATCTAAATAAACTCCCTTATTTAAGGAAATATGATTCTCTTTCCTATTCACAAATAAACTCCTTTATTTTGAATAATATGAAATCTTATTTCATATCTAAATAAACTTTTTATTTAAGGAAACATGGAATCCAATTTCAACTCTAATTAATTATTATGAAATCCAATTCCAACTCTAATTAGTTAGCATGAATTCTAATTTTAAAATTAAAATAAATTTTTTATTGTAAGATTAAAATAAACTTTTTATTTAAATAATAACATAATTAAGAGATTAATATATATATATATATATAATAACCGTTCGTGATATATTTGCGTGATTTCGCGATTAATTTTTTTTATACAACAAATTATGCCCACTTAAATTGTTCTAAACACATATCAACATATATATCGAATCTGAATAATTAATAATTCGCATAAAGGTTTGGCTCTGATACCACTGTTAGGTTTGTAATATTCATGAACATAATCAAATTGTACAAAATAAGTGGAAGCATAGAAAATCAGAGTTTTAAAAATTTACAAACCATATACCCGGATCATCCTTTATGCACAATTATTAATTAAACGAAAAGATAAAGAACAAAAATTATACTTTTGAAGATTCGAGCTTCCTCAGGTACAAGTTCACCTCCAAATCTTTTTCGCGTTCAACTTGAATCCACCGGGTTTGGTTTCTTCCTTTGATCAATGTTAGCCACCCAAGTGTTTGGCCTCTAGAGGTGATCCACCAAGAAAGAAGAAAGATTTAAGAATAGGTATTTGGTAAAACCCTAGTTTTTTCTATCTCTCATAGAAAAAGGTGTACTCTCTCAACTATTAAAATTATATATTCACGTATTTTGTGAAAGTGTCAACCTCCACCAATAATAAGACTCATCTTATTTATAGATGTAGGTATCCCTCCTTAACAATTAAGGAATAAGGTTTTATTTTAATTAATTAAACTCGTTTAATTAATTAGGCTCGTAATCTTATTAGGAACAATTAATTAAACTTTTAATTAATTAGCCTCCTAATCCTATTAGAATATATGAGAGTACTTTTATTAATTAATTCTCAAACTCCTATAGGAATTAAATAATAATAATAGTAATAATAATAATAAGACTCCTTTTATTAATTTATATTTAATATTTCTAAAATATTAAATAATAAATAAGAAGCTATTTAATTTATTCTATCACCATAGATTAAATTAAATATACTTAACTTATTATTACGATTATGCCATTAACTTCTTAAATAATTATTCTTCCTTTTATGGTGTGACCCTTTAGGTTCTTCATATTAAACCGGTTGTGAATAAATTAATTAGAACAATTCTAATCTTATTTAAATAAATAAATAAATTAAAATATTAATTTATTTAAATAAATAATATTTATTCTAAAATAGGGATAAGTCTCCCTAGAGATTAACGACTTTACAGATAATATATATTTCAACATTAATCATAAAAGAACCTTTGAGTAAATAGTTACCGTACAATTCAATCCTTCCACCATACAATGTCCCAATTAAATATAAGACATGGAATTACTGTCAATTCTTATTTTATTTAATTATATGTATTTCGATCCTTATATACACAACTCCAAATAATGTAAATTAGAAACTTCATTCTAATTTCATTCTGCCTTGGCCAAGGACTACTGGTTTGTCATTTATCGAATCACATAAGACATTTCTCTTCTTTTACTAGAAGCGGTAGATTGCTTATTGATCATACATTAACTCCATGTACAACTTATTATACCCAAGCATACCCTTTGATATACCCTAAGGGTCTTAAGGAATAAGTCAAAGTATAACTCATCATACACAAGATATTATGATGATCTCAAGTCCAAGAATCACTTGTACAACTATCACTACAGGAATTTCTATTGACAGACAAGTAAAACTCCATTACGTATTCCTTAACGAGCCACGTTTAGTGAACTTATTCTCTAATAAGCACCTACATACTTGTTTTAGTGTCTCCACACAAATGATCATGAGATCAATCATCCTCATCCAATGAGCAAGCAACGTATGTACCATTCTATCCGGATTCACTAATCCCCAATTTAGTAATCCAACGATTGGGAACTATTTTAGTTTTAAGCTTTCTAAGAATTTAGATCTCATTAGAATGATCATCATCATTATTCTAAAAGCATTGCTTAAAACTATGGGTTTATCACATATTATAAAATAGCATCATGTAGATAATTAAAAGCCTTTAATAAATTAATACTTTTTATTAATAAATAAATAATATTGTTACAAAGTATATGCTTTATCATCAAACATGATTGGCTTGTGGGCATACTACTTTCAGGTTCTTTGGTGTTTTTGTTACTTTTGATGTATGTTTCTATGTTTTTATAGGTTACATTGCACGGTGGGAATGATTGGACAATATGGGACTAAGATGGGATTTAAAAGTTGTAGAAGTATGAGTCATGACTACCTGATACGGCAACACCGGTGCCCAAGCCAAAAGAAGGGGTCAAGAATTTCTTCATATCAATTTTATCTCTCTTTTTTTACTTTTATTTTGTAATTCCCGGATGCTGTTTACTTTGTGGATGATGATTTTTACGACAGACATGAACTAAATTTTATTTAAGATTGCAATGAAACTTTATGAGTAGCTTTGATTAATTGGTTTCTTTGTTGGTTAATATTGATTATAATTGGGTTGTCTATTATATCTTATGCTTAATTTCTAATTGTCTGGCCAGTAATTAATGTTGTAATTTATATGAAATTGGTAAATGGATTATAGATTTAGAATTATGTTATTATGTTTTCTGCATGAGATGGAATCCGTGATTTATGTATATGATAGAAATATAGCTATATACCATATGTAATCTAATAAAGAATGTGAGCTTGAGCTTAAAATCCTTATTATTTCCAATTCACATAGAAATATAGCGAGTTGATTAGTTAGGGTGTTCTTCCTAATTCATCTTAATTAGATTTAGAGAAATTTGTTTATAAGATCATCGGTAGGTGCTTATAGATGCTAATGAGTTCTTGATTAACAATCCATTATAATTGATATTAATTGAACATGAAGCTTTGAAAACTAAGTGAATCATTAAGGGAAGTTGTAATCTTAAGCCTTCTAATCTGAATTCAACCTTTTGGTAGCTAGTGAATAATTAGTATTAGTTAGTTTTATTTTCCAAATTCCATATCTCAAGTGATTTGTTTAATAAAATCAATTTAATATAAGATTGGTAGTTGATAGTTATTTTGCATTATTCTCTGTGGGACGATACCTTGCTTGCTACTATATTACATATTTGATCATGTATACTTGCGTGTAATTGCTGGTGCGAAAATTAGGCAAACAAGTTTTTGGGTCCGTTTTCGGGGATTTAGTGTTTATATCTATCAATATTGATTTTAATTAAATTGGTCTTAGTTAAATAGTTTTTTTATTTTATATATGAAGTACTCTCGATTTGTGTATGCACACTAGATCAAAATAGCAAGAACTGTTTCCATACGAAGGCGATATCAAAAAAAGGTTTCAACGGTTGCTAAAGTTTTGCAAAAAAAACATGAGACCGAGAGAAGATAACGAATGAGGATCAAAAATCTTTGAGGGATTTTGCGATGCCAAAGATGGATGAGTGATAAGTACAGAATATCTTATGATTTTGATTCCTTTATGTTTAGTTTTATTACGTGTTTTATGTGTATATGAGCTTATTAAAAATATTTATTGATTTTAGGAAGAATTGAAGATGATTTAGTAGATATGAAGTAGAAATCTTAGTTTTCAGCCATTTTGCCATTTTGTAGAAGTGCTCTACGGTTGGTGGACGATACTCTATGATTATAGAGTGAATAACTCTACATTTGTAGTGTTGAAGTTGGCATGGAGTTACTCAATGATTTTGATATCACTCTATGATCGGTTTGTGAACACTCTACGTTCATCTGGCTTGGAAGTCTACGATCACAATGAATTACTCTACGCAAATTGGACAAAAAAGATGGTTCGAAGAAACGGGCATAACTTTCACATTAGTTATCTGATTGCCTATTATAATATGTTTTCAGAAAGGGAATTTTGTGCTCTATACCATGAAAACCCGGCCCCCTGATTGAGGTCATTTCCATCGTCAAATTTATGGATTTAGGCAAGCTTTTGGCAGAAAGAAATTCAGTCTATAACTTACTATTTCATTCTACGATTTATCACCTTACAATCTATGACTCTACATTTGTTGTTCAGAGACTTTACACTACGTTTGTGGGTCAACTTATGGATATGGATTTGGGTCAAATCTGAGGTGCTGGAGCAGAGAAGTTTAATTTGTAATAGGATTTGGAACTGGAGTTGTGATCTGATATGGAAGCTTCAACTAGTTATGTTAGTAGAATCTACTATGGAAACCAAGTTCGAAGTTGATATGCTTAGATTTTTCGACGCAGAGCTGGAAAGAAATTCTTCTAGGGTTTAGAGAAATTTACTTTTAAATACATTCACTTGTATACAGATCAGAACACACACACACACACACACACACACACACTTACACTTCACATTATTTTTATTCAGAGTTTTCATTACAAGGATGTCATGCTAGAATTCTTTATGGCAAAACTATGTATTTCACCACTATACTTGACAAGTTTAATTTAATACACTACTGAACTTTTAATTTTTCGAATTACATCACTAAACTAATTATTATTTTACAATTAAGTCATTCCGTTAAAAAAAGTTGACAAACGTTAAAATATTGCTTATGTGGCGCTGACGTGGCAAAAAAAATATTGCTTATGTGGCAAAAAAATCAAAAGAAGATTTTAAAAATAAAAAAATACTCATTTTAAAGATTTAAAAATAACAAAAACATAATAAAATAAAAGAGACTTTTTTAAAAACAGATTTTAAAAAAAAATAGAATTCTATTTTTTTAAATAGAATTTTTTTTTAAATGGAACTTTTTTAAAAACATAATTTTTTAAAAGCACAATTTTTTTAAAATGTAATTTTTAGAAAAATGGAATTTTAAAAAATAGAATTTTAAAAAATAAATTTTTTAAAAAATGTAATGTTTTAAAAATGTAATGTTTTTTAAAAGCAAATTTTTTAAAAATGTAATTTTTTAAAAGCATGATTTTTTAAAAAATAAAATTTTATAAAAATTGATTTTTTTAAAAACATAATTATTTTTTAAAACATATCTTTAAAAAAATAGAATTTTTTAAAATAGATTTTGTTAAAAATAGAATTTTTTAAAAAATAGAATTCTATTTTTTAAAATTCAATTTTTTAAAAATCGATTTTAAAAAAAGTATATTTTTTAAAAAGTATATTTTTTAAAAAATAGAATTCTATTTTTTTTTAAAATCATTTTTAAAAAATTCTATTTTTTAGATTTTGTTTTTAAAAAATTCGCTTTAAAAAAATTCTATTTTAAAAAAAAATAAAAAATCTATTTTAAAAAAAATCTATTTTAAAAAAATTGCTTTTAAAAAATTCGCTTTTTAAAATAGTTTTGTTTTTTTTAAAATTTTATTTTTTTAAAAAATGCATTTTCTTTAAAAATTCTATTTTTTAAAAAATATGTTTTTTAAAAAGTCATTTTTTTTTAAAAATGCTTTTAAAAAAATTCTATTTTTTAAAAAAAATTGTTTTTAAAAAAATTTGTTTTATTTTATTATGTTTTTGTTATTTTTAAAACTTTAAAATGAGTATTTTTTTTATTTTTAAAATCTGTTTTTGATTTTTTTTTTTTTTTTGCCACATAAGCAATATTTTTTATTTTTTTTGCCACGTCAACGCCACATAAGCAATATTTTAACGTCTGTCAACTTTTTTTAATGGAATGACTTAATTGTAAAATAATAATTAATTTAGTGATGTAATTCGAAAAATTAAAAGTTCAGTAGTGTATTAAATAAAACTTGCCAAGTATAGTGGTGAAATACATAGTTTTGCCAATTCTTTATTCAGTTGTAAGGGGATGTTGAACCTTATTTATAGTTGATAGTTTAATTAAGTTACATTATTTATTCCTTCGTATATGAAATTCTTTCTTGGTAATCTATTGATTGCATATTATTTGATCTGATTGATTTATGTGGCCAGTTAGATTAATCTGATTAATATCATCTACTAGATTCAGGATTAGTATTATGTTTAATTCATATTGTTCCCAATCACACGTAACAGTTAGTAATACATGATTGTGTTAGATCCTTTGAGTGTTTCTATGATTATCGATAAACCAGTTAAATAATATGAGCTTGTGAGATTTTTGCTTAAAATAGTCTAATTCCCTAGTTCTTAATGATGTTATTATATTAAATCTAGAAAGTTTGTTTTAGGTTATATGATGGTTAAAATCTTTTGAAGAGCTTGTTTCATTAATTGATAATCTAAGAGGAATTTCGGGTAATAAGGGTTGTTTTTAGCTAAGGCTATTAGTCTCATTAAAGGATAAATACTGTTAACTTGATTAATTGAATGTTGTGGAGAGGGTGAAACTGAACTGAAGAACTGAAGATTTAAATTTATTGATTTTCGTATTATTATTAATTTTGGTTTCCTTTGTTAGTTATAATCAATTCAAAACCCCCCATTTTTTACTTACTTTTTTATTGTTAGAAACATTAGAATAGATTAGAAACAATATCATTCTCCGTGGGATCGATCCTTACTTACTGTTGTACTAAGTTAGTTTGAACTCGTAGAGTAAAGTAAGGTTTAATTTTAGATTGCTAAACGATAACATCCCAATGAGGTCAATTCAAGCATCACAAGGCCTGCAATCACGACAAACATCTTCGAAATTAAACCAAGCACAATTCAATTGATCCAGAATAATGTACAGTTCGGGGGATTGGCTAATGATGATCCAAACGAACACTTGGTGAGCTTTCTAGAGATTTGTGGTATGTTCAAATATAACGGAGTTTCGGAAGATGCAATAAGGCTCTGGTTATTCAATTTTATACTTAGAGACAAAGCAAAAAATTGGTTACATTCACTTCCATCGGGATCCATCACGACATAGGATGACTTAGCCCAAGAATTTCTAGTAAAGTTCTTTCTACTAGTCAAAACTGCAAAGATGAGGAACAACATCACTACGTTTGCTCAGTATGACTCGAAATCGTTGTATGAAGCTTGGGAAAGATTCAAAGAATTATTGATAAGGTGTCCACATCACGGACTCTTCAAGTGGTTACAACTACAGATGTTCTACAATGGGCTATTTAGTAGTACACGGATGAGCATTGATGCAACTACTGGGGGAGCACATATAGTAAAGAATTTTGATAGTACTTATAATTTGTTATAAATGATGGTACCCAACAATTAATAGTGGCCTACTGCGAGAATATCACAACCTAGAGTAGTAAGGTGCTAGAGGTTGATGCGGTCACGACCATTTCAGCACAAATTTCTGCACTTGCAAGGAAAGTAGATGCACTCGGAGGATAAAATATGCAGAGTGTGGCAGTAGTGAGACACCCCAAAAATAGGTATACATCACCCATTCTGAGTCGCCAAATACATGGTACAGAACTTAAATACAAACTTTATTTATACAATACAACAAAACGTAGCTGAGAGTTTTAACACGGATATTATCTCGTAGACAGTATCCAAACTCAAATAAAGTCCTCATTACAATTATTATCACACTATTTTCTAGAATAGTGAGGACTACTATAGCCACAATCTCAGACCATCACTCCATTCCCCGACTAGTCCCTCCTATATTCTCATTTCCTGAAGAGAACAATGAAAGCAAAGGGTGAGCTCAACTAGCCCAGTAAGAAATATTATGACTAAGATAATGCAGAATAAATTATCGTTAGCCTTCAACATTGTTAAACTAATAGAATACAATAAACAATAAGTTTAACTGCAGCGGAACAAGCAATCTATTAGAAGAGTCAAGTAGAGCATGATATCTACTATCTTTTATTATTTAAAAAGTTTTTCATCAATTTTATCGCTGAGACTCAGCTCAATAAATAATCCACATCACTGAATTATCCATGCACAACTACTAAGGATATTCATTAGTATCACATCCACGAATTATCCATGCACTACGAGCCAAGGATATTCGTGTTATCACCAATGGTCATGATCATGCCAACAACTGTCCATCAATGCACTACGGGCTAATGAGGGCTTTTACCACATCATTTGTAACATTACAGGTTATGATTATACCGAATAATCTCCGGTCATAATCATGCCAATCAACAATCCATCTATACACTACAGGCCAAAGATGACTTTCATTACAATATAAGCATAAGGATGATGATAATGATATAAGAATTCAATTAAATAAGAGCAAGGATAAATTTTAAAGAATTATAATTCAATTTATCCAAAAGTCAATAATGTCCAAATTGTCAACATGATACTTTTTTGTGGAGTAAAATTCAAGAATAATATTGTATCAAAAATGATTTGGACCGAAAAGAAATCAATTTTTGTCATGAATAGTACCCTGGGTGAATAGTACCTGAGTTAATAGTACCCCATGAATAGTACTTCGGGAATAGTACCCCGTGAATAGTACCCCGACATGAAAAGATTAAAAATGATCAAGAATGCTCATAATAATATTTCTATGAAAAGATACTAGATGAAGCGCAAATTTCAAGGATAGTCTACTAATTTCAAAGAGTATAGAAGCAATACTTTAACAAAATAAGTGTAGAATTCAGAATTTGAAACGAACTAATATTACTTACATACTATAGAGTATGAAAGAAAATATTATTTCTTACGAATATTGAACAAAAATAATATCCCTTACCTTAAAAGGAGAGTACTTCTGACTGGTAGGGCGGGGATATTCTTGAAGAAAACTTATACTATTTTCTACGCTCAAAACTTCCTTAAACTTTAAAGAAATACGCTCAATATTATAGAAGAAGAATTTTCTGATTTTGGTGTGATTTTCATTTCTAAACTAAGAATCCTATTTATAGGATAATGGAAGGATACTATTTAAAAAATAAAATCACAGACTGCACAGGAGAACAATCACGGGTGCGCACCGATCAGCTAAAAATTTTCTAATTTTACTATGTTATCACTATGCAAACACTATACATAATAAAATATAAGATATTCTATTTTTCATAAAAAATAAAAACTATTATATATATATATATATATATATATATATATATAATATACTCCCTCCCTAACTGTGACTTCCACCCATTACTTTATTATATATATATATATATATATATATATATATATATATATATACAAAAGCTGTGATAACTTTCTACATATAATTTTGAAAAATGGATAAGTGGGGGGTCCATATAATAAGCTAAATTTACAACAAATACTTCATAAAAATCCCCTCTATTTATCTCAACTCACTTGGCTTCACAAAACATATATTTGAACAACAATTATTCATCATTTATAACTTGCAATATTAACAACTAGATCATTCCCAGGAAAGAGGGGGCTTTCCGATAAGAATTTCTCCCTATTGACGCGTAATTAGGTGACCATACCCCTTTCCTCGAAAGAACTTTCTAGACATTGTCAATAATGCAAATAATAATATGAATAACTTTGTCGTCTCAAATTATTGATTTAATAATATAAAATATTGTGACAATAATTGAATCAATAACGTGAGATACTATGCAATAATTACTGGAGCAATAATTGAGTATAACCGAGTGACTTCTCACGTAAGCATCAATAATCAATACCATGTGCTACTATGCAACCACGCCAGACATCGTACTTTTATCACCGGGTATTTCAACAGTTAACGGTAAAACTTTCATTGTTATTTTTATAAAAAGTTATTTCTGTCGTTTTCTAACTCCGACAATAATTTTGTTGTGGGGACCACCAATGATTGTGTCGTTGTACGAATATTCCCTGATAAAACAAATATTTCCTGACCAATCGAATATTTTATAATAACTTTCTTTCTTTGAAAAAATTTTAAATATTACCCACAACTATAACATTATAACAAATTCACACCTTAATATTCAAAAATGATATTTAGAGAAAAATTCATCTTTATTCATAAAAGTTGGGGTCTTATAACCTCCCCTTCTTATGAAATTTCATCCTCGAAAGTGGTATACGTACCTGGTATAACGAAGAGGTGAGGATACCTTGATTTCATTGCAGATTCTAAGTCCCGGGTCATTTCCTCAACATCGTGGTTTTTGCACAAAACCTTGACTAAAGGTATAACCTTGGAGCGTAGAATACGTTCCTTCTTATCCAAGATTTTAACAGGTACCTTTTCATACGTTAATCGTCCGCTATCTCATATGGTTCTAAATCAATAATGTGGTTTGGGTCTTCCACATATTTATGTAACATAGATATGTGAAAAACGTTATGAACACGAGACATACTTGGCGGTAAGCCGAGTCTATAGGCCACAATTCCTACTCGATCGAGGATTTTAAATGGACCAATGAATCGAGGATTGAGCTTTCCTCTCTTTCCAAATCTCGTAACATCCTTCCATGGAGCAACACGTAACAACATATGATCTCCAACATTGAATTCCACATCCTTTCGATGAAGATCGGTACAACTCTTTTGTCGATCTTGTGAGGTTTTTATACGTTATCGGATAATTTGAATCTTTTTCGTAGTCATGCGTACCAGTTCTGGTCCCAACAACGTTGTTTCACCTACCTCATCCCAGCATACTGGAGAACAACACTTGCGTCCATACAACGCCTCGAATGGAGCCATGCCAATACTTGCTTGATAACTATTATTGTAAGAGAATTCCACTAATGGCAAGAACTTATCCCAACTTCCTTTGAAGTATAGGACACAGAGTCTTAAAAGATCTTCAAGAGTTTGAATAGTTCTCTCTGATTGCCCATCCATTTGAGGATGATATGCTGATTTGAATCGTAAATCTATGCCCATAGTTTTTTGCAAACTAACCCAAAATTATGAAGTGAATCTTGGGTCTCGATCAGAAACTATGGATACTAGCATACCATACAGTCTTACAATCTCATTTATGTATATACGAGCAAGACGTTCAAGTGAATAAGTTTCTCGTATAGGTAAGAAATGAGCTGACTTGGTTAATCTATCGATAATAACCCAAATTGCATCTATGCCTTGAGAAACCTTGGGAAGACCAGTAACAAAATCCATGGTAATGTGCTACCACTTCCATTATGGAATTTCAAGTGGTTGCAATGGTCCTTTTGGCACTTGATGCTCCGTCTTGATTCGTTGACAAGTTAAACACCTTGAGATAAACTCCGTGATTTCTCTATTCATATTGCTCCACCAAAATATATGTCAAAGATCACGATACATTTTGGTACTTCTAGGATGGATTGAAAATGGTGTGTTGTGCGCCTCCATCATGATTTTATACTTTAAATAAGAGTCATTAGGAACACAAAGTCTGGAGTTGACTCTAAGTATTCCTTCTTCATTATTTTTTGCTTCTAGAATAGCAACTTCTTGCACTTTCTTCTTCATAAGCATTATCTCCGGGTTCGTAGCTTGAGCAGCTTTAACTTTATCGATTAAAGTAAGTTCTACTCTTATATTTGACATCATCACGTGAGTCCCTAGAGTCTAACTCTATCTCCATCCTTTGTAAGTCATAACAATTGGTCCTTTACATTGACAATATCGTACTCGTACCCGCATATGATCTTCTACATAATGCGTCAGCTACCACGTTCATTTTTCCAGGATGGTATTGAATGGTATGATTGTAATCTTTCAATAGCTCAACCCAACGTCGTTGCCGCATGTTGAGTTCCTTTTAGGTGAAGAAATATTTGAGGCTTTTATGATCCGTATAGATCTCCACTTTCTCCCCATACAGGTAATGCCTCCATATTTTAAGCGCAAAAATGACTGCTGCCAACTCTTGATCATAAGTAGGATAATTCCTCTCATATTCTTTGAGTTGTCGTGAGGCATAGGCTATGACTTTTCCATGTTACATGAGAACATACCTAACCCTCTGCTTGAAGCATCGTTGTAGATGACAAATCCCTCCGATGCAGATGGTATTGTCAGAATAGGTGTTGAAATGAGTCTCCTCTTGAGTTCTTGAAAACTCTTCTCACATTCCTCGCTCCAACCGAATTTTGTATCTTTTTGAGTCGGTTGATTTAATGGAGTAGCGATTCGAGAAAATCCTTCCACGAATCTCTGATAATAACCAGCTAAGCCTAAAAAGCTACATACTTTGGTCACTCACTTAGGTTGCTCCTAGCTTTGTATTGCTTCAATCTTTGCTGGGTCAATAATATTTTGTGATTTGATATCACGTGCCCAAGGATTGCTACTTCCTCAAGCCAAAACTCACATTTCTTCAACTTGGCATATAGCTTGTTTTCACGAAGCTTTTGGAGTATCAGCCTCAAGTGTTGCTCATGATCTTAACGGCTTTTGGAGTATATAAGGATGTCATCAATAAAGATGACCACAAAATGATCTAAATATTCCTTGAATACTCGGTTCATCATATCCATGATGGCAGCATGAGCATTAGTCAATCCAAAAGACATGACTAGGAATTCGTAATGCCCGTACCGAGTTCTAAAAGCAGTCTTTGGAATGTCATTAGTTTTAATCTTTAACTGATGATATCTGGAACGAAGATCGATCTTTAAAAAGAATTTAGCTCCTTGCAACTGGTCAAATAGGTCATCAATGTGTGGCAACGGGTACCTATTTTTGATGGTGACATGATTCAACTCCAGATAGTCAATACAAAGTCGCATACTTCCATCTTTCTTCTTTAGGAATAGAACAGGAGCACCCCAAGGAGACGTACTAGGATGAATGAACCCGATGTCTAACAATTCCTAGAGTTGAGTTTTTAACTCCTGAAGTTCAATAAGAGCCATTCGATATAGGGCTTTAGAAATGGGTTTTGTACCGGGTTCAATGTCGATATAAAATTTGATTTCATGCTCTGGGGGGTAGGCCATGAAGTTCTTCAGGGAATATATCAGGAAATTTATTAACAATAAAAATATCATTTAAATCTGACGTATTTTTGTTTAAATCTGTCACACGGGCTAAGAAAACTTGACATCTATTTTTCAATAAATGAATAGCTTTATGGCTTGATATGACAGTGATTGACTTTAGTGGTTTGGTTGCTTGAATTCGCATAATAGGTTGGTTAGGAATATAAAAGCTAACAACCTTACGAAAATAATCAATTTTAGCATGATTAGTAGTTAACCAATCAATCCCTAAAATCATATCAAATGCAAGTATTTTCAAAGAGATAAGATCGACATGTAACGTGCAGGTGCCGATTTATATCAAACAAGACCTATAAATAGTGGATGTAATGAACGTTTCTCCTAACTGAGTTTTAACAGATAAGTCAAAGTCTAATTTCTCCGGAGTTAAATTTAAACGTTGAGCGCAAGTAGGAGAAATAAAATAATGGGTAGAACCGGTATCAAATAAAGTATAGACTTCACAAGAGTTTATGATTAGCTTACCCATGATAACTTCGTTCTGGTTCCTCACTTTTTGGGAGGTCACGACAAACATTCTCCTTTGAACTATCGGCTTTGACTTGTCTGGGGCATTTGGTGTCACCATCACAATTGGACTTGGCTTCACTGTACGATAAAATTGAGCTGGGTGACATTCTCTTCCGCAATTGTAACACTCTTTGAACTACTGCATACAGTTTGGACTGATGTGTCCCTCCCGTCCGCATTTGTAGCATACGATCGGAGGTCGTTCTCCTTCTTTAACAATGGTTGCTGGTTCTGACGTCTTTCCATCATTATTAAATCTTCTCTTCTTAAAATTTCCACTTCTAATATCTTGGCCAGGATTACCACCGAAGTGGTTACCATTTCTGGCATGTTGATTTCCTCCACGTTTGTTTTCACCGCTTCGATGACTGCTACCACTAGTATTATCATTTTTCCGGCTGCTCTCTCTTGGTTGGGTTGACTCATTATTGCGCTCAAATAATTGAGCCCTATTCACAACATCTGAATACAAGCAAAGTTTATGAGGAATGAGGTATTGACGTATTTCGGGTTTCAAACCTTGCGAAGACATTTGCGTAATTCTCTTGGTGATATGCTTTATCCATGTCTCTGCCTTAAGTGGTTCTGGCTTTCCCAAAAACTCTAGTGGTCCCAGCTCCTTGAACTGCTTAGCGATGACCATCTGTGAGTTACCAGTGTTTCCACCTGTATTTTGAACAGCAGTCTCTCTCACCTGATGTTATATGAATTGTAGAAAGCCTCTGAACATCCCATCGTTCATCATTTGGTCAGTGTTGTTGTTTATATGAGGATTGTTTCACATTATCATGGGTATTAATCAGCGGTGACTCAACGGTCTCATATGCTCCATTGCTTAACTCAACATTTTCAGATGCCATTTTCAAACACTACCACAAAACAAGGGTTAATTGACATGCCACATAATACCCTTATATTCTAACCAACCAATTAAATAACAAATAAGCTTAAGTAGGTCATACTAGCGAAGAATTTACCCGTCTCTCCCCTCCTAGTTTTAGTCTCACATCTCAGCCAGGGATCATATCCCTAAGCTTTGATACCAACTGTGATGCCCCTAAAATAGGTATACATCACCCATTCTGAGTCGCCAAATAGATGGTACATGTAAGACCCCAAATTTTATGAAATGAAAGTATTCAATTTTCTTATAATTATTATTTTATTTAGTAAATGGTTAAATTGATAAAAGGATTAAAACTAAGGGTGATATGTGAAATTTTTTGCAAAGTAAAGCAAGTTGTTATAAAATATTCGTTTGGTCGGGAAATATTCTTTTTGTTGGGGAATATTCGAACAACGACACAATCATTGGTGGACCCACAAAAATGTAATTATCATTTGAGTTAGAAAGCGATAAAATTATCTTTTATAAAAATAACTACGAAAGTTTTACCGTTAAGCTGTTGAAATACCCAGTAATAAAAGTACTGATGAATACGCATGGTTGCATAGTATAATACCAGTATTGATTATTGATGCTTACATGAGAAGTCACTCGGTTATACTCAATTATTGCTATAGTAGTTATCGCTCAATATTTTATTTTATTGATTCAATAATTGCTACGTTGATATTTTATATTATTGATTCAATAATTATCATTGCACAATATTTAAAATTATCAAATCAATAATTCATATTATTTGAATAATATTATTAGATAGCATTATTATTGACAATGTCTAGAAAGTTCATCGAGGAAAGGAGTTTGGTCACCTAATCAAGGCTACTAATAGGAGAAATCCTTATCTGAAAGCCCCTCTTTTCTAGAAACGACACGGTTGTCAATATTGTAGTTCGTAATATTATTTGTGAATAATAAATTATTGATATATATATATATATATATATATATATGATAAGGAAATATTTATTTAATATGGATTTAAACGGATGAACGTTTAGAATGTGACATTTGTTGAAAGTTGTTATTTTATCTTTTTCGATAAAATAATTTATTCAAATATATTATTATAATATTACATTATAGTAGTACGATGTGATTATATAATAGTTTGATTTTAATTTGAATGGTAGCATTATTATAGTAAATTCATGGTATAAAATTAAAAGGAGGTGGAAGAGAACAAATTGAATTTGAATTCTGATGATGTAAAGCAATGATGTCATCAGAACGATGATGTCATCGGAATGATGAGGTAAGCAATGATGTCATATGATCGTTGATGTAAGCGATGATGTCATAAATTATGGTGAAAAGACTATTTTACCCTTACTCTGCCAAGCCTATAAATAGAAGCTCATTTCTTCATTATTTTTCACCAATTCATTCAAGCTATTGAGAGAGAAAGTATAGAGAGAATAAGAGAGAAAGAAGAAGAGTATTCTGTTACTACACTATTGTAGTATCCAATCTCCTACTAAGGTAAGGAGTATTATTCTTTCATATTCATGAAGAAATTTATTTCTTTCAATACTCGTAAGGGTTGTTATTCCATTCTTTATTATTCTATTAGAATAACCTATCTACGCGGACTACCGCATGCCTGGTGAATAACCCTTCGTATTCATTTGTTATTAAATTATGGAAATGATCTGTCTACACGGACTACCGCATGACGCATTGAAAATCCATTTGCGATTTCAGTATATTGTTCATTTTGATTCCTAAATTTAAACTTACTATGATAAGTATTGCTTCTATAATTCCTGAAATTAGTAGAATATCCTTGATATTTGCGCTTCATCCAGTATCTTTTCATGAAAATATTATTCTGAGTATTCTTGATAAGTTTTAACCTTTTCATGCCAGAGTACTATTCACGGGGTACTATTCCCGAAGTACTATTCATGGGGTACTATTCACTCGAGTACTATTCACCCAGGATACTATTCATGACAAAATTTGATTTCTTTTCGGTACAAATCATTTTTGATACAATATTATTCTTAAATTTTACTCCACAAAGCAGTATCATGATGACAATTTGGACTTTATTAAATCCTGGATAAATTAAATTATAAATCTTTAAAATTTATCCTTTACTTTCATTTAATTGAATTCTTATATCATTGTCATCATTCTCATGTTTATATTGTTATGAAAGTCATCTTTGGTCCGTGAAAGCATGATGGATGAATTTGTTGATTGGTATGATTATGACCAGAATCATTCGGTATAATCATGACCTGTAATGTTACAAATAATGTGGTAAAAGTCCTCATTGGCCCGTAGTGCATTGATGGACAGTTGTTGAGATGAACATGACCATTGATGATAATAATGAATATCCTTGGCCCATAATGCATGGATAATTCAGTGATGTGGATTATTTATTAAGCCGAGTCTCAGCGATAAAATTGATGATAAACCTTTTAAATCATAAAAGATAGTAGATATCATGCTCTACTTAACTCTTCTAATGGATTGCTTGTTCCGCTACAGTTAAACTTGATGTTTATTATATTTTATCAGTTTAACATTGTTGAAGGCTAACGATAATTTCTTCTGCATTATCATAGTCATAATATTTCTTACTAGGCTTGTTAAGCTCACCCTTTTCTTTCATTGTTCTCTTTAGGAAATGAGAATATAGCTGGGACTAGTCGGGGAACGGAGTGACGGTCCAGATATTTGCATTAGTAGTCCTCACTATTCTGTGAAATAGTGTGATAATAAATGTATTTAGGACTTATTTTGAGTTTGAATACTGTCTAGAAGACAATATTTGTATTAAAACTCACATCTCATGTTATATACTTAAGTTTGTATTTGTATTCTGTACCATGTATTTGGCGACTCAGAATGGGTGATGTATACCTATTTTGGGGCGCCACGGTGGTATATCGAGCTTAGGATATGATCCATGGCTGAGATGTGAGACTAGAACTAGGAGGGGAGAGACGGGTAATTCCTTCGCTACTATGACCTACCAAAGTTTATTTGTTACTTAATTGGTCGGTCAGAGTATAGGGATAATATGTTGTGATGCCCCCAAAACAGGTATACATCACCCATCTTGAGTCGCCAAATACATGGTATAAATTCAAATACAACTTAATAATACAACTGTCGTGTAAAATATGACAAAACATAAACTGAGAGTTTTAATAAGAATATTGTCATCTAGACAATATCCACACTCAATGGAGTCCTCATTACATTTATTGTCACACTATTTAATAGAATATTGAGGACTGCTAATGCTATCATCTGGACCGTCACTCCGCTCCCCGACTCGTCCCAACCTATATTCTCATTTCTCAGAGAATAAGTGAAAGAAAAGGTGAGCTCAACTAGCCCAAGAAGAAATATTATGACTAAGATAATGCGTAATAAATTATCCTTAGCCTTCAATAGTATAACAACCGATAGAATATAATAGACAACAAGTTTTAGATCAACAATCGCAGAGAATAAGCAATCCATTAGAAGAGTCAAGTAGAGCATAAAATCTACTATCTTCTATGATTTAAAAAGTTTTTCATCAATTTTATCGCTGAGACTCAACTTAATAAATAAAATCAAATCATCCCTGCACCACGGCCAAGGATATTCATGTAATCATCAATGGTCATGATTATACCGAATAATCCCTGGTCATAATCATACCAACAACTGTCCGTCAATAAATTACAGGCTAATGAGGACTTTCACCACATCATTCGTCACATTACGTTCATGATTATACCGAATAATTTCTGGTCATAATCATACCAAATCCATCTATGCACGTAAGCTAAAGATGACTTTCATCACAATATATGCATGAGGATGATGACAATGACATAATAATTCAATAAAATAAGTTCAAGGATAAATTTTAAAGATTTATAAATTAATTTATCCAAGAACCAATAACGTCCAAATTGTCAACATGATACTATTTTGTGGAGTAAAATTCAAGAATGCTCAGAAGAATATTTCCATGAAAAGATACTGGATGAAGCGCAAATATCCATGATATTCTACTAATTTCATAAAGTATAGAAGCCAAAACATTAACCAACTGAGTATAATAGAATATATGAAACTGCAAATGAATTTTCGCCCGCCATGCGGTAATCCACTTAGACAGATCATTTAAACAGAATAATAAAGAATGGAATAACAGAAGAATTCACCATGCATGCGATGATCGCATGCAGATAGGTTATTCCCAAATGTAATAATAAAGAATAGAACCGTGTAATGCGTAATCCGCATGCATAAGATATTCCAATGAATAATAAAGAATAGAACCAGTCGTATGTAATCCGCATGCATGAGGATATTCCAATAGAAGAATAAAGAATGGAACTGTGTCACGCACGTAATCCGCATGCGCATGTGATATTCCAATGTAAGAATAAAGAATGGAACTGTGTCATGCGTAATCCGCATGCAGACAAGATATTCCAATAGAATAATAAAGAATGGAATAACAACGAAATCACCAAGACGCGACGATAGGACCGCAGCATACGAGTTATTCCAATGTAATAATAAAGAATGGAATAACAGAAGAATTTCACCATGTATGCGGTACTTTGCATAGACAGGTTTTTCTAACATAATAATAAAGAATAGAATAACAACCCTTACGAGTATTGAAAGAAAATAACTCTCTTCATGAATACGAAAGAATAATATCCCTTACCTCAGAAGAAAACTAGATACTGAAATAGTGAGGTAGCATACTTCTCTTCTTCTTTCTCTCTATAATTTCTCTCTATAATAATTGCTCTTGTGAGACTTAGTGAATTGGTGAAAAATAATGAAGGAATGAGTTTCTATTTATATGAAAATATAGTTTCAATAATTGCACATTTTGGGGCTCGAAATATTACAGTATAATACCTCCCACTTTTTCTTCATTTTTAATTTAGTCCTGCAAGTATTATCAAACTTGCACCACCTCCCCTAAAAGTAAATCATGTGACTCAATAGTTCCAAACATGTGAAAAAAATCAATTACAGTATAGTACCTTCATCTATACCTCTATTTATAATTTAGTCATGCAAGTATTATCAATCTTGCACCAACTCCCCTAATAGTAAATCATGTGAATCAATAGTACACACATGTGAACACATAGTTATAAGCATATGAATTAATAGCAATTAATTGCTCATTTATTTGGTTAATTACCCGATTGGTCAATATAACCTCCAGACATTAATTATTATCGAAATAAATGTCGATTTCCACTAATACTAATAATTCCCACACAATGGAATTATCAATTTCATCTTTAATCAACACGAACTTATTCATCATTAATATTATAACTCATAATATTTAACAACCAGGTCGTTCCCAAGAAAGAGGGGGCTTTCCGATAAGGATTTCTCCTTATTAGCGCGCAATTAGGTGACCAAACCTCTCCTTGACAGAACTTCTAGACATTATCAATACTGCAATTTAATAATATGAATAACTTTGTCGTCTCAATTATTGATTTAATAATATATCATATTATGCAGATGATACTGTGACAATAATCAAATCAATAATATGAGAGATATGATGCAAAGAATTATTGTATCAATAATTGAGTATAACCGAGTGACTTCTCACTTAAGCATCAATAACCAATACTCTGGTACTACGCAATGCGACGCCAGACATCGCACTTTTACTACCGGGTAGTTCAACAGTTTTAACGGTAACACTTCTGCCGTTATTTTTATAAAAAGATAATTCATTCGTTTTCTTACTACGACACTACTTCCTTATGGGGTCCACCAATGATTGTGTCGTCGTACGAATATTCCCCGACAAAAAGAATATTTCCCGACCAAACGAATATTTTATAATAACTTGCTTACTTTGCAAAAAAATTTCACATATCACCCTTAACTTTAACCTTTTATCAATTTAACCATTTACAAAATAAAATAATAATTATAATAAAATTGAATACTTTTATTTCATAAAATTCGGGGTCTTACAATCTCCCCTCCTTATGAAATTTTGCCCTCGAAATTTACGTACGTACCTGGTATGCCGAAAAGGTGAGGATACCTTGACTTCATTTCAGATTCTAACTCTTGAGGTATAACCTTTGAGTGTCAAATATAATCCTTCTTATCCAAGATTTTAACACATATCTCTAATTTTAATTCAATAATGTGGTTCGGGTCGTCCACATATTTACGTAACATCTATACGTGAAAAATGTTATGAACACGCGACATACTTGGCGGTAAAATGAGTCTATAGGCCACAGTTCCTACTCGATCGAGGATTTCAAACGGCCCAATTAAATCGAGGGTTGGTATTTCCTCTTTTCATCGACTCTTACTTCTAGAATAATGCCTTCTTGAACCTTCTTCTTCATTTTTATCAGCTCCAGGTGTGTAGTTTGAGCGGCTTTAACTTTATCGATTAAAGTCAATTCTACTCGTATATTCGTTATCTTCACGTGGGTCCCTAGAGTCTTTAACTCTATCTTCATTATTTGTAAGTTATACGAAATGGGTTTTTGTGTTAACAACATCGCACTCGTAAACGCATACGACTTCTACTCAACATGTCAGCTACCACGATCGCTCTTCCACGATGATATTGAATGGTATAGTCATAATCTTCAACAGCTCGAGCCAACGTCCTTGGCGCATGATACGTTCGTTTTAGTTGAAGAAATATTTAAGGGTTTTAGAAATGGGTTTTGTATTGGGGTCAATACAAAATTCGATTTCACGCTCTGGGGTAGGCCAAAAAGTCTTCAAGAATACGTCAGGAAATTTATTAACGATAGAAATATCATTTAAAAACTGTGACTCTCATCCAAGACTTGGATAGCACTTGAAATGAAAGTTTATACTAACGAAGTTTCAACCGATAAGTCAAAGTCTATTTTCTCCGAAGTCAAATTTAAACATTGAGCACAAACAAGAGAGAGAAAAGAATGGGTAGAACCGGTATCTAATAAGGTATAGACTTCACAAGAATTTATAATAAACTAACCTGTGCTAACTTCGTTTGGGTTACTCGCTTTTTGAGAAGTCACGAAAAATGCTCTTCCTGAAACCACCGACTTTGTTTTGTCCGTATCTGCCTTTGGTGCCACCGTCCCAGCTGGACTTGACTTTGGTGCACGACAAAATCGGGCTAGGTGACCTTCTTTTCCATAATTGTAACATGCTTTGGACTGCATCACGCAGTTTGGACTAATATGTCCCTCCCCTCCGCATTTGAAGCATACAATTAGTGGTTTTTGTGACGCCCCCAAAACAGGTATACATCACTCATCTTGAGTCGCCAAATACATGGTACAAAATTCAAATACAACTTAATTATACAACAGTCGTATAAAATATGACAAAACATAATCTAAGAGTTTTAATAAGAATATTGTCATCTAGACAATATCCACACTCAATGGAGTCCTCATTACATTTATTGTCACACTATTTAATGTAATAGTGAGGACTACTAATGTTATCATCTCGGACCGTCACTCCGTTCCCCGACTAGTCCCACCACGTTCTCATTTTCAAGAGAAAAAGTGAAAGAAAGGGTGAGCTCAACTAGCCCAAGAAGAAATATTATGACTAAGATAATGCAGAATAAATTATCATTAGCCTTCAACAATGTTTAACTGATAGAATATAATATACAACAAGTTTAACTGCAGCGGAACAAGCAATCCATTAGAAGAGTCAAGTAGAGTATAAAATCTACTATCTTCTATGATTTAAAAAGTTTTTCATCAACTTTATCGCTGAGACTCAGCTTAATAAATAAAATCGAATCATCCCTACATCACGGCCAAGGATATTCATGTAATCATCAATGGTCATGACTATACCGAATAATCCCTGGTCATAATCACACCAACAACTGTCCATCAATGAACAACAGGCCAATGAGGACTTTCACCACATCATTCGTCACATTACGGTCATGATTATGCCGAATAATCCCTGGTCATTATCATACCAAGTCCATCTATGCACGTAAGCCAAAGATGACTTTCATCACAATATAAGCATGAGGATGATGGCAATGACAATGACATAATAATTTAATAAAATAAGTTCAAGGATAAATTTTAAAGATTTTTAATTTTAATTTATCCAGAATTCAATAACGTCCAAATTGTCAACATGATACTTCTTTGTGGAGTAAAATTCAAGAATGCTCAGAAGAATATTTCCATGAAAAGATACTGGATGAAGCACAAATATCCAGGATATTCTACTAATTTCATGGAGTATAGAAGCCAAAACTTTAACCAACTGAGTATAATAGAATATATGAAACTGCAAGTGGATTTTCACCCGCCATGCGGTAATCCACGTAGATAAAACATTTCCATAATTTAATGAGGAATGAATACAAAGGATCATTCACCATGCATGCGGTAATCCACATAGGCAGGTTATTCCAACAGAATAATAAAGAATGGAATAATAGAAGAATTCACCGGCATGCGATAGTAGCGCACAGCAAAGTTATTCCCAATGAATAATAAAGAATGGAACCAGTCATGCAGAATCCGCATGCATGTGATATTCCAATGTAATAATAAAGAATGGAACCAGTCATACGTAATCCATACAGCATGTGATATTCCAACAAAATAATAAAGAATGGAATAACAATGAGAATTCATCGTGCATGCGATAGATCCGCGCATGCAGACGGAGTTATTCCAACATAATAATAAAGAATGGAATAACAAAAGAATTCACCATGTATGCGGTACTTGATGTAGGCAAAAGTTATTCCAATATAATAATAAAAATGGAATAACAACCCTTTACAGTATTGAAAGAAAATAACTCTCTTCATGAATACGAAAGAATAATACCCTTTTACCTTAGAAGAAGATGGATCTTTGGAATAGTGAGGTAGCACACTTCTTCTTCTTCTTTCTCTCTATAATTTCTCTGTATAATAATTTCTCTATAGCTTTAGTGAATTGGTGAGAAATGAAGGAAGAATGAGCTTCTATTTATAAGAAAATGTAGTTTCGATAATTGCACGTTTTGGGGCTCAAAATATTACAATATAATACCTTCATCTTTTTCTTCATTTTTAATTTAGTCCTGCAAGTATTATCAAACTTGCACCACCTCCCCTAATAGTAAATAATGTGAATCAATAGTTATAATCATGTGAAAATACGAATTACAGTATAGTACCTTCAACTATACCTCCATTTTTAACTTAGTCACACAAGTATTATCAATCTTGCACCACCTACCCTAATAGTATAAGAATGTGAATCAATAGAACACATATGTGAAAAAATAGTTATAATCATGTGAATTAATAGGATTTAATTGCCCATTTATCCGGTTAATTACCTGATTGGTCCATATAACCTCTAGAGATCAATTATTATCGAAATAAATGTCGATTTTCACTAACACTAATAATTCCAACACAATGGAACTATCCATTTCATCTTTAATCAACACGAACTTATTCATCATTAATATTATAATTCACAATATTTAGCAACTAGGGCGTTCCCAGGAAAGAGGGGGCTTTTTGATAAAGATTTCTCCTTATTGACGCGTAATTAGGTGACCAAACCTCTCCTTGACATAACTTCTAGACATTGTCAATATTGCAAATAATAATATGAATAACTTTGCCGTCTCAATTATTGATTTAATAATATATTATGCAGATGATACTGTGATAATAATTGAATCAATAATATGAGAGATATGATGCAGCAATTACTGTAGCAATAATTGAGTATAACTGAGTGACTTCTCACATAAGCATCAGTAATTAATACCGTGTGCTACTATGCAACCACGCGTATTACTGTAATTTTACTATCGGATAGTTCAACAGTTTTAACGGTAACACTTTTGCCGTTATTTTTATAAAAAGATAATTCTGTCGTTTTCTAACTACGACAATACTTCCCTGTTATTTCTGTTTGTGGGGTCCACCAATGATTGTGCCGTAGTACGAATATTCCCTGTTAAAACGAATATTCCCCGACCAATCGAATATTATAGAACCACTTGTTTACTTTGCAAAATTTGTAAATATTACCCACAACTATAACATTATATCAAATCCACACCATAATATTCAAAAATATATTTTGAGAAAATTATTCTTTATTCATAAAAGTTGGGGTCTTACAACCTCCCCTTATTATGAAATTTCATCCTCGAAATTATGGTACGTACCTGGTATATCGAAGAGGTGAGGATATCTTGACTTCATCTCAGATTCTAACTCCCAGGTCATTTCTTCCACATCGTGGTTTCTCCACAAAACTTTGACTAGAGGTATAACCTTGGAGTGTAGAATATGATCCTTCTTATCCAAGATTTTAACAGGTACCTCTTCATATGTTAAATCTTCCTCTATCTCGTCTGGTTCTAATTCAATAATGTGGTTCGGGTCTTTCACATATTTACGTAATATAGATATGTGAAAAACGTTATGAACACGAGACATACTTAGCGGTAAAGGCGTAGTCCATAGGCTGATTCTTACTTGATCGAAGATTAAAAATGGGCCAATGAATCGAGGATTGAGCTTTCCTCTCTTTCCAAATCTCGTAACTCCTTACCATGGTGCACACGCAACAACACATGATCTCCAATATTGAATTCCACGTCCTTTCGATGAAGATCAGCATAACTCTTTTGCCGATCTTGTGAGGTTTTTATACGTTGTCGGATTATTTGAATCTTTTCTGTAGTCATATGTACCAACTCCGGTCCTAACAACGTTGCTTCACCCACCTCATCCCAGCATACTGGAGAATGACACTTTCTTCCATACAACGCCTCAAATGGAGCCATGTTAATACTTACTTGATAACTATTGTTGGAGGAAAACTCCACCAATAGTAAGAACTTATCCCAACTTCCCTTGAAGTCAAGGACACAGAGTCTTAATAAATCTTCAAGAGTTTGAATAGTCCTTTCCAACTGTCCGTCCGTTTGAAGATGATATGTCGAACTAAATCGTAAATCCGTGTTCATAGCTTTTTACAAACTAACCCAAAATCTTGAAGTGAATCTTGGGTCTCGATCAGAAACTATGGATACTGGCATACCATGCAATCTTACGATCTCGTTATGTATATACTAGAAAGACGTTCAAGTGTATAAGTTTCTCGTATCGGTAAGAAATGAGCAGACTTGGTCAATCTATCAACAATGACCCAAATTGCATCTATGCCTTGAGAAAACTTCGGAAGACCAGTAACGAAATCCATGGTAATGTGCTCCCACTTCCATTCTGGAGTTTCAAGTGGTTGCAATGGACCTTTTGTCACTTGATACTCCACCTTGACTCATTGACAAGTTAGACACCTTGAGATAAACCCCACTATCTCTCTATTCATATTGCTCCACCAAAATATATGTCGAAGATCACAATACATTTTGGTACTCTCAGGATGGATTGCAAACGGTGTGTTGTGCACCTCCATCATGATTTTATACTTCAAGTTAGAATCGTTAGGAACACAAAGTCTGGAGTTAACTCGAAGTATTCCTTCTTCATCGATTCTTGCTTCTGAAATAGCACTTTCTTGCACTTTCTTCCTCATACGCATCAGCTCCATGTCTCTAGCTTGAGCAGCTTTAACTTTATCGATTAAAGTCGGTTCCACTCGTATATTCGCCATCATCACATGGGTCCCTGGAGTCTTTAACTCTATTTCCATCCTTTCCAAGTCATACAAAATGGGCCTTTGTGTTGACAATATTTCACTCGTGCCCACATATGATCTTCTACTCAATGCGTCAGCTACTACGTTCACTTTTCCAAGATGGTATTGGATGGTATGATCATAATCTTTCAACAACTCAAGCCATCGTCGTTGCCGCATGTTGAGTTCCTTTTGAGTGAAGAAATATTTGAGGCTTTTATGATCCGTATAGATCTCCACCTTCTCTCCATACAGGTAATGCCTCCAAATCTTAAGTGCAAAATCGACTGCTGCCAACTCTAGATCATGAGTAGGATAATTCCTCTCATATTCTTTGAGTTGTCGTGAGGCATAGGCTATGACTTTCCCATGTTGCATGAGAACACTTCCTAACCCTTTGTCTGAAGCATCACTGTAGATGACAAATCCCTCTGAGCTAGATGGTATTGTCAGAACAGGTGCTGAAATGATTCTCCTCTTGAGTTCTTGAAAACTCTTTTCACATTCCTCGCTCCAACCGAATTTTGAATCTTTTCGAGTCAGCTGAGTTAATGGAGTAGCGATTCGAGAAAACCCTTCTATGAATCTCCGATAATAACCAGCTAAGCCGAGAAAGCTACGTACTTTGGTCACTAACTTAGGTTGGTCCCATCTTTGAATTGCTTCAATCTTTGCCGGGTCAACAGATATTCCATGATTTGATATTACGTGCCCAAGGAATGCAACTTCCTTAAGCCAGAACTCGCATTTCTTCAACTTGGCATATAGCTTGTTTTCACGAAGCTTTTGGAGTATCAGCCTCAAGTGTTGCTCATGGTCTTCACGGGTTTTGGAGTATATGAGGATGTCATCAATAAAGACGACCACAAAGTGATCCAAATATTCCTTGAATACTCGGTTCATCATGTCCATGAA
Organism: Panax quinquefolius; assembly: GCA_020205615.1. Classification (NCBI taxonomy): domain Eukaryota; kingdom Viridiplantae; phylum Streptophyta; class Magnoliopsida; order Apiales; family Araliaceae; genus Panax; species Panax quinquefolius. The sequence continues at coordinate 103,488,711 of CM035157.1, forward strand.
GGCAGCATGAGCATTAGTCAATCTAAAAGACATGACTAGGAATTCATAATGCTCGTACCGAGTTCTGAAAGCAGTCTTTGGAATGTCATCAGTTTTAATCTTTAACTAATGATATCTGGAACGAAGATCAATCTTTGAAAAGAATTTGGCTCCTTACAACTGGTCAAACAAGTCATCAATGTGAGGCAACGGGTACCTATTTTTGATGGTGACATGATTCAACTCCCGATAATCAATACAAAGTCGCATACTTCCATCTTTCTTCTTCACGAATAGAAGTAACAGAGCACCCCAAGGAGACGACTTACTGACGAATGAAACCGATGTCTAACAATTCTAGTAGTTGGGTTTTTAACTCCTGAAGTTCAATAGGAGCCATTCGATATGGGGCTTTGGAAATGGGTTTTGTACCGGATTCAAGGTCGATACAAAATTCAATTTCACACTCTGGGGGTAGGCCAGGAAGTTCTTCAAGGAATACGTCAAGAAATTTATTAACAATAGAAATATCATTCAAATCTGATGTATTTTTATTTAAATCCGTGTCATGGGCTAAGAAAGCTTGACATCCGTTTTTCAATAAACGAATAGCTTTATGACTTGTTATGACAGTGATTGATTTTAGTGGTTTGGTTGCTTGAATTCGCATAATTGGTTGGTTAGGAATATGAAAGCTAATAACCTTACGAAAACAATCGATTTTAGCATGATGAGTAGTTAACCAATCAATCCCTAAAATCACATCAAATGTAAGTATTTTCAAGGAAATAAGATCGACAAGTAACGTGCGGTTACCGATTTGAATCAAATAAGACTTATAAACAGTGGATGTAATGAAGGTTTCTCCCAACGGAGTTTCAACAGATAAGTCAAAGTCTAATTTCTCTGGAGTCAAATTTAAATGTTGAGCGCAAGTAGGAGAAATGAAAGAATGGATAGAACCGGTATCAAATAAAGTATAAACTTCACTAGAGTTTATGATTAGCTTACCCGTGATCACCTCGTTCAGATTCCTTGCTTTTTGGGAGGTTACGAGAAACGCTCTCCCTTAAACTACCGGTTTTATCTTGTCTGGGACACCCTTTGATGCCTCCATCCCAGTTGAACTTGACTTTGGTGCACGACAAAATTGGGCTAGGTGACCTTCTTTTCCACAATTATAACACGCTTTGGACTGCATCGCACAGTTTGGACTGATGTGTCCTTCCCCTCCACATTTGTAACATACGACCGGTGGTCGTTCTCTTTCCTTAACAATAGGTGTTGGTGCTGACGTCTTTCCATCATTGTTGAATCTCCTCTTCTTGAAATGTCCACTCTTATTGTCATGACCATGATTACCACTGAAGTGATTACCATTTATGGCATGTTGATTTCCTCCACGCTTGTTGTCACCGCTTCGATGACTGCTACCGCTGGTATTATCGACTTGTCGACTGTTCTCTCTTGGTTGGGTTGACTCATTATTACGCTCCAATAACTGAGCCCTATTCACAACATCTGAATACAAACACAGTTTATGAGAAATTAGGTATTGACATATCTCGGGTTTCAAACCTCTTAGAAACATCCGCGTCATTCACTCCTCATTATCAACCAAGTGGGACGCAAACTGAGACAACTCGACAAACTTAGCTTCGTACTGCGCCACGGTCATATTGTTTTGCTCAAGCTTGATGAACTCTACCTCCTTCATGTGACGAATACTTTCAGGAAAGTACTTGTCGTTGAACAGCTCTTGGAACTTCTCCCAAGACATTTTGAGTGCGGTAAGTTGAGTACGCTTTACAGATTCCAACCAGTAATCTGCCTCTGCTCGCAACATAAAGGTGGCAAAGGGAACCTTTTTGCTCCTCGGAGCATCCCAAGACATCAAATATCTTGTTGATCTGCTTTATCCACGTCTCCGCCTTACGTGATTTTGGCTCTCCAAAAAACTCCGGTGGTCCCAGCTCCTTGAACTGCTTAGCGGTGACCGTCCGAGAGTTGTCAGTGTTTCCACCTGCATTTTGGACAGGAGCCGCCCTCGCCTGATCTTGCATGAATTGCATAAAACCTCTAAACATCGCATCATTCATCATTTGATCGTTGTTGTTTACCTGAAGATTATTGTCTTCCTGTTGCACATTATCCTGGGTATTAATCTGTGGTGACTCAACGGTCTCATGTGCTTCATTGCTTATCTCAACATTTTCGGATGCTATTTTCAAATACTGCCACAAAACAAGGGTTAATTAACATATAAACATATTATCCCTATACTCTGACCGACTAATTAAATACCAAATAAACTTAGGTAGGTCATACTAGCGAATGAATTCCCCGTCTCTCCCCTCCTAGTTTTTGTCTCACATCTCAGCTAGGGATCATATCCCTAAGCTTTGATACTGTTGTGTGACGCCCCAAAGCGGTATACATCACCCATCTTGAGTCGCCAAATACATGGTACAAAATTCAAATACAACTTCATTATACAACAGTTGTGTAAAATACGACAAAACATAATCTAAGAGTTTTAATAAGAATATTGTCATCTAGACAATATCCACACTCAATGGAGTCCTCATTACATTTATTGTCACACTATTTAACAGAATAGTGAGGACTACTAATGCTATCATCTGGACCGTCACTCCGTTCAACAATGTTAAACTGATAAAATATAATAGACAACAAGTTTAACTGCAGCTGAACAAGCAATCCATTAGAAGAGTCAAGTAGAGCATAAAATCTACCATCTTTTATGATTTAAAAAGTTTTTCATCAACTTTATCTGTGACGCCCCCAAAATTAGGTATACGTCACCCATCTTGGGTCGCCACTTACATGGTACATAAATTCAAATACAACTTACTAACCTAAGCGTCGTGTATGCAATACGACATAAACCGTGAGTTTGAATACAAATATTGTCTACTAGATATTATACAAACTCAAAAGGAGTCCTCATTACAACTATTATCACACTATTTCACGTAATAGTGAGGACTACTAATGCTATCCTCGGACCATTACGTTCCTCGACTCGTCCGGCTATGTTCTCATTTCAAGAGAAAACGGTGAAAGAAAGGGTGAGCTCAACTAGCCAAGTAAGAAATATTATGACTAAGATAATGCGAGAATAAATTATCATTAGCCTTCAACAAATGTTAAACCGATAAAATACAATAGATAAACAGTTTAAGCTGCAGTGGAATAAGCAATCCATTAAAAGAGTCAAGTAGAGAATAAAGTCTACTATCTTTTAGGTTTTAAAAGGTTTTCATCAATTTTTATCGTTGAGACTCGACAATAATAAACCACCACATCTAATCATCCCGTACTACGGTCAAGGATTTTCATCAAATTATCAATGGTCGCGACTATACCGAATCACCCCGGTCATAATCATACCAAAAACTATCCATCACGCATTACGTGCCACCGAGGACTTTTGTCATATCATTTATATCAAGTCATGATTATACCGAATGATCCCGGTCATAATCATACTAAGTTCATCTATGCACGTAAGCCAAAGATAACATAATATAACATGAGGATGATGACAATGACATAGTAATTCAATAAAACAAGTTCAAGAATTATTTAATCCATGAATTATTAACGCCCAAATTGTCAACATGATCATTGTTTAAGCAGAGAGTAAAATTCAATAATGATCGGAAGAATATTTTCATGAAAGATATCTTTGGATGAAACGCAAATATCAAGGATATTCTACTAATTTCATGGAGTATAGAAGTCAAAGTTTTAACCAATGGGTATAATAAAGAATGGAATAACAAAAGAAATCACCATGCATGCGATTGCCGCATGCATAAAAGTTATTCCAAAGAATAATAATAACGAAACCAAGTCGTGAAATTCACACCGCGGGATGTTCCAACAGAATAATAAAGATGGAACAGATCCGGTGTAAAACACATGATAGGATATTCCAACAGAATGATAAAAAGGCGGAAACCGGTCCGTAAAACACATGCATGTGATGTTCCAGCGAGAATAATAAAAGCGGAACCAGTCCGGTGTAAAACACATGTGACAGGATGTTCCAATTTGAATAATAGAAGAATGTCACCAAGTATAGGGTAAACCACAGATACAAAAGTTATTCCAGAATAATAAGTAATGGAATAACATAAGGATTTCACCAAGTATAGGGTATCTGGCGATATGAGGTTATGTATAGGGTATGCCACTTTTACAAAGTTATTCCAATGTAATAATAGTGAATGGAATAATGAAGTTCTCTTCAAGAAGAAAGAATAACACCTTACCGTAGTAAAAAGGCTGAATATAGAAGTAGTGAAGTAGCAGAATACTCTTCTTCTTTCTATAATTTTTCTCTATAGCTTCTCTCTATAATTTCTCTCTCAGAGTTTCAATGAATTAAGTAAGAAAATAATGAAGGAATGAGCTTCTATTTATGAAAAATGGAATGCATAGTAACTAATCCATGAGCGGTCCAGATTGATTTACTTTAATCTGACGGTCCATATTTAAAGAAAAATCTTTTAAATAAAATATAATATATTCTATTTATATAAAAATATTTTACTATGCAAACACTATGCAATACTATGCAAAACAAAACACTATGCAACACTATGCATAATAAAATATAATATATTCTATTTATAGAATAACTTTAATAAAGTATTCTATTTTATATAAAAGATGTTTTCATTTTATTACGTTAATAATACTGAATAAAACAAAACGTCATTATCATTATAATAATTCATATTATTAATCGACAATAATGGAATCAAACCGAGTAACTTCTCACATAAGCATCAATAATTAATACTGGTGTCTTTACTTATGCAACCACACTTATTATGTATTTTTACTACCGAAGTAGTTCAACAAGTAACACACGGTAAAACTTCCGCCGTTATTTCAATAAAATATTTTTGTCGTTTTCTCAATCAAACAATAATTACATTGTAGGGTCCACCAATGATTGAGTAGTTGTCTGAATATTCTCGCTAAACCGAATATTCCCCACCAATCGAATATAATATAACCACTTGCATACTTTGTAAAATTTATAAATACTACCCACAACTATAATATTATCTCAAATTCACACCATAATATTAAAAATTATTTTGACAAAATTTAAATCTTTATTGATAAAATCTGGGGTCTCACAATCTCCCCTCCTTATGGAATTTCGCCCTCGAAATTAGGGTACGTACCTGGTATGATAAAGAGATGAGAATACCTTGAATACCTTTATCATTGAAAACATTAAATTCATTTTTGCAATCCTACCAAAGATATTCATTAACAATTCATCTTTGCACTACAGCCAAAGAAGATACAAATCAGTAAAACCAATAATCTTTGAGACTCGACAATAGTATCACAACCATGAATTATCCATGCACCTTTGGCTAAGGATATTCGTGTTTTCAATTACTATCATGATTATACCGAATAATCCGTGGTCATAATCATACCAAGTCTATCAATGCACTACTACCAAAGAAGACTTTTTACCACATCAATGAATTAATATTTCATTCTTTGAGACTCATTTCAATAATTAATCCATATCATCGAATCATCCCCGCACTACGTGCCAAGGATATTCATTAGTATCACGACCACAAATTATCCATGCACTACTACCAAAGATAATCGTGTATTCATTAGTATCACGACCACAAATTATCCATGCACTACTACTTAAAGATAATTGTGTTTTCAATTACTGATTATGATTATACCGAATGATCCTCGGTCATAATCATACCAAGTCCATCTATGCACGTAAGCCACGGATGACTTTGAACACATCCATGAATTAATATTTCATTCTTTGAGACTCATTTCAATAATTAATCCACATCATCGAATCATCCCCGCACTACTGTGCCGAGGATATTCATTAGTATCACGACCACAAATTATCCATGCACTACTGGCTTAAAGATAATTGTGTTTTCAATTACTGATTATGATTATACCGAATGATCCTCGGTCATAATCATACCAAGTCCATCTATGCACGTAAGCGCGGATGACTTTAAAAAAATATAAACATGAGGATAATGATATAAAGAATCAATCAAATAAGATAAAGGATAAATATTAAACATTTATAATATAATTTATCCAGATTCAAGAATATCCCCATGTTATCAATCATTTAATAATCTCATAATCTAATAACATTAATATTATAACAATATTTTAATCACTTCTTAAATTTATAAATAATTTATCTTAATTGTTTACACTTTACCATATAATGCATTTAATCATTCAAAATGTCATACTCATAAGATATCATCACCAATTATCAAATCCTCATCAAAAAAATATGTATATACTCTATATAGGATTCTCTAGCCATAAAATCCTATTTTCAACTTTGTTACTTCACATAACATATTTAATTCATATGTTCAGTAACTAAACTATTTTCATGAAAATACCAAATCAGCCCCAAAAATATTTCTTTTCTGGGATTTAGCATAATATAGTCCCATAATGAAAATATATTTTCTCTAATTTTTAAAATTCATTTACTATTTTTAAAATCAATTTCCACTTAATTCCTTAAGAAATTAGCTACCTCAATTTTAACTCCAAAAATTCCCAAATCTTGGCAGGACCTTACACATGTTAACATGAGCTTCCAGTTTAAATTTCATGGTCATCTGAGTTATAGAACTTTCAGGTTATAGCTTTTCATAAATGGAAAAACCTAAATATTGAAATAGTCATAACTTACTCATTTTAAGTCGAGAATGAGCTCATTTTTGGACAGGAGGTACTTTATACCATATAATTTCATGTCCCAAAAGGCCAGAATTTTTCTCATAATTTAAGTGGCCGAAATAGCCTCTCTAAAATCATGGCAGAAGCTTTTTTGGTTTTGCAGCTTTGCACTCCTTTGCTAAAATCAGTCCCACACAAAATCTACAACACCTTTTCCAGTAATTCCACTTGGATTAGTTAGGTAACTCATAGATCTAACTCTAGGACTTGACCACATTCAAAATTCAAAATATAACAGGAGATATGGTCAATTGAATTTCATGTTACGTTTTTCACTAAAATCGATTTTCAACTCTTTGTGATTTCTAAGAAACTTTCATGTTTTCACATAATAACCAACATAACTCATCATAAAACTTACTAATACCTCATATACCCATGATTTTCATTAGTCCTATGCTTTTATTATGACTTTCATCATAAACCACGTAAAGCTGTTCATTTTAGTTGAAGAATTATTTGAGGGTTTAAGAAATGGGTTTTTGTCTTTGGGTCAATACAAAATTCGATTTCACGTTCTAGGGTAGGCTAGGAAGTCTTCAAGAATACGCCAAGAAATTTATTAATGATAGAAATATCATTCAAAACTGTTACTCTCGTCCAAGACTTGGACAGTACGTCACATTGATACCTATTAACTTGCCATCTTCAGTCATGACGTCGCTTACTGAAAGTCCTAAAGCTTCGGTGCATTCCACACAAGAAAGTCAACAACGAAAGGATCAGGCTCTTTACTTATGGCTTGATATAACAGTGATTAACTTTAGGGTTTGGTTACTTTGAATTCGTATAACAGGTTGGTTAGGAATATGAAAGCTAACAACCTTACAAAAAGAATAATGAGTAGTTAATCAATCGCTTTCAAAAATTACCTCAAAGGCAAGTATTTTCAAAGAGATAAGATCGACGAAGTAACGTGAAAGTGTTTATTTGAAACAACAAGATTAATAAATGTTGGAGGTAACGAAGGTTTCTCCCAACGAAGTTTCAATAGATAAATCAAAGTCTAATTTCTTGAGTCAAATTTAAGCGTTGAACGCTAAAGCAAGAGAGATAAAAGAATGGGTAGAAACCAGGTATCTAATAAGGTATAGACTTCGCAAGAGCTTACGATTAACTTACCCGTGATAATTTTATTTAGGTTCCTCGTCACGAGAGAAAAAAACGCTCTCTCTTAAACTCACGGCTCTGGTTTGTGCGGGATGACCTTTGGTGCCTCCATCCTAGTTGAATTCGCCTTCTTGATGGCGACAAAATTGAGCTAAGTGGCCTTCTCTTCCACAATTATAACATGTTTTGGATGGCATGGCGCAGATTCGGACCGATGTGTCCTCTACTCGCATTTGAAGCATATGATAGGTGGTCCTTCTCCTTCCTTAACAACAAAGTCTTTGGTCTTTGACGTCTTTCCATCATTGTTGAATCTCCTTTTCTTGAAATGTCCATTCTTATTATTTTGGCCCCGATTACCACCGGAAGTGGTTACCATATCCGCCCGTTGATTTCCTCCACGCTTGTTGTCACCGCTCGATGACTACTCTCATTTGGTATTATAATTTTTTGTTTGCTCTCTTTTAGTCACGTTGACTCGTTATCGCGCTCCACTAATCGAGCCCTATTTACAACATCTGAATAAAAACACGGTTTATGAGAAATAAGATGTTGGACGTATCTCTGGCGCTTCAAACCTCTTAAAAACATTCGCGCCATTCTCTCTTCATTATCTACCAAGTGGGGACATGAACCGTGATAACTCCGCAAACTTTGCCTCGTATTGCGACACGGCCATATTGTTTTGTTCCAACTTGATAAACTCCACCTCCTTCATGTGGCGAATACTTTCGGGAAAGTATTTGTCGTTGAATTGACTCCCGAACTTCTCCCAAGATATCTTCAAGACAACAGTTGAGTACGTTTTACCGATTTCCACGAAGAATCGCCTCTCGCGCAACATAAAGGCGTAAAAGGAACCTTTTGCTCCTGAGCATCCCAAGACATCAAATATCTTGGTAATCTGCTTTATCCATGCTTCCGCCGAAGTGGTTTTGGCTCTCCTTAAACTCCGGTGGTCCCAACTCCTTGAATTGTTTAGCGGTGACCGCTTGAGAGTTTTCCGTGTTTCCACCTACGTTTTGGGACGTGAGTCGCTTTCACCGATGTTGCATGAATTCTAAAACCTCTTAAACGCATCCGTCGTTAGTCAATTGATCGGTGTTGTTGTTTACGGGAGGATTATCGCCATCCTGTTGTACATTGTTTCGATTATTGATCCGTGGAGAATCAGCAGTCTCCGTGCTCCATTGCTATTCTCAACATTCTCGGATGCCATTTTCAAATCGCCACAAAATAAGGGTTAATTAACATATCACATATTATCCTATACTCGTCCACCAATTAAATACCAAATAAATTTAGGTAGGTCATACTAGCGAAGGAATTCCCGTCTCTCCCTCCTAGTACTATTCTCACATCTTAGCCAGGATCATATCCCTAAGCTCGATACCAAATGCGACGCCCCCAAAATTAGGTATACGCCACCCATCTTGGGTCGCCACTTACATGGTACATAAATTCAAATACAACTTACTAACCTAAGCGCCGGTGTACAATACGACATAAAGCGTGAGTTTGAATACAAATATTGTCTACTAGATATTATACAAACTCAAAAGGAGTCCTCATTACAACTATTATCACACTATTTCACGAGAATAGTGAGGACTACTAATGCTATCCTCTCGGACCATTACTTCGTTCCCGACTCGTCCCGGCTATGTTCTCATTTCAAGAGAACGAAAGAAAGAAAGGGTGAGCTCAACTAGCCAAGTAAGAAATATTATGACTAAGATAATGCGTAATAAATTATCATTAGCCTTCAACAAAGATGTTAAACCGATAAAATACAATAGACAAACGGTTTAAGCTGCAATGAATAAGCAATCCATTAAAAGAGTCAAGTAGAGAATAAAGTCTACTATCTTTTAGGTTTTAAAAGGTTTTCATCAATTTTTATCATTTGAGACTCGATTTTAATAATAAACCACCACATCTAATCATCCCCGTACTACACGGCCAAGGATTTTCATCAAATTATCAATGGTCATGACTATACCGAATCACCCCCGGTCATAATCATACCAAAAACTATCCATCAACGTGCATTTACAGTGCCACCGAGGACTTTTGTCATATCATTTATATCAAGTCATGATTATACCGAATGATCCTCGGTCATAATCATACTAAGTTCATCTATGCACGTAAGCCAAAGATAACATAATATAACATGAGGATGATGACAATGACATAGTAATTCAATAAAACAAGTTCAAGAATTATTTAATCCATGAATTATTAACGTCCAAATTGTCAACACGATCTTTGTTTTCGTAGAGTAAAATTCAATAATGATCGGAAGAATATTTTCATGAAAAGATATCTTTGGATGAAACGCAAATATCAAGGATATTCTACTAATTTCATGGAGTATAGAAGTCAAAGTTTTAACCATTTGGGTATAATAAAGAATGGAATAACAAAAGAAATCACCATGCATGCGGTATTGCATGTATAAAAGTTATTCCAATGTAATAATAATAATTAAACCAGTCGTGAAATTCACACCAAGCGGGGATGTTCAAACAGAATAATAAAGATGGAACCGGATCCGGTGTAAAACACAGATAGGATATTCCAGCGAATGATAAAGACGGAACGAAGTCGGTGTAAAACACATGCATGACAGGATGTTCCAATGAGAATAATAAAAGCGGAACCCGGAGTCGGGTGTAAAACACATGCGCAGGATGTTCCAATGAATAATAGAAGAATGTCACCAAGTATAGGGTAAACCAGCAGTATCACAAAAGTTATTCCAACAGAATAATAAGTAATGGAATAACATAAGGATTTCACCAAGTATAGGGTATGCCGCGTATACAGGTTATGTATAGGGTATGCCACTTTTACAGGTTATTCCAACAGAATAATAGTGAATGGAATAACAGAAGTTCTCTTCAAGAAGAAAGAATAACACCCCTTACCGTAAAAGAACTGAATATAGAAGTAGTGAAGTAGCAGAATACTCTTCTTCTTTCTATAATTTTCTCTCTATAGCTTCTCTCTATAATTTCTCTCTCTAGAGTTTCAATGAATTCGTAAGAAAATAATGAAGGAATGAGCTTCTATTTATAGAAAAATGGAATGCATAGTAACTAATCCATGAAGCGGTCAGAGATTGATTTACTTTAATCGGCGGTCCATATTTAAAGAAAAATCTTTTAAATAAAATATAATATATTCTATTTATATAAAAATATTTTACTATGCAAACACTATGCAATACTATGCAAAACACTATGCAACACTATGCATAATAAAATATAATATATTCTATTTATAGAATAACTTTAATAAAGTATTCTATTTTATATAAAAAGATGTTTCTGTTTTATTACGTTAATAATACGAATAAAACAAAACGTCATTATCGCTATAATAATTCATATTATTAATCGACAATAATGGAATCAAACTGAGTAACTTCTCACATAAGCATCGATAATTAATACCTGTGTGCTACTATGCAACCACACTTATTCTTGTACTTTTACTACCGAAAGTAGTTCAACAAGAACTACAGTAAAACTTCCGTAGTTATTTCAATAAAATATTTTTGTCGTTTTCTCAATCAAACAATAATTACATTTATGGGGTCCACCAATGATTGAGTAGTTGTATTTAATATTCCCGCTAAACCGAATATTTCCCACCAATCGAATATAATATAACCACTTGCATACTTTGTAAAATTTATAAATACTACCCACAACTATAATATTATCTCAAATTCACACCATAATATTAAAAAATTATTTTGACAAAATTTAAATCTTTATTGATAAAAAACGGGGTCTCACATTATATTTGAGACTCACTTTAATAAATAAAATCGAATCATCTCGCATCACGGCCAAGGTTATTCATGTAATCATCAATGGTCATGACTATACCGAATAATCCTGAGTCATAATCACACCAACAATCGTCCATCAATTAACTCATTCAATGAGGACTTTCACCACATCATTCGTCACATTACATTCATGATTATGCCGAATAATCCCTGGTCATTATCATACCAAGTCCATCTATGCACGTAAGCCAAAGATGACTTTCATCATAATATAAGCATGAGGATGATGACAATGACATAATATTTCAATAAAATAAGTTCAAGGATAAATTTTAAAGATTTATAATTTTAATTTATCCAGAAATCAATAACGTCCAAATTGTCAACATGATACTTCTTTGTGGAGTAAAATTCAAGAATGCTCAGAAGAATATTTCCATGAAAAAGATTTGGATGAAGCGCAAATATCCGGGATATTCTACTAATTTCATGGAGTATAGAAGCCAAAACTTTAACTTGGTGAGTATAATAGAATATATGAAACTACAAGTGGATTTTCACCCGCCATGCGGTAATCCACGTAGACATATCATTTCCACAATTTAATAAGGAATGAATACAAAGGATCATTCACCATGCATGCGGTAATCCACATAGCAAAAGTTATTCCAATGAATAATAAAGAATGGAATAATGGAAGAATTCACCAAGCATGCGATATACCGCATGAGCGAGTTATTCTCAAGAATAATAAAGAATGGAACAGTCATGCAGAATCCGCAGATGCACAAGATATTCCAATGAATAATAAAGAATGGAACCAGGTCATGCATAATCCACATGACGGGATATTCCAACAGAATAATAAAGAATGGAATAACAATGAGAATTCACTGCATGCGATAGATCGCATGCAGATGAGTTATTCCAATGAGAATAATAAAGAATGGAATAATGAAGAATTTACCATGTACGCGGTACTTTGCATAGACAAAAGTTATTCCAACATAATAATAAAGAATGGAATAACAACCCTTACGAGTATTGAAGAAAATAACTCTCTTCATGAATACGAAAGAATAATACCCCTTACCTTAGAAGAAGACCTGGATCTTTGGAATAGTGAGGTAGCAGACTTTCTTCTTCTTTCTCTCTATAATTTCTCTCTATAATAATTGCTCTATAGTTTTAGTGAATTGGTGAGAAATGAAGGAAGAATGAGCTTCTATTTATAGGAAAATATTGTTTCGATAATTTCACGTTTTGGGGCTCAAAATATTACAGTATAATACCTTCCCCTTTTTCTTCATTTTTAATTTAGTCCTGCAAGTATTATCAAACTTGCACCACCTCCCCTAATAGTAAATAATGTGAATCAATAGTTCAATCATGTGAATCAATAGTTATAATCATGTGAAAATACGAATTACAGTATAGTACCTTCAACTATACCTCCATTTTAACTTAGTCATGCAAGTATTATCAATCTTGCACCACCTCCCCTAATAGTACAAGAATGTGAATCAATAGTACACACATGTAAACAAATAGTTATAATCATGTGAATTAATAGGATTTAATTGCTCATTTATCCAATTAATTACCCGATTGGTCAATAAAACCTCCAGACATCAATTATTATCGAAATAAATGTCGATTTTCACTAACACTAATAATTCCAATACAATGAAACTATCCATTTCATCTTTAATCAACACGAACTTATTCATCATTAATATTATAATTCACAATATTTAACAACTAGGGCGTTCCCAAGAAAGAGGGGGCTTTCCGATAAAGAGTTCTCCTTATTGGCGCGTAATTAGGTGACCAAACCTCTCCTTGACAGAACTTCTAGACATTGTCAATATTGTAAATAATAATATGAATAACTTTGTCGTCTCAATTATTGATTTAATAATATATATTATGCGGATAATCGTGACAATAATTGAATCAATAATATGAGAGATATGATGCAACAATTCATTGTTAAAATAATTGAGTATAATCGAGTGACTTCTCACGTAAGCATCAATAATCAATATCGTGTGCTACTACGCAACCACGCAGTATTATCGTACTTTTACTACCGGGTAGTTCAATAATTTTAATCAGAATAACACGTCAAGTTATTTTTATAAAAGATAATTTCATCATTTTCTAACTACACGAATAATACTTCCGTTGTAGGGGTCCACTAATGATTGTGTCGTCGCATTTAATATTCCCTGTTAAAACGAATATTCTCCGACCAATCGAATATTATATAACCACTTGCTTACTTTGTAAAATTTGTAAATATTACCCACAACTATAACATTATATCAAATCTACACCATAATATTCAAAAATATATTTCGAGAAAATTATTCTTTATTCATAAAAGTTAGGTTCTTACAGTCGTTCTCCTTCCTTGAAAACGGGTGTTGGTGCTGCTGTCTTTCCATCGTTGTTGAACCTTCTCTTCTTGAAATTTCCACTCCTATTATCTTGGCCATGATTACCACCGAAGTGGTTACCATTCTTAGCATGATAATTTCCCCCACGATGGTTATCATTGTTCCGATGGCCGTTGCCACCGGTACGATTATTATCGTGTTATTGGTCATTGCCTTTTGGTTGTGCTGACTCATTATCTCGCTCCAATAACTGAGCCCTATTTATAACATCTGAATATAAACAGAGTTTGTGAGAAATGAGGTATTGATGTATATCAGGTTTTAAACCTCTTAGAAACATTCGTGTCATTCGCTCCTCATTATCGATCAAATAGGATGCAAACCGGGATAACTCCGCAAATTTAGCCTCGTATTGCGACACGGTCATATTATTTTGCTCCAACTTGATGAACTCCACCTCCTTCATGTGACGAATACTTTTGGGAAAGTACTTGTCGTTGAACAGCTCTTGAAACTTCTCCCAAGACATCTTGAGTGCGTCAGGCTTGGTACATTATACAGATTCCCACCAGTAATCTGCATCTTCACGCAACATAAAGGTGGCAAAAGAAACCTTTTTCTCCTCAGAGCACCCCAAGACATCAAATATTTTGGTGATCTGCTTTAACCACGCCTCGCCTTTAAGTGGTTCGGCTTTCCAAAAACTCCGGTGGTCCCTCCTTGAATCGCTTAGCGGTGATTGACCAAGTGGGTTGCCATTATTTCCACCTATATTTTGAGAGCAGAGTCTCTCTTACCTGATGTTGCATGAATTGCATAAAGCCTCTGAACATCCCATCGTTCATCATTTGATCGGTGTTGTTATTTACTTGAGGATTATTGTCTTCCTATTGCACATTATCCTGGGTATTGATCGTTGGTGACTCAACGGTCTCATGTGCTTCATTGCTAATCTCAACATTTTCAGATGCCATTTTCAAATACTGTCATAAAACAAGGGTTAATTGACATATCACATATTATCCCTATACTCTGACCGACCAATTAAATACCAAATAAACTTAGGTAGGTCATACTAGCAAAGGAATTCCCCGTCTCTCCCCTCTAAGATCTTGTCTCACATCTCAGTCATGGATCATATCCCTAAGCTTTGATACCAACTGTGACGCCCCCAAAACAGGTATACATCACCCATCTTGAGTCGCCAAATACATGGTACAAAATTCAAATACAACTTAATAATACAACTGTGGCGTAAAATACGACAAAACATAAACTGAGAGTTTTAATAAGAATATTGTCATCTAGATAATATCCACACTATGGAGTCCTCATTATATTTATTATCACACTATTTAACAGAATAGTGAGGACTACTAATACTATCATCTGGATCGTCACTCCGTTCCCCGACTCGTCCCAGCTATATTCTCATTTCTTGAAGAGAACAGTGAAAGAAAGGGTGAGCTAAACTAGCCCAGTAAGAAATATTATGACTAAGATAATGCAGAATAAATTATCCTTAGCCTTCAACAGTATAACAACTGATAGAATATAATAGACAACAAGTTTTAGATCAACAACTGCAGCAGAATAAGTAATCCATTAGAAGAGTCAAGTAGAGCATAAAATCTACTATCTTCTACGATTTAAAAAAAAATTCATCAACTTTATCGCTGAGACTCAACTTAATAAATAAAATCAAATCATCCCTGCACCACGGCCAAGGATATTCATGTAATCATCAATAGTCATGATTATACCAAATAATCCTCGGTCATAATCATACCAACAATCGTCCAAAAAATGAACTACGGGCCAATGAGGACTTTCACCACATCATTCGTCACATTACTTGGCCATGATTATACTTAGAATAATCCTCGATCATAATCATACCAAGTCCATCTATGCACGTAAGCCAAAGATGACTTTCATCACAATATAAGCATGAGGATGATGACAATGACATAATAATTCAATAAAACAAGTTCAAGGATAAATTTTAAAGATTTATAAATTAATTTATCCAGGAACCAATAACGTCCAACATGATACTGCTTTGTGGAGTAAAATTCAAGAATGCTCAGAATAATATTTTCATGAAAAGATACTGGATGAAACGCAAATATCCAGGATATTCTACTAATTTCATGAAGTATAGAAGCCAAAACTTTAACTAACTGAGTATAATAGAATATATGAAACTGCAAATGGATTTTCGCCCGCCATGCGGTAATCCACGTAGACATATCATTTCAACAGAATAATAAAGAATGGAATAACAGAAGAATTCACAACACATGCGATAGATCGCACAGACAGATTATTCCCAACAGAATAATAAAGAATGTAACCAGGTCATAAATAATCCGCACAGACAAGATATTCCAACGAATAATAAAGAATGGAACCGGTCACGCCAGAATTTGATAGGCAAGGATATTCCAACAGTAATAATAAAGAATGGAACCAGTCATGCGTAATCCGCATGCAGATGAGGATATTCCAGAATAATAATAAAGAATGGAATAACAACAAAATTTACCAAGCATGCGATAGAGCCGCATGCATAAAGTTATTCCAATCTGAATAATAAAGAATGGAATAATGTAAGAATTTCACCATGTATGCGGTACTTGAATGGCATAAAAGTTATTCCAACATAATAATAAAGAATAGAATAACAACCCTTACGAGTATTGAAAGAAAATAACTCTCTTCATGAATACGAAAGAATAATACCACTTACCTCAGAAGAAAACTGGATACTAGAATAGTGAGGTAGCAGACTTCTCTTCTTCTTTCTCTCTATAATTTCTCTCTATAATAATTGCTCTTGTGAGACTTAGTGAATTGGTGAAAAATAATGAAGGAATGAGCTTCTATTTATAGAAAAATATAGTTTCAATAATTGCACATTTTGGGGCTCAAAATATTATAGTATAATACCTCCCTTTTTTTCTTCATTTTTAATTTAGTCCTGCAAGTATTATCAAACTTGCACCACCTCCCCTAATAGTAAATCATGTAACTCAATAGTTCCAAACATGTGAAAAAAAACAATTACAATATAGTACCTTCATCTATACCTCTATTTTTAATTTAGTCATGCAAGTATTATCAATCTTGCACCAACTCCCCTAATAGTAAATCATGTGAATCAATAGTACACACATGTGAACACATAGTTATAAGCATATGAATTAATAGCAATTAATTGCTCATTTATTCGGTTAATTACCCGATTGGTCAATATAACCTCCAGACATTAATTATTATCAAAATAAATGTTGATTTTCACTAATACTAATAATTCTCACACAATAGAATTATCAATTTCATCTTTAATCAACACGAACTTATTCATCATTAATATTATAACTCACAATATTTAACAACCAGGTCGTTCCCAGGAAAGAGGGGGCTTTCCGATAAGGATTTCTTCTTATTGGCGCACAATTAGGTGACCAAACCTCTCCTTGACAGAACTTCTAGACATTATCAATATTGTAATTTAATAATATGAATAACTTTGTCGTCTCAATTATTGATTTAATAATATATCATATTATGCAGATGATACTGTGACAATAATCAAATCAATAATATAGAGATATGAGGATGACAATTATCGTAGTAATAAGCGAGTATAAGCTGGTGACTTCTCACGTAAGCATCAATAACCAATACCGTGTGCTACTATGCAACCAATGCCAGACAGCGTATTCTTTTACTTTACTACTGGGTAGTTCAACGGTTTTAACGGTAATACTTCCATTGTTATTTTTTTATACGAAGATAATTACATCGTTTTCTTACTACGACAATACTTCCGTTGTGGGGTCCACTAATGATTGTGTCGTCGCATTTAATATTCCCCAAACAAAAAGAATATTCCCAGACCAAACGAATATTTTATAACAACTTGCTTACTTTGCAAAAAAAATTCACATATCACCCTTAACTTTAACCTTTTATCAATTTAACCATTTACGAAATAAAATAATAATTGTAATAAAATTGAATACTTTCATTTCATAAAATTCGGGGTCTTACATATGTGGCATGTCAATTAACCCTTGTTTTGTGGCAGTGTTTGAATATGACATCCGATAATCTTGAGATAAGCAATGGAGCACATGAGACCGTTGAGTCATCAACGATCAATACCTAGGATAATGTGCAACAGGAAGACAATAATCCTCAGGTAAACAACAACACCGATCAAATGATGAATGATGGGATGTTCAGAGGCTTTATGCAATTCATGCAACGACAAAGTAGAGTGAGAGCGGCTCACATTCAAAATGCGGTGAAAACACTGGCAACTCTCGGACGGTCACAGCTAAGCAATTCAAGGAGTTGGGACCACCGGAGTTTTTGGGACAGCCAATACCACTTAAGGCAGAGACGTGGATAAAGCAGTTCACCAAGATATTTGATGTCTTAGGATGCTCCGAGGAGCAAATGGTTCCTTTCGCCACCTTCATGTTGCGATGAGAGGCAGATTACTGGTGGAAATCTGTAAAACGTACTCAGCCTTCTGCACTAAAGATGTCTTGGGAGAAGTTCCAAGAATTATTCAATGATAAGTACTATCCTTAAAGTATTCATCACATGAAGGAGGTGGAGTTCATCAAGCTGAAGCAAAACAACATGATCGTGTCGTAGTACGAGGCTAAGTTTGCCGAGTTGTCCCGGCTTGCATCCTATTTGGTTGATAATGAGGAGAGAATGACGCGAATGTTTCTGCGAGGTTTGAGACCCAAAATGCGTCAATACCTTATTTCTCACAAACTGTGTTTGTATTCAGATGTTGTGAATAGGGCTCAGTTATTGGAGCGCGATAATGAGTCAACCCAACCAAGAGAAAGCAGCAGGGAAAATGATAATACCAGTGGTAGCAGTCATCGAAGCGGTGATAACAAACGTGATGGGAATCAACATGCCAGAAATGGTAACCACTTCAGTGGTAATCATGGCCAAGACAATAGAAGTGAACATTTCAAGAAGAGAAGATTCAATAATGATGGAAAGACGTCAGCACCAGCATCTGTTGTTAAGGAAGGAGAACCACCACCGGTCGTATGTTACAAAATGGGGGAGGACACATCGATCCAAACTGTGACGCACACAGCAGTCAAAGCATATTACAATTGTGGAAGAGAAGGTCACCCTTGGATTTTTATATTGCAATGAAGTCAAGTTCAAATTGGGATGGAGGCATCAAAGGTCGTCCCAGACAAGACAAAACCGGTAGTTCATGGGAGAGCGTTTGTCGTAACCTCCCAAAAAGTGAGGAATCCGAACAAGGTGATCACGGGTAAGCTAATCATAAACTCTAGCGAAGTTTATACCTTATTTGATACCGGTTCTACCCATTCTTTTATTTCTCCCACTTGTGCTCAATGTTTAAATTTGACTCTGGAGAAATTAGACTTTGACTTATCTGTTGAAACTCCGTTGGGAGAAATTTTTATTACATCCACTGTTTATAAGTCTTGTTTGATTCAAATCGGCAACCACACGTTACTTGTCGATCTTATCTATTTGAAAATACTTGCATTCGATGTGATTTTAGGGATTGATTGGTTAACCACTCATCATGCTAAAATTGATTATTTTCGTAAGGTTGTTAGCTTTAATATTCCTAACCAACCTATTATGCGAATTCAAGCAACCAAACCATTAAAGTCAATCACTGTCATCTCAAGCCATAAAGCTATTTGTTTATTAAAAAACGGATATCAAGCTTTCTTAGCTCATATCACAGATTTAAACAAAAATACGTCAGATTTGAATGATATTTCTATTGTTAATAAATTTTCTAATGTATTCCCTGAAGAATTTCTTAGCCTACCTCAAAGCGTGAAATCGAATTTTGTATCGACCTTGAACTTGTTACAAAACCCTAAAATATTTTTTCACCTAAAACGAACGCATTATGCGCCAAAGACATTGGCTCGAGCTGTTGAAAGATTACGTACGACCATACCATTCAATACCATCCTGGAAAAGCGAACGTAGTAGCTGACGCATTAACTAGAATATCATATGCAGGAATGAGTGCGATATTGTCAACGCAAAGGCCTATTTTGTATGACTTGCAAAAGATGGAAATATAGATAAAGACTCCAGGGACCCACATGATGATGACAAATATACGAGTAGAACCGACTTTAATCGATAAAGTTAAAGCCGATCAAGCTACAGACTCAATTGATGAATGTGAAGAAGAAGATTCAAGAGGGCGTTATTCTAGAAGCAAGAATCGAAGAAGAGAGGAAATCTCAACCCTCGATTTTATTGGCTTATTTGAAATCCTCAATCAAGTAGGAACTGTGCCCTATAGACTCGCTTTACCGCCAAGTATGTCGCGTGTTCATAACATTTTTTTTACATATCTATATTACGTAAATATGTGGAAGACCCGAACCACATTATTGAGTTAGAACCGGACGAAATAGCGAAAGATTTAACGTATGAAGAGGTTCCTGTTAAAATCTTGGATAAGAAGGAACATATTCTATGCTCCAAGGTTATACCCCAAGTCAAAGTTTTGTGGAGAAACCACGATGTTGAGGAAATGACCTGGGAGTTAGAATCTGAAATGAAATCAAGGTATCCTCACCTCTTCGACATACCAGTGTCGTACCCTAATTTCGAGGCGGCTAAATTTCATAAGGAGGAGATTGTAAGACCCCGAATTTTATGAAATGAAAGTATTCAATTTTCTTATAATTATTATTTTATTTAGTAAATTGTTAAATTGATAAAAGAATTAAAACTAAGGATGATATGTGAAAATTTCTGCAAAGTAAAGCAGGTTGTTATAAAATATTCGTTTGGTCGGGGAATATTCTTTTTGTCGGGGAATATTAAAGACATTTATTACAATCATTAGTGACCCCACAAATGAAATTATCATTTCGGAGTTAGAAAGCGACAAAATTATCTTTTATAAAAATAACGACGAAAGTTTTACCGTTAAGCTGTTGAAATACCCATTAATAAAAGTACAAGAATACTCGTGGTTGCATAGTACACACGGTATTGATTATTGATGCTTACGTGAGAAGTCACTCGGTTATACTCAATTATTGCTATCTGATAATTATTGTTCAATATTTTATTTTATTGATTGATAATTGCTACGTTGATATTTTATATTATTGATTCAATAATTGTCAACGCATAATATTTCAAATTATCAAATCAATAATTCATATTATTTGAATAATATTATTGGATAGCATTATTGTGACAATGTCTAGAAAGTTACATCGAGGAAAAGGGTTTGGTCACCTAATTGCGCGTGCGATATAGGAAATCCTTATCTGAAAGTCCTATCTTTCACAGGAAGGACACAGTTGTTAATATTCAGAGTTTACGTAATATTATTTGTGAATAATAAATTATTGATATATATGTGATAAGGAAATATTTATTTATATGGATTTAAACGGATAAATGTTTAGCGTGTGACATTTGTTGAAAGTTGGTATTTTATCTTTTCTGATAAAATAATTTATTCAAAATATATTATTATAATATTACATTATAGTAGTACGATGTGATTATATAATAGTATGATTTTAATTTGAATGGTAGCATTATTATAGTAAATTCATGGCATAAAAGTAAAAGGAGGTGGAAGAGAACAAATTGAATTTGAATTCTGATGATGTAAGCAATGATGTCATCAGAATGATGATGTAAGCAATGATGTCATCGGAACGATGAGGTAAGTAATGATGTCATATGATCGATGATGTAAGCGATGATATCATAAATTATGGTGAAAAGACTATTTTACCCTTACTCTGCCAAGCCTATAAATAGAAGCTCATTTCTTCATTATTTTTCACCAATTCATTCAAGCTATTGAGAGAGAAAGTATAAAGAGAATAAGAGAGAAAGAAAAAGAGTATTCTGTTACTACACTATTGCAGTATCCAATCTCCTACTAAGATAAGGGGTATTATTCTTTCGTATTCATGAAGAAAGTTATTTCTTACAATACTCGTAAGGGTTGTTATTTCATTCTTTATTATTCTATTGGAATAACCTGTTTACGTGAACAACCGCATGCATGGTGAAATCCTTTTGTTATTCTATTCTTTATTATTCTGTGGGAATAACCTGTCTACGCGGACTACCGCATGCCTGGTGAATAACCCTTTATATTCATTTGTTATTAAATTATGGAAATGATCTGTCTACGCGGACTACCACATGACAGTTGAAAATCTATTTGCAGTTTCGTATATTGTTCATTTCAGATTCCTAAATTTAAACTTACTATGGTAAGTAATGCTTCTATAATTCCTGAAATTAGTAGAATATCCTTGATATTTGCGCTTCATCCAGTATCTTTTCATGAAAATATTATTCTGAGCATTCTTGATAAGTTTTAACCTTTTCTTGCCAGAGTACTATTCTCGAAGTACTATTCATGGGGTACTATTCACTCGGGTACTATTCATCCAGGATACTATTCATGACAAAAATTGATTTCTTTTCGGTCCAAATCATTTTTGATACAATATTATTCTTAAATTTTACTTCACAAAGCAGTATCATGATGACAATTTGGACTTTATTGAATTCTGGATAAATTAAATTATTAATCTTTAAAATTTATCCTTTACTTTCATTTAATTGAATTCTTATATCATTGTCATCATCCTCATGTTTATATTGTTATGAAAGTCATCTTTGGCCCGTAGTGCTTGATGAATTTGTTGATTGATATGATTATGACCGAGAATCATTCGGTATAATCATGACTGTAATGTTACAAATAATGTGGTAAAAGTCCTCATTGGCGTAGTGCATTGATGGGACGAGTTGTTGAGATAAACATGACTATTGATGATAATAATGAATATCCTTGGCGTAGTAGTCATGGATAATTCAGTGATGTGGATTATTTATTAAGTTGAGTCTCAGTGATAAAATTGATGATAAACCTTTTAAATCATAGAAGATAGTAAATATCATGCTCTACTTAACTCTTCTAATGGATTTGTTTGTCCCGCTGCAGTTAAACTTGATGTTTATTATATTTTATCAGTTTAACACTGTTGAAGGCTAATGATAATTTATTCTGCATTATCTTAGTCATAATATTTCTTACTGGGCTAGTTGAGCTCACCCTTTTCTTTCATTGTTCTCTTTAGGAAATGAGAATATAGCTGGGACTAGTCGGAGAAGGAAGTGACGGTCTAGATGTTTGCATTAGTAGTCCTCACTATTCTGTGAAATAGTGTGATAATAAATGTATTGAGGACTTATTTTGAGTTTCAATACTGTCTAGAAGACAATATTTGTATTAAAACTCACACATTTCATCTTTGTATACTTAAGTTTGTATTTGATTACATGCACGTATATTTGATTGACTCGGAATGGGTGATGTATACCTATTTTGGGGGCGTCACAGTACAGAACTTAAATACAAACTTCATTTATACAATACGACAAAATGTAACTAAGAGTTTTACACAAATATTATCTCATAGACAGTATCCAAACTCAAATAAAGTTTTCATTACAATTATTATCACACTATTTTCTAGAATAGTGAGGATTACTATAGCCACCATCTCGGACCATCACTCCATTCCCCGACTAGTCCCTGCTATATTCTCATTTCCTGAAGAGAACAATGAAAGCAAAGGGTGAGCTCAACTAGCCCAGTAATAAATATTATGACTAAGATAATGCAGAATAAATTATCGTTAGCCTTCAATAGTGTTAAACTGAAAGAATAAAATAAACAACAAGTTTAACTGCAGCGGAACAAACAATCCATTAGAAGAGTCAAGTAGAGCATGATATCTACTATCTTCTATGATTTAAAAAATTTATCATCAATTTTATCGCTGAGACTCAGCTCAATAAATAATCCACATCACTGAACTATCCATGCACTACGGCCAAGAATATTCATTAGTATCACATCCACGAATTATCCATGCACTACAGGCCAAGGATATTTGTGTTATCACTAATAGTCATGATCATGCCAACAACTGTCCATCAATAAACTACGGGCCAATGATGACTTTTACCACATCATTTCTAACATTACAGGTCATGATTATACCGAATAATCCCTGGTCATAATCATACCAATCAACAGTCCATCTATGCACTACGAGCCAAAGATGACTTTCATCAAAATATAAGTATGAGGATGATGATAATGATATAAGAATTCAATTAAATAAGAGCAAGGATAAATTTTAATGATTTATAATTCAATTTATCCAGAATTCAATAATATCCAAATTGTCAACATGATACTGCTTTGTGTAGTAAAATTCAAGAATAATATTGTATCAAAAATGATTTGGACAAAAAAAAAATCAATTTTTGTCATGAATAGTACCCTAGGTGAATAGTACCTTGGGTGAATAGTGCCCCGTGAATAGTACTTAGGGAATAGTACCCCGTGAATAGTACGCCGGTATAAAAAGATTAAAAATTTTCAAGAATGCTCAGAATAATATTTTCATGAAAAGATACTAGATGAAGTGCAAATTTCAAGGATATTCTACTAATTTCGAGGAGTATAGAAGCAATACTTTAACAAAATGAGTGTTGAATTCGGAATCTGAAAAGAAATAATATTACTTATATACTATAGAGTACGGAAGAAAATATTATTTCTTACGAATATTGAACAAAAATAATATCTCTTACCTTAAAAGGTGAGTACATCTGACTGGTAGGGCGAAGATATTCTTGAAGAAAACTTATACTGTTTTCTACGCTCAAAGCTTCCTTAAACTCTAAAAAAATACGCTCAATATTATAGAAGAATTTTTTTTTGATTCTGGTGTGATTTCAATTCTAAACTAAGCATCCTATTTATAGGAGAATGGAAGGATACTATTTAGAAAATAAAATCACGGCCTGCACAAGAGAACAATCACGGGCACGCACCGATCAGCTAAAATTTTTCTGATTTTACTATGATGTCACTATGCAAACACTATGCATAATAAAATATTATATATTCTATTTTTCATAAAAAATAAAACTTATAATATATATATATATAAACAAAACTGAGATAACTTTCTACCGACAATTTTGAAAAATGGGTAAGTGGTAGGGTCCATATAATAAGCCAAATTTACAATAAATACTTCATAAAAATCCCCTCTATTTATCTCAACTCACTTGGCTTCACAAAATACATTTTTGAACAACAATTATTCATCACTTATAACTTGCAATATTAACAACCAGATCTATCTGATAAGGATTTCTCCCTATTGGCGCACAATTAGGTGACCAAACTCATTTCCTCGACAGAACTTTCTAGACATTGTCAATAATGCAAATAATAATATGATTAACTTTATCGTCTCAATTATTGATTTAATAATATAAAATATTTTGACAATAATTGAATCAATAACGTGAGATACTATGCAACAATTACTTTAGCAATAATTGAGTATAACTGAGTGACTTATCACGTAAGCATCAATAATCAATATCGTGTACTACTATGCAACCACACGTATTACTGTACTTTTATCACCGGATATTTTAACAGTTAACGGTAAAACTTTTGCCATTATTTTTATAAAAAGTTATTTCTTTCATTTTCTAACTCCGACAATAATTTCGTTGTGGGGTCCACCAATGATTGTGTCGTCGTACGAATATTCCCTGATAAAATAAATATTTCCCGACTAATCGAATATTTTATAACAGCTTGCTTTCTTTGCAAATATTTTAAATATTACCCACAACAATAACATTATAACAAATTCACACCTTAATATTCAGAAATGATACTTAGAGAAAAATTCATCTTTATTCATAAAAGTTGGGGTCTTACAGTAGTGTGGGAGTTATGTGTTGGAGCACATCCGAGTGACTAGTGTGCAATTAATTCAGAATCAGTGAAGTATATGGGGAATTATAATAGGCAGCAAAATACCAACTTGAAGAGTAACAATCCGAGGTGGAGAAATCATTATAATTTCTCATGGAGCAATAATCAAAACCAACATCAGGTTCCAAGGCAAACTTAACCTCTCAGATTCTAAAATCAACACTAACATGTTCTACAGCCAGAGAAGCAACCCAACTTGGAGGAGATACTAGCAAAGTTTATGAAATAGGTTGACGTTAATTTGAAGAGTTAGGCAACATCCATTCGGAACCTTAAGAACTAGATGGGGAAAATGATGAATATTAGACCTTAGGGTGCCTTGCCAAGTAATATAGAAGTCAATCTGAAGGGCGAAGGTAAAAAACAATGCAAAATAGTCGCACTTCGATGTGGAAAGGAACTAGTGGAACCAGATACAAAAAGTCAAAAGAAGATGCCAAGTGACACGGAAAAGGAAGATAATAGTAAAGAGGAAGAGAAGAAATTAGATGAAGAACCAGTAATTAGCTCAAAAGGAGAAAAAACAATTGTCAATTGTGCCACCTGTACCATTCCAACAATAGTTTCAAAAGCAAAAAATTGACCAAATTCCCAGAGGTGTTCAAGAAACTACAGATTAACATCCCATTCGCAGACACATTGGAGAAAATGTCTAGCTACGAGAAATTTATCAAGGATATCCTGTTCCAAAAGAAGTTAGGTGATTTTGAGATAATGGCCCTAATAAAGGAGTGTAGTTCCAATTACCACCAAAGCTCAAGGATCCGGATAGCTTCACTATTTAGTGCACCATTGGGAGCCAGTTTTTCAACCAATGCCTATATGATTTCGGAGCGAACATAAATTTGATGCCCCTATTAGTCTACCAACAATTTGGATTAAAGGAGGCAGTGCCAACTAATGTGATATTGCATCTCACAGACCGATCCTTAATGTATCCTAGGGGAATTATAGAAGATGTGTTGGTTAGGGTTGATAAATTCATATTTCTAGCTGATTTTATCGTGTTGGATTATGAGGAGGATCAGAACATACCAATAATCCTTGGGAGATCATTCTTGGCTACGGGTAGGACTCTTATTGATATGCAGAAATGTGAGCTAACAATGCAAGTCCAAGATTAATAGGTAACTTTTAATGTTTTTAAAGCCATGAAATTTCCTAAGGATGTGGAGGAATGCTTTCAGGTGGATATGGTTGAAGAAGGAATTGATGATGAGTTATTGGGTTTATTGGGTTTCGATCAATTAGAAACCTCTTTGATGGTGGACACAAATTCAAATGACCTATAATTGTTATAGTACTTATAAGTGCTAGATGTATCACCAAGGGTGAGTAATTTAATATACCATTTGAGACCTTGGACTATTAAGGACCCTATTTTTGATTACTCAAAATTGACGCATTATTTGGAAAAAATATTCCATTATTTATTGGGTTGAAAATGGGAGACTCTCCAGTTCGTGCTAAATCATTATTGGAGGAGCCCCCAACGTTGGAACTCAAACCTCTACACAACCATCTCAGGTATGCTTATTTGGGTGATTCATCTACTTTATCTGTTATTATTTATGCTGCACTTAATGAATTTGAAGAAAGTAAGTTGTTAAGAATTCTATGAGAGTACAAGATAACTTTTGGATGGACCATCGCAGATATCAAAGGAATCAATTTGTCATTCTTTATGCACAATATTCTCCTGGAAGATGATGCCAAATCAATCGTGGAACAACATATTGAACCCGATTTAGAAGGAGGTGCTAAAGAAGGAGATAAACAAGTGGTTTGACGTAGGAATCGTATATCCAACTTTCAATAGTGTGTGGGCGAGTTCGATACAATATATTTTGAAAAAGGGCAGTATGATGGTAGTGTCCAACAAAAACAATGATTTGATCCTGAAAAGGACAATGACCAGATGGCAAGTGTGTATGGATTACAAAAACTCAAAAAAGTAACTCCCAAGGACCGCTTTCCTTTGTCGTTCATTGACCAGATGCAAGATAGTTTAGTGGCACGAGTATTATTGTCCCTTGGATGGGTATTCAGGGTTTAATTAGATTGTTATTGCACCCGAAAATCAAGAAAAGACCACTTTCACCTTCCTGTACAAAACTTTTGCATTTAGGAGAATGTTCAAAGGTTATGCAATGCACCAACCACTTTTTCAAAGGTGTATGATAACAATTTTTTTGGATATGGTGGAGTAAAACGTCAAGGTGTTCATGGATGATTTATTAGTACTCGGAGACTCTTTTGACCTATGTTTGGAGAATTTAATTTTGGTGCTGAGAAGGAATGTGGAAACCAATCTTGTACTAAATTTGGAAAAGTGTCATTTCATGGTCCAAGAGGGGATCATTTTGGGTTATAAAGAATCAGCGAAAGAGATTAAGGTAGACAAGGCCAAAATAGAGACAATTAAAAATCTTCCACCTCTATCATCAATAAAAGGAATTCGAATCTTCTTAGGACATGTGGGTTTTTACCGAAGGTTCATCAAAGATTTCTCAAAGATCTCGAAGCCACTTTGTAATTTGTTGAAGAAGGACGTACCGTTCAAATTTGATGAGGCATGTCGTGGAGCAATTGAAGTGGTAAAAGAAAAGTTGATAACTACTATAGTTATAGTTGCACCAGATTGGACATTACCATTTGAGTTGATGTGTGACGCAAGTGATTTTGCGGTGGGAGCAGTTCTAGGGTAACGAAAGGATAAGATTTTTTGTGGCATATACTATGAAAGAAAAACATTGTCATATGCACAATTGAACTACACCACGATGAAAAAAGAACTCCTTGCAGTTGTATATGCTTTCGACAAATTCGGGTCATATCTTATCGGAACCAAGGTAGTTGTCTTCAAGGATCATTTGGCAATCAAGTATCTTATTTCGAAGAAGGATGCAAAACCAAGATCGATTTAATGGATCCTTTTTCTTCACGAGTTTGATTTAAAGATTCAAGATAAAAAATGAAATGAAAATGAGGTAGCGAATCACTTGTTGAGATTAGAGAATCATGAGCAGAAATGGGGAGTTGACATAATAATTAATGAAAACTTTCTAAATGAACAATTATTTGCGATCAAAGCGGAGGTATCATAGTATGCAAATTTTTTCAGTTACATTATCAGCAATGTGCTTCCTCCGGATTTGACAAGGTAACAACGGAAGAAATTTTTACATGAAGTATGATATTACATATGGGACGAACCTTTCTTGTTCAAACAATGTGCAGATCAGATGATAAGGAGGTGTGTATGGCAAGAAAAAGTTAAAAATATCCTACATCATTGCCATGATTTGATTTATGGAGGAGAAGGAACAACAACCAAAGTACTTCAACTAGGATTTTATTGGCCCACATTGTTCAAGGATGCCCATCAATTTGTGTTGAGATGTGATCGATGCCAAAGAGTCAGAAATATTTCAAGGAGAAATTAAATGCCTCTCAACATAATCTTAGAAGTGGAAATCTTTGATGTATGGAGTATTAACTTTATGAGACCGTTCCCTTCATCCTTCAATAACACAAACATACTGGTTGTGGTTAACAATGTATTGAAGTGGGTGGAAGTAGCTGCATTGCCCACTAAAGATGCTAAAGTTGTGCTCAAGTTTCTTCGAAAGAACATATTCACTAGATTTGGTATATCGTGGATGATAATAAGCGATGAACGCACACACTTCCGTACCACGTATTTTTTAGCCCTTCTCGCAAAGTATGAAGTCACACATAAGATCACCACGACCTATCATCTCCAAACTAGTGGAAAAGTTAAGGTGTCAAATAGGGAGGTGAAACGAATTATGGACAAAATTGTGAATCCAAATCGGAAAGATTGGGCAACTAAGTTTGAAAACACTATTTGGGTATATCGAACATCTTATAAAACATCGATTAGGATGTCATCGTACTAATTAGTATATGG
Organism: Panax quinquefolius; assembly: GCA_020205615.1. NCBI lineage: Eukaryota > Viridiplantae > Streptophyta > Magnoliopsida > Apiales > Araliaceae > Panax > Panax quinquefolius. Next base: position 103,518,683 of record CM035157.1, read on the forward strand.
AAAGGCGGCCCGTCTTTTGGTAGAGCTAGAACATAATGCCTATTGGGCCATTAGGAGATTGAATTTTGATTTGAAAGCTGAGGGAGAGAAAAGAATTCTATAACTTAATGATCTAGATAAGTTTTACCTTTAATCGTATGAAAATGCAAAGCTATATAAGGAGAAGGTCAAACGATGGCACAATAAAGAGATCATTGATCGGAGGTTCGAACCTGGCTAGGTGGTTCTTTTGTATAACTCTAGGCTAAAAAACTTTCCTAGAAAGCTCAAGTTACGATGGTTAGGTCCATTCATGATCTAGTAAGTCTTCCCTCGTGGTGTAGTAGAACTGATAGAACACAATACTGATGAAACATTCAAGGTTAATGGCCAACGATTAAAGCATTACTAAAGTGGGGTTTTCGACCGATAAAAGACTTCCATCACTTTTGCTGATGTAACATGAACATGAAGTAGTCAGACCGAAGACTATAAAACAAGTGCTTGTTGGGAGGCAACCCAAAGTTTATTAATTTTATTGCATTTTTAATTTTCAAATTTTAGGATTGTATTGCAAATCAGTAGTTCTTAGATTCATATTACAGTAATAACATAGTATGTTTATTATTTTAGGCCTGTCACATAGAGTAACAAGGAAAAGAGGATGAAAATTTTCCTATATTCTTGGCACGACAGCGCCTAAATCACAAGGCTCATTGGCACGACAATGCTAAAGCACCAGGGAAATACTTTTCTCAAGCAACAAGGTCTTGTATAAATGGCGCGACATCGCCAGGTTTAAGCTATTAAGGGGCGGACAGCGCTAAGATCTCACCAAGTTCCTAGAATAGTAGCGTAGCATTGCCAATGTATACTTGAATCTTAGCGCATCAGTGCCATCAAGGAAATTAGGTTCGATGCAAATAGCGTGGAAGCGCCCAAAGTAACTCAATAAATGGCGTAGCTGTTCTGCATGGGCTGGGAACACACATGAGTCATGATCAAAATTCCATTCTTCATTCTTCACTCTTTATTCCATTAGAACTCTGTCTCTCTCAGATTTTCAAATTCAAATCAATCTCAAACTTCCTAATTCCTTCTAATCCCTTTCCATGCATACTTCTAGCCTTGAATCCAACATCAAATCAAACTCAAACTGTAAGACCCCAACTTTTATGAATAAAAATAATTTTTTCTCTAAATATCATTTTTGAATATTAAGGTGTGAATTTGTTATAATGTTATAGTTGTGGGTAATATTTAAAAATTTTGCAAAGAAAGTAAGTTGTTATAAAATATTCGATTGGTCGGGGAATATTCGTTTTATCAGGGACTATTCATACGACGACACTATCATTGGTGGACCCCACAACAGAATTATTATCGGAGTTAGAAAACAACAGAAATAACTTTTTATAAAAATAACGGCGAAAATTTTATCGTTAACTGTTGAAATATCCGATGATAAAAGTACAATAATACGCGTGGTTGCATAGTAGAACACGGTATTGATTATTGATGCTTACGTGAGAAGTTTCTCAGTTATACTCAATTATTGCTACAGTAATTGTTGCATAGTATCTCACGTTATTGATTTAATTATTGTCATAATATTTTATATTATTAAATCAATAATTGAGACGACAAACTTATTCATATTATTATTTGCATTATTGACAATGTCTAGAAAGTTCTATCGAGGAAAAAGTTTGGTCACCTAATTGCGCGCCAATAGGGAGAAATCCTTATCGGAGGGAATGATCTGGTTGTTAATATTGCAAGTTATAAATGATGAATAATTGTTGTTCAAAATGTTCTTTGTGAAGCTAAGTGAGTTGAGATAAATGGAGGGGATTTTTATGAAGTATTTATTGTAAATTTGGCTTATTATATGGACCCCCCACTTACCCATTTTTCAAAATTATCGGTAGAAAGTTATCTTAGTTTTGTTATATATATATATATATATATATATATATATATATATATATTATAATAAATTTTATTTTTTATGAAAAATAGAATATATTATATTTTATTATTATGCATAGTGTCTGCATATTGTTTGTATAGTGACAGCATAGTAAAATCAGAAAATTTTTAGCTGATCGGTGAGCGCCCGTGATTGTTCTCCTGTGCATGTGATTTTATTTTCTAAATAGTATCCTTCTACTCTCTTATAAATAGGATGCTTAGTTTAGAATTGAAAATCACACCAGAATAAAAAAAAATTCTTCTATAATATTGAGCGTATTTCTTTAGAGTTTAAGAAAGCTTTGAGCGTAGAAAACAGTATAAGTTTTCTTCAAGAATATCTCCGCCCTACCAGTCAGATGTACTCTCCTTTTAAGGTAAGAGATATTATTTTTGTTCAATATTCGTAAGAAATAATATTTTCTTCCGTACTCTGTAGTATATAAGTAATATTATTTCTTTTCAGATTCCGAATTCTACACTCATTTTGTTAAAATATTGCTTCTATACTCCTTGAAATTAGTAGAATATCCTTGAAATTTGCGCTTCATATAGTATCTTTTCATGAAAATATTATTCTGAGCATTCTTGATAATTTTTAATCTTTTCATGCTGTGGTACTATTCACGGGGTACTATTCCTAAAGTACTATTCACGGGGTACTATTCACTCGGGTACTATTAACCCGGGGTACTATTCATGACAAAAATTAATATTTTTTCGGTCCAAATCATTTTTGATATAATATTATTCTTGAATTTTACTCCACAAAGCAGTATCATGTTGACAATTTGGACATTATTGAATTCTAGATAAATTGAATTTTAAATCTTTAAAATTTATCCTTGCTCTTATTTAATTGAATTCTTATATCATTGTCATCATTCTCATGCTTATATTGTGATGAAAGTCATTGTTGGCCCGTACTGCATAGATGAATTGTTGATTGCTATGATTATGACCATGGATTATTCGGTATAATCATGACCTGTAATGTTACAAATGATGTAGTAAAAGTCCTCTTTGGCCCGTAGTGCTTTGATGGACAGTTGTTGACATGATCATGACCATTGGTAATAGCACGAATATCCTTGGCCCGTAGTGCATGGATAATTTGTGGATGTGATACTAATGAAAATCCTTGGTCGTAGTTCATGGATAATTCAGTGATGTGGATTATTTATTGAGCTGAGTCTCAGCAATAAACTTGATGATAAACTTTTTAAATAATAGAAAATAGTAGATATCATGCTCTACTTGACTCTTCTAATGGATTGCTTGTTCCGCTACAGTTAAACTTGTTTATTTTATTCTTTCCGTTTAACACTGTTGAAGGCTAACGATAATTTATTCTACATTATCTTAGTCATAATATTTCTTACTAGGCTAGTTGAACTCACCCTCTGCTTTCATTGTTCTCTTCAGAAAATGAGAATATAGTAGGGACTAGTCAGGGAATGGAGTGATGGTTCGAGATGGTGGCTATAGTAGTCCTCACTATTCTAGAAAATAGTGTGAAAATAATTGTAATGAGAACTTTATATGAGTTTGGATACTGTCTACGAGACAATATCCGTGTTAAAACTCTCAGCTATATTTTGCCGTATTGTATAAATGAAGTTTATATTTAAGTTCTGTACCATGTATTTGGTGACTTAGAATGTGTGATGTATACCTATTTTTGGGGCGTCACACAAACCCAAATCCTTTTCTAATAAAAAAATTCCTTTCTATATAAATCACCAATCACTTGAGACCCTCTCTCTAAATCAAAACTTCAACTTTACAGAGAAGATCAAGTTCAGTTAAAGCAAGTAGTGAGCAAAAAATCTTTATTAAACTTCAACAATCCATCAAGGGAAAATCTAAATTCAAGTAAGGTTATTTATTTTTGCAAGGAAGATTATTGAGTTGAGTGTTATTGGGTTGTAAGTTAATTGGAGATTGTTGGGTATTACTTGTTTTCATGAGTTTAGATACACGTTTGGCATGGATTAAGTTGTTCAATTGTTTATTTAGGTTGAATTGAATTGTATTATGGGTGATTACATATTGAATCCGAAGGAAAAAGGTGGTTGATTTTTGGTTGCATACAAGGTGTTTAATTTATTGCTTGAGTGAGTTTCATCACATATTTGGGTGATTTTTGTGTTGGTTGTGGGGGTGATTTTGCTAAGAGTTATGTTGAGTTGACAAGTATGGCTTTAAAGCACCAAAGGGGTGAAGGTTCGAGGTCCTCCTGTACGTATGACCACGACAGATTCACAAGTATGGAGGTGGAGGATTATTATCATGGTGCCTTGGTAGGGAAATCATTCGTTTTGGAAAGAGGACTCTGCCCGAATGAAACCCAAGATGGGGAGATTGCAGTGATGATAACAAAATACAATTGGTTCGATGTGACAACACAACTGAGTTTGGCAGTTATTAATGTGGTTAAGGAGTTTTATGCCAATGCTAGATATTCAGAGAGTAATGTATTTCAAGTTCATGGTAGGTCAGTTTCTTTCAGTCGAATTGCCATCAATGCATATTACAATTTGCCTACTTTCAAGGATGATCGGCATTATTTTAGTAGAGGGACCATAGATTATGACTTGGACACAATTATTCGTCGTTTGGGAAAACTGGGAACAAAATGGGCTTTGAAACAAGGAACTACCAAAAAAGTAAGTTTTTCACATCCAACGTTGAGTAGATATGCAAAGGCATGTTATAGTTTTATATGTGCAAATTTGATGCCAACAAGGCACCAAAATGATGTTACCAAAGATTGGGTTATCTTATTATTTGTGTTAGTTACGGGTGAACTAGTTGATGTGGGTATGCTAATCAAGGGGTCTATTGTTAAGACGTTATGAGGTAGTACTACTAAGGCATTGCCACACGTAGCATTGATTACGTGGTTATACAGGTAGGTAGGAATCCAGTGGAGTACGACAGAGCCACTTCAACCACTTCAACCTCTGATGACGGTGATTGACCATGCTACCATTCAGCGGTACAAAGTTTGTGAAGGAGGTGAGTCGCATCCACGGGGTGAAGGATTTATTGTGGCACAATCTTCTTCATGTCAGTCGGTGTATGAGGATCCGAGTGATATACATAAGCACCTGGTCGATCCTCTTTTTGCTGGTTCTTCAGATTATCACGCATCTATCCAAGCATTGCACCAGAGGATAGATCAACAGGACTATCAGATGATTCGGCGATTTAATGCTTTGGCGCAAATGGTGAATGTGATGATGTTCAATGCACAACTCTCTTCAACTTTGTCCCAAATTTTTAGTACCAATACCGGTTCCCAAGTCCAATTCCTAGTTTATGGAAATATCCTAACTTACCCACCACAAGATTCGCCTGATGAGGAGGGTGACGAGGATAGTCGTCCTTCGAGTCGGGGAAGTCCTCAATTCTAATTCTATTTTTATTTTACAATGAGGGCATTATCGAGATTAAGTTTGGGGGCATTAACGTGCATTTTAGTTAGTTTTTCATTTTAGTTTAGTTTGGCTTGCATGTTATTCTTATGTGTTAGTTTATATGTTTAGGTTGCATTTCATAATAGTCTACATGAATTAAGCAATGAATTGATGTTGTTGTTTGACATGGCCGATGAAAAGAATAGAAACTAATTTTTTAAGTCAAATGGGATTTGATAAATAGTGTTTAGTTGAGTTTTGACTTTGAGATTGGGTTTAACATATCTGAAACTTATGTTAGTTATTAAGCACAGATTCAAATGTTTTGGCAAGTTATAACTTGGAAAAATGAATAATTAACGTCTGTTGGGAAATTTCTTTTGAAACTTGATAAAAATATGTTGGCATACCATTAGAAGTGAAACTTAGGCAAAAACTTAAGTTTGGCAGAATCCTTTAGAATTTTATTTCAATGAAAAATATAAATTATAAAGTTAGCTTGACTAATCTGGTTTTATGGCCTCTGTTACTCGAGTTAATAGATTCTTAAGTGTGTCTTTACATCTAGTGCCCAAAAGCCAACTGGTTTGAGAGTTATTGGTTAAACGCTTGTTACATGGGCAACTTTGAATAACCTAAGAAAATTAGACATTGCACAAGTCAAAAGTAAAGTTGAAGAACGAGATGGAGCATAAAATGCACTCGTTCAATAAAGAAGAAAAAAATTAATTAATAATAAACATATTTGGGATGACCTTAGGCTTGGTGATTGCTTAATTTAACTGAATTTGATATGTTTACAGATTTGTTGAGTTGACATTGAAATTTTTCTGTTAAGAAGTCAATTATGTGGATTATTTTAAGTTGTGATTGGCTGGGACCGTTGATTTTCACACACACACATAACGTGGTTGAAGATGAGTAAAACATGATTGAAAAGTAAAACTTGATTGAAAATTTAGAACTGTAACATAACATTGCTTTGATGTTCTATTTGAGTTTTATGCTTGATCTTTTAAGGCTTTGAGTTGGGCGACATGTTGGTTTATTGCTTGAATTGTAGGTAGGGTAGTTATTTGCATTTTTAGTTAGTGTATTGTTTAAGGGCAAATAAATGTTTAAGTTTAGGGATATTTGATGAATGAGTTTTATAACTATGAATTAGATGCGTTTAGACTTTAATTTTTGTTGGTTCTTAGGTGTTTTTTTTTGCTTTTGATGTATGTTTCTGTGTTTTTATAAGTTACATTTATTGGTGGGAATTTTTGGACAATATGGGACAAAGATGGGATTTAAAAGTAGCAGAAGTATGAGTCCTGACTACCTGCTGTGGCAACACCAGTGCCCAAGACAAACTTAGCGCGACACACTAGGTGTCCACAGAATCAAGGAGTAGCAGGTAGGGCGCGACAGCACTGGCTGATAGAAGCAACCTGGCGCGACAGTGCCCGGTCGGGGCAAGTCAACATTATTGGTTTTTCAAGAAGGAATTTGATTGGGATTTGAACTTTTATTTTTCTTAATGTCTTAGGATTATAATTGAGCGATATAAATAGATATTATTAGACCATTATAGGGAAGAATTTGGTAGACTTTTGCTTACTTTGTTTTGAAGGAGGACTTGAGGCTTGAAGCAAGTTGGATCAGAAAGGAGGAGCAACATATAAGGTAAAAGAAGAAGTCAAGAATTGCTTCACATCAATTTTTATCTCTTTTCTCTTGCTTTTATTTTGTAATTCTCGGATTATGTTTACTTCAGACATGATCTAAATTTTATTTAAGATTGCAATGGAACTTTATGAGTTTCTTTGATTAATTAGTTTCTTTGTTGGTTAATATTGATTATAATTAGGTAGTCTATTATATCTTGTGCTTAATTGCTAATTGCCTGACTGGTAATTAATGTGGTAATCTATATGAAATTGGTAAATGGATTATAAATTTAGACATGGATTTAATAACATATGATTATGCTTTCAACATGAGATGAAATTTGTGATTTGTGTATAGGATATAAATATATCTATATATCGTATGTAATCTAATAAAGAACCTGAGCTTTAAATCCTTATTAATTCCAATTCACATAGAAATATAGTGAGTTGATTAGTTAGGTTGTTCTTCCTAATTCTAATCTGAATTGAATTTAGGGAGATTTGTTTATTAGATCATCAGTAGTTGCTTATAGATGTTAATGAGTTATTGATTAAAAATCCATTATAATTGATGTTCATTGAACATGAAGCTTTAAAAACTAAGTGAATCATCAAGAGAAGTTGTAATCTTAGGCCTTGCTTGCTACTATATTACATATTTGATCACGTATACTTGCGTCTAATTGCTAGTGAAAAGATTAGGCAAACAAGCTGTACAAATCAAAGAGGCTGACTAGACGTAGACAGTCAAATTAAAAGAGCAAAAATTGAAGCACAATTGAGGGGATGAAATTGATCACCAAGAGACCTCAATTATCCCAGTTGACCAAGGATAAAAATTGAAGAAATCAGGCTGATGACTATAAAACAAGCGCTAATTGGGAGGGAACCCAAATTTAATTTGTATTTTGATTTAGATTGCATGTTATATAACTTTATTTTTTATGTTTGTCTTTTACTTTTGAAAAGAAAATTTGTGACTTTAGTTTGTTTTAATGATTTAGTCTTCATTTAATTGCAATTTAATTTGTTATGTCAAATGCTTTCAGGTACCAAATATCGAACAAAACGGGAGCGAGCATGAATGCAAAAATGCAGCCAAGGGCAGTGATGTGCAACAAGTGGGACTGTTGTGGGGTGAGCAAGAGCGTTTGGCAGCTGATTTAGCGCAACAAGGTGCATTTGCGTGCGACCAAGCGCGCAGGGGTTCAAGCTCTATTGGGCGCCACAATACTATAAGAAGGCCAAACACACTGACATGATAGCATCGCAATGCCAAGTTTGAGTGCCACAGCGCTGCATGCCAAATCTAGAAAAATAAAAGCCTTAGACCAAACCTTCCCAATTCTACTTCAAAAAGTCCTCATTCTATTCAATCATCAAATATCCCCAAACATAGCAACTTCTATTTCAATTTGCAACAATTGGAATCAAATCAAGCAATGGTTTTCTTTCTCAACATTACCTAGAAAGTGTTCATTCTCTTTTCAAAGTGAGGTCATCCTTTCATTCCTTTGAAATTGGATAGATTAAATTGTGTTGGGTACAAATCATTTGTGGATTTGGAGAAGAGAAACTTAATGCACACTTGAATTTGTGGCGGTCCTTGTTATATAAGATTAAATTCTATTTTGGGGTTTTCTTATTGGTGCAATTTGAGGTTGTCTTAGAAGAAGATTTGGGTTGTGATTGCTTATTAGTGCTAGTTATTAAAGAATTGGGTAGTGCATGTTGGATTTTTGGTATATAGCGTGTTATTGAAAAGTATTATTGGCTTGTTTATGTTCTTGGTTGAAATTTTGTTCTTTAAATCTTCTTGGGTTTGGTTTTACATAATTTATCACCATGTCTTCCAAGCATCAAAGAGGGGAGAGCTCTAAATATTCCAAGCCATATGATAAGAATCGATTTGTAAGTGAAGCTGCTTTGGAGTGATATGACACGGTGTTAGCGGGAAAAGTTTTGATTCCCGAAAGAGGCCTCCGACCTCATGCGACTTAAGGTGGTTAATTAGCGGACTTGATAATTGATAGGGGATGGTTAGAATTCACAAAATAGCTGGAGGCTACGGTAATCTCCATTGTGAAAGAGTTTTATGCTAATGTAAAGGAATCCAAAAATTATGTGGTTCAAGTTCGGGGTAAGGTGGTGTCGTTTGACAAATAGAGTATCAACGCCTACTGTCGAATAGAGGACATGTCAGATGACAATGTTTTTATTGAGTAAATGACTGAAGACCTCGACTTGGACTAGGTAATCAAGACTTTATGTAGGCCGAGTTTGGATTGGAAATCAAAGGAGCATGAGGCGATTAGTTATTCACAAAAAGAGTTAAACCGAAATGGAAAGGCTTGGTATTACTTTATATATGCCAAGTTCATGAAAACCACCCATGTCAACGACCTGATTAGGGATAGGGCAGCACTTCTCTATGCCATAGTTAAAGGCAAGAGTATCGATCTGGGCCAGGTTATTTAGGACTCAATCACACATGCTATCCAAGGGAGTTCAATTGGCGGGTTGCCACATTTTTCTTTGATATATGGGTTGTGCAAAAAGTCAAAGGTCACATGGAGTGACAATGAGATCCTTCAGGAACCAAAATCAGTAATTAACCAAAGCACCACTAACCACTTTAAAGCGTGAGAAGGCGGTAGCTCTGATCCAAGGGGTGCCAGTTTTCTTGTAGCTGTTACCTCACAGGCTGTTGAGGGACCATCGGAGCCTCACCCGACGATTGCCACTTATTCACGTTCACATATAGGGTCACTGGATGACGAGGTGCATAGGCTTTATAGGGAATCGCGATGCCAAACAAGACGCATTGATAAAATGGTGCAACAGATGGACTCATTCATGGCATTCTCCAAGGACTTCAACTTAGCTTTAGCACATATATTCACAACTTGTGGATTCAATGTCGGACCTAATCAAGTGCAATTACCCGATCCCCTGATATTCCCGAAATACACACCAGACTCACCAAACGAGGAGAACGCTGCCTATGTAGATTGACATGTTCTTAGGGAAGTCATTTGTTATACTTTTTCCCATTTTATACATTAAGGATAATGTCTAGTTTATGTTTGGGGGTGTTTTTTTTGTTCTATTTGGTTTGATATACATTTGTTTTTGTCTTATTTTGTTAGATTTGCATTTTAATATAATGTTTTTAGTATAATTTGGGCAATAATTTTGATGAAATTTGATTATGGCCAATGATAAGGACGTGAATAATTAATTTATGACTCATGGGAATTGATGAATATGCTTAGTCTATATTTGAACATATTAGTTGGTTATTACACTGTTTTTGATCCGTTTACACAATTACACTTATGAACATATTTCCATCTGTTAAGCCAATTGTGACTTAGAAAAAGTTTATCTGGTTAAATGCTTGTGGGACATATCATTGAAACTTTAGAAAACTTATTTGAGCATCATTCAAACCAAAATTTAGGCACCCATATAAGTTTGAGGGAAATCTTAGACTGTTTGATATTTGGATTATTTGAAGAATTTGAACCTTCACGAGTTGAAAGAGTGAATCATGTGCTGAGTCGAGATGAAGCGCAAAACACACTCACTCATAAACACATACAATGAGATGGAGCGTAAAACACTCGTTTAATAGAAAGTGAGATGGAGCATAAAATGCACTCACATTAAAAAAGGAAGAAAAAAATATTTGAGAAAGGGTGTAAGAATGTTAATAATGATCCGAATGTGCTTAATTTTTGGGAAAAAAATCAATCCTTTTGATCCCCTTGTTTGTGGATATCTTCATTATAAAGTTGATATTGAAAATCTTTTATGAAGCACTTGATTACTTAAGTTTATCATGGTTATGACTAGTTTGAACGGTTTGGATGCACACAAGCACTTAAAGGGTCGAAAGCGGATGTAAAACTAACGAATATATTAAAATTTTAGATGTTGCATTGTTTAGAAGTTTTCCTTAAGTTATCATTTGTAGTAATCTTTGAGGCCATTATTCAGATTTATATTAATTCATTGCTCGAGTAGTTGATTGTTAGAGTTAATTTTTATAGTTTTTGTTCTTAGCATTTTGCTTGAGGACAAGTAAAGAATCAGGTTTAGGGGTATGTAATGAGTGAGTTTTATACCTACGGATTCAGTATTTATAGTTTGATGAGATTGTGTGTCTCGGCTATTTTCTGTTTCTTTTCAAGTGTTTTGTTGATTTTTGTGTAGGAGAAGGAAGTGGAAGCAAAATACTTGCATTTTAGTCGAATTCAAGTTGAGTGGTCACAAGCTAAGCAGGACAGTGCAACAAATTGACTTAGCATGCAGCAAATTGATGCCAACAAGTGAAACAGTGCACAACAATCAGCAAAGTGGCACGGACATGCGCACATTGGAGCAGAGAAGCGTGGGTGCGTGTGGGCATTACTGACTTGGGTCACGTTGACACAGACGGCAACAGATTGGGGAGCGATCCAGCGGAGGAAGGCCTTATGTTTAAAAGCGTTTTTGCTTGTGATTCGAGTTAAGTTCATTAGGCATATAACAGTTAATACAAGTTCCTATCTGATTTAAGCTTATATGATAACACCTATAGAAAATGGAATTAAAGCTAATTTGCGTCTCTGAAAATAAGATGCTTTTCCTTTCCTTGTGAAAACTCATAAGCTCTAGTTGTTGTTCTTTTCTCTTCATCTAAATATAAGTTCTTTTCAATTTTTAAGCTGTTGCACTGATGGATAATTTGGAAGAGAATATATTTTATAAGAGGAAGTGAAATATAATTTTGGAGAACACTCAAGAACACTTTAATTTCACTTGCTTAAAATAATCCAAGTAACACTTCTAGAGCCACCATAATAATTACTATATGTCCAAATTCATTTTAGGTCACTATATTTTATGTCAATTTACAAATGGGTCACTGAACTTTTTTTTCTTACAGTCAACTCATTGAACTTTAATTTTCTTACAAAAATTTGAATTTTCATCAATGGGGTTAAATTTTTTAACGGAAGTGTGACATGGCAGTGCCACATATGCACCAAATCCTAATGGAAATGTTCTTTTACTAATTTTTTACATATCATCTAAAATCCACCGAAAAAAAATAAAGTATTTATCCAAACCCATAAATATTTGACCCGACCTGACCCAACCCAACTATTATAATAATAATAATAATAATAATAATAATCAAACTTAATTTCCTCAACACCAAACACACCCTTATTTCAAAAAACCCAAAATTAACACTCTAGATTACTGAAAAACTCACTTTTCAATTGACTGAAACTCCGATCGAGCAGAGCCTGACCGATTTCAAGCATCTTTGACACTTGCTCGCCCGAGGAAGTAGCTTAATCAAAGTACTCCTTGATCGCCGCCAAAATCTCCGCTAGATCACGGTGCCTCACCACAACCTTCCTATCGGAGATCTCATTCTCATAGCTTTCGGCATTATTTTTGTTGTTACAGCTCACCGAAAATTCGGCATCATCGTCGAACTTATACTATATATTAGTCAATTTAAATACTATCCCAACTTGGTTGTCAGTTGCTAGTATTTTTAGTATTTGGGTTTCTTGCACTAAATTGGACGAGGAAGATGATAAATAGTTTTGATGGTGCTAGGTTAGAGAGAGAAAGAGATAGAAAAGAATTTGCCCAAGCCTTGGTGGTTCCCATCTCTTCACCAATAGAATATTCAATTTGATCTTTCGACCAACAATCAGTAGATATAACTAGAATATTCCTGAACTCAGGTTTATTCGAAGTGGTGGAAAGGTGGTAGCGGTGGTGGCAGTGGAAGAGAAGATTGAAGATGAAGATGGATTTGTTTAATTTGTTCAAAGTATAATATATTAATAAATTGTTAATATACCATAATATTTGCTTTCAATAATTAATAATTCTTTGCCTAACATATATAAATATTTATGCAAATAAAAATTTATTTTGAAAAGATTTTTAATTTAAAATATTTTTAATTTTAATCTTTTCATAATTTCTTTAATTATATTTGTTATTAATCATATAAAAAACATTTGTTATTAATTACAAAAATAACTAAATAACTCTTTTTATTTTTAATTTCTACCATGTATTTTTTTTGCTAAATGTTTTGATTTTATTATATTTTTCTTTCATTTTCCCTAAATGTATTTCATATTCCCTTAATTTTAATTAGCATATTTTTAGTTTTTATGTTTTATAAATAGATTAATTATAAATAAAAATTTATTTGACATTAATTATAAAAATAATTAAATACATTATTTATTTATTTTCTTATTTTTGGCTAACTTTTTAAATTTATATTATATTTTAAAATATTTTTTTTTAATTTTCTTCATAAATTTTTTTCTCCATCCACATTAATTTTATTTACAACTCAGCAGCTTAGGTGTCATTTTCTGTTTAAAGTCAAAAGACTTAACAGTTTTTTTAACTTTGTGTTAGAAAAATAAAATTCAACGAATTGACTATAAGAAAAAAAAGTTTAGTGACCCATTTGTAAGTTGACATAAAGTATAGTGACCTAAAAAGCATTTATCCCTCTACCTTCATGTACATGAATATAACCATTACATGTTTTAAGACATTTCAAATACATTCATATACATACACATTACTTATTCATGTACTTAATTAATTCATGAATAATCTAGAATCAATTTGGTTTAGTTAACAAGGTCTCCTATGAACCAAATTTATTTTTCACTCCGAGCTTAGCAATTTGCCTCTTGAAAACTTCTCTAGAAACAGACTTTGTAAAAATGTCAACTAGCTGCTCCTCAGATTTACAATACTTGATATTAATAATTCCATCATTCACAAGTTCCCATAAGAAATGATATCGAATGCAAATAAGCTTTGTCTTTCCATAAAAAGCTGGATTTTTGGTAACTAAAATCGTTGAAGTGTTATCACAAAACAAAGTTGGATCAACTTCCTGTTTTTGCATGAGATATTTCAAAATTCCTTATAACCAAACTAGATGACATCCGGCATGTGCAATTGCTATATATTCAGCTTCAATTGTTGAAAGAGCAACAATTGGCTGTTTCTTTGAGCTCCAAGAAATAGCTCCGCTTCCAATGTTGAAAATATAGCCTGAAGTACTTTCGCTATCATCAATACTTACTGTCGACGTCGGAAAAAATTTCTCTAGAATTCCTCTTTTAAATATTTCTTACCCTTTATGTTTTCTACGTGGTTCGAATCTTGTTAAAAGGATGAAATTGACAAAAAAGTCCGATATAAAGTGTCGACGATTTGAAAATATTGATTTTTACAAAGCCGCCAGTTGTTAAGAGTGAAATGGTTGTACTAACACAACCGAGTTATGAAAAGTTTTGCAAAAAGGCCCAATTATTGGACTCTATTTAATAGGCCTTAGAAACCGAGATTCATAGAGTTTGGGGGCTTGCTTAAAAGCGAAGTGTTAGGCACCCCTATTTCCGTGAAAACACGATTACCGCATCTTTTCAATTCCCTGATTATTTGAAGTGTGTGTATTTAATTGGGCCTAAGTGCTTTTGTTTGAAAGTAGTGTTATGCCTCTTTTACTCCTATATACAAAGGGTTTGATTCATAAAATCAATTTTTAACAAAGAATTCAAAGGTGAGGTTTTGAAAAGTAATTTTCAAACCTTTATACTCACATAGTAATTGAGGCCTTTGATACTTCCATTTTTATTTCGTATTCGGCTTGTTTTGATTTTATTCTCGAGATGCGAAACATCATTTATAAAATAAATATATATATATATATATATATATATATATATATATATATATATATATATATATATATATATATAAGTGACAGAGTACCACAAACAACAATTTGATTAGGTCAGGGCCATAAATCTGTATCCCCACTTTAAGGCCCAGGATTACATTTACAATGGGCTACAAGCTATTTATACAGTTCAAATTTGTCCATAATGAGAATCGAATCCAGATCCAGGGAATTGATCATGGATCCCATGATTCCTAGGATCACATAATTATTTAAAAGATTGCACGATACATATATTGAATTAAAATGAAGATTACAATCCAAACGTCATAAAATAAAGGAGTTGTCAGTTAGATCCTTGCATGCCCGTAGCCCAACTTCCCGTTCCCTCTAGACACAGATCTAGTGTGACGCCCCCAAAATAGGTATACATCACCCATTCTGAGTTGTCAATACATGGTACAGAAACAACTACAACTTTATTATTACAACATATAAACTGTGAGTTTAAATACAGATATTGCCATCTAGACAATATCCACATGCAAATAAATCCCCATCATAATTATTGATACATTATTTTACAAAAATGGTGAGGACTACTAAACAACTCTCTCTAGAACCTTCATTCCATACCACGACTAGTACTCTTTACATTCTCGCCTCACGAGAAGAAAAATGGAACAACAAGGAAAAGGGTGAGCTCAACTAGCCCGATAAAGAATATTATGACTAAGATAATATACAACAAATTATCGTTAGTCTTCAACGAGGAAAAATCTAATAGAATCTGATAGACAACAAGTTTTAAATCAATATTATGATGAAATAATTATTCATTAGAAGAGTTAAGTAGAGAATGCAAACTACTATCTTCTATGTATGAATTTAAAAGTTCATCGTCTATCTTTTATCCCTGTAACATCAATCGATATACATCGGAATCAAATATTCATCTTTTTTTTCTGAGCCAAAGATATTCATCGATTAGTCAGTGTTCATCTAAACACTGTTCATCTTTGCACTACTGGGCCAAAGATATTCATCGAGAAATCATTCATCTTTTGCACTACGGCCAAAGATATTCAATAATATCATCATTTAAGGCGAGGATGATGAAACATATTTTAAAGCGAATCCGGTGAAACAAAATGACAAGGATTAAGGATTAAGGATTAGTACTTTGTTTTATCCATGTCCAAAAATATCTCAAAAACAATCATAGTGGTGTAAAATTCAAGAATGATCAAAACATGGATACAATCAAAGCTAGTATCCATAATAGATATTTTATTTAAAAGGGAAAATTTTTATTTTTCGATGAATAAAGGCCGTATTCATGAATAGTGTCAGTATCGTGAATAGTGCCGTATCGTGAATAGTAACTCAGACACCAAAAGTTCCAAATTTGATAAAAACTTTAGATCGATATTTCAAAGATAATGATATTGAAGAAATAATATCATTCTGAAAAATAAAATATCCCTTACCTCGAAAAGACAATACTTTAGTTGAAACACTTGGGATATAGGTTATGACTTGAACTTGCAATCAGTATAGCAATACTCAAAGTATACTCAAAATACTCACAAGAATACGCTTGATAATATAGAGAAAACTTGAGTTTACGGTGTGATTTTCAATTCTAACCTAAGCACCCTATTTATAGGAAATTGCTTAGAACACCAAAGCAGAAAATTTAATATAATAATATTATATATATTACAAATTCTCTACGCACACTTTGCATCTGAAATCAGCAATCCTAACACATGTTAAATGAGTCCCAACAATGTAAAAAACGTTTTTGTAATTAAAAATATTTTAAACTTCCAAAAATTAATTATTTCGGAGCTCCAGAACTTCAATAATTCATAATAAATAGCCCTTTTATCAGAAAATTTGAATCTCACGACCCTGTATAGGAAATTCAATTCTCTACAACTTTGCAGAAGAAAGTTTTTCCAAATTCCAAACAGAAATTGACCGAAATCCACAAACGGGCGATGTTATTACATTTATAATCAAATTTCAGTTAATAAATGGGGTTCACCGACATGTTTAACATGTTTTAAACATTTATTGCAAAAAAAATACTCTTCCTCCTCGTATACTCATATATCCCACATTCGTTGTAAAAATATCACCATTATTATATTATTAAAATATAATAATATATTTAAATGAATTATTTTATCGAGAAAAGATAAATTTTCAATTTTCAACAATTGTCACATTAAAAATTTTCTCCATCTATATCCACATAAAATCAATATTTTCCTCATCATATGAATCAATAATTAATTATTCACAAATAATATTATGAGAATCACAATATCGAATGACCAAGGCGGTTCCGTGAAAGAGGAGCTTTCAATAAGAATTTCTCCTTCTTGGCGTGCGATTAGGTGACCAAACCTCTCCTTAGGCAGAACTTTCTAGACATTGTCAATAATGTTATCTAACAATATTATTGAGGATAATATGAATTATTGCTTCGATAATGAAAAATCTTTGTGTAATGACAATTATTGAAACAACAACAATATAAAATATCAACGCAACAATTATTAAATCAATAAAATAAAATCTGAGAACAATAATTACGTAACCATTATTGAGTAATGCCTTCTTACGTAAGAATCAATAATTGGTGCAATACAGGTAATCTTCTTGTGTTTTAACCACCAAAGTATTTTAACGATGATTACTTGAATAACTACTTCTGTAGTTATTTTTAAACCACTTATATTTATCGTTTTCTTCATCCAATCGCTTTTTAGTTATGGGGCCCACAAAAGGCTGCTACCAGTGCATACGAATATTCCCAAGCAAAGAAGAATATTCCACGACCAAACGAATATTCCAAGACAACAATGAATATTTTATAACCACTTGCTTATTTTGAAATATTTGCGTATTTTACCCATAACTATCCACATTAATCAAATCAACCCTTACTATTTCAAAATAGAAAATTAAATTTCATTAATAATAAGTTGGGGTCTTACAACCCCCTCCTTATGAAATTTCATCCTCGAAATTGGCGTCACGTGCACAGTGTTTCGAAAAGGTGAGGATACCTCGCTTTCATTTCCGTTTCCAATTCCCGGTCATTTCCTCTATAGCATGATTCCTCCACAAAACTTTAACTTGTGGTATGACCTTTCTTGGCGTAGGACATGCTCCTTCCTATCCAAGATCTTAACGGTACCTCCTCATACGTTAAGTCTTGGCTATCTCGTCCCGGTTCTAACTCTATAACGTGATTGGTCTTTCACATATTTCTGAAATAATGAGATATGTGAAACACATTATGAACACGAGACATACTCGGAATGCAAGTGAGTCTATAGGCTACATTTCTTACTCGGTCAAGAATTTGAAATGGACCGATAAATCGTGGATTGAGCTTTCCTCTCTTCCCAAATCTTGTAACTCCCTTCCATGGAGTAACTTCATGACAATACATGATCCCTTATACTAAATTCCATGTCCTTTCGATGAAGATCCGCATAACTCTTTTGTCGATCTTGTGCCGTTTTTGTATCGTTGTCGAATCATTTGGATTTTTTCCAGTGAGTCATACGTACTCAACTCGGGTCCCAACAATGTTGCTTCACCCACCTCGTCCCAATATCTTTGGAGAGTGACATTTTCGTCCATATAATGCTTTGAATGGAGCCACACCTATACTTGCACGATAATTTGTTGTTGTAGGAGAATTCCACCAATGGTAAATACTTATCCCAAGCGCCCTTGAAGTCTAGGACCACGAGTCTTAATAGATCTTCAAGAGTTTGAATAGTCTCTCTCGATTGTCCAGTCCATTTGAGGATGGTATCTTTGAATTGAATCGTAAACCCGTGCCCATAGCTTTTTGCAAGCTAACCCAAAATCTTAAAGTGAATCTTGGGTCACGATCCGAAACTATGGATCTGAGCATGCCATGCAACCTCATAATCTCATTCACGTATATACTAGCAAGGCGTTCAAGGTAAGTCTCCGTATCGGCAAGAAATGAAGCGAGACTTGGTTAATCTACCAACAATAACCCAAATAGCATTGATGCCTTGAGAAACCGTAGGAAGAAATAATGAAATCTATGGTAATGTGTTCCCACTTCCATTTCGAAATCTCAAGTGGTTGCAATGCAGACCTTAGGTATTAGATGCTCGCCTTTACACGTTGACAAGTTAAACACATTGAGATAAACTTTGCAATCTCTCTCTTTATATTGTTCCACCAAAATGTATGTAGAAGATCACGATACATTTTAGTACTTCGAGGATGGATTGCAAATGGTGTATTGTGTGCCTCCATCATAATCTTGTACTTCAAATCAGTCGTTAGGAACACAAAGTCTAGAGTGGTCTCAAGTATTACTTCTTCATCAATTCTCGCTTAAGAATAGCTCCTTCTTGTACTTTCTTCTTCATACGCATCATTTCAAGATTCGGTGGCTTGAGCAACCTTAACTTTTTCTATTAAAGTTGGTTCTATGCGTATACTTGACATCATCGCACTTTGTTCTCGCATATGATCTTCTACTCAATGCATCGGCTACCACGTTTCGCTTTTCGAGGATGGTATTGAATAGTGTGGTTGTAGTCTTTCAATAGCTCGAGCCAGCGTCATTGCCGCGTGTTGAGTTCTTTTGAGTGAAGAAATATTTAAGGCTTTTATAGTGCGAATATATTTCCACTTTCTCCCATATAGATAGTGCCTCCGGATCTTTAGCTCGAAAGCGATCACGCTGACTCTAGATCATGAGTAGGATAATTCCTCTCATATTCTTTAAGTTGTCGCGAGGCATAGGCTATGACTTTCCCACGTTGCATGAGAACACATCCTAACCCTTTTACGAAGCATCGTCAGAGATAACAAATCCATCCGAACCAGATGGTATTATTAAAAGCAGTGCCAAAATAAGTCTCCTCTTAAGCTCTTGGAAACTCTTCTCACATTCTTCACTCCAAGCAATTTTGTATCCTTAGGAGTTAATTTGGGTTAATGGAGTAGCGATTCGAGAAAACCCTTCCACAAATCTCCGATAATAACCGGCTAAGCCCAAAAGCTACGTTCTTGATCCGCAGACTTGGTTGCTCAAACTTTGTATTGCTTCAATCTTCACGGATCAGCAGATACTCCATGTTTCGATACCACGTGCCCAAGGAATGCTACTTCCTCAAGCGAACTTCGCATTTCTTCAATTTGGCATATAGTTTGTTTTCACGAAGCCTTTGGAGTACCGACTTCAAATGGTGCTCATGATCTTCATGACTTTTGGAATATATGAGGATGTCATCAATAAAAACAATAATGAACCGATCTAAATATTCCTTAAATACTCGGTTCATCATATCCATGAAAGCCGCAGGAGCATTAGTCAATCCGAAAAGACATGACTAAGAATTCATAATGCCGTCTAGGAGTTCTAAAAGCGGTCTTTGGAATATCCTCGGTTTTAATCTTTGATTTGATGATATCGAGCGAAGATCGATCTTTGAAAAAATTGTGCCCCTTGCAATTTGGTCAAACAAGTCATTAATACGAGGTAGAGGATACCTATTCTTGATGGTGACATGGTTCAATTCCGATAGTCAATACAAAGTCGCATACTCCCGTCTTTCTTCTTTACGAATAAAGCAGGAGCACCTCGAGGAGATGTACTTAGGGGCAGAATGAAACCTATGTCCAACAATTCTCGTAGTTGGACCTTTAACTCCTGAAGTTCAATAGGAGCCATTCGATATGAAGTTTTAGAAATGGGCTTTATACGGGTTCAAGATCAATAAAGAATTCAACTTCACGTTACGGGGTAGACCGGGAAGTTCTTGAAATACGTCGGAAAGTCGATAACAACAGGAATATTATTCAAATTTGGCGTGTCTTTATTCAAATCCATAACATGGGCTAAGAAAGCTTGACATCCGTTTTCAATAAGCGAATAGCTTTATGATTAGATATGGCGGTGATTGATTTTAATGGTTTAGTTGCTTGAATTGCATACAACAAGGTTGGTTAGGAATATGAAAACTAACAACCTTACGAAAACAATCAATTTTGGCATGATGAGTAGTTAACCAATCAATCCCTAAAATCACATCAAAAGCAAGTATCTTTAAAGAGATAAGGTCAACGGGTAAGGTGATGGTGCCATCTTGAATCAAACAAGATTTATAAGCGAGTGGATGTGATGAAAGTTTCTCTAACGGAGTTTCCACGAGATAAGTCAAAGTCTAATTTCTCTCGAGTCAAGTTTAAACATTGAGCACAAGCGGAGAGATAAATGAATGGGTAGCACCCCAGTATCAAGTCGGTATAAACTTCATAAGAATTTATAAATAGCTTACCGTGATCACCTCGTTTGGGTTCCTCGCATTTTGACCGATCACAACAAACGCTCTTCCGAGGCTGTTGACTTTGACTTTTACGGGGACGATCTTTTGAGTCACCATCCCCATTGAACTAGGTTTTGCTCTACCGTACAATCTCGGCGATATGTCCTTCCTTTCCACAATTATAGCATACCTTGAGCTGTTGTAGGTAGTTTGGTGATATGTCCCTCTTTCCCGCATTTATAGCATGTAATGGGTGGTCGTTCTCCTCCCTTAGAACCGGTTGCCACCTAAGCCTTGCCGTCTTCACATGGTTAGTTGTTAAATCTCCTCTTTTAAAAATCTCTCTGACTCGCTTCTTCTATTTTAATGGCCATGATTACCACCGGAGTGGTTACCATTTTGTCCGTCTTTTTCTTTCTCCATTTGGTTATCGTTGTTTTGTTGATTGCTATCTCGGTATGATCCACGATTGTGGTCCCTCACGACTGCAGTACTCGTTATCTCGCTCTAATAATTGAGCCACATTTTACAACATCTGAATAGAGAAAATTTATGAGAAATGAGATCTTGGCGTATCTTGGGTTTCAAACCTCTAAGAAACATCCAAGCGTCATCGTTCCTCATTCTCCACCAAATGAGGTGCAAACACGGATAACTCGCAAACTTTGCCTCGTATTGAGACACCGTCATGTTGTTTTGTTCTAATCGATTAACTCCACTTCCTTCATATAGCCCGAACACTTTCGAGGAAAGTATTTGTCATTAAATAGTTCTGAAACGTCTCCCGAGACACATCTTGAAAGTTTGGATGGAGTGCACGCTTCATGAACTCCCACCGATGATACGCCTCACCACGGAACATAAAGGTGGCGAATGGAACTTTTCTGTTCCTCCGTGCATCCCAAGACATCGAATATCTTGGTAATTTGCTTGACCCATGTTTCCGCCATGATCGGATCTGGCTTTCCCTTAAATTACGGTGGTCCTGACTCTTTGAAGCGCTTGGCATTTGTGACAACCCGTGAATTGCTATCATTTCCTCCTGTATTTTGAACACGAGTCTCCCTCGTGCGATTTTGCATGAGCTGCAAAAAGCTTCTAAACATCCCCTCGTTCATCATCGCTTTCGATTGGTGTTGTTCACGGGAGGAACATTGCCGACTGTTACACGTTTTCCTCGTTGGTGAGTCTGAGCGTCTCCACGGTCTCATTTCCATTGTTAATATTCTCGATTCGACATTCTCAAATCTTCATCATAAAACAAGGGTTAATTAAGGAAATCAATATATCACATAATATCCCCTATATCTTGACCAACTAACAAATAAGCTTAGGTAGGACACACTAGCGAAGGATTTACTCGTCTCTCCCCTCCTAGTTCTATTCCCGATCTTCGCCGGAGATCATATCCTAAGCTCGATACCAATTTGTGACACCCCCAAAATAGGTATACATCACCCATTTCGGTTGTCGATACATAGTGCGAAACAACTACAACTTTATTATTATAACATATAAAGCTGTGAGTTTAAATACGAGATATTGCCATCTAGACAATATCCACACGCAAATAAATCCCCATCATAATTATTAATACATTATTTTACAAAAAAATGGTGAGGACTACTAAACAACTCTCTCTAGAACCTTCATTCCATACCCCGACTAGTACTCATTACATTCTCGCCTCCCGAGAAGAAAAAAGGAACAACAAGGAAAAGGGTGAGCTCAACTAGCCCGGTAAAGAATATTATGACTAAGATAATATACAACAAATTATCGTTAGTCTTCAACGAGGAAAAATCTAATAGAATCTGATAGGCAACAAGTTTTAAATCAATATTCGCAGTGAAAATAATAATTCATTAGAAGAGTTAAGTAGAGAATGCAAACTACTATCTTCTATGTATGAATTTAAAAGTTCATCGCCTATCTTTTATCCTTGTAACATCAATCGATATACATACGGAATCAAATATTCATCTTTGCACTACAGTGCCAAAGATATTCATCGATTAATTAAGTCATGTTCATCTAAACTTTTGTTCATCTTTTGCACTACGGGACCAAAGATATTCATCAAAAATCATTCATCTTTGCACTACTGGGCCAAAGATATTCAATAATATCATCATTTAAAGGCGAGGATGATGAAACATATTTTTAAAAAGCGAATCCGGTGAAACAAAAATGACAAGGATTAAGGATTAAGGATTAAGTACTTTGTTTTATCCATGTCAAAAATATCTCAAAAAATAATCATAGTGGTGTAAAATTCAAGAATGATCAAAACATGGATACAATCAAAGCTAGTATCCACAATAGATATTTTAGGCGAAAAGGAAAATTTTCATTTTTCGATGAATAGTGCAAGTATTCGTGAATAGTGTATAAGTATCGTGAATAGTCCGAGTATCGTGAATAGTAACTCAGACACCAAAAGTTCCAAATTTAATAAAAACTTTAGATCAATATTTGACATAATGATATTGAAGAAATAATATCATTACAAAAAAATAATATCCCTTACCTCGAAAGAAGATAGTGCTTTAGTTGAAAACAGGATATAGGTTATGACTTGAACTTGCATAGTATAGCAATACTCAAAGTATACTCAAAATACTCACAAGAATACGCTCGATAATATAGAGAGAGAAAACTTCAGTTTCTGGTGTGATTTTCAATTCTAACCTAAGCACCCTATTTATAGGAAATTGCTTAGAACACCAAAGCAGAAAATTTAATATAATAATATTATATATATTACAAATTTCTCTCTTTACACTTAGCATCTGAAATCAGCAATCCTAACACATGTTAAATGAGTCCCAACAATGTAAAAAACATTTTTGTAATTAAAAATATTTTAAACTTCCAAAAATTAATTATTTCGGAGCTTCAGAACTTCAATAATTCATAATAAATAGCCCTTTTATCAGAAAATTTGAATCTCACGACCCTGTATAGGAAATTCAATTCTCTACAACTTTGCGAGAAGAAAGTTTTTCCAAATTCCAAATGAAATTGACCAAAATCCACAAGCAGGCGATTTTACTGTGTATAATCAAATTTGGTTAATAAATGGGGTCCACAGACATGTTTAACATGTTTTAAACATTTATTGCAAAAAATACTCTTCCTCCTCGTATACTCATATATCCCACATTCGTTGTAAAAATATCACCATTATTATATTATTAAAATATAATAATATATTTAAATGAATTATTTTATCGAGAAAAAGATAAATTTTCAATTTTCAACAATTGTCACATTAAAATTTTCTCCATCTATATCCACATAAAATCAATATTTTTCTCATCATATGAATCAATAATTAATTATTCACAAATAATATTACGAGAATCACAATATTGACAACGAGGCGGTTCACAGGAAAGAGGGGCTTTCAATAAGAATTTCTCTCTTCTTTGGCGTGCGATTAGGTGACCAAACCTCTCCTTAGCAGAACTTTCTAGACATTGTCAATAATGTTATCTAACAATATTATTAGGATAATATGAATTATTGCTTCGATAATGAAAAATACTGTGTAATGACAATTATTGAAACAACAACAATATAAAATATCAACGCAACAATTATTAAATCAATAAAATAAAATACTGAACAGTAATTACTGTAACCATTATTGAGTAGTGCCTTCTTACGTAAGAATCAATAATTGGTGCAATACCGTGTGCTACTGTGTTTTAACCACCGAGTATTTTAACAAGATTAACAGTAATAACTACGTAGAATTATTTTTAAACCACTTATATTTGTCGCTTTCTTCATCCAATCGCTTTTCGTTATGGGGCCCATAAAAAAGGCAAGGCGTCGTCGCGAATATTCCCGACAATGAAGAATATTCCACGACCAAACGAATATTCCCAGACAACAATGAATATTTTATAACCACTTGCTTATTTTGAAATATTTGCGTATTTTACCCATAACTATCCACATTAATCAAATCAACCCTTACTATTTCAAAATAGAGAAAATTAAATTTCATTAATAATAAGTTGGGGTCTTACAACCTCCCCTCCTTATGAAATTTCATCCTCGAAATTGACGTACGTACCTGGTGTTTCGAAAAGGTGAGGATACCTCGCTTTCATTTCCGTTTCTAATTCCCAGGTCATTTCCACTATAGCATGATTCCTCCACAAAACATTAACTTGTGGTATGACTTTTGCGCGTAGGACATGCTCCTTCCTATCCAAGATCTTAACAGGTACCTCCTCATACGTTAAGTCTTCGGCTATCTCGTCTGGTTCTAACTCTATAACGTGATTCGGGTCTTTCACATATTTACGAAGTACAGATATGTGAAACACATTATGAACACGAGACATACTCGGAGGTAACGCAAGTCTATAGGCTACATTTTCTACTCGGTCAAGAATTTGAAATGGACCAATAAATTGTGGATTGAGCTTTCCTCTCTTCCCAAATCTTGTAACTCCCTTACATGGAGCAACTCGCAACAATACATGATCCCCTATACTAAATTCCACGTCCTTTCGATGAAGATCCGCATAACTCTTTTGTCGAACTTGTGCCGTTTGTATACGTTGTCGAATCATTTGGATTTTTTTCGTAGTCATACGTACCAACTCTGGTCCCAACAATGTTGCTTCACCCACCTCGTCCCAATATACTGGAGAGCGACATTTTTAAATCCATATAATGCTTTGAATGGAGCCACACCTATACTTGCTCGATAACTGTTGTTGTAGGAGAATTCCACCAATGGTAAATACTTATCCCAACGCGCCTTGAAGTCTAGGACATGAGTCTTAATAGATCTTCAAGAGTTTGAATAGTCCTCTCTCGATTGTCCAGTCCATTTGAGGATGGTATCTTTGAATTGAATCGTAAATCCGTGCCCATAGCTTTTTGCAAGCTAACCCAAAATCTTGAAGTGAATCTTGGGTCACGATCTGAAACTATGGATACAGGCATGCCATGCAACCTCACAATCTCATTCACGTACATACTAGCAAGGCGTTCAAGGGAATAAGTCTCCGTGTCGGCAAGAAATGAGCGGACTTGGTTAATCTATCAACAATAACCCAAATAGCATTGATGCCTTGAGAAACCGTAGGAAGACCCAAAGAACGAAATCTATGGTAATGTGTTCCCACTTCCATTTCGAAATCTCAAGTGGTTGCAACGGACCCTTAGGTACTAGATGCTCCGCCTTTACACGTTGACAAGTTAAACACATTGAGATAAACTTTGCAATCTCTCTCTTTATATTGTTCCACCAAAATGTATGTCGAAGATCACGATACATTTTAGTACTTCCAGGATGGATTGCAAATGGTGTATTGTGTGCCTCCATCATAATCTTGTACTTCAAATCAGAGTCGTTAGGAACACAAAGTCTAGAGTGGACTTGAAGTATTACTTCTTCATCAATTCTCGCTTCCAGAATAGCTCCTTCTTGTACTTTCTTCTTCATACGCATCACCTCAAGATTCGGTGGCTTGAGCAACCTTAACTTTTTCTATTAAAGTTGGTTCTATGCGTATACTTGACATCATCGCACTTGTTCCGCATATGATCTTTCTACTCAACGCGTCGGCCTACCACGCTCGCTTTTCCGGGATGGTATTGAATAGTGTGGTCGTAGTCTTTCAATAGCTCGAGCCAAGCGTCCGCCGCCAGATGTTGAGTTCTTTTGAGTGAAGAAATATTTAAGGCTTTTATGGTGCGAATATATTTCCACTTTCTCCCCATATAGATAGTGCCTCCGGATCTTTAGCTCGAAAGCATTCGGCCGCTAACTCTAGATCATGAGTAGGATAATTCCTCTCATATTCTTTAAGTTGTCGCGAGGCATAGGCTATGACTTTCCCACGTTGCATGAGAACACATCCTAACCCTTTACCTGAAGCATCGCTGTAGATAACAAATCCATCCGAACCAGATGGTATTGTTAAAACAGGTGCCAAAATAAGTCTCCTCTTAAGCTCTTGGAAACTCTTCTCACATTCTTCACTCCAAACGGATTTTGTATCCTTCCGAGTTAGCTGGGTTAATGGAGTAGTGATTCGAGAAAACCCTTCCACAAATCTCCGATAATAACCAGCTAAGCCCAAAAAGCTACGTACTTCAGTCACCAACTTCGGTTGCTCCCAACTTTGTATTGCTTCAATCTTCGTCGGATTAACAGATACTCCATGTTTCGATACCACGTGCCCAAGGAATGCTACTTCCTTAAGCCAGAACTCGCATTTCTTCAATTTGGCATATAGTTTGTTTTCACGAAGCCTTTGGAGTACCAGCTTCAAATGGTGCTCATGATCTTCATGACTTTTGGAATATATGAGGATGTCATCAATAAAAACAATAACGAACTGATCTATCTACTCGAACCTTTATAACTTTTAATCTGGGAATTCGATGGAGGAGTGATTTACCTTTCTGGAAAGCTCTTTCTGAGAGCTACACAATGACATGACATTTGACCTTTTTTGAATCCAGAAAGACGGGTTCATGACCAGATCTTTGATTCTTCGCAGTCTGTCCGTTGAGCTGTCTTGTGCTATTTTTACTCGAGATTGACGTTATGGTTCTGCATGACCTTGATGGCTGTAATTTGACTTGATTTGATGTTGAGTTGGCAAAATTACTCTTTTACCCTCCCAGGTTGAATTCGGGCTTGACGTGGCAGTATTTGTCTTCCTCAGGGTTATCTCCGAGGTTTGAGTGCTAGTGCTTCCTATCTGTGTTCAGGGTTATTTTTGAAGTTGATTTGATGATTTCCTGGGGTTATTACCGGGGTGTGTCTTGATCTATTGGGGTTATCACCGGGGTTTGACTTGATCTCCAAGGGTTGTCATCGGGGTGTGATTTGATCTCTCGGGTTGTCACCAGGGTGTGATTTGATCTCTCAGGGTTGTCACCGGGGTGTGATTTGATCTCCCAAGGTTATCACCGGGGTTTGTCTTGATCTCCCGCGGTTATCACCGGGGTTTGTCTTGATCTCCCGGGGTTGTCACTAGGGTGTGATTTGATCTCCCGGGGTTGTCACCGAGGTTTTTCTTGATCTCTTGGGGTTGTCACTGGGGTGTGATTTGATCTCCCAGGGTTTTCACCAGGGTTTGTCTTGATCTCCCAGTTTGGTCACCGGGGTTTGACTTGATATCCCAGGGTTATCACTGGGGTGTGATTTGATCTCTCAAGGTTGTTACCGGATTGTGATTTGATCTCCTAGAGTTATCACCGGGGCATGATTTGATCCCCCGGGGTTGTCACTGGGGTTTGTCTTGATCTCTCGGGGTTGTCACCGGGGTTTAACTTGATCTTCTGGGTTGTCACCGGGGTGTGATTTGATCTCCCGAGGTTATCTCTGGAAGACCAAAGACGATTCTACCCTCCTGCATGGTTAGTAACAAGAATGTAAAGAGTGTCTATAGGTGCCCCTCTTTATCATGTTTATACAATTTAATGGAATGCACAGGATAAAGATTACTATACATTTAAAATATGACAAGATTAAATGATGTCATACAATGTAGCATGATATGACGTTATGGACTCTAAACGGTTTTGTTTGAAGTTACTTTCAACGGTATTCTATCACTGAGTACTCCTGCCATTTCTGCTGGGGATGGAGTTGTTAATGATGATTTCCACTAAACTGTCTTGATGTCTACTCGAACGGTAGTTTACTCAGGCTTTCATTACCGAACTTTCTCGATGCCTACATTAGATTAAAGCCAACAGTTTAAAATTTCTATCAATGCTATAGAGATTGATTCATAGACATGTTGTAGAGATGTTTTCAAGATCCCTGCTAGGGAGATTTTCCTATGGCTGATACCATTGGACCTTTTTGAATTCAACGTCGGGGTTATCACTAACTTTCTTTGTCTTTATCACTTTTTGACTTTTCCTCCACTGGGGATGTTCCTCTTCTGAAGAGTGACCTCATTGAGGACTCCCGATGCCTATCCTGATGATAGTTTACGTCGGTTTAAATCATTGGATCCTTCCCTATGATATATTGGGGTTGTCACCAATGATTTGGATTCTTATACAATTGACACCGATGTTGTTGTCGGGGATAGAGCTTATAATGGTAATTTCCAAAACATCCTTCCAATGCATACTCAAACAATAGTTTATAATGGTCTAGAAACCACCAAACCTTCACGGTGCCTTGGCTAGGAATTCATATAACAGATTCCATCATCGGTCCTCCCCGAGGAAGATAGTTTTCCCCGGTTTTCATCATTGGGGTTTTCCCGATACTACGCTGGAGTTGTCGCCAACGGTTTGTAATATCAGACACTTTGACCTTCGTTGAAGCAGTTCTCAACCGCTTACATCACCAGATCTTTCCCGATGCTACGTTAGAGTTGTCGCCAACGGTTTACAATATCAGACACTTTGACCTTTGTTGAAGCAGTTCTCAATGGCTTACATCACCAGATCTTTCCCGATGTTACACTGGAGTTGTCGCCAACAGTTTCCAATATCAGACATTTTGACCTTCGTTGAAGCAGTTCTCAATAGCTTACATCACCGAATCTTTCTCGATGTTACACTGGAGTTGTCTCCAACGGTTTGCAATATAAGACATGCCTGATATCTCTGTTGGGGATATGTTTCTGACAAGTTATACCCTTGAACAAATCTAGATATTTTGACGAATTCAAGACCAACGATTCATGACACCGAACGTTCTCGATGATTTGCCACGAGTAGTTTTCAACAATCTCTTTCATCGACTTTCTAAAATCCACATTAGGGTTAATACCAATGAATTACATGAAGATCTTCTTTCATCAGAGGTTTGATACCTGAATTCAGGGTTTTGGGCCTTTTATGCTCAATTATGTAGAACCTTTTTCCCTGATTTGGTTTTTCAGCTTCTGGAAACTCTATTATAACTTAAATTTAATCAAATTTGAGGGGGTAGGGCCCACCCTGGTTGGCCCCAAGTCTACCTACGGCAGCTGTATATAGATTCGCAGCTCCCTGCGGGTTTATTTTGTTCTCCATTCCTTTCATAAGTCATTTTCAAGTTGAACTTTATAGAAAATTCAAAAATTCTTCTTTAGATATATTGAGTTTGGGTTGTTTTTTGCAAAATCCGTCACCGTACAATTGTTCTGCACAACCCTAGTAATGTATACATCCTTTCTTTTCAAGTTTTGACCGTTAGAACGTTAGATTTCATATAGAATGCTTTTAAACACAATATAGCTCATATGCATGCTCATATGACTTGATAAAAATTATTAAACTTAATAAATGCTCATATTTTACCATGTTAAACATATTGATGTGAAAAAAAAACTAATTTCTGAGACAGTCATTTGGCACCCTTTTTTTGCTAATTTATTCATCCTATTTGAGGATAAATGAGCACGGGTTTTTTAAAAAAATGCACACGGTAATTTGGCTTCCATTGTGACTTATTTTTAATGTTTAATATCTATATATTTGATATTGGGTTGGTGTGCTATTGAATGACCACCTAGTCATGCCTATGTGCATGTGGATAATCCATTTTACAAAGGAGACTGTTGAAATTTTTTCACGAGCCTAAGAATTTAATGAACATGCAATTTTAACTCTACAAGGGATGTATATTAATCTAATGCATGCTTTAGGACTTAAACTAGGTATGAAGCAATGAGTTAACTTTAATAAGCTTTAAATTTGAAACTTACATCACCCTTTTTGAGGAGATTTGATGATTTTATTCAGGTTATGATTTCAGATATACCGAGCAGTTCTCGCAGGGTCTCCGCAGGCTTGAGGAGGAGAGCTTCTGATGTCCTTCAACTTCATCCAGCCCGACAACCTCGCCAATTGACTGAGTTAGTGATTCGTGCTATCCAAGTTGATAGGTTGGATGGCACAAAGTTATCGTGGATGAGATCACTTCAGGGCATGTGGTGTCCTTGGATTTCTTGATTGATTGATTTGGATCACTGGACAACAATGTACGGCACTCGAGAGACTTCACCATCACTGAAGATGAGTGGTAGATTGCCCGTGTAGATATTCTGTTGATGTGTGTCACAACTTATTTATATATGCCACTATATATGGACCATCTGGACATTGGCTTGATCATAGTGGTTCGTGCTCTCAGAGAGGGTTGTACCATCTTGCCCATGATATTGGCGGAGACCTTGAGGTCAACCACATTTTTCCATACCCATCATGTGGGGTTCTTCAGGGGGAGTGCCATATTATTATACGTGTGGTTTATGACACATTTAAGACCGATCAACGCTTTTAGACATCATGGGTACTGTTCTACTCATGAGATAGTCATGTCTTATTCTTTTCATCTAGTTGATTGTACAGATACAACATCTTAGTTGGCTTTTCTGATAGTGATTGAGGATCCATTTGTGATCTTGCCCTGTGTGAGATCCCAAATTTTATGAAATAAAAGTATTCAATTTTTCTATTTTGATAAATGGTTAAATTGATAAAAGGTTAAAGTTAAGGGTGATAATTGAAAATTTTTCAAAGTAAGAAAGTTTTCATAAAATAATCGATAGTAAAAGTATAGTAATACACGGGGTTGCATAGTAGGACACGGTATTGATTGTTGATGCTTACGTGAAAAGTCACTCAGTTATACTCAATTATTGCTACAGTAATTGCTGCATCATATCTCTCATATTATTTATTCAATTATTGTCACAGTAGCATCTGCATAATATGTTATATTATTAAATCAATAATCGAGATGACAAAGTTATTCATATTATTATTTGCAATGTTGACAATGTCTAGAAGTTCTGTCAATGAGAGGTTTGGTCACCTAATTGCACGTCAATAAGGAGAAATCCTTATCGAAAAGCCCCCTCTTTCCTGGGAACAACCTGATTGTTAAATATTGTGAGTTATAATATTAACGATGAATGTTATTAAAAATAGAATTTGAGTTCGGAGTTGAATTTGGAGACGCGGACGTGATATTTGAGTCTGGAACGATGAAATTAGTAGAAATAGACTATAAACACAAAATTTATCTGGGTTGACTTTTTGGTCAAAAAAGTCAACAGGTATCTTTTTTGAAAAAAGTCAAACTTCAAAATTTCAAAAATAAATTTTTTGAGAAAAATATTTCAATTGTGTTGGGATTGTTAGTGTTAGTGGAAATTGATATTTATTTCTATAATAATTGATGTCTGGAGGTTATATTGACCAATCGGGTAATTAACCAGATAAATGAGCAATTAATTGCTATTGATTCACATGATTATAACTATTTGTTCACATGTGTGTACTATTGATTCACATTCATGTACTATTAGGGGAGGTGGTGCAAGATTGATAATACTTGCATGACTAAGTTAAAAATAGAGGTATAAATGGAGGTACTATACTGTAATTCGTATTTTCACATGATTATAACTATTAAGTCACATGAATGAACTATTAATTCACATGATTTACTATTAGGGGAGGTGGTGCAAGTTTGATAATACTTGCAGGACTAAATTAAAAATGAAAGAAAAGTTGAAGGTATTATAATGTAATATTTCGAGCCCCAAAACGTGTAATTATTGAAACTATATTTTCCTATAAATAGAAGCTCATTCTTCCTTCATTTCTCACCAATTCACTTAAGCTATAGAGCAATTATTATAGAGAGAAATTATAGAGAGAAAGAAGAAGAGAAGTCTGCTACCTCTCTACTCCAGTATCCAGTTTCTTTCTAAGGTAAGGGATATTATTATTATAGTAAGGGGTATTATTTCTTTCGTATTCATGAATAGAGCTTCTGTTATTCCATTCTTTATTATTATGTTGGAATAACTTTTTTATATGGCAACCGCATACATGGTGAAATTCTTCTCATTATTCCATTCTTTATTATTATGTTGGAATAACTTGCATACATGCAAGTACCGCATACATGGTGAAATTCTTTTGTTATTCCATTTTATTATTCATTTGGAATATCATGTGCGTGCGGCCTATCGCATGCACAGTGATTCTGTTGTTATTCCATTCTTTATTATTACATTGGAATATCCATGCATGCGCCGATTACGCATAACTTTGGTTCCATTCTTTATTATTCTCATTGGAATATCACATGCGTGTGGATTACATATGATTGGTTCCATTCTTTATTATTTCGTTAGAATATCACATGCGTATGGATTACATTTGACTGGTTCCATTCTTTATTATTACATTGGAATAACATATACGTGCGGTTTATCGCATGCACGTAAATTCGTTGTTATTCCATTCTTTATTATTCATTTGGAATATCACATGCATGCGGATTTCTGGCGTGACCTAATTCCATTCTTTATTATTACATTGTTGGGAATAACCTATTTGTGCGGCTTCTATCGCACGCATGGTGAATTCTTCATTATTCCATTCTTTATTTTCTCGTTGGAATAAACATACATGTGGATTACCGTGCATGCATGGTGAATGATCCTTTGTATTCATTCCTTATTAAATTGTAGAAATAATCATTCACGTGGATTACCGTATG
Organism: Panax quinquefolius; assembly: GCA_020205615.1. Lineage (NCBI taxonomy): Eukaryota > Viridiplantae > Streptophyta > Magnoliopsida > Apiales > Araliaceae > Panax > Panax quinquefolius. Next base: position 103,552,303 of record CM035157.1, read on the forward strand.
GCGGGTGAAAATCCATTTGCTTGGTTTAAGTTTTTTCGTGCCTCAAAAATTCTAAAAAAATTTGAAATGATAATTTGATGAGTTTTCTATATTGTGTCCAAAGATGACGATTTTTGGATGTATAGATTAAAAGTTATGGATTTTATGAAAAAATACTATTTTAAAGTAAACCCTTATAACTCATTGTGGTTAACTCCAAAATTGGTGAAATTTTTATTGGGAGTACATGTATATAACAGGAGTATACCCTGTAAATTTCAGAATTTTTGGACAAAAGTACAATTTATGATAAATGTCTAAATATTCGGCTGTTTTGGCCATATGAAAAATAGTAAATAAATTTTAAAAATTTCGAAAAAAATATATGTTTAATATGGGACTAATTTGGTATTTTTGGGACTGATTTGGTATTTTTCATGAAAATGAACTAGTTATGAATAAATGAATTAAATATGTTATGTGAAGTAACAAAATTAGAAAATAGGATTTTATGGCTTGGGAATCCTATATACGGTATATGCAGATTTTTGATGAGGGATTTGATCATTGGTGATGAAATCTTATGAGTATGGCATTTTTGAATGATTAAATCCATTATTCGGTAAAGTGTAAACAATTAAAAAACATTTGTTTATAAGTTTAAGAAGTGATTAAAATATTGTTATAATATTAATAATATTAGATGATGAGTTTATTAAGTGATTGATAATATTTGGATAAATTTAAAGTCTTTAATATTTATCATTTATTTCGTTTGATTAATGCTTATATCATTGTCATCATTCTCATGCTTATATTATGATGAAAGTAATCTTTAGCTTACGTACAAAGATGGATTGTTGCTTATTGGTTTTATAGTTGTATATCTTTGGCTTACGTGCAAAGGACTGTTGATTATTGGTTTTATAGTTGTATATCTTTGGCTTACGTGCAAAGATGGACTGTTGATTATTGGTTTTACAGTTGCATATCTTTGGCTTACGTGCAAAGATGAACTATTGATTGATGAGTATCTTTGGCTTATGTGTATAGATGAACTATTTATTAGTATGATTATGACCAGGGATCATTCGGTATAATCATGACTCGTAATGTTATAGATGATGTGGTAAAAGTCCTCATTGGCCCGTAGTGCATTGATGGGACGATTATTGGTATGATTATAACCGAGGATTATTCGGTATAATCATGACCATTGATGATTACATGAATATCCTTAGGCGTAGTGCAGGGATGATTCGATGATGTGAATTATTTATTAATTTGAGTCTCAGCGATAAAATATTGATTATACACTTTTAATTCGTAAAAATAGTAGATATCATGCTCTACTTGACTCTTCTAAAATACGAGTTGTATGTCTTTGGCCTGTAGTACAAAGAATAAATTGTTAATGAATATCTTCGGTAGTAGTGCAAAGATGAATTTATTAGTATGATTATGAGCGAGGAATTGTGATTTGGTATAACCATGATTTTTTGATGATTCGGTGAGGATAGGTGATGAAAATTATCTTCATCACAGGTGCGAAGAGGAATTTAGAATCACAATTATGATTACTGAGTTATTCATATGATTGTGGGCGAGAATTGTTGATTGATGTTACTGAGGATAAAACATTATTGGTGGACTTTTAGCATGGAGAAGATAATAGACCTGATGGTCTATTTGACTCTTCTAATGGATTGCTCGTTCCGCTGCAACTATGGTTGAAAAATTTTATCATCTACCATATGTTTTAAATCTTTGATTTATTATTGACAAAGGCTATTGATAATTTAATTATTTTTAGTCATGATATTCTTTACCGGGCTATTTGTGCTCACCCTTTGCTTCACAATTCCTTTTAGGTAATAAGAGTATAGCTGGGTCGAGTGGGGATAACAGGGAAATAATGTGATGGTCCAAGACTGTCGAAGTTTCTCAATACATTATAAAACAGCATGACATGTAACAGATAATTGTATTGAGGACCTAAGATGTGTGTGTCGTATTTTATACATCACTTAATAATTGATTTTGGCGAACAACAATAGGGTGATGAGAACCCGACTTTGAAAGCGTCAAAAGTGCACCTCATTAGAATGAATATGATAGTAATCTTCTCGTTTTTCTTTGGGGTCTTAAAATATTTGCTACTGTATTTTATACGGCATTGTAACAATTTGAGTTTGGATACTGTCTACAAGATAATATTGTATTAAAACTCACAGCTTATCTGTTGTCATACTTTGCATGACAATTCAACAGTTGTATAAATGAAGTTTGTATTTGATTTTTATAGAGTGATATCTGGCAACTCAGAATGGGTCGTGTGGACCTATTTTGGGGGCGTCACACCCTATTCAGGACTCAGCTCTCTTTATAGCTTTATTACTCATGCAATTGGCATGGACTATCTATCATTGGCTAGTTTAAGAGGGGTAACATGTATCATCCATTGGCATTCATGAAATAGTTTTACCAGTTTCAGGATATTCCCCCCTTTGATAGGGCCTTGGGATAGCGACTATCAGCTTTGTTTCTGTCAGCAGATGACTTGACCAGAATTTATGAATATTGGACTCCTTGCGAGAGGGCTAATTTTTTGACCAGTCATCCGGGTCATTCTTTAGATTATTCTGCATGACTGGAGGCAAATATTGCATCGTCTATGGTTGTTCATTCAAATTCAGGTATTGATTCTGATGAGGAGGAACCTATGGAGAACCCTAATTCTCCTACCGAGGATGAGCTATTTGTTGATTTGACAACATCAATGGTCAGTGACACCCCTAACATTTCTACTGCTACGGCTCCGCCTTCTGTAGAGTCTTTAGAACATGTGTTTCATCGAATGACCTTTGAGAGGGATCAGGCTAAAGCACTGATGTTGACAGCCCTTTCTGGCCGAGATGCTTATTTTGTTGAGAGGGATGATGCTCAAGCTACTCGGGACGTAGATTTTGTTGAGCGGGATGAGGCTTGAGCTACCCGGGATGTAGTTTTCGTTGAGAGGGATGATGCTCGAGCAACTCGAGATGCTACTTTAGTGGAGCAGGATGAGGCTTGAGCTACCTGGGATGTTTCCATTGCCGATAGTACTACACTCATATCCTATACAGATAGCATTATTGCACATATGAGTGCATTTATGGATGATCAAGGTAGCACTAGGAAGATAGCTGTGGATTTTTTAGCTCGCATTGAGACCTTAGGACATGAGCTTATAGATTCACCTCCATCTTCTGAGAGAGATGCCATGTTGGACTTGCTATCCCGTTTATCTATGGGTTTATAGACTAGCTGTAAGACCCCAACTTATTATAAATAAAATTTAATTTTCTCTATTAATTATTGTAAGACCCCAACTTATTATTAATGAAATTTAATTTTCTCTATTTATTATTTTGAAATAGTAAGGGTTGATGTGATTAATGTGGATAGTTAGGGGTAAAATACGCAAATATTTCAAAATAAGCAAGTGGTTATAAAATATTCATTGTTGTCGGGGAATATTCGTTTGGTCGTGGAATATTCGATCGTCTTGGGAATATTTAAATTTACCGTTAGCAACCATGTGTGGGCCCCATAACGGAAAGCGATTGGATGAAGAAAACGACAAATATAAGTTGTTTAAAAATAACAGTCGTAGTTGTTACCGTTAATACTGTTAAAATACTCAGTGGTTAAAACACAGTAGCACACGGTATTGCACCAATTATTGATTCTTACGTAAGAAGGCACTACTCAATAATGGTTACAGTAATTACTGTTCAGTATTTTATTTTATTGATTCAATAATTGTTGCGTTGATATTTTATATTGCTGTTGTTTCAATAATTGTCATTACACAATATTTTTCATTATCGAAGCAATAATTCATATTATCTGAATAATATTATTAGATAACATTATTGACAATGTCTAGAAAGTTCTGTCTAAGTAGAGGTTTGGTCATCTAATTGCGCGCCAGTAAGGAGAAATTCTTATTGGAAAGCCCCTCTTTCCTGTGAACCTATGCGGTTGTCAATATTGTGATTACGTAATATTATTTGTGAATAATTAATTATGGATTCATATGATGAGGAAAATATTGATTTTATGTGGATATAGATGGAGAAAAATTTTAATGTGACAATTGTTGAAAATTAAAATTTTATCTTTTTACGATAAGATAATTCATTTAAATGTATTATTATATTTTAATAATATAATAATGGTGATATTTTTACAACGAATGTGGGATATATGAGTATCTGAAGAGGAAGAGTATTTTTGTTGCAATAAATGTTTAAAACATGTTAAACATGTCGGTGGACCCAATTTATCGATTGAAATTTGATTATAGCTTGTAAAATCCCCGTTTGTGGATTTTTGGTCAATTTCATTTGGAATTTGGAAAAACTTTCTTCGCAAAGTTGTAGAGAATTGAATTTCCTATAAAAATTCGCGAGATTCGAATTTTCTGATAGAAGGGCTATTTATTATGAATTATTGAAGTTTCAAGTTCAAATAATTGATTTTGGAAGTTTAAAATATTTTAAATAATAAAACGTTTTTGTTTGTTTTGTAGGCTACAACATGTGCATAATGAGTGAGATCAAATCTAGGAAGGTTGGCGTAGAAATCTTAATATATATATATATATATATATTAATATTTTATTAAATTTTCTCGCTTTTGGTGTTCTAAGCATTTTCCTATAAATAGGGTGCTTAGGTTAGAATTGAAAATCACACCGTAAACTCAAGTTTTCTCTCTATATTATCGAGTGTATTCTTGTGAGTATTTTGCGTATACTTTGAGTATTGTTAGGCGGTGCAAGTTCCTTTCAAAGACTATACCCTAGATTCCAAATTAGAAGTACTAATCTTTCGAGGTAAGTGGATGTTATTTTCTTCTCAAATGATATTATTTCTTCAATATCATTATTTGAAATATTGGTTGGAACTTTTTATCAAATTTGGAACTTTTTCATGTCTGGGTTACTTATTCATGAGTTACTATTCACGAGTTACTATTCATGAGTTACTATTCACGAGTTCTATTATTCACGAGTACTATTCATGAAGCGTGAAGATGTTTTTTGTGGAATTTCTATCTTTTGGTGTCGGAGTTACTATTCACGTATACGACACTATTCACGAATACAGCACTATTCATCGAAAAATAAAATTTCTTCTTTTTGTCCAAAATATCTATTATGGATACTAGCTTTGATTGTATCCATGTTTTGATCATTCTTGAATTTTACACCACTATGATTATTTTTGAGGTATTTTTGGACGTGGATAAAACAAAGTACGAATCCTTAATCCTTAATTCTTATAATTTTGTTTCACTGGATTCGTTTCTTTAAAAAATATTTTTCATAATCCTCAGTCTTAAATGATGATATTATTGAATATCTTTGGCCTGTAGTCAAAAAGATGAATGATTTCAAGAATATCTTTTGGCTTTGTAGTGCAAAGATGAACATGTGTTTAGATGAACATGACCAACTGATGAATATCTTTGGCCTGTAGTGCAAAGTTGAATATTTGATTCCAGATGTATATTGATTGATGTTACAGGGATAAAAGATAGACGATGAACTTTTAAATTCATACATAGAAGATAGTAGTTTGCATTCTCTACTTAACTCTTCTAATGAATTATTATTTTCGCTGCGAATATTGATTTAAAATTGGTTGTCTATTGTATTCTATTAGATTTTTCCCTGTTGAAGACTAACGATAATTTGTTGTATATTATCTTAGTCATAATATTCTTTACTGGGCTAGTTGAGCTCACATTTTTCCTTTTTGTTCCATTTTCTTCTCAGGAGGCGAGAATATAGCGAAGTACTAGCCTGGGGTATGGAATGAAGGTTCTAGAAAGAGTTGTTTAGTAGTCCTCACCATTTTGTAAAATAATGTATCAATAAATGTGATGAGGATTTATTTGAGTATAGATATTGTCTAGAAGATAATATTTGTATTCAAACTCACGCTTTCTTGTTGTAATAATAAAGTTGTAGTTGTTTTCGCATCATGTATTGAAAACTCGAATGGGTGATGTATACCTATTTTGGGGGCGTCACAGTTGGTATCAGAGCTTAGGGATATGATCTCTGGCGGAGATCGGGGAATAGAACTAGGAAGGAAGAGACGAGTAAATCCTTCGCTAGTGTGTCCTACCTAAGCTTATTTGTTAGTTGGTCAGTATATAGGGATATTATGTGATATATTGATTTCCTTAATTAACCCTTGTTTTATGACAAGATTTGAGAATGTCGATCGAGAATATTAACAATGGAAATGAGACCGTGGAGACGCTCAGTACTCACCAACGAGGAGAACGCAACAGCAGGTGGCAATGTTCCTCCCTGTGAACAACACCATCGAAAGCGAGATGATGAACGAGGGGATGTTTAGAAGCTTTTTATAGTTCATGCAAAATCAGACGAGGAGACTCGTGTTCAAAATACTGAGGAGGAAATGATAGCAATTCACGGGTTGTCAAAACAAGCGCTTCAAAGAGTTGGGACCACGAGATTTAAGGGAAAGCCAGATCCGATCATGGCGGAAACATGGGTCAAGCAAATTACCAAGATATTCGATGTCTTGGGATGCACGGAGGAATGAGAAGGTTCCATTCGCCACCTTTATGTTCCGTGGCGAGGTAGACATCATTGGTGGGAGTCTCGTGAAGCGTACCCATCCACCGCACTCAAAGATGTCTTGGGAGACGTTTCAGAACTATTTAATGACAAATACTTTCCGAAAGTGTTCGCTATATGAAGGAAGTGGAGTTTATTAGACCGGGAGCAGTAACAATATGACGGTGTCTCAAGACGAGGCAAAGTTTGCAGAGTTATCTAGGTTTTGCACCTCATTTGGTGGAGAATGAGGAACGTATTTGATGACCGGATGTTTCTTAGAGGTTTGAAACCCGGCATACGTCAGTATCTCATTTCTCATAAATTTTCTCTATTCAGATGTTGTAAACAGGGCTCAATTATTAGAGCGAGATAACGAGTACGGTCAACTGAGGGACCACAACCAGGATCGTATCAGAGATAGCAGTCAACAGAATAATGATAACCAGCGGAGAAAGAAACAGACGGACAAAAATGGTAACCACTCTGGTGGTAATCATGGCCATGAAAATAGAAGAAGCGAGTCAGGAGGAGATTTTAAAAAGAGGAGATTTAACAACGACCATGTGAAAGACAAAGGTCTGCGAAAGAATCGGTTCTAAGGGAGGAGAAACGACCACCGCCGTATATGTTACAAATGCGGAAAAGAGGGACATATCGATCAAACCGCCCACAACAGTTCAAGGTATGCTATAATTGTGGAAAGGAAGGACATATCGCTTCGAGATTATACAAAGAGCGAAACCTAGTTCAATGGGACGGTGACTCAAAAGATCGTCCCGTAAAAGTCAAAGTCAACGATTCGGAAGAGCGTTTGTTGTGATCGGTCAAAATGCGAGGAACCCAAACGAGGTGATCATGGGTAAGCTATTTATAAATTCTTGCGAAGTTTATACCTTACTTGATACGGGTGCTACCCATTCATTTTATCTCCCGCTTGTGCTCAACGTTTAAACTTGACTCAGGAGAAATTAGACTTTGACCTATCTGTGGAAACTCCGTTAGAGAAACTTTCATCACATCCATTGTTTATAAATCTTGTTTGATTCAAGTTTGCACCATTACCTTACCCGTTGACCTTATCTCTTTAAAGATACTTGCTTTTGATGTGATTTAGGGATTGATTGGTTAACTACTCATCATGCCAAAATTGATTATTTTCGTAAGGTTGTTAGTTTTCATATTCCTAACCAACCCGTTGTATTTAATTCAAGCAACTAAACCATTAAAATCAATCACCATCATATCTAATCATAAAGCTATTCGTTTATTGAAAACGGATGTCAAGCTTTCTTAGCCCATGTTATGGATTTGAATAAAGACACGCCAAATTTGAATAATATTCCTATTGTTAATGACTTTCCGGACGATTTTCAAGAACTTTCCTGGTCTACCCCGTAACGTGAAGTTGAATTCTTTATTGATCTTGAACCCGTAGAAAGCCCATTTCTAAAACCCCATATCGAATGGCTCTATTGAACTTCGTGGAGTTAAAGGTCCAACTACAGTGAATTGTTGGACATCGTTTCATTCGCCCCTAGTACATCTCCTTGGGGTGCTCCTGTTTTATTCAGTAAAGAAGAAAGACGGAGTATGCGATTTTGTATTGACTATCGGGAATTGAACCATGTCACCATCAAGAATAGGTATCCTCTACCTCGTATTGATGACTTGTTTGACCGATTGCAAGGGCACAATTCTTTTCAAAAATTGATCTTCGTTCGGATATCATCACCAAGATTAAAACCGAGGATATTCCAAAGACCGCCTTGAACTCCCAGATGGGCATTATGAATTTTTAGTCATGTCTTTCGGACTAACTAATGCTCCCTGGCTTTCATGGATATGATGAACCGAGTATTCAAGGAATATTTGGATCAATTCGTTGTTGTCTTTATTGATGACATCCTCATATATTCCAAAAGTCGTGAAGATCATGAGCACCATTTGAAGTCGGTACTCAAAGGCTTCGTGAAACCAACTATATGCCAAATTGAAGAAATGCGAGTTCGCTTGAGGAAGTAGCATTTCTTGGGCATGGTGTCAAAACATGGAGTATCTGTGGATCCGTGCCAAGATTGAAGCAATACAAAGTTGGGAGCAACCAAGTCGGTGATCAAGCACGTAGCTTTTTGGGCTTGGTTATTATCGGAGATTCGTGGAAGGGTTTTCTCGAATCTCTACTCCATTAACTCAAACTAACTCGGAAGGATACAAAATTAGTTTGGAGCGAAGAATGAGAGAAGAGTTTCAAGAGCTTAAGAGGAGACTTATTTCAAAGACTGCTGTTTCTAACAATACCATCTGGTTCGGATGGATTTGTTATCTCTGATGATGCTTCGTGCAAAGGGTTAGGATGTGTTCTCATGCAACGTGGGAAAGTCATAGCCTATGCCTCACGACAACTTAAAGAGTATGAGAGGAATTATCCTACTCATGATCTAGAGTTCAATACAGCAAATAAGCTGCGCTAAAAATATGGAGGCACTATCTATATGGGGAGAAAGTGGAGATATATTCGCACCATAAAAGCCTTAAATATTTCTTCACTCAAAAAGAACTCAACATGCGGCAATGACGTTGGCTCGAGCTATTGAAAGACTACGACCACACTATTCAATACCATCCCGGAAAGGCGAACGTGGTAGTGACGGCGTTGAGTAGAAGATCATATGCGGAACGAAAAGCGATGATGTCAAGTATACGACAGAGCCAACTTTAATAGAAAAAGTTAAGGTTGCTCAAGCCACCGAATCTTGAAATGATGCGTATGAAGAAGAAAGTACAAGAAGGAGCTATTAAGCGAGAATTGATGAAGAAGGAATACTTGAGTCCACTCTAGACTTTGTGTTCCTAACGACTGACGATTTGAAGTACAAGATTATGATGGAGGCACACAATACACCATTTGCAATCCATCCCGGAAGTACTAAATGTATCGTGATCTTCGACATACATTTTGGTGGAACAATATGAAGAGAGAGATTGCGAAGTTTATCTCGATGTGTTTAACTTGCCAACGTGTAAAGGCGGAGCATCTAGTACCTAAGGGTCCGTTGCAACCACTTGAGATTCTGAAATGGAAGTGGGAACACATTACCATGGATTTCAAGCATCACGGGTCTTCCTACAGTTTCTCAAGGCATCAATGCTATTTGGGTTATTGTTGATAGATTAACCAAGTCTGCTCATTTCTTGCCGATACGGGAGACTTATTCCCTTGAACGTCTTGCTAGTATGTACGTGAATGAGATTGTGAGGTTGCATGGCATGCCTGTATCCATAGTTTCGGATTGTGACCTAAGATTCACTTCAAGATTTTGGGTTAGCTTGCAAAAAGCTATGGGCACGGATTTGTGATTTAGTTCGACATACCATCCCCAAACGGACGGACAATCAGAGAGGACTATTCAAACTCTTGAAGATCTATTAAGACTCTGTGTCCTAGACTTTAAGGGCAGTTGGGATAAGTATTTACCATTGGTGGAATTCTCCTACAACAACAAATTATCGGCAAGTATAGGTGTGGCTCCATTCGAAGCATTATATGGACGAAAATGTCGTTCTCCAATATGTTGGGATGAGGTAGGTGAAGCAACATTGTTGGGACCCGAGTTAGTACGTATGACTACCAAAAAGATTCAAATGATTCGACAACGTATACAAATGGCACAAGATCGACAAAAGAGTTATGCGGATCTTCATCGAAAGGACGTGGAATTTAGTGTAGGGGATCATGTATTGTTGTGAGTTGCTCCATAGAAGGGAGTTACAAGATTTGGGAAGAGAGGAAAGCTCAATCCACGATTTATTGGTCCATTTCAAATTCTTGACCGAGTAGGAAATGTAGCCTATAGACTTGCGTTACCTCCAAGTATGTCTCGTGTTCATAATGTGTTTCATATATCGCATTTCGTAAATATGTGAAAGACCCAACCACGTTATAAATTAGAACCGGGACGAAATAGCCAAGACTTAACGTATGAGGAGGTACCGTCAAGATCTTGGATAGGAAGGAGCATGTCCTACGCCAAGAAAGGTCATACCACAAGTTAATGTTTTGTGGAGGAATCATGCTATAGAGGAAATGACTTTGGGAATTGGAAACGGAAATGAAAGCGAGGTATCCTCACCTTTTCAAACACTGTGCACGCACGTCAATTTCGATTTACGAAATTTCATAAGGAGGGAGGTTGTAGAGACCCAACTTATTATTAATGAAATTTAATTTTTCTATTTATTTATTTTGAAATAGTAAGGGTTGATGTGATTAATGTGGATAGTTAGGGTAAAATACATAAATATTTCAAAATAAGCAAGTGGTTATAAAATATTCATTGTTGTTTGGGAATATTCGTTTGGTCGTGGAATATTGCATCTTTGTTGGGGAATATTCGCATTTACTCACAAGCCCCATGTGGGCCCCATGGAAAGCGATTGGATGAAGAAAACGACAAATATAAGTTGGTTAAAAATAAACAGTAGTAGTTATTCTCAATTATCTTGTTAAAATACTCGGTGGTTAAAACATAAGAAGACACACGGTATTGCACCAATTATTGATTCTTACGTAAGAAGGCACTACTCAATAATGGTTACAGTAATTACTGTTCAGTATTTTATTTTATTGATTCAATAATTGCTGCGTTGATATTTTATATTGCTGTTGTTTCAATAATTGTCATTACACAATATTTTTCATTATCAAAGCTATAATTCATATTATCTGAATAATATTATTAGATAACATTATTGGCAATGTCTAGAAAGTTCTATCTAAGGAGAGGTTTGGTCACCTAATTGCGCGCCAGTAAGGAGAAATTCTTATTGGAAAGCCCCCTCTTTCCTAGGAACTGCCTGGTTGTGAATATTGTGATTCTGTAATATTATTTGTGAATAATTAATTATTGATTCATATGATGAGGAAAATATTGATTTTATGTGGATATAGATGGAGAAAAATTTTAATGTAACAATTGTTGAAAATTGAAATTTTATCTTTTTCTGATAAGATAATTCATTTAAATGTATTATTATATTTTAATAATATAATAATGGTGATATTTTTACAACGAATGTGGGATATATGAGTATACGAAGAGGAAGAGTATTTTTGTTGCAATAAATATTTAAAACATGTTAAACATGTCGGTGGACCCCATTTATTGACTGAAATTTGATTATAGCTTGTAAAATCCCCCGTTTGTGGATTTCGGTCAATTTCTGTTTGGAATTTGGAAAAACTTTCTTCTGTAAAGTTGTAGAGAATTGAATTTCCTATAACAACTCGCGAGATTCGAATTTTCTGATAGAAGAGCTATTTATTATGAATTATTTAAGTTCCAAAGCTCCGAAATAATTGATTTTTGGAAGTTTAAAATATTTTAAATAATAAAAACGTTTTTTGTTTGTTTTGTGGGCTACAACACGTGCATAATGAGCTGAGATCAGATCTAGGAAGGTTGGCGTAGAAATCTTAATATATATATATATATATTAATATTTTATTAAATTTTCTGCTTTGGTGTTCTAAGCATTTTCCTATAAATAGGGTGTTTAGGTTAGAATTGAAAATCACACCAGAAACTGAAGTTTTCTCTCTCTATATTATTGAGAGTATTCTTGTGAGTATTTTGAGTATACTTTGAGTATTGTTAGGCGGTGTAAGTTCCTTTCAAAGACTATACCCTAGATTCCAAATTTAGAAGTACTAATCTTTCGAGGTAAGGGATGTTATTTTCTTCTCAAATGATATTATTTCTTCAATATCATTATCTTTGAAATATTGGTTGAAACTTTTATCAAATTTGGAACTTTTTCATCATCTGGGGTTACTATTCATGAGTTACTATTCACGAGTTACTATTCATGAGTTACTATTCACGAGTTACTATTCACGAAGTACTATTCATGAAGCGTGAAGATGTTTTTTGTGGAATTTCTATCTTTTGGTGTTTGAGTTACTATTCACGATATCGGACACTATTCACGATATCGACATTATTCACGAATACGGCACTATTCATCGAAAAATAAAATTTCTTCTTTTTGTCAAAATATCTATTCTGGATACTAGCTTTGATTGTATCCATGTTTTGATCATTCTTGAATTTTACACCACTATGATTATTTTTGAGGTATTTTTGGACGTGGATAAAACAAAGTACGAATCCTTAATCCTTAATCCTTGTCATTTTGTTTCAATCGGATTCGTTTCTTTAAAAATATTTTCATAATCCTCTTTATCTTAAATGATGATATTATTGAATATCTTTGGCTCAGTAGTGCAAAGATGAATGATTTCGAAGAATATCTTTGGCTCAGTAGTGCAAAGATGAACAGTGTTTAGATGAACATGACCTAATCGATGAATATCTTTGGCCTCAGTGTAAAGATGAATATTTGATTCCAGATGTATATTGATTGATGTTCTGGGGATAAAAGATAGACGATGAACTTTTAAATTCATACATAGAAGATAGTAGTTTGCATTCTCTACTTAACTCTTCTAATGAATTATTATTTTATTGCGAATATTGATTTAAAATTGGTTGTCTATTGTATTCTATTAGATTTTTCCTCGTTGAAGACTAACGATAATTTGTTGTATATTATCTTAGTCATAATATTCTTTTATTGGGCTAGTTGAGCTCACCTTTTTCCTTTTTGTTCCATTTTCTTCTCGGGAGGCGAGAATATAGCGAGTATTTAGCCTGGGGTATGGAATGAAGGTTCTAGAAAGAGTTGTTTAGTAGTCCTCACCATTTTTGTAAAATAATGTATCAATAAATGTGATGAGGATTTATTTGAGTATAGATATTGTCTAGAAGATAATATTTGTATTCAAACTCACAGTTTTACTGTTGTAATAATAAAGTTGTAGTTGTTTCTGTACCATGTATTGACAACTCAAAATGGGTGATGTATACCTATTTTGGGGGCGTCACAATTTTTCTAAATTAATAAGGTGTTAATTTGATATAATACTTTGGTTATGGGTGAAATGTACAAATTTTGCAAAATAAGCAAGTGGTTATAAAATATTCATTTTTGTTGGGGAATATTCGTTTGGTCGTGGAATATTCTTGTTGTCGGGGAATATTCGTACGACGGCGTAGCCATTCATGGGCCCCATAACAGAATAATTGTCGGATGAAGAAAATGACAAAGTATGAGTTTTTATAAATAACGACGTAATTGTTACCGTTAACACTGTTGGGTTACCTGGTGGTTAAAATACAGTAATACGCATGGTGGCACAGTAGCACACGGTATTGCACAATATTGTTGAATTATTGATTCGTGCGTAAGAAGGCACTACTCAATAATTGTTACAATAGTTTCTGTTAAATATTTTATTTAATTGATTCAATAATTGCTGCGTTGATATTTTATATTATTGTTGTTTCAATAATTGTCACTGCACAGTATTTCCCATTATTAGATCAATAATTCATATTGTTTGAATATTATTATTAAATAGCAGTTTTGGCAATGTCTAGAAAGTTCTGTCAAGGAGAGGTTTGGTCATCTAATTGCACGCCAGTAAGGAGAAATCCTTATCGGAAAGCCCCCTCTTTCCTGGGAACGGCCTAGTTATCATAATTGTGATTCTGTAATATTATTTGGGAATAATTAATTATTGATTTATATGATAAGAAAATATTTATTTGATGTGGATATAAATGATGGATTTATTTATTTTATATGGTTATTAATGAAAGAATTAATGATGAGATGTTTTATCAGTATTTTGTTAGATTGGAGGTATTAAAAATTACCCGTTTGTGGATTTTGGATATTTTATGTTTGGAATTTGGAAAAACTTTTTTCTGCAAAGTTGTAGAGAATTTGATTTCGTGTGGAATGGACATAAATTTTGTATTTTTCTGATAAACGGGCTATTTTCTATGAATTATTAAAGTTTCTGATTATTGTTTAAATGATAAAACATTTTGGAAAATTCTAGAATTGGTTGGTGAGAAATGTGAACAATTGAATTTTAAATGTGGTGGGTGGCAATAGTAGCAGGTAAAGCCATCAGGTAGCAGGTCAAGTCTGCTTCGGCGTGCTAACATTTTCCTATAAATAGAGGGCTAAGTTAGAATTGAAAATCACACCAGAAACAAGTTTTCTCTCTTTCTCTCTCTATATTATCGAGCATATTCTTGTGAGTATTTTGATACTTTGAGCGTTGTTATACGGTGCAAGTTCCTTCAGCACTATATCCAGTATTCTAGTCAGAAGTACTATCTCTTTGAGGTAAGGGATGTTATTTTCTTCTTAAATGATATTAATTTCTTCAATTTCATTATGCCGAAATATTGGTGAACTATTTAATCAAATTTGGAACTTTTTGTGTCGGGGTTACTATTCACGTATACGGCACTATTCACGTATATGACACTATTTACGAATACGACACTATTCACCAAAAAATAAAAAAATTTCTTTTTGTCCAAGATGTCTATGTTGGCTACTATCTTTGATTGTATCCATGGTTTTGATCGTTATTTTTGAATTCTTCTTCACAATTGGTTATTATGAAGTATTATTGATCTTGGATAAACTGTTATATGAATCCCTAATATTTGTCCTTCTGTCTCACTGGATTCGTTTTCTTTAAAATATTTTTCATCATCCTCAGTCTTAAATGATGATATTACTGAATATCTTTGGCCTGTAGTGCAAAGATGAATGATTAACTGATGAATATCTTTGGCGTGTAGTAAAAGATGAACATGTGTTGAGATGAAACATGATTGATCGGTGATATAAATGAATATCTTTGGCCTGTAGTGCAAAGATGAATATTTGATTAAAGATGTATATTAATTGATGTTACAGGGATAAAATATTGATGATGAACTTCTAAATCTTAGAAGATAGTAGACTTCATTCTCCACGTGACTCTTCTAATGGATTACTGTTTTCGCTACAAAATATTGATCTAAAACTTGTTGTCTATTATATTCTATCAGATTTTTCCCTGTTGAGGACTAACGATAATTTGTTGTATATTATCTTAGTCATAATATTCTTTACTGGGCTAGTTGAGCTCACCCTTTTCCCTTTTGTTCCATTTTTCTTCTCGGAGGTGAGAACATAAAGCAGGATCTAGCCTGGGTATGGAGTGATGGTTCTAGAAAGATGTTTTAGCAGTCCTCACTATTTTTGTAAAATAGTGTATGAATAATTGTAATGAGGACTTATTTGAGTGTTGATATTGTCTAGAAGACAATATTTGTATTTAAACTCATAGTCTGTGTTGTCGTATTTTGCATGACAATTGTATTATTGAAGTTGTAGTTTGCTTTCTGTACCATGTATTTGGTGACTCAGAATGGGTGTTGTATACCTATTTTGGGGGCGTCACAGTTGGTATCAAAGCTAAGGGATATGGTCTCTGGCGGAGATCGAGGAATAGAACTAGGAGGGGAGAGATGAGTAAATCCTTCGCTAGTGTGTACTAACTAAGCTTATTTGTTGGTTGGTCATAATATAGGATATTATGTGTTATGTTAATTTGTTTAATTAACCCTTGTTTTATGGTAGTATTTAAGAATGGCTGCTAAGAACATTAAAAGTAGAGTGTATGAGACTGTGGAACAACCTTTAGTCACAAACCAAGAGAACATGCAACAGGATGGTAATATTCCTCCTGTAAGCAACACTACCGAGCAAACGATGAACGATGGAATGTTTAGGAGCTTTTTGCAGTTCATGAAAAATCAAACGAGGGAGACTCGTGTACAAAATACTGGTGGAAATGATGGCAACGCAGCCTTGATGCATCACTGATGCCCAAGCAGTTCAAGGAGTTGGGACCACCAGATTTCTGGGGAAAGCCCGATCCGATTAAGGCAAAAACATGGGTCAAGCAAATTACCAAGATTTTTGATGTCTTGGGATGCACGGAGGAACAGAAGGTTCCATTCGCCGCCTTTATGTTCCGTGGAGAGGCAGATTACTGGTGGGAATCTGTGAAGCGTACCTAGCCAGCCGCACTCAACATGTCTTGGGAAAGATTTCAGAAACTGTTCAATGACAAGTACTTTCCCGAAAGTATTAAATCATATGAAGGAGGTAGAGTTTATTAGGATCGAATGAGAACAACATGGCGGTGTCTCAAAGACGAGGCTAAGTTAGAGAGTTATCCAGTGTTGCAGACTCATTTAGTAGAGAATGAGGAACGTATGACGCGGATGTTTCTGAGAGGTCTAAAACCCGAGATTCGTCAATACCTTATCTCTCATAAATTTTCTCTGTATTCAGATGTTGTCAATAGGGAACAATTATTAGAACGAGATAATGAGTATACTCAACCGAGGGACCACAAACGTGGTCATCTGGGTGATGCTAATGATCATCGAGCGATGATAACCAAATGAGGAGGAAAAATACGAACAAAGGCGGTAACCACTCGGGTGGTAATCGTGGCCATGATATTATGAGAGATGAGTCAAGTGGAAATTTCAGAAAGAGGAGATTCAACAATGACGGGAAGACATCAGCAGCAGCACCAACACCAACAACAAATTCTAGGGGAGGAGAACGACCACCAATTAGATGTTACAAATGCGGGAAAGAGGGACATATCAGCCCAAACTGCCCACAACAATCCAAGGTATGTTATAATTGTGGAAAGGAAGGACATATCGCTCGAGATTGTACTATAGCAAAACCAAGTTCAACGGGGATGGTGACTCCAAGGGCTGTCCCGGATAAGTTGAAATCAGCGGTTCCTGGAAGAGCGTTTGTTGTGAATGGCCAAAACGTGAGGAACCCGAACGAGGTGATTACGGGTAAGCTAATCTTGAACTCTTGCGAAGTTTATACCTTACTAGATCTGGGTTCTACCCATTCTTTTATCTCTCCGCTTGTGCTCAACGTTTAAACTTGACTCCGGAGAAATTGTACTTTGACTTATCTGTTGAAACTCCATTGGGTGAAACCTTCGTTACATCTACAGTTTATAAATCTTGCATGATCCAAGTTGGCACTATCATATTACCTGTTGATCTTATCTCTTTAAAGATACTTGCTTTTGATGTGATTTTAGGAATTGATTGGTTAACCACTCATCATGCCAAAATTGATTGTTTTCGTAAGGTTGTTAGTTTTCATATTCCTAACCAACCTGTCATACGAATTCAAACAACTAAACCACTAAAATCAGTCACTGTCATATCAAGCCACAAAGCTATTCGTTTATTGAAAAACGGATGTCAAGCTTTCTTAGCCCATGTTATGTATTTGAATAAAAACAAGTCAGATTTGGATAATATTTCTGTTGTTAGAGAATTTCCTGATGTATTTCTTGAAGAACTTCCCGGTCTACCCCCAGAACGTGATGTTGAATTCTTTATTGACCTTGAACCGGGTACAAAGCCTATTTCTAAAACCCCATATCGAATGGCTCCTATTGAACTTCAGGAGTTAGAAGTCCAACTACAGGAATTGTTAGACATCGGTTTCATTCGGCCCTAGTACATCTCCTTGGGGTGCTCTGTTTTATTCAGAAGAAGAAAAAAGGCGGAGTATGTGACTTTGTATTGACTACCGAGAATTGAACCATGTCACCATCAAGAATAGGTATCCACTACCTCGCATTGATGACCTGTTTGACCAGTTACAAGGAGCACAATTCTTTTCAAAGATCGACCTTCGTTCTGGATATCATCAACTGAAGATTAAAAGTGAGGATATTCCAAAGACTGGATTCAGAAATCGGTACGGGCATTATGAATTCTTAGTCATATCTTTTAGATTGACTAATGCGCCTGCTGCTTTCATGGATATGATGAACCGAGTATTCAAGGAATATTTGGATCAGTTCGTTGTTGTCTTTATTGATGACATCCTCATCTATTCCAAAATCCGTGAAGATCATGAGCACCATTTGAAGCTAATACTTAAAAGACTTCGTGAAAACAAGCTTTATGTTGAAGAAATGCGAGTTCTGGCTTGAGGAAGTAGCATTCCTTGGGCACTTGGTGTCAAAACATGGAGTATCTATTGACCCGACGAAGATTGAAGCAATACAAAGTTGGGAGCAACCGAAGTCGGTGACTGAAGTACGTAGCTTTCTGGGCTTAGCTGGTTATTATCGGAGATTCGTGGAAGGATTTTCTCAAATCGCTACTCCGTTAACTCAGCTGACTCGGAAAGATACAAAATTTGTATGGAGCAAGGAATGCAAGAAGAGTTTCCAAGAGCTCAAGAGGAGACTCATTTCAGCACCTGTTCTGGAAATACCATCTGGGTTAGATGGATTTGTTATCTACAACGATGCTTCAGGCAAAGGGTTAGGATGTGTTCTCATGCAACATGGGAAAGTCATAGCCTATGCCTCATGACAACTCAAAAAATATGAGAGGAATTATCCTACTCATGATCTGGAGTTGGTAGCAGTCGTTTTTGCGTTGAAAATCTGGAGACACTACTTGTATGAGGAGAAAGTGGAGATTTATACGGATCATAAAAGCCTCAAATATTTCTTCACCCAAAAAGAACTCAACATGCGGCAACGACGTTGGCTTGAGCTGTTGAAAGATTACAATCACACTATTCAATATCATCCTGGAAAAGCAAACGTAGTAGCTGACGCATTAAGTAGAAGATCGTATGCGGGTACGAGTGCAATGTTGTTAACACAAAGACCCATTTTGTACGATTTACAAAGGATGGAGATTGAGTTAAAGACTCCAGAGACCCACATGATGATGGCGAATATACGAGTAGAACCGACTTTAATCGATAAAGTTAAAGCTGCTCAAGCTACGGACCTAGGGCTAATACGTATAAAGAAGAAAGTGCAAGAAGGTGCTATTCCGGAAGCAAGAATCGATGAAGAAGGAATACTTCGAGTCAACTCTAGACTTTATGTTCCTAACGATTCTGACTTGAAGCATAGAATCATGATGGAAGCACACAACACACCGTTTGCAATCCATCTTGGGAGTACCAAAATGTATCATGATATTCGATATACATTTTGGTGGAACAATATGATGAGAGAGATCGCGGAGTTTATCTCGAGGTGTTTAACTTGTCAATGAGTAAAGGTAGAGCAAGTGCCAAAAGGTCCATTGCAACCACTTGAGATTCCGGATGGAAGTGGGAACACATTACCATGGATTTCATTACAGGTCTTCCCAAAGCTTCTCAAGGAATATATGCGATTTGGGTTATTGTTGATAGATTAACCAAGTCTGCTCATTTCTTATCGATACGAAAAACTTATTCCCTTGAACGTCTTGCTCATATGTACGTGAATGAGATTATGTGATTGCATGGCATGCCAGTATCCATAGTTTCGGATCGTGACCTAAGATTCACTTTAAGATTTTGGGTTAGCCTGCAGAAAGCTATGGGCACGGATTTATGATTCAGTTCAGCATACCATCCTCAAACGGATGGGCAATCGAAAAGGACTATTCAAACCCTTGAAGATCTATTAAGACTCTGTGTCCTAGATTTCAAAGGAAGTTGGGATAAGTACTTGCCACTAGTGGAATTCTCCTACAACAACAGTTATCAAGCAAGTATAGGCATGGCTCCATTCGAGGCGTTGTATAGACGAAAATGTCATTCTCCAGTATGCTGGGACGAGGTGGGAGAAGCAACATTGTTGGGACCAGAATTAGTACGCATAACTATAGAAAAGATCGAAATGATTCGACAACGTATTCAAACCTCACAGGATCGACAAAAGAGTTATGTTGATCTTCATCGAAAGGATGTGGAATTTAATATTGAAGATCATGTACTATTACATATTGCTCCATGGAAGGGAGTTACAAGATTTGGGAAGAGAGGAAAGCTCAATCCATGATTTGTTGGCCCATTTAAGATTCTTGACCGAATAGGAAATGTGGCCTATAGACTCGCATTACCTCCAAGCATGTCTTGTGTTCATAATATTTTTCATATATCTATGCTTCGTAAATATGTGAAAGACCCGAACCATATTATTGCGTTAGAACCAGACGAGATATTCGAAGATTTAACGTATGAGGAGGTACCTGTTAAGATCTTGGATAGGAAAGAGCATGTCCTACGCACCAAAGTTATACCACAAGTTAAGGTTTTGTGGAGGAACCATGCTATTGAGGAAATGACCTGGGAGTTGGAATCAGAAATGAAAGCGAGGTACCCTCATTCCTTGTTTGGCTAGGAATTTGAACTGACCTTCTAATTCCTTGCTAATTTTTCCCTAACCCTTGTCCAGACCAAAAATCCAAGGTTATCATTTCTCGACTAGCTGACATTACTCTAGTGGAAACTCTAGGCTTTGAAGCTAGGGCCCTAATAGGTTGGAACTGAGTGTTATTCATCTCAAGGGCTTGAAAACTTACAGGCTCAACTCCCTCATCGAGATTGATCACAGTTATATCGATTTGTATATGGACATGATATTCTGGTTTGGCATTGACAGTTAAAAGATTGCCATTAATGATGTACCTGACTTGTTGATGAAGGGTGGACGGAACTGCTCCTGCCATATGGATCCACGGTCTTCCTAATAATAAATTATATCCAGTGGTAATGTTCAGTATTTTGAAGGATACATAGAAAGTATGGGGACCAATCTCTAATAGAAGTTTGATTTCTCGTACAGCCTCTCGTCGAGATCCATCAAATGCCCATATAACTACATGACTAGTCTGGATTCGCTTTGGATTGATCTTAATTCTTTACAATGTGTTATAGGGACTGATATTCGAGGATAATCCTCCATCTATCAATACACCTCCTACCACATATCCTAATGACATCACTTCTATATGAAATAACTTGCAATGACCCGTCCCTTCTAATGGTATGTCTTCATCAGTAAAAGATATCACATTACTGTTGAGAATGTGATCTATTAAATGATGAAACTTCTCGGTATCTATCGTCTTCGGCAGGTAATCTTCTTCTAGTACTTTCACTAAGACCTTGCGATGATCTTCCGAAGATAAAACTAAATCTAGAATGGATATCTGTCGGGGTGCTTCTTTTGATCTTTGCACCACTTTGGCTTCATTATGTCCCATCTTGCTGAGGAATTCTTCAATTTTCTCCTTAGAAACTCTTCCTTTGGATTTAATGGCTAACTTTATTACTTGATGAGGTAGATATAACGAGTTTTCCTTTGATATAACAGCATGTGGTTTGATGTTAATCCCTCATCTTTGCCATAGTTCCACGAGACTTTCTTCAATATGATTACAGGATACTACAGTCTGAATGGAAATATCAGAGGCTCGGGCGCAACCACTTTCACAAGATTCTTTCCCTTTTGGTCCCCTTTTCCTTGAATTATTAGGGGCGTTGTGGCTATGTCCTTCTCATAGGAAATGACAGCCATTATTTCTTTCAGATTCTGTGATAACTCAAATTTTGGGCACTATTAAAATAAGAATGAAATAAATAAAATTCTTATTAGATAATATGTTTTATGATATTATATTACATAAGTGGGTATGAACTATGCAATATGTGATGCTTATGCTTAATAAATATATTGGTATTATATATTTATAAATTGTAGGGGCAATTTATTAAAGGAAGAGAAGAATAGTATATTAATATAATGTTATATAAACATCAAGAATGAAAAGGAAAGCCAACATGGCTTAGTTATGAAATATTCTTGACATGAAGCTACAGTTGTGTATTGAGAATATTATACTGTGAAATAATTTTTTTCATTCAAAAAGTATTACTTGGTAGTAAAGAAGGAAAATGATGAGTACTCAAATAGACTAATTAAATTACATGGAACCATTATTTTAATAATGTTTGTGCTAATTACAATTTAGCTAGCTTAAAAAGTGTGGTAAATAAATTTACATATATTAATATGTGTAAGTGTTCACATTTAAATATTGGGCCAACTTAATTTTTATGTTTGTGTGCAAGCATTTTAACTTCTTAAGTGTTAAGGGTAGTTGTACTAAGCCCAAAATAAAGCTATATCCACTCTCTCTTAATATCCAAATTTAGTAGCCCACATTGGGTGAAATAAGCTAAGTCTTCTTATTTAGTAGATAACATAACTGGTTCCAAGAAGTTAGAAGTAGTTAAAAAAGTTAGAATTAAGTTAACAAGATTAGCAGTTGGTTAGAGCCTAGGAAATAGAGGTTAGTGTTTAGGGGTCAAGTACCCTGTAAGGGATAAGAGTGTCAGACATTATAGGAGCCAACTGTCTGCTAGGGGTAGTCTCTTAGGAGGCAACTCAAAGAAAGGGGACTGAACTTAAACTAAGTACAGCTGTGTAGGATAATAATGAAGCAGATTAGGGGCCAAGCTTAGAGTGGCTGACTGAAGTTAGGGGACTCAGTTATATAACCCAAGTGTCCCACCCAAGTACAGAGGGTTATACTGCTTAACTTAGCCTCCCAGAACTTTAGCACAATACGAAAGAAGAAGAGAGTCTGTGTGACGCCCCCAAAATAGGTATACATCACCCATCTTGAGTCGCCAAATACATAGTATAAAATTCAAATACAACTTAATAATACAACTGTCGTGTAAAAATACGACAAAATATAAACTGAGAGTTTTAATACAAATATTGTCTTCCTGACAGTATTCAAACTCAAATGGAGTCCTTAATACATTTATTATCACACTATTTCATAGAATAGTGAGGACTACTAATGCAAACATCTTGACCGTCACTCCGTTTCCCGACTAGTCCCGGCTACGTTCTCATTTCCTGAAGAGAATAATGAAAACAAAAGGGTGAGCTCAACTAGCCCAGTAAGAAGTATTATGACTAAGATAATGAAAAATAATTTATCGTTAGCCTTCAACAATGTTAAACTGATAAAATATAACAAACATCAAGTTTAACTGCAGTGGAACAAGCAATCCTTTAGAAGAGTCAAGTAGAACATGATATCTACTATCTTCTATGATTTAAAAGGTTTTTCATCACTTTTATCACTGAGACTCAACTTAATAAATAATCCACATCATTGAATCACCCCTGCACTACGGCCAAGGATATTCATTAGTATCACGACCATGAATTATCCATGCACTACGGGCTAAGGATATTCGTGTATTCATCAATGGTCATGATCATGCCAACAACTGTCCATCAATGCACTACGGGCCAATGAGGACTTTTACCACATCATTTGTAATATTACGGTCATAATTATACCGAATAATCCCTGGTCATAATCATACCAAGTCCATCTATGCACTACGACCATAGATGACTTTCCACATAATATAAGCATGAGGATGATGACAATGATATAAGAATTCAATTAAAAGAAAGCAAAGGATAAATTTTTAAAGATTTATAATTTAATTTATCTAGAATTCAATAATGTCTAAATTATCAACATGATACTGCTTTGTGGAGTAAAATTCAAGAATAATATTTTACCAAAAATAATTTGGACTGAAAACGAATCAATTTTTATCATGAATAGTACCCCGGGTGAATAGTACTCGTGTGAATAGTATCCCATGAATAGTAATTTGGGAATAGTATTCCGTGAATAGTACTCTGACATAAAAAAGTTAAAACTTGTCAAGAATGTTCAGAATAACATTTGCATGAAAAGATACTGGATGAAACACAAAATTTAAGGATATTCTACTAATTTTATGGAGTATAGAAGCCAAAACTTTAACCAAATGAGTATAGAATTCGAAATCTGAAACGAAATAATATTACTTACATACTACAGAGTATGGAAGAAAATATTATTTCAAGCGAATATTGAACAAAAATAACATCCCTTACCTTGAAAAGAAGAGAATTCCAAGTGGTATAACGAGGATATTCTTGAAGAAAACTTATACTATTTTCTACACTCAAAGCTTTCTAAAACTCGAAAGAAATACGCTCAATATTATAGAAGAAGAATTCTCTGATTCTGGTGTGATTTTCAATTCTAACTAAGCATCCTATTTATAGGAGAATGGAAGGAGTACTGTTAAGAAAAAAACACTCACTGATTCAAAATGCAAGTCACGTACTTCATTCGGCGATTGAACTTCTCAATAAAACAAAACAATATATATATATATATATATATATATATATAACACACGCTTAAAAGAAAAAAATTCACCCACCCGTGAACATTCAAAATTTTTGTCCACCAAAAGTCCTCCACACATGGGCCCCACCATGTGTCATCATCACATGTGGGCCCCACCTTTTATAATATATATATATATATATACACACTGAATAACTTTCTACTGATTAATTCAAAAAAGGGGTAAATCCTCTATAAATACAACAAATACTTCATAAAAATCCCCTCAATAATTTTAACAACCTTTATTCATATTATTATAACTCACAATATTAACAACTGTGTCGCTCCTGTGAAAGAGCGGGCTTTCCAATAAGGATTTCTCCCTATTGGGCGCAAGCAATTAGGTGACCAAACCTCTCCTCGATGTAACTTCTAGACATCGTCAATATTGCAAATAATAATATTAATAACTTTGTCGTCTCAATTATTGACTTAATAATATAAGATATTATGCGAGATGATCTTTGTGACAATAATTGAATCAATAATATGAGAGAGATATGATGCAAAGAATTATGTAGCAATAATTGAGTATAACCGAGTGACTTCTCACGTAAGCATTAATAATCGCATCAGTGTGCTACTATGCAACCACGCCAGATACTGATTAGATTTTTAACACCTAGGTTATTTCAACAGTTAACGGTAAAACTTCCGCCGTTATTTTCATAAAAAGATATTTCTGTTATTTTCTCATTTCGACAATAATTACGTTGTGGGGAACACCAATGAGTGTGCCGTCGTACGAATATTCCCTGTTAAAACGAATATTCCCCGACCAATCGAATATTATATAACAACTTGCTTACTTTGCAAAATTCATAAATATTACCCACAACTATAATATTATAACAAATTCAAACCTTAATATTCAAAAATGATATTTATAGAAAAATTCATCTTTATATATAAAAGTTGGGGTCTTACAACCTCCCCTTCTTATGAAATTTCACCCTCGAAATTAGGGTTCATACCTGGTATGACGAATATGTGAGGATACCTTGATTTCATTTCAGATTCTAACTCCAGGTCATTTCCTCAACATCGTGGTTTCTCCACAAAACTTTGACTTGAGGTATAACCTGTAGATTATGTTCCTTCTTATCCAAGATTTTAACAGGTACCTCTTCATACGTTAAATCTTTCGCTATCTCGTCTGGTTCTAATTCAATAATGTGGTTCGAGTCTTTCACATATTTACGCAACATAGATATGTGAAAAACGTTATGAACACGAGACATACTTGGCGATAAGGCGAGTCTATAGGCCACAGTTCCTACTCGACCGAGGATTAAAAATGGGCTAATGAATAGAGGATTGAGCTTTCCTCTCTTTCCAAATCTCGTAACTCCTTTCAATGGAGCAACACGTAACAACATATGATCTCCAATATCGAATTCCACGTCCTTTCGATGAAGATCAGCATAACTCTTTTGTCGATCTTGTGAGGTTTTTATATGTTGTCGGATCATTTGAATCTTTTCTGTAGTCATGCGGGTGAAACTCTTGTCCCAACAACATTGCTTCACCCACCTCATCCCAGCATACTGGAGAATGACACTTTCTTCCATACAACGCCTCAAATGGAGCCATGCCAATACTTGCTTGATAACTGTTGTTGTAGGAAAACTCCACCAATGGTAAGAACTTGTCCCAACTTCCCTTGAAGTCAAGGACATAGAGTCTTAATAGATCTTCAAGAGTTTGAATAGTCCTCTCCGACAGCCCGTCCGTTTAAAGATGATATGCTGAACTAAATCGTAAATCCGTGCCCATAGCTTTTTGTAAACTAACCCAAAATCTTGAAGTGAATCTTGGGTCTCGATCAGAAACTATGGATATTGGCATACCATGCAATCTTACAATCTCGTTTATGTACATATGAGCAAGACGTTCAAGTGTATAAGTTTCTCGTATAGGTAAGAAATGAGCAGACTTGTTCAATCTATCGACAATGACCCAAATGACAACTATGCCTTGAGAAACCTTGGGAAGACCAGTAACGAAATCCATGGTAATGTGCTCCCACTTCCATTCTGGAATTTCAAGTGGTTGCAATGGACCTTTTGGCACTTGATGCTCTGCCTTGACTTGTTGATAAGTTAGTCACCTTGAGATAAACCCCGCTATCTCTCTCTTCATATTGCTCCACCAAAATGTATGTCGAAGATCACGATACATTTTGGTACTCTCAGGATGGATTGCAAATGGTGTGTTGTGCGCCTCCATCATGATTTTATACTTCAAGTTAGAATTGTTAGGAACACAAAGTTTGGAGTTGACTCAAAGTATTCCTTCTTCATCGATTCTTGCTTCTGGAATAACACCTTCTTGTACTTTCTTCCTCATACGCATCAGCTCGAGGTCTGTAGTTTGAGCAGCTTTAACTTTATCGATTAAAGTCGGTTTCTACTCGTATATTCGCTATCATCACATGGGTCCCTGGAGTCTTTAACTCTATCTCCATCCTTTGTAAGTCATACAAAATGGGCCCTTGCGTTGACAATATCGCACTCGTACCCGCATATGATCTTTTACTCAATGCGTCATCTACTACGTTCGTTTTTCCAATATGGTATTAAATGGTATAATCTTAATCTTTCAACAACTTAAGCCAACGTCATTGCCGCATGTTAACCTCCTTTTGAATGAAGAAATATTTGAGGCTTTTATGATCCGTATAGATCCCCACCTTCTCTCCATACAAGTAATGTCTCCAGATCTTTAGTGCAAAAATGACTGCTGCCAACTCTAGATCATGAGTAGGATAATTCCTTTCATATTCTATGAGTTGTCGTGAGGCATAGGCTATGACTTTCCCATGTTGCATGAGAACAAATCCTAAATCCCTCTGAGTCAGATGGTATTGTTAGAACAGGTGCTGAGTCTCCTCTTGAGTTCTTGAAAACTCTTCTCACAATCCTCGCTCCAACCAAATTTTGTATCTTTCCGAGTCAGCTGAGTTAATGGAGTAGCGATTCGAGAAAATCCTTCCATGAATCTCTGATAATAACCTGCTAAGCCGAGAAAGCTACGTACTTTGGTCACTGACTTAGGTTGCTCCCAACTTTGAATTGCTTCAATCTTTGCTGGGTTAACATATATTTCGTGATTTGATATCACGTGCCCAAGGAATGCAACTTCCTCAAGCCAGAACTCGCATTTCTTCAACTTGGCATATAGCTTGTTTTCACGAAGCTTTTGAAGTATCAGCCTCAAGTGTTGTTCATGATTTTCACAACTTTTGGAGTATATGAGGATGTCATCAATAAAGACAACGACAAAATGATCCAAATATTCCTTGAATACTCGGTTCATCATATCCATGAAGGAAGCAGGAGCATTAGTCAATCCAAAGGACATGACTAGGAATTCATAATGCTCGTACCGAGTTTTGAAAGTCGTCTTTGGAATGTCATCGGTTTTAATCTTTAATTGATGATATCCTGAACGAATATCGATCTTTGAAAAGAATTTGGCGCCTTGTAACTGGTCAAACAGGTCATCAAAACATGGCAATGGGTACCTATTTTTGATGGTGACATGATTTAACTCTCGATAATCAATACAAAGTCGCACACTCCCATCTTTCTTCTTTACGAATAAAACAGGAGCACCCCTAGGAGACGTACTAGGACGAATAAAGCCGATGTCTAACAATTCCTGTAGTTGGGTCTTTAACTCCTGAAGTTCAATAGGAGTCATTCGATATGGGGCTTTGGAAATGAGTTTTGTATCGGGTTCAAGGTCGATACAAAATTTAATTTCACGCTCTGGGGGTAGGCCAGGAAGTTCTTCAGGGAATACGTCAGGAAATTTATTAACAATAGAAATAACATTCAAATCTGACGTATTTTTGTTTAAATCTGTGATATGGGCTAAGAAAGCTTGACATCCATTTTTCAATAAAACGAATAGCTTTATGGCTTGATATGACAATGATTGACTTTAGTTGTTTGGTTGCTTAAATTCGCATAATAGGTTGGTTAGGAATATGAAAGCTAACAACCTTATAAAAATAATCAATTTTAGCATGATGAGTAGTTAACCAATCAATCCCTAAAATCACATTAAATGCAAGTATTTTCAAAGAGATAAGGTCGACAGGTAATGTGAGGGTACCGATTTGAACCAAACAAGACTTATAAACAGTGGAAGTAATGAAGGTTTCTCCCAACGGAGTTTCAACAGATAAGTCAAAGTCTAATTTCTCCGGAGTCAAATTTAAACGTTGAGCACAAGTAGGAGAAATAAAAGAATGTGTAGAACCGGTATCAAATAAGGTATAAACTTTGCTAGAGTTTATGATTAGCATACCCGTGATAACCTCGTTCCGATTCCTCGCTTTCTGGGAGGTCACAACAAACGCTCTCCCTTGAACTACCGGCCTTTGGTGCCTTCATCCAAGTTGGACTTGTCTTCACTGGACGACAAAATTGGGCTAGGTGACCTTCTCTTCCATAATTGTAACACGTTTTGGACTGCATCGTGAAGTTTGGACTGATGTGTCCCTCCCCTCCGCATTTGAAGCATATGATAGGTGGTCGTTCTCCATCCTTAACAACGGGTGTTGGTGCTGACGTCTTTCCATCATTGTTGAATCTCCTCTTCTTGAAATGTCCACTCTTATTATCTTGGCCATGATTACCACCGAAGTGGTTACCATTTCTGGCCTGTTGATTCCCTCCATGCTTGTTGTCGCCGCTTCGATGACTTCTACCACTAGTATTATCATTTTGCTGGCTGCTCTCTCTTGGTTGGGTTGACTCATTATCGCGCTCCAATAACTGAGCCCTATTAACAACATCTAAATACAAGCAAAGTTTGTGAGAAATGAGGTATTGACGTATCTCGGGTTTCAAACCTCTTAGAAACATCCGCGTCATTCTTTCCTCATTATTAACCAAATGGGACGCAAACCGGGACAACTCAGCAAACTTAGCTTCGTATTGCGCCACGATCGTATTGTTTTGCTCCAGCTTGATGAACTCTACCTCCTTCATGTGATGAATACTTTCGGGAAAGTACTTGTCGTTGAACAGTTCTTGGAATTTCTCCCAAGACATCTTCAGTGTGGCAGGTTGAGTACACTTTACAGATTCCCACCAGTAATCTGCCTCTCCTCGCAACATGAAGGTGGCAAAGGAAACCTTTTGCTCCTCGGAGCATCCCAAGACTTCGAATATCTTGGTGATCTGCTTTATCCACGTCTCCGCCTTAAGTGGTTCCAGCTTTCCCCAAAACTCCAATGGTCCCAGCTCCTTGAATTGCTTAGCGGTGACCATCTGTGAGTTGTCAGTGTTTTCACCTGTATTTTGAACAGGAGTCTCTCTTGCCTAATGTTGTATGAATTGCAGAAAGCTCCTAAACATTCCATCGTTCATCGTTTGGGCAGTGTTGTTGTTTGCATGAGGATTGTTGCCTTCCTGATGCACATTATCCTGATTATTGATCTGTGGTGACTCAACGGTCTCCTGTGCTCTATTACTATTCTCAACATTCTTAGATGTCATTTTCAAATACTGCCACAAAACAAGGGTTAATTGACATGTCACATATTATCCCTATACTCTAACCGACCAATTAAATACCAAATAAACTTAGGTAGGTCATACTAGCGAAGGAATTCCTCGTCTCTCCCCTCCTAGCTCTTGTCTCACATCTCAGTTAGGGATCATATCCCTAAGCTTTGATACCAACTATGACGTCCCCAAAATTGGTATACATCACCCATCTTGAGTCGCCAAATACATAGTACAAAATTCAAATACAAATTAATAATACAACTATCGTGTAAAAATACGACAAAATATAAACTGAGAGTTTTAATACGAATATTGTCTTCCTGACAGTATTCAAACTCAAATGGAGTCCTTAATACATTTATTATCACACTATTTCATAGAATAGTGAGGACTACTAATGCAAACATCTTGACCGTCACTCCGTTTCCCGACTAGTCCCGGCTACGTTCTCATTTCCTGAAGAGAATAATGAAAACAAAAGGGTGAGCTCAACTAGCCCAGTAAGAAGTATTATGACTAAGATAATGAAAAATAATTTATCGTTAGCCTTCAACAATGTTAAACTGATAAAATATAACAAACATCAAGTTTAACTGCAGTGGAACAAGCAATCCTTTAGAAGAGTCAAGTAGAACATGATATCTACTATCTTCTATGATTTAAAAGGTTTTTCATCACTTTTATCGCTGAGACTCGGCTTAATAAATAATCCACATCATCGAATCACCCCTGCACTACGGCCAAGGATATTCATTAGTATCACGACCACGAATTATCCATGCACTACGGGCCAAGGATATTCGTGTATTCATCAATGGTCATGATCATGCTAACAACTGTCCATCAATCCACTACGGGCCAATGAGGACTTTTACCACATCATTTGTAACATTACGGTCATGATTATACCGAATAATCCCTGGTCATAATCATACCAAGTCCATCTATGCACTACGGCCACAGATGACTTTCAACATAATATAAGCATGAGGATGATGACAATGATATAAGAATTCAATTAAAAGAAAGCAAAGGATAAATTTTTAAAGATTTATAATTAAATTTATCCAGAGTTCAATAATATCCAAATTGTCAACATGATACTGCTTTGTGGAGTAAAATTCAAGAATAATATTGTACCAAAAATAATTTGGACTGAAAACGAATCAATTTTTATCATGAATAGTACCCCGGGTGAATAGTACTCGAGTGAATAGTATCCCATGAATAGTAATTCGGGAATAGTATTCCGTGAATAGTACTCCGGCATAAAAAAGTTAAAACTTGTCAAGAATGTTCAGAATAACATTTCCATGAAAAGATACTAGATAAAATGTAAAATTTAAGGATATTATACTAATTTCATAGAGTATAGAAGCCAAAACTTTAACCAAATGAGTATAGAATTTGAAATTTGAAACGAAATAATATTACTTACATACTACATAGTATGGAAGAAAATATTATTTCAAGCGAATATTGAACAAAAATAACATCCCTTACCTTGAAAAGAAGAGTATTCCAACTGGTATAACAGGGATATTCTTGAAGAAAACTTATACTGTTTTCTACGCTCAAAGCTTTCTAAAACTAGAAATAAATACGCTCAATATTATAGCAGAAGAATTCTCTGATTTTGGTGTGATTTTCAATTCTAACTAAGCATCCTATTTATAGGAGAATGGAAGGAGTACTGTTAAGAAAAAAAACTAACGGATTCAAAATACAAGTCACGGACTTCATTCGACGATTGAATTTCTCAATAAAACAAAACAAAAAATATAATATATATATATATAACACATGATTAAAAGAAAAAAATTCACCCACCCGTGAACATTCAAAATTTTCCTCCACCAAAAGTCCTCTTCACGTGGGCCCCACCATGTGTCATCATCACATGTGGGCCCCACCTTTTATAATATATATATATATATATATATATATATACACTGAATAACTTTCTACCGATTAATTTGAAAAATGGATAAATGGGGGGTCCATAAATACAACAAATACTTTATAAAAATCCCCTCAATATTTTTAACAACCTTTATTCATATTATTATAACTCGCAATATTAACAACTAAGTCGTTCTCAGGAAAGAGGGAGCTTTTCAATAAGGATTTCTCCCTATTGGCGTGCAATTAGGTGATCAAACATCTCCTTGACAGAACTTCTAGACATCGTCAATATTGCAAATAATAATATTAATAACTTTATCGTCTCAATTATTGATTTAATAATATAAAATATTATGCAAATGATACTGTGACAATAATTGAATCAATAATATGAGAGATGATGCATCAATTACTGTAGCAATAATTGAGTATAACTGAGTGACTTCTCATGAAAGCATCAATAATCAATACCGTGTGCTACTATGCAACCATGCGTATTACTGTACTTTTAACACCGGTTATTTCAACAGTTAACGGTATAACTTCCACCATTATTTTCATAAAAAGATATTTCTGTTGTTTTCTCATTTCGACAATAATTACGTTATGGGGTCCACCAATGATTGTGCCGTCGTACGAATATTCCCTGTTAAAACGAATATTCCCCGACCAATCGAATATTATATAGCAACCTTCTTGCTTTGCAAAATTCATAAATATTACCCACAACTATAACATTATAACAAATTCAACCTTAATATTCAAAAATGATATTTATAAAAAAATTCATCTTTATTCATAAAAGTTGGGGTCTTATAGTCTGACCGAGAAGGAGGGGTGATCAAGCAGAACAAGTCAGTCATAATCTTAGAACTATCAAGGTAAGATCCTTCGAATCCCTTTCATTCCATTTTCTTGCTATTAGTGGACTGTAATGGTTGAGGGACTGCAATAGAACTAAATGACAACTATGCTATTGTTGTTGCTATGATAACTGTTATGCCCAACTCTTGTTAAGTTATTTACTGTTATTGCTTGGTTATGCTTATAAGTGATTGATCATTGAACTTGAAGGACTATTTTTCCTTTTAGTTGCTATGTTGCTGCTATAAGTATTTAATTAACTGGTATGCTACTTTTATGTATGGAAACTAGGCACAGGGAGATAGGTTGGGCTGTGGAGTAATAAGAATATTGTTATGGGTTGTTAATGTAAAAAAATGGCAGTGAATTTGGTAACACAAAATAATTCATATCACTTGTTTGTGTAAAGTCCCAAGTGAACTGTTGTGACAAAAAAATAGAATTCTAGAAAGAACTGAAGTTTGGGCTTGGTTTAGACAACACATGTGAGGGTAATTAGTAAGTTAAAACTATTTGAGGGAAACAAACTATAATATTAGGCCAAAATGAAAAGTAAAACCAAAATAGGAATTTTTGATGTCAAACAATCTTTGGCTACTGTTTTGAGTGGTCTAGAGAATCGGAAATAGTGTGGCTATACCTTTAACTATAGTCTCTCATATGATATATAAAACTTGTGGCAATTTAGTATATGGACTAAATTAAACAAGACCTCATGGTGACCACACGTAAGGGGGGAAAATAATTCTTTGCTTGAAGAGCAATGGCGTGTCGTCATGCGATGAATTCTTTGAGTTGGGTTGGGCTGGGAGTCTCTCTTTGAGCTCTTAGTCGACACAGTTAAGCTGTCTAAATAAATTAGTGAATATTCTTTCTAAATAGGAAAGTACATCTCATATACTAACCTTAAGAGTTCAATATATTAAAATGATTAAGGTGCAAGTAATAAACTACCAAAACAAGTAGATGGAAATCAGTGTGTCAAGTTATCCTTAACCACTGTTTTGAGCCTAACATTCTTGTTAATAGGCTGCTATAATATGTAAGTTATGCTAACAATGGGATACCAACAAAATAGTGTATCTAATGTTTTAAAGTGGCAAAAAGGGGAGTTGAAGATATGAGGCTAGAGCTGGTCTAGCAGCCTTGTACTATTTCAATTTTTCATGGGCTATAACTTGTAGGTTCATGTAACATTATTTATATAAAAAATTTTGCAAGTTGTCAAGCTAGTAACTGAAAAAGGGGGAAGGGGGAGCAAGGCTGCTGTCCATTCATAGCAGTGGTGGACAGTTAGCTACTGTTATAGTAACTTTGGGCAATCTACTGGTGTAGCAATGGATTTGATGACTTAATCCTAAACTGGGATTTTAACTTTTCTAAATATGTACGTATATCGAATCAATAATGTAATTGCAATTCAAGGTAAACGAATTAGTAATTTGTATGTTGAAGCTAATGAAACGAATAGTCTAGAACCAAGGGGGCTGCTGCCTATGTGCAACAATAGTTGATAATAAATGACTGCTAAAGCAGTTTGGGTAACCATTTTTGGTTGAGTTATAATTTTAAAAAGGTTAATCATCCAATATAGCTTGAGTATGTGTTACAAACATGTATATAAACTGTATGGTATGTTTGCAAGTATAAGAATGAAAGGAGAGTGGCGAGGGCTACTGCTATTGGTAGCAGTACTTGGCTGCAAATAGCAGCACATAACTACTACAGCAACACTTAGAGGCCTTCTTCAGTTTCCAAGTTTAGATTACAAGATTAACCATAGGAAATGGGTTGAAATTTGTTTAGGCAAGAAAGCTAAGGGGAATAAAAAGCTATCAATTTGTGGGCTGCTATGTTGTGGTTGGGGCCACGAGGCCAAATTAGTTGAGCCTCACGGGGCAAAACCAAGCTTGGCTGCTGGCATAAAAAGATAAAAGAGGACTATTATGTGTTATGAGGATTATTTTGGATATGAAGGAGCTAGCTAGTTGATACAAGCAAGTTAATCGATAAAATGTTATGTTATAAATATATTTTTAGATTTGCTTGAGTACCTAAATGTTTCTTTTGGCTACATGTGGAATGTTTGCAAGTTAGTAGCCAAATCTATGCCTAAATAAGGATTGTTATGAGCGATGTTTGCAAACTAAATTTGGGAGGCAGTATGAAGTCTCTAAATAGTCTAAAAAGATCACTTAAAAGTTATTCCCTAAGTTAGTTAAGGTCTACAAGGTGTATTGTGTAAAGTCATGCTTAAAAATCCATAAAAGTAAGCTTTAAATAGCAATGAGCACCAAGATGAAGAACCACTATACCTGGACCCCATACACAAGTTCTAATAGGTATATTAGGACATGAGAAAGCTACACAAACTAAAGGAACCAAGTCTAAACCATTTTGAGCATGAGACTTGTTAAAAATCACATTTTAAAGCCAAAAATGGATTGTTTTACATAATTCATAGTACTTGACCTTAAAGGACTGTTATGAGCAGATACAAAGTTGCTCATACATGCTAGTAATGATTCCCAAACATGCTAGCAGGAGGGTAGATTCGTCTTTTGGAGATAACCCTAAAAGACAGCTTACATCCATTCCGGATACTACCAGAAGTTCAGCTCCAACCCGGAACACAAACCGGGAACTTCATCTCAAACCCGGAACACACACCGGGAATGTCATTTCCAATCTTGGAGATAACCCCGAGGTTTGCAAGATCAAAAGACCCAAGCAACAACAGGAGAGGACGATTCTGTCTCTCAGCAATAACACAATGACGCTTAGTTTCGATCTAGAGACAACACCGGAGTAAGAACCCCATCCTTGGTGATAGCCCCAAGAGATGTCATTGTAGTTCCGGCAATAACCCCGGAAATGCTTGCTTCAAACATATGCAATCAGCTTCAACCATAGACATCCTGTCAAGGCACACACACCTCAGATCTGGAGATAACAAGCAGGATGACGAGAACGCCCACGAGATGTGATGAGACATACAAACAAGCAGCAGTCCAATCTTAGATGTAACCCTGAGCAACGTCTGCTTTCCGCTTAAACCGGCGATAACCCCGGTGAGGAGTCACAACGTCATCTTACCATCTCAACAAGATGATATCGCGGCATACCAACAAGTAGTCCAATCTCAGCTGTAACCCTGAGCAACGTCTACTTTCAACTCAAAACAGCGATAACCCCGGTGAGGAGTCAAACGTCATCTTGTTCCTTCGACAATGGCACGTCATCTCAATACTTCATACATACATACATCCAACAATGTCCCATAAGAACCGAGGAGTAACAATCCCGAGTGACTATTACGTGTGACAGTACTTTGGATAGAATTTGAAGCTTGAAGAGCATGGGCATAGACCCCTCTTCCTGACTTCGTACAACCTCTAATCCATGTCATTGCGTAACTCTTGACACAAGCGGTCTGAAGAAGGTCAGATATACCTCGTTCGGATGCTCGAATTAAATTTATGCTAGTTCGAGCGGACATTACAGTGCATAAGTGCACGTACTACGAGACGACAGGACCCACGAGGCTCGGATGCATCACGACCAAATAGAGGTACAACTGTGTGGCGCCATAGTATAATCATTGTTGGTGGCAGGTGTACCTGCAGCCATCCGTCTATATATACAAGCCTTGGGAAGAAGAGAGAGGGAAAAAGGCGAGGAAGCCCTGTCCATTTTACTCTGCATACACATCTTTTGAGTGTTTCCTCACTTTTAAGCACTAGTTAGCTCACATATAGCTATCTTCTATCCGGCGGGAGCTGAGTGTTTATCCATTTAAAGTCATAGAAGTCTACTTTGGCAGCCCACTGTAAGCCTTCTCACATTATATAAAGTCTCATTCTCATATTAGCACACATTGTTGTACACGTTGAGAGTCGTGTGAGTGTGTTTGCCCAGACTTCGGTTCGTGATTTTCATTTCTGTCTATATATATATACTTATATATATGTATATATTTCATATATGGACTAACATTATCGAGTTATGCCTCGATTGAGCCTAGACTTTAGTCTGGAGTGTTTAATTGCTTATATATATATGTATATATATATATATGGGAGCCCTTCCATAGCAACTGGTTGCTATGAGTACTGTGCAACACCCCCTTTTTGGACTGTTGATAAATTGAATAGATGGTTGCGATTAACTTTTCTATTTGATAAGCCAGCACAGGTTGTTGTGCCTAAATATTTACCTGTACCGGCTTCTATTTTAATAAGAGAGGCCCACCTAAAATTAACTTGTCAGTATATTTATAAAAAATGAATATTTATTATTAAAATAATTCTACTTAAGAGCTTATACCGGCCATACATTTTTTTTTTAATTTTTTTATTTCTCTCCTAAATGTACAAGCTTATACTACTGGCATTAAAATAATAAATAATCCTATAGGAAGAGCTTCTACCGGCCATACACATTTTTTTAATTTTTTTATTTCTCCTACGCAGAGAAAGCCGATACTACCGGCATTAAAATAATAAAATAATCCGTCCGGAAGAGCTTCTACCGGCTTACACATTATTTTTTTAATTTTTTTTTTATTTCTCCTACGTAAGAAAGTCGATACTACCGGCATTAAAATAATAAAATAATCCCACGCAGACAAAATGATACTACCGGTATTAAAAATTGAAAAAATAACCTAGTAGATATAGCTTGTCACGGTTGGTATTAAAAAATTGAAAAAAATAATTTAAGATAACTTTCACTTGTCACGACTGGTATTAAAAAATTGAAAAAATGATTTTATTCAAGCAATTCGCTGCTAAACAGATTCGAACTCGCAACCTCAAACTCCAAACACTCGTCAAATGACCACCCGAGCACCACGGGCCTAGCTGTTAATTTCAACCAAGAATATATCTTTATATTAAAACTTCACCATCCCCCAAAATCTATATTCTTGCATTATTATTATATTATGATTTATTATTATTAATAAGTCTATATAATACATATGGGGGTTTTCTATTTAGAAATAAGTTAATATTTATATTTATTAAGCAATGATTATTAGTAATGATTTTATATATTAAGCAATGATTTTATTATTAAGAAATGATTTTATTATTAATAAAACTAGTGAAGTATAATAATAATGTGATTATCGAATTTATAAAAGTAGTGAAGTATTATTATAATAATAATAATGTGATTATCAATATTAGAAGTACAGATTATACCAATACTAGTACTGCATAACATTAAGAGGAATAGTACATATTACATGTTCATTTTCATAAAATAAAAAAAACATAGAATGATTAATACAACCGACGCCTATTTTTTTGGCTCAGGAATCCCTAGCACTCGATAGTGATTTCGCTTATCGTGGTCGGTTTCAAAGCCACAAATTGCACATTTTCGATGAGTCTTAGAAGGAATGATTTTCTCGAGTGCACTCTTGAATCTAGATTATTTTTTGCGGCCCTTTGTTTGAGAAATATTAGGCGGCAAAAAATCTTCTTCTTCTTCCACCTCTGCATCTTCATCGTCATTATCGTATCCCATATCATGATTTGGATCTCCAACTATGCAATCAATGTCATCATCTGCCAGTTCAGTAATATTCTCATCCGGATCATACTGGTCAACCAACTCTTTTCCTCGTGCATTCAGTTTAAGAACAGCTTTGTAACCTCGGACTGAGCAAGCCGCTTTGCTCGCTAACTCCTGATAATCACCCATCAAATGATTATAGCGCATTGCTTGATTTTTTTTGAAGTCAGCAGATGTGGAGTTAAAGAGTAAGTCTTCACCATTGCTTTTGTTCACGTCTCTTGTCCACCGATGAAGGATCATGTCGGTCGGTATTTGTGAAATACTCTTTGCTATGAAATATCTCAAGATGTGCCTGCATAATTCACCAGAGTGAGAAAACATTTGGCAGTTACATGTTACCGATCCCAGTTGTCGATTGTTGACAACTTCTTTATATCTTCCACCACTTTTAGTTGCATCTGCAATCGATAAACCTTAGTATCAAATGACACACAACTCACTAAGTTTATGAACATTGTATTTCATGGAATCGATTTAATCGACGCTGGAAACGCCTAAACATCTCTTTGTGTACACTTTGTGCAAAGATGAACTTCTAAAGATGAACCGAGTACCATAATCCTTTTATGATGTTTTGTTATGTAGTCGGCCTTCCTCTCCTTGATAAACTGTCTTTCTACCGCCTTTTGACTCTGCAGTACAAAACATAGCATACCTGTTGATGCATTAACATACTCATCAAAAAAGGCATTCATGCTCTCGCTTCTTCCAGTGGTAGTCATTCCCGCGACAAAATATCTCTTTGTATATGCTGGAATCCATTTTTGTCGTACATCATACAAACTTCCAAGCCATTCATTAGTATACAATTCATATGAACTTATCAGAATATGCCAACGCTCTTCAAATTCCTCGATGGACAATGAGTTATACACACAGTTGTTAAAATCATTTTTGAACGATGGGTGCTCAGAATAAACATGATCCAATTTTTCAGGAAATTTATTGCTAATATGCCAAGAACACAATAAATGATAACTAGTTGGAAGTACCGTAGCAATAGCATTACTTATGGCTCTGTCTTGATTAGTGATGATGGTTGTAGGTGCCATGTAGTCCATGGCTTCAAGCCATGTCTGAAATACCCAAACGAAAGTGTCCTCTGTCTCATCTCAGAATAAAGGCAAATCCAAAAATATAGATCGATAATGGTGGTTGAATTTTAAAGCAAATGGAACAAACGGCATGCCATACTTATTTGTCCCAGATGTACTATCAAATGTCACAACATCTCCGAACCGCTGATATATAAACCTTGATCAAGGCCAACCCACAAAATACAAGCTATCGGTTGTTGTTTTCACCGGGTTTCACTAGGGAAAAAAATTTGCTGGCACTTCCGGATGCAAGTTTGTACAAATGATTGATAGTAGCTTATGCATCATTTTCATCTGCAGAATCACGCCTTAAATCTTGCACCACATTCTCAACATTAGCAGTAGAGAAAGGAACATTTTGCAACCCACCTCTCATTGTGCTCAAAACATTCATCATCTTACTAGGACCAATACCTGGGACTTATTTAAAGTGTCAATTAAAGTTTTTGCACAGAGTAATATTTCGTGAGTCTCGATCAAATCTACTTTGGTGTGGGGGTCACTAAGTGATGATTGTGCTCTAATTCAACAAAGAGATATACGCCAATTGTCCTCTTTCTTATTGTGAACAACATATATTCTAGCTTTGCACATTGTTCGATCCCTATCGAGTCTCTCTCGTCTAGTTATTTTATTACTACTATCTTCATCATCGTAAACTCTTGCCAACAATTGGTGTATGCTGGCTTTCTTACATACATACCGCCTAGATCCGATATCATTCAGATTAGCATGTTTATGACTAGTTGCAATTCTAATCTCAAATCCATTTTTGCGAGCATATGATCTATAAAAATATTCAACCTCTTCCAACGTACAAAATAATTGACCAACGTACGGAACAATATCAGATTTATTACTTTCAACTTCACTGACAAATTCAGATGTATTATATGACATTTTGAAAAACTTGTGAATAATAGTGATGAATTTTGCTCGATCAGAACATCAACTTGATTTTCTAAAGTGAAAGTGGGCAACTAGATGAAACAAATTATAAGTAGAGGTGAAAAGAGAAAATAATATCAGAGAACAAATTCGGGTTCATGGAGAAGAAGATAACTTGAGAAAATAGCAGCTTCCTAGACAATATTTAAAAGGTAAAACTAATGTACTTTTTCCATATAATCAATGTCAGGTTTTTTCTATTCCCATAGTGCTTTATTATTATGTTTCACCACTTATTCACCAAACAGTCTTTATAATAATAATAATAATAATAATAATAATGGTAATAAAATAATAAAAAGTACATAAGCCGCTACTATATGTAACGGCTTTATACTCAATTCGTAATAATAATAGAATAATAATAATAATAATAATAATAATAATCGATTAATTATAATAAAAAAATGAGAACATATAATTTGGGGAAATGGAATGTTTTAAGATATATCCAAATCCAAGGTAAAATATGACAACTAGGCCGTGTGGTGCTCGGTGGTGGTCATTTGATTTAATGTTGGAGCTTGAGGTCATGTGTTCGATTCTCATTCAAAGAAGCCTATGTAATTTATTTATTACAAGTTTCAGATATAACTTTGTCTTAAGTGAGAGTTTTATTAAAAATTTATTTTAATTTTTTATTAAGTTTAAGAGATATAGCTTTGTCATCTACCGAACGCTTATTTTAATAATTTATTATTACGGTAGGGTGAAGCTCGCATCTACGTAGAAGCAAAGAGACAAAGCTTTTTCTCGCCACATCACCCGGGAAAGACACCAAATATTAGCCTTTTGACTACTTTTTCGCGTACACAATGCCTCTAGGAAAGAACACGCAAGCTTGTAGAACTAAAAAGTCGAGACCCACAATGAGCCTCAGTTGTTTGAATTTGGTCCAAATTTATGAGTTTTATCTTTATTGCATGAGCTTATTTAACCATCTATAGTGATCTATTGAGAACACACGTTGTTCAAACTAAAGTTCAGTATATAACTAGATAAAATTACAGTAACAGAGAGTGGAGAGAGGGAGTATTTCGGAAGAGAGGAGCAAAAAACTTCAACAAGTTGAAGCGGCTGGATTCCATTTATTAGATTCTAAAGACACCGAACTTCAACACGTAAGTTTTTATTTATTGTTATTTGTTCAGTTTTTAATAGTTTCTGTTGTTGTTATTATTTTCGTATAATAGTAAAATAATATTATTACATTATATAAATGAAAAAAACTTATTACAGTGTACTCAATCAAGCCATTTTTTTTATCACTGCATGTTATTACTGAATTAAAGGGGATATAATACCATGCATGTATTTGTTTTTGTTGTCATTAATGCATGTTATCACTGCATATTATGCATGCATGTTATTACTGGAAATTTTTGTTGTCATTAATGCATGATCACTTTATATTTTATTAAAGAATGATATTTATTTTTAATATATTAATTAGACTTAATGGACATATTTTTACAAAAATAAGAAAAAAAAATTTTAAAGGGATAATAATAAATATAGATATTAACTTATTTCTATTTTAACAAATCCAATTAATAGATTTTGGGGATGGTGAAGTTTTACTATAAAGATATATCCTTGGTAGAAATTAAGCTAGGCCCTGTGGTGCTCTGGGTGGTCATACGACGAGGATTGGTGCTTGAGGTCGCGATTTCGAATCATTTAGCAATGAATAGTTTGGGATCTTA
Source organism: Panax quinquefolius (assembly GCA_020205615.1). Classification (NCBI taxonomy): domain Eukaryota; kingdom Viridiplantae; phylum Streptophyta; class Magnoliopsida; order Apiales; family Araliaceae; genus Panax; species Panax quinquefolius. Next base: position 103,594,618 of record CM035157.1, read on the forward strand.
ATTTTTTTTTTATTCCAAATTGTCACCGACAGTCATGTCGTAATAGTCTTCACGGATGAAGTGCATTACTACGGATGCTTTTTTTTTTTTTTTTTATTTTAATTTGTTGAGTCATCATCATTATACAATGAAAAAAAGCTAAGCTTCTAGGTTTAAAATTTTACTTAGGAAAAAAAAAATTTATTTTTATTTTATTCCAGTGTACTCAATTGTTCACTTATTGTTTTAATTTATTTTTCTTCTTATTGTTTTTGTTTTTAATAGTTTCTGTTTTTACTAGTTTTTAATGCATGTTAATATTATTACATTATATACATGTGTTGTTATTATTACATACACGTTGTTCAGCTTTTTAATGCATGTTAGTGTGTATTGTTATTACCGTCATTTTGCAAAGATGTTACTTTCAACTTCATTTTGTCATGCGATCTTAATACTAATATGGAATTGATGTATTTTTTAGGTAAAAGATGGATAGTTGGGAATATGGGCCAATTGATCCAGTGTTTCGCATGATCAACAAGATCATGTATCGATGACATATATCATGGGAGAGATAGGGAAAACTAAGCTCTCAATCAATATATCGATCGTAAATATAATCGGTGGGCTTTGACAAAAAGAACAAAAAATCCTTTTAGATAAATGTGGATTTGGAGTATTTAGTTATCAAGGTGTTGTACACCAAACCGATCTTGGTCCGATATCCGCCTTTAGTCGAGAGATGGCGCGGAGACCAATACTTTTCATTTAAACTGTGGAGAAATAACAATCACGTTAGAGGATGTTCACTTTATTTTGGGTTACCGGTGGTGGAAAGCCCTTAACGGGTCCCTTTTCGTCACCAATTTGAATTATTTTAGGGATTGTTTTGGAGATAAATTAGTGGTGAATATTTTAGTTCAAAAAAAAACGCAAAGACAATTTCATTAGTGTGGTTGCACTAACATTTTAATAAATGTCCCGAGAATGCAAGTAAAGATGTTGTAGGGCGACACACAAAGGCATACATGTTGTGGTTGTGTGGGGCAATATTATTCCCTAATAGGAATAGAAATAGTGTGCACCCACGATATATGTCTTTTATTGCCAACGCTGAAGATTGTGTAACTTACTCTGGGGAAGTGCAGGTGTTAGCATATTTGTACAGATCTTTATATACTGCTACTAGGAAAGGAGTTAAATACATTAATGGTTGTGTTACATTGTTACAAATTTGGGCTTATGAGCGTGTAAGTATTGGAAAGCCAAACCCTTGGCCACAATCATCCTTATGGTTACCTAGGGCTTTAGCATGGTCCTATTTTGGAGCCCACAGTTACCCTGGTAGACGTGAGAATCCCCATCACCATTTGTCATTTTACCGAGGGGAGTTAGATATTAAGTCTATGTGGGATGTGGTTTGGCGGCCTTACATAATGTGGGATGATGATATCAGTGGATTTAATTTTGAAGGCAGGTTGTTGGGATCTGGTGGGGTCCCCTTGATCCACTTTGATATTGTGGAATTTCAGATGCCGGACCGTGTGATGAGACAGTTCGGGTTCATGCAAGGCATACCATCAACAGCCAAAAACCACGGTGACCTTAGGAAGGAGAAAAAATTTAAATTTATTGATGTCGAGGATTGCATGGCCTTGAGAGGGGAATATATTTCGATGTGGGAGGCATACATGGATCATCTCGAAGGACAACAAACTGAAATTTCTGATTATGTCCCAATAGATGATTACATGGTCTGGTATAGGAAAATTACACGTTGGAAAATTCACCGACCTCGACAGGCAAGCGACCATAGCAGTTGTTATGAGCCTCGGGCCATTTACAACCAACAACACCTTATTCAAATGGTATAAAATTATATTCTTCTTTAATAAATCATGTATTGGAGTAAATACTTAATATTACATTTATTCATATTTATTGTTAATAATATTTGTTTGTGTTTATCTTATATGACAAAGTTGAGAGTGCAAAGTCATTACTTGATAAATTTTTCAAGATTTACTCACCGCCTCCCGAGTTGGTTCTCAAAAAATAATTGGGATTTCAAGTTTTAATATGTTACAATATGCCCTATACGACTTCAAGCAAGAGGTAAACAAATACCTCGATAGGGGGTCCCACAAATTTTGGACCACGGTCCCAATACACACAACTCAATGAAGGGCTTGGGAAACAAACCGATTATGTCAGTACAAGAGAGCTACATACCCACCCCACAAGTAATCGAGGAGAGCTCCATTCCCACCACCCAAGCTTACGAGGAATGTTACATTCCAACCTTCCAAACCTATGAGGAGTGTTACATTCCAACCAACTCTTCATTTATGGGACTTTTCGACGCCAAGGATCTAGTTCACAAAAGGTATATATAGTTATGTTAATAGTGATGGTTTTAATTATTATTGCTATATAATAATAATGTACATTTGGGTCTCAATCAGTACAAGATGCGGAGACCACATCTCTTATGGACCAAAAGGGTCCTTATCCAAAAGACTTAAAGATTGGAAGGAGACATTTGTAAATAAACATATGTTTGGAAAGCGTGGTGGCACCGTAAGGAGATTTATATCCTTTATCACATCCGCGCCAGATTATATGAATTAGAACACAATGCAAAGGCAATCCTTAGGGCTCAGGAGTTGGATATTCGAGCATGTCATCGACGCTTATATATTGTTGTTGCTACGAGATGTAGAGGAATACTACAGGTGTCATGGGGAATACAAAGGTGGTCCCAATTTGTTTTCATGAATTCATTCTTCATGCATCTTCAAGGTGGCTATGTGCCCCTGCACTAACGTGAATATCTTGCATGGAGTTTTTGCGATCCGTATGTTAACCAAGATGTTGGTCCACCTTTACACTAATGCAAATACATATATTCATGCCGGTGTGTAGTACCAATCAACGCCATTTTTGTCTTGTTCCTATTCGCATTGAAGATTGGATGGTTACCATAATTGACCCGCACTACAATGACACTAAGTATATTAAGTTACATGAAATGTACTTTCGAATTCAATTAAAGTCATGCAGATGTTTAGTTTTAAAATATTTTAATTTTATAATGTCATTTAATATTAAAAAATTATTAACCAACTACTTTGTACATGTAGGTACATTTGATACCATTTTGTTTGCGAAATGGTAATCCGACGCTTGATGAGTGGCCCAAATGGTAATCCTCTTGTGTAGACCTTAAAGATTCGGATCAAAAACAACACAACAACTCGCATGATCGTGCATTTTTGTATGCAAGTATGTTGATTGCTTCGTTAGGGCCAATGGTAATATTTTCAAGAGAAGTGGTCCTGGAAGATGTCACGGTCTTTTCGTTATCGCGTCGCATACGGAGCTCTACAAGAAATCCGCAAGATTACTTCAGGCCTCTGAGATATAGAACTTATCCAACGTTATCTAATGTACATATTAATTAATAAGAATGTCTATTTGGTTGAACTTTATGGGATTTTCAAATTCATAACTTAGTAATATGAATATTATTGAATCACATAAAACCACTTCATATTATTAATAATGAAAAAAAATTATCTATTTTGTTGAATCTGTATGGATATTTTTATTGGACTAATATTAATAATCACATTATTTATATTAATATTAAAAATCATTATTAATATTATTTTTAATAATAGTAATACATGAATATAATAATAATAGTAATACATGAATATAAAATCATTATTTATATTTTATTAAAGAATGATATTTTTTTTAATATATTAATAATCCTTTTATTGATATTATTACAAAAATAAGAAAAAATATTAAAGGGATAATAATAAATATAGATATTAACTTATTTCTAAATAGAAAACCCCATATGTATTATATAGACTTATTAATAATAATAAATCGTAATAAAATAATAATGCAAGAATATAGATTTTGGGGATGGTGAAGTTTTAATATAAAGATATATTCTTGGTTGAAATTAATAACTAGGTCCGTGTTGCTCGGGTGGTCATATATGACAAGTGTTTGGAGTTTGAGGTTCATGAGTTCGAATCATTTAGCGTTGAATTGCTTGAATAAAATCATTTTTTTCCATTTTTAATACCGGTAGTATGAAAAGTCATCTTAGTAGTTTTTTTTCAATTTTTAATACCAACCGTGACAAGCTATCTATTTAGTAGGTTATTTTTTCAATTTTTAATACCGGTAGTATCGACTGCATGTCAATGGGATTATTTTATTATTTTAATGCCACCGATAGTATCATTGCATTCACGTGGGAGAAATAAAAGAAATTAAAAAAACAATGTGTAAGCCGGTAAAAGCTCTTCCGGCCGGATTATTTTATTATTTTAATGCCGGTAAGTGATCGGTATTGCACTTAAGTAGGGAGAAATAAAAAAATTAAAAAAAATAATGTGTTTAAGGTAGAAGCTCTTCCAATGGGATTATTTTATTATTTTAATGCTACCAGTTTTAAATTGCAGTACGGGAGAAATAAAAGAAAATTAAAAAAAAAATGTGTAAGCCGGTACAAGCTCTTCCGGCCGAATTATTTTAATAATAAATAATCATTTTTTATAAATATACTAACAAGTTAATTTTACGTGGGCCTCCCTTATTAAAATAGAAGCCGGTACAGGTAAATAATTAAGCACAACAACCTGTGCCGGCTTATCAATTAGAAAAGTTAATCGCAACCATCTATTCAATTTATCAACGGTCCAAAAAGGGGGTGTTGCAGACAAGACTTCAAGAAGCAGGTTCATATGGAAGGGCTCTCTATATATATATATATATATATATATATATATATATATAAAATCGAGCTCATCAGATGCAGTATGACAACGGTTTATATATATAATTGTTGTCAGACATATCTGATGAGCCTGGATTTTATATCTGGTGCGTTTAATCACTTATATATATATATATATATATATATAATTTCATCGGACATATCGATGAGCACGGATTCACATTGGTATGCGTTATCGCTTATATATATATATTTGTACATATATATATATATATATATATTCTGTCAGGCTGGAGTTTACTTACATTGGCCTTTTTACATTTTATTTACATTTAAATCTCACTTTTGGAGTTTACTTCGTGGCGGTTGATCGCTTTTACAACTTTATTTACATTTCGTCCTGCTTGGAGTTTACTTCGTGGCAGTTGATCGCTTTTACAGCTTTATTTACATTTTGTCCCACCTAGAGTTTACTTCGTGGTGGTTAATCATGTCTATATATATATATATATATATTTATCGCTTTTATATATTTATATTTTCGATCCCCCATGGAGTTGCTTCATGGTGGTTGATCATGTCTGTATATATATATTTACAACTTTTATATATATAATCGCCATCGCTTTCCATACAAATTGCGATATCATGTGAGCCTAGGAATCATGTGATCACGAGTTCGATTCTTGAATCTAGTTTTGGTTTCCTTGATGGACATTTTTCGGTATGGCGGCACTGTACATTATTTTACGATTGTCTCGAATTTCCTTGGATGTTTCATCATGCCCATGAGGAGTTCTAAGCTCTGCTTGTATATTGTTTTTCGAGAATGCTTCGCATCTCGAAAATAAAAGCAAACAAGCCGAACATTTAATAATAAAATGGAAGTATGAAAAGGTCTCAATTAGTCCAATCTCAGCTGTAATCCTGAGCAACGTCTACTTTCCACTCAAACCAGCGATAACCCCGGTGAGGAGTCAAACGTCATCTTGTTCCTTCGACAATGGCAAGTCATCTCAACACTTCATACATACATACATCCAACAATGTCCCACAAGAACCGAGGAGTAACAATCCCGAGTGACTATTACGTGTGACAATACTTTGGATAGAATTTGAAGCTTGAAGACCATGGGCATAGACCCCTCTTCCTGACTTCGTACAACCTCTAATCCATGTCATTGCGTAACTCTCGACACAAGCGGTTCGAAGAAGGTCAGATATCCCTCGTTCGGATGAGCGAATTGAAGTTCTGCAAGTTTGGGCGGACATTACAGTGCATGAGTGCACGTACTACGAGACGACGGGACCCGCGAGGCTCAGATGCATCACGACCACCGCGAGGGTACAACTCACTACATTTGCCGCAGGTGTACTGCTGACCATCAATCTCTATATATACAAGCCTTGGGAATTGACCATTTGAGAAGAAGAGAGAGGGAAAAAGGCGAGAAGGCCCTGTCCGTTTTACTCTGCATACACATCTTTTGAGTGTTTCCTCACTTTTAAACACTAGTTAGCTCACATATAGCTATCTTTTATCCGGCGGGAGCTGAGTGTTTATCCATTTAAAGTCATAGAAGTCTACTTTGGCAGCCCACTGTAAGCCTTCTCACATTATATAAAGTCTCTTTCTCATATTAGCACACACTGTTGTACACGTTGAGAGTCATGTGAGTGTGTTTGCCCGGACTTCGGTCCATGGTTTTCATTTTTGTCTGTATATATATACTTATATATATGTATATATTTCATATATGGACTAACATTATCGAGTTATGTCTCGATTGAGCTGAACTTGATGCAGGCGTTTAATTGCTTTTATATATATATATATATATATATATAAGCGTGGTCGAACTACATCGATGAGCACAGATTTTATATCAGAATGCGTTTAATTGCTTTTTTATATATATATATATATATAATTGTTATCGGATATATCGATGAGCTGGATTCACATCCGGTGCGTTTACATTGCTTTTATATATATATTTATATATATATATATATATATATATATATATATATTTACATTTCTGTATGAGCACTAGAGTTTACTTACGTGGCCTTTTACATCTTTATTTACATTTCGTCTGCTGGAGTTTACTTCGTGGCAGTTGATCGCTTTTCTGACTTTATTTACATTTTGTCCCACCTAGAGTTTACTTTGGTGGTTGATCATGTCCACACACACACACACACACACACACACACACACACACATATATATATATATATATATATATATATATATATATATATATATATATACCGCTTTTATATATTTACATTTTCGATCCCCATGGAGTTGCTTTCGTGGTGGTTGATCATGTATCATATATATATATATATATATATATATATATATATATATATTCTGACTTTTATATATATAAGCGCTTCATCGCTTTCCATACAAATTTGCAGTATCATGTGAGCTAGGAATCATGTGATCACAGGTTGATTCTTGAATCTAGATTCGGTTCCCATGATGGACATTTTTCAATTTGTAAGCGACTTGTACATTATTTCTGATTAATGTCGAATTTCCTTGGATGGTTGTCATGCCCATGAGGAGTTGACCTTATATATATATTATTTTCTCGAGAATGCTTTGCATCTCGAAAATAAAAGCAAACAAAAGTAGAACATTTAATAATAAAATGGAAGTATGAAAAGGTCTCAATTCCTATTGAGCACATGGTTTGAAAAACCTCTTTTATAAAACGTCATTGCTATATCTTGGTTAAAACTGAATTTTTCTATAAAATTAAAACCTTGTGTATATATAAGTGTGACGAGGCCCCCTTACTACTTTCAAATAATTGCACATTGATCCACACACACACACACACACACATTCATATAACAATTTCTTTGAAAAAAGCGGCGGCCACCGTGGTAACACGGATGTCGGGGTGCCTAACATCTTCCCTCGCATAATCAAGCCCCGGACCCAAAATGAATCTCGGTTTCACAGACCCATCTAGCGTGTGTAAAAACTTTGGGTCGATGTGCAAACCTTTTTGATTGCGTTAGTGCAACCGATTAAATACACCAATGGCGACTCTTAAAGTCAAATCGTCGACATTATACATATCGGACCTTTTTCACTTGTTTTTTCAAACAAATCTCACATTAACATGAGAACACCAAAGAACAAGTAAATGAAAAGGACACTCAAAAAATCCGGCGTCGACATGTGGCGACTCTCTTTGGGACTCAAAGTAAGAGGGCTTAAGCCATTATTTCAAGCTTTTCAAAATTGTTATATGCTTGTGTGTGAATGTTGCATTTACATTTATGATGAATGTGTACGAATGCATCTTTAATTATCTTGCATCTTGCTAAATATCTATCTGTGATATTAGTGCTTCGCACATGTCATCATTTTGCATAAGCGGTGAGACACGTTGTATGTGAATGTATGTTGTGTGGTCCCTCCACCGGGAGGCTATCACATCGGTGTTTGATTCTTTGGACTTGTGGGAAGAATAATTCCACGGGGCTCAGGAAAGGCACCACTCAGATTCGCTCCAGTTGAACGATCGGATTTACTTCCCGTCAAGTAGATTGCGATGATCTGGGAACCTTCATGCCAAAAGGCCGCGAGAGTAACCCTAAGATAGGTCAGCCTCTGATAAACCAAACGCGGAGGGAAGTTTCTTCATACTTTCCATTTTAAATTACCTGTAAAAACATTTACTTGTAATTCTATTCCATGTTCATTCATATGTAATGGAAAATATGAAGAATATTTGTGCATGCATGACATGTTATCAATTAACAACCAATTTTTAGGACAAAATTCCTAAACGGACATGTTATGATAACATTTACATTACCCTAAGACTAAACTACGTAAGTCTTTTGTAGGGAAGCAATTGGGCACATTTACGCTCAAAGTCCAAAAAAGGCCACAAGCCTTCTGACCAATCATGTCTTCTTTCGACCGGTGTAATCTTTGTTTCTCGAGAAGAATTTAACGGATTAAGTAAACAAATCACAGACTTGGCTGTTCTACTAAAAGAATTACACCAGTCTACTCAGGGTACGAAGATACCTACACATACAGAATCCTCTACACAAGGAGAGTTCAAGGTCTGGAAAAAACAATTCCAGAACATCAGTTGGATACAACCAACAAAGACCCTGAAAACACTCATCTCAAAAGAGATCTAGACACCAGTGATATCAGGAAGAAGGTCCTCCAAATGGAGCAAACCATCTGCGTTCTCAAAGGAATTGGAACCCATGGCAGTGTTTCATATACAGACCTTTGTATATTTCCTGGTGTTCAATATCCAGAGAAATTCAAGACCCCTAATTTTGAGAAATATGACGGATTAGGGGATCCTTATACACATTTAAAGGTGTTCATCGGAGAACTTGGGTCTTACGCAGAAAATGAAAAGCTCTGAATGCAGCTGTTTCAAAAAAGTATGAATGGAGAAGCCCGTTTATGGTATACCAGATTAGACAACTCTAAGATCTATAGCTGGGAAGAGCTGGCTCACACCTTCCTCACTCAATACAGTTTTCAATCTCAGATGGCTCCTGACCGGTACCAAATTACCAAGGTCAAGAAATAGTCTAATGAGTCATTTAGAGAGTATGCTCAAAGGTGGAGGCGCCTAGCTGCTCAAGTTATTCCTTCCATGACAGAATTAGAAATGGTCATGACTTTCATAGATGTACAGGAAGCTCCTTTATATGAAAGAGTTCTAGTTGGTATTGGCAAACCATTCTCTGAAATGATCAAACACGGAGAAATGGCTGAAATAGGATAGAAGTCTGGTAAAATTCAAGACCTAGCCACTCTTAAAGCTGTTGTTGAGCACATCCAGTCCGGATCTTATGGAAACAACCCCCAGAGGGTCCATAAAAAGAAAGATGAGGATGTTTCCTTGATACTACAAGGACAAAAAGGCAATCAAAGCATACCTATGCAGAGGAGAAACTACTCCCCTTTTCCAGCACAATCTTCTAACCCTCCATTGCCTAAAAGTGGAGAAGTAAAGTGGCCTCGAACGTTCACACCCTTAGGGGACTCACTCGAGAATATTATTGCTCTTCTGACTGCTCAGAAGAAAATTACACATCTTCTTCCACTAGCCAACCTTAATGGGAGAGGTTTTAATGCTACTCGGAAGTGTGCCTATCATGCCGGAGCACTTGGACATGATACTCAAGATTGTTGGGCCTTGAAGCATAAGATTCAAGATCTAATAGACAATGGTGAGATCGTGGTCACCAAACTAGATCAACCTCATGTGCAAGACAACCCTCTTCCTCAATATAAAGAAGAAGAGGTCAACATGATCAGTTGGAGCATTGTACAAGATTCTAATTCTAACGGTGAATCATCCCAACCCATCAAAGACGGTGTTGACAAATGGGATTATGCAAAGTTCCAGTTTACCATGGAACGAAAGATGAAAGCTCTTTCCAAACAAATTGAATAATTGGCAGAACTGGTGACCCACCAGTATCAAGTCACACGCCAATTAATCAGGCAGGAGCATGCTTATCTCCTTCCTTTTGTTATGAATGCCTCCTCACCACCTTCAGAAAATGAAGCTATGGAGGATAAGGTTGTGAAGTGAGCAAATGCTAAAGCCCGTTGGGATTTTGCCAATCAGAGGGAATTCACCTATTTGGGCCAATCTATGGAGGAGATACTTCAAATGTTGATCAACGAAGGAAGAATTACCTTCCTTCTCCTCCCATCAATCCCTTCCAGGCGGTTCAATCGATGAAATGTGTCGATATCATTCACATTCTCATGCGGTCACAAAGACAGAAGAATGATGGGCACTCCGCCATCTCATTCGAGAATCTTATTGATAGCGGGTCTCCTGCAAATAGCGAGATGATTACTTTATGCTACAACTCAAGGGTGGGAATGCATGTCCTACCAAATGGAAGGGATGATGAGAAGTTATATCAAAGTGGATGATGAGAGGCATCAAAGTATTTCCCATACAACCAATTCAACTCAAAGGAGCGACAATCCTTTGAAAGTGGTCGCTTAGAAGAGCCAATTCTTTACCTTCGGGACCACAACATCCTGTTGTCGACACACACAAAGTTCCATGGAATTATGGAGAAGCTGAAGGATCCACGTCTCATACTACTGCTACAGTGTCGAAGGAGAATCCACTATACCTTCCTCAATGGGTTATTAAACCTACTTGTGAAGCAAAGGGGAAGTTGCCCGTGGAGAAGATTGAAAAATTCCTCCGCACTATGGGCCATAATGAAGCCAAAGTGGTTTTAAGCTTGCACGAGAAGCTCCACACCAGATTTCAATACTGGACTTGGTTTTCTCTTCCGAGGATCATCGGAAGATCTTACTGAAGGTTTTAGAAGAAGCCTATTTGCCAAAATCAGTGGACGTGGAAAAATTTCAACATTTGGTTGATCACATTTTCAACAACAATGTGATATCCTTCACTGATGATGACATACCTCCCGAAGGGACCGGTCATTGCAAGCCATTGCATATTGCAGTTTTGTCTTCCGGGTACATGCTAGCTGGAATTTTGATAGATGGAGGCTCCTCTATAAATATCTGTCCTTATGCCACCTTGGTGAAGATGAATGTCAATCTCAGGTGGATCCAAAGCAGCCATACGGTTATAAGAGCTTTTAATGGATCCCGACGAAATGCCATCGAAAAGATTGAATTGCCAACTGAGATTGGTCCAAATACATTCAATGTATCCTTCCACGTCCTCAAGATAGACTCAGGATACAACCTGCTATTGGGGAGACCATGGATACACATGGTTGGAGCTGTTCCCTCCACCTTACATCAACAACTCAAATACATTATCAACAACAGTCTAGTCACTGTCAACGCTGAGCCGGATTGTCCTGAACAAGGAACTCTACCAATTATCAGCTTCAATTCAGAAGTTGAACCGGCCAGTTTCCATACTCTAGAAGTGAGTAACACGCAATACCATTCTATTGGAGCGCCACTTCCCGTACCCAAGATTTCTGCTGAGGTTATGTCGGCCACTCAAGAAATGATGTTATTGGGTCATCAACCTGGATAAGGGCTTGGTAAAGATAAGCAGGGTATTAAGCACCCTATCCAAATATCCAGTCAAATTGGAACAGCCGGACTAGGCTATTTTGCCAATTCCAGTCACAGGAATCCTCATAAGCACAAGCAGGTTCCTCAGGCTTCCACCGCACGGCGATTCTCTATACATTTACCTCATGAGTTGATGCAATCTCCAGTAAAGGTTCCATCCCATGTTGTGGCTATGCTATTTTTGAAACCAGTGTCAATCAAAGTAAAAGAGGTGCTGATTCCTGATCCCGAGGCGAAAGAAAAGGAACGGAAATGTAAACATGACCTCGCCTTGATGATGGCAGGCATTCGTGTCATTGTTCATGATAAACATACAAATAGATACACCCCAGACGATGATTGCCCAGATGTCATGGTTATCATTCGGGAGAAGGAAGACAATGATGATCCTTCCATCACTGCAGTCCATCAGGACTTTTCCCTCGACAATTGGAGCAACACTCCATTCATTGGTCGACGAGGGTAAAATGGGCAAAAAATCCCTCTGCCCTGTAGATAACTTTAATTGTTTGCTTTCCTTTACAACACTAGCAGTTATTTTATCAAGTACATGCTAACACTTTTGTATGATCGAACAGTTGCATATATTAAGTGAAAGTATCTTTTGTTTCAGGACTCTGAATTTAGATGTGCTTGTCTTTGCGATGAGGTGCCTTCTCTCCACAAGAAATTTGTAACTTTGATGCAAAGTTGGACTCGAGACTTGATGGACATCAAGAGGACATTGAGACACCTCAAGAGATTAAAGAATGGGTCGCAGACAAACCCAAACCCAATCTTGATCAAACCACTCCTTTCAATCTGGAACCTTAGACAACCCTAAGCTAATCCAGATTGGTTCGGACCTTACCACAAATCAGCGGAATGACATGGTTACACTATTAACCCAATTCAGGATGTGTTTGCATGGTCTCATAAAGACATGGTGGGTTTTTGTCCATCGACATTGTTCTTCATCGCCTTCCCATCAAAGAAGGATTCAAGCCGGTCCAGCAAAAGCTCGGCGATTGAAACACGAGTGGAGTTTAAAGTTAAAGAAGAAATTGTGAAACAATTTCAAGTTGGCATCATCATGGTGTCTACATATCCAGGAGTGGATATCCAACATTGTTCCCATGCCTAAACCGAGGGAAAGGTGCGAGTCTGCGTGGATTATCGGGATTTGAACAAAGCTTGCCTTAAAGATAGCTTTCCGTGCTCTTTATCCACATTCTTATTGACAATCTTTGCTCAATCGGCATGTACTCCTTTCTTTGATTGCTTTTTGGGGTACCATCAAATTATGGTCGTTGAGGAAGATCATGAGAAAACCGCTTTCATCACGCCTTGGGAACCTTTTTGCTACTGAGCGGTTGTCATTCGGCCTCATCAATGCGGGGCAACCTATCAAGCGTGAGCTATGATGGCTCTTTTCCACGATTTAATGCACAAAGAGATAGAGATCTACGTGGATGACATCATTGTCAAATCCGGAAGGAGGAGGACCACTTAGACCATCTCACAAAGCTTTTCAATGAGTTGCGTAAGTACAACTTGAAGTTGAATCCCTTGAAGTGCGCCTTTGGCGTTAAATTAGGCAAGTTGCTAGGTTTCTAGTCAGCCACAAAGGGATTGAGCTGGATCCTACCAAAATCCAGGCCATCAAGGAAATGCCCATTCCTCAGACAGAGAAGGAAATACGGGGATTTTTGGGAAGAATCAACTTCATTAGTAGATTCATTTCTCAACTCACAAACAACTGTGAGCCTATCTTCAAGTTATTAAGGAAGAACTCCTCCATGAAATGGAATGATGAGTGTCGAAAGCCTTCCTCACAATCAAAAGCAAGCAACCGATTAACGCTCCTATTTTGGTACCTCCCGAGGATGATGTTCCCCTGTTCATGTACACATCCATAAATGACAATGCCATGGTTTGCATCTTTGAGAAAAAAAAGACAATAGAGGCAAGAACGAGCTATCTATTACCTCGGTAAAAGATTGACATCGATGAACACAAGTACACTCGATTGAGAAGACTTGTTGTGCTTTAGCATGGGGTTTCCATGAGGTTACAACATTACCTCCATGGTCACACAACCCATCTCATATCCGAATGGATCCTCTCAAGTATGTGTTGAAGAAGCCCATATTGAATTATCGATTTTCCGGATGGCGAGTTGATCCTATAGACAATTTGACATAAATCTATGTGATGCAAAAGTCATCAAAGGTCAAGGAATTGTGGATCGGCGGCCGCCGCTTTTGCATGGGATTACAAACCCTTAGAAACATACTTTCCTGATGAAGGAGTAATGATAATTCAGCTACAACATCTGTACGATACATCCCGTACGTGGAGAATGTATTTTGATGGAGCTATTAACATAGAAGGCTCTGGAGCTGGAGCAGTTCTAATATCCGGTACGGGGGAGCAGTATCTCGTCGCCGTCAAATTGCAGTTTGTTAGCACCAACAACCACGGTGAGTATGAAGGCATATCATGGGGCTAAAACTTGCCCGATTCAATGGGCATCGGCGGTTAAGCTGTCTTTGGGGATTCGAATTGGTAATCAAGCAATCCACAGGGAATCTATCAAACCAAAGAATTACATTTCTTTGCCTTACCATCGGAAAGTTTTACAGATGGCTTTGGAGTTCGAAGAAATCTCCTTTCTACACATTCCTCGTAATAGGAATGATTTTACAGATGCATTAGCAACGTTGGCCTCCTTGGTTTACATACCGGACAAGGAAAACATGCCAAGCATCATGTTTGCTCTGTAAAAAGCCCCAATCTATGGGAATTATATTGGAGAAGTATTGGATGAGCTACCTCCCATCCACAGTCCTTGGTATCAAAGCATCAAGGAGTATCTACGAGATGGATCTACACCCGCTGAGGCTAGCCTAACTGAGAAGAGGCGGATTCATCGACTTGCTATGAAATTCTACTTGAGCGGAGATGCACTCTACAAAAGAGATGCTGGAATAGGTCTCCTCAGATGTCTGGATAAAGACCAAGCTCAGAGACTCATGGATGAGATCCATGGTGGAGTATATGGCCCTCACATAAGCGGACCCCTACTTGTCAAGAAGATTCTCAGAACGGGGCATTATTGGCTTACACTCAAAGCTGACTATGATGATCACGTCAAGAGGTGCTATCAATGCGATTCATGGGAATGTTATCCCGCCCCTCGAGGAACTCCACAATATGAGTTCGCCATGGCCCTTCTCAATGGGGAATGGATGTGATCGGGCCCATCGAGCCCAAAGCGAGTAATGGACATCGATTCATATTCACCATGATCGATTACTTCACCAAATGGGTAGAAAGCGACATCCTTTCCCAAGGTTACTAAAGAAGTTATCATTGCTTTCATCAGAAACAATGTCATCTATCGATATGGACAACCGAGAGGTCATTGTGTGTAGACAATGCTAAAACCTCAACAACAAAATGATGGAGGAGTTATGCGAGAAAATTCCACATCAAACATCTCAACTCGTAAATCATCTACCATCCAAAGATGAATGGTTTTGTTGAAGCTACTAATAAAAACATCAAAAAGATCATGCGAAAAATGTCCGCCAATCACAAAGGATGGCACGACCTCTTGCCTCGACTTTATTAGCCTCTGAAGAACTTCCATGCGAACTTCCACTGGGCAACCCCCCTACTCATTAGTCTATGGGATGGAAGCGATGCTCCCCATAGAAGTGGAAATGGAATCCCTCAGAGTATTGATGGATGCTCAGTTGGGTGAAGACCAATGCGTACAAGACAGGTATCACCAATTATCTCTAATGGATAGATGAAAAGCGATCCACGACTATCTTCCATGGTCGATTATATCGACAAAGGATGATCACGATCCTACAATGTAAAAAAAAGTCGACTATGGCAATTCAAACAACATGACTTGGTTTTGAAGAAGATCATTGACAACCAAGATCAATCTAAGGGAAAATTCGCGCCCCTAGCGGGAAGGCCCATTTGTTGTCAAGGAAGTATTGACGGGAGGTGCTCTCAGATTGCGCAGGAAATGGATGGCGATGAATTTCCACGACTTATCAACTTCGGACACCGTGAAAATGGTATGTTATATCTTGAAGTTACCATCAAACAAACATCCTGGTTTTGATCATCAAATCACCAGTCATTCCGGTTTTGAACCCTTTCCTTTCTACATACTCTTCTGCCCCTCAGGGAAACATACACTTTCAAGCCAAGACCTGGTTTTACCTCAATTCAAACCTTTCATACAATCTCGGTTATCCACGAAGGCGGGATTTAACCTTTCACAATTTTCGGTTATCTGAAGAGGCGGATTAAACCTTTCACACTGCAGTTTATCCAAAAGACGGATTAAACTTTTTTTTCTCGCATGCGATTTGTCACGAGGACGGGATCAAACTTTTTACACACTTGAAGTTTGTCCCCATTATGGGATCAAACTTTTTCTCCCCCAAGATATAGCTTTGCACATGGGATTCACACTTCTCTTCGCCTTGATTTGTCGAGGGGTGAACTACGTCGACTGATCTCCCACGATACCCGAAGTGCGTGAGGCAACCATATTCTATATGGCCCGATCGCAATAAAGAAAAACAACAAAAACATTTTTGCCCTTTCTCTACAAATCAACAAAAACAACAAAAATACTTCTACACCCATCTGCCTTTCGCATTCAGCGTTGAACCTCCTACACTAGGTTTGAACTACACGCAGACTTGATCTCTCTTCAATATAGAGTACGTGGCGACCATTCATGGTTGATCTAACCCCTACCAGAATAACATACTTGTCACACGGTACCGGGATCTACCTTCAATTTTCCCCATTTCATCGGTTTCAGATCAAAGGGATGGAATTACCCAACCTCTTCTCACAAATAGAAGATTCGGTGACCATCTAAGCTGCGATCGTGCCTCAAAGAGCAATACCAACCCATAAGAGATGGAATTAACTAGGCTTCTCACAAATAGAAGTACTGGTGACCATCTGTGGTGCGGTCAATCTCAGAGAGGAAGAAATCACCCTCCTCTCCACTTTTCCATACAGATACCAGTCCCAAGACACCAAAGATGGTAGGGATTTACAGAAATCAATGATCCATTCTGAGAGATCTTGCGACGTCTCAATGTCCATCTATCAAGGATAAGTTCGAGAATGCATCAAGATCACAAGGCCACGGAGAAAGCAGCAAATATCAAGCAAGTATCAAGGCATAACTAAAAGGGAAGTGAATCAAAATATATTTCCTGCCATATATAATCTTGTTTGATATATACATATACGTGTTGTACATACATGATAAAATGGCTAAGCTAGTGCATATGCGAGGAAAATACAAAGCTATCTCTGAGATCCGTGTGTATGCGGACTATCGGATCTAACATAGCATCCTCTCTCGAGACGGAGGGAGCAACATGCAAGCTCCCCGCCCAAGGGTATCTACACGAGCTAGCAGATCAAAGGCTAACTGCATGGTGGCATAGTGCTCATCAATGTAAGCACTCATGTCGGCAAGACTAACAGTCATATGGGATCTAACGGAAGTACTATCTGCGATGGCCACATCCCTAGCAGATAAGGTGGCATCCAGCTCCCCAATTAATGCATCCCTGGCTGATCTAGCCTCATCCCTCTCTAACAGAGTGGTATCTCTCTCATCAAGAGCTGTCAACATCAGCGCCCTAGCCGATCTCTATCATAGGTCATCGGATGTAAGCTCTGCTCCAAATCTTTGTCCGAAGAATCTTCGAAATAATGATGGCTTTTCGAGGTGGGAGAATCCATCACAAATGTTGGCGACCAATGATCAAATCATTGATGGGAATAACAGCCTCCTTTATAGGCTCCTCATCGTCAGAATCAATCCCCGCACTATGGATACTGCGCGGTGATGCGATCTCTGTCTCCATCCATGCGAGAACTCGTAGAACAACACGGATGAGCGACAGAAAACTCAGCCTAACTCTCGGCCGATCCCAACAGCATACAACAACTGGATCATCCTCCATCGATAAGCGGTGTGAAGCGAAAGAAGCTGACTCTCTTGCCCCCCTCATACGGATGAAAATCCTAAAATTGGTCAAACCGACACATCACGGGCCGATGGGTGGTAAGTAATCATGCCCAATCAATCCGGCCGGAGGAGATAATCCATGCGGAGCATGAGTAATGAAGTTGTAGGGTGAACTAAGCCACGAACACGACAATATGGCAAACGGATCCCTAATCCTCGCCGGAAAAAACGACCACGATGCAAGATGTATGCTCTGCAGAGTGAAAAGAAGTATGACATGGCTATCTTATGGGTGAAATAAACCCCCGCATGTCTAAATGTGCCAATCGGTCTCAAGTGTGACATAAACCACACATACAAAGCATGACCGAAGCTACTGTGAAAACACTCTGTCGGATAAGTGCGGCGATATGTAGGCGACCTCGAGTCTCTGCGATGATCATCGGTACAATGGTATGACCCTCCACGAGAGCTCTCTTTTCGCCATAATGACGCCGATATCCAGCTCATCCATGTCTGCGCGGCATGAAGGCGTATGACAATACGCATAGAAGTAGTACATCTACTCTGGCTGAACGCCAATGGTCCTCCGGTGTGGTGAAATCCCCGGAATGCCATACATAGCTGTCTTTAGAGCCAAACCTATCAAACAGGAAACGTTGGGATATCACGTGGCCGGATGTAATCTCGTCCTGGACCACTCTACGTCTCAATCCGGTGAGGGTCATGAACTATCTGCTCATGTCTCCAATAGCCATATGCACGCAAGGTCTATCCAGCGGCAGCATCGTCAATCGTGCATACTCCTCCAAAGTAGGAGTCAACTCCTGGGTCCCAAATCGGAAAACCTGCCTCTCCGATACCCAGTGCTCTAGCATACCCTCTACAAATCCTGTGGGAACCTGAAACATCAACAGGGTCATAGTAGTATCTTTGTAGCAAATCATCTACGATCACCGTATGTCGATGGTGATATACTATCATACCATGAGCGATACCAGCCTACCACCACAAATGGTGGGGTATGATCAATCTGACTAAGCTGTCGAAGAAGACATCCATGCGGGCCGTGTCATAAGACCATCCAGGTCAATCTTTGAATATCTCTGGACATACATACATATGCATAACATAATAAACATGCATGATACAATAGATGGCAATATGATATAGGGAATGGAAAGCGTACATACATTCCTAAGTATATCATCATCTAATACATCTTTACTAAAAGCTAAAATACAGGAAATGGGGAGAAGCTACCCAACATACAACAAAGGCCTATCAAAAGAGATAGCGAGAAATACATCAGAAAAAGTCAAAAGTGTCGATGTCTACATCATCGATCCTATCCACCTGATGTAACTCCTCCTAAGTCACTGGATCTCTATCTATAGGGATGTCAGGCTGATACAAGGGAGGATCTGCGCCATCAAAACCATATGGGTCACCTGAGGGACCAACGCAAGAGCTGGAAGGATCAAAAGTATCTACCTCTAGAGGATCTCTGCCAAAATGCCGAATTAAAAGATGTGACCGGTCCAGCTGCCGAGTCAATCTGTCAATTTGTGTCACATGAGTCAGATCTCTGACACAGGCTAGCCAATCCGTCATCATCACATATCCTAGAACCATATCCGCCATAAACTGTGTGGCGCAGGTCTGAGCTCCAATGGTACGAGGGATCCACCAATGCTAGAACATCTCCTGAGAACATGGACCCTCTGACAATGTAAAGTCGTCAATCCCCAACAATGGGATATCAATGACGGGTGACTGCGAAACAGGCCAATAACGCCTGACAGGAGGCAAGATCGGCACACAAATCTCTCCTGTAGTGCTCCTAATAGCACGCTCTCCTAAATAGAGCTCCCATCCTCCATCTATAAAGAGAGGAATCATGCGGGTGGAAATGACGTACTCTACTCTAGTCGGGTACCCATCCTCAAAACCAACTCCCAAATGCTCTCTAGAGTAGGGAATCCATGTGATGACATCGGCTGTCAATAGCTCCAGCTGTAGGCGACAATGAGTGAAACCCTTAGCAACAGGGACCTCCGCCAGTATGGAATGATGCCATCTCCATCCTCGTGGATAGGTATCAAAACCTAACACGCTCACAGGACGCAAACAAGGAAGCCTCTCATAGGCCCAAAGCGCCAACACAAAGGCAAACAACATCTTCGTCACCAACACTCTTAACCTACATGGGAAAAGACAAGAGAAATACTCACCAGCAGAAATGGGTAGAATCCTAACCACGCCTCGGTCAAGCCCTACGATCGCATGCGCATTCCCCTGAGGAAGTAGGCAAAGGTGTAGGAACCCCAATTATACTCTCCTATACGGTCCATGTGTCAAGTATACCGATCAAAGCGAAGAACACACAGTAGAGAAGAGTTATATGCTATGAAGCAGCCCCTAATGATCATCAGGAACAATCGCCGGAGAATGTGATCCCTGACTCTCACATCATCGGGTATGGGCTCACTCAACAGCCCTCTCATAGCATCTACGCTCAAAGGACCTGTACGAACAGTCCTGCCCTTGAGCGCCTCTGCTGAAACTCCCAACAATGATCTGACGGCAGTAGGGGTGATATCCGTCGTGCAAGGTACCGGCTCCCCTCCAAACTCCATACCTATGATAAACCGCCAATCCATCGGCATCATCATCACCTCACAGTCCAACAAATAGAGTGATTGATTCTGGTGAAACCACCGCTCAGACAATGCCCTGAGGTAACCCCAGGGACAACGATGGGGTAGAATGGAGAAGAACCTCCCGAATCCACAGCCATGGACGATCGCTCTATAGTCATCATGCAAGGCCTGATACATAGAGTGGATGATAAACCAGTTCCCTCGAGGCTGTGTGAAGCCGGGAACCTACATCAAATGCAGATCAACATCAGACTCCTTGACTCCTCATCAATAGGAAATAAGGAAGATTAAAGATCTAACTTCATACCTCGTTTGCGTGCAGGTATACTGAAAGATGCCTACTCAAGTCACCTAGAAGATCTGGGTTCGCCACTTGAATACCTGGCAATTCCCTACGGGGAACACGTACAGCAGGAGCAGGAACCTCGATCGGTGCATCCTCCTCCTCGTCCTCGACATTTGGCACTTCAACCCGAATAGGACGTATCGCCACCTCCGCCAAATGATGAGGCTGTCTAACAGAACGGCGCTGAGGCTCTTCAAAAGCCCTCCTCCGTATACCAGAAGTGGTCCTGCGGGAACTACTCGGCTGATCCGGATCCATGATATCTGGACAACAAGTCTCCAAATCACCTCAAAAAGGGTGTGGTAATTTCTTACCTGGAGTCTTTTCAAAATGCATTCTATGATTACATGCATGCATGCATTGTTTTAACATACATCTATAGTAGAGTTAAAAATGCATGACTACCCAATACCTACATTTTGGGAAAATTTTGCCATAGCCCCTTTGTAAATGGGACTATCCAAATGCACATATGCATGACTAGGTGGCCATTCAAGAAGACACCCATCTACGACCATATACATCTTGTATGCATCAATACATTGCAGTAAAAAATCTGTAAGTGTAGTCTAATTACCAGTATTATTTTGCTTGTCTACCTTTACTCATTTGTCTTCATATAGGATAAGAAATGACAGTAAAAGGTGCCAATTTGACTGCTTCAAAAGTCAAATTTTTCACATCAATATGTTCAGCATGGTTTAATACTAACATTTACTATGTTGAATATTTTTTATCAAGTCATATTAGCATGCATATTCACTACTATGTGTCTAAATGCATTTCATGCGATAAGTCATTTTCCAACGAATAGAAATTGGAAAAAAAATACATGCATGTGTTACCAAGATAGTGAAGAACGCTTGTACGGTGGCAGAATATGCAGAAAGTTGCCTGAACTCAGCAGATCTGAAGAAGAGCTCTTGGATTTCCTTCGTTGCGCAACTTGGAAATGACTTATGAAAGCAACCACGGTACTATATACATGACATACGGTTGGCAGTTAGCTAACTGCGACTCCCCGCAGTACACCTGCGACACTCCTACATGGGTCCCACACCTCTGTCTTGCTCCAGTTAGAGATGCAAAGGAGGTCTCACAAGCTGAAAAGACCAAATCAGGAATAAAAGTGCTACGCGATTGAGCGGAATAGCCTGAAATCCTGGTTTCTCATCGGTCAGAGTTAAACTCCCGTCGTCTCAAAGGTATTCGCCTGAATGCAGGGTATACTATACCAATGAGCTCAGCTTTCACAAATCTTTCTCGATAATACCCCACAAAGGTCTGATGCCGTCATTTGCAGGGTCACAACCCTAAAAAACCTCCCTGACGGGGGTTACAACGCAAAACCACGACATATCAAACCTCCCCAGCGGGGGTTACAACGCCGAAGTTATGAACATCCACGTATCCCTGGCGGGGGTCACAACGCATATCTTTCAAGCATCTACGTATCCCCGGTGGGGGTTACAATGCAATGCAACCATTGATACACACATCAATGAAGGTCAAGCAGCCTTGACGTCATGTTAGCCAATGGCAAGTAAACCCATCGAAGCAACCTTCCCCAACAAGGGTTACAACGCAGTGCTACCATTGACACATACATCAATGAAGGTCAAGCAGCCTTGACAATGCATCCAGCAGGGATCTACCCGGTGATATACACATTAGCGAAGATCAGGCAACCCTGATAACAACAAACTGTTGGCAGTAACTCCGACAGCATAAGGGAATATGTTATACACATCCTCAAACAGACAAAGCTTTATCCCCACAGATCTCTCACACATAAGAGGTACCTCTATGGAATATAGGCCAGTATCTAGAATTCAAGACTTTGGTGATAGCCCCAACGTCAACATCCTTGGAAACTTGGATCGCATGTCCAAGCCATCACTGATTGTCATCCCAATAGGATTACCTGACAATCATGCTACATGCATTTGCATCATGTTGCTGCATATAGCATCATGTTTATCTTGCTTGTATTTCAAGTGTCTAGTATTCTTTATCCTATCCATGCCTTGCATTGCATGAATATGATAAAGAGGGGCATCTGCAGACACTCGAAATTTTCTGCACTCTTATTAATAATATTGCAGGAGGGTAGATTCGTCTTTTGGAGATAAACCTGAAAGACAGCTTACATCCATTCTGGATACTACTGGAAGTTCAGCTCCAACCCAAAACACAAACTGGGAACTTCATCTCAAACCCGGAACACACACCAGGAATGTCATTTCCAATCTCGGAGATAACCCTAAGGTTTGCAAGATCAAAAGACCGGCAACAACATCGGAGAGGACAGTTTTGTCTTTGAAATAACACCGCGACGCTCAGTTCCAGTCCCAGAGATAACACTGGGAGTAGCAACCCCATCCTTGGTGATAGCCCCAAGAGATGTCATTGCAGTTCCGGCGATAACCCCGGAAATGTTTGCTTCAAACATATGCAATCAGCTTCAACCACAGACATCCTATCAAGGCACACACACCTCAGACCCGGAGATAACAACGAAAGGCGATGAAGAACGTCCACGGATGAGCAAAGTGAGACAAACAAACAAACAGCAGTCCAATCTCAGATGTAACCCTGAGCAACATCTGCTTTCCGCTTAAACCGGAGATAACCCCGGTGAGGAGTCACAATGTCATCTTACCATCTCAACAAGATGATATCGCGGCATACCAACAAGTAGTCCAATCTCAGCTGTAACCCTGAGCAACGTCTACTTTTAACTCAAACCGACGATAACCCCGGTGAGGAGTCAAACGTCATCTTGTTCCTTCGACAATGGCACGTCATCTCAACACTTCATACATACATACATCCAACAATGTCCCAGAAGAACCGAGGAGTAACAATCCCGAGTGACTATTACGTGTGACAGTACTTTGGATAGAATTTGAAGCTTGAAGACTATGGGCATAGACCCCTCTTCCTGACTTCGTACAACCTCTAATCCATGTCATTGCGTAACTCTCGACACAAGCGGTTCGAAGAAGGTCAGATATACCTCGTTCGGATGCTCGGATTGAAGTTCTGCAAGTTTGAGCGGACATTACAGTGCATGAGTGCACGTACTACGAGACGACGGGACCCGCGAGGCTCGGATGCATCACGACCAGCCGCAGGTACAACTGCGGCTGCCGCAGGTGTACCTGCGGCCATCCGTCTATATATACAAGCCTTGGGGTCAGCCATTTGAGAAGAAGAGAGAGGAAAAAGGCGAGAAAGCCCTGTCCATTTTACTCTGCATACACATCTTTTGAGTGTTTCCTCACTTTTAAACACTAGTTAGCTCACATATAGCTATCTTTTATCCCATGGAGCCGAGTGTTTATCCATTTAAAGTCATAGAAGTCTACTTTGGCGGTACTATAAGCCTTCTCACATTATATAAAGTCTCTTTCTCATATTTATTAGCACACACCGTTGTATACGTTGAGAGTCGTGTGAGTGTGTTTGTTTGCGGACTTGATCCATGGTTTTCATTTTTGTATGCATATATATATATACTTATATATATGTATATATTTCATATATGGACTAACATTATCGAGTTATGTCTCGATTGAGCCTGAACTTGATGCGAGCGTTTAATTGCTTTTTTTATATATATATACTTATATATATAAGCGTGGTCGACTCATATCGATGAGCACAGATTTTATATCCTATATGCGTTTAATTGCTTTTTATATATATATATATATATATATATATATATATATATATATATATAATTGTTATCGGACATATCCGATGAGCACAGATTCACATCCGTGTGTTTATTGCTTTTTATATATATATATATATATATATATATATATATATATATATATATATATTTACATTTTTGTCAAGCCTAGAGTTTACTTCGTGGCCTTTTACATCTTTATTTACATTTTGTCCTGCATGGAGTTTACTTCGTGGCAGTTGATCGCTTTTACAGCTTTATTTACATTTCGTCCTGCCTGGAGTTTACTTCGTGGCAGTTGATCGCTTTTACAGTTTTATTTACATTTTGTCCCACCTAGAGTTTACTTCGTGGTGGTTGATCATGTCCACACACACACACACACATATATATATATATACCGCTTTTATATATTTACATTTTCGATCCCCCATGGAGTTGCTTCGTGGTGGTTGATCATGTATATATATATATATATATATATATATATATATATATATTCTGACTTTTATATATATAACTGCCATCGCTTTCCATACAAATTGCGATATCATGTGAGCCTAGGAATCATGTGATCATGAGTTCAATTTATTTGGAATCTAGATTCAGTTCCTATGATGGACATTTTTCAATTTATGCGGACTTGTACATTATTTTACAAAGTGTCTCAATTTCCTTGGATGGTCATCATGTGCCCATGAAGAGATTCTAAGATCTTTGTATATTATTTTCTCGAGAATGCTTTGCATCTCGAAAATAAAAGCAAACAAGTTAGAACATTTAATAATAAAATGGAAGTATGAAAAGGTCTCAATTCTATTGAGCACATGGTTTGAAAAACCTCTTTTATAAAAACGTCATTCTATATCTTGGTTAAAACTGAATTTTCCTATAAAATTAAAACCTTGTGTATATAGGTGCGAACGAGGCCCCGCACTACTTTCAAATAACTGTACATTGATCCACACACACACACACAAACACACACATTCATATAATAATTTCTTTGAAAAGTTGCGGTCAGCGTAGTAACACGGATGTCGGGGGGTGCCTAACACCTTCCCTCTGCATAATCAAGCCCCCGGACCCAAAATGAATCTCAGTTTCACAGACCCGTCTAGCAGTGTCAAAACACTGGGTCAATGTGCAAACCTTTTCGGTTGCGTTGGTGCAACCGATTAAATACACCAATGGCGACTCTTAAAGTCAAATCGTCGACATTATACATGTCGGACCTTTTTCACTTGTTTTTTCAAACAAATCTCACATTAACATGAGAACACCAAAGAACAAGTAACGAAAAGGGACACTCAAAAATCCCGACGTTGACAGCCATAACTAAAGCTAACAAGAAAACCAAGTTATGATCCATTTTTCAAGCCTAAAATGAGCTTTAATAGGTTAAAATGGGCTAGATGATTAAATAAAGTGTGGTGATGATAAAAGTAACCTTAAGTAACTTAAATATACATGTCTAGACTATCCTAGTGGCTAGAACTTGAAAAATTTGGAAAAAGTTCAAAAATAGTTTTGTAAAAAAAGTAAGAAAATGGCTAAGTTTGAGCCCTATTTTGGGAAGCCTAATGGGCATGAACCAGAAGCCTAAACCTTGATTAAAATACCTTGTAGTATGGTCTAGAAGTAGGGGCAAGTAGTTAAGCTCTTGTCTTAACCAAGAAGTTTAAAAAAAATCACCAAACTAGCACAGAATATCACTAAAACTGTAGTTTTGCAAATTTGTCGAAGTATGAAAACTTGAGATTTTTCTATTCTACTTAGAACTCAATTTGGACACCTTAGACAACTGAGTTAGAGTTATGCTAGGCTATTCCAAGTGTTGGAATGCTAATATATACAAGAACTTGTGAAGTTAATGTGTAAAAGCTTGAAAAAGCTAGGTTTAAAGGGTCAAAACCCAATCTATGCTTTGTAAACCTAAAGGAATGATAGAACTAGTCTTAACTAGATAAAATTCAAGTGTCAGAATGAACTAAAGTGGCTAGAAATGAAATTAGCAAGAATTGACCAAAAAACTAGCTAGTGAACTCAAGAACACATGAACCCTTTATGTTCTAAATCCTGAATAAGATGTAAATGATAACTTTAAAGTCATTCCTATTGCATGATATAAGCATGTCAAACCCCATCAAAGTGAAAAATAACTAATGTGAAAACATGGATGAGGTATTTAAAAAATGTATACAATATCTCAAATATATAGAAATCTAAACTACAACCATGATAACTTAAATTACGTGTTTTGTTATCAATCCCACATACAATGTAGGTTGTGCAAGGAACGCAGATGTTGGTGTAATGGTAAAACCCCGATACAGGCAAGTTTCTCAGTTTATTTATGTGGACTTATAATTGCTATAGATAACTGTTAGCATGATTTATGTTTATAAGTATGTAATACTTATGAACTATATTATTTGATTTGTGAATGATGAAGGTCAAGTTATGACTAATTATTGAATTGCGTTGGAGAACTCAATATATATGTGTAATCAATGACATGTACCGGACATGTGTAGTATGCTATGGTATGTATGTTGCTACCAGCAGGACATATATGTGATATTGCATTTGTAATATGCTTGAACACCAAGAATATAAATGCATGAATTGAATGTGAAACCTATGTGCTACGTGATGCATGATAGACTGTTAGACTTGTTGGGTTGTCATGCCCAATCTTGCTTAATTTGAAGGTTAGAGCTATGATGCGATCTATCGTGATTAGGAGCGCATGAAAAGAAGACTAGTGGTTTAATTGAGATTGTGTTGAATCATTTGATGGTATCTTCATGTGTAAATCACAGATGTGTAAATTTTTGAATTATTCGATAGATGAAGATTATTTGTTCTAAAAAGGGGATATGCTTGAAAAAGAATTGTATATATATATATATATATATATATATATATATATATATATATATATATATATATATATATATATATATATATCTACTCGAGCTAAATAAGTCATATAATAAATATGATTCTAGTATAAAGAAGATTTGTAAAGGTTGCGATTCAGGGAATGAATGAATGGAAAGAAAAAAAAATCTATTTCACATTTTTAGCTATTTTAACATTAAATAATGTTTTACAGCTAGAACATATGATAATATTAACGCACAAGATCGGGAAGGAAAATAGTCCCGATTTTGGGGACGTTACAGATTCCCTACTATGGGAGAAAAGATTGCTTCTTCATTAAGACATGCAAAATCTTGGCCTACTTTTGACAGTTCACCGCTTTCAATCAGATTTTGAATTAAATGACAAAGTCCCCAATAATCTTTTGTGTCATGACCAGGAGTGTTGGAATAATATTGACAGATCCTATCGGGATTGAACTTCCTGGATGAGGGTCCAATAGGGGTAATAATTATGTGACATTTCCCTCATTGATCAATATTTGGAGAATTTTTTTCATAGGCTGATTCAAATGAGTGAAATTTCTTTTAAAGGTGAACTCTCTATTTGCTCAGAACTTTTCTTTTGTGACGCCCCCAAATTCAGGTACTTGAAACCTGAACTCAGTGCTTCACGATATCATTTCAATGAGCGGAATAATAATAATAATATACATTAAACTTAATTTACATACATCAGAGTTATCTAATCCCCATTACATGATAATTATAAATATCATTATCTTAATATAGTCTAACTATTACGTAAGATACCATAAAGTTTATTCTGCTAACTTTCCCTTTCCTTTGTTCATGTTTGAACCTTCAGGTTGATCACGTTTTGCTAAAAACATTTATATTTAAAGCAAGAATGAGCATTTGGGTGCCCAGCAAGTAATAGCAGATAATAAACGTTAGCTGAAAGAAGTAAATATTTTCTTTAAAAGGCACTTCTACAACTAATCAACAGTTGTGAAGTAAACTAAAACAATTCTAATCAACATATCAATTTTATTTTAAATTTTGAAACTACGTACTGACTATAATTGGTGAGCAGTCGACAGACTACGAACTTTGTTTTCAATTTTCGATATTCAGTTGAATAACAAAAATTAATTATACTCAATAACAAAGTGGAATATTTTCCAGAGTTTATGCTGAGTGATCCCTAAGGATCTTGAACTTCTCTTCTCGAGTAACTATCAAAGATTTACTTTGATGTACTCAGGTGTATCAGATAACCATAAATATTAAGTCATACTGTGACGCCCCCAAAAATAGGTATTCATCACCCATCTTGAGTCGCCAAATACATGGTACAAAATTCAAATACAACTTAATAATACAACTGTCGTGTAAAATACGACAAAACATAATCTAAGAGTTTTAATACGTATATTGTCATCTAGACAGTATACAAACTCAAAGGAGTCCTCATTACATTTATTGTCACACTATTTAATCAGAATAGTGAGGACTACTAATGCTATCATCTGGACCGTCACTCGTTTTCCCAACTCGTCCCAGCTATATTCTCATTTCCTGAAGAGAACAGTGAAAGAAAGGGTGAGCTCAACTAGCCCAGTAAGAAATATTATGACTAAGATAATGCAGAATTAATTATCAATAGTCTTTAACAATGTTAAACTGATAAAATATAATAGACATCAAGTTTAACTGCAGCAGAATAAGCAATCCATTAGAAGAGTCAAGTAGAAAATAAAACCTACTATCTTCTATGATTTAAAAAAATGTTTTCATCAACTTTTATCGCTGAGACTCAGCTTAATAAATAAACCACATCTTCTAATCATCCATGTACTACGGGCCAAGGATATTCATTAAATCATCAATGGTAATGACTATACCAAAAAATCCCTAGTCATAATCATATCAAGTCCATCTCTGCACATAAGCCAAAGATATACAACTATAAAACCAACAACCAACAGTCCATCTTTGCATGTAAGCCAAAGATATACAATTCAATAATCCACAGTCCATCTTTGCACGTAAGCTAAGATAACTTTTATTACCATATAAGCATGAGGATGATGACAATGATATAAACATTAATCAACTACAAACAAGGATAAATATTAAAGACTTTAAATTTATCCAAATATTATCAACCACTCATAATCTAATATTATTAATATCATAACAATATTTTAATCACATCTTAAACTTATAAATAATTTATTTCAATTGTTTACACTTTACCAAATAATGCATTTAGTTATTCAAAAATGCTATACTCATAAGATTTCATCACCAATGATCAAATCCCTTATCAAAAATCTTCATATACCTTATATAGGATTTCCAAGCCACAAAATCCTATTTTCCAACTTTGTTACTTCACATAACATATTTAACTCATATGTTCGTAACTAAACCATTTTCATGAAAAATACCAAATCAATTCCAAAAATATTTCTTTTCTGAGATTTAGCATAATATAGTCCCATAATGAACATATATTTTTCTCAGAATTTTTAAAATTCATTTACTATTTTTCAAAAATTAATTTCTAATTAATTCCTTAAGAAATTAGCTACCTCAAGGTTAACTCCAGAAATTTCCAAATCTTAGCAGGATCTTACACATGTTAACGTGAGCCTCCAGTTTAAATTTCATGGTCATCGGAGTTATAGAACTCCAGTTATAGCATTTTTCGTTAAAAAAACCTAAATATTGAAATGATCATAACTTGCTCATTTTAAGTCGAAATGAGCTCATTTTTGGACAGAAGGTACCTTATACCATATACTTTCATGTCCCAAAAGGCCAAAATTTTTCTCACAAATTAAGTGACCAAAACAGCCCTTCTAAAAATCTGGACAATAGCATTTTGGTAATTTCCAGCTTTTGACTCCTTTACTAAAATCAGTCCACGCAAAAATTTACAACACCTTTTCCAATGATTCCCCTTGGAGATATTACAAAACTCATAGTTCTAACTCTAGAACTTGACCACACTCAAAAATTCAAAATATAATAGGAGATATGGTCAATTGAATTTCATGTTCCATTTTCACCAAAATCTGATTTTCAACCCTTTGTGATTTCTAAGAAGCTTTCATGTTTTCACATAATAACCAACATAACTCATCATAACACTTACTAATACTTCATGTACCCATGATTTTCATCAGTCCCGTCTAATGCTTTTATTATGACTCTCATCATAATCAACGTAAATGTCGACTTCCACTAACACCAATAATCCCAACACAACGGAACTATCAAATTCATCTTTAATCAACACGAACTTATTCATCATTAATATTATAACTCACAATATTTAACAACCAGGTTGTTCCCAGGAAAGAGGGGGCTTTCCAATAAGGATTTCTCCCTATTGGCGCGCAATTAGGTGACCAAACCTCTCCTTGACAGAACTTCTAGACATTGTAAATATTGTAATTTAATAATATGAACAACTTTGTCGTTTCAATTATTGATTTAATAGTATATCATATAACGCAGATGATACTGTGACAATAATCGAATCAATAATATGAGAGATATGATGCAGCAATTACTGTAAAAATAATTGAATATAACTGAGTGACTTATCACGTAAGCATCAATCACAGTGTCTTCTTATGCGTGAACAGCGTACATCGTACTTTACTACTAGAGTAGTTCAACAGTTTTAACGGTAAAACTTCCGCCGTTATTTTCATAAAAATATTTTTGTCATTTTCTCAATCCGACAATAATTCCGTTATGGGGTCCACCAATAATTGTGACGTCGTAAAAATATTCCCTGTTAAAACGAATATTCCCCGACCAATCGAATATTATATAACAACTTGCGTACTTTGTAAAATTTATAAATATTACCAACAACTATAACGTTATCTCAAACTCACACCAAAATTTTGAAAAAAATATTTCGAGAAAATTAAATCTTTATTCGTAAAATCTGGGGTCTCACAATCTCCCCTCCTTATGAAATTTCGCCTCGAAATTTACGCGACGATATACGGTATGATGAAGAGGTGAGGATACCTTGAATACCTTTATAAATACAAAACATTAAATTCATCTTTGCAATACTGACAAAGATATTCATTAACAATTCATCTTTTTGCACTACGGCCAATTTGTATAACCAATAATCAACAATTCATTTTTGCACTACAGGCCAAAGATATACAACTATAAAACCCATAATCTGTGAAACTCACTTAATAGTATCACGACCACGAATTATCCATGCACTACGGCCAAGGATATTCGTGTTTTCAATCTGATCATGATTATCTAGAATAATCCTGGTCATAATCATACCGAGTCCATCTATGCACTACGGGCCAAAGATGACTTTTACCACATAATCATAATCGGAATCCCTGGTCATAATCCCTGGTCATAATCATAATCTAAATTTTTAAAATTCATTTACTATTTTTCAAAAATCAATTTCTAATTAATTCCTTAAGAAATTAGCTACCTCAAGGTTAACTCCAGAAATTCCCAAATCTTGGCAGGATCTTAAACATGTTAACGTGAGCCTCCAATTTAAATTTCATGGTCATCGGAGTTATAGAACTCCGGTTATAGCATTTTTCGTCAGAAAAACCTAAATATTGAAAAGGTCATAACTTGCTCATTTTAAGTCAGAATGAGCTCATTTTTGGACAGGAGGTACCTTATACCATATACTTTCATGTCCCATAAGGCCAGAATTTTTCTCATAAATTAAGTGGCTAAAACATCCCTTCTAAAAATCTGGACAATAGCATTTCAGTAATTTCCAAATTTTGACTCCTTTGCTAAAATCAGTCCACACGAAAATCTACAACACCTTTTCCAGTGATTCCCCTTGGAGATTCTACAAAACTCATAGATCTAACTCTAAAACTTGACCACACTCAAAAATTCAAAATATAATAGGAGATATGGTCAATTGAATTTCATGTTCCATTTTCACCAAAATTTGATTTTCAACCCTTTGTGATTTCTAAGAAACATTCATGTTTTCACATAATAACCAACATAACTCATCATAACACTTACTAATACTTCATATACCCATGATTTTCATCAGTCCAATGCTTTTATTATGACTCTCATCATAATCAACGTAACCAGATCATTTCCATAATTTAATAAGGAATGAATATAAAGGATCATTCACCATGCATGTGGTAATCCACATAGATAGGTTATTCTAACAGAATAATAAAGAATGGAATAACAGAAGGATTCACCATACATGTGATAGAGACCGCACAGACAGGTTATTCCCAACAGAATAATAAATAATGGAACCAAGTCCAGTAGAACGCATGCAGACGAGGATATTTAAAGCGAGAATAATAAATGCGGAATAATAAATAATGGAACCGTGTCCGGCAAGATAAATTGCATGAGATAGGATATTAAGCGAATAATAAATAATGGAACTAGGTTCGGCGTAAAACGCACATACAGGATATTTCGACAGAATAATAAATAATGGAATAACAATAGAATTTCACCATGTATGCGGTACTTCGCATAAACAGGTTATTCCAAAAGAATAATAAAGAACGAAATTAGGTCAGGCGAAATTCACACCGACAAGATATTTTAACAGAATAATAAGGAATGGAATAATAGAAGAATTTCACCATGTATGTGGTACTTCGCATAAACAGGTTATTCCAACATAATAATAAGGAATGGAATAATAGAAGAATTTCACCATGTATGCAGTACTTCGCATAGATAGGTTATTCCAACATAATAATAAGGAATGGAATAATAGAAGAATTTCACCATGTATGTAGTACTTCGCATAGACAGGTTATTCCAACATAATAATAAGGAATGGAATAACAACTCTTATGAGTATTGAAAGAAAGTAATTCTCTTCATGAATACGAAAGAATAATACCCCTTACCTTAGAAGAAACTGGATATTAGAATAGAAAGGTAGCAGACTTCTCTTATTCTTTCTCTCTATAGATTTTCTCTCTATAGCTTCTCTCTATAATTTCTCTCTCTAGAGTTTCAGTGAATTCGTAAGAAATAATGAAGGAATGAGCTTCTATTTATAGGAGAATGGACTGAATAGTAACTAATTTTTGAACGGTCAGATTGATTTACTTTTAAAACGGACGGTCCATATTAAAACTTAAAGCAACGGTCCATACTGATTCACTATTAAAACTTTAAACCAACGGTCCATACTGATTCACTATTAAAACTTTAAACCAACGGTCCATATGCGATTCACTATTAAAACTTTAAACCAGCGGTCCATACTGCGATTCACTATTAAAACTTTAAACCAACGATCCATATTGATTTACTATTATAATTTCAACCAACGATCTGAAAAATTAGCACATCTCCTCATGGAATAATATTGTACCCAAAAATGATTTGGACCGAAAAGAAATATATTTTGTTCAGGTGAATAGTATCCCATAAATAGTAACTCGTGAATAGTAACTCATAAATAGTAACTCATGAATAGTAACTCGTGAATAGTAAATTGTGAATAGTAACTCATGAATAGTAACTTATGAATAGTAATTTGACACGAAAAGTGCCCTGAATACCCGATTGAATAATATAACCTCCAGACATAAATTATTATCGAAATAAATGTCGACTTTCACTAACACCAATAATCCCAACACAACGGAACTATCAAATATGATGCAGCAATTACTGTAACAATAATTGAATATAACTGAGTGACTTATCACGTAAGCATCAATAACCAATACCGTGTTCTACTATGCAACCATGCGTATTAATGTACTTTTACTACCGAGTAGTTCAACAGTTTTAACGGTAAAACTTCCGCCGTTATTTTTATAAAAATATTTTTGTCGTTTTCTCAATCCGACAATAATTTCGTTTAATAGGATCCACTAATGATTGTCTTGGTCGCATGCGAATATTCTCTATTAAAATGAATATTCCCCGACCAATCGAATATTATATAACAACTTGCGTACTTTGTAAAATTTATAAATATTACCCACAACTATAACGTTATCTCAAACCCACACCAAAATTTTGAAAAAAATACTTCGAGAAAATTAAATCTTTATTCGTAAAATCTGGGGTCTCACACATACCCCTCTACAAGTATAATAAGTGATCAGCTTCATTATACCCTATATTATACATAATACTTAAAAGCAGCAAGAATGATAAGCGAAGAATATCGACCAAAAGTTTCCCTTTTATATAAACAGGTTGTTCTTCTCAGTCTTATAACTAGAATTTGAATCAGAACAACGAAATTCTATGATTTCAATATCTAATCGCTTTCTCTATCTTGCCGAAACAATTGGCATCGACCTATTAATAATAATTGAGTTCTCTTCTCAAACCTATCAAGTTTTAATAAATATTCGTCTAGCCAGAATAATAAGCTAAGACATATCTCAACACTATTTTTAAATCTATGTCTAGCCGAGTCAAATAACTTAGACAACTTTTAATCAATGTATACATACTGAAATTTAATAAGTATATATCAACATGTATAACAATTATCCAAGTGAGGACACTTGTATAACAATATTTAGAAATTAACGAACAGAATATATATCTGGATTATATAATAATACTGTAATGATAAATAATGATCGGATAGAATTCAAGAACTGGCATGTCTACAAAAGTATAGATATATGAACAATAACAATATAGTTCTGAAACTGGCTTACACATGTCCATTGCATAAAGTAAATGCAAAGGTTAGATACTTGCCTGATCTGCAGCTTACACAACTTAGTTTTATCTTTTATATCAGACCTATCATTAATAAGATCATTCTATCGATTAGATAACATATCATAACACACAGTACTGTTATTTGCAGTCAACACATAGCCTAATCACATTGTCACATATATTTAACAGTCATTGAATCATAAACAAACACTTATCAGGTCAACCTATATAGATTCAGATCAATTTCGGTAGCATTTCGGTGTACCGACGGCTTTATCGGGTAATTATTGAGTTTAAAACTCTATTCTGTAGTTCAATATTCACTTAGATTATTTAAATATCATCCATATTATTTTTAAATGACTTATAATAATTTTTAAATATTTAATATAATTTACCATGATTTTTCAAACACGAGAATCATTATTAAATGATTTAAATATTAAATAATTCTATTATCATTAATATCAAATAATATTAAAATATTAATGAAACCATTGTGTTCGACTTGGCAACTTTGACCGGCCAGTAAATCCACCCAGTTTCATGTTTATGTGTTCTAAAGTCTTTACTCTACAGTCCAAATACCAGACTACAACCTAGA
This sequence comes from Panax quinquefolius, assembly GCA_020205615.1. Classification (NCBI taxonomy): domain Eukaryota; kingdom Viridiplantae; phylum Streptophyta; class Magnoliopsida; order Apiales; family Araliaceae; genus Panax; species Panax quinquefolius. Next base: position 103,630,427 of record CM035157.1, read on the forward strand.
TACAACAAATAGAACAAAGCAACAAAAACATGCAAGATCCGTGGCCACAAAGTTCTTGTCAGAGCCTTCTGGGCAAGAATCTGGGTTACCCAAAATGGTCAAGTCATGGTCGGTCAACGTAGTTTGACCATCAATAACTTTCAATATATACATGATCTGAGCTTGGTTCAAGTTCTAGAACACAGATCTCATAGGATACTACATGTTCAAACCTTTAAACATACAAAACTATAAACAGACTGAGATCTAGGAGGCCTGACATTCGTTGTCAGACAACTTTTTCAATTTTTTCCAAATTTTGAAAAACATCAAATTCGAGTCTATAGATGTTATGGATCTAACATTTAATAACCCAAATCAACTATATACACTACATACAACATGTTTAACACAAAAAATTTAACATCTAACATATTATTAAGGATCAGATTCTAAGTTAGGCTTATACCTTTTTATGAACAAATTCTGGATTCTATGCTTCAGATCTGTTAGTGGAGATAGTGGGGACTTGCTAAGGGACTGATATGCTTAAGATTTTCGTAGGTGTGGGGAGAGAGAGAGTCTAAGTTGAGTATATGATGAACAAATGGGCTATTTTGTGTACATTTCTCTCTCTTGATCCTTATATATCATGTATGTAATGTGTATGGCTGAAGTTTATAGCTGATATATGTTATATTTAGTCACATGGCTGATCTAGAGTTGGTGAACAACTCAAATTTTAGCAAGATTTGCAAGCAACATAATAAAGAATTGAAAAAGGGCTTTTTGGACATTTACCATAAAATTTTAATGGCCATTTAGTAACTTAGCAAACCCTTAGGTTTTACAAAATTTTAATTTTTGTAGGCTTTCTAATTAGGGTTAAAATGGAAAATTTAGTTTTTAAAAATGGAAAATTAGGGTTTTATAATTACCTTGGGTTTCCTAATTACTTAAACTTGCATATTAGGTTTAAAGATTTACTAATTAACATTAAGAGTGCTAAATTAGCGATTAGGGTTTCTTTTTTAGCATTTAGTGTTCCTAATTTGACAATTAGGATTTTCAATTAGTAATTAGGGTTTTCTAAGTAATAATTAGGGTTTCCCTAATTAACATTAAGCTTTATAATTTAGCAATTAGGATTTTAGTTTAGTAATTAGGGCTTCTAATTACTAATTAGGGTTTCTAAAAAATAGGGTTTTCTCTAATTAAGATTAAAATCTATAATACATGTCATTAATCACATTAACACAATTTCTGACCAATCTTAAACTTTAGTTTGAGTTTCAAATTAGGGTTTATCACAGTAATACTAGGATTTTAACACGATATACCATAATTGACCAACCACTATCGATTATCATATATATCTGAGTACATATCTATAAAGACTTTGAAATATAAATAATATTATATTATTATTCTCATTCCTTATTCAAAATCAAAAATTAGGGTTTTGAATTTGTATCAAACTTAACATTCATATACACCATTATTAAGTTAAAATAAGTAACTTAATTATTCTAAAATAAATTCATATAATAAAATAGTTATTATAATAATTCCAATAATCATTTCTTATATTATTTAAATAATATTATAATCATATTTTCATGGAAAATAAAGAATAAAAATATTTATACTACAAAATTAATTTATTATAAGAATATAATTTATAATGATCAATAATTCCTTTAAAAAAATTATTTGCAATAATTCATGTAATAAATAATTTTTATTTATCACATAAATACATACTCTTAACCTTGTTCATATTCCCCACCTTTTATTTAATAAATAAAAAAAATTATACGCAAAATTTCTTATTTAATTATATTGAAAATATAGGGTTATTACATCTTCCCAAGCAACCTTTTTTGCCCAGGGTTCATGCTCATGGAACCAATACTGATCCTTCTTGGTAATAGGATTAATTTCAGGCGTAGGAGGATTTGTTTCTCACTGATTAGTTTGATTTATCGATTGTCATGTTATTTGATGTTGATAAACTATCAATACTGCTAGTTGCCTAACTTATTCCTTGATAGATTTTATTTCTCGCTCTATCAAAAACTACCTTCCTGAATATTCGCAATTGTCTGAGCTATCCTTGTTTGCTTGGAAGGACTCGCCTATGTACTGCAGGTATTTGGAACCTTCTCTGTTTCCCATACTAATCTTATTGACGCCCTCTTCATTATGTTGAGGTAGAGGATTATCTTGAACATGTGGTTGTTCTTGTATTGTCACCATAATATCCCCACTGTTTGTCAGATCCTGGATTTTGTGTTTGAGAGACCAACAATCTTGGGTATTGTGGCCCGAAGCTCCAGAATGATAAGCACATTTCTTACCATGGGTCAAAATTCCTTCTATTTGGATTGTCTGGGAGAAGGAGCAGGACAAACTTCTTTTATGTTGTCCTTGCAGTACCAAGGATACATCATCTTCTTTCTTTTTATGGACTCTTCTAAGATTATTCCCATAATTTCCAGCCTAAATGTGTTCAGCTACGGCTTCTAAAGCAGTAAGGCCTTTAATCTTTTCAGATTTTAACCCCATTTCAGCCATTTCTCTGTGTTTAATCATTTTTGAGAATGGTTTTCCTATACCTGCTAGGACCCTCTCGTAAAATGGAGCTTCCTATATATCAATGAATGTAATTACCATTTCTGTTTCTGTCATTGATGGAATGACTTGAGCAGCCAGGCGTCTCCAGCGTTGGGCATATTTGCGAAAAGATTCACTATTTTGTTTCTTAACCTTGGTAATTTGATAGCTATTTGGAGCCATTTGTGATTGGAAACTATATTGATTCAGGAATGCATATGCTAGCTCCTCCCATGCAGCTATGGATTTTGGAATTGTTCAGTCGGGCATACCATACTCTAGCTTCTCCGGTTAAACTTTTCTGAAACAACTGCATCCTTACTTTCTCATCTTTGGCGTAGGATCTGAGTTCTCCAATGAATGAACACTTTCAAATGAGTGTAAGGATATCCTAATCTATCATATTTTTCAAAATTAGGGATTTGAAACTTCTCTGGATAACTAGCCCCTGGAAAGATGTAGAGATCTGTGTAATTTACAATCCCATATACTCCAATCCTTTTAATTGACCAGATGGTTTCTTCCATTTTTTGGACTTTATTTTGGATATCACTAGTTTCTCAATCCTCTTTGAGATTGGTGATTTCAAGGGTTTTGTTGGTTTTTTCATTGTTTTGAGGTTCTGAAATCTGAGTTTCCATTTTCTTGTCAGTATCTTGGCTCCCTTCTTGTGCAAGGGTTTCTATTTGAATGGGTATTTGTTGACCCTGAGTACCTTTGGTCTGAACTTTTAAGAAAAAAATAGTTAACTCTGTTATCTGGTTTCTGAGTCCCTCAAACTCTTCTCGAGACATAAAACGTGTCCCTTATTGGGTACTTTCTTTCATGTTAGTGGATAGGCTCTAAGCCTTCATAGATTTAGATCGGGTAGTGGGGTTAATCTTTTCCTACAATAAAGGTAGGTATGTTAATATATATATATATATATATATATATATATATATTAACAGGATGCATGCTATGCAATGTCTTATTTTTTGAGGTTTTTTATAAAAAAAAAATCCTATAAAACAGCTGTTAGTTATTTTGCTGTCATAATAGCATGACAGGATTTAATATCTGTACAATAATAACATTGACAGGGAATGGAAATGATATTTACATTTAATTGATAGTTACATGGAATTGAAATTTACATTGATTAAAAAGGGAATGACATGAAGAGACTTTTCTTCGCGTTTGGTTTATCAGAGGCTGACCTATCTTAGGCTACTCTCGCAGTTTTTTCGGCATGAAGGTCCCCAGATCATAGCAATTTACTAGATGGGAAGTTAATCTGATCTTTCAATTAAAGCAGATCTGAGTGGCGCCTTTCCTGAGCCTCGCAGGATTAGTCTCCTTTAAGTCCAATAATCAAACGCTGAGGGGTTTGCCTCCTGGTGGTGGAATCACACCAACATGCATTCTCATACAATGCATCTCACTGTATGTAATGATGACATTGTGCGAGGCACTAATATAAAGTAGTAAAACATTTATTTACATCCATTCAATGTAAAGACAACATCCACACACAAGCAGATAAAAAAGGGAATTTGAAAAGTTTGAAAAGCGACTTAAGCCCTCTATTGTCCCCAACAGAGTTGCCACCTATCGACGTTAGGAAAAATTTCTCTAGAATTCCTCTTATAAATATTTCTTACCCTTTATGTTTTCTACGTGGTTCGAGTCTTATTAAAAGGGTGAAATTGACAAAAGAGTCCGACATAAAGTGTCGACGATTTGAAAATATTGATTTTTACAGAGCCACCAGTTGATAAGAGTGAAATGGTTGTACCAACTCAACCGAGTTATGAAAAGTTTTACAAAAAGGCCCAATTATTGGACTCTGTTTAACAGGCCTTGGAAACCGAGATTCATAGAGTTTAAGGGTTTCTTAAGCAAGGGGAAGGAGTTAGGCACCCCCCGACTTCCGTGAAAACACAGTTACCACATCTTTTTAATTCCCTAATTATTTGAAGTGTGTGTATTTAATTGGGCCCAAGTGCTTTGTTTGAAAGTAGTGATATACCTCTTTTGCTCCCATATACAAAGGCTTTAATTCATAAAATCAATTTTTAATAAAGAATTTAAAGGTGAGGTTTTGAAAAGAAATTTTCAAACCCTTATGCTCACATAGTAATTGGGGCCTTTGATACTTCCATTTTTATTCCGTATTCGGCTTGTTTTGATTTTATTCTCGAGATGCGAAGCATCTTCGACAACATAATATATATATATAAGTGTCCGGCCTATTATGGTCATTAAAGCCATCGAAGTGACCTGAGCACCACAAACCACAATTTGATTAAGTTAGGGCCTTAAATCCATATCCCTGCTTTAAGGCCCAAGATTACATTTATAATGGGCTACAAGTTTTTTGTACAGTTTCAATTTGTCCATCGTGAGAATCGAATCTAGACCAGGGAATTGATTATGGATCCCATGATTCTTAGGCTCACAGAATTATTTAAAAATTTGCACGACAAATATATTGAATTAAAATGCAGATTAAAATCTAGACGTCACAAAACAAAGGATTTATTAGTTAGATCCTGGCATGCCCATATCCCAGCTTCCCGTTCCCTCTAGATACAGATCTAGGGTCGTGTGGTTGCTTAATATTTACAAAACTAGAAAGAACGAATAGATTTAAATGAACCTAAGCCATTTTAACTCAAAAGTTCTAGTTTTACAACCTTTGAACCGGTTAAAAGTTAGATATGGCTAGATTTAGATAAATCTAGTCCACAAATTCTAAATATTACCGCTTTATATTGAATAAACAGTTAAAACTAATTATATTTAATCACAATAAACAATTAACATATATATAATTATATATATATATATATATTAAAGAAGGAAAAAGCCACAGATTAGCAATCCAGGACAAACTGATATATATATATATATATATATATATATATATTAAAGCAATAAAAAGCCACAAATTAGCAAGTAAAAGCTTCATATTTAAAAGGATCTTACAATGTGTAGCGGGGAAGGCTTTAGACTACTTTTGAAGCTTGAAAACTTAGTTTCCGCCGGTTAAAACTTGATATGTTGTAATATATATGTATAAAACTATAAAGAAGAATATTAGAGTTTAGAACACTGTTGGAGTGGTTAAGAGTTGAAATGGGCGGAATTCCCTCTCTTTTCTTCCTTTTTTTTAAATGGCCGATGGGGGTCTATTTATAAACCAAATCAGTCATGGTTCAACTTGCGGAACTACCTATGGCTGACCCGGGTGGGCCCGGCCCCGTGGGTCTATTTGTCTCGAAGTACGTGCACTCTGACCAACGCATTGTCTGCTCGAACCTTCATAACTTTCAATCCGGGAATCCGATGGAGGTGTGTTATACCTTTACGGAAAGCCCTTTCCAATAGCTACACAATGACATTGGATTTGACCTTTTCTGAATCCGGGAAGACGGGTCCATGACCAAATCTTTGAGTCTTCACAATCTGTCCGTTGAGTTGTTTTGTGTTGTTTTCACTCGGGATTGACGTTATGGTTCTGCATAACCTTCATGGCAATGATTTGACTCGATTTGATGTTGAGTTGGCAAAATTACTCTTTTACCCTCCCGGGTTTATTTCGGGCTTGACGTAGCGATATCTGTCTTTCTTGGGGTGATCTTTGAGGTTTGATTGCTAGTGCTTCCTGTCTGTATTCAGGGTTAATTCTGAAGTTGATTTGATGATTTCCCGGGGTTGTCACTGGGGTGTGTCCTGATCTCCCGAGGTTGTCACCAATTGTGATTTGATCTCTCGGGGTTATCATCAGGGTGTGATTTGATCTCCTAGGGTTTTCACCGGGGTGTGACTTGATCTCCTGGGGTTGTCATCGGGGTATGATTTGATCTCATGGGGTTGTCTCTTGATCTCACGGGGTTATCACCAGGGTGTGATTTGATCTCTCAGGGTTGTCACTTGGGTGTGTCTTTATCTCTCGGGGTTGTCACTGGGGTTTATCTTGATCTCCCGAGGTTGTCACCGGGGATTGTCTTAATCTCCCGGGGTTGTCACGGAGGTTTGACTTAATCTCCTGGGGTTGTCATCGAGGTGTAATTTGATCTCCCGGGGTTGTCACCGGGGTGTGATTTGATCTCTCGGGGTTGTCATCGGGGTGTGATTTGATCTCCCGGGGTTGTCACCGGGGTGTGATTTAATCTCCCCGGGTTATCTCTTGAGGACCGAGACGATTCTGCCCTCCTGCATGGTTAGTAACAGGAATGTGAAATTTTGAGTGTCTACACTTCCTCCAAAATCACTGTCTATTAATCTAGTAAGACTAACTGGAACTCCAACTTCATAGAAAAATCCATAATCAATTGTGCCTTTCACATATGTCAAAATTCTTTTCGCTGCTTCCCAATGTTTTGAGTGGGGGTTCTCTATGAATCTGCTAATCATGCTAACAATAAAAATTAAATCTGGTCTTTTGGCAGTTAAATACATCAAATTTTCAACCAAACTCCTGTAAATAGTTGGATCCACAAGCGTTCCTTCACCTTTTTTGCTTAATTTAAGCCCAATAGCATATGGAGTTGAAACAGAATTAACATTCTCCATCTTGTTTTTAAAAAATTTCCTTTTATATCTCCCTTGAGAAATAAAAATTCCCTTACTGGATTGACTAACTTCAATGCTCAAAATATGATGCAACTTTCTCGAATCAGTTATGTTAAACTCTTGTTTCATTGAAGCTTTGAAATCATTAAACATCAACATATCATTGCTTGTAAAAATGATATCATCAGCATATAGACTTACTACCATAAAACTTTCTATTGAAAAATCAATTTTGGTGTATAAAGTATGCTCTTGAGGACATTTTTGAAAGTCATTCTTCTCAAAGTACGAATTAATGCGGCTATACCAAGCCCTTAGTGATTGCCTCAAACAATACAAAGCCTTCTTTAACTTGTAAAATTTATCTTCTTCACCTTTCTTCATAAAGTCGGGTAGCTGGTCGACATAGATCTCTTCATCAAGAAACCCATTTAGAAATGCTAACTTGACATCCATTTGGAACAACTTCCAAATGTTTTGAGCTACAAGTGATATAATTAAACGAACATTATCAAGTCTTGAAACAGGTGCAAATACCTCATTAAAATCTTCTCCTTCCTTCTGTGCATACCCTTTTGCAATGAGCCTTGCTTTGTACTTATTGATGGAGCCATCTGAATTTAAATTTGTCTTGAAAATCCATTTAACTCCAATGGGTCTTTTGTTTGGTGGTAAACTGACGAGCTCCTAGGTGTCATACCTTTCGATGGCCATAAATTCTTCCTTCAAGGATTGTTACCATTTTTCTTCTTTTGTTACATCTTCATTGGAATTGGATCTTCTCTTCCGTAGAAAGAAAAGAAAATAGCTCCTGCATCTATCAGCTCTGTAGTATCATAAATCTCTTGCAAAGTCCTTGTCTTGATTCCTTCGAGGCTACTACCAGAAAACTTTCCTGTTGAGGGAGATAGAGCATCATTTGGGTTTAAGAATGGAGTATCTTCACTTGACATGCTGCTAAACCTTCCAAATCCTCCACGAGCAATATTACCTCATCTGCAGTGTTTATGTCAACATCATTGCAAAAAAGATTTTTCATCAAAGGTTACATCCCTGCTAATAAATTTTTTCTTTATTTTTGGATTCTACAGCATGTAGGCTTTTGACCTTCCACTGTATCCAACCAAATTAAATACATTTTTTTGACTTTTCATCAAGTTTTATCCTTAATGCATTTGGCACATGAGCAAAAGCTACACTTCCAAAAATCTTCAAGTGTTGGACACTTGGTTTTTTCCCATACCAAGTTTCATGAGGAGTACAGTTTTTTAAATTTTTTGTTGGTGACCTGTTAATCAAGTAAACTGCACAAGAAATAGCTTCTGCCCAAAATCGGCGTCACAACCTTTTTCTTTTTAGCATGCATCGAACCATGTCCATTCTTATACGATTTTTCCCTTCGTAAACACAATTGTGTTGCGGTGTATAGCAAACTGTCAATTCACACCTTATGCCATTATCTTTACAAAATTGCTGAAAATCATTTGAAATATATTCCGACCCTCGATTTTTTCTAAAAGTCTTTATGTGACAATCAGAAAACTTTTCAACTTCTGCTTTAAAATTTTTAAAAGCTTGAAAACTTTTAGATTTTTCATGAAGAAAATAAGTCCACACTTTTCTTATGTAATCATCAATAAAAAAAAGAAGTATATGTTACCTCTAAAAGATGACAATGTCATAGGACCACACGGGTCTAAATGAACAAGTTCTAGTGGTTGCCTTTTACCCCAAGAAGATTTTATGGGGAATGAGTTACAATGCAACTTTCCTAACTGGCATGCTTCACAAGTCTCCTCTATTTTATAAATCTTGGGTAAACCTTCCACCATTCCTTTCACCACTAATAATTTTAGGCTGTCAAAATTCAAGTGGTCATACCTTTCATGCCATAACTTGTAAACTTCTTCATTAAAATCAGCGAAACAATGACAATTTTCCACTTTGAGTGGAAGTGGAAATAAATTATTCTCTACCAAGCTAATCTTTGCCACAACTTGATTTTTTTTGACAGAGTACATAATTTATCATGAAAAAAAATATATCAAATCCTTTCGCAAAAGTTGTCTAGTAGTTAGCAAATTTCTTTTGATGCTTGGAACAAATTAAGTAAACATCTGTCATTTTTTAAAATTTTCCAGATTTTGTTTCGAAAGTGAGTTCTCCAACTCCTTTAATTGTATAGGCTCTAGCATCTCCAATTTTTATTTGTCCAAAATTTGACTCCACCAAGGTAGAAAATAAATTCTTATTCCCTGTCATATGTTTGTTAGCACTACTCTCCAAATACCAAACATGATTATTACTTTCTTGACAAACAATTAATAGTGACTGAGCAATCTTTCTCAACTGATTCATTTTCATGCACCAATCCAGATTCTTTTTTGTTAGATGGTGCAAACCAACATTCACTAATTTTATGACCAAGCCTATAACAATGAAAACATTCAATATAGCCTTTTCTCCCTCTTTGATTAATACCACGACCTCTTCCTCTTTGAGAATTATTTGAATACTCAAATGACTCTTCCTTAAAATTATTATTGTTACCTAGTGATCCTCTTCCATTGCCACGAAAGTTAGAGCCTCTACCTCTATTTCATTGGAAGCCACCTCGTCCACGTCCACGACCTCCTCCACGACCGCGACCACGAGGAGCACCTTGGCCTCCCGTAATTTCAGACTTGAGAGTTTGATCATTAGAATGTGGATTTCCTTGATTAACACGGAACTCATGTGCCTTTAAAGAAGCCAACAAATCTTCCAAAGACAATTTTAACACATCTTTGGACTCTTCGATAGCTAACACGATAAAATCAAACTTTTGTGGTAAGCTTCGAAGAATTTTCTCAACTACTTTTTGACTTGCAAAACTTCTCCATTGGTTGCCATTTAATTAACAATAGTTTCATTTTCTTGCATTTGCAACTTCTCAAATTCTAAACACAAAGATTGGAGCCGTACGTGTTTTACCTTTCCTTCACCTTTATATATTGATTGCAAAATATCCCAAGCTTCCTTTGAAGTTTCTTCCTTCGAAATTCTATCAAAAATTGGCCTTTCAATTGCTTGATAAATTTGGAAGAGCGCTTTGTTATCCTTCTCCCTTTTCTCATTCAGGCTATTTTCTGGACTTGTGATAAACCCTCTTCAGTTTCTGGTTCTTCATAGCCATCGTCAATAATGCTCCACAACTTTAAGGACTTCAATAATACCTTTATATTATGGCTCCAATAATCAAAATCTTCTCCGTTGAAGTGAGTAATTAGAGAGACTGGATTGTTTGAATTTGCCATGGATGGTACACTGAAGTTTATTCTTGAGTTCTACGTGGCCCAAGGAGGTTGGCAATTCCTTTCTAGCTCTTCTTTCTGTTTCCTACTAATTCGTGCCTTGGACTCGAACTGATCAAATTTGACAACAATAAGTTTTGGGAACCTACTGCTTCTCTTGGTTCTTTGTCTAGATCCGTGAGTGACAACTTAATTGAGTACTAATTGAAAAACGAAAAGACAGCAACAACTTGAAGTAGTGTTTGAAGGTCCTACCAGCCTTGAATCAGATCATCACTAAGACCCTTGATTTGAAACTTGCAGCAAGTCTGTTCAATATGCTTCTCTCCAAATCTTGCTGGTCACTTGTAAGAATTGTTAGCATGTCAAGAGTAGGATAAGGATCATGAATACGTATTTGAGTTACTAAAGAGTTCTTATACGATAACATGAAAATTGGACATGGGTGCTTTATAATTGGACATTGGAGGTCAAAATACAAATAGGTGAAATTGTCAAAACTCATATTCAATTATCATGTAGGCATAGATTTTTTCGTTACTAAAATATGATTGGTAATTGGGATATGCAGAGCCTTCCCCTCTAATTCTCCCTTCCCCCTTCTTCCACAAACACGCATGCACACAGTTTGTGCTTGCCACACGTACTAGGAACCTCTCCTATTTTCAACTCGTCCTTAATTGTTTGACTTCGACGCACTATATCTCAACAGGAAATGCTGTATCTGAAATTTCTGCTTTTAAATACTTATATATATTTCTCGTTTTGCTTTCCTTTGTTTTGTTTTCTTTTGGATAATGTATTTGCAGCATTTCAGTTAATAATGTAATCATGTTTTTGCTATGCATCCCAGTACTGGTTATGGCATAGATCTGAGTTTTATTTGATTAAAAGATTATTGGGATAACTAACTGTGTTTCTGGTCTAGATTATGTTAACTACGTATAGGTTTATATTTTTATCAATGGATATGATTCCTATCCTTTTTTCTGCTATGAACCAATATGAGGTCAATATTGACATGAGAGTGTTAAATGGTGGTCAACCGGAGAACAGATCCTCTGTTCCCAATTTTTCTGTTCCCTTGTGTCCTTTCACTTAAATTTTGACACCTAGTCTCTTAACTAACACTAATTAATTTTAAAATTAAATAAAAAGACATGTGTCAAAATTTAAAAAGGGGACAGAGAAATTGGGAACAGAGAATCTGTTCTCGGTCAACTGATCACGGCAAGCATGCAGTAGTGAATGCTAATTAAATGCAACATATGAAGCCATATTTTCAATTTTTTTAATGAATCTTTTTTGTCTAAAAAAGGCTTGCAGGTAATAAAGGAAGGCGTATGCTTTTTCTGGAATAAGGTTGTGTTTGATAAACTTGAGAATTAAGATCTGAATGATTATGATGTCTTAATAAATTAGATCATCTGAATGGTTATGAGGTCCGAATTTAAAAAATTGTTTGATAACTAAAAAATAAGTTGTCTCTTAATGACACTATTTTACCATTTTAAAGGGTAAAATTTTATTTAATAATTTTAAATATTCAATTTAATAAAAGCGAGTGCATAATATTGTTGAATATATTTATATAAAAAATTATCAAAAAATTTCATTAAGAATGCACTCTTAATTATTAAGATTTCATTTTATATCTTACTGGATTAAGAAACATTCAAAGATAGCAAAAATAAAAACAAGAAGCGTAAATGCATAACTTGGCGAATAAGGCGTCCATTCTAGAAAGAATCAAAGCGTAAACAAACAGCACCTAAGTTGTTTCTAGCTAGGAAAAATTAATTAGTACGCTCTAAAACAGGTTGATATGCACGTATATTAATTGAAGATATGGTGTGTTGGTTTGAAAGGGAGCATGTATATATCTGCTGCTTATTATGAAGAGTTCAATTAAAATATCATACGGGAACAATAGATACGGTTATTTAGCCAAAAAAAAACACAGTAGATACGGTTTTCATCTATTATGAGATTTTCAGGGTGAAAGGAACATCTTTCTGTATCATATTTGACTTCTCAAGTCAAAGATGCTGCCCCTAGAAGGAGTGTCTATCTATAAACATTCCCAGCTCCACAATACCCTGCTTCTAATTATATACAGATCAGAACCTATGCATCCGATCCGCTGAGCCTCCCTTTATGACAATCTGTTACAAGTTCCGCTCTAATGGTCAGCTGAACAAATGTTAACATTTTAAATTGTTTTCCCAATACATAAATTCAAAATATCCCCCAAAGCCCCCTCTCCCCCGACGACAACAATGAAATAATCCTATATTCTCTTTCTCAGCGCTCCTCCCCCATCCGCGTCCGACACACCCAAATAGGTCACACCTTAATCGAAGTAGGATCCAAATGCAAAAAATTCAAATTGGGGTCAAATTAAAAAAAAAATATTTGTTAAAAATAAAAATTATAACTATATATATATATATACTTTTCTAAATCCAATATAATTTCTCAACACTTAAGTCGTTAAGTTTAATATATATATATATATATATATATATATATATATATTCATGATTTTCTTATAAGGAAAATATTAGAATGATTTTTTTTATCAACAAATTTTTTTTTATTAAAAACTCAATATAGTACTAATGTGACAAATCCAAAAAAGTTGGATAAAGTCACATGGGATAAAGAAAACTAAGTAAATAGTCTTGGAGTTTTAACACCTTGTCTTTGTCTTTGAGTTTTAATTTGGTGATAAAAGAAAAGGAAGCCAATGAAAACAAAAAGAGATAATGTCAATTTTGTAATAGAAGAGAATTTTTTTAAGAAAAGTGGTGTTTTTGAGTTTTAATTAGAAAAAAATATAAAAAAATGAGTTTCAATTTTTTTTCTACAACTAAAAAACTTTATAGGATGTTAATTAAAAAAGAAAAGAAAGTAGAAGAGAGTACTTACTTTTTGAGTCAAATATTACACACGGAAAAAAGAATAAAAGTAGTACAAAATTATCATTACTTTAAAAATCACTTATACAAAAAGAGAGTGATGATAGGGGTGTGTACTATTGGAAAAGGGAAGGAGCCAAGGAGGGCACAAAAAATTTAGTGGGGGCAGGCGCCCCCCTGCCCCTAGGGTAGATCCGCCCATGACCTTAATCAACTTATATGTACTCATTAATCAAGTTGATCAAAATGATCATTGACCCTTTACGCTTCGATGTCATTGCATCCTTGACAGTCATATAGACATTAATCCTCTCCATTGGTCAATTTGGTTCAATTGACCCTATTATTGACAACTTATTGTCATAACCACTTCTACTTCCATTTCATGTCATCATTCTTTCATCCTGGGTGTTAACGCCAAGTTTTGCCGGCGCGTCCAATCACAAAATCCACGCGCTAGAACCTGCACAATAACAGATCACACAGAAGCTTGACGGCTTATACCGTCGGGGGATAGCTCCGGTGTGAGAATAAGTACAGGTCATTCACAAGGTTTAACAATTGAGGCTAAGTGTTTAGTGCTCAAAAGTAGGTATTACTTGTTAATTGTAACATTGACACTGTATTTATAGTGCTCACCACCTTTAGAATCCTTCTCCGAGTCGGATTAGGACTCCTAGTCATGGTAGCTACCATAACTTGGGTCCAACACAATCTCCTTAAAAGGTGCAAATGGAATCCAATCCAATCACTACCTTTGGAGTTACCTTATTTAAATACGACTAGGATTTTAGACTCTGTACGCAGGACAACCCACTGCACAGGCCCAAACCAACCGACCACCCCATCAGGTCTGAGTCCTGGCCCGAAGGACTCGAAGACTCAACCCCGAACACCTTACACCAAGGTAAGGCTCCGGCCCAAAGGACTCGAATGTCGAACCCGAACACCATCAACTCACCCATGGGCTTCGGCCCGATGGGCTCACGAACCCCTTCCAGTGTCAGGCTTTCGGCCCACTTGAAGGTCGGTAAAATGCTCCTGAATATTGCCCCCCAGTCTCTTGTTATAATGTACTTATAATTACAGACTTGAAAGGTCAAGTATTCGAAAGGTCACGACAGCTAATGATGAGCTATCTGGGGAACCCAAGCGATCTGTCCTCGTTTATCGAAACATTGCACGTCTTTCCACGCCTGGTCCCACCTTGAGCATTTAATAGCTGCCCTTGGGTAGCGTGCAACTACGCCTATAAAAACCCCCTTTTCCCCCTCATTATCACTTTTCCCAAATATCTTCATTTCAAACTCTCTATCTAACTTTTCCGGCAAGGCGATTTTTGGCGAGTAATCAGCTCATTCCAACTTCTTCTTGATCGCATCCTTCTGGTTAGAAATCATCACATCTCCAGCTTCCTTTCCTTCATTTTAGCTTTTGAAACTCTGCATTCCTGTCCTCTCCACCTCAAATGGCAGATTCCAACCCTATTCCTTCCATTGGGTCAACACCGCCTCCGGTCACCACGGAAGATCTAATCCCGGTTGATTTACCGGTTGCTCCCACCGATAACCCTTCTTCCTCGGTACTTCCTACCCCTATAAGTGCCGAGGCCAAAATCCGCAACGCTTACCACTCCGAAACGGAGTTCTCCCATATCAATACCCCATCTTCCATCGCACCCTCTCAAATCCCCGACATCCGAACCCTTTTTAATATTCCCCAAGAATACAAGCTTCGGGTCCCAAAATCCGATGAGAAAATGTTTTGGAGGCCCGAAGGCGAATGGGAGGTCGCTCCCCTATATCTTCTGAAATATGGGGTTCGGTTCCCACTTCATGAATTCATCTCTGCCTTCCTTTGTTTCGCGGGAATCGGGTTCGCACAGCTCGTGCCAAACTCGTACAACCACCTGGTTGCCTTCATCGCTTTGTGCCAGGAGCTCGGGATCACGTCTGGCCTCGACTTCTTCTTCGACCCTATTCACTGTAACCGTGTCGAAAGAGCCTAGCTTGAAGCAATTAAACAAAAGACCCACCCAAACCATTCCTGTCAAGACCCCGTCGAGTAACAAGGGTTGGCATGACAAGTGGTTCTTCGCCAAGGGAACCGACCTCCGACTGCTCCCTCAATGGGCCCATCCTGAGGACCCCTTAGCCAAGGTGTCCAAGTTCCCGAAGGATCGGGCCGATGCCTTCAAATCTTTTTACAAGAGGTGGAGCAAAATCGAGTGGAGTATGGCAGTTCTGTCCAGCAAAGCCTGGTTATACAAACACGGCTGTAAGTATCTCTCTGCTGACCGATCAATCCCACTCTTATTTTTTCTTTTTTTTTCTTAGATATTTTATGTCTTAACCCATTAAACATAATGCGTGACAATTTTCAAGCGAAGGAACATTTTGAGTCCCTGGCCCCTTTTCCTTCCACCGTTGGGTCGATCCCTCTTCCTATCACTAATGAGTCACCCGAAGAAGAAGCCATCCCTATCGCAGAACTCTCCACCGGTTCTACTTCAGATCTGACTCCACCAACTTCTACCTCCGTGCCCACCACCAAAAATGCCCTGCAAATGAGTCGGGTCGAGAAGATGGCTTTGTTGAAGAAAACCAAGAAGCCATCCGCCAAAGTTTCTGTGAAGACCACTTCTCCACTTCGTTCAAAGCCGACTCTTCCGCCCCCTTCACAAGTCGTCGTGATTGCGGATTCAGAGGAGATCGAAGAGGTCCCTCTCGAACCCCGACACAAGAAACCCCGACTCACCGAAGACCCAGAGCAACGTTCCGATCAACAAATTATCCAATCAGACCCCATCGTCACCTCCACACCCTCTTCCAAACCGAGCTCGTCCACCGGATCGCTGACCACCTATTGGCCGAAAAGCCCTTCGGAGGTATTTCCCTTTAACCTGTTCGATCACTTGCTTTCAGGCAATGACAAATGGTTCAAGGGATTTTCTTCCAAAGAGTATTTGGTGGCTTACGTCCGGGCTCAGTGCCAGGTAATTCTGCGGTTATTTACCTTGTCTTTGTAAACTTATAATTTGATTTTGATAACTGATGTATGTGTGTGTTGCAAGCCAATGCCATCCTCGCTCGAGCCATTCCTCCCCTCGCTCGAACCACTAAAAAGGAAGTTCACCTGAGGTCGGACGTGATGTTGCTTGAAGCCGAGGTTTGGGGCCTGAACTCGGACCTGGAGAAGGAATGGAATCTCCATGCTGAGACCTGGAATAAGACCACCCAGGCTAAACGACAGGCCGACGAACTGAAGGAACAATACTCTTTACTTCAACAAGAGTTCGTCGGCCTCGAAGGCCATGCTAAAAAGCTTCTGGAGGAGAGAGACCATCTGTCCGAAGAGAGTAAAGAGCGATTGCAGGCGCTTCACCAACTCGAGGTAAAGTTCGACGGGATCCATAAAAAGATGATGTATCTGATTTGAGAGAACAACACCTTGAAGGATGAACGTGTCGAGGTCAAGAAGCGCACCATAGAGGAATACGAAGAATCCCCCACTTTGACCAAAAAGATCATGGCCCAGTTCGCTAAAGGCTATGAGACTTATCGGGAAAAGGCTCGGGCCAAGTTGAATGCTGCTGGGTTCGATGCTTCCGTTCTTGACTCGTCAGATGAGGAATCCGAGGCTGGTGATGAGCCTCCTCCAGAATAGCTTTGGTCAAGACTTATAAATTTTTTGTACTTTTTCCATTTTCCTTTTTATTTGTACTTTGCCCGAATCGTAAGCGACCAGGTTTTGTAAAAATTTTAAAGTATATATGAAATAGAGTATCTTTGCTCATAAATTTTTGTAATCAGTTATACTCGTGACTTATCTCGATCAGTGGTGTCTTTCTGAACCTTCTGATCGGATAGTGCCCAAAGCCTGTCTGATTCCAGAATTGCGATCCACGATCGATTATACACTGATTTGTCTCGTCGGTTATATATCGTTTTAACTTTCTAATCGGTTTAAGCTCGAAGTTTATCTGATCGAACACCAAAAACTGTATAAATATATATGAAGTTAAACATTTCCAAAGAAAACTTTCATTTATTTCATTTAAAACTGAGGTGATTACATGGATCAAGAAAAGAATGACACAACTATTACTGGTAAAATTTTCTAAGTCTTCCAGCATGCCATGTATTCTTTACTTCCGAACCATCCATTGCTTCGAAGGTTTCAGATGCATCAGGAACTTGACTTCTACTACCGTATGGTCCTCCCGGTTAGGCATCGACTTGCTTTGGTGTTACGGGGGTTGATGCCTCCGACTCGAGTACCAAATCACCCTCTCGCAAACCTCCTCGACTTTACCTTTACAGTTTGTAGTGTCGAGTACATTCTCTGCTGAGAGATAGCCAACCTCATCACAGCTGAATCCTGAACCTCTTCCAGCAGATCCAGGCTTGTTTTCAAACCTTCATCATTGTATAGTTCTTTGTACTGACTGACTCAAAGAGTAGGGGATCCGATCTTAACTGGTATGAGTGCATCAGTCTCGTATGCCAGTCGGAAAGGAGAGTCCCCAGTTGTTGTCCTTGGAGTAGTCCGATATGCCCACAAAACATTGAGTAGCTCTTCGGGCCACCAACCCTTTAACTCATCTATCCTTCTTTTGATCCCGTTAAGTAGGGTTCAGTTGGTTACTTCTACTTGACCATTCGACTGAGGGTGAGCGACCAAAGTCTTGCGATGCTGAATTCCCAACTCTTTCAGAAAGCCCTCGAACTTGGACCCCACAAATTATCTGCCATTATCAGAGACCACTGCCATCGGAATACCAAAACGGTAGACCACTCCTTCTTTGAAAAATTTCAGGCATTCTTGTTCGGTGATCTTCTGCAATGGTTTGGCTTCGACCCATTTCGTCATATAGTCGATAGCCACGATCACAAAACAAACTTACCCCTTGGCCTTCGGCAGAGGCCCTAGGATGTCGATTCCCCATACTGGAAAGGGAATTGGGGACAAGACCGAATATAGCTCTTCAGGAGGTTGATGTGGAATAGTGTTTTTCAGCTGACACTTGGGACACCTTCTGACGAATTCCTTGGCCTCCGTGTAGATAGTCGGCCAGTAATACCCCTGCCTCAAAATCTTATGTGCCAATGACTTGGCTCCCATGTGATCTCCACAGATCCCTTCATGTACTTCTCAAAGAGTGTAATCCGCCTCTGATGGGGTTAAACATTTGAGCAGTGGGGAGCTAAAGGCCCTTCGGTATAGGTCTCTGTCTATGAGGACGAAGTTCGAACTCCTGTGTTTAACTTTTCTTGCAAGGATTCGGTCTGAAGGTAGAACCCCATCTGCCAGGTACGTGATATAAGGTGTGAGCCAGCAGTCGAGTCGATCCAAAGCCAGCACCTCTGTCCTCGGAACACTTGGTCGTTCTAAAACCTCCAGGTATACCGACCCCTTGAAGAAACTTGCTTCGGTGGTTGCTAACCTGGCCAGGGCATCTGCTACTGTATTATCTAACCGGTCCACCCCCTGACAACTGTGTGATGTGAAGTACGCGAGCTTATCTTTCACCTCGGCCAGATATTTTGTCATTCTTGCCCCCCGAGCCTCATACTCTCCCGACAGCTGCTTGACCACCAGCTGTGAGTCGCTGTAGATGACCAACCTCTGTACTTCCAAGCTCCAGGCCAACCGTATCCCTGCTAGGATGGCCTCATATTCTGCTTCGTTGTTCATGACCTTGAACCTAAATCGAATTGCCTGCTGGACTTTGAACCCTTCAGGACTTGTCAGAAAGACCCCTGCCCCACTAACGTCTGAAGTCGTTGATCCATCCACGTATAAGGTCCACGAGGTCGGCCCTTGCTGGGTTTCGGCCACTGTGCTTACGTCTGATTCTGTGAAAGAGCATTCCACTATGAAGTTTGCCAATGCCTGACCCTTGATTGCCATTTGGGGATGATATTCTATAGCAAATTGAGTTAATTCCATCGCCCATGCGGCTAACCGACCTGAAATTTTAGGCTTGTCCAGTATTTTCTTTAATGGCTGATCCGTATATACCACCACCATCCGACCTTGGAAATAATGTCGAAGCTTCCTGCTTGCACTGATTAAGGCATACGCGAATTTTTCCAGGTTCGGGTATCTTGTTTCTGTGTCTCGAAGAACATGGCTCACGTAGTATACCAGGAACTATTTTCCTCCTTTGTCTCTCACCAATGCCGCTCCTACTGCCATCGGGCTTGCTGCCAAGTACAAATATAAAGGTTCCGAAGGGATCAGTTTCATCAACAACGGTACCGAACTCAAGTATTTCTTGATCCCTTGGAACACATCTTCGCACTCTGAGGTCCATTGGAAACTCTTATCATTCTTCGGTCCCTTAAGAGTATCAAAGAAGGGTAAACATCTTTCGGCTGATTTCGACACAAATCTTCGAAGGGCAGCTATCCGGCCCATCAACCTCTGTACATCTTTGTATGTCTTCAGAGATTTCATGTCTAAGATCGCCGCAATCTTTTTCGGGTTCGCCTCGATTCCTCTCTTGCTTACTAAATACCTCAGAGACTTTCCTAAACCCAAACCGAAGGTACATTTGGTCGGGTTCAGTCTCAGTTTATGTTTCCTTACTGTTTCGAAGCAGTCTTCTAGGTCCTCCAGATGATCCCGGACTGACATGTTTTTCACAATCATGTCATCCATGTACACTTCCATACTTCTCCCCAGCTGCCTTCTGAATACAAAATTCATCATTCGTTGATAAGTTGCCCCCACGTTCAGCAATCCGAAGGTCATCTTCCGATACGCATATATGGCCCAATGAGTGATTAAGCTTGTCTTTGGGATGTCCTCCTTGTTCATCGAAATTTGGTGGTATCCCGAGAAAGCGTCCATGAAACTTAGCATGTCATGCCCCAAAGTGGCATCGATCAGTTGGTCTATGTTGGGTAGAGGATAGTGATCTTTTGGGCATGCCTTATTCAGATCTGTGTAGTCGATGCATAACCTCCATTTCCCATTTTGCTTCTGAACCAATACCACATTCGCCAGCCATTCGGGGTAGTCGATCTCGAAGATGAATCCTGCCTCCAGCAGTTTAGCGATCTCTTCATCTATGATCTTTTTTCTTTTCGGGACGAAAATCCTTCTTTTCTGTATCACTGGTTTTCTCTTCGGGTCTGTATGTAGCCTATGTAGCGCGACCAATTCACTTACCCCCGGCATATCGCTCGGCTCCCAAGCAAAGATATCGGCATATACCCGAAGCAAGTCCACCAGACCTGTCCGCAGTGATTCTGTTAATCCTGCCCCAATCTTGATCAATTTTTCTGGGTTCCCCGGTATCAACTCAACATCTTTTGTCTCTTCTGCCGGCAGTGCCATCGGTTCAGTGTTACTTTCGGTGAACGGCTCCATCTCGATGGCCATCGTCTATTTTTGTTTGCTGACCCCAACCCCTGAGGAGATCAGAGTGCTCCTATAACACCTTTGGGCAATATCAAGGTTTCCTTTTATCTCCCCAATCCCGTTCGGTGTTGGAAATTTGATCTTAAAATGTGGAATGGATGTTACTGCTTGTAGGGCTGCTAGGGTCGGCCTTCCCAGAATAGCATTATAGGCCGAATCCACCTGTACCATGAAAAATCTAACCATGATTTCTGCCTGCTGGGGTGTTGTGCCGAACTTGACTGGTAACTCTATCGTTCCTGACACGTGCACCGGGTCGCCGCTGAAACCGTACAATGGACCCTCTCCTCCCAACTCCATCTTCTTTCCTTCCAGATCCATCCTCTGGTAGGCGAGCGTATATAGTATGTTGACCGAGGATCCATTATCGATCATCATTCTCTTCATGCCTACTGGCCCGACCTGTGCTGTTATTACCAGTGCCCCGTCATGTGGTTCGATGTGGTCGGTAGGATAGTCTTCATTCAAAAATGAGATGGATACTCCTGAGTAGGCCCTATCCTTTCTGGGTGACGAACTTGCTACCGACAATACGGCCTCGAGGTGTCCAATCCTCTTCCTACCGGTTACAAGCCCTACCGACCCGCCTGAAATCACATCAATCACCCCTCGCGCTTGTGGGTGCGGTTGGGGTTGTGTTTCCCGAGTTGGCTCCCTGTTCTCCTCTTGGGGTGCTTCTGAACCTTCCCGACCGACCACATACTGCACCAGTTACCCATTCTGGACATTCTTCTCTATCAAATCTTTTAAGTCGTTACACATCTCCGTCCTATGCCCCCGACATTGATGGTATGCACAATATTTGTCCCGACCTCTCTTTCCTGGCTTCGGGATCGTTGGGCATGGCTCGAAGAAAGGTTTATTCCTCATCTCTTCCAATATCTTCGCCCGATCAGTGTTGAGTGCGGTATAGACTTTGTTGACATTCTTATTCGGGAAAACCGGTCGTTCGCTGCCCGAGCCTCCCCCATTGTAGCTTTTCTTACCATTGTTATCAGACTTCCCCTGATTGTCGGACCTTTGGTAACTCTGCTTGTCTTGATCTTTAGACTTCTTGTAAGATTGGGAGTGGGGTTTAAAATTTCCCATCGCTTCTTCTATTGCTATGTGACCCTCAGCTCGGTGGAAGGCTTCTGTCAGATCTGCCGGAGGGTTGATCACTAAATCCTTCATCAACTTCTTCGACTTTTTGATGTCCAGACCAGTAGCGAAGAACCCCAAGGCCTGTGGGGAATTTAACTCTGCTACCGACCCCACAGCCTCCCTGAACCTTTTAATGTACTGACCCAAGCTTTCATCCGACTTATGTCTGACCTGCATGAAGGAAGCTGTGATCTTTCATTTGATTTGTCGAACGCATAATTAGCTCGTCGTTCGTGAAGTCTAATATTATGTGAAAACAAGTGTTGTGCATTGATTAGTATAATCATAATCAGAGTTTAGACAAAAAAGAATGAACTTATGATACAAGTCATATTATAATTAACTAGTATTGTGAATGTAAATGGTATGTAGGATTAAATTGAGGAACGTGAATAGTTAACGTGTAATCTACACAGGAGACAAGTTTCTAAACATTTCCTCTTTAAATTGAGCAAGTTTCCTTACTCAAAACTTCACTTTTATGGAATAAGTTTTTTTAAATTCTAAATTCTTCAATTGAGCAAGTTCTAAACTTATATTCTATGTCGAGCAAGTTCTTGTTATTTATTGATCAAGTTCAAGATTTCATATTAGATGTTAGCATTCTTTTAAAACATGATTCCTGTTATACAATACTTATTCGAGTGTATACTTTTTGAGTTTATGATTCAAATTGAATATCATTTATTGTTGAACCTTGTAAGATTAGCGAACCCTTATTGATTCGACTAGTCCATAGTTGATGAACGTTCTAAATTTCAGAACCCTTGTTGAGCTTATCCAAACCAAACTTCCTTTGGTGCGGACTCTAATGTCAAACCGAGATGAACAACCACATTATAGGGATTAATTATGCTTTAGCGTTAAGATATTGTGCATGTGATATGGTACTAAAGTGATCCCCCAAAGTACGAGAAGAAGAGTCCATAGTCTTATGACTGTTAAAGGTTTCAAGTATAAACACTTGACAACCTAGGACTACACTTGACTGTTTTTTTGATTCTTGTTATTCATTCTTGATTCAAAAGTCGAGTTTTCTTATTTCAGAAGTCTTTGATTCACTCGCATGTTATTATATTGTTGTTACATTATTATACTTGTGGGCAACTGTGCTCACTCTTGCGTAATAATAACATTACAGTTAAGAACGAAAGGTCCGACGAGCCTTCTACTAGCAAAGGCAAGGGCAAAGTTAACAAGTGATGAAGACTTGTTATTTTTTTAATGTATTTATGTTTCAGACTTATGTTAAAGTTGTGTAAGACTTATTATTTTTTTATGTTTTCTCATTTGAGATTTAAGGTTAGTATGATCTGGGATTGATGTATTTACATTCGGATGTTGTAACTCCATAAGGAGAGGATTTATTTCTATCTATTTATGCATGGTTTTTCATTTATTATGGGTAGATAGATACATAATATTTGGACAGTAAACACCAAATCTCGTGGGAATTGAAGTACCCATATTTGGGGGTGTCACAAGTCTTATGTTGGTTCAAGTTTGCACACGTCTGGATATAGCGTATGTTACTGGAATGCTTGGACATGATTATCAGTTAAATCTAGGTTTGGATCACCAGAAAACATCCAAAAAGTTTGTGCTCTACTTACAAGGTAGTAAGAATTTTATGCTTACATTTAGAAAAATAGAGAACTTTGAAGTTGTTGGTTAATTCTGATTCTGATTTTACTAATTGCCTATAAATACAAAAAGAAATCAAAATCAAGATACATCTTTATGCTTTGATCAAGAGTCCCTATTTTGTGGAGAAGTTATAAGCAAGAGTTCAAGACTACTTCCACGACGATCATAGAGTATGTGGCTTGTTATCATTCTACTTGTCACGTCGTATTATTGAGGAATCTTACTTATGGACTTAAAGTTGTGAATTCCATTTCAAGACCATTGAAAGTATTTTGAAATAATTCTCCTGTTAATTTTTCCAACATCACTAGCTAGTTGGAATATTGTTGGACTTTACCTCGACACTAAGTACTTATTTTTCAGGAAAAGAGTTAAAAATCAAAGCATCGTCATTAAGTATATTAATACTTATGATATATATGTTAGCAAATCCACTTACGAAAGTCTTACCACCCCAAGCTTTTTTCAGAGCATGTTGTGTCAATAGTCTTAATTAGTGAGTTATTTTGATGCAAGACAATCTTTTGAGCTCGTAAACTATTTTGAACTTCACATTATTTTTATGGTTAGATATTCTCTTTATTGTACACACTTGAGAACTTATGAGCAAACAATTATATTTGAACCATATGAATGAGTTTAATTTTTTACCACTTACGTAAACTTTATATATTCATACATATTATACTTAATGTTATACTTAATTCTTGTTCTAATTAAAGTCATAATTGTGTAACTCATACGGATTTTGTGTTAATAGTGACACAAAGATTGTATTAATTCGCATTGGTGCTTTTGTTTGAACAAGATGTAAATATTAAGTTAATGTTTGGTCAAAATTAATGATGGTAAGCATTGTGTTTTGTATAAAATGTTATTTCGGCCAAATGAGAGACTGTTACAATATTTTATTTTAATATAATTCTTTATGTACCCTCGACTATTTATGGAGTTATTGGACTTATTATATGTATTAATTTAATCGTTTTATTTATAGATTTTACTAATTATGTGACCCATAATTCATAAATATTATTACTAATATTATTTTAGCATCATGGGCTCTAAGGTTTCATAATTTTAATGGACAATTTTGACCCTTAGTAATTTTATAAATAAAATAGTTAGGGTTTGGTCTTAATTTTCTTTTTAAGAATACATACCTATACATCCATCCTAAGATTGAGAGAGAAAATTGAAAACTTTCACCCTTAAGTTTAAGAGAACATGATTACATACAAGATATATTCTTTCAATTTACGTAAGTACATAATGTTATGATTAATTTATTTTATTTTATTTTATGAAATATATAACATGATTCCAATATAATTTCTATGCACCCACAACACAATCTAACCCTATATTCCCGATCTCTGTACAAGCTCATTTGCGAGTATTGCGACTGGAATGGGAATGGTTTGTCTACGATTGTACCGAATGTCATTTCAATGTTTGACTTGTGCTTTTGAGGAGGAGGAGGAGGAGGAGCGTAATTTTCACCATCCAGGTTACAGGTAGCACACTTTAACATTAGTCCAGAGGCCAGCATTGTTCTGATGTAACGCTTGTGGTGATACATGTGAGAATTTATCTTATCTTTGTAAGAGTAGTCCATTTTGGATGCATCAGAGCTGGTCTACTTCACCAAATATATTGGAATGTAAATTTCACGACGATCACCCTCTTAATTCTCTTACTGAACAATTAATATCGTGCTTTTCAACATCGTTGTGAAATTTGTTCTGAGCTTGTGAAGCCAAGCTACTGGCTTTACTATTGTGAGGATTGCAGATTTTTTACCCATGTCAATTGTGCAACAGCAAAAGAGATAGAGGAACCTTTTGTATAACTTTCATATTTCTCTTGTTTCTTTTTCGACTAAATTACAAAATTGTTCTGTGTTTGTGCCAGTGTCATGTTTTCGAACTTGAGTTAAACTAATTAGGAAATCTCCCTCAAGGTATAATTATTAGCGAAAACTAACCTAAATATGAATATTAACGCAACTAACTAGGGGTAAGAAAAAAAAACAAAATTGAAAAAAATATAAACTGCCAAAAAATCGAAACCGGAAATTTTTGAAATATTCATTTGGTAAATTACAGACGATTAATAGAGAAAAACCGTACTGAAAAAACCTAAACCACAATATTATTTAATAAGAATAATAACAAAAAAAGGAAAAAATCGAAACTGTTAGTAACCGAACGATTTGGTAAAGTAATCACATTATAAGATTTGATTACGGTAAATTACATCATGTAATTGAACCATGCACACCCTTAGTACTAATTATACCTTGAAAGAGAAAAAGACACAAGTGGATACACTGAAGAGATAGTTTTTTGTACTTTAGTCATTTTTTTGGGTAAATTTCGCATAAATACCTGAGATATACACATTTTTGCACATGATCACCATCTATGTTTTAAAAGTCGACATATAATAAACACCTGAAGTATTAAGACCAGGTTAATTATTTAAAAAATCCATGTAGCCAATCTCTCTGCGTCGTCGTTATGAACCACCATCGAAAGTGTCATCTGCATTGTCATCGAATTATGTCAAAGTGAAAACCCTAAAGTGACACAAAAATTAGATATTTTAGATTATTATTAATATATAAACCAAGGGCGGCATAACTGTCCTTGCAATTTTTTTTATTGACGGAGTTTAGGAAAAAAAAAAACTGTCACTTGCCCTCACTACTTCAGGTGTTTATGTGTCTACTTTTGAAACATAGGTGGCGATGTGGAAAAACGTGTAAACCTCGAGTGTTTATGTGATATTTACCCCTTATTTCTTATATTAAACGAAAATGATGAAGCTGGTCCGGATGAGATGCAGCATCAAAATGAGCCTAGTTTTACCATAATTTTCATATTTCAATATTACCTTTAATCTACCACGCATAAAATTTGACATAATTTTCACATTTCAAGATTACCTTCAATTTACCACTATAATTTGGCACAATTTTCACATTTCAATATTATATTTTCTTTAATATTCATAATTATTATTATATGAAAATTAATATTTGATGAGTGGGTAATATACCAATGAATTAGGTATTTTTAGACTTATTATTTTGTTTGTTTTTAAGTATTTTATAATATTTTATTTGTGTATTGTGTTATTTTGCAGATTAGGGCACTGCAGGGGAAAAATAGGGATTTGTTGTCTTAAAAGAGCAATTGTGTAAATAGGGGCGCTGGGCATCAGAGTTTTTTGAATTGATTTGTGCAAAGTTAGGAAAAAAAATCCAATTTCTACGTAAAAGAGGATTCTTTGTGAAACTGACTTGGAGGAGACCTAAATCTATAAAAGGGAGACAACTATTCAAGAAAATATACACAGAATTTTGACTTGGATAGCTGAGCAGAGAGATTGAAGGTTGCAGAGCATCTCAAGAAATTTAGATTGGAGATTGAAGATTAAAGAGGTTCAGTTTTTCTTTTCTTGCTTATTCAATTTTGTAATTTATTTGTGATGACTTATATGAGATTTTTGGTTTTATTTTTTAGCATGAACTAATCTTCTAATTAAGAATGCAATTGAACTTTTTATGTCTATGAATTAATTATCTATTGAAGTCCAATTGTTGATTTATATCGAGTTGTCTAGCATATTTTATGCTTATTGATTAATTGTCTGGCCAACGATCACCATGATACACTAGATGAATTCAGGAAATGAAATCTAGAGTTAAATCTGAATATGATAACATGTATTCTTAATTGTTTGCATGAGATGAATAATTAGGATTCTGAATTGAATAGTGATATTTCTTTTCACTTCATGTAACTATTGGGAATTGATACTTAACGAATTTGATTCTTTTGTTTGGCATATGAATATAGCAAGATTAATTGAATTCACTACAAGAAATTACACAAAAAATGACGCTAAAATTTGTCACATAAAATTCATTTTTCGTCACTAAAACATTTGATGACGAGTGTTGATCGTCACAGAGACCGTCACCGTATGAGCGTGGTAAAAGGTTTATTTGATAGTATTTGATGTCGTCACTAAATGTTTTAACTTATGGTGACGATCTACACCATTATCACCATAATTAATTATTTTTAGTGACGTTAATAGCGTCACTATTTGAATGAAACTTTCGTCACTCTATATTATATTTCGTCATCAAAACTTAGTGCATTAAATGACGAAAATCTTTTTTCGTCATTAAATGATATTATTTTAGTGACGAAAATATGTTACTCTATTTAACTCATCTAATTTTAATGACGACAATATTGTCATATTTATGATTATTCTTTCGTCATGTAATTGTGTTTATCGTCACCAAAAATAAGAACATAAATGACGACAAATCAATTCGTCACCTAATAATATATTTAACATGATAATTATGTCGTTGTCAATTCATATTTTAAATAATATTACAAAATAATTTGTCACCAAAGAGTTACTTTTTGGGACACATTTTTCAATTTCACTAATTGAATACTTATGGTGACGATACATCTTGTCACAGAAAGAGTTATTAATAGTGATAAAATTAATTCTTGTGACTAAATGAATATATAATAGTGACGATATAGTTTGTCACCAAAGAATTACTTTCTATGACACATTTTTCTCGGTCACTAATTGAATACTTATGCTGATGATAGAACTCGTCACATAAAGAGCTATTAATAGTTACAAAATTAAAGGTCATCACTAAATGAATATATAATAGTGACGGCATAACTTGTTACCAAATAGTTAATATAAGTGACAAAATTAATTGTCATAACTAAATGAATATATATAATGACAATACTATTAATTCTAAAAAGTTAATATTATTCGTCATTAAATTTTAATTTTCATTGACCAAATATTATTTGTCAATAAATGATTATAAATCGTGATGATGTGATGGTCATATTAAGTTGTTTGACATTCAAAATGTATTGTTACATTAACAATTTTCAATAAAAAATATGATACATTTATTGAGCTTAATTTTAAATCAACTTTACACTGTATATAATATAAGAGACAAAAAGAAATAAAAATTTAAAATAAAAAAGTAATTATCTTATAAAAAATAGTAGATTCACTGATTCAACAAAACACCCAACTAGCTAGGCAATAAACAGTTGCTTAAATAATATAAGTACCACAAAACCAAATTATATAATCCAAAAAGCTAAAATTCTGAAATCTATATCCTAAAAAATTGCTTAATTAAAACCTTCAACCTTGTGGTTATTGACCTTCCAGAAAAAACTCTATCTGCAAATCAAAAAAAAAAAACAAATTAGCTTATAATGCAAGATTTAGTATTTTGCAAAAATTATGGAAGTTCAAACCAAATCCAATTCTTGCTACCTAAAACATCTTGAATGTTTTGAAGAATTTGTGCTTTTCTTATTTTGCTACTATGGATCGTTTCAAGTTTTCTACTCCCTCAGATAATAAGAAGAATAAGTTAGTATAAATTGTTTAATGTAGTAGATGTATGTTTGTTGTATGCTTAGTGGGTTACTTTCTATCAAACTCTCACATCATAAATCAAAATTAGAATTACAACACTTCTTCAGTATTACATTAACCTAACAATTATTAGGACTTAGCATTACAGTAACAATA
The DNA here is from genome assembly GCA_020205615.1 of Panax quinquefolius. Classification (NCBI taxonomy): domain Eukaryota; kingdom Viridiplantae; phylum Streptophyta; class Magnoliopsida; order Apiales; family Araliaceae; genus Panax; species Panax quinquefolius. The sequence continues at coordinate 103,659,636 of CM035157.1, forward strand.
TAACTTTAATCCTGAACCACCTTAGCATCTTATACACAATTAATTATAATACACATGCATTAGGCAGCAACTCCTAGAATATGATCAATATATGCTATTTTACCTGCTTGGTCATTATCAATGCAAGTTTGTGATTGTTATCTTCTAAACTGATCTTATTGTCCCAACAATTAAAGGTACGGAAAAAGAATGTGCAAGTCCATAAATAATTTTTGCTACTTCCTGCACTTTAAGCAACACTTTTGACAGGACTCCTCACCCCCACTTTATGTCCTAATACTAGTAATACATAGAATGATCAAAGTATACCACAAATACCCTTAACTATAAGTTTAAAGTTTATAAAAAGGTGACATGTTCTACCCTGATTAAAATTTCACTGACTTTGCAAAAATAACAAACATTTTAGAAAATCACAAAATGGAAAATAAGGCATAAAAAATGGGATGAAGGGATACTTGCTAATTTAGCGGAGAAATGGTCTTTTACTTTTTCCTTATTAAACTTATTAGAATAATGAGCTCCAAGTAATGATTGATACAACACAAACGAAAGGATAAGGGGAAAAAAGAAGAAGAAAGGCAGATTTGTGTTTTTTTGATGACATGTAAATGCATGTGCATTGATTGACAAAAATATGTTACATTTATGATTATTTAAGTAAGTTGGCTGACATACACATCAAATAGGACAACGTGGTTAAATGTGTACAACTTGAATTAAGCAATAATAATACATCAACCATAAAGGAAGAATGAAGAAAAAAATTAGTCATGTTCTGGACTTCAAAAAAATAATAATATAAAAGTCACAAACCTCCAGTTGAATGAGCTAACTATTTGCTCCTGATCCATACTCGCGATGCAAATGATAACTATGCAATGTTCCATCTAAACATACTATAAATGTGAACACACATTACTTATATTAGAAAAAAAATTCCTAATACCGAAAACAAGGCAATTAGACCATTTTATAGGAATTTTGTAATTTATTCAAGGGAAAAAAAATTGAAGATTAAAAAAATATCCAAAGTCATGAAGCTCTAGAAGTATTGAATTATTGAAAACTAGTGATGAGTAATGAGAGAAACATATAATTAAATAGAAATGAGGACAAATGTGAATGCTTTAATTAATCAAACGTACTATAATAATAACAAACAGCACCCAAGAAAGCAATAATTAATAATATATGTGTATTATAGCATTACATCATGCAACAAAAGAAAGATTTACATCAATAAAAAAGTGAAAAAAATTTATTTAAAAAACTAGAAACAAATAGGATTTTTGTTCTAGCAGAGTCCCACAAAAAAAGGAGAAAATAAAATAGTACATGTTCTACTTCATAATATCATTGTCATGTTTAAGAGTTATCAAGGTGTGTGTCTGAAATTAATGTAGAAGAACCAAAAGCATATAGTCAAGAGGTGATGGTAGTAAATTTACCGATTGTGATATTGCCACCAAGTCCCTGCCATTCTATTGTAAACCAGCCACACTGATATCCAATATTGTCTGCATGACTTCCAGCTAAAAGTATTTTTAGTACCTTTTTAGGAAAGGGGAAATAAAGGCTCGTTTGCAGATTTGCCATTCTTCAGCAGCACAAGAGATTTTCTTAAAGCTTCCATTGCAAGCTCTTTATGCTCATGTACAATATACAGTTTCATAAGCAGAGAAAAATGTCTTACCATCTGGTGAAAAGATGGTCCGAAAGTCCTACAATTCAGCAACTACAAGACTCTATCCTTTTAGAGCTCCATATTTGTAACATCATATCTATTTAGATTAGTATCCTCGTGGGATTAGATATATACTGTAGAGATAATAGAGAAGATATGAGGTACTTACCCCTCTGAGATGGTTTCCATGGAGCAGTATGTACAGCTGGAAATTGAAGGAGTATATTGTACTTTATTGCTTACTTCCAAGAGACTCATTGTTAGATAGGATGGAACCCTGGGAGGATAAGAGTGACCTGGGCAAGTTATCAGAAGCAATCTTACAAGTCATGCCCGGAAAGCTTGAGGAACTTATAAAAGACATTAAAAAGGAACAGATAACGACGAGATTACCTACATTATTGCTGATGAGAATATGGGATGGGCAGTACAAGTTGTAGAGAATATGGGAATCAAGCGAGCCGCTTTCTGGCCTGCATCAGTTGTACTGTTGGCCTTACTATTTAGCATTTCAAAGCTCATTCAGGATGGAATTGTAGTCAACAATGGTGAGACATAGCAAAATAGTTTTGACAAAAAATAATGGTAACTTAACTAGTTGTTTAAGTGAGCACAATTTTAGTTAACAAGATCTTTTATTTCTGTTGAAATTAATTCCAATGCAGGAACCATCTTGAAAAGCCAAATGATTAATCTTACCTCAACAATGCCCACCATGAACACTAAACAATTTTCATGGACCTGCCTTGGGGACTTAAACACAGAGAATTATTCTTAAACTTTTACAAGAAACTAACAGAACAGTGAAACTAGCAGACCGAATAATTTGTAACACAACCATTGATATGTTAACTCTTGCCCATGTAATAACTATGCATAATTGGGACATAGGAACAATTTTTTGGGGGACAACTTTGAAGGATATAAGATCAGCTCAATCAAGCTGTCATAATTTTCATTTTTCTGTTTTAATACAATACCAGATTGCATCTGTTTTAATGCGAAAACACTTGCCATCTGTCAACATATTTGTCGGACTGAGCATAATCATTTAGCCATGTAATGAAGCTGATAATTTTTACTAGCTAAATTAGTAGAAAAACCCTGCAAAAAATGTGAAAGATCATAAACGAAAAAGATCGATAAGCAATTTTGTAGAATCTTCTAATATTTCAAAGCTTACATCTCAAGTTTTACCATAATGATTCTAAATGGATAAGTCAGTATGTGAAGATAGAAACATAGAAGAAAATTAGTTCATACCCAGCACCAAAATGAGCAATATCCCCTGCCAAAGTTTTATTTCATTAGAGATACTTAAAGTTCAAAAGAACAACTAAAATGACATATAGTTGTTAACAGTTAAAAGGAGAAGAAACCAACCATAAATCTGAATAACATCTGAAGGAACAAAGAAAGGCAGCACCATTAAACAAAACATCATAAGAATCTTAGCAGGCCACCAACCAGAATGCCACAATTCCCTTGATTCATGCAACTTTGAGGTACCAGCAGTAGAAAGAAACATTGTGAAATAGAAAATTTATTTTTTTTTTTGCTAAGGCCAATTCCAATTAATGATTCGTGCAACTTTGAAGTACCAACAATATCACTTTCTTTCCAATTAATGATTCGTTCAATTTATATTGGTTTGTTCCTATTAGTTTTCCTATATTGCACCAAGTCAGGAGGTATAGTAACCCACACTCAGGATGCTCAGTGTGACACAAAGCAAAAACCCAATATAGTCTACAAAATATATGTAAAATTCATAGTCTACAAATCCTGAAAGTTTAAAAACAAATATGTAAACACCAAAGGTCATTGAATAAAATTCTACTATTCTTTTATTTACCAACAGTATCAAAAAATAAATTTCTTCATGTATATTTTTTGCAACTTTGAGTTCTCCATGTTGCCAAACACCTTAAGCTCAATTGCCTCTACTAGTGATTTAACTTAGCTAGCAATCTGCAATGATATATATAATTTTCATATACGAAGCATAACCCATAAGAAAAGTTACACGGAACACAATTTGTGCTATTTAGTTGGCATTGAAATCCAAAAAGAAAACAGAGGATTCCACTTACAAAATTTTTGAGGGACTTTATTTAGAACATTTTTGAGGTGCAAAAATATAAGTCATGTTCCATGTTTGTGTTAGTTAACTCCCAAGCATGCACATCTATTTATTAATTAAATATAATAAAAAAAATCAGGTACTTACCAAATGCCTTCAATAACTTTTCCCAAAAGTGTCATGGAAAACTGTCGAGACATTCCTTGGCTCAAGTCATAGACATTCAAGCCAACCTTGTGACCCTCCTACAATCATCAAATACACCAATTCAAATGCTATGTATCAATTTTTTACACAAACCAATCAATAACAAAATGAGCTAGGGTGGGGCTGGCATTGCCGTAAGAGCCTGTTCAAAATATAATTAAAATGAGTATGAGATACTTTAAGATAGAAGTCAAATAAACTATTGCATTCTACTGAGATACTTTAAGATCTCCAATGTGCTACTAATGAAATCTGGTACTGAGAAAAGTCTAAATTTTAAAGTAGTTGCTAAAATATAATCGTTCAAATTTGCAATTCCAATAGCAGAGTAAACAAATGAAATTCCTAATGTTGCCTCCTCAATATATCCATCACTAACAATTAATTTTCTATTAAGGGGGAAAAAACAGTATAATATAATTAATTTGCTAATAAGGGGGAAAAACATGAAAATATAAGAATGAAGAAACCATAACCTCTGAGAAATCAAAATCAACGATTACGTTCAGCAGGTAAAGGTCGATTAAACCCACCGCGACGATTCATATACTGTCTAGGCATCCTCTTCGTCACCGCTCTCGCTCCACTAACATCATTACCAGCCACAGGCTTCCCCTTGGTCGAATCAAACCCTACCGGAATCCCCATCATCTTCATCATCTCCACCTTGTCCGAATCCATCTCCACGTCATCATTCACTCCACCCGCTTTCTGTTGCTTCTGCTCCTTCACGATGCCGTCAATGAAGTCCAACACCACCGCGGCGGCATCCCGCTGCCTGTCCTTCTCAATTCAAATCTGTTTCCACTTCTGAGAGGTAAATATAGAGCACGACTTTGGTTCTTTTTTTTAAGTTATATCATACATGTCTGAATTTCACCCTTATCTAACTCACTCTTTTTATCCTTTTTTGATCGGACCGGACGACGATCTTATTTATCGCTATACGTAATAAGTTATATGTTATCCGTCGCTAAAAACTAAAATGATGATTCTACATATATATGACAATTGATCGAATGGTCGCCTTATTCATTACTAAAAGGGTGAAACAAGATTAACTACATAAGAGAGTGAAATTTTAAGATCCAAACCGATATCATATATATATATATAACTATATGCTCCCCATAATTTTACATTTTCACCTACATTGTCTTACTAAATTTTAAAATATAAAATAATATATATTACGAATGTTATTTTGAATTTTTGATTGTCAGTGAATAAACATTAATAAATAGGGTCCTTCTATAATTTTTAATAATAAATATAATTTAAATAAATTTATCATAATAAATAGCAAGACTCTAAAATAAATGAAAAATAAATACGGAATTTTAGTTTTTATTCAATTTTTTTGTTATTGAGCTTCTTAATAAACCATAAAAGATAAGAAATTGATGAAAATTTTGGGCACTTTTACCAAACTTTTTATTCAAAATGGACAGATTTTAACTAAAACTATATCAAATAAATAAATCTTTTATAATGTCTATTGTATCATTTACATTATTAATATTACAAAACCAATATAAAAGATAAAATATTATTTTGAATACAAGGCTTAAATTTATTTATTTTTTTCATTTATAAACTAATCCTTTTTTATGAGATTTAAGTTTTTTATTTTTTGTTAAAAACATAGATAGTGTTATGGAATCTTTCAAAAGAAAAAATTGTTTCAAACTTGGTTTAAAAAAATGGTTTGTTTCAAATCAGTCATTGCCCAAGTGTTTTCAAAGTAGGTTGTGTTTGATAAAATTGAGTAATACATCTTAATAAATTAGATTCTGAATGAAATAATATTTGAATATAACCTTTTTGGGCCAATTTTGAATAAAATAATATTTGAATTTAACATTTCACTGTATAAGTTTGCGTCCAAATAAATAATAATTTTTAAATAAAAAATGATGCGTTTTGGAAAATAAGGTCGAAACATGCTTATTGGGTTTATCTTAATTTTGGACAACAATTTACTAGTCGTTGTAAAAAAATATACAAAATACGCAACGAAAAACATTTGTTGACAAGGAATGTAGCCCATATTAGGATACAAAATATAGCAAAAAAACAATTTTTTGCCCAAGATGAGGAGAAATAACATCGACAACAAAAAAAATTAATTAGGCAGGAAATTATTTTTTCCCACTAACAAATTGACAGCGGAAATTTGTAACAACCTATGAATTTTGTTACGAAAAATGAAAGTCTTTCAGAAACTGAAACGAATGAAAAATTTTGTTGCTAAATATGCATTTTTGGCAATGACTTAATCGGTGCGGTTTGTCAATTTTTGACTAAATAGAGGATGTCAATGATAAAAGAAAGACCGGTGACGTCACTTGGATACAAGTTTATTTGGGAAAAAAATTTCCTCCATATAAAAATGTGACGTTATTACATACTTTGTCACTAAATAAAAGAATTTATGACGAACCAGTGTTGTCACTTATCCACTCATCTAATTAGTGACGCACTATTATCTCGTCATATAAAATTGGTATTTATGACAATAAAAATTGTCATAATTTATTAATTTTTCGTCTTTACAAAATTTTCCTCTAAAATTTCTTAAATTTTTTTGCCTCCAAATAAAATTATGACGATATTACGTACTTTGTCCCTAAATATAGGAATTTATGACAAACCATTTTTGTCACTTATCCACTCATCTAATTAGTGACGAACTATTATCTTGTCATATAAAATTGGTATTTCTGATAATACAAATTGTCATAAATTATTATTTTTTCGTCTTTAAAAAATTTCCCTCCAAAATTTTTCAGAAAAATTTTGCCTCCAATTAAAATTGTGATGAATTTGTATTTGGCGTCACTAAATATGAACATTAGTGACGAAATCACATTGTCACTAAATTTTACAAATAATTAATGACAAACTATTATGTTGTCATCGAAAGAAATATTGTATGACAATAAATATTGTCATCAATTATTACAAAATGTCACTAAAAGGTTTCCCTCCAAAATTTTGTTACAAAATTCTACCTCCAAAATAACTTGTGACGAAATTTTGTTAATTGTCATCAAATGTGTAAATTAGTGACGATATAAATGATTAATAGTAACAAAGTTAAAGGTCGTCACAAAAGCAAAAATTTTAGTGACGATTATGAATTTCGTAATTATTAATTAACAAATTGTGACAAAATTTTGTGCGTGACAAAAAATTTGTCATAAAATGTGTGATTTCTTGTAGTGATTGAATATTTTTATTTGTACCTTGGAAAATGGCTTATGAATAATTGTGAATTCATGTTAACAACTCAAGCGGATTTAATAATTAGATGAATTAGTTAATTGATTTATACTGCATAATTGTGGATATTGTAGTTTTAAGCCTTTATTATCTGAAATCTATTTTTTCTGTTAAAATTTGTTGTACTTAATTTAATTTAGTTTTCAATTGATAATCACAAAATGTGGTTGTTTAAATAAAATTGGATTGATATAAAACTAGTAATTGAGATTTGTTAATTAGAGATTCCTTTGGTTTCGAGACTTTCTCTTATCACTTTATTACTTGTTGATAATGTATACTTGCACGTAATTGTCATTAATGAAAATCGGACAATAAAATTTTCACAAAACTTTTTGATATTTTCACATAAAAAACGTCGCTATAGATGTACAGCGACGGTAAAAACCGTTACTATAGGATCTATAGTGACGATTTTAATATGGAAATATCATTCTTTGTTTTGGATTTATCAGTTTTCTTATTATATTTGTCCATCTTCTGTATTATTACTTAATCTATTAATATCACAGATATTTATGTATACAGTGTTATTTACCTAACGTATTAATGAGTCTGTCTAACTTTTTAGTACATGAGACTTTTAAATACGTAACTTTCCATCACTAAAAAAATAAGGTATTACCGATGAGATTAATACTGACGGCAGAAACGCCGTTGTGAATGAACTTAATGCCGGCGACAATGCCATCGAGAATATCTGTCGTCGCCAATGAGTATTTATTTCCTTTCTGCGCTCATTTTTCCTCTTCACGCGCGCTAAAGATATAGCACGACGGGCTCATAACATTAGCGACGGGAAATGCTGTCGAGATTAACTTCATTATCGACGGGCCTAATATCGACGACACTGAGGTTGTATTTAATTACATTCAGTTTAATTTTTCCGATTATGCTCTTTCACTTTTTCTTTCCCCCCGCACTGTTGTGTTTTCTTTCCGTTCTTCTCTGTCTCTCTCGACCGAGCAAGGTAATTTTTCCCCAATTCCAATTTCCCCCCCAACTATAACCTAATTTTATCTTCTTCTACAATTTCAGTTCAGTTAGTTATAGTATACCTGAATCATGTTATGAGATGTACTGAGTTATAAAGTTAAATGAAATTCCAGTGTATTAGCTTAGTGAGAATAAGTGTTGGGTTGTATTCAATGTACTGGGTTCTATTATCTTATTCTTTCTTCTTTTGTTTGTTGTCTGTTGATCAAGGATATGTCCTATTTTTTCTATAAACGATTACAAAGCTTTGCTGCAAATTTAAAATCTCTTTTGTATATCTTAGAAATGTATGTGTACACACTTTATCCTTCACTTGTCTTTGTGTTGTTTATTATTTAATAGAAGCGATCCTTTATTATCTAATTACTTTGGTCTGAGGTATGAGGTTTCTGGTTTTCTGTTAATTTAAATTTGGTATTGTGTTCAATAAAGATAATTCATCACCTTTCCCCTTCATTTGCAGTAATTCAACTTAATTAATTACTATTTCATTTGATGTTTAAATATTGTGCTTTGGTGCTGATGGTAACTGTTAGAGTAGGTTCCCTTAATTCTAAACATTTTTTATTTGGTATGGTTCAAGTCAATGAATGAAGAAAACTAATGGGATCCAAATAATTATGGTTTAGTTTGAGTCTTTGGGTTTAGTGTTAGAACTAGCTAGGGTATTTGTTCTAAGACTAATGATTAGGGATTATGGGATTATAAGAAAGCTGACCAGGTTTGAACACAAAATAAAAGTAGGAAGAATAAGAAAGAAGAAAAAGGTTATGGGTTCAATAGATAGCTGATCAGGTTTGATTGTGGGATTTAATGAACGAAAATAAAAAAGAGGATAAAAACTTGTATAAATATGGCCTTCTAGAAGTCTCATCTATAGGAATTCATGGAGCCTCATCATTGAAATAAACAATTAAAGACTTTTAATCCAAAAAAATTAGACTAATTGAAATAAGCTTGAAAGCAGATAAAATAGAACTTCTAAAATACCCTTAATGTATAGAGATAAATGTTCTTTTATTGGTTTGGTGTTTCCAGATTTGAAACTAAATCAAATACTTCTATTTTGAATTAATTGTAAATGAAACTAAAATATAGAATTAATCATTGCTCATATAATTGGTTTGCTTTTGTTTGTTTGATCTGAATTTCATAAAACTCGCGAGTCTCAACTTTCTTAGAGATTAACCATTGGATGTTACAGTGGCCTGCTTCCTGAATTGTCTAGCTAATATATAAAGGAGTATTATTCATTTTGTAATATGAAAAAAGGCCAGTTGCATATGTGCATATTTTCACATAATTTAGGAAGCTTAGAAACCCGTTTGAGATTCACTTAGTATGAGTGAATCTCAAATAGTCCCCAGTTTGGGACTATTCCTGTATGTTTCAATCTCACTTAGGTCGGTGTTAACGACTTGAGCACGTCTTTATATTTTGACAATTTTTAGTCAGTATATATCTCTTGATGTTCTTCGGGTGCATATTTAAACTACGTTGCGTTAGTCTATTTTGTGTACTTGAAGACCATGGGGAGGTGCTGCCAAATTTTTTGAAAAATTTAAAGATGTGTTTAAGTTGTTGGCATCAGTGGGGCGACACATCCGGGAATGGGATAGAAGCCTGACCCGTTAGAGTGGGGGATGAAGTTAGGCAACTCAAAACCATGCATTTATATTAAACTGGAGACTTGATTGTGTTTGTTTAACTTTCCATATATATAGCAGACTGTTGTCCAAGATGTATGTTGATCGAAGTTGGATGGAACGTAGGGTAGCCACTGATAAGAGTGGGCTTAGCTCTAAGTACCGCAGTGGGGTTGAACAGTTTCTCAATTTTGTGTTTGAGCAAGTCAGTGGCGAAGATATTAGATGTCCTTTTAAGAGGTGTGTGAAAGAAGTGTGGAAGGAAATGAGTGATGTCATGTGTGACCTATTTGCGTATGGGTTCAAGCAGGGTTATAAGACATAGATCTATTATGGGGAAACCTGGTTGGATGAACATGAATCAGAACCAGAATCCAGAGGTGACGAAAACTTTGACTGTACTAACATGATAGTCGAAGCTACTAGTTCATTCTTCTAGTGGAATACAGACATGGACGATGCTAGCATCGAGCAAGAGCCGAATGACAGGGCTAAGGGTTTCTATAACGTTATTGCATGAATCAGCGACGCCACTGTATGACTGGCACGAAAAGTACACCGTCTTATCCGCAGTGACTAAGCTTTTACACTTCAAGAACGAGCATGATTGTAGCGAGAGATATTTTAATGAACTGATAAACATTGTGAAGGAGTTCTTACCGACCGACAATAAGTTACCGGAGTTGTACTATGATGTGAAAAAAGGGTCAAAAGGCTCAATCTAGGGTATAAAAGATTAATGCTTGTGAGAATGACTGTATGTTATATTATGGTTATGTCAATAAAGATAAGATGTCATGTAATATCTGCGGTACAAGAAGATACTGTGAACAACGCAAGAAATAGGGAAAAGACGTGCCGAGAAAGATCTTACGTTACTTTCCCATTGCACCAAGGATTTAACGGTTGTTCATGTCAACACATACCGCCGAGTATATGAGGTGGCACTCAACACGAGACATAGTCAAAGGTCAACTGACGCACCCAGTAGATGGGCTTGAGTGGAAATTTTTTGATAGAAAGCATCCCCCATTTTATGAAGATATTCAAAATGTTAGGCTTGGACTTGCTACGGTTGGCTTTAATTCGTTTAATGGGCCTTACACCAAGCCCTACTCAATTTAGCAGGTGATTATTGTTGTGTATAACCTCCCACCTTCGTTGTGAATGAAAAATCCTTATATGTTCACGCCTTTACTGATTCCAGGTGATAAGAGTCCAAGTAAAGACATTAATATCTACCTCAGGCCTTTAGTTGATGAGTTGAAGATGTTGTGGGATAAAAAGGTTCAAACTTATGATGTATCTCTTAAATAGAACTTTGACATGAGGGTAGCTCTACTGTGGACGTTAAATGACTTCCCAGCATTAGGAATGATCAGTGGATGGTCGACTCATTGGGGCTTGTCATGTCCCATATGCATGGGGTCAGTTAAAGCTATAAAGCTCAAACAGGGGGGGGGGGGGAATGAGTTACGTTGCAACTTTTAGACAATTTTTGCTGATTGAAAATCGTTATCGATGGCTGAGTAGAAAATTCAATCAAAAAATAGAGAAACGTTAAGTACCTGACTGTCTTTCTTGGACATGAGTATTGGTTTGGATTAGTCATTTAAATTTTCCACCTCTAGGAAATAATCACAGATTAGAGCGAGCTTACGGTTACGGTAAGGTTCACAACTAGACAAACCGTTCCATATTCTATGACATACCTTATTGGTCCACACTCTGCATCCGTCATTGTTTAGATCCGATGCATACTGAGAAGAACATATTTGATAACATTTTTTATACAGTCCTAGTTGTCTGTGGTAGAACAAAGGACAACAACAAGTCGAGGCTTGATTTGGTAGAAATGAACATTAGGGAACATTTGTGGTTGTATCAGGAGGTTAGAGAGACGGTAATGCCAAAAGCTAATTATACTTTGACCAGGGAACAATTGATATTGATATGTAATTGGATCAGTGGACTGAAGCTCCTAGACGGATATTCTTCAAATATAGCAAGGTGTTGTAAAGTCAAAGAGCTGAAGTTTCGAGGTCTAAAAATTCATGATTGTCATGTATTTATGCAAAAGTTGATCCCTGTGGCATTTATCGACTTATTGTCGAAAAGTGTGATTGAAGCACTAATAGAGCTTTCTAATTTCTTCAGAGATCTATGCTTGACGGAGCTCCAACTCAGAGACATAGATAAAATAGAGATACAGATAATGGAAATAATGTGCAAGTTAGAAATGATTTTCCCTCCATTGTTTTTTGATTTAATGGAACATTTGCCTATTCACTTGCCTTACAAAGCTAAGTTTGGCGATCCCATGCAATATAGATGGATGTATCCATTCGAGAGGTAATGAAATTAATGTTTTTAATACGCTAAAATGTTCATTCTTGTTTACCAATGTATACATGCATATTTAACACATAGGTATATGCAACGTCTAAAGCAAAAGGTGAAGAACAGATCCCGTGTAGATAGGTCAATTGCCGAGAGTTATGTTATGGAGGAACTTGTTAATTTCTGCTCGTTTTACTTTAAGCCGAATGTTCAGAAGAGGCAGAATCACTTACGTCGGAATGACGCTGTTGCGCATGAGGAAAATGGAGAATTAACGGCCTTTAGTCATCCTGTACAACCATTCGACGGGAAAAAAAAGGCAATTCTTGATTGAAAGTGAGTATGCAGCTGCCACATTATATGCACTTGTTAACATAAATGAAGTAGAGCCATACATTAAGTTAGTAGCCATATCTATATATATCTTGTGTTACTGCTATAAGTTCCTTCCATACACATTAAGTATATAACTGTAATACAGTCAATATGATGTTGAGATACGTGAAACGAATCCGAAAATATCAGACGTGGATTTGCAAAATTTGAGAAATAGAAAATTTATGCAATGGTTTAAAGATCATGTAAGTCTAACTATTTAGCAGCTAAATGCATTTACCCTCATGAATGAATCTTATGGCGTAATTATTAACTTTAGAATATGTTGTGTTGTTGTACATTAGGTCCTCACAGATGATAAAGTTGACATTCGGCTAAAGATTATAGCCGACATCCCTGAAAGATCTATATATACTTATACATATTGTATTGTCAACGGTTACAGATTTAAGTGCTGCAATATTGGTAAAGTCACTTCATCTGATTCTGGTGTTGTGGTTAAAGGTAGTTGCTACGATAATCTTTGGGATGACTGGTATGGACGATTGCTAGAAGTAGTAGTTCTCAAATATTGGGGTCAGAAAGAGTTAGTTTGCTTCAATTGTCATTGGTTTGATGTTAAAAATGGAGTTAGAGTAGATAAAATTTCAGGACTGGTGACACTAAATGTTAAGTCAAAACTAAACTCAAACGAGCCTTTTATTTTAGCTTGTCAAACAACACAGGTGTACTATGCAGGGACTGTTAAGACTCCTGCAAGCTCATGTTATGATGTTATAACCACCAAAGCTCAAGGTTTTCAAGGCACAGCTCCTCGTTCAGACGATAGACCTTTACAAGTCGAGTCTACCATTGTCACACCGGCTGATGTAACAATTATTAGCGAGTCTAGTGAAGACGAGGATGATGTCGTCGCTTTCAAAAGTGAAGATGTGACACCCCCAAATCCGGTACTTTCATTTCCACAGGATTTGGTGTTCACTATACAAATATCATTTATCTATCTACCCATAAATAAATGCAAACCATGCAATAGATAGAAATAATAAATAAATCTCCCCTTATGGGGTTACATCAACTGCATAATAAAAATCCCAGGTTGCTCTAACCTTAAACATTTGTGCAGAATCATAAAAAAATAAGTCTTAAGTAACATCAAGTCTAATTATCATTACATAACCACATAAATAATCAGTCTTCATTACTTGCTAAGCTTGCCCTTCCCTTTACTAGTGGAAGGCTCGTCAGATCGTTCGTTCTTAACTGCAATGTTATTATTACGCAAGAGTGAACACGATTGCCCACAAGTATAACAATATAACAAATGAATAATAACATGCGATAACTGCAATGTTATTATTACGCAAGAGTGAACACGATTGCCCACAAGTATAACAATAATAACAAATGATGCATACGCAATGACTCTGCCGTTTTGCATAAGCACACAACCAAGTCCTTTATGCGATGCATCACTATAAACTATAAAATTTCCTGTGTCATCTGGAAGAGATAACACAGGTGCTGTACTCAACCTCTTCTAGCTTTCCTCACACTTCTCCGTCCAAACAAATTTCACCAATTTTCTAGTCAAATTTGTCAGCGGAGTTGCGATCTTGGAAAAATCCTGAATGAATCTTCTGTAATAACCTGCCAATCCGCGAAAACTTCTTACTTCCGATGGTGTCTTCGGTTGATCCCAGTTAATCACAACTTCGACTTTGGAGGGGTCCACCGAAATTTCTTCCCTATCGATCACATGTCCAAGAAATTGTACCCTTTCAATCCAGAATTCACATTTCGAAAACTTGGCATACAACTTCTCCCTTCTCAATGTCTCTAATGTCACCCTCAAATGCTCTTCGTGTTCTTCCTTGGTTTTCGAATATACCAAAATGTCATCTATAAATACCACTACGAATTTGTCCAAAAACGGCTTGAACACTCCATTCATTAAGCCCATAAATGCTGCAGGAGCATTCGTTAGACCAAATGACATTACCAAGAATTCATAGTGACCGTATCGTGTTCTGAACGCTGTCTTCGGTACATCCTTTGGTCTCACCTTCAGTTGATGATAACCACTTCTCAAGTCTATCTTTGAAAAGTATCTTGCTCCCTTTAACTGATCGAACAGATCGTCGATTCGCGGTAATGGATATCTATTCTTGATCGTGACCTTATTCAGTTCTCTATAGTCGATGCAGAGCCGCATCGTCCCATCCTTCTTCTTCACAAATAAAACCAGCGCTCCCCACGGTGATACGCTTGGTTGAATATACTTCTTGTCCAGTAATTCTTGTAGTTGGACCATCAGTTCTTTCATCTCTATCGGTGCCATTCGGTACGGTGCCTTCGATATTGGGGCCGTTCCTGGAGTCAAATCGATCACAAATTCAATCGCTTCTATCCGGAGGAAGTCCCGTAAATCATCCGAAAATACGTCATGTGAAATCTCTCTCACTACCCAGATCTCCTCTATTTTTGGATTCTCTTTATGACTATCGACTATGTAAGCTAGATATCCTACACAGCCTTGCCTTAACAACCTCCTGGCATGCATCATCATCAGATAACTCGCTTGTCTAGGCGACTTGCTACCATAAAACACAACCTTTGACGGAGTCATAAGTTTATACGCTTCTTCTGGCAGTCAATTACCGCCCCATAATTGGATAACCAGTTTATACCCAAAATAACGTCGAATTCTCCAAGTCGAATAAGGATAAGATCTATGTTCATGATATTACCCTTAATATCCACTCTATAGTTCTTATGCACGTACTTAACAGGGATGATTTCTCTATTCACAATTTCTATGTTCATGGGGTATTCTAACTCGTCCTTAAGCAATTCTAAGTTCTTAGCAAAGTCATCGGATATAAATGAACAAGTAGCACCCGAATCAAATAATACATAAGCATTAATTTTATTGATCGGAATGATACCTGACACCACATCGCGAGACTGCACTGCATCCTGCACTGTCATGTTGAATGTTCTGGCGGTCGGTCGGTTGGTTGCAGTTGGTCCCGTGATAGTTAAACTTCCACCACTGTTTCCTTTGTTCCCTCCTGATCCTGTCCCTTCAGATCCCTTATTGGGATAGTCCCTTGCCAGATGATCCTTTGAACCACAAGTGAAGCAGGCACCCTTCTTTGGGTTTGGACAGTTTGGTGCTATGTGGCCTTCAATTCCTGACCGCAATTGTAGCACACTCGCTTCCCTTTCATGCAAACTCCCAAATGAGTTTTTTTCCCAGGTTGGGCACACTTCGATCTTCTTCTTCTACCCTCCGTGTTAACTTCCAGCTGATGAGTTATCCATCCACTTCCTCTTCTGATTATGGCTACCCCCAGTGCTACCCCCACCAGTCTTGTTATTACCTTCATTCTCACTCTTTTTCTTCTTCTAATCCTGATTATATTTCACATCTTGATCGCTTCCACCCCTCGTGAGTATGGCCTTCTCTAACACTCCAAAGAAAAGTGTTCAATTGAAACATCGACACCTTGCTATACAACCAGAGGCTTCACCCCTCGCCGAAATGTCTTGCCTTCCTCTCTACATCCAGATGTACTTGGTATGTGGCTAACCTAGCCAACTCATGAACCTTGTCACATATTCAACCATCGACATACTCCCTATTTCAACTCTTGAAACCGAACTTCCATCGATTTATGTGAACCGGCCTGAAAGTACAACTCAAGAACATCTCTTTGAATCTCTCCTGTGTTATTACACCTTCACCTCCCCAGATTTTTTTGTTTGCTCGCCACTAATAATCGGGCTTCAATTTCAAAGATAAATGTTGTATATGCTATCTTCGGTCTTCTAACCTCGGCGACGTCAAACACTTTCTCTATCTCCATGACCCAGGTTTGAGCTTCGATCGGGTTCATGGAGCCCTTAAACTTTGGCGGTCCGACTGCCTTGAAATCCTTGAACGTTGTGTTCGGTGGAGCTTGTGGTTGATTGTTAATTGCTCCGGCTAATAGGTTCACCAATTGCTAAACGGGGTTAGCATTGACATCGTTGTTGTTGTTGTTGTTGTTATTCGTTGACCCTTCCTGGGCTGGTCGACGATTTGGTCGTCTTCTTGGCGGCATATTTCTGTTAAGAATATACACTTATTAAGTCTTTATTCAATCCCTTAAACATTAAAGGCTTAACTACAACATTTAATCATAATCACTTAACACATCAATTCAAATAAATTCTGACATTTTCATTCAATTCAAAAGTTTTAACATCATATGATAGTATCACTGCTATTTACATCAACTATCCTGAGATAAAGAATCTATAGGATTTAAAACATTAAAATATTCCTTTGTTTCTAAACACATCGGAATTTATATTTTTAACTACCAGATAGGTTTTACACAAATAAACTAATCCTATCACTGCCTATTAAGGCGCTGAATAGCCTTGCCACGTTCCTCTTCCATAATGCGGGACATCGTTCTGCGATCTAGCATATATGATGGTAGATCTTCAAACTGGATTGGATACTTCATAACTCGATCTTGGGCCGCATTCATTGCATTTTGAAGTATAGAGTACGTCTCCTCAAGTTTAGCCTTCTTCGCATGACAATCATCTTCTGCAAGATCAGCACGACGTGACTCTCTTACCCAGCCCTCCTCTGCTATGGCAAGCCTTTCTAAGCTCTCTTTTAGATCCTTCTTTAACTTTTCTATTTCTTCGATCTTCTCCTCAGTTTGACCCTTCTTGTGAACCAAATCCCACTCCACGTTTCCTAAACATGTGTGAAGAGTCACAATTTCCTCATCCTTCTGCTCGATGGCACTCTGCTGAATAACAGTCCTCTCCTTCAGCTCCTGAACAATTTCTTGCAACTCTATGTTACAATCATAAAGCGCATCATACATCTCAGCATCAATGGAGTTCGGTGGGAACTCCTCTTCCTCTTCTTCTTCATCAGAATCCTCCTCCTGGATCGGGCCTCAGCTCATGCTCCCACTCAAAGAACAATGATCAATCTGAGATGGCTCTCTCTGCACTAACTAACTCCTCGACGACATGAATGTCTCGGGGCTCTTCCTCTGTAGGTACTAGGGGTTCCTCCTCCCCAGCTCGACTAGCTCCTCCAACATCCGACATCCTGACAACACAATTTTAAGTTTTAGTTACTAATCCGTACTATCGAACACTTAATTTAACACATAAGGACATAAAGTCTTTTATTATCTTCAATGAATTAAGAATTTCATTTCTTATAACTCGATAAGAGTTTACCACCACTATGTTATCGATCTCCTACAAGGCTACTACCTAAGGTTGTTCCCCCACCTAAGGTTCATAACTCATGACTTTGATACTAACTCATGACACCCCAAATCCTAGTACATCCATTTCCACAGGATTTGGTGTTCACTATACAAATATCATCTATCTATCTACCCATAAATAAATGCAAACTATGCAATAGATAGAAATAATAAATAAATCTCCCCTTATGGAGTTACATCAACTGCATAATAAAATCCCCAGTTGTTCTAACCTTAAACATTTAAAGGAATCATAAACAAATAAGTCTTAAGTAACATCAAGTCTAATTATCATTACATAACAACATAAATAATCAGTCTTCATTACTTGCTAAGCTTGCCCTTACCTTTACTAGTGGAAGGCTCGTCAGATCATTCATTCTTAACTGCAATGTTATTATTACGCAAGAGTGAGCACGATTGCCCACAAGTATAACAATATAACAAATGAATAATAACATGCGAGTGAATTAATAACTTCTTATATAAAAGCTCAACTTTTGAATCAAGAATGAATAACAAGAATCAAAAGAAATTCTGAGGGTCATAAGACCTTGAACTATGTCCTAGGTTGTCAAGTGTTTATACTTGAAACCTTTAATGATACTATAAGACTATGGACTCTTCTTCTTCTTGTACTTGGGGATCACCTCAGCACTACATCACGTGCATAATATCTTAACGCTTAACGCGATAAGTAATCCCCATATACAGGTTGTTCATCTCATTTGACATTCGAGTCCGCACCAAAGGAAGTTTGGTTTGGATAATTCATCAAGGGTTTCAAATTTAGAACGCTTTATCAACTATGGACTAGTCGAATCATTAAGGGTTCGCTAGTCTAACAAGGTTTAATAAAGAATCGAATATTTAACTTGAATAAAATCTCAAAAGGTATACAATAGAATAATTATCAGATAACAAAGATCATGCTTGAAAGAGTAATAGGCTTTAATATAACAAAAGCAGACTTTGGTCAATAATAATGAGAACTTGCTCAATGTAGAAAGGTGAATTCATCAACTATTATAATGATAACAAGTAGGTTAGGAAACTTGCCTCGTGTGTAAGCTAAACGATTACTACTTCGCTCACCACAAGTCCTACACACATACCATATGTATTCACTTATTCATTAGTTATATTTTCACTTAATTATTTAATGTAAACTTCACTTTATTTAACAAATCATTACCTTTCTAATTTAATTACTTAATTAAATTAGAATATTTTCATTACCTTACTATTATTACACTCTAATAAATTATTTCATAATAATTTTCATCGAATATTTATTTTATTCCATAAATATTTCAACTAAAATATTTATTTATTTTATAAATATTTTAATAATAATTTTCATCGAATATTTATTTTACTCCATAAATATCTCAATTAAAATATTTATTTTATTTTATAAATATTTTAATAATAATTTTCATCGAATATTTATTTTACTCTATAAATATCTCAAGTAAAATATTCATTTTATTTTATAAATATTTTAATTATAATTTTTTCTTGAATATTTATTTTACTCCATAAATATCTCAATTAAAATATTTATTTTATTTTATAAATATTTTAATAATAATTTTCATCGAATATTTATTTTACTCCATAAATATCTCAATTAAAATATTCATTTTATTTTATAAATATTTTAATAATAATAATAATAATAATAATAATTATTATTATTATTTTATTTTTATTTTTTTTTGTCGCTGGGGCTGGGTAATTTAGTTTGGTAACACCACTTGAGAGGCTGGGTTACCTGCACTCGATTTCTGATTCACACGTAGCAAGGTTGGGTCAACAAAAATCTCCCAAGTTCACCCATATGTTCTCGTGAAGAACACAGAGAACATGGCCACAACTTCCAATTTCCTTGTCCATATATTAATTTAAGCATACCAAAATACTATAATTCATATATGATCATTACCCAATCTTTATAGAGTGATTTTAACCAATTAAAACACATAATTACATAATTAAGACATGCAATTTCACTGTTCTTGATGTTCTTGAAAATATTGAACATAAAACATGAAAATTAACACTACAGATTTGTTATAACACCAAATCTATCCATTCAAGTTTTGTTTACTTCGTTTTAACATGCATAATTATTTACAAGTGTAAAATTTAGGGATAATATATGATCAACGCATTAAATTTGTGAGTAAGGGCCATATGGCCATATTTCTCTACTCTATAATTTTTGAGGCCATAATATACGTTGTAGTTATAATATTATGAAACTTATGATATGGAACCATATACAATATATATATAACATGTTATGCTACTCGTATTATTACATATATCCATATAACAACACAATTTCCCATTGACTTTACAGAATGAATGAAAGCCATTTTTTTTTATAAAACTAAATGACGTAAAATAGAAATTGGGTTGAAGAGATTACCCAAAGCGTAGAATGTAAATTTGCAGGAGATGAATTCATTCTCAACTCTTCTTCAATCACAATTCACTTAACAATTCTCTGAATTCTCTTTGACTCTCAATTTACTCTAAAATGAAGAATACGTAGAATAATGCCAATCGAGTTTTTATGCTTGAGAGTTGAGGTCGAGCCATCCATACGTGGTTTAACTGCCCCCAACTCCTCTTAAGGCCTCATTTGGCTAGCCTTAAAGGCTTATATCAAATTAATTTAATAAAACCTTTATAATATAGTTTGAAAAATGTCACACCCTTTATAAAATAAATCAAATATTTAGTTTAATTTATTTTAAATAAAATAAAATAATTTTTCATTAATTCACATAGTCAAATAATTAAATTCTCATTTATTAATAATGTCAAATTATTAAATCTCTAATTAAATATTAAATTAATTAAAATAACATTAGGCTTATTAAATATTCCCTTTTAATTCAATAAGCTCACATAAATACACGCTCAATAATAATAAAATTCTTCACATTAATTTAATAAATATAACACATATAATTAAATTAATCTACCACAATTTCATTAATTAATTATTTAATCTAATAATTAATTCATCGAAAAATATTTATTTAATTCAATAAATATTAAAAAATTAAATTATAAAATCTCGGCTGTCACAGAAGACGATGCTGTTTAGGAGGAAGATATTAATATTGAGGATGACGAAGATGGTGATGATAGTGATATTGAAGAGTTATTGCTCGAAGATGGCAATTCTGATATTAATGGCTTTGATGATATAAATGATTAGGAGGATGCATTGTAACGACCGAGAAATTCGAATTTATTATAAAATAATTTTATTTAATTAAATAATGAATAAAATTGTATTATATGTTATTATTATGTATTAATAAGATAAAGGTTGTTCTATAACCTAGATAAGTCGGAATATCGTAGTATTTTGACTACATGATAGAATTAAAGTGTTTGAATTTCCAAGGCGAAAATAAAAGTTTTTCGAGAAATTTTCTGAAAAACACTATTCACTGATTTCTTCTCGGGAATTATTTTTGAACTTCCGAGAAATACGTAACAATAGAATATCAAGGGAAGATGGATTATGTACTAATAATTCACGTATGGCACACGCAGTTTTTTGCCTGCAGACTAAATTTGAGAACGTTAGGGAAAGTGAAACATTAATGAGTAAACGATGTTCGTATGATGCATAAGTATTGTACGAAGTAATGAATACGAGTATGATACGAGGTATTATACGAGTATGTGTGAATGATGGTATTTCGTATATGATGAATAAATATACGAGTTAGTATACGAGAATAATACGTAGATTATACATTATAAGGTATTAAGCAAGTGTATTGGACTTGTAGGATTGTGTAGAAGTTGTACAAGCCCAATTGGAATTAATGTTAAGGCCCAAATGTTTGTTAATGCAAGCCCAAAGCATAAGTTAAGTTAATTAAACTTAAAGCCCAAAGTAAGAACCGGATCTGTGGATCGATCCAATGGGTAAGAATGACCCATGGGGCAACGTACCCATGTGGGCCCCATGATCACATGGCATGATCTTGGTGAGCAAGTAAGTTGTGTGATAGCCAAGGGATGAATAGTAAGGAGGTGGAGTTGAGGAGGTGGAAGTGGCCTAAGTTACTTAATTACCCTCACTTTGTAATCTCTATATATAGAAGAGTTGTTAGTTCATTATTTACTTGTTATTTCACCAACAACTTCTAACTTATTTAGTAGAGAGAAAAAGTAAGAAAAGTTAGACTTGTTATTTCAAGTAGAAAAGAAGAAGAATCAAGTGATCATCAAGGGTAAGAATCATATACCCTTAATCTTCCATCTCTTCAATTATAGGTTGATAGAGAAGTGTTGATTGGTAGAACATGTATGCTAAGAAGTGATGATAATGACTAATCAATGGACCTAAACCTTAATAAGTCATGAACAAATAATTCATACTTATTTAAGATATGGATTAATGAAGAACATGTAAGAATTTGTCATATGTATAAGTTAATGAAATATGTTTGGTTAGGATGTTAATATGATGGAATGAATCCATTTGAAATGATGTAAAAATCTTAAGTAACGAAGTTATGACGGAATTTACGAGATTAGACATTAATCATAAAAATCGTGAAATTCTCGAAATGGAAGTCAAATTTTGACATTAAACTCGGAAACATTGGTTTTCGATGGAGAATAGTCTAAGTTTTCATTTTAGAGTTGTGGACTCGAAAATGGTCAAATTCTGACTTAGAACGAAGAAACGAGCTATGAACGTTCACGAACGTTTATCGTTTTCGTTAAAATGAACTAATTGGTGAATTTTGAATTAAAAGATTCAAAAATATAAAACTTTTACATGAACACTTGGGGCATGTGATTTGTGAGTTAATGGCTTTTGAACGAGCCAATTCGGACTTAAAATGAACAATTTAAGAGTCTGGGAAGTTCGCTAAGCAAAAAGTCTGTCAAAACTATCTGGTTCACAGAGTTGGCGCTGCAGCGCCAACCAAGGCACTGTTCTTGGTGTCGTAGCGCCAAACTTGACCATCAACCACTGAAGAGTGGCGCCAGATCGTATCATGACAGTAACAATGGGACTCATTGCGCAATGACCGAGTATGACCGTAATAGCATGGAAAGTGGTGGTAAGTAGCACAGCAACCAAAGAGAAAGAGAAAATGGAAAGCAAGGCCAAGATCGAGTATGATAAACTTGAAACAAGCGCCATCACTGCAAGTTATATTAAGGAAGTCGAAATAATGCAGCATTGAGACTAGACAAGGCATAGAAATAAATGGTTATGAATAGAAAGGAAGCTAGAGATTACTTAATGATAAGTAATACATTAATAAACTTGAAGTAACATGCTTAAATGATGTTAAAGACCTTAAGTAATACAACTAAAGGTCGAAGAAAGATTACTTGAACCAATGTTAAACAATCTAAGGCATGATTAGATTGAGAAGAAGGGTAAGATATAGTAGTAAGCATACTTGATTATATATGACCTAATGTGGTATGTTATGTGATCATGTATGGTAGAATCCTTAAAGACTAAAATGAAAAGTATAATTAATGTAGAAGACGCTAAAGGCAAGTGTTCTAACCCTTGTCTATGTTCATTCTGGACAAGCATTGTGATTCATGTATCTTACGCATGAATTGATGTATGATGAAGTCGGAGCCAATTCCTCCGGCTAGACTTAAGATGTTTTTGGATTTCTTATAATCTATCAAACTGTTGTCAAGATTTGCCAAACTATTTTGGTATGGTTTTCAAAAGAAGACTGAGTATGCTAAACAAATGTTTTGTCGTCAAACGACAGGCACGTGAGGTTGCCAAAACATAAACATACATACGTTTAAAGAAAGTAGTGTTGTACAACATAGTGTACTATAGGCTAATCACCTAGACGTGCTTGTAAGTAATGCCAGACTTACGGACTTAGTATCGGGTTGTCCTTTTCAAAGAAAGTATGAAATGCTCAAGGTCTTGGATCGGAATTGATGTTTTACTGAATGTTGTTCATTGTGAAACGTTTTAAGAAAAGAGAAGTGCTATTTTGAATTATTGATAGTACTTCATAACTATTGTTCAGTTATTGATGATATACGATTTATATGTTTCAAGCATAATGTTTAAATGGAATTGTCATATTTACTGAGCTAGTTATGCTCACTCTTGCTTGAACCATATGAATGCAGCTAAGACCGAACGGACCGAAGGATCCGGTAAAGCTAAGGGGAAGGCTAAGGCGAACCTATAGATTGCTTTTGTAATAGTATAGGTTGAATGTTGTTATTATTTGATATTATGACAAGAACAAATGGTAATGGTTATAAAGACCCGGGAATGGGCATTTCAATGAATGTATTGTTTTTTTGAGCATTTCAATGAAATGTATGTGTAATGTAAGCACCATATGCACCATTGGGTTGGAAGATACCCAGATTTGAGGGTGTCACAGGTTGGTATCAGAGCAAGAGGTTATAAAACTTAAGGGGGGAAATAGAACCTTAAGTCATAACCTTAAGAGAAGTCAAAGAAGTAAAAGATGAAATTAACCTTAAAAATGCATTATATATGATATGTGTTTTTATTATTCTACTGACGTGTACTAATCAAACTAAATTGTTTTGTTGTAGATGTCAGGAGAAAACGAAATGTATAGGGATATACATGTAGTAAGTGAAGAGTCGGTGAATCAAGTAGAGATTATACTGAACCCAGTAGCTGAAGAGCCAGAAGTGGTAGTTATTGAGTCTAGAGACTCGAAAAACCTAGACCTTATATATGTGTTTGATGGCATGTCTGAAGAAGAGGTGGAGGTGGTGTCCTTTAACACCATAGCACCTGTAGAAGAGATGACTCTAGGGGAGTCAATGAGAGCTATGTTTATGACAGTATTGGATAGAAACATCCAGTATTGTAAGGAGGTAAAGGAGCTGAAGGAGGAGCTTCATGCTGTCTTGGAAGATAAGACAAGTATGGAGTCGATGTGGGAGGAGGAACATGATGAGAAGGTTTTGGCGAAGGAAAAGGTCCATGAGCTAAAACACGAGGTCTTTGAGCTCAGGCAGGAGCCAAAGACCAAGAAGCAGAAGATTGGGAGGATGTCCTATATACATAGGAGTTCTCATGCGGATTTTCAGCAGCAAGTAGCTGGGTATTCGATAGAAGCAAGGCAGACTCGACATACTATCAGCCGAGATATTATAGCCGGTCTTATCAATGCGGATTTTGAGAATGCCATACGGCAGATGTAACCTAGTATTAGCTAGAATAGAGTTAGATATATAAATATGATGTATTTAGTAGTGACGTAAAACCCTCTTTTGTATATCAAAGGGTAGTCTTTTGTAAGTCCTAATTTTTGGAAAGCAATTGCGGGATAGTAATGTAATCAGCTAAGGATGTGCAATGACGAATGATGTAGTATTATACTACAAGAAGCAAATCAATATAAGTTTTTTTATGGAACATATTGTGTAATGAGTTAAAGTTATTATTTAAACATGAATAATAACTAACTAACAAGAAGAAAGTAATAATGATGTGTTGTTTATCTTAATAGCAAAATGCCGCCAAGAAGGAGACAACAAAATCAAGATACTAATGTTAATCAACTGGAAGGAGGTCCGATTAACCCGATGCAAGAATTCATTAACTTGTTAACGACCGCTTTTAATAGAAATTGGGCTAATATACCTGTAAATCCTGCAATAGTACGAGCTACTACTTTTAAGGATTTTAAGAGTGTCGGTCCGCCGGAGTTCAAAGGAACTACGAACCCCATAGAAGCCCAAATATGGGTAAAAAAAAATAGAAAATGCATTTGTTTTTGCAAATGTCGACGAGGGACAAAAGGTTGCTTTTGCTACCTATATGATGAAGGGAGAGGCCAATTTTTGGTGGGAGGCAAATCAGGCTAGGGCTGGTATAGAGAACCTTACGTGGGTGCGGTTCAAGGAGATTTTTTTGGAGAACTACTTTCCCACGTGTATTCAGGGGAGGATGGAGATGCGGTTTCTAGAATTAAAACAAGGGGAGATGACAGTTCCCCAATACGCCGCCATGTTCAATGAACTGGCGATGTTTGCTCCACACCAAGTGGACACTGAGGTGAGAAAGGCTAGAAGGTTTGAGCAGGGCTTGAAACCCTGGCTCTATAGCTGGATATCAGTGTTCCAAAGTACTTCTTTTGGGACCATTCTAGAAAAGCCAATAATTGTTGAAGGTGGGAATGAGGTTCTAAGATAGTACCATAAGGATAAGAAGAACAAGAATAAGGTGGATGGGGGAGTAAAGATCGAGGGAGCCAGCGGGAGTGGCGACGGTCAAAAGAGGAAGGGATTTAACTATGAGAATACCAGAGTGAAGCAAAGAGATCCTAAGAGGAGGATGGAGGCATGCAAGAACTGTGGGAAGACTCACTTAGGAGTCTGTCTCAAGGGGAAGGCAGTATGTTACAACTGTGGACAGGAGGGGCACATTTTGCCTAACTTTCAAAGTCCGAAGAAGAACCATGGATGCTTTGTATGTGGATCAACTGACCACATAGCGAAGAACTGCCCGAAAAAGGGGACAGATGGGAATAAGGGCGTTAATAGTGGTAAGTTAGCTATTAGTGGTCTTGCTCAGCCGGGTACGCCGATGGCACACACCTTTAACATGACGGTCTAAGATGTAATTGCATCCGAGGATGTAGTTGCAGGTATTATCCCAATCAACGATATAAATTCTTACGTGTTGTTTGATTCGGGTGCTACTTATTCGTTTATAGCATGTGATTTTGCTAGACGATTAGGATTACTTCCCGAAAAGTTGCCTATACCTTTGAATATTAAGGTAGCAAATGAAGAAATAATTCCTGTTGAAGATATTCATAGGAGTTGTTGTGTAGATATACGAGGTTGTAAATTATCGGTAGATTTGATACCGATAAAGTTAGGAGAACTCGATGTAATTCTCAGGATGGATTGGTTGTTTAGCCATGGGGCAATAATAGATTGTCAAAAGAAATGCATAAACATTAGGACGTTGAGACAACCTCCTGTAGTATTTTATGGTAATAAGTCACCGGGGCGTTCGTGTTGTCTTACTATGACACAAACTAGGAGCTATTGAGGAAGGGATGTGTAGGTTTTTTGTGCCATGTTGTTGATACCCAGAGAGTGGAAGCAACCATAGAACAAATACCTATAATTAAAGAATTTATGGATGTATTTCCAAGTGAATTGTCGGGTCTTCCACCGGATAGGGAGACCGAATTCGTAATAGACATTGTGCCAGGAGTGGCACCAGTTTCTAGGGCACCGTATCGTATGGCGCCAGTGGAGATGAAGGAGTTAATGGTTCGATTATAAAGAGTCATTGGATAGAAAGTACATTCAACCGAAAGTGTTTCACCGTAGGGGGAGCACTGTACCGATTATTTGTAAGAAGAAGAAGGATAGATCGTTAAGACATTGTATCGACTATCGAGAGTTAAACAAGTTAACGATAAAGAATAAATACCCATTGCCTAGGATTGATGATCTCTTTGATCAGTTGAAAGGGGCGAAGTATTTCTCTAAAATAAATTTGTGAACGGGGTATCATCAGTTGAAGGTTAGAAAGGAAGATGTACCTAAGACGACATTCAGGACTCGTTATGGTTATTACGAGTTTCTGGTGATGTTATTTGGGTTGACTAATGCACTAACTGCATTTATGGTTATGATGAACAGAGTGTTCAAACAATATTTGGACAAGTTTGTTATAGTGTTTATCGATGATATTCTAGTCTATTCTAAGACGCCCGAAGATCATGATGAACACCTAAGTATAGTGTTGGAGACACTAAGGAAGGAGAAGTTGTATGCGAAGCTCACTAAGTGTGAATTTTGGCTAGAAAGGGTACAATTTTTAGGGCACGTTATCGACCGGGAGGGGATTTCAGTATATCCAGCGAAGGTGGAAGCCGTGATGAATTGGGAACAACCAAAAATGCCGACTGAGGTGCGGAGTTTTCTAGGGTTAGCAGGATATTATCGAAGATTTATCCAAGATTTTTCTAAGATAGCTACTCCGTTGACTAACTTGAAAAGGAAGACAGTGAAGTACGTGTGGACAAAAAAATGTGAAGACAGTTTTCAAGAACCGAAGAAAAGGTTAAGTGAAGCACCTGTATTGTCATTGCCTGATGATACAGGAAATTTGTAGTTTATAGCGATGCATAGAGGACTTGGTTATGTGCTCATGCAGCATGGCAATGTCATTGTGTATGCATCACGACAGTTGAAGGATTATGAGAAAGTTTACCCCACTCATGATCTGGAACTAACTGCGGTAGTGTTTGCCTTAAAGATATGGAGACATTATCTTTATAGAGAGAAATGTGAGATATACACGAACCATAAGAGTCTAAAATATATCTTCACACAGAAGGAGTTGAATATGAGACAAAGGAGATGGCTAGAGTCGATAAAGGATTACGATTGTGAAATCCTGTATCATCCGGGAAAAGCCAATGTAGTGGCTGATGCCTTAAATAGGAAGGGTCGGGAAAAGTTGTCCATGTTAATGGCTCAAACTGAGTTAATAATAGAGATGGCTAGGATGGAGATAAAGGTGAAGTTACCGAGTGAATCGGGACAAAGACTGTTTACGACGGAGATTCAATCTACCATTATAGAGAGAGTCAATGAGGTATAGGTTAGAAACGATGAGTGTGACCACATAAAGAAGTAGTTAGTAGATGAAAAAGATTTAAAGTACAGTCTTGATAATGAGGGAATATTAAGATTTGAAGGAAGAATTTGGGTTCCGAATGAGACAGAATTAAAGGAGCACGTGTTATAAGAGGCTCATAGTTCAAGGTACTCGATTCATCCTGGTAGTACCAAGATGTATCAAGACCTTCGACAGAGTTTTTGGTGGCCGAACATGAAGAGAGAGATAGCCGAATATGTGAGTAGGTGCTTGACTTGTCAAAAAGTTAAGGCTGAACATCAATGACCAAGTGGCTTGTTACAGTCATTGGAGATTCCCGAGTGGAAGTGGAAGCATATCACGATGGACTTTATGGTGGGACTTCCAATTACTCGGAAGGGGTATGATGCAATTTGGGTAATAGTGGACCGATTGACGAAGTCGGCTCACTTTTCGCCAATACGGGTTAAGTATAACTTAGACCAGTTAGCTAAACTTTATGTTAAGGAAGTTATTTCCAGATATTGAGTACCAATTTTTATAGTGTCAGATCGTGATCCACGATTCACATCGAACTTTTGGAGGAGTCTGCAAGAACAGATGGGGACCCATTTTAAGTTGAGTACGGCTTATCATCCATAAACTGATGGCCAGAGTGAGAGAATAATTCAGACATTAGAAGATATGCTGAGATCTTGCGTCATGGATTTTAAGGGTAGTTGGGATGATCATCTACCATTAATAGAGTTTACGTATAACAATAATTATCATGCAAGCATAGGCATGCCGCCTTATGAAGCTTTATACGGAAGGAAGTGCAGAACACCATTGTGTTAGGATAAAGTGGGAGAATGTCGAATGCTAGGACCTGAATTGGTGCAGCAGATAACGGATGTAGTGAAGTTGATACAGAAGCGTCTCGTAGCAGCTCAAGACAGACAAAAAAAATGTGGATTCGCATCGAGTAAATAGAGAGTTTAAAGTAGGCTCGTATGTATTTCTAAAGGTATCTCCCTGGAAAGGAAAGATACGCTTTGGAAAGAAGGGAAAGTTAAGTCCAGGGTTTATAGGACTTTTTGAGGTTTTAAAACGGGTAGGAGAGGTAGCTTATATGATAGCATTACCTCCAGACTTAGAACAGCATTACCTCCAGACTTAGAACGAATACATAACGTATTTCATGTATCTGTGTTACGTCCTTATAAGCTGGATTATAAGCACGTAATAGAGTATGAGCCTATTCATATCAAGAAGGACTTAACGTATGAAGAGATGCCAATTCAAATCATTGATTGAAAAGAGAAAGTTCTGCAGAACAAAGTTATACATTCAGTAAAGGTGTTATAGAAGAACCACGATGTCGAAGAACCAACGTGGGAACTGGAAGAAAAGATGAGGAAGGATTACTCTCAGTTATTTGTTTAATGTAAGACGAGATTCTGGGGACAGAATCTTTATAAGGGGGGAAGAATGTAACGACCGAGAAACTCGGATTTATTATAGAATAATTTTATTTAATTAAATAATGAATAAAATTATATTATATGTTATTATTATGTGTTAATAAGATGAAGGTTGTTCTATAACCTAGATATGTTAGAATGTCGTAGTATTTTTCCTACGTGATAGAATTAAAGTGTTTGAATTTTCAAGACGAAAATAAAAGTTTTCCAAGTAATTTTCTGAAAAATATTATTCACTAATTTCTGCTCGGGAATTATTTTTGAACTTCTGAGAAATACGTAACGATAGAATATCAAGGGAAGATGGATTATGTAATAATAATTCACGTATGGCAAATGCAGTTTTTCGCATTCGGACTAAATTTGAGAATGTTAGGGAAAGTGAAATGTTAATGAGTAAATGATGATCGTATGATGCGTAAGTATTGTACGAAGTAATGAATATGAGTATGATACGAGGTATTATACGGGTATGTGTGAATGATGGTATGTCGTATATGATAAATAAATATATGAGTTAGTATACAAGAATAATAATTAGATTATACGTTATAAGGTATTAAGCAAGTGTATTAGACTTGTAGGATTGTGTAGAAGTTGTACAAGCCCAATTGGAATTAATGTTAAGGCCCAAATGTTTGTTAATGCAAGCCCAAAGCATAAGTTATGTTAATTAAACTTATAGCTCAAAGTAAGAATCGAATTCGTGGATCAATCCAATGGGTAAGAATGACCCATGGGGCAACCCATGTGGGCCCCATGATCACATGGCATGATCTTGGTGAGCAAGTAAGTTGTGTGATGGCCAAGGGATGAATAATAAGGAGGTGGTTAAGGAGGTGGAGTTAAGGAGGTGGAAGTGGCCTAAGTTACTTAATTACCCTCACTTTGTAATCTCTATATATAGAAGAGTTGTTAGTTCATTATTTACTTGTTATTTCACCAACAACTTATAACTTATTTAGTAGAGAGAAAAAGTAAGAAAAGCTAGACTTGTTATTTCAAGTAGAAAAGAAGAAGAATCAAGTGATCATCAAGGGTAAGAATCCTATACCCTTGATTTTCCATCTCTTCAATTATAGGTTGATAGAGAAGTGTTGATTGGTAGAACATGTATGCTAAGAAGTGATGAGAATGACTAATCAATGGACCTAAACCTTAATAAGTCATGAACAAGTAATTCATACTTATTTAAGATATGGATTAATGAAGAACATGTAAGAATTTGTCATATGTATAAGTTAATGAAATATGTTTGGTTAGGATGTTACTATGATGGAATGAATCCATTTGAAACGATGTAAAAATCTTAAGTAAAGAAGTTATGGCAGAATTTACGAGATTAAACGTTAATCGTTGAAATCGTGAAATTCTGGGAATGGAAGTCAAATTTTGACATTAAACTCGGAAACGATAGTTTTCAATGGAGAATAGTCTAAGTTTGCATTTTAGAGTTGCAGACTCAAAAATGGTCAAATTTTGACTTAGAACGAAGAAATGAGCTATTGAACGTTCACGAACGTTTATCGTTTTCGTTAAAATGAACTAATCGGTGAATTTCGAGTTAAAAGATTCAAAAATATAAAATTTTTACATGAACACTTAGAGCATGTGATTTGTGAGCTAATGGCTTTTGAACGAGCCAATTCGAACTTAAAATGAACAATTTAGGAGTCCGAAAAGTTCGCTAAATAAAAAGTCTGTCAAAACTATCTGGTGCATAGAGTTAGCTCATGATTACCAAGGCCAAGTCATCCAGTCACGTATTAAGCGCAATATGACATGACGAGTAACAAAGGGACTCATGGCAGAAGTAATGAGTCCGGACCATAGGCACTGGAAAGTGGCGTCATTGCTAGCAACAAAGAGGAAAGAGGAAAGCCAGCCAAGACCGAGTATGACATACTTTCAAACTCTGGCCATGCAAATGAAAGTTATATAAGGTAAGCTAAGCTACAAGAGCGCCAAAGACTAGACAAGGCATAAAAAATAAATGGTTATGAATAGAAAGGAAGCTAGAGGTTAATTAATGATAAGTAATACATTAATAAACTTGAAGTAGCATCCTTAAATGATGTTAAAGACCTTAAGTAATACAACTAAAGGTCGAAGAAAGATTACTTGAACCAATGTTAAACAATCTAAGGCATGATTAGATTGAGAAGAAGGGTAAGATGTAGTAGTAAGCATACTTGATTATATATGACCTAATGTGGTATGTTATATGATCATGTATTATAGAATCCTTAAAGACTCAAAGGAAAAGCATAATTAATGTAGAAGACGCTAAAGGCAAGTGTTCTAACCCTTGTTTATGTTCATTCTGGACAAGCATTGTGATTCATGCATCTTATGCATGAATTGATATATGATGAAGTCGAAGCCAATTCCTTCGGCTAGACTTAAGAGATTTTTGGATTTCTTATAATCTATCAAAATGTTGTCAAGATTTGCCAAACTATTTTGGTATGGTTTTCAAAAGAAGACTGAGTATGCTAAACAAATGTTTTGTCGTCAAACGACAGACACGTGAGGTTGCCAAAACTTAAACGTACATACGTTTAAAGAAAGTAGTGTTGTACAATATAGAGTACTATAGGCTGATCACCTAGACGTGCTCGTAAGTAATGCCGGACTTACGAACTTAGTGCCGGGTTGTCCTTTTCAAAGAAAGTATGAAATACTCAAGGTCTTGGACCAGAATTGATGTTTTACTAAATGTTTTTCATTGTGAAACGTTTTAAGAAAAGAGAAGTGCTATTTTGAATTATCGATAGTACTTCATAACTATTGTTCAGTTATTGAAGATATACGATTTGTATGTTTCAAGCATATTATTTAAATGAAATTGTCATACTTGCTGAGCTAGTTATTCTCACTCTTGCTTGAACCATATGAATGCAGCTAAGACTGAACGGACTGAAGGATCCGGTAAAGATAAAGGGAAGGCTACGGAGATCCTATAGATTGCTTTTGTAATAGTATATGATGAATGTTGTTATTATTTGATATTATAACAAGAACAAATGTAATAGTTATAAAGAACCTGGGGAATGGTAATATTTTTTTGGAATATATAGAAGACATATTTGTTCTTTTGAGGCATTTCAATTGAATGTATGTGTAAATTGTAGCACCGTGTAACACCATATGCCAGGTTGGAAGATTCCCGAATTTGGGGGCGTCACATGCATTATTTGTGTCTTTTTAGTTGTATTCAAATGTAAGAGTTTGTCAAAGTTATAATTGTATGATTTTTTAGTTGTATTTGTGCAATCATTGTATTTTTATTATGATTACAAATGTCTTATAATATTATGTTAATTTCTTATAGTTATATACGTATGGCTTGTACACCACATGACGATCGTGGTAGGCGTGCTGGTAGTACAAGTCGTGGGGGCCGTAGAGGTAGTGGTGGCTATGATCAGGCCAGATCATCAGGTATAATTACATGATAAGTTGTTATGCATCTTACTATTTTTAATTTTATATATTATTATCATGATATTTGTTTATATAAATATTTATGTATTTTACTACATAGCTGATCGGCGTAGGCCTCCATGGGGACTATCACGTGGCTTACTAAGGAATCCCCACAGGCACTGCTTATAAGTCGTGTCGGGTCTAACAGGTAATTTCATAATATGTGTGTAAAATTTAACATTTGTTTTACATTAAATCTCGTACGTATATATTCTTTAGAATTTTCAAATGTATTACTTTCGATTACAGTATCCATGACGCGACGCTAATGAACACGTTACTTGGGATTGTGCGCAACCGATTCTCAAGCTCGTGGATGAGGTGGGCGGATGTGGATGCACACACATGAGAGTTGATTATCGCTGAGGTTAGGGTAAGATGTCATTCATATGTTAGTTTTCTATTCCATTTAAATATTTTTTTTTGCATGTCGATTTATGTTTTCTACTAAGCTTGTTAATGTGTAATGTGCAGAGATATTACCACTTTGAGGACGGGCAAGAAGCCCATGGTATGACTGTT
The DNA here is from genome assembly GCA_020205615.1 of Panax quinquefolius. Classification (NCBI taxonomy): domain Eukaryota; kingdom Viridiplantae; phylum Streptophyta; class Magnoliopsida; order Apiales; family Araliaceae; genus Panax; species Panax quinquefolius. Next base: position 103,693,647 of record CM035157.1, read on the forward strand.
CTACAAAAATATCTCTAGATAAATTGGCACAAATGGGTGCGCAACTGGAAGAAGAAGGCCCAGACCAAGATGGTTGATGGACAGACACTTGAAGATGTTTGGCCAGACTTTATTGGTGCCACATTGTGGGACCAGATGTGCAGCATTTGGGAGGGCAAGGCGTTCAAGAAGATATCGGCACAACGTATAGCTGCCTGACAGCAAAGTCATCTCCCACACTGCACGAGGTCTCAGTTGTACGACCTCTACAGGGAAAAACTCGAGGTTAGTCTAAAGCACCCACTTTTCTGCCTAGAGTTTTGGTTGCACACCCAACAGAAGAAAGGTGATGGTGGTTATATCTCACCTGAGGCAGAGCGCATTACTGTAAGTATTTTAATCCTTTTATTTAGTCTGTATTTTAATGCATGAAATTCATGAGTTTATTCTTTAAACAACTATTAATTTCATATATTTATGTGTTTTTTTCAGCGACAATTCGAGGACCTCATAGTGGCTCGGACCAGCCAGAGAGCTGATGGTGACGTAGATGCCTCGACGCTCGAGGATGAGGAGATGGAGGACTGGCTACAGGGGGACCGAAAAAGGGTAGATTTGTGGGCATTCCACGTGTCCCAGCCTACACAATTATCCCTACTGCATCGCCCACCCACCGGAGCAGGTCGTGCGAGTGGATCGGGTGTCGGCCTTTCATTATCTGATGATTTCTTCTGATGGATCATAACGGGATGCATTGTTATTAGTGTTGTGCAGTCAGGTGCACCTTCACACGAGCGGATCAACCAGCTTGCTCAGGAGGTCATCCACGACTCCATAGATCCTATAGCATCTGCCGACGAGCTTATGGGTCTAGTTCAAGAGGAGGTCGTCCGTGTATGTATGGTTGTCTTGGTCAACCTCTTTCCTCCACATATTCGACAGGTAAATACAATTATTGATGTATTTTTTTTATTTAATTTATGTAATTTGTAATTATATTACTTGTATAAACTGTCAAACATATAATTATCCCAGTTATTAGCCTGTTTGCCTAAACCCGCCTCGGGCTTTGAAATGACACGCAAACAAAGATATAGCACCTAATAGATATTAGGCACGTGTTACAACTTACGGGACTCGATTCTGATATACCGTGGCCGAGTTATCAGCCCGTTTGCCTAACGAAAACATAGAAAAATAGTAAAAAAAGAGACCAAAACTCACCTCGGGCGTCTAAACGAAATGCAAACATAGAAATAGCACCTAATAGATATTAGGCACACGTTAAAACTTACGGGACTTGATTCTAATATATAGAGGCCGAGTTATCAGCCCGTTTTTCATAACTTACGAAAACTTAGAAAAATAGTCGAAAAAGAGATCAAAACCCGCCTCGAGCGTCGAAATGACACGCAAACATATACATAGCACCTAATAAATATTAGGCACACGTAATAACTTATGGGACTCGATTCCGATATATGGGGGCCGAGTTATCAGGCCGTTTGCCTAACTTACGAAAACTTAGAAAAATAGTCGAAAAAGAAATCAAAACACACCTCGAGCGTTGAAATGACACGCAAACATAGACATAAAACCTCGTAGATATTAGGCACGCGTTATAACTTATGGGACTCGATTTCGATATACAGAGGCCGAGTTATCAGCCCATTTGACTAACTTACGAAAACTTCAAAAAATAGTCAAAAAGAGACCAAAACCCGCCTCGGGCATCAAAACGACACGCAAACATAGACATAACACCTCATAGATATTCAGCATGCTTTACAACTTACAGGACTCGATTCTGATATACAGAGGTCGAGTTATCAGCCCGTTTGCCTAACTTACGAAAACTTAGAAAAATAGTCAAAAAAGATACCAAAACTCGCCTTGGGCGGCAGAACGACACGCAGACATAGACATAGCACCTAATAGATATTAGGCAAGAACTACAAATTACGGGAATCGATTTCAATATACGGAGGCCGAATTATCAGCCCGTTTGCCTAACTTATGAAAACATAGAAAAATAATCAAAAAAGAGACCAAAACCCACCTCGGGTGTCGAAACGACACACAAACATACGGGACTCGATTTCAATATACGGAGGCCGAGTTATTTGCATGTTTTCCTACTTTGTTAAAACTTGAAGAACACAAACTAAAATAATTTAAATATGCTCTTTTTTCAACTTCATTATTAATATTTTAATTATGTAGGGTCTTGTTGATTAGACTCGTAGAGGTGGAGGAAGCAGAACAAGCGATGACCGTAGAGGAAATGGCGATGCCCGCCGAGCTGATGATGATGATACTATGGAGGATGGGATCGATGGTGGGACTGACGATGGGACTGGTGGTGCATGGGACCAGTGATCGTAAGATAGATGGCAGCGATGATGGTAATGACACTCTTGATCTTAGGTTGTAGTTAGTTTATGTTTATATTTTGACTTTCATGTATGTACTTATACAGTTTTTGAGTTTTACAAACTAGAGTTTTGTATCTAGTTAGGTTGATGGTTTATGTATCTGACTATATTGATGGTTTATGATTACATTTTGTATCTACATTGTACGACCTTTATCTATATATGATTATGTTGTCCACATATTTAATGGTTGATTGTAAAAGATTTGATCGTTATTGATATGTGTTCGTGAAGAATTATTTGTTTTTCTTTAGTTTATAACAGGTACAATTATGTATATATAAATGAATAGGGGAATTTTGCAGTTTTCAATTTTTTTAAATATGGTCATTGGCGACGGCTTGCCCGTCGCTAATGACCTTCAATGACGGTTCTTTAAATAATATACATAAAGCTCATTAGCAACGGACAAAAAAAGTCATTGGCGACGGGCTGGCCGTCGCTAATGCCCATATTAATAAAAAAAATTAAATAGCTATTAGTGACTGACAGTCCGTCGCCCATGCCGTTGCTAATAAGTCATTGCCGACGGACAGCCGTCACCAATGACCCCCGTCGTCAATGACCTCATTAGTGACGGCAGGCGACGGGAGCTAGGGACGACGACCCTTGGGGAGACGGGAGTGGCGACGGGTTTCACTGTCGCTAATGACCTCATTGCCGATGGCAGGGGGGTCATTGGTGACGGCAAAGTCTGTTGGCAATGACCTTTTTTTTGTAACCCATGCTAATATGATAATTATTGGTTCAATATTGTGGAATAGTGTAGTGACACTCTGCGTTACTTTTCTTTATTACCAGGTATTTTAACAATTAAATATAACAGTTCTGCCAAAAACTTTTATCAACGATTATTTAGTCATTTTTTGTATCTGATAATTATTCTGTTGTGGGGTCCACAAATGATTGGTTGTTACGGCACCGTTGTACGGTACCAAATATTCTCTGGCATCTCCATCGACAATCTTTTTATTTCTTATAATTTGCACATATCATCCTCAACTTTAACTTTTTATCAATTTAACACCTTATTATTTTAGAAACACATAAAAAAAATTAAGTTTTATTAATTAAAAGTCGGGGTCTTACATTTATAATTTATTGATTTTTATTGTATTGAATAAAATTATATTCTTTATTTTTAATCTAATAATGTAATCGTATTATTGGTTAATGCATTATATTTACTAGGTAATAGCTCATGCAATGCACGAGCTAGTTTGAATAACGGATTGTATAATTTGTCAAACATTCATGTCATATCTCAGCTAAATATTAGCTTCATTATCTGAAAGTGGAGTAGAATAGTGAATCATTGTTGAATGTAAAGTTGTAAACCTAACTTTTCTATATGAGGGTAATGTCAAATATTCCTAAGAATTAATGCCTTGCAGGTTTCTTTTGCAACTAAAATGCAACATAAAATTTATTAAAAAGACTTCTAGAAAAGGTTTAAAATTATCATACAATAAAACAAGTGAAATGATAATAATTATTACTCCTCAAATTTGACTTAACATACTTGAGACATGCAATTTTTTTTTAAAAAATGTATAGTTCTTTCAAAGTTCTCAAAGTTCAATGTGATTCAAGCAATTTGGATTCATAACATTATGAATCTGAAGTGCCCATAACACTATCTAACTATATTATAGGCTTCTTTTGCTACAACAATAAAATGTATAAGCTCTATAAAGAAATTATAATATAAGAGACTTCATTATTTCAGGAACATAAATATTGGCAAGGGATAAAGGCAAGTATTAAGTCATGAATTGTGTCAAAATAAACAACCTAAATATTAAACTAAGGTAGCAATATTGTAACATTGTTAAAAGAATACCTTTATATTTATCGTGACAATGAAGTTATGACCACTTATACTTAATTCTGTCTTGAAAAAGTTTCTCCCAAAGTTCTCAAGCAACTATACATAGTGTTATATACAATCCGTAATTCAAAACTGTAAAAGATGAAATCTAATGACTATCACCACTAAATCATGTTATTCATATGAAACCATGAAGGACCTTTTTTTTGTAATCCATACAACAGGAGAGTCAAATAAGAAAGGATAAAATCTAAATAAATTAGCCAAACAGCTTTCTAGATGTACCGAGATGGAGGTTTATAGTTACTAAGGAAAGACTGAGAGACAAAGAGAGATCCCGATATTCAATTAGAGAAAGAGCATACCATTCCAGTAGATCTTGGAGTAAAGAGTAAAAACCTGTGATCATAGTTGTAATCTTTGGTCAAGAGGTCTGCACAAAAGCAAGCAATTCTCTTAATAAACTGAAAGTCTAAAACTGGCAATTGAAACAAATCAATAGTATTGTAGAATTGTTTAAAACCTAAGATGGAACTGGCCGCCAAGAAGCTTGTTGGCTTGTAAGCTGACAGGTTATGGGTAAGAGGTTGAATATGGTGTATCAAGTGCTGTTATTGAAAGCAAGATATCTCAAATAAAAGCTATGTTCAGATAATAATTATAGTTTTTAAATAAATTAAAAAAGGTTGGGAGGACCACATTGAAGATTAAACACTTCCAAATTCTTTAGTGAGAAATTTCAAGTGAGTGTTCTAAAAATCCTCGCCTAGGCGCTAAGCCCCCCCTTGGCGCCCCGCCTAGGCTCTAGGCCTCCCTTAGCGCCTCGCCATAGCACTAGGCCCCCTGACGCCTCACCTAGACCCAAGACGGTAAAAAAATTCCTCTAGGAAATTAGACGGGACCTAGGTGGGGTCTAAGCGGAGAGGTTTTTTTTTATTTTAATAACTACCCAAACCAGATCTTAATATATTTATTTTTATAATGATTTACCATATTCATAATCTAAGACCCCGAATTTTATGAAATAAAAGTATTCAATTTTTCTTATAATTACTATTCAGTAAATGGTTAAATTGATAAAAGGTTAAAGTTAAGGGTGATATATGATTTTTTTCAAAATACACAAGTGGTTATAAAATATTCATTGTTGTCGGAGAATATTCTTTTGGTCGTGGAATATTCCTTTTTGTCGGGAATATCAAATGCAATGCCAGCATCATTTGTGGGCCCCATAATGTAATAATTGTCGGATGAAGAAAAGCGACAAGTTTTAGTTTTTACCGTTAACACTTTGTTGGAATACCGGTGGATAAAATACAACAATCTGGCGTGGTTGCACAAAGAACACTGCAGTATTACTGATGATTGTTAAATTATTGACCCTTACGTAAGAAGGCACTACTCGATAATTGTTACGATAATTCTTGTTCAATATTTTATTTTATTGATTCAATAATTCTTTGCGTTGATATTTTATATTATTGTTGTTTGATAATTGACCTTTGCATGATATTTTCCATTATATATCGGATCAATAATTCATATTATTTGGAATAATATTATTAGATAGCATTATTGGCAATGTCTAGAAAGTTCATCGAGGAGAGGTTTGGTCACCTAATTGCGCGCCAAGAAGGAGAAATCCTTATCGAAAGCCCCTCTTTCACAGGAAGCGCGCCTGGTTGTCATAATTGTGATTACGTAATATTATTTGTGAATAATTAATTATTGATTCATATGATAAAGAAATATTTATTTTATGTGGATATAAATGATGGATTTATTTATGTGGTTATAAATGAAGAAATTATTGTTGAGGTGTTTTATCAGTATTTTATTAGATTGGAGGTATTAAAAATTAAATCAGGGGTTTTGAGATATATTGCGGGGGTTATAATTTTTAACCCGACCGTTGGATTGTGGTAATTTTTGGGTATGTTATACATACATAAGTTGAGTATATGTCCACAAATTTTGAACGAATTAAAAATGAGCGTATAATTTGTTATGAATTTTAAGAGGTGGTGATTGAAATTAGGTTATAAATGATTTTGGTGGAAAATTCTAGAATTGGTGGGCCCCATTTGTGGTTGGTGAAAAAAATGTGGTGAATTTTATTTCAAATGTGGTGGGTGGCAATAGTAGCGAGTAAAGCCATCGGTGCTTGGTCGAAAGTCTCGCTTGGTGGCTAACATTTTCCTATAAATAGAGGGCTAAGTTAGAATTGAAAATCACACCGAAACAAAGTTTTTCTCTTTCTCTCTCTATATTATTGGCGTATTTTGTGAGTATTTAGATACTTTGAGAGTTCTTTGTTCAAGACAAGTTTCATTCAAAGATCACTTGAGCCTTTCCTTACGGAAATCTTGATTTTTTTTTGAGGTAAGGGATGTTATTTTCTTCTCAAATGATATTATTTCTTCAATATCATTATCTTTGAAATATTAGTTGGAACTTTTATCAAATTTGGAACTTTTTCATGTATGGGGTTACTATTCACGAGTTACTATTCACGAGTTACTATTCATGAGTTACTATTCACAAGTTACTATTCACAAGTACTATTCATGAAGCGTGAAGATGTTTTTTTGTGGAATTTCTATCTTTTGGTGTGAGAGTTATTATTCACGTATCTGGCCACTATTCACGAATCAAGACTATTCAATAGAAAAATGAAAATTTTTCTTTTCGTCTAAAATATCTATTCGGATACTAGCTTTGATTGTATCCATGTTTTGATCATTCTTGAATTTTACACCACTATGATTATTTTGAGGTATTTTTGGATGTATAGATTAGGAGTTATGGATTTTATGAGAAAAGACTATTTTAAAAGTAACTATTTATAACTCCTTGAGGTTAACTCCAAAATTGATGAAATTTTTATTGAGAGTACATCTATATAATATCGTGTACTCTGTGAATTTTAATTTTGGATAAAAGTACAATTTATGATAAATGTTTAAATATTCTATTGGTTTTGGCCATATGAAAAATAGTAAATGAATTTTTAAAATTTAGAAAAAATATATGTTCAATATGGGACTATTTTATGCTAAATCCCGGTAAAAGAAATATTTTAGAACTGATTTGGTATTTTTATGAAAATGTTCTAGTTATGAGCAAATGAATTAAATATGTTATGTGAAGTAAGAAAATTAGAAAATATGATTTTATGGTTTGAGAATCATATATGAGGTATATCTGATTTTTGATGAGGGTTTTAGTTATTGGTGATGAAATTTTATGAGTTTGGCATTTTATGATGATTAAATGCATTAATTAGTAAAGTGTAAACAATTTAATTAAATTGTTTATAAGTTTGAGAAATGATTAAAATATTATTATAATCTTAATAATATTAGATTATGAGATTTCTAAGTGATTTATAACATTTGGATTAAGGTGTTATAAATATGGATATGAATTTTATTATGAAACTTTATCTTTTCGTATCGAGGTTACTTATGCACGTATCACGGGACTATGTACGAATACACGGGTACTATTCACAACAAATTGGTTTCTTCTCTGACCAAATTATCGTTGATTTATGAATCTTACTCTTGAAATTAAAACCATGTTTTGATTATATTATTTTTATATAACATTCTTATAACCCTAATGATGATATTTCTCTTTGACTTGAGTGTAAAGATGGGTAGATTATTGGTATGATCGTGACCATAGGTTCTCTTTGGCGATGAGTGCAAAAGTTGAATTGTTATTGGTATGATCATGACCATTGAATTTACAATTGAATATTTTTAGCTTAAGTGCAAAGGTTAATTGATCAACATGGTTATAATTATTGTTATATAACTTCCGAAATGATTATGTATTTCTTTGATATATGAATATCTTTGGCTCAGAATGCAAAGATGACTGTTGTTGAATATCTTTGCTTTGTAGTGCAAAGATGAATTATTGATGAATATCTTTGGCTCGTAATGCAAAGATGACTGTTGTTGAATATCTTTTGCTTTGTAGTGTAAAGATAAATTATTGATGAATATCTTTGGCTCGTAATGCAAAGATGCGTATGTTGTTGAATATCTTTGCTTTGTAGTGCTAAAGATGAATTATTGATGAATATCTTTTGCTCGTGAATGCAAAGATGACTGTTGTTGAATATCTTTGCTTTGTAGTGCAAAGATGAATTATTGATGAATATCTTTGGCTCGTAATGCAAAAGAGATGACACATTGTTGAATATCTTTAGCTTTGTAGTGTAAAGATGAAGCTGTTGATGAATATCTTTGGCGCGTGGTGCAAAAGATGAATTTATTAGTATGATTATGAGCAGGCTGTGATTTGGTATAACCATGATATTTGATGTTTCGTAAAAGCGGTGATGAAAATTATCTTAAATCACGGATGAGAAGAGGAATTTAGAATCACAATTATGATTATGAGTTATTCATATGATTGTGGAAAGGCTGTTGATTGATGTTACTGAGGATAAAATATTGTTGGTGGACTTTTAACGTGGAGAAGACAATAGACTTTATAGTCTATTTGACTCTTTTAATGGATTGCTTCGTTCACCGCAACTATGGTTGAAAAGTTTTATCATCTACCATATGTTCTAAATCTACGATTCATTCTTGATGAAGACTATTGATAATTTATTTATCTTTAGTCATAATATTCTTTCTTGAAGCTAGTTGTGGTCACTCTTTTGTTTCACAATTCCTTTACGGTAATAAAAGTGTAGTTGGGTTGTTGCGGGGATAACAAGGGAATAGAGCGGTGGTTCATAGTTGTTGAGGTTCTCCCTAAAGAGGTGAGGCGAACCCAACTTTGGAAGGTGTTTTGTCTTTATCATACAAGATGTCTAATGACATACAAACTCGTGTTATCATAAGACGTGGTTGTGCTCATCCACTTCTTTGAGTATATTTACAAGCACTACCTATATAATCTTGGTGTTTGTTTGGAGTATAATACCCAATTAGAGCGGTGGAGATAATGATATGTCAAGAGAAGACTCACCATTGGGAAGAATATGATAGTAATCTTCTCGTTTTTCTTTGGGGTTTATTGGAATTCAACCAAGGATAATTTCGTGGCCATATGATATCTACCATAACCTAAAAGCATGGCCTCCCATGTATGAAGGTTTCTTGAGCACTTCCCAAAGATTCTAATTTCTAAAAGCGGTTTTTGACTATACCTTTATGTAAGGTGTCATTGTGACGTCTACTACGGTTGGTATATATTTGTATCCAAACTCACAAAGATATGTGTTGTTGTATTTTGCACGACAATTGTTGTAATAAAGTTGTAGTTGTTTTTCGTACCATATATTTGGCGACTCAGAATGGGTTGGATGGAATGAACCTATTTTGGGGTCGTTACACATAATACATGTTATAGCATATCAAATCACAACAAAAAGTGAACAATATCAAGTCAAAATGGATACTTTTATTATAGTTGTAATTTTTTGAACTTGTAACAACTTCAAATTATATAAATGATGATACATTTGTAATATTTAGTTTAATTCAATATAATTCTTAAATTTATGTTTAGTTTCTTAAGTTTTAATATTGAATTAAATTCTTGAAATTTTAAATTTTATTATTTAATAGCAATCTTGTTTATGAATAAAACTAATACGTTAAAATATGTTTGAACTTTGAACAATTGCATGTTTGTGTTTGAACTTTGACATTAGCAATATGGATATGTGTTTGAACTTTAAGCAAAACGCCTTTTATTATCTTTATTATAAATTATTTTGTTTTATATTATTGTTTTGTTTGGATAAATGTAAGATAAAATATTAAAATTAAACTTTTAAAATAAAAAATCCCGCTTTGCAGGCGCTTCAGACCCTTCTAGACGCTAGGCCCTCCTCGGCCACCCGCCTCCCGCCTAGCGCCTTTTAGAACATTTTCAACAATGTAAGCTCGTATTTTGGGATAAAATTAACAGTGTAAACAATTAGTTTAACAACTGCATCAGCAGGGGGAAAATGGTTAATTTCAGGGAGGAACAAAATAATTAAGTTAATACAAAAAAAATAAATATCCAATCAAAAATAATAACTACACATGGTATCTCTATAATAGAACAGAAGAATTATGCAGATATAAACCAATGCTTCAGAGAGGAAATTATTGTCTTATATTCACAAACCAAGAAACTCTCTTGTACATGGCAAAGTATGGATCAAATATTACCTTTCGCAGATCAACGGAAAGCACCGACCTTCTCTTGTTGACACTGCTACAAATCTGCCTTGTTCATCCGCTCGTCGGAGTCAACCTCGTCGCCTGTGGTGATTCGGCGGGGATTGAGACGATTTCATGTTGGGAGTTAAAATCGATCAACTTCCTTTTCTTTCTTCTCCAAACTCCCCAACCTAAGTCCCATATCTGTGATGGAGGGAAAAAGGGACAAAGAAAATATATAATATCAGGGAAATTAAAAGTCGAAGAAGAGTATGAAGAGGAAGAGGAAGAGGAAGAGGAAGAGGAGGTATAAACCCCATCGTCAATTAGGAATTTGTATCAATTAGGAAGAATTAATTCACTGACTGAAGAGGAAGCATCAATTGCATAACCAAATTCGTTTACAGGGAACCGAGTTAATTCACGGATCGTTTAAATTGGAAGGAACGAATTTTCAAATTGAATTGATTGGCCTACGTCAACTTAAATCATCTATTTTCGTCTCTTTATATATAATAACAGTTGATATATATATATATATATATATAGTCCGGATCCAGTCCGGGATCCCGGACTTAATAAAATACGGACCTTTTTTTTTTGAAACAACTAAAAAATAAATAAATAAATTCTGCACGGACTGTACATACATTTTTTGGTATAGGTATCCAAATTACATCCAAAACACTGTATTATGTAAAAATTTCAGTTCCATAATTTATTTAATTTTTTTTAGTTGTTTCAAAAAAAAAGCCAAAAAAAAAAAAATTTGGAGTCCGTATTTTAGATCCTGTCCGGGAGTCCGGACAGGATCCTTATTCTATATATATATATATATATATATGCATTAATAGTATAGTTTAATATTTTGTAAGGTGATTTTCTAAATTATATTATCTAAATAATAATTAGATCTTACTTCAACAACTTGAAATTATAATTATACTTATATTTGAATAAAAGTAACAAATTAATATTAGTTAACATAATCTTATTTTGAGTATTCCCTGATGAAATTATACAACTAATTTTAGTTTCCGATTTGGATTGATAAATACTAAAAGTTGACTTCTACTAATTCTTGTTTCCTTATAAAACTACGTTACTAATTTTAGTATTTGATTTGGATTGATAAGTAATAAAAGTTTACTTCATGTAGAAAAAAGTCAAAGACCGAATAAAAAAAGGAGGACAAACTGAATAGTTTCTGATTTAGATAGATAAGTAATAAAAATTGACTTCACGTAGAAAAAAGTCAAAGTCGAACAAAAAAAGGAAAAAAAAACCAAATTATCTATATTTATTTTTGGATAATATAGATGATAATATATATGTATGTAACATTTCAAATTCGTACATTAAAATGTGGAAAGATTTGTTTTTATATGTATGTAACACCTCAATTGCGTACTTTTTATTGCATTAGTTATAGCAAATATTACATTTGTGTTGGTTCTTAAAGTTTAAATACAATATATATTATAACAAATGCAATAAAAAGTTGTAAAGTTCATAATGATCAAGGGTGTGACAACTTTATAAAATTCAAATCTAAAAACCATACACGCATATAAACGAATATACTCGAATCGTGTCCTCAAAAGAAAAATATATTCTCCTTCTATTACAAAATTTAAAAATATGCTACGTATGCAAATTACAAAAGAAAATTTACTTTTATTTTGAAAGCTAAAACCGAGGGAGAATGTATGAATATATATAGACATACCAATAACCTTACCTTAAGACTTGTTCTAATGTTCAAAATCTCCTCTTACATATCAAAACCTCGACCATTCTTTCACATGCAAAAACCAAATAACCACAAAAAATAAATAAACATATATAACACAAAAAAAGAATTTAACATATATGACCAACCTTATAAATACCTCCACCAAGACCCTCTCATTTCCTCAACAACAAAAGCCATATTAAGCATCAATCCGGTAAATATTCTCATTTTTTTTTCTGAGAGTTTTTGCCGATATTACGCCTTTAGTTTTCATAATGGAAATGAAGAAGATCGCTTTTGCTGCCCTTGTCGCCGCTGCCTCTATGAGCGCGGTATTGGCTCAAGCACCAACTGAATCTCCCATGGCAGCACCATCTAGTGATGCCGCTACCGCTTTGCCGGCTGTCGAATTGGTTGGGGTCATTTTTTTCCCTCTACAGGCACTAAAAACCACCCTCACAAACAAGAAACAGAAAAAAAAATGAAGAAAAAGAGGACTTGAAGAAATGGAGAGTTCTTTTCTTTCTATTATATTTGTTTCAGAAAGGGACTTGAGATCCCTTTCGTGTGAGTATCTTGCGAGTAATAAAATATTTTATTTAAGAATAAAATTGAATTTTATACTAATAAATATCATATTTTATTTTTAACAATAAATTTAGCAACGGTGGAGATGAACTCATAAAAAAGTACCAAGTACATTGTAAGTGTGGTGCTAATTTTATAACTAATAAACTTGATTTCATGGTTATATATATATATATATATATATATATATATATATATATATATATATATATATGAGTCCGTTCTATCAGGACTCTCGCATTTTCTTAAAATGCGGACATTTTTTTTTGCTTTTTTTTAAAACAATTAAAAAAATAAAAATAAAAAATTATGGAACTGGAATTTTTACATGATACAGTGTTTTGGGCGCGATTTGGATACATATAACAAAACATGTCTGTATAGTCTACCATAATTTTTTTATTTTTTTTAGTTGTTTTAAAAAAAAAGAAAAAAAGCAAAAACAAAAATTGGTCATTCTTTTACTCCAGTCCGGACTCCCGGACTGGATCGATTTTGGTATATATATATATATATGTATATATATATGGTCCGGATCTTAAGCTCATCCCTTATTTAGCTCACCTTGCTCACCCCCATTTAGCGACGGACCAGACGACAATTCAATCCGTCGCTATATGTAGAACCGTCGCTAAAAACTAAGACGACGGTTCTACATATAGCGATGGATCGAATCGTCGCCCGGTCCGTCGCTAAAGGGGGGTGAGGAAGGTGAGCTAGATAAAGAGTGAGCTTATGATCCAGGACTATATATATATATATATATATATATATATATATATATATATATATATATATATATATACACACACGTGTGTGTGTGTGTGTAGAAAAGTAAAATTTGACTTGAAGTAGGAGAATTAATATTATATGTTCTACATATAGTATATGTATAACAATTATAATAATTGAACCATATGATCGATTAATTAGTATATTATATTTTTATTTTTATTTTCACATTTTAAAATTATCTTTAATCTATCGGATATAGATTTTGGCATAACTTTTAGATTTTAAGATTACCTTTTCTTTACTATTCATAATTATTATTATATTTTTCATCTTATATATGTATTATTTACTTAATGTATAAATATCACAGATATTTATGTATACAATGTTATTTACCTAACGTATTAATGAGCTTGTCTAACTTTTCAGTACCAATGACTTGTAAATACGTAACTTTCCATTATTACCCTTGTTACTGTGACAATTATTGGTTTAATATTGTGAAATATGTAGTGACAATGTGCGTTACTATTCCTTTATTATCGATATTTTAACAGTTAACTATAAAAGTTCAATCGACAACTTTTATTAAAGGTTATTTGGTCATTTCTTGTATCAAAAAATTATTTTAATGTGGGGTCCACCAATGATTAGTTGTTACGGCGCTTTCGTATGGTACCAAATATTCTCTTTCATCTCCACCGACATTCTTTTTGTTTTGTTAATTTGTGTTAGGATATGCATGTTTAAATTTGATGATGTGTTTACATTAATGTATAATTGTTAAGTAGTTTTAATTTTTGTAAAGTCCTTAAATGAGAAAATATTATACAAGAACTTAGAACAGAGCAATCAAACTTGTTAGGTTGATCCTTTAAGTTGATTTAATGTATAGTTGATAGGATCGAATTGATCGTATAGTTTTGTTTAACGATCGTAGAGTTACTTTGCATGTTTGTATTGTACTAAATAAAGTTTGTAGAGTAATTTATTTATTCGTAGAACATCAGTTGGATGATCGTAGAGCTACAAAGAGATCGCAAAGTCTTCAAACAGATCGTAGAGCTGTCTCCTGGATCATATAGTAAATGTTGTGATCGTAGAGTGAAGAGAAGTTGACAGAGTATGTTCAAGCATCGTAGAGTGCTCATAGTAGGGAGACATTTGTAAAGCAGATCGTAGTACAGTTTATCAAACTTACCCCACGTTATGAGTTCAGGAACTTACCACAATAATATGAGTTTAGGAACTTGTCCTATTACTATGTAGTCCAAGAACAGATCAAGGACTGTCCATACGCTTAGGGGTTCAAAAACATATCATACGATTATTAGTCACAAACTTACCATAAGTATGAGTTTTAAGAACTCGCACCTAATCTTATATTCTCTAACTATCAAATATATAGGAGAAAAGAAACACCTTCTCGTCATATGTATATCGATAACGCGCTACCAACATTTCAATGATTATCAATGTGATAAACTGAGTAGTCGTTAGACCAAGCACAAAACCCCTGCCCATACAAAGGTTTGTACAACTCAACTATCACATGAGTCCTCAATTGAAATCCCACATAATCCAAGCTCTCTTTTCTCAATACAAATTTTCTTTAATCCATATGTTAGCATTTACCACTCTTTCACGAGTTTACATTGTAACATTACATAGTACATTCTCTTTATAGCGTCAAGCTATATCATTCCAATCGTTTAACATGTCATATGTTATTCAATAATTCCATTTGATCACATTGTGATCTTATCATATCATATCACTTTTCATCCTATAGACCTTGTCTATTTATTATCACTTTCTATCTTCATTATCGGAGTCAGGTAACTCCGAGTTCTTATCTTCTATAGCTCTTCAAGATTCTTCTTTAAATCTTATTTATCTTCTTCTTTACTTAATAATGAATTTCCTAATTCATCTCTTAGCACTTAAACTCTATCCAAGTTTATTTCTCATCATCCTTATTTTCATCTCTAAGGTTATAGCCTAAGGTATTCCTACCTAAGGTTTATAACTTACAGCTTTGATACCAACCTGTAGCTTCCCCAAATTCGGGTCTTGTCTTTCGAACCTCGAACTTGGTGTGTCACGATACAATCACTCCATACCTGTTCTATAACTATTGCGGAATATTCATGCATACATTGTTCATTTTCAAATAATGTTACATCATTTCCCAAGGTTTCTAACCTTAACTTACATACATACCTTTAGATTCACAAAAGGTTTACATAAATAACTTACATTAGATAACTAAATAGTTAACATGCATAGCACTCTAATCTTGTCCTTTACTTGTGTCTTTGTCTTTCCTTGAACATTCGTCTTAATCTAAAATTTGTTATCATGATATAGCAGAGTGAGCAATTACTTTACTCAGCAAGTTTAAATACAATAAGGATATATCATGATTGAAAGAAAGAATAAGCTTTTGAATTTTCAATAATATAATGATTGTGAAAAAACATTAATCAAATTTTAATACATGAACGATAGACTTAATAAAGCTGAGTGGTCAACAATGACCATGAACAAATACTTTGGTAATGAAGGTGATCAACCTTTCATACCTGATAAACATATGCAATGTGCACTAAGTGTGAATCAATAATCAATGTGAAATATTTGTAAATAATTAATCCACTAGTATACTTGAAACATAATAACTCGAGTTTGAGTTAGGAGAACTTGCCTTGATCGTCGATTACTGCTAAGCAGTCTAATTTAATCCTTTATGAAAGACCTATATTTATAAGATTGATCTTTCAATTAGTATAACATATCATGCCTCGTAATACTATTACTTCATTAATAATTTAGCTAACATTTAGCCACATAATCAATAATTCATTATCTCATTATCATTACTATCACTCAATCATCATCTTGAAACTTCTGTCTAATATTATTAATCACTTAATCATATATCATTCACTTCGAATAGTCACTTCATAATATCTTAATCGTTTACAAATATTATTAACCTTTTAATAATATTTTAATCACTTATCCACATCTTAATCATTTTTAAATATTATTAATCTTTTAATAATATTTTAATCACTTACTAATATTATTAATCATTTAATAATATTTTATTCATTATTTAATATTATTAATCATTTGATAATAATTTAATTTAACTTTAATATAATATTATTAATCATTTAATAATATTTTAATTTAACTTTAATATAATATTATCAATCGTTTAATAATATTTTAATCTAAATATTATTAATTACTTAATAATATTTTAATATAATAGTATTAATCTTTTAATAATATTTTAATCATAAATAATTTAATTAATTGTTTATCCTTTACTATAGCATTTATTTAACAAACCTAAAATGCCATAATTATAACATTTATCAAAAATGACCAAACTTCCCTCTAAAAATCTGATTTTCTCATATCAAGGGTCTTTGGTCAAAAAAATTACGTTTTTACCCTTTTAACATTATATTACTTATTATTCACATTTATCCCTAATTCAACCATTTTCTTGAAAAATACCACAACAGTTCCAAAATTCTTTCTTTTCTGGAATTTGACAGATTATAGCTCCTTTCTGAACACATTTTTCGTAAAGTGAAATTTTGTCCAAATATTCTGAAACTTTCAGGGTATGTTTTTATCATAAACATGTACTTCATGTAAATATTTTACAAGTTTTGGAGCTACACACAAAGAGTTATTCATGTTTACTTTTAAAATAGTCATTTCTTGTCAAATCCATAACTTTGATTCTGTACATCCAAAAATCGTCACCCTTGGGGTGGACCTTCATAACTCATCATATTATTACACCAAATTTTCTCAGAATTTTTCAAGTAACAAAAATGGACGAAACGACCCTGCAATGGACTGCCCAAAAATAGTGTATTTTCTCTTTTTTTCTTTTCTTGGACAGTTTTGCTTAAAACAACTGCTATGACTTGTAAAATCATCATATTTGAGTTCTACCACTTGGGTTGGAAATCTAACTTACATATATAGCACCCCTCTTTGACGGATTATAAAAAGGATGTGTAGATTTCAAATGGTGGCTTTTCAAAGTGAATAAAAACTTAGGATTTTCTAGCCCTTGTAACATAGTTTTGATTTCTTCCTTTTTTTGATCCAAATTTAAACACACAAAATGGTTAGATCTACATATAACACACTAGAAATCATGTAGATCTAGTGTTATCATGTTCAAGATCATAAACTCATGATTTAATAAAGCAATCAAAAGGAATTAACAAAATTTAGGATTTTATACCTTTATGGTCTTATCTTCTTCTCCTTTCTTCTCTTCTTTCTCTCTTCTTTAATGACTGCCCATTCTCTCTTTTCTTCTAGTTTTGGCCGAGTATGTGTGGGAGAGGTGAGAGAAATGAAGTAAAAATGAAGTAAGCTTTTGTTTCTCTCTCTCTCTCTCTCTCTTATCTCTTGTTTCTCTTTCCTTCTTATCTGTTCTTTCTCTTTCTTCCACCTTCTCCCTCCTTATCTAGCCAAATCTTCGACATTCAATTAATATAACCATGTGTTCAATTCTCTTTCTTAGAATAAATGAAGTTAGGAAAAATGAGTAAAACTCCTCCAAATGAACTAAGACTTCTAATTTGTAGGAATTCAAGACCAAGGGCAAAATGGCCTTTAACCATTATTAGGGAAGGGCAAGATGGTCTTTAAGTCATCTCAAGGAAATTTCCTAAAAATTTCTTCATAGGACATATTGGTCATAATCAATTTTCTTTAAGGACAAAATTGTCATTTAGCTATAATTAGGAAATTTCTAGAAATTTCCTTCAAGGACGCCATGGTCATTACTAAATTTCTCTTGGGCAAAATAGTCATTTTCCATTACTAGGAAACTTCTAGCCTTCATAGGGCACAAAAGTCATTAACAATTTTCTTTTGGAAAAAATAGTCATTTCCTCACTTCTAGGAAATTTCATAGAAATTTCCTAACCAGCATCACGAATTATTACACCCTAGTAGGGCCCACCATCCTTCACTTCTCCCAATTTAATATTTTTGGGTTCTATTAAATTATCATTTAGGGCATAGTCTTAGCATATTCTCGGAATATTCTTTATTCCTGAGCATATTCCTTAAGATATTTTCTTAAGTTTCAAATCTTAGGTTTTCAACCCTAAGATTTTTCTAACTCGCACAATTCTTCCTTAACTTTCATAATTTACTTTCATACTTTATTAAGTTAGCAAAATGTCCATTTTGTCCTTTCGTACAATTGATTATGGTTTAATTCCCGAGCTATGTCGGTAACTCAATTTGTTTTTATTTCTCTTTATAAAATAAATAAATATATACACATATTTATAATATATGTATTTATTAAATCACATACATATTCTCCATAAGTCACAAAGTATCCGGATAAATAATTAATCGACCTAATATTCTTACATGATTAATTTAATTAATCATTTCTCTTGCTAAAATATATATAGCACATCACTAAATATATATGTACATATACATATACACATTCACTTTATCCTTATAATATCTCTTCATTAAAATTTATTTCCTTAGTAAATTTTCCATATATATATATATATACACATATATATCATTATAAAAATTTCTTACATAATCGCCATCATCGATTAATTCATTTAAATTTAAAGGTATCATATTACCTTATTCTTAATATACCTTCAAGTACACATATAAATCCATTCTAGGGTTTTAAATTTTCGTAACCCATATTTTCTCACATCTATTCTTTATCTTCTCATTTCTTACTTTTCAACATTTAATTTCTTTGCATTGCTTAAAAATTTCAAACCATATAGGTTTTTCTCAATTTTTTTAAAGTTATTCCTCTATTTCAAGTCTAGGTTTTATTCTTTAACCTTTAAACTTAATCGGTTCAAGATCTTATAAATTTTCGGATTGTCACAGTGCTCTTCGTAGAGTACTTCTCTATTTGTAGAACAACTTCTCGTAAAGTTCAAAACGTCGAGTAACTTAAGTTAGACTTGCATGATCTTTAAACCATTGCCAAAATTCTCTATTTTTCAAATTTTGCAAATCCCCTTCCGATATAATCGAATTCGCTTCACGTACTTCAACATTATATTGACTACAGTACAATTATATATACTTAATGTGTATGCAAGGAACTTATAACAGTTACACAAGACATATATAATTATAGCTACTTACTTAATGTATGGCACTACTTCATTTATGTTGACAAGTGCATACATTGTGGCAGCTGCATACTCACTATCGGTCGATCAATAATCACCTTTTTTTCTCGCTGAATGGTTGTAAGGATGACTAAAGGCCTTTAATTCTCCATTTCCTCGTGCGTAATAGCCTCATTTAGACGTAAGCAATTTTGCCTCATTTGAACATTCAGCTCAAAGTACAACGAGCAGAAATTAACAAGTTCCTCCATAACATAACTTTTAGCAACTGACCCTTTTACACGGGCTCTATTCTTCACTTTTTACTTTAGACGTCGCATATACGTATGTGTTATATATGCTGTATACATTAATAAACAAGATTGAACATTTTAGCGTATTAAAAACATTTATGTCATTACCTCTCGAATTGATATATCCATCTATATTGCATGGGACCACCAAACTTAACTTTCTATGGCAGGTGAATGTCAAATGCTCCATTGAATCAAAAAATAATCGATAGAGGTAAGATCATTTCTAACTTACACATTATTTCCATTATCAACATCTCCATTTTATCTATGTCTCTGAGCTGGAGCTCCGTCAAGCATAGATCTCTGAAGAAATTAGAAAACTCTGTCAGTGCTTCAACCACATGTTTCGACAACAAGTCGATAAATACCACGGGGATCAACTTTTACATGAATACATAAAAATCAGGACTTTTTAGACCCTGAAACTTTAGCTCTTTGACTTTACAATACCTTACTATATTTGAAGAATATCCATCTGGGAGCTTCAGTCCATTGATCCAATTACATATCAATATCAATTGTTCTTTGGTTAAAGTATAATCTACTTTAGGTGTTACTGTCTTACTACCCTCCTGATACAACCACAAATATTCCATAATGTTCAATTCTACCAAATCAAGCCTCGACTTGTTGTTGTCCTTTGTTCTACCACTAACATCTAGGACTGTATAAAAAATGTTATCAAATACATTCTTCTCAGTATCCATTGGATCTAAATAATGACTGATGTAGAGTGTAGCCTAATAAGGTATATCAAAGAACATAGAATGATGTGTCCAGTTGTAAACCTTACCATAACCATAAGGTCGCTCTAATCTATGATTCTTCCCTGGAGGTGGAAAATTCAAGTGACTAATCCAACTCAACATTGCTATCCTAGAAAGACGATCGTGTACTTGACGTTTCTATGTTTTTTGTTGAATTGTCTACTGATCCGTCGATAACGATGTTTAATCGGCAAAAACTTTCTGTAAGTTGCAAAAAAACTAATTTTCCCCCTATGTTTGAGCCGCATAGCTTTAACTGAACCTATTCACATGGGACATGACAAGCCCCCATGAGTTGACCATCCACTGATCATTCCTAATAACGAGAAGTCATTTATGGTTCATAGTAAAGCTGCCCTCATGTTAAAGTTATGTTTAAGAGATACATCATAAGTTTGAACCCCTTTATCTCACAACATCTCCAACTCATCAACTAATGGACTGAGGTAGATATTGATGTCGTTACTTGGACTCTTATCACCCGGAATCAGTAAAGGCATGAACATATAGGGATCTTTCATGCACATCGAAGGTGGGAGGTTATACACAACAATAATCACCGGCCAAGTTGAGTAGGGTTTGGTGTAAGGCCCATTAAAAGGATTAAAGCCATTCATAGAAAGTCCAAGCCTAACGTTGCGAACCTCTTGAGAAAAAGAGGAGTGCTTTCTGTCAAAATTTTAAACTCAAGCACATCTATCGGGTGTGTCAGTTGAACTTTGACTATGTCCAGTGTTGAGTGCCAGCTCATATAGTCAGAAATATGTGTTGACATGAATAACCGCTGAAGCCTCGGTTCAATGGGAAAGTAACGTAAGATCTTTCTCAGCACATCTTTTCCCTTTTTCTTGCGTTGTTCATAGTATCTATTTATGCCACAGATATCACATAACCTCTTATCTTTATTGACGTCACGATAATACAACATACAGTCATTCTCACAAGCATCAATCTTCTTATGCCCTAGATTGAGCCTTTTGAACATTTTCGTCACATCATAGTACGACTCCGGTAACTTATTGCCTGTTGGTAAGAACTCCTTCACAATGTTTAGCAGTTTATTAAAACTTCTCTCACTACAATCATGCTCGTTCTTGAAGTGTAAAAGCTTAGTCACTACGGATAAGACGATGTGTTTTTTGTGTCCGTCATACAGTGGCGTCGTTGAATCATGCAATAACTCATAGAAACCCTTAGCCCCATTGTAGACACTCGAAATTTTCTGCACTCCTATTCCTAACATTGCAGGAGGGTAGATTTATCTTTTGGAGATAACCCTGAAAGATAACTTACATCCATGCCAGAAACTACCGGAAGTTCAGCTCCAACCCGTAACACAAACCGGGAACATCATCTCAAATCCGGAACACACAGCGGGAGTGTCATTTCCAATCTCGGAGATAACCCCGAGATATGCAGATCAAAAGACCGGCAAGAACAACACCGAGGAAAACGATCTGTCTTGGCGATAACACCATGACGTTCGAGCCCGATCCCAGAGATAACACTAGGAGTAGCAACCCCATCCTTGGTGATAACCCCAAGGGATGCAATTGCAGTTCCGACGATAACCCTAGAAATTCTTGTTGCAAACACATACAATCAGCTTCAATCCAGATGACAGTGAGGCATATAAATAAGCAGTCCAATCTAAGATGTAACCCTGAGCAACGTCTGTTTTTCGCTTAAACCGGCGATAACCCCAGTGAGGAGTCAACACATCATCTTACTGTCTCAACAAGATGATATCACAGCATACCAACAAGTGGTCCAATCTCAGCTGTAACCCTGAGCAACGTCTACTTTCAACTCAAATCGGCGATAACCCCGGCAAGGAGTCATACATCATCTTGTTCCTTTGACAAATGGCACGTCGTCTCAACACTTCATACATACATACATACATACAACAATGTCCCACAAGAGCCGAGGATTGACAATCCCGAGTGACTATTACGTGTGGCAGTACTTTGGATAGAATTTAAAGCTTGAAGACCATGGGCATAGACCCCTCTTCCTGACTTCGTACAACCTCTAATCCATGTCATTACGTAACTCTCGACACAAGTGATCCGAAGAAGTACAGATATACTTCATTCGGATGCTCGGATTGAAGTTCTGCAAGTTCGAGCAGACATTACAGTGCATGACTACATGTACTACAAGACGACGGGACCCACGAGGCTCGGATCCACTACGACCATTGCGCGCAGTATAACTATGGTTCTTGCGCAGTGTACTGCTGACCATCGATCTATAAATATAGGTGAGGGTTGACCATTTGAAGAGAGGGAGAGAAGGAAAAAGGCGAGGAAGCCCTGTCCATTTTGCTCTGCATATACATCTTTTGAGTGTTTCCTCTTCTTTAAACACTAGTTAGCTCACATATAGCTACTTTTTATCGTGGGAGGTGAGTGTTTATCCATTTAAAGTCTAAGAAGTCTACTTTGGCAGTATTGTGTAAGCCTTCTTACATTCTATAAAGCCTTTTTCTCATATATCACACTTTGTTGTACGTTGATAGTCGTGTGAGTGTGTTTGCCGGACTTGATTAGTGGTTTTCATTTCTATCTATATATATATACTAATATATGTATATATTTCATATATATGGACTAACATTATCGAGTTATGCCTCGATTGAGCCTGAACTTGATGCAGAGCGTTTTTATCTGCTATATTATATATATATATATACTTATATATAAAATGTGGTCGGACTCATCGATGAGCACAGATTTTACATCCGGAGCGTTTAATTGCTTTTTTATATATATATATATATATATATATATATAATTTCATCGAGACATATCGATGAGCTGGATTTTACATCCAGTGCGTTTACTCGCTTTTTATATATATATATATATATAATTGTTTGTCGGACATATCGATGAGCGGATTTACATCCAGACGTTCTATCGCTTTTATATATATATATATATGTATATATATATATATATATATATATTTACATTTACATCGTGCAGCTGGAGTCTAC
The DNA here is from genome assembly GCA_020205615.1 of Panax quinquefolius. NCBI lineage: Eukaryota > Viridiplantae > Streptophyta > Magnoliopsida > Apiales > Araliaceae > Panax > Panax quinquefolius. The sequence goes on from CM035157.1 coordinate 103,717,384, forward strand.
TTCATGGCCTTTTATAGCTTTTATTTACATTTCATCTCTGCTGGAGTTGACTTACGTGGCGATTGATCGCTTTTATAGCTTTATTTATATTTTCGTCCACTTTGGAGTTTACTTCGTGGCGGTTGATCATCATTCATATATATATATATATATATATTTACCGCTTTTATATATTTACATTTCGATCCCCATGGAGTTTCTTCGTGGTGGTTGATCGATCTATATATATATATATATATTATACTTTTATATATATAGCGCTATCGCTTTCCATACAAATTGCAGTATCATGTGAGCCTAGGAATCATGTGATCATAGGTTCAGTCTACTGAATCTAGATTCGGTTCCCATGATGGACATTTTTTAGCTGTAAGCAGCTTGTACATTATTTTACAGTGTCTGAGTTTCCTTGGATGGCTGTCATGCCCATAAGGAGTTCGGCACTGCTGTATATTATTTTCTCGAGGATGCTTCGCATCTCGAAAATAAAAGCAAACAAGCCGAACATTTAATAAAATGGAAGTATGAAAAGGTCTCAATTCCTATTGAGCACAGGGTTTGAAAAACCTCTTTTATAAAACTTCATTGCTATATCTTGGTTAAAACTGAATTTTTCTATAAAATTCAAACCTTGTGTATATAGGTACGAACGAGGCCTCGCACTACTTTCAAATAAATTGCACATTGATCCACACACACACACACACATTCATATAACAATTTCTTTGAACAGTGGCGGTCACCGTGGTAACACAGATGTCGGGGGGTGCCTAACACCTTCCCTTCGAATAATCAAGCCCCCGAACCCTTAATGAATCTCGGTTTCAAAGACCCGTTTAGCAGTGTCAAATCACTGGGTCAATGTGCTAACCTTTTCGGTTGCGTTGGTGCAACCAGTTAAATACACCAATTGGCGACTCTTAAAGTCAATCGTCGACATTATACATGTTGGACCTTTTTCACTTTTTTTTTAAACAAATCTCACATTAACATGAGAACACCAAAGAACAAGTAACGAAAAGGGACACCAAAAATCCCGACGTCGACAGATGGCGACTCTGCTGGGGACTCCAGTAAGAGGGCTTAAGCCGCTATTACAAGCTTTTCAAAATTGTTATATGCTTGTGTGTGATTGTTGCATTTACATTTCTGATGAATGTGTACGAATGCATCTTAATTATTGCACTGCTAAATATCTATCTGTGATATTAGTGCTTCGTACATGTCATCATTTTGCATAAACGGTGAGACACGTTGTATGTGAATGTATGTTGTGTGGTCCCTCTCCACGGGAGGCTATCTGTCGGTGTTTGATTTATTGGACCCGTGGGAAGAATAATTTCCGGGGCTCGGAAAGGCACCACTCAGATTCGCTCCGGTTGAAAGACCGGATTAACTTCCCGTCGAGTAGATTGCGATGATCCGGGAACCTTCATGCAAAAAAAGCGAGAGTAACCCTAAGATAGGTGACCCTCGATAAACTAAACGCGGAGGAAAGTCTCTTCATACTTTCCATTTTCAATTACTTGTAAAAGCATTTACTTATAATTTTATTCCATGTTCATCCATATGTAATGGAAAATATGAAGAATATACGCATGACATGTTATAAATTAACAAATCGGTTTTTGAGGACAAATTCCTAAAATGGACATGTTATGATAACATTTACATTACCCTAAGACTAAACTACGTAAGTCTTTTGTAGGGAAGCAATTGGGCTGTTACGCTCAAAATCCAAAAAGGCCACAAGCTTCTGACCAATCATGTCTTCTTAGAAACGATCCCTAATCCTATTTCAGAGAAGAATTTGTGGATTGAGTAAACAAATCACAGACTTGGCTGTTCTACTAAAAGAATTACACCAGTCTACTCAGGGTACGAAGATACCTACACATACAGAACCCTATACACAAGGAGTTCAAGGCCTGGAGAAAACAATTCCAGAACATCAGTTGGATACAACCAACAAAGACACTGAAGGCACCCATCTCCAAGGAGATCCAGACAACGGTGACATCAGGAAGAAAGTCCTTCAAATGGAGGAAACCATTCGTGTTCTCAAAGGGATTGGAACTCATGGCAGTGTTTCATATACAGACCTTTGCATATTCCCTGTTGTTCATTATCCGGAGAAATTTAAAGCCCCTGATTTTGAAAAGTATGACGGATTAGGGGATCCTTATACACATTTAAAAGTGTTCATTGGAGAACTCGGATCTTATGTTGAGAATGAAAAGCTCAGAATGCAGCTATTTCAGAAAAGTCTGACTGGAGAAGCCCGTTCATGGTATACCAGATTAGACAACTCTAAGATCCATAGTTGGGAAGAGTTGGCCCACGCCTTCCTCACTCAATACAGTTTTCAATCTCAGATGGCTCCTGACCGGTACCAAATTACCAAAGTCAAGAAACAGTCTAATGAGTCATTCAGAGAGTATGCTCAAAGGTGGAGGCGCCTTGCTGCTCAAGTTATTCCTTCCATGACAGAATCAGAAATGGTCATGACTTTCATAGATATACAGGAAGCCCCTTTCTATGAAAGAGTTCTAGCTGGTATTGGCAAGCCATTTTCTGAAATGATCAAACACGGTGAGATGGATGAAATGGGATTGAAGTCCGGTAAGATTCAAGACCTAGCCAGCTCTTAAAGTCATTCTTTGAGCACATCGATCGAATCTTATGGAAATAACCCCCGGAGGTTCCATAAAAAGAAAGAGGAGGATGTTTCCTTGATACTAGAAGGACAAAAAGGCAATCCAAGCATGCCTACGCAGAGGAGAAACTACTCCCCTTTTCCAGCATAATCTTCAAACCCTCAATTGCCTAAAAATGGAGAAGTGAAGTGGCCACGAACGTTCAAACCCTTAGGGGACTCGCTCGAGAATATTCTTGCTCTTCTGACTGCTCAGAGGAAAATTACACATCTTTTCCCACCAGCCAACCCTAATGGGAAGGGTTTTAATGCTACTCGGAAGTGTGCTTACCATGTCGGGGCACCCGGACATGATACTCAAGATTGTTGGGCCTTGAAGCATAAGATTCAAGATCTAATAAACAATGGTGAGATCGTGGTCACTAAACCCGATCAACCTCACGTTCAAGACAACCCTCTTCCTCAACACAAAGAAGAAGAGGTCAACATGATCAGTTGGAGCACTGGACATGGTTCCAATTCTACTGGTGAATCATCCCAACCCATCAAAGACGGTGTTGACAAATGGGTTTATCAGAGTTCTAGTTTACCATGGAATGAAAAATGAAAGCTCTTTGCAAACAAATTGAGCAATTGGCGTGAAGCGGTGACCCACCATCATCAAGTCACACGCTTGATTAATCGGGGCGAGAGCATGCCTATCTCCTTCCATTTGTTATGAATGCTTCATCAACACCTTTGAAAGCGAAGCTATGGAGGATAAGGTTCAAAATGAGCAAGTGCTAAAGCCTATCGAGATTTTGCATGATAAAGGGAATTCACCTATTTGGGCCAATCTATGGAGGAGATACTTCAAATGTTGATCAGCGAAGGAAGAATCACATTCCTTCTACCTCCAATCAATCCCCACTCGAGGCGGTTCAATCGATGAAATGTGTCGATATCATTCACATTTTTCGCGGTCATATATGACGAGAAGAATCTTTGGGCACTCCGCCATCTCATTCGAGAATCTTATTGATAGCGGTGTCCCGCAAATAGCGGATGATTACATCATGCAACTAAAGGGTGGGAATGCATGCCCTACCCAATGGAAGGATCGATAGCGAGTTATATCAAAGTGGATGATGAGGTATCAAAGTATTTCCCATACAACCAATTCATCTCAAAGGAGATGACAATCCTTTGAAAGTGGCGCACGAGCCAATTCCTTTACCTTGCGAGACTACTGACATCCTGTTGTCGACACACAAAGTTCCATGGAATTATGGAGAAGTTGAAGGATCCACGTCTCATACTACTGCTACAGTGTTGAAAGAAAATCCACTGTACCTTCCTCAACGGGTTATCAAGCCTACTTGCGAAGCAAAGGGGAAGTTGCCCATAGAGAAAATTGAAAAATTCCTCCATACTATGGGCCATAATGAAGCCAAAGTGGTTTTAAGCTTGAGAGAAGCTCCACACCAGATTTCAATTACGGACTGGTTTTTTCTCTTAGAGAGCATCGAAGATCTTGCTAAAGGTTTTGGAAGAAGCCTACCTGCCAAAATCAGTGAATGTAGAAAAATTTCAACATTTGGTTGATCACATTTTCAATAGCAATGTGATATCCTTCACTGATGAAGACATACCTCCTGAAGGGACCAGTCATTGCAAACCACTGCACATCGCAGTGTTGTCTTCCGGGTACATGCTAGCTGGAGTATTGATAGATGGAGGTTCATCTCTGAATATATGTCCTTATGCCACCTTAGTGAAGATGAATATTAATCTTAATCGAATCCAAAGTAGCCATACGATCATCCGAGCTTTTGATGGATCTCGGCAAAATTCTATTGGGAAGATTGAATTGCCAATTGAGATTGATCCTAATACATTCAACGTATCTTTCCACGTCCTCAAGATAGATTCATGATACAACCTGTTATTGGGGAGACCATGAATACACATGGCTGGAGCTGTTCCCTCCACCTTACATCAACAACTCAAATACATCATCAACAACAGTCTGATCAATCTTTGTCAATCTTTGGTAGGAATGTCCTAGAGATCAGAACTCTACCAATTATCGACTTCAATTTAGAAGTTGAGCAGGCCGATTTCTATACTACGGAAGTGAGTAACACCTTGATACCATTCTATTGGGCGCCACTTTCGCACTCCAAGATTTTTGATGAGGTTATATCGACCACTCAAGAAATGATGTTATTGGGTTATTAACCTGGACAAGGGCTTGGTAAGGATCAACAGGGTATTAAGCACCCTATCCAAATGTCCAATCAAATTGGGACAGCCGGGCTAGGTTATTCTGCTAGTTCCACTCACAGGAACCCTCATAAGCATAAGAAGGTTCCTCAAACTTCCGTCACATGGCGATTTTCTATACCTTTACTGCTTTGAGTTGATGCGGTCTCGATAAAAGGTGCCGACCCATCTTTGTGGCTATGTTGTTTAAAAACAATGCCAATCAAAGCTAAAGAGGTCTTTGATTCGATCCGAAAGGAAGAAAAGGAGAAACGTAAACATGACCTTGCCTTGATGATGGCAGGCATTCGCGTCATTGTTCATGATGAACACACCAACAAATACACCCCAGACGATGATTTCCCAGATGTCATGGTTATCATTCGAGAAAAGGAGGACAACGGCGATCCTTCATCACTGCGATCCATCAAGACTTTTCCCTCGACAATTGGAGCAAACACTCCATGCATTGGTCGACGAGGGTAAAATGGGCAGAAAATCCCTCTGCCCTGTAGATAACTTTAATTGCTTTCTTTCCTTTATATCACTAGCAGTTATTTTATCACGTACATGCTAACACTTTTGTATGATCAAACAGTTTCATATATTAAGTGAAAGCATCTTTTATTTCAGGACTCTGAATTTAGATGTGCTGTACTTTGCGATGAGGTGCCTTCTCTCCTGAGGTACGTAACTTTGATGCAAAGTTGGACTCGAGACTTGATGGACATCGAGAGGACATTGAGACACCTCAAGAGATTAAGGAATGGGTCGTGAGACAAACCCAAACCCAATCTTGATCAAACCACTCCTTTCAATCTCGGAACCTTAGACAACCCTAAGCTAATCCAGATTGGTTCAGACCTTACCACAAATCAAAGGAATTACATGGTTGCACTATTAGCCCAATTCCAGGATGTGTTTGCATGGTCTCATGAAGACATGGTGGGATTGTCCACTGACATTGTTCTTCATCGCCTTCCCATTAAAGAAGGATTCGAGCCAGTTAGGCAAAAAGCTCGGCGCGATGAAACACGAGTGGAGTTTAAAAGTTAAAGAAGAAATTGTGAAACAATTTCAAGCTGGCATCATCATGGTGTCTACATATCCGGAGTGGATATCCAACATTGTTCCCATGCCTAAACCAAGGGGAAAGGTGCGAGTTTACGTGGATTATCGGGATTTGAACAAAGCTTGCCTTAAAGATAGCTTTCCCGTGCCATTTATCCACATTCTCATTGATAATATTGCTCAGTACGGCATGTACTCCTTTGCTGATTGCTTTACGGGGTACCATCAAATTATGGTCGCTGAGGAAGATCGTGAGAAAACTGCTTTCATCACGCCTTGGGGAACCTTTTGCTACAGACGGTTGTCATTCGGCCTCATCAACGCTGGGGCAACCTACCAACGAGCTATGATGGCTCTTTTCCACGATTTAATGCACAAAGAGATAGAGATCTATGTGGATGACATCATTGTCAAATCCCGGAAGGAGGATGACCATTTAGACCATCTCAAGAAGCTGTTCAATAGGTTACGTAAGTACAACTTAAAGTTGAATCCCGCCAAGTGCGCCTTTGGTGTTAAGTCAAGCAAGTTGCTAGGCTTCCTAGTCGACCACAAAGGATTGAGGCTGGATCCTACCAAAATCTAGGCCATCAAGGAAATGCCCATTCCTCAGACAGAGAAGGAAATACGGGGATTTTTGGGAAGGATCAACTTCATTATTTGATTCATTTCTCAACTTACGGCAACCTGTGAGCCAATCTTCAAATTGTTAAGGAAGAACTCCTCCATGAAATGGAATGACGAGTGTCAAAAAGCCTTCCTCACAATTAAGGAACAACTGATCAACGCTCCTGTTTTGGTACCTCCCAGGGATGATGTTCCTCTGTTCATGTATTTGTCCATAAATGACAATGGTATGGGTTTGTATCTTTGAAGCGAGAGAAAGACAATAGAGAGGCAAGAAGCGAGCTATTTATTACCTCAAAGAAAAGATTGACATCGGTGAACACAAGTACACTCGATCGAGAAGACTTATTGTGCTTTAGCATGGGCTTCCATGAGATTACAGCATTATCTTCATGGTCATACAACCCATCTCATATCCCGCGTGGATCCTCTTAAGTATGTGTTCAGCAAACCCATACTAAATTATCGACTGTCCAGATGGCAGTTAATCCTACAGCAATTTGACATCGTCTACGTGACTAAAAAGTCGGTTAAAGGTCAAGGAATTGCAGATCAATTGGCCGCTGCACCTGCAGGGGATTACAAACCCTTAGAAACATACTTTCTTGATGAAGGAGTAATGACAATTCAGCTACCACATCAGTACGATACATGCCGTTCATGGAAAATGTATTTTGATGGGTCATTAAATCGAGAATGCTCGGGCAGGAGGCAATTTTAATATCTGTGCGAGGGAGAAAAGTATCCGTCGTCGTCAAATTGTAGTTTGTCAACACCAACAACATAGCTGAGTATGAAGGCTATATCATGGGACTCAAACTTTCCCGTTCAATGGGTATCAGGCAGTTAACTGTCTTTGGGGATTCCGAATTAGTAATCAAGCAATCCACAGGAATCTATCAAACCAAAGAATTACATTTCTTGCGCTTACCATCGGCAAGTTCTCTGAGATGGCTTTGGAGTTGAAGAAATCTCCTTTCTACACATTCCTCGTAATAGGAATGACTTTGCGAGATGCATTAGCAAGCGTTGGCCTCCTTGGTTTACATATACGACAAGGAAAACATGCCAAGCATCACGATTGCTATCAAAAGCCCCGATCTATCGGAATTACATTGGAGAAGTATCGGATGAGTTGCCTTCCATCCACAACCCTTGGTATCAACATATCAAGGAGTACCTATAAGATGGATCTACACACCACCGAGGTGAGCCTAAGCGAGAAGAGGCGGATTCATCGACTTGCTATGAAATTCTACCTGAGCGGAGATGCACTCTACAAAAGAGATGTAGGATTAGGTCTCCTCAGATGTCTGGACAAAGACCAAGCTCAGCGACTCATGGATGAGATCCATGGTGGAGTATGCGGCCCTCACATGAGCGGACCCCTACTTGTCAAGAAAATTCTCAGAACGGGACATTATTGGCTTACACTCAAAGCTGGCTGTGATGATCACGTCAAGAGGTGTTATCAATGTCAGATCCATGGAAATGCTATCCACGCCCCTCCAAGGGAACTCCACAATATGAGTTCACCATGGCCCTTTTCAATGTGGGGAATGGACGTGATCGGGCCCATCGAGCCCAAAGCCAGTAATGGACATCGATTCATATTCACCATGATCGACTACTTCATCAAATGGGTTGAAGCAGCTTCCTTCCCCAGGGTTACTAAAGAAGTCATCATTGCTTTCATCAGAAACAATGTTGTTTGTCGATATGGACAACCAGAGGTCATTGTGTTAGACAATGCTAGAAACCTCAACAACAACATGATGGAGGAATTATGCAAAAAATTCCACATCAAACATCTCAACTCTATTATCTACCGTCCGAAGATGAATGGTGCTGTTGAAGTGGCTAATAAAAACATCAAGAAGATCATGCAGAAAATGTCCGCCAATCACAAAGGATGGCCTGACCTCTTGCCTCTATCTTTATTAGCCTACAGAACTTCAATGCGTGCTTCCACTAGGGCAACCCCCTACTCGTTAGTCTATGGGATGGAAGTAGTGCTCCCCATAGAAGTGGAAATGGAATTGCTCAGAGTATTGATAGATGCTCAGTTGGATGAAGACCAATGGGTACAAGATAGGTATCACCAATTGTCTCTAATAGATGAAAGATGAACCACGACTATCTTCCATGGTCAGTTATATCAGCAAAGGATCGCACGATCCTGCAACAGAAAAGTCCGACTATGGCAATTCAAACAACATGACTTGGTTTTGAAGAAGATCATTGACAACCAAGATCAACCTAAGGGAAAATTCGCCCCTAACTGGGAAGGCCCATTTATTGTCAAAGAAGTATTGACAGGAGGTGCTCTCAGGTTGCAGGAAATGGATGGCGATGAATTTCCACAGCTTATCAACTCGAACACCGTGAAACGGTACTATGTCTGAAGTAACCATCAAACAAACATCCTGGTTTTGATCATCCAATCACCAGTCATTCCGGTTTTGAACCCTCTCTCCTTTTTACAAACCCTTCTGCCCCTCAGGGAAACATACACTTCAAGCCAGCAGCCTGGTTTTATTCCATTTCAAACTTTTTACACCTGTTTCTCCTGAAGACGAGATTAAACTTTTCACACCTGCTTCTCCTGAAGACGAGATTAAACTTTTCACCACCCGCTTCTGAAAGAAGATTAAACTTTTCACCCCTGCAGTTTATCCTCAAGATAGGATTAAACTTTCTCCACACTTGCAGTTTATCCCCTCTATGGGATTAAACTTTCTTCTCCCCGCAGTATAGCTTGTGCATGGGATTTACGCTTCTCTTCAGCTGCGATTCGTCCTAAGGGGTGAACTACATCGACCTGATCTCCCTGATACCTGGGGGTACGTAGGCAACCATATTCTATATGGCCCGGTCGCAATAAAGAAAAAAATAATAAAAACATTTCTACCTTTTCTTCACAAAAACAACTTCTACACCCATCTGCCTTCCGCATTCAGCGTTGAACCTCTTACACCAGGTTCGAACTACGCAGACTTGATCTCCTCTTCAACAGGAGTACGTAAGAAGCCATTCATGGTGCAGTCTAACCCCTACCAGAACAAACATACTTGTCACACGGTGCTGGGATCAACCTTCAAATTGCCCCACTTCATCGGTTTCAGATCAAAGGGATGGAATTATCCAACCTCTTCTCACAAATAGAAGATTCGGTGACCATCTAAGCTGTGATCGTGCCTCAAAGAGTAATACCAACCCATAAGAGATGGGATTAACTAGGCTTCTCACAAATAGAAGTACTGGCGACCATCTGTGGTGCGATCAATCTCAAAGAGGAAGAGACTACCCTCCTCTCCATTTTTCCATACAGATACCAGTCCCAAGACACCAAAGATGGTAGGGATATTCAGTAATCAATGATCCGTTCTGAGAGACCTTGCTGACGTCTCAATGTCCATCTATCGAGGATAAGTTCGAGAATGCATCAAGATCAAAGGCCACGGAGAAAGCAGAAGCAAACATCAAGCAAGTATCAAGGCATAACTAAAAGGGAAGTGAATAAAAATATATTTCCTACCATACATAATCTTTGTTTGATATATACATCCGTGTTGTACATAACAAAATGGCTAAGCTAGTGCATGCAGGAAAAAATACAAAGCTATCTACGAGATCGTATACATGCGAACTATCGGATCTAACATAGCATCCCTCTCTCAAGATGGAGGAAAACCGCAAGCTCCTCGCCCAAGGGTATCTACCCGAGCTAGTAGATCGAGAGGCTAAGTGCATGGTGGCATAATGCTCATCAATGTAAGCACTCATGTCGGCCAGACTGACCGTCATCTGGGATCTCACTAAAGTTCTGTCTGCAATGGCACATCCCTAGCTGATAAGGCGGCATCCCGCTCAACTATTAATGCATCCCTGGCTGATCTAGCCTGATCCCTCTCTAACAGAGCGGTATCTCTCTCATCAAGAGCTGTCAACATCATGGCCCTAGCCTGATCTCTGTTATAGGTCATCAGATGTAAGCTCTGCTCCAAATGCTGTGCCGAATACTGAGTAACGGTGGCACTCAGGGTGGGAGAATCTATCACAAATGCTGGCAGCCTAGCAGTCAAGTCATCGGTGGGAATGACAACCTCCTCTATAGGCTCCTCATCGTCAGAATCGGGTCTCAGATTGTGGATACTGCCATGACCAATCGAGATTCTGTCTCCATCCATGCGAAATACTCTGCAGAACAACCTGGAAGACTGACAGAAAACTCAGCTAACTCTCACTGATCCCAGCAGGCATACAACCTGGATCTGTCCTCCGTTGACAAACGGTGTGATGAGAAGCGCTGACTCACTGCCCCCTCATACGGATGAAAATCCTGGAACTGGTCAAACTGACACATCACGGCTAGTGGGTGGTAAGTGATCATGCCCCTCAAACCAGCCAGAGGGAGATAATCCATGCCCGGAGCATGAGTAATGAAGCTGTAGGGTGAGCTAAGCCCTAAACACGGCAATATATCAAACGGATCTCCAATCTCTGCTAAGAAAGCGGACCAAGATATACCATTTGTACACGCCACAGGCTGAAAAGAGTACGACATGGCTATCTCATGGGTGAAACAAAATTCATGATGTCTAAATGTGCCAATCGGTCTCAAGTGTGACATGAACCACACATACAGCATGACCGAGCTACCTGTGAACACTCTTGCCAAATAAGTGCAGCAGTATGTAGCCGACCTCAAGGTCTCTGCGATAATCATCGGTACAATGGTACGACCCTCCTTGAGAGCTCTCACTGCCATAATGACGCCGATATCCAGCTCATCCATGCACCGCGGCATGTATACGTATGATAATACGCATAAAAACAGTACATCTAGTCTGGCTGAACGCCAATGATCCTCCGGTGTGGTGAAATCCCCTAAATGATGTGCATAGCTGTCCTCAAAGCCAAACCTGTCAAATAGAAAACGCTGAGATATAACATGGTCGGATGTAATCTCATCCTACACTACTCTGCGCCTTAATCCTGTGAGAGTCATGAACTGTCTACTCATGTCTCCCGTCGCCATGTGCACGCAAGGTCTATCTAGAAGCAGCATCGTCAATCGTGCATACTCCTCCAAAGTAGGACTCAACTCACGGGTCCCAAAGCGGAATACCTGTCTGTCCGGTACCCAGTGCTCTAGCATGCCCTCTACAAATCCTGGAGGAACCTGAAACATCAGTAAGGTTATAGTATGCTGCAGCAAATCATCTACGATCACCATGTCTGATGGTGATATACTATCATACCATGATCGCATACCAGCTACCATGGCAAATGGTGGGCTATGATCAATACGGCTAACTGTCGAAGAAGACATCTATATGGGCCATGTCATACAGGGGTTAATGCTGAATATCTCTGGACATACATACATACATATGCATAAGAATAACATGCATGATACAATAGATGGCAATATGATATAGGGAATGGAAAACTGTGCATACATTCCTAAGTATATCATCATCTAATACATCTCTCAGACAAACTAAAAATATGAGGAAATGGGGCAAAGCTACCCAACATCTAACAGAGGCCTATCAAAAGATATAGCGAGAATGGGCCGAAGCTACCCAGCAGCTAACAGAGGCCTATCAAAAGAAATACATCAGAAAAAGTCAATGGTGTCGATGTCCACATCATCAATGCTGTCCACCTGATGTAACTCCTCCTGAGTCACTGGATCTCTATCTACAGGGATGTCAGGCCTATACAAAGGAGGATCTACGTCGGTAAAACCATATGGGTCATCCGAGGGACCAGCACCAAAGATGGAAGGATCAAAAGTATCTACCTCTGCAGGATCTCTGCCCAAATGCCGAATGAAAAGATGTGACCGGTCCAACTGCCATGTCAATCTGTCAATCTATGTCACATGAGTCGGATCTCTGACACAGGCTAGCCAATCCATCATCATAACGGATCCTGGAACCATATCCCCCATAAACTGTGTGGCGCGGGTCTGAGCTCCAATCGTACGAGGGATCCACTAATGCTGGAACATCTCCTGAGAACAGGGGCCCTCTGACAATGTAAAGCCATCAATCCCCATCAATGGGATGTCAATGACGGGGGACTGTGAAACAGGCCAATAACGCCTGGCAGGAGGCAAGATCGGCATACAAATCTCTCCTGTAGTGCTCCTGATAGCACGCTCTCCTAAATAGAGCTCCCATCCCATCCTCCATCTGTGAAGAGAGGAATCCTACGGGTGGAAATGATGTACTCTACTCCAGTCGGGTGCCCATCCTCAAAGCCAACTCCCAAATGCTCTCCAGAGTAGGGAATCCATGTGATGACATCGGCTGTCAACAACTCCAGCTGTAGGCGACAATGAGTGAAACCCTCAGCAACAGGGACCTCCGCTAGTATGGAATGATGCCATCTCCGTCCTCGTGGATAGGTATCGCAACCTAACACGCTCACAGGACACAAACAAGGAAGCCTCTCATAGGCCCAAAACTGCCAACACAAAGGCAAACATCTGCTGTCAGTCAACACTCTTAACCCACACATGGGAAAGGACAAGAGAAACACTCACCAGCAGAAATGGGTAGAATCCTAACCACGCCTCGGTCAAGCCCTGCGATCACATGCGCATTCCCCTGAGGAAGTAGGCAAAGGTGTAGGAACCCTACTCATACTCTCATATACGGTCCACGTGTCGAGTGGCGCTAATCAAAGCGAAGGACACCATAGAGGAATTATCTGCTATGAAGCATCCCCTAATAATCATCAGGAACAATCGTCGAAGAATGCGATCCCTGACTCTCACATCATTGGGTATAGGCTCACTCAATAGCCTGCTCATAGCATCTATGCTCAAAGGACTCAGACAGTCAGCCCCCGCCTCGAAAGCGCTTTCACCGAAACTCCCAACAAGGATCTGACGGCAATAGGGGTGATATCCGCCGTACAAGGCACCGGCTCCCCTCCAAACTCTATACCTGTGATAAACCGCCAATCCATCAGCGTCATCATCACCTCGCAGTCCAGCAAATGGACTAACTGAGTCTGGTGGAACCATCGCTCAGACAATGCCCTGAGGTAACCCCAGGGACAGCGACGGGGTAGAATGAAGAAGAACCTCCCGAATCCCCAACTATGGACGATCGCTCTATAGTCATCATGTAAGGCCTGATACATAGAGTGGATGCTAAACCAGTTCCCTCGAGGTTGTGTGAAGCCGGGAACCTACATCAAATGCAGATCAACATCGGACTCCTTGACTCCTCATCAATAGGAAATAAGGAAGATTAAAGATCTAACTTCATACCTCGTTTGCGTGCAGGTATACTGAAGGATGCCTACTCAAGTCACCCAGAAGATCTGGGTTCGCCACTTGAATACCTGGCAATTCCCTACGGAGAACACGTACAGCAGGAGCAGAAACCTCAAACGGTACATCCTCTTCCTCGTCCTCGACATTCAGCACTTCAACCCGAATAGGACGCACCACCGCCTCCGCCAAATGATGAAGTTGTCACACAGAACGGTGCTGAGGCTCTTCAAAAGCCCTCCTCCGTACACCGTAAGTGGTTCTCATGAACCGCTTCTACCGATCTGGATCCATAATATCTGGATAGCAAGTTTCCAAATCACCTCAAAAAGGGTGTGGTAATTTCGTACCTGGAGTCTTTTTCAAAATGCATTCTATGATTACATGCATACATGCATTATTTTAACATACATCTACAGTAGAGTTAAAAATGCATAACTACTCAATGCCTACATTTTGGGAAAATTTTGCCATAGCCCCTTTGTAAATGGGACTATCCACATGCACATAGGCATGATTAGGTGGCCATTCAAGAAGACACACATATACGATTATATACATCCCGTGATACATTCATCACATCACAAAGTAAAAAATCCGTAAGTGTAATCTAATTACCAAGATTATTTTACTATTCTACCTTTACTCATTTGTCCTCGGATAGATAAGAAATGACAAAAAGGTACCAATTGATCGCTTCAAAAGTCAAATTTTTCACATCATTATGTTCAGATGGTTTAATACTAACATTTACTATGTTGAATATTTTTATCAAGTCATATCAAGCATGCATATTCACTACTATGTGTCTAAATGCATTTCATGCGATAAGTCATTTTCCAACTGGATGTAAATTGGAAAAAAAATACATGCATGTGTTACCGTGATGTTGAAGAACGCTTATACGGTGGAGAGAATATGCGAGAAAGTTTCCGAACTCAAAGCAGATCTGAAGAAGAGCTCTCGAATTTCCATCGCTGCGCAACTTGAAAATGACTTATGAAAGCGACCAGCCACCTATAAATAGGCACGGTTGGCCGTAGGTTAACCTGCGGCTCCTACAGATACACCTGCGACACCCCTACATGGGTCTCACACCTCCGGCTCGCTCCAGTTAGAGTTACAAAGGAGGTCTCACAAGCTGAAAAGGCCAAATCAAGAATAAAAATGCTACGCGATGGAGCGGAACAGCCTAAAATCCTGGTTTCTCGTCGGTCAAAGTTAAACTCCCGTCGTCTTAATGGTATTCGCCTGGATGCAGGGTATACTATACCAATGAGCTCAGCTTTCATAAACCATGCTCAGCAATACCCCACAAAGGTCCGATGCCGTCATTTGCAGGGTTACAACCCTAAACAATCCCCGGCGGGGGTTACAACGCGAAACCACAAAATATCAAACCTCCCCGGCGAGGGTTACAACGCCGAAGTTATCAAACATCTACACCTCCCCGGTGGGGGTCACAACGCACATCCTTCAAACATCTACGTCTCCCCAGCGGGGGTTACAACGCAATGCAACCTTTGATACACACATCAATGAAGGTCAAGCAGCCTTGAAAATGCACCCAGTAGGGATTCATCCGGTGATACACACATCAATGGAGGTCAGGCAACCCTAACAAAGAACAAACCTGGGCAAGAATCTCGACAAAGATGAGGGAACATGTTATACACATCCTCAAAACAGACAGCTTTATTCCCACAGATCTCTTCCACACAAGAGGTACCTCTATGGAGTATAAACCAGTGTCTAGGATTCAAGACTTTGGTGGTAGTCCCAACGTCAACATCCTTGAAGACTTGGATCGCATGTCCAAGCCATCACTGATTGTCATCCCAGCAGGATTACACGGCAATCATGCATCATGCATCATGCATTTGCATCATGTTGCTGCATATAGCATCATGTTTATCTTGCTTGCATTTCAAGTGTCTAGGATTCTTTATCCTATCCATGCCTTTCATTGCATGAATATGATAAAGAGGGGCATCTGTAGACACTCGAAATTTTCTGCACTCCTATTCCTAACATTGCAGGAGGGTAGATTTGTCTTTTGGAGATAACCCTGAAAGATAACTTACATCCATGCCGGATACTACTGGAAGTTCAGCTCCAACTCGGAACACAAACCGAGAACATCATCTCAAATCCGGAACACACAACGGGAGTGTCATTTCCAATCTCAGAGATAACCCCGAGATATGCAGATCAAAAGACCGGCAACAACACCGGAGAGGACAGTCCTGTCTCGGTGATAACATCGCGACGTTCAGTTCCAGTCCCAGAGACAACACTGGGAGTAGCAACCCCATCCTTGGTGATAACCCTAAGGGATGCCATTGCAGTTCCGGTGATAACCTCGAAAATGCTTGTTTTAAACACATGCAATCAGCTTCAATCCAGATGACAGTGAGGCATACAAACAAGCAGTCCAATCTCAGATGTAACCTCGAGCAACGCTCGCTTTTCTCGCTTAAACCAACGATAACCCCTTGTGAGGAGTCAACACGTCATCTTATCGCTCTCAACAAGATGATATCACAAAGATACCAACAAGTGGTCCAATCTCACCAGTAACCCTGAGAAACGTCTACTTTCAACCCAAATCGACGATAACCCCGGTAAGGAGTCATACATCATCTTGTTCCTTTGACAAATGTTACGTCGTCTCCACACTTCATACATACATACATACAACAATGTCCCACAAGAGCCGAGGATTGACAATCCCGAGTGACTATTATGTGTGGCGCAAGATTTTGATAGAATTTGAAGCTTGAAGACCATGGGCATAGACCCCTCTTCCTGACTTCGTACAACCTCTAATCCATGTCATTATGTAACTCTCGACACAAGTGATCCGAAGAAGTACAGATATACTTTATTCGGATGCTCGGATTGAAGTTTCGCAAGTTCGAAAGGACATTACAATGCACGATCGCACGCATTTACGAGAAGACGGGACCATGAGGCTCGGATCCACCACGACCACCATGGTACAATCTGCATGGTCGCCATGTAGTGTACCGCTACCATCGGGCCTATATAAATATAGGCCGAGGGGTCACCCATTCAAGAGAGAGAGAAGGAAAAAGGCGAGGAAACCCTATCCATTTTGCTCTGCAGATATACATCTTTTGAGTGTTTCTCTTCTTTAAACACTAGTTAGCTCACATATAGCTACTTTTTATCCCAAGCGGAGCCGAGTGTTTATCCATTTAAAGTCTAAGAAGTCTACTTTGGCAGCCCAACGTAAGTTTCTTCTTACATTCTATAAAGCCTCTTTCTCATATATCACACAATTCTGTACACGCTGATAGTCGTGAGTGTGTGTGTTTGCGGACTTGATCCGTGTGGTTTTCATTTTTCTCATATATATATACTAATATATGTATATATTTCATATATATGGACTAACATTATCGAAGTTATGCCTCGATTAAGCCTGACTTTTTGATGAGAGCGTTTATCTGCTTTATATATATATATATATATATATATATATATATATATATATATATATATATATATAAACTGTGGTCGTCGACTCATTCGATGAGCCCGGATTTTACATTCTGAGCGTTTAATTGCTTTTATATATATATATATATATATATAATATAATTGTCGTATATATCTCGATGAGCCCGGATTTTACATCCGGTGCGTTTACTCGCTTTTATATATATACATATATATAATTGCTGTCGGACATATCCGATGAGCCCGGATTTACATCCGGTGCGTTTATTGCTTTTATATATATATTTGTACATATATATATATATATATATATATACATTTCTGTCAGGCTTGGAGTCTACTTCATGGCCTTTTACAGCTTTATTTACATTCTGTCCTGCCTGGAGTTTACTTCTTGGCAGTTGATCACTTTTATAGCTTTATTTATATTTCGTCCCGCCTGGAGTTTACTTCGTGGCGGTTGATCATGTTCATATATATATATATATATATATATTTACCGCTTTTATATATTTATATTTTCGATCCCCATGGAGTTGTTTTCGTGGTGGTTGATCCAATATATATATATATATATTTACATATTTTTTTATATATATAATTGCCATCGCTTTCCATACAAATTACAAAGATCATGTGAGCTTAGGAATCATGTGATCATGTGTTCGATCTCATCGAATCTAGATTGATTCCCATGATGGACATTTTTTAGTCAGAAGTACTTGTACATTATTTTACGTTGTCTCGAAGTTTTCGATGGTCATTATGTCTATATAAGGAGTTCTAAGATCGCTATATATTATTTTCTCGAGGATGCTTCACATCTCGAAAATAAAAGCAAACAATTCTAACATTTAATAAAATGGAAGTATGGAAAGGTCTCAATTCCTATTGAGCATGTGGTTTGAAAAACCTCTTTATAAAAACTTCATTGCTATATTGGTTAAAACTGAATTTTTCTATAAAATTCAAACCTTGTGTATATAGGTGCGAACGAGGCCTCACACTACTTTCAAATAAATTGCACATTGATCCACACACACACACACACACATTCATATAACAATTTCTTTGAAGAGTGGCGGTCACCGTGGTAACACGGATGTCGGGGGGTGCCTAACACCTTCCCTCCGCATAATCAAGTCCCCCGAACCCTTAATGAATCTCTTGTTTCATTGTAATTGCTTTTAGCGTTGTCAAATCACTGGGTCAATGTGCTAACCTTTTCGGTTGTGTTGGTGCAACCAGTTAAATACACCAACTGGCGACTCTTAAAGTCAATTGTCGACATTATACATGTCGGACCTTTTTCACTTGTTTTTTCAAACAAATATCACATTAACATGAGAACACCAAAGAACAAGTAACGAAAAGGGACACCAAAAATCCCGACGTCGACACCCATCATTCGAATCTTGCTCGATGCTATCGTAATCCCTGTTTGTATTCCACTAGAAGAATGAACCAGCAACTTTGACTATCATGTTAGTACAGTCAAGGGTTTCGTCACCTCTACATTTTGGTTTAGATTCATGTTCATCCAACTAGGTTTCCCCAGGATAGATCCATGTCGTATAACCCTGCTTGAACCTATACGCATATAGGTCGCACATGACATCACTCATTTCCTTCCATACTTCATTCACACACCTCTTATAAGGACATCTGATTTCATCGCCTCTGACTTACTCAAATGCAAAATTAAGAAAGTGTTCAACCCCACTACGGTACTCAGAGCTAAGCCCACTTTTATCAGTGGCTACGCTACATTCCATCTAACTTCGATCAACAGACATCTTGAACAATGGTCTGCTATATATATATATATATATATATATATATATATGGAAAGTTAGGAAAACACAATCAAGTCTAGGGGGTAATGTATATGCATGCTTATGAGTTTCTTAACTTCATCTCCTACTCTAATGGGTCAGGTTTCTATCCCATTCTGGGATGTGTCGCCTCACTGATGCCAACAACTTGAACACATCCTAAAAGTTTTAAGAAATTTCGGCATCACCTCCCCATGGTCTTCAAGTACACAAAATAGACTAACACATCGTAGTCTAAATATGCGCCCAAAGAACAACAAGTGATATATAATGATCGAAAATTCTCAAAATATAAAGACTTGATCAAATCGTTAACACCGACCTAAGTGAGATCGAAACATAACAGGAACAATGCCAAAACGAGGACTACTTGAGATTCACTCATACTAAGTGAATCTCAAACGGGTTTCTAAGCTTCGTAAACTATACAAAAATATGCACATATACAATTGGACTTTTTTTATATAACAAAATGAATACTACTTCCTTATATATTAGCTAGACAGTTCAGGAAGCAGGCCAAACACTGTAACATCCAATTAGTAATCTCTAAGAAAGTTGAGACTCACAATTTTTATTTAATTCAAATCAAACAAACAAAAGATAAACAATTATATTAGCAATGGTTAATTCTATATTTTAGTTTCGTTTAAAATTATTTCAAAATAGAAGAATTTGATTTGGTTTCAAATCTGGGAACACCAAACCAGTAACAGAACATTAATCTTTGTACATTCAGGATATTTTAGAACTTCTAGTTTATCTACTTTCATGTAAGACCCCAACTTTCATGAATAAAGATAAACTTTTCTCGAAATATATTTTTAAATACTATGGTGTGGATTTGATATAATGTTATAGTTGTGGATAATATTTATAAATTTTGCAAAGTAAGCAAGTTGTCATAAAATATTCAATTGGTCGGGAAATATTCGTTTTAACAGGGAATATTCGTACGACGAAACAATCATTGGTGGACCTCACAACGGAATTATTGTCGGAGTTATAAAACGACAGAAATAACTTTTTATAAAAAAACGGTGAAAGTTTTACCGTTAACTATTGAAATACCCGGTGATAAAAGTACAGTAATACGCGTGGTTGCATAGTAGCATATGGTATTGTACAGTATCTTTGATTATTGATGCTTACATGAGAAGTCACTCAGTTTTATTCAATTATTGCCACAGTAATTGCTGTATTGTATATCATGCTAATTGATTCAATTATTGTCACAATATTTTATATTATTAAATCAATAATTGAGATGACAAAGTTATTCATATTATTATTTGCATTATTGATGATGTCTAGAAAGTTACGTCGAGGAAAGAGGTTTGGTCACCTAATCATGCGCTGATAGGAGAAATCCTTATCTGAAACCCCTCTTCCCGGGAATGATCCGTTGTTAATATTGTGAGTTATAATATTAATGATGAATGTTATTAAAAATGTGTTTTGAGAAGCCAAGTGAATTGAGATAAATAGAGGGGATTTTTTATGAAGTATTTGTTGTAAATTTTGTTTATAAAATAAACCCCCACTTACCCATTTTTCAAAATCATCAGGAGAAAGTTATCTCAATTATTTGTTATATATATATATATATAAACTTTGTTACGAGGGGGGGGATTTGGTCACAAGTGGGTACTATTGTTATATATATATATATAATAATTTTTATTTTATATGCAAAAAATAATATATTATATTTTATTATGCATAGTGTCTGCATAGTATTTGCATAGTAAAATCAAAAAAAAAATCAGACGAATTCAATTTTGCCCGTGATCCTTTTTACTGTGCGTCCGTTTCTAAATAGTATCCTTCCATTCTCCTATAAATAGGGTGCTTAGTTTATAATTGAAAATCATACCAGAATCAGAGAATTCTTTTTCTATAATATTAAGCGTAGTTCTTTCAAGTTTAAGGAAGCTTTGAACGAAGAAAATAGTATAAGTTTTCTTTAAGAATATCCCCGTCCTACCAGTTAGAAGTACTCTCCTTTTAAGGTAAGGGATATTATTTTTGTTCAATACTCGTAAGAAATAATATTTTCTTCCATACTCTGCAGTATGTAAGTAATATTATTTCGTTTTAGATTCTGAATTCTACACTCATTTTGTTAAAGTATTACTTCTATACTCCGTGAAATTAGTAGAATATCCTTGAAATCTGCGCTTTATCTAGTATCTTTTTATGGAAATATTATTCGGAGCATTCTTGATAATTTTTAATCTTTTCATGCCGGGGTACTATTCACAGAGTACTATTCATAGGGTACTATTCACTTAGGTACTATTCATATTGGGTACTATTCATGACAAAAATTAATTTCTTTTCTGTCCAAATCATTTTTGATACAATATTATTCTTAAATTTTACTCCACAAAGCAGTATCATGTTGACAATTTGGACATTATTGAATTCTGGATAAATTGAATTTTAAATCCTTAAAATTCATCCCTGCTCTCATTTAATTGAATTCTTATATCATTGTCATCATCCTCATGCTTATATTGTGATGAAAGTCATCTTTGACTCGTAGTGCATAGATGGACTGTTGATTGGTATGATTATGACTAGGGATTATTCGGTATAATCAAGACCTGAAATGTTACAAATGATGTGGTAAAAGTCCTCATTGGCCCGTAATGCATTGATGGACAGTTGTTGGCATGATCATGACCATTGGTGATAACACGAATATCATTGGCCTGTAGTGCATGGATAATTCGTGGATGTGATACTAATGAATATCCTTGGCCCGTAGTGCATGGATAATTCAATGATGTGGATTATTTATTGAGCTAAATCTCAGCGATAAAATTGATGATAAACTTTTAAATCACAGAAGATAGTAGATATCATGCTTT
Source organism: Panax quinquefolius (assembly GCA_020205615.1). NCBI lineage: Eukaryota > Viridiplantae > Streptophyta > Magnoliopsida > Apiales > Araliaceae > Panax > Panax quinquefolius. The sequence goes on from CM035157.1 coordinate 103,739,476, forward strand.
ACTTGACTCTTCTAATGGATTATATGTTCCTTTCCAGTTAAACTTGTTGTTTATTATATTCTATCAGTTTAACACTGTTGAAGGCTAACGATAACTTATTCTGTATTAGCTTAGTTATAATATTTCTTACTAGGCTAGTTGAGCTCACCTTTTTGCTTTCATTGTTCTCTTCAGGAAATGAGAACGTAGTCAGGACTAGTCGGTGAATTGAGTAACGGTCCGAGATTGTGGCTGTAGTAGTCCTCACTATTTTAAAAATAGTGTGATAATAATTGTAATGAGGACTCCATTTGAGTTTGGATATTGTCTAGAAGATAATATTCGTGTTAAAACTCTCAACTCATGTTGTATAATTAAGTTTGTATTTGTATCTTGTACCATGTATTTGGCGACTCAGAATGGGTTATGTATACCTATTTTGCGGGCGTCACAATTGGTATTAAAGGTTAGGGATATGATCCCTGGCTGAGATGTGAGACTAGAACTAGGAGGGGAGAGATGGGTAAATCGTTTGCTAGTATAACCTACCTAAGCTTATGTGTTATTTAATCGATCGATCAGAATATAGGGATAATATGTGGCATGTCAATTAACCCTTGTTTTGTGGCAGTGTTTGAAAATGACATCTGAAAATGTTGAGATAAGCAATGGAGCACAGGAGACCATTGAGTAACCACAGATCAATAACCAGGATAATGTGCATCAGGAAGGAAACAATCCTCATATAAACAACAACACCGACCAAATGATGAACGATGGGACGTTCAGAGGCTTTCTGCATATCATGCAACATCAGGCGATAGAGACTCATATGTAAAATACAGGTGGAAACACTGGCAACTCACGGATGATCACCGCTAAGCAGTTCAAGGAGCTAGGACCACCGGAGTTTTTGGGAAAGTCAGAACCACTTAAGGCAGAGACGTGGATTAAGCTGATCATCAAGATATTTGATGTCTTGGGATGCTCCAAGGAGAAAAAGGTTCCCTTTGCCACCTTCATATTGCAAGGAGAGGCAGATTATTGGTGGGAATCTGTAAAGTGTACTTAACCTGCCGCACTAAAGGTGTCTTGGGAGAAGTTCCAAGAATTGTTCAACGACAAGTACTTTCCCGAAAGTATTCATCACAAAAAGGAGGTAGAATTTATCAAGCTGGAGCAAAACAATATGACCGTGTCGTAGTACGAAGCTAAGTTTGTCGAGTTGTCCCGGTTTGCATCCCATCTGGTAGATAATGAGGAGCGTATGGCGCGGATGTTTCTAAGAGGTTTGAAACCTGAAATACGTCAATACCTCATTTCTCACAAAATTTGCTTGTATTCAGATGTTGTGAATAGGGCTAAGTTATTGGAGCGCGATAATGAGTCAACCCAACCAAGAGAGAGCAACCGACAAATCGATAATACTAGTGGTAGCAGTCATCGAAGCGGTGACAACAAACGTGGAAGGAATCAATATGCCAGAAATGGTAACCACTTCGATGGTAATCATGGCCAAGAAAATAGAAGTGTGAATTTCAAGAAGAGAAGGTTCAACAATGATGGAAGACAGCAGCACCATCACCCGTTTTTAAGGAAGGAGAACGACCACCGATCGTATGCTTCAAATGCGGAAAAGGAGGGATACATTAGTCCAAACTGCATGTAATAATCCAAAGCGTGTTACAATTACGGAAGAGAAGGTCACCTAGCCTGATTTTGTCGTGTAGTGAAGTCAAGTCCAGCTGGGATGGAGACACCAAAGGCTGTCCCAGACAGGTCAAAGCCGGTAGTTCAAGGGAGAGCATTTGTCATAACCTCCCAAAAAGCAAGTGTAATACTCGAAAAAAATAAAAATAAAAATAATAACAACATTTAAATCTATATTTAAAAATAGTTAATTGTGCTTTCCTTATGTTTAGGTCAGATTCTATTTAATTTATGTGGACCATAATAAGTAAAGGATTGTATTAATTTGGGCTTTTAAATTAATTGGGTCTAATTTATAATTGTGTAACTTTAAATCCTAATAAAATTAAGGGTATTAATAAAACATATTAATTAGTAAATAGATAACAAAAAACCTAATCTCAGTCTCACATGCATGTAATCAAGAAAGGGAATGCGCCGTAATCTGATAAAGGAGAAAGTAGTCGTTCAAAAGATTTCAATACAAAGAAGAAGGAAATTCATTTAACAAAGGTGAGTAAAATCATAAAACCCTCAATTAATTGAGGGTTATATATATATATATATATATATATATATATATCAGTCCGGATCCAGTCAGGGATCCTGGACTTTACCAAAATACAGACCTTTTTTTTTTACTTTTTTTTAGAACAACTAAAAAAAAAATTATGGAACTGGAATTTTTACATAATACAGTGTTTTGGGTGTGATTTGGAATCATATAACAAAACATGTCTTTGTTATATGATTCTAAATCACACCCAAAACACTGTATTATGTAAAAATTCCAGTTCCATAATTTTTTTTAGTTGTTCTAAAAAAAAGCAAAAAAAAAGAAAAATTAAAGGTCCGCATTTTAAGCCTGTCTGGGATTCCGGACAGGATCCTCTCTCTCTCTCTCTCTCTCTATATATATATAAATAAAAGATATACATAAATTTTTAAAAAAGGGAATAGTAATAAATAATATTATAATATTATTATTACAATTAAAATGTATCTTTTGATTACAAACAGAATATAGTATATTAAAAATATTGAATTTATGAAAATATAAACTATATAAGTTCATAATGTAATTATATGTATTGTATTTTATTTTGATAATTAGATCGAATTGAGGGAGTTTAGCGAGTGATAGTTGGATTCGACGAATTATTTTGGTACTATATTAAGGTACGAATTCTGTACTTTTTCAGCGATATTCTATTAAATTTAATTTGTTCGTTTTGTTACTCGTTTAGAAATTTGGTATTGCTTCTCAGGATTATTCCTATTTGTCCAATTTATTGTGATAGTTTCATTTTGGCATTGATATTAAAATTCGTATTTGTACTCCTTGAACTAGTTAATCATGTCAGTATGTTTTGGAGACTTTATTCGTTTGTATCATTCTTCATATAATTTTGTTCACATTCAGGAGTTGTTTTGATCATTGATATCCTATGATATTAAGTATGTTCGTATTTGATAATTTGATATCATTCGGAGATGGTCATGTAAGCCTTGTGATTTGAACCCCTTTTGGCTTACATTTTGTAGTTTGATCCTTAGGATATACTTGAGCTAACCACCCGTGGGGGTATCACAGGCATGTCCTCTTAACACAATGGCATGACACCTTCTATGGTGGTGTGATCAGTCCACGACGTATCCTTTTGTATGCACTGGATATGAGCTTTGGCCATTTGATATATTTGTTTAGGATACGTATGGGTCAACCTAGTATTTGATTTGATTTAATTTATTTGGCGGATTAGTGACATATGTGTCGTGCGTATTACCCGATTTGATTTGTATACATCATGGTACCGATGTATTTTGTTAGCCTTTGGCTATTTGTATTTGAGCTCAGTATGAAATTGTTACCTTATAACCATTTGATTCAGCCTTATTTTGTTTGGAATTCTTTTGACTAGTCGGTTCGACAGTGTTAATCATTTGCACCTTGTCTCACCAATTTCGATATATTCATATTTGGTTAGTAGTTGTAATTGTTCGTTCATCCAGTTCCTTCGTACATATATATATTGTTTATATATGTGCATTTTTATATCTGTACTAGGCAATTGGCTCACGCTGTGTTCTTTTTCCGGCAGCTAATTAGGGGTGATCAGGATATGTGGGATGAGAGCCACCTTTGATCCAAATGAGTAGAGTAGTATTTGAGATTTATCATTAGACTTGGTTTTCCTAATATTTTGTATATGGATGCTTGGGCCATTTTGGCATTTATTTTAATATTAGAGACTATGTAAATATGGAGTTCCTTCTATTTAAAGTGGAGTATGCTAGAGGTTTTGATGGGTTGGTAGTAGGTATGAGGGTGGAACCTTCTCTTATTTTGCGTATCTAAGAAGCCCAAAAAGAGGATGGTGAGTTGTGGGCTGTAGCATAGAATATGGATGAGGGTAGGCAGCCAGAGTTTCATATTGATGAGCAAGGTGTGATATGGTTTGGTAAACGGCTATGTGTTCCGATGGATCCAAGTATTCGTGAGGTAGTGTTGACAAAAGCTTATAGTTAGCCATTTTCTATTCGTCTGGGGTCTACAAAGATGTATAAGTATCTGAAGGAGAATTTCTGGTGGAGTGGAATGAAAAGGGATGTAGCTGAATTTGTGAGTAAATGTCTTACTTGTCAGCAAGTGAAAATAGAGCATCAGCGGCCTGGTGGTTTGTTGCAACAGTTAGAGATTCCTGTGTGGAAATGGGATGACATTTTGATGGACTTTGTGACTGGTTTACCAAGGTCTCTTAAAAAGAAGGATTCTATTTGGGTGATAGTGGATCGTTTGACTAAATCGGCTCATTTTCTGGCTATTCGTGAGGATTTTTTGGCAAATAAGTTAGAAGATATTTTTTAACGTGAGATTGTTAGGCTTCATGAGACTCCAATTTCTATTATTTCGGATCGGGATCCGCGGTTTACTTCTCAATTTTGGAAAGGATTTTAACGAGCTTGGGGAACGCGACTCAACTATAGTATAATGTTTCACCCGTAGACATATGGACAATCAAAGAGAGCTATTCAGATGTTAGAAGACATGTCATGATCATGTGCTTTAGAATGGACAGGGAACTGGGATGATTATTTGAGTTTAGTGGAGTTCACATATAATAATAGTTGGCAAGCTAGTATTGGTATGGCCCCTTTTGAAGCATTATATGGTAAGAAGTGTCGAGCTCCGACTTGTTGGGATGAGGTTCGAGAAAGGGTAATAGAAGGACTCGATTTGGTTAGGATTACTACGGAGAAGGTAGCAGTGGCTAAAGAAAAATTGAAAGAAGCTAGATCGCGGCAAAAGAGTTATGCTGATATTCATAGGAGGGCTCTTGAATTCACACCTGGTGAACACGTGTTTTTGAAATTTTCTCCATGGAAAGGTGTTCGAAGGTTTGGTTAAGTTCGCGTTTCATTGGCCCTTTTTCATGTTTCGGTGTTAAGAAAATATAACTATCATCCACTTCATGTTGTGTAATACCCGTTACATAAGATTCAAGAAGATCTTACTTGTGAAGAAGAAGCCGAGGCGATTCTAGATTGTCAAGAATGGATTATGTGGAGGAAGACAATTCCTTTTGTTAAAGTCTTGTGGAAAAACCATTCGGAGCGGGAAGCTACTTGAAAGATGGAGGAGTCTATTCGAGCGGAATATCTGCATCTTTTTGAAAATTAGGTACGTTCTATTCTTTTGATTCTGGGGACGGAATCCTTTTTAAGGGAAAGGTGATGTAATACCCGAAAAAAATAAAAAAATAAAAATAATAACATTTAAATATATATTTAAAAATAGTTAATTAGGCTTTCCTTATGTTTGGGTTAGATTCTATTTAATTTATGTGGACCATAATAAGTAAAGGATTGTATTAATTTGGGCTTTTAAATTAATTGGGTCTAATTTATAATTGTATAACTTTAAATCCTAATAAAATTAAGGGTATTAATAAAATATATTAATTAGTAAATAGATAACAAAAAACCTAATCTCAGTCTCGCGGTACATAAATGAAGAAAAGGGAATGCGCCGTAATCTGATAAAGGAGAAAGTAGTCGTTCAAAAGATTTAAATACAAAGAGGAAGGAAACTCATTTAACAAAGGTGAGTAAAATCATAAAACCCTCAATCAATTTAGATATATGATATATATATATATATATATATATATATGTGTGTTTGTGTGTGTGTGTGTGTGTATGTGTGTGTGACGCCCCCAAAGTAGGTATACATCACCCATCTTGGGTCACCAAATACATGGTACTGAATACAAATACAAACTTAATTATACAACATAAGTTTAGCGGTTTTACGAATATTGTCTTCTAGACAATATCCAAACTCAAATGGAGTCCTCATTACATTTATTGTCACACTATTTTATAGAATAGTGAGGACTACTATAACACCATCTCGGACCATCACTTCGTTCCCCGACTAGTTTCAGCTAGGTTCTCATTTCCTGAAGAGAACAATGGAAGTAAAAGAGTGAGCTCAACTAGCCCAATAAGAAATATTATGACTAAGATAATGCAGAATAAGTTATCATTGGTCTTCAATAATTTTAAACTGATAGAATATAATAGACAACAAGTTTAACTTCAGCGGAACAAGCAATCCATTAGAAGATTCAAGTAGAGCATGATATCTACTATCTTCTATGATTTAAAAAGTTTATCATTAACTTTATCGCTGGGACTCGGCTTAATAAATAAATCACATCATCAAATCATCCATGCACTATGGGCCAAGGATATTCATTAGTATCACGTCCACAAATTATTCACGCACTAATGGCCAAGAATATTCGTGTAATCATCAATTGTCATGATCATACCGAATTATCCCTGGTCATAATCATATCAATCAATAGTCCATCAATGCACGTAAGCCAAAGATGACTTTCATCACAATATAAGCATGAGGATGATGACAATGATATAAAAATTCAATTAAAAGAAAGCAAAGGATAAATTTTTGAAGATTTATAATTTAATTTATCCAGAATTCAATAATGTCCAAATTGTCAACATGATACTGCTTTGTGGACTAAAATTCAAGAATAATATCCATGTATCAAAAATAATTTGGACAGAAAAGAAATAAAATTTTCGGTGAATAGTATCCCGTGAATAGTACACTGTCAATAGTACTTCGGGAATAGTACCCCGACATAAAAAATGTCCCGAATACCCGAGTGAACAATATTTGAGTGAATAGTAACCGGGTGAATAGTAAACCGTGAATAGTAACTCATGAATAGTACCCCGGCATAAAAAATGCCCCAAATACTCGAGTGAATAATATTCTAGTGAATAGTAACTGGGTGAATAGTAATCCGTGAATAGTACCCCGGGTAAAAATATTGATATTTAATAAGAAAGTTCAAATTAATATTCCAATGAAACACTACTGGATGAAGCGCAAAACTCAAAGATATTCCATTAATTTCAAGGATTATAGAAGCAATACTTACCATAGTAAGTTTAGATTTAAGAATATGAAAAGAAATAACATACAAAACTGCAAATGGATTTTCACCTGTCATACGGTACGTAATCCACATAGACAGGTTATTACGACATATTAAAGGATGAATACGAAAAATAGTATTCCTTATGAATACGAAAGAAATAATACCCCTTACCAAACGATAATAACATCCCTTACGAATACAACAAATAATATCCCTTACGAATACAACAAATAATATCATTTACCTTAGTAGAAGACTGGATACTGCAATAGTGAAGTAGCAGAATACTCTTCTTCTTGCTCTCTATAGTTTCTCTCTCTATAATGGCTCTTGTGAATCTCAGTAAATTTTTGAGAATGAAAGTAGAATTAAGCTTCTATTTATAGGAGAATGGACTAAATAGTAACTGATTCATAAACGGTCCAGATTGATTTACTATTAGAACGGACGGTTCATATTGATTACTATTAAAACCACAACCGACGGTCCAAATTGATTTACTTTAAAAACCACCACCGACGATCCAGATTGATTTATTTTTAAAACCACCACTGACGGTCCAGATTGATTTACTTTTAAAACCACCACCGACGGTCCAGATTGATTTACTATTAAAACCACCACCGACGGTCCAGATTGATTTACTATTAAAACCACCATCAATGATCCAGATTGATTTACTATTAAAATTACTATCACTGGTCCAAATTGATTTACTATTACAACCACCATCAATGGTCCAGATTGGTTATCTATTAAAACCACCATCGACGGTCCATAAAATTAGTAAATATTCCCATGGAATACTAAGTCAAACTTACAACAAACGCCTCATAACAATCCTTATATTTATATCAAAAATTGAATAAATATTTACCACAAATTATTTATCTTTAATAAATTAACACATTTTTAATCTATTAACAATTATTCATCATTAATATTATAACTCGCAATATTTAACAACCAGATCATTCTCTTTCCGATAAGGATTTTTCCCTATTGGTGCACAATTAGGTGACCAAACCTCTCCTCGATAGAACTTTCTAGACATCGTCAATATTGTAAATAATAATATGAATAACTTTGTCGTCTCAATTATTGATTTAATAATATAAAATATTAATACTGTGACAATAATTGAATCAAATAACGTGAGATACTATGCATCAATTACTGTAGCAATAATTAAGTATAACTGAGTGACTTCTCACGTAAGCATCAATAATCAATACCGTGTGCTACTATGCAACCACACGACATATTTCTTTACTTTTTACCACGGGTAGTTCAGCGGTTTAACGGTAAAACTTTCATTGTTATTTTTATAAAAGATATTTACATGGTTTTCTAACTCACGACAATACTTCGTTATTAGGGGTCCACCAATGATTGTCTTGTCGCATTTAATATTCCCTATTAAAACAAATATTTCCGACCAATAGAATATTTCCCAAACACAACGAATATTTTATATCAACTTGCTTACTTTGTAAAATTTTCAAATATTACCTACAACTATAAAATTATATCATATCCACACCATAATATTCAAAATATATTTCGAGAAAAATTATTTTTATTCAAAAAAGTTGAGGTCTTATAATATATATATATATATATATATATATATATATATATAAGATATACATAAATTTTAATAAAGGGATAATAATAAATAATATTATAATATTGTTATTACAATTAAAATGTATCTTTTGATTACAAACATAAAATAGTATATTAAAATTATTGAATTTATGAAAATATAAACTATATAAGTTCATAATTTAATTATATGTATTGTATTTTATTTTGATAATTAGATCGGATTGAGGGAGTTTAGCGGGTGATAGTTGGATTCGGTGAATTATTTTGGTACTATATTAAGGTACAAATTCCGTACTTTTTCAGCGATACTCTTTTAAATTTAATTCATTCGTTTTGTTACTCGTTTAGAAATTTGGTATTGCTTCTCAGGATTATTCCTATTTGTCCAATTTATTGTGATAGTTTCGTTTTGGCATTAACATTAAAATTCGTATTTGTACTCCTTGAACTAGTTAATCATGTCAGTATGTTTTGGAGACTTTATTCGTTTGTATTATTTTCGTATAATTTTGTTCACATTCAGGAGTTGTTTTGATCATTGATATCCTATGATATTGAGTATGTTCGTATTTGATAATTTGATATCATTCGGAGATGGTCATGTAAGCCTTGTGATTTGAACCCCTTTTAGCTTACATTTTGTAGTTTGATCCTTAGGGTATACTTGAGCTAACCACCTGTGGGGGTACCACATGCATGTCTTCTTGACACAAGGGCATGACACCTTCTGTGGCGGTGTGATCAGTCCATGGCATATCCTTTCGTATGCTCTGGGTATGAGCTTTGGCCATTTGATATATTTGTTCAGGATACATATGGGTAGACCCAATATTTGATTTGATTCGATTTGTTTAGCGGATTTGTGACGTATGTGTCGTGCGTACTATCCCATTTGATTTGTATATATACATCATGGTACCGATGTATTTTGTTAGCCTTTGGCTATTTGTATTTGAGCTCAATATGAAATTGTTACCTTGTAACCATTTGATTCAGCCTTATGTTGTTTGGAATTCTTTTGACATAGTTTTCGGTTCGATAGTGTTAATCATTTGTACCTTGTCTTACCAATTTCGATATATTCATATTTGGTTAGTAGTTGTAATTATTCGTTCATCCAGTTCCTTCGTTACATATATATATATATATATATTAATTATATATGTGAATTTTTATATCCGTACTGGGCAATTGGCTCACGCAGTGTTCTTTTTCCAGCAGGTAATCAGGGGTGATCAGGATATGTGGGATGAGAGCTACCTTTGATCTAAATAAGTAGAGTAGTATTTGAGATTTATCATTAGACATGGTTTTCCTAATATTTTGTATATGGATGCTTGGGTCATTTTTGCATTTATTTTAATAGTAGAGACTGTGTAAATGTGGAGTTCCTTCTATTAAAAGTGGAGTATAAGACCCCAACATTTATGAATAAAGATGAATTTTCCTATAAATATCATTTTTGAATAATTATGGTGTGGATTTGTTATAATATTATAGTTATGGGTGATATTTATAAATTTTGCAAAGTAAGCAAGTTGTTATATAATATTCGATTGGTCGGGGAAAATTCATTTTAACAGGGAATATTCGTACGACGACACAATCATTGGTGGACGCACAACGTAATTATTGTCGAAATGAGAAAACGACAGAAATATCTTTTTATAAAAATAGTGGCGGAAGTTTTACCGTTAACTGTTGAAATACCCGGTGTTAAAAGTACAGTAATATGCGTGGTTGCATAGTAGCACACGGTATTGATTATTGATGCTTACGTGATAAGTCACTCAATTTTGTTCAATTATTGTTACAGTAATTGCTGCATAGTATCTCACGTTATTTGATTCAATTATTGTCGATATTTTATATATTATTAAATCAATAATTGAGATAACAAGTTATTCACATTATTATTTGCATAATTAACAATGTCTAGAAAGTTCTGTCGAGGAGAGGTTTGGTCACCTAATTGCGCGCCAATAGGGAGAAATCCTTATCGGAAAGCCCCCTTTTTCTTGGGAACGATCTGGTTGTTAATATTGTGAGTTATAATAATATGAATAAACGTTGTTAAAAATATTGAGGGGATTTTTATGAAGTATTTGTTGGACCCCCATTTACCCATTTTTCAAAATAATCGGTAGAAAATTTTTCAGTATTTTTTTGGGCCCACATGTGACTTTGGAAATCAATTTGGGGGGGTAGAAGTCACGGGAGTTGGCGTGTATATATATATATATATATATATATATAAATAAATAAGTTTTGTTTTTTATAAAAAATTGAATATATTATATTTTATTATGCATAGTATTTGCATAGTGCCTGCATAGTGTTTGCATAGTAAAGTTTTGAAAATCAAAAAATTTTCAGTGAACCCAACTGTTCACCCGTGATTTCTCTGGCCTACTGTGCATTCAAATAGTATCATTTCCATTCTCCTATAAATAGGATGCTTAGTTAGAATTGAAAATCACACCAGAATCAGAGAATTATTCTTCTATAATATTGAGCGTATTTCTTTCGAGTTTTAGAAAGCTTTGAGCGTAGAAAATAGTTAAAGTTTTCTTCAAGAATATCCCTGCTCTACCAATTGGAATACTCTTCTTTTCAAGGTAAGGGATTTTATTTTTGTTCAATATTCGCTTAAAATAATATTTTCTTCCATACTCTGTAGTATGTAAGTAATATTATTTCGTTTCAGATTTCGAATTCTATACTTATTTGGTTAAAGTTTTGGCTTCTATACTCCATGAAATTAGTAGAATATCCATAAAATCTGCGTTTCATCCAGTATCTTTTCATGGAAATATTATTCTGAGCATTTTTGATAAGTTTTAACTTTTTCATGCCGAAGTACTATTCACGGGGTACTATTCACCCGGGGCATTATTCATGATAAAAATTGATTCGTTTTCGGTCCAAATAATTTTTGGTACAATATTATTCTTGAATTTTACTCCACAAAGCAGTATCATATTGACATTTTGGACGTTATTGATTTTTGGATAAATTAAATTATAAATCTTTAAAAATTTATCCTTTGTTTTCATTTAATTGAATTCTTATATCATTGTCATCATCCTCATGTTTATATTATGATGAAATTCATATGTGGCCGTAGTGCATAGATGGACTTGGTATGATTATGACCAGGGATTATTCGATATAATCGTGACCGTAATGTTACAAATGATGTTGTAAAAGTCCTCACTGGCCCGTAGTGCATTGATGGACAGTTGTTGGCATGATCATAACCATTGATGAAAACACGAATATCCTTAGCCCGTAGTGCATGGATAATTTGTGGTCGTGATACTAATGAATATCTTTGGCCGTAGTGCAGGGATGATGTGGATTATTAAGCTGAGTCCCAGTGATAAAATTTGATGATAAATTCTTTTAAATCATAGAAGATAGTAGATATCATACTCTACTTGACTCTTCTAATGGATTGCTTGTTCCACTGCAGTTAAACTTGATGTCTATTGTATTTTATCAGTTTAACACTGTTGAAGGCTAACGATAATTTATTCTGCATTATCTTAGTCATAATATTTCTTACTGGGCTAGTTGAGCTCACCCTTTTCTTTCATTGTTCTATTCAGGAAATGAGAATATAGTTGGGACTAGTCGGGGAACGGAGTGACGGTCCAGATGTTGCATTAGTAGTCCTCACTATTCTGTGAAATAGTGTGATAATAAATGTATTGAGGACTTATTTTGAGTTTGAATATTGTCTAGAAGACAATATTTGTATTAAAACTCACAGCTCATGTTGTATATTTAAGTTTGTATTTGTATTTTATACCATGTATTTGATGACTCAGAATGGGTGATGTATACATGTTTTGGGGGCGTCACAGTTGGTATCAGAGCTTAGAGATATGATCCTCGGCTGAGATGTGAGATTAGAACTAGGAGGGGAGAGACGGGTAATTCCTTCGCTAGTATGACCTACCTAAGTTTATTTGTTATTTAATTGGTCGGTCAGAATATAGGGATAATATGTTGCATGTCAATTAACCCTTGTTTTGTGGCAGTATTTAAAAATGACATCTGAGAATGTTGAGAATAGCAATGGAGCACAGGAGACCATTGAGTCACCAACGATCAATAACCAGGATAATGTGCATCAGGAAGACAACAATCCTCATGCAAACAATAACACCGACCAAATGATGAACGACGAAATGCTTAGGGGCTTTCTGCAATTCATACAACATCAGGCGAGAGAGCCAATCCTCATGTCCAAAATGCAGGTGGAAACACTGGCAACTCTCTGACCTGATCCCGCTATATGCGATTCAAGGAGCCTGGGACCACGAGTTTATTGGAGAGCCAAAACCACTTAAAGGTGAGACGTGGATAAAGCGAGATCACCAAGATATTTGATATCTTGGGATGCTCGAGAGCAAAGGTTCCCTTGCCCCCTTCATGTTGTGAGGAGAGAGGCGACATCGATGGGAATCAAAAAGCATACTCAACCCCGCCGACCGAAGATGACTTGGGAGAAGTTCAAGAATCTGTTCAATGACGAGTAGTACTTTCGAGAAAAAGTATTCATCACATGAAAGAGGTAGAGTTCATTAAACTGGAGCAAAACAACATGACCGTGTCGCAGTACGAAGCCAAGTTTGCCGAGTTATCCCGGTTTGCATCCCACTTAGTTGATAATGAGGAGAGAATGATGCGATTGTTTCTAAGAGGTTTGAAACCTGAGATACGTCAATACCTTATCTCTCATAAACTGTGTTTGTATTTAGATGTTATAAATAAGGCTTAGTTATTAGAGCGCGATAATGAGTCAACCCAACCAAGAGAGAGCAGCCGACAAGTCGATAATACCAGTGGTAGTAGTCATCAAAGCGGTGACAACAAACGTGGAGGGAATCAACATGCCAGAAATGGTAACCACTTCGGTGGTAATCATGGCCAAGACAATAAAAGTGGACATTTCAAGAAAAGGAGATTCAACAATGATGGAAAGACGTCAGCACTAGCACCCGTTGTTAAGGAAGGAGAACGACCACCTATCATATGCTTCAAATGCGGAGGGGGGACATCGGTCAAAGCGTGCTGTGATCCAAAACGTGTTACAATTATGGAAGAGAATGTCACCTAGCTAGATTTTGTCGTACAGGGAAGCCAAATTCAGTTGGAATGGTAACACTAAATGCCGTCCCAGACAAGTCAAAACCAGTAGTTCAAGGGAGAGCATTTTTTGTGACCTCTCAAAAAGCAAGGAACCCGAGCGAGGTCATCACGGGTAAGTTTATCATAAACTCTAGCAAAGTATATACCTTATTTGATATCAGTTCTACCCATTCTTTTATTTCTCCTACTTGCGCTCAACGTTTAAATTTGACTCCAGAGAAATTAGACTTTGACTTATCTGTTGAAACTCCGTTGGGAGAAACCTTCATTACATCCACTGTTTATAAGTCTTGTTTGGTTCAAATCGGTACCCTCACATTACCTGTCGAACTTATTTCTTTAAAAATACTTGCATTTGATGTGATATTAGGGATTGATTGGTTAACTACTCATCATGCAAAAATTGATTGTTTTCGTAAGGTTGTTAGCTTTCATATTTCTAACCAACCTATTATGCGAATTCATGCAACCAAACCACTAGTGTTCAATTTAATTGGAGATATTTTGAGATTTATTAGAGGTTTGTATTTTTTATATTTGAAATCAAGTCCAGCTGGGATGGAGACACCAAAGGCCGTCCCAGACAGGTCAAAGTTGGTAGTTCAAGGGAGAGCATTTGTCGTAACCTCCCAAAAAATGAGGAACCCGAACGAGGTTATCACGGGTAAGCTAATCATAAACACTTGCAAAGTCTATACCTTATTTGATACCAGTTCTACCCATTCTTTTATTTCTCCTACTTGAGCTCAACGTTTAAATTTAACTCTAAAGAAATTAAACTTTGACTTATCTGTTGAAACTCCGTTGGGAGAAACCTTCATTACATCCACTATTTATAAATCTTGTTTGATCCAAATCGACACCCGCGCATTACCTGTCGATATTATCTCTTTGAAAATACTTGCATTTGATGTGATTTTAGGGATTGATTGGTTAACTTCTCATCATGCTAAAATTGATTATTTTTGTAAGGTTATTAGCTTTCATATTCCTAACCAACCTATTATGCGAATCCAAGCAACCAAACCATTAAAGTCAATCACTGTCATATCAAACCATAAAGCCATTCGTTTATTAAAAAACAGATGTTAAGCTTTCTTAGCCCATGTCACGGATTTGAACAAAAATACGACAACTTTAAATGATATTTCTATTGTTAATAAATTTCCTAACGTATTCTCCGAAGAACTTTCTGGCCTACCCCCAGAGCGTGAAATCGAATTTTGTATCTTCCTTGAACCCAGTACAAAACTCATTTCCAAAGCCCCATATCAAATGGCTTCTATTGAACTTCAGGAGTTAAAAATGCAACTGCAGGAATTGTTAGACATCAGTTTCATTCGTCCTAGTATGTCTCCTTGGGGTGTTCCTGTTCTATTCGTAAAGAAAAAAGATGGAAGTATTCAACGTTATATTGATTATCGGGAGTTAAATCATGACACCATCAAAAATAAGTACCCGTTGCCTCGCATTGATAACCTGTTTGACCAGTTGCAAGGCGCCAAATTCTTTTTAAAGATTGTTCTTCGTTCTGGATGTCTTCAGTTAAAGATTAAACTGATGACATTCCAAAGACTTCTTTCAGAACTCGGTACGGGAATTACGAATTCCTAGTCATGTCTTTTGGATTGACTAATGCTCCTGCTGCCTTCATGGATATAATGAACCGAGTATTTAAGGAATATTTGGATCATTTTGTGGTTGTCTTTATTGATGACATCCTCATTTACTCCAAAAGCCGTGAAGATCATGAGCAACACTTGAGGCTGATACTCCAAAAGCTTTGTGAAAACAAGTTATATGCCAAGTTGAAGAAATGCGAGTTCTGACTTGAGGAAGTAGCATTCCTTGGGCACGTGATATCGAATCACAGAATATTTGTTGACCCGGCAAAGATTGAAGCAATACAAAGCTGGGAGCAACCTACGTCAGTGACCGAAGTAAGTAGCTTTCTGGGCTTAGCTGGTTATTATCCAAGATTTGTGGAAGGATTTTCTCGAATCGCTACTCCATTAACTCAGCTAACTCGAAAAGATACAAAATTCGGTTGGAACGAGGAATGTGAGAAGAGTTTTCAAGAACTCAAGATGAGACTTATTTCAGCACCTGTTTTGACAATGCCACCTGGTTTGGAGGGATTTGTCATCTACAGCGATGCTTCAGGCATAGGGCTTGGATGTGTTCTCATGCAACATGGGAAATTCATAGCCCATGCCTCACGATAACTCAAAGAATATGAGATGAATTATTCTACTCATGATCTAGAGTTGGCAGCAGTCATTTTTGCGCTTAAAATCTGGAGACATTACCTGTATGGGGAGAAAGTGAAGATCTATATGGAAAACGACGTTGGCTCGAGCTGTTAAAAGATTACGATCATACCATTCAATACTATCCTAAAAAGTGAACGTGGTAGCTGACGCGTTGAGTAGAAGATCATATGCGGGTACGAGTGCAAAATTCTCAACGCAAAGGCCATTTTGTATGATTTACAAAGGATGGAGATAGAATTAAAGACTCCAGGGACCCATGTGATGATGTTAGAAACGACTTTAATCGATAAAGTTAAAGATGCTCAAGCTAAAGACCTGGAGCTGATCCGTATAAGGAAGAAAGTGCAAGAAGGTGCTATCCCGGAAGCAAGAATCGATGAAGAAGGAATACTTCAAGTCAACTCCAGACTTTTTGTTCGTAACGACCCTGATTTAAAGTATAAAATCATGATGGATGTGCACAACACACCGTTTGCAATCCATCTTGGGAGTACCAAAATGTATCGTGATCTTCGACATACTTTTTGGTGGAGCAATATGAAGAGAGAGATAGCAGAGTTTATCTCAAGGTGTCTAACTTGTCAACGTGTCAAGGTGGAGCATCAAGTGCCAAAAGGTCCATTGCAACCACTTATAATTTCGGAATGGAAGTGGGAGCACATTACCATGGATTTCGTTACTGGTCTTCCCAAGGTTTCTCAAGGCATAGATGCGATTTGGGTCATTGTTGATAGATTAACCAAGTCTGCTCATTTCTTACCTATACGAGAAACTTATTCACTTAAACATCTTGCTCGTATATATATATAAATGAGATTATAAGACTACATGGTATGCCAGTATCCATAGTTTCTGATCGAGACCCGAGATTCACTTCACGATTTTGGGTTAGTTTGCAAAAAGCTACGGGCACAGTTTACGATTCAGTTCAACATATCATCCTCAAACGAACGGGCATTCGGAGAGGACTATTCAAACTCTTGAAGATCTATTAAGACTGTGTCCTAGACTTCAAAGGAAGTTGGGACAAGTTCTTGCCATTAGTGGAATTCTCTTACAACAACAGTTATCAAGCAAGTATTGGCATGACTCCATTTGAGGTGTTGTATGGACACAAGTGTCATTCTCCAGTATGTTGAGATGAGGTGGGTGAAGCAAAATTGTTGGGACCGAAATTGGTATGCATGACAACGGAAAAAATTCAAATGATCCGACAACGTATAAAAACTTCACAAGATCGACAAAAGAGTTATGTTGATCTTCATCAAAAGGACGTGGAATTCAATGTTAGAGACCATGTTTTGTTACGTGTTGCTCCATGGAAAGGAGTTACAAGATTTGGAAAGAGAGGAAAGCT
Source organism: Panax quinquefolius (assembly GCA_020205615.1). Lineage (NCBI taxonomy): Eukaryota > Viridiplantae > Streptophyta > Magnoliopsida > Apiales > Araliaceae > Panax > Panax quinquefolius. The sequence goes on from CM035157.1 coordinate 103,757,022, forward strand.
CAATCCTCTATTCATTTGCCCATTTCAAATCCTTGATTGGGTAGGAACTGTGGCCTATAGACTCGCCTTACCGCCAAGTATGTCTCGTGTTCATAACGTTTTTCACATATCTATGTTACGTAAATATGTGGAAGACCCGAACCACATTATTGAATTAGAACCAGACGAGATATCGGAAGATTTAACGTATGAAGAGGTACCTGTTAAAATCTTGGATAAGAAAGAACATATTCTACGCTCCAAGGTTATACCTCAAGTAAAAGTTTTGTGGAGAAACCAAGATGTTGAGGAAATGACCTGGGAGTTAGAATCTAAAATGAAATCAAGGTATCCTCACCACTTCTACATACCAGGTACGTACCCCAATTTTGCGGACGAAATTTCATAAGAATGGGAGGTTGTAAGACCCCAACTTTCATGAATAAAGATTATTTTTTCTTGAAATATATTTTTGAATATTATGGTGTGGATTTGATATAATGTTATAGTTATGGGTAATATTTATAAATTTTGCAAAGTAAGAAAGTTGTCATAAAATATTCGATTGGTCGGGGAATATTCTTTTTAATAGGAAATATTCGTACGACGGCACAATCATTGGTGGACCCCACAACGAAATTATTGTCGGAGTTATAAAATGACAGAAATAACTTTTTATCGTGGTTAAAATATCTGGTGATAAAAGTACAATAATACGCATGGTTACATAGTAGCACACGGTATTGTACAGTATCTTTGATTATTGATGCTTACATGAGAAGTCATTCAGTTTTATTCAATTATTGCCACAGTAATTGCTGCATAGTATCTCACGTTAATTGATTCAATTATTGTCATAATATTTTATATTATTAAATCAATAATTGAGATGACAAAGTTATTCATATTATTTGCATTATTGACGATGTCTAGAAAGTTCTGTTGAGGAAAGGGGTTTGGTCACCTAATTGCGCGCCAATAGGGAGAAATCCTTATCAGAAAGCCCCCTCTTTCCTGGGAATGATCTGGTTGTTAATATTGTGAGTTATAATTGTTGGAATTTCGGCACATCAAAGCAACGCATAGCGGAATAAAATTAAACAAAAACAGAATAATTTTCGAAACCCAAAATAGGATCCATGCGAAACAGATATTAATTCAGTGTAAAGAGATTATACCGAATATGAAAAAGCTTCTGAAACGCTTCGAATCTCCAATGCAATTCCTCATGAAACTACGTCTCTATGGTATCCACACGAACGTCGCACGAACCGTCGCACGATTCTGCAATAAAGGGACTTGTGGTACTAGCCACCAAAGGAACAGGATTTTTCAAAAGGTTTTCTCTCTAGTCTCTCTCTAAGAGCGGCTAGGGTTTTTCAGTTATGATATTACCTTAAGTGGCTACTATATATCATACATATAGTAGTTAAAAGGAATTAATCAAAACCTAATTTTATAAAATCCAAATTTATTTATATATATATATATATCTTAATTAAGTCTTAATTAATATACATATATACAAATTATCCTTTTAATTTAAATTCGTGATTTAAAGACTATTAATCATATTAATAAATTTAAATCCTTAAAATTTAAATTAATTCCCTTTTAAATTACGTTCTATGTGTGTGACCCTATAGGTTATTATTATGTTGACAATAATTTTAAAATCATATTATAAAATTATAAACAGTGAGCGGCATCTAGTAATGCATCACTGTTACCCAAGTAATAATAAGATCGATGATTCGATGCAACCTTTTCGTGACCAATGTTTCAATGTAATTTAATCATTTTAACCTTAATATCCTAGATTAAACTCGAGTCATGGAATGGGTCATACTCTTCATAATTTAATCTGAGTTTTTCTTGATCAATGAGTAGACTATATGAAACAAATCACTATTTGAGCATGACCATGCATTTCATAGTCCTACTCAATCAAGAGGCCTATGGATATCACCCCTAATACATAGGAGGGTTAAATTCTATCTAGATCACTCATATTCCTCACACGATTCATGATGTACCCAATAATCACCTTTATAGTCCACCCTATTAAAGGTTATATTTGATGATATCAAAGTACATAAATTCCCGTGTAGTAATATAGTGATTTCAGGTCGGAGGATCATCACATCATTGTCACTCTGAGAATTGCTAATGACACTTCGCATAATGCTCCACATAGAATTCTCATGGTGGGTCTGTCCAGTACATCTTTCTCTAACATGTACCTATTGTGACACCCCCAAATCTAGGTACTTCATTCCCATAAGATTTGGTGCTCACTATTCAAACATTCATACTTTCTACCCAAATAAATAATATTTAAACCATAAAATCCTCCCTTTAAATAGGGTTACATAATTAAACTCAAAACATCCCAGGTTATCTAACCTTTAAACGTCATTCAAATGCGAAATTAAATTATTACATAACATCATTAAATTAAAGTCTAAGATCATCATAATAAATAAAAGTACAAATCAGCATCACTTGTACAATTTTCCCTTTCCTTTGCTAGTTGAAGGTTCATCTACCTTCTCCACTTTAGCTGCAATAAGTTTATAAATATGCAAGAGTGAACAAAATAATTGCTCACCGGATATAACAATGAATCAACAAGAGAATAATAATAATAACTGTCAACTAATAGGCTCATCAAAACTGGATAGTACTCTAACAATGATAATCAGGAACTGAAATCCAAAATATGGAATAAACATAACTGAGGGTCATAAGACCATGAACTATGTCCACAGTTGTGAGTAATCTTTCAACTCCAACTTTAAACAAATATAAGACTATAAGGACTCCTCGTACTTAGGGGGATCAGCCCTTCGTACCATGTATTGTGCACAAAAATTTAACGCTACGCGTAAGTTATCCCCTAATAATAATAGGGTTGTTCATCTCAGTATTTAGAGTACAAGTCCGCACCAAAGAGAGTTTGGTTTGGATAAGCTTTCAAGGGTAATTTGAAGTTCAACGAACATCAACTAGAGGACTATTTGAATTAATAGTGTTTGAGAATCATAACAGATGTTTAATAACAATATAACATAGAACAATTGAGAATCATAAATGAACTGACTATACATGTTAAACTCATGCTTGAAATAACTATAGAGCATAAGTATTTAACAAAATGAAGAAAATAGTAAACCTTTGCTTGAACAATAAATAAGCTAAGGTTAGAGTCTTATAACATTTAGAAATGAAATTATAGATTGTACCATAACCAATAGCAAGCTGAAACTAAAAACTTGCCCAACAAGGTATTAAATTCATGCAAGGGTTAAAACAGTTCAATAATAGAGACGAGAGTTCAAACTGTGTTCATTATACAAGAATATAACTCAAGAAACTTGCTTAACCATAAACAAGTTAGAGTAAATCAACAAAATGAGGATTCAAATAGCATTAGAGTTAAAGTTTGCTCGAATGAGCTCTAGGGACATTTATCTTATTCAATCAACAGTTGAAATAGAAAGCTGGCTCAAACAAAGAATAAAGCTATATAATGTAATAATGGAACTAGCTCAACAAACGTAAAAATTAGGAAACTTTCTCAATGTAAAAGATAGAGTTTAGAAACTTGCCTTGAGCGTAAGATATAAAATTAAACTCACGATCACTTACGCATAATTTTAGAACCACAATACCTATTAGATGTGCTAACATTCCATAACATGTTCATTTCTAGCTAAACTTATCATTGAAGCACAAGTCCTTCATTACCATTTATATTTCAGAAAATCCAAGTGTTTTACTTCGCAACACTTATCTAACGCTCATTATGTATACTAAGTTACCACATAACGCGTTCTCGATTTACTAACCATTTTTGCAACTTTGAACTTACTAACCCCAATTTACTATGTTATGTTAACCTTAACATTACACGTTTAACATGCTAACACACTTTCAGACCATGCTATGTTGCTATCTCAAATCTGCAAAGAACAACAACGAAACCGTAATCTCAAACTGTGGTATGCAAGGTAGCTTACATATAAAGGCTTGGGACCTAAGTGACTACACTGTTGCTTTTTGTACTTTGGCAAGCAGCAATTGTGTGTTGGCTTGTTCAGACAGACGCAGAGAGGCTAATGAACAGTAGCCGACTTTAGCCCAACAAACACAAATTTCACCCACCAAACAATGAAATTAACACGTAAAATAAATATACAACTATCATAAACATGATTTCTCACCTATTCAATCACTTAGCACAATTTAACAACAACTAAAGCTATTTTAATTTCTCAATTTTCATGTTTTTCATAAAAACTCAATTTTCTTGACATTCATCCTAAAAATCATCACTGTGAATTCATTATTTGGCCAAATCATTCCATTCCAATTACGTTATGCTCGTATCTCAATGAACTACCAAATACAAGTTTCAATTTATAATTTTACATACTAATTGGCCACTAAAATCGATACTTTACCCAAGCTACATATGAAAAATATATATAAACATACACCGACGTAAAATATTTCTTCTACTGTAAACCAAAATTAGCACGCAATTATTGTCTAAACATAACATATAATCATCATAAACACATGAACTCCTCATAACTAATTCGAGAACATCAATTCTAAACATATAAAATTCACAGAGTATGAAAATTATTGTCATTTTTGTCGTAAAACTCATATATATATATATATATATATATATATATATATACAAAAGTTATATAAACATACCTTCAATTAGCGTAAATAAACTTTGTTAGCTAAAAATTCTCTCAAACTCCTTTCTCCAATCTCTCTGCTAAGTTCTCTCAAGTTCTCTGAACTCTCTCAAAACTCAGTATGCTAGAATGCATATAGCTAGGCCAAGCCAAATAACATTAGGCGTATAAAAAAAACTGATAACCCATAATACTATTACTAAATGTATTATCAGTTATAACGTCTAAGTTATAAAATTATATTTATTATTTTTAATTTATTTTATTTATTTTGTTTATTTTATTTAAATTTAAAAAAAAAATTAGAAATATCAAAAGCTATAAGGTTTGTTTGGCAAAACCATTTAAATTTTAAAGAATTAAAATACTTAAGCCTTGTTTGACAAAAACTAATTTAAACCTTTTTTTTATTTTAATTTTATTTTAATAAACACTTTAGTTTATAATTATAATCACATACTATATTTTAATTAAATATAGCCTTTTAGCAAAAATCACAAAATTATAAATTTCATTATAACTTTATTTAATAATTTAATATACCATCTAAATTATTAAATCAACAATATAACATCTCATGTTATTTTACAAGCTCTCTAAATTATAAATTAATTTAATTTAGAAAATTTCTAATAAATTTAGATTCATCAATTCAACAATAGACAAACCAAATAAATATTTATATTATTCAATAAATATTTAATATTACACTTTGAAATTTATGATCGTTACATCCTTCCCTCCTTACAAGGATTCTGTCCCAAGAATCACAATTCAAACAATCAAATCGTCACATTCTCCCCTACTTACAAAGATTTTGTCCCCAAAATCGAAGACACATACTAAATAAATAACTCAGGATAATTCTTCATCATATCATCTTCGAGTTCCCACGTAGCCTCTTCGATGTTGTGGTTCCTCCATATCACCTTCACAGAAGGTATCACTTTATTCCTGAGCACTTGTTCTTTCCTGTCGACTATCTGGATAGGAATCTCTTCGTAAGACAAATCTTTATTGAACTGCAACGGTTCATACTCAATCACATGCTTGTAATCGGGTTTATAAGGTCGCAACACCGATACATGAAAAACATTGTGCACATGTTTTAATTCTGGAGGTAAAGCAACCTCATAAGCCACTTCTCCCACTCTGCGTAGAATTTTGAAAGGTCCAATAAACCTTGGGCTGAGCTTTCCTTTCTTGCCAAAACGAATTTTCCCCTTCCAAGGAGAGACTTTTAGGAACACGAAACTTCCTGCTTCAAATTCACGACTTTTGTGTGTTGATCAAGATACTTTTTTCATCGATCTTGAGCAAACTACCAATCTTGCTCGATGAGTTTGACTACTTCAAGCGGTCTCATTGAACCGATTACGGGCCTAATAGGTTGACGTTCTCCAACTTCATCCCAAAGATAGTGGAGTTCTCGCTTTTTCGCCAGATAACGCCTCAGATAACGGCATACCAATGTTTCATGTGGTAATCTGTTGTTGTATGCAAATTCCACCAACGATAGATGATCATCCCAATTTCCTTTGAAATCCATGATGCACGCTCGAGCATATCTTCAAGCGTCTGGATCGTTTCTTTCGCTTTGCCCATCGGTTTTGCGGATGATACGATGTGCTGGCTCATCTTCAATTGTGTTCCCACGCATTCTTGTAATCTCTTCCGTAAATTTGATGTGAACCTCGGATCTCTCGTTCGATACAATTGACATCGGAACTCCATGTCTGAGAGACGATTTCTTTAACATATAATTTTGCCACCGATCAAGATTAAATCTAATCTTTATTGGTAAAAAGTGTGCGATTTTGTCAATCATCCACTATCACCCATATCGCGTCATATCCTTTTTCGAAGTCGTTGGAAGACCTACCACAAAATCCATTGTGATATGCTCCCACTTCCATTCTGGTATTTCCAACAGTTGAAGTAATCCGCTTGGTCGTTGATGCTCGGCCTTCACTTTCTGACATGTCAAACACTTTGCAACGCATTCTGTAACATCTCTTTTCATGTTCGGCCACCAAAAATGACGTTGTAAATCCTGATACATTTTCTTACTTCTCGGATGAATCGAATATCTTGAGCTATGAGCTTCCGTCAAGATGTCTTCTTTAATATCCTACACTGCTGGAACCTAAATTCGTCCCTCGAATCTTAGCATTCCCGCAGTATCGACTTGGTAATTCGCTTCTTTACCCTCGACTACACTTTGCTTTATTTTCTTGCATTCTTCATCCTGTAGATGAGCGTTTTTCACTTTGTCCTCCAAAGTTGAACTAGCTTCTATTTGAAACAATTTTTCATCGGACTCTTTTGGAAATTTGATTTCCAGCTCTAACCTTGCCATTGCTGCAATAGGCTCCTCCTTATCTGTTAACAATATCAACTTTTCTCTGCCTTTCCTACTCAAGGCATCTGCAACCACGTTTGCTTTGCCTGGATGATAAAAGATCTCGCAATCGTAATCTTTATCAATTCCATCCATCTCCTTTGCCGCATGTTCAGATCTTTCTGTGTGAAAATATACTTCAGACTTTTATAGTCTGTGTAGATCTCACATTTTTCTCCGTAGAGATAGTGTCTCCATATCTTCAGTGCGAACACAACCGCTGCCAACTCTAAGTCATGAGTCGGATATCCTTTTTCGTAGTCCTTCAGTTGCCTTGATGCATACGCAATAACCTTATCGTTCTGCATAAGGACACAACCCAATCCTTTGTGTGAAGCATCACTATACATCACAAAGTTTCAGATTATCCTAAGAATGACAACACAAAGCTACAATCGAGCTTCTTCTTTAATTCTTGAAAACTTTCTTCACATTTCTCCGTCTCAAACAAACTTTATGATTTTCTTGTCAAATTTGTCAATGGAGTGGTAATCTTGGAAAAATCTTGAATAAACCGTCTATAATAGCCCCGCCAAACCCAAGAAACTTCTTACTTCGATGGAGTTCTTGGTTGTTCCCAATTTATCACAAGCTTCAACTTTTGATGGATCCACGAAATCCCATCCTTATCAATTACATGTCCAAGAAATTGTACACGTTCCACCAAAATTCACATTTAGAGAATTTTCGCACAACTTTTTCTTTTTTTAACATCTCCAACGTCGGACGTAATTGTTCCATGTGTTCCTCTTGAGTTTTAGAGTACACCAAAATATCATCGATAAACACCACCACAAACTTGTCCAAAATGGTTTAAACACCTGTTCATCAAATCCATGAACGCCGTAGGGCGTTTGTCAAACCAAATGACATTACTAAAAATTCATAATGTCCATACCGAAGTCGAATGCCGTCTTCTGCAGACATCCTCCTTCCTCACTTTCAATTGGTGATATCCACTTCTCAATTCTATTTTCGAGAAATATCTAGCACCCTTCAATTGATCAAACAAGTCATCTATCCTTGGCAATGGATATTTGTTCTTAATAGTCACCTTGTTCAATTCCCTATAATCAATGCAATTCTTCACGAATAACACTGGGGCTCCCCACGATGACACACTTGGTTGAATGTACTTTTTATCTAGCAGCTCTTGCAGTTGCACCATTAGTTCCTTCATTTCCACCGGGGCCATTCTGTACGGGGCCTTCGATATCGGAGCGGTTCCTCGGCGCTAAGTCGATCACTTAACTCGATTTCTCTATCAAAGCGGAAGTCCCGCAAATCCTCCTAAACACGCCCACGAACTCCCTAACCACTGGTATTTCCTCCAATTTCACACCCCTCTCCTTTTGAGTATCGACTATGTAAGCTAAATACCCCACACATACCGACGACTAATAACTTTTTGGCTCGTCATCATCGCCAAACATTTCATTTGTCTAAAGCGATTTGCTACCATGAAAAACTACTTTTGATGGAGTCATAAGATTTACACACTTCTTTTGGCAATCAATTATCGCTCCATAATTGAATAGCCAATCCATTCCTAATATCACACCGAACTCTTTGAGTTTTATCGGGATTAAGTCTACTTTTATAACATTCCCTTTTATATTCACCCTACAGTTCTTGTATACGAACCTAACAAGAATCACTTCCCTATTCGCAATTTCTATGTTTAAAGGGAATTTCAACTCTTCACAAGGTATTTCTAACTTCTTAGCAAAATCATCAGATATAAACGAGCAAGTAGCACCCGAATCAAATAATACATATGCATCTATATCATTGATTGGAATAATACCTGACACGACATCTTTTGATTGCACCGCATCCTGCACCGTCATGTTGAAGGTTCTGGTTGTGGGCTTATTTGTTGACGTTGGTCCTGCAATAGCCAGCGCACCTCCACTAGCATTTCCCTTGCTCTTATTTATCTCACCAGATCTCTTCTTAGGGCATTCACGAGCAAAGTGATCCTTGGACCCGCACGTGAAACACACATTCTTCTTAGCTTTAGTGCAATTTGGGGTGATGTGACCCTCCTAGCCACAATTGAAGCATACTCTTTTCCCCATCAAGCACACACCCTTATGAAACTTCCCACAAGTAGCACATGCTTCAAATTTCTTATTTTGCTGGTTTCTTTGCTGATTTCCAACTCCTCCATTCGCATTCCACTTCCTCTTCAAGTTGTTGTTGCCATTTCCACCGTTACCACCACCACCATTTTTAGCCTCACCTTCACTTTTTTCTTCTTCCTCCGTTTGGTTATGTTTTGTTATCGCTCGCTTCCACTTTCAAACGAGAATCGCTTTCTCCATCATCATTTGCAAACGTCTTCAATTGGAACAGGAAACCCCATCGTACAACTGTGGTTTCAATCCTCGCTCGAACCTCTTTTCTTTCAGGCTCGTCTCAGATCGACTTGATATGGCGCAAACCTCGCCAACTCATTGAATTTTGCAAGATACTCAGATAATCGACATCGTTCCTCGCTTTAGTTCCAAAAATCGAACCTCTAGTCGACTTCTTGAACTCTCGGGAAATAGGTCTCAAAGAACAACTCCTTAAACCTATCCCAAGTCATCACTCCCCGGTCCTTCCCGAAGTTTTGTTAGCTCGCCACCAATAGCTAGCCTCCTCTTTCAACATAAACGTTGCAAAAGTAGTCTTTCGATTCTCCTCTACCCTAGCCACATCAAAAGCCTTCTCGATTTCCATAATCCAAGTCTGTGCTTCAACTGGATTCATGGACCCTCGAAATTCTGGTGGTCCAACCACCTTGAAGTCCTTAAACGTAGTACCTTGATTCTGAGGTTGATTCTGTAAAGCACCCGTCAGTAACGTCACTAGCTGCTGAACAAGGTTTCCTTCCACATTATTGTTGTTGTTTTCCTCAGTGGTTCTCCGTCGTGGTGGTTGACGTCTTGAAGCCATTTTCTGTTAAAAATACACTCATCAGATTCTATTCACTCTTTTAAGTATTATATTCTTAAGTTGCACATCATAAAAGTTTGTCACATAACACTTAACACTTTGAATAAAACAATAACTTTTATTCATTCATCATCTTTTAAAGAAAACATCAAAACAATAGCATCACTGCTATTTATATTACTTTCCTAAACTATAACAATTGCAGGATGACATCATCATCATCTATCCCATTGGTTATATCATAACTGGGATTTACATTTCGTTTATTTCCTAATCACATATCATTTACATATCACTACGATGCCCTACTAAGATACTGCGTAGCCTTACGACGCAATATGTTTGGCGATCCAATATGTTTGATGGTAGCGTCTCAAATTGAATCGGATAACCCATGACTCGATCTTGAGCTAGATTGATCACGGTGTTGAATACGTTGTTCATTTCTTCCATCTTCCTCCTCTTTGCTTGTGCTCTCTCTCGCCATTCCTACCGTTGATTGATAAGCTTCATCAGACGATCTTTCACCTTGCCCTCTTAGTAGATTCCTCTTTCAGCTTATTCTCCAGTTCTACAATCTTCTCCATCAATTGCTCGTTTTCCCCTTCTGTGTGGATCAGCTTCTCTTCAACGTTGTTCAGTCGTTCATCTCGATCTTGGATCTCGTCGTCTTTCTGTGCCATCGAGGTCTATTGTTCAGCTACTATCTCCTGTAACTCCTCGACGGTATCTTGAAGTTCCACATTGCGGTCATACACCTCGTCGTACATACGGGAAACTATCGAACTAAGTGGAAGCTCTTCCTCCTCGTCCTCCTCATCCCCTGACTGTGGCAGCTCCACGGGGTCCTCCTCATCCGTCTCTATCTCGTCATCCTCATCAGGTACTCTCTCCTGCTCAACTACTATGACCGACGGAACTGTTTCCCGTGGCAGTAGTTGTTCCCAAATCACCTGAATATCTCGAGGCTCCTCCTCTCTAGCCTGACTGGATCCTCCTATATTAATCATCGTGTCAACCAAAGTTTAAGTTTTAACTACTAATCATTACTACTCGACACTCACGAGCACATAAGTTGTAATCACATAAGCACATAAGTATTTTATTACTACTTCCTTAAAACTCGATAAGAGTTCATCATCACTATCTTTTCAAAGGTTACTTCCTAAGGCTTCTCCCCACCTAAGGTTCATAACCTAAGGCTTTGATACCAACCTGTGACACCCCCAAATCTAAGTACTTTATTCCCACAAGATTTGGTGCTCACTATTCAAACATTCATACTTTCTATCCAAATAAATAATATTTAAACCATAAAATCCTCCCTTTAAATAGGGTTACATAATTAAACTCAAAACATCCCAGGTTATCTAACCTTTAAACGTCATTCAAATGCGGATTTAAATTATTACATAACATCATTAAAATAAAGTCTAAGATCATCATAATAAATAAAAGTACAAATCAGCATCACTTGTACAATTTTCCCTTTCCTTTGCTAGTTGAAGGTTCATCTACCTTCTCCACTTTAGTCAGAATGAGTTTATAATATGCAAGAGTGAGCAAAACAATTGCTCACCGGATATAACAATGAATCAACAAGAGAATAATAATAATAACTGCCAACTAATAGGCTCATCAAAACTGGATAGTACTCTAACAATGATAATCAGGAACTGAAATCCAAAATATGGAATAAACATAACTGAGGGTCATAAGACCATGAACTATGTCCACAGTTGTGAGTAATCTTTCAACTCCAACTTTAACAGTCATAAGACTATAAGGACTCCTCGTACTTAGGGGATCACCCTTTCGTACCATGTATTGTGCATTAAAAATTTAACGCTACGCGTAAGTTATCCCCTAATAATAATAGGGTTGTTCATCTCAGTATTTAGAGTACAAGTCCACACCAAAGAGAGTTTGGTTTGGATAAGCTTTCAAAGGTAATTTGAAGTTCAACGAACATCAACTAGAAGACTAGTTGAATTAATAGTGTTTGAGAATCATAACAGATGTTTAATAACAATATAACATAGAACAATTGAGAATCATAAATGAACTGACTATACATGTTAAACTCATGCTTGAAATAACTATAGAGCATAAGTATTTAACAAAATGAAGAAAATAGTAAACCTTTGCTTGAACAATAAATAAGCTAAGGTTAGAGTCTTATAACATTTAGAAATGAAATTACAGATTGTACCATAACCAATAACAAGCTGAAACTAAAAACTTGCCCAACAAGGTATTAAATTCATGCAAGGGTTAAAACAGTTCAATAATAGAGACGAGAGTTCAAACTGTGTTCATTATACAAGAATATAACTCAAGAAACTTGCTTAACCATAAACAAGTTAGAGTAAATCAACAAAATGAGGATTCAAATAGCATTAGAGTTAAAGTTTGCTCGAATGAGCTCTAGGGACAATTGTCTCATTCAATCAACAGTTGAAATAGAAAGCTTGCTCAAACAAAGAATAAAGCTATATAATGTAATAATGGAACTAGCTCAACGAAAGTAAAAAATTAGGAAACTTTCTCAATGTAAAAGATAGAGTTTAGAAACTTGCCTTGAGCGTAAGCTATAAAATTAAACTCACGATCACCTACACATAATTTTAGAACCACAATACCTATTAGATGTGCTAACATACCATAACATGTTCATTTCTAGCTAAACTTATCATTGAAGCACAAGTCCTTCATTACCATTTATATTTCAGAAAATCCAAGTGTTTTACTTCGCAACACTTATCTAACGCTCATTATGTATACTAAGTTACCACATAACGCGTTCTCGATTTACTAACCATTTTTGCAACTTTGAACTTACTAACCCCAATTTACTATGTTATGTTAACCTTAACATTACACGTTTAACATGCTAACACACTTTCAGACCATGCCATGTTGCTATCTCAAATCTACAGCAACAACAAAAACCAGAATCTCAAACCTGTAGGGGTGTAGTAAAATTGCGCCATACAAAAGCTTTGGGACCCAAGACAAATGGCAAGATTTTTTGCTTTGTACCTTGCAGCACAATGCCTTAGAATTGTTTAGACAGACGTAGAGAGGCTAATGAACAGTAGCCGACTTTAGCCCAATAAACACAAATTTCACCCACCAAACAGTGAAATTAACACGTAAAATAAATATACAACTATCATAAACATGATTGCTCACCTATTCAATCACTTAGCACAATTTAACAACAACTAAAGCTATTTTAATTTCTCAATTTTCATGTTTTTCATAAAAACTCAATTTTCTTGACATTCATCCTAAAAATCATCACTGTGAATTCATTATTTGGCCAAATCATTCCATTCCAATTACGTTATGCTCGTATCTCAATGAACTACCAAATACAAGTTTCAATTTATTATTTTACATACGAATTGGTCACTAAAATCGATAGTTACCCAAGCTATGTATGAAAACATATATATAAACATACACTGACGAAATATTTCTTCTACTGTAAACCGAAATTAGTATGCAATTATTGTCTAAACATAACATATAATCATCATAAACACATGTACTCCTCATAACTAATTCGAGAACATCAATTCTAAACATATAAAATTCACAGAGTATGAAAATTATTATCGTTTTTGAAGTAAAACTCATATATATATATATATATATATATACATATATACATACAAAAGTTATATAAACATACCTTCAATTAGCGTAAACAAACTTTGTTAGCTGAAAATTCTCTCAAACTCCTTTCTCCAATCTCTCTGCTAAGTTCTCTCAAGTTCTCTGAACTCTCTCAAAACTCAGTATGCTAGAATGCGATAGCTAAGCTAAGTTTAAATAACATTAAGCGATAAAAAAAAACTCGACAAACCCATAATACTATTACTAAATGTATTATCGGTTATAACGCCTAAGTTATAAAATTATATTTATTATTTTTAATTTATTTTATTTATTTTGTTTTATTTTTTTAAATTTTAAAAAAATTAGAAATATCAAAAGTTATAAGGCTTGTTTGGCAAAAACCATTTAAATTTTAAAGAATTAAAATACTTAAGCCTTGTTTTGTTTAAAAAACTAATTTAAGCCCTTTTTAATTTATTTTAATAAACACTTTAGTTTGTAATTATAATCACATACTATATTTTAATTAAATATAGCCTTTTTAGCAAAAATCACAAAATTATAATTTTCATTATAAATTTATTTAATAATTTAATATACCATCTAAATTATTAAATCAACAATATAACATCTCATGTTATTTTACAGCTCTCTAAATTATAAATTAATTTAATTTAGAAAATTCTCTAATAAATTTAGATTTATCAATTCAACAACAGACACACCAAATAAATATTTATATTATTCAATAAATATTTAATATTACACTTTGAAATTTGGGATCGTTACACCTATGCATTGACTTAATATCTCATATATTTATGACCAATGAGATTTGGTCATCAGTCAATCCACATACTAGTCTTAATGCATCATTGTTGTCCCATCAATAATGATACTCGACTAGGGACATTTAAGAACAATGATACTAATTGTAATTATATAATCTCATGTTCAAGTCACATACTTGAAACTATATAATTTGTATCGCTATTCTAAAGATTTTTATTATGTTAACATTTATATAACGCAGTAAATAAAACCATAATAAAATCATTCGTTTATTTAATCAAATATAATATCAAAACATTAAAAAATTATATCAAATAATTGGCCTCTGGGGCATAAACTCTAACAATAATATTAATGATAAATGTTATTAAAAATATTTTGAGAAGCTAAGTGAATTGAGATAAATAGAGGGAATTTTTATGAAGTATTTGTTGTAAATTTTGTTTATTAAATGAACCCCCACTTATCCATTTTTCAAAATCATCTGCAGAAAGTTATCTCAATTTTTTTTATATATATATATATATATATATATATATATATATATATATATATATTATAATAAGTTTTGTTTTATATGCAAAATAGAATATATTATATTTTATTATGCATAGTATTTACATAGTAAAATTAGAAGAAAAAAAAAATCGCATTTAATTCGATTTACCAGTGATCCTTTTTATTGTGCGTCCGTTTCTAAATAGTATCCTTCCATTCACCTATAAATAGGGTGATTAGTTTAGAATTGAAAATCACATTAGAATCGGAGAATTCTTCTTCTATAATATTGAGTGTATTTCTTTAGAGTTTAAGGAAGTTTTGAGCATAGAAAACAGTATAAATTTTCTTTAAGAATATCTCAGCCCTACTAGTCAGAAGTACTCTCCTTTTAAGGTAAGGGATATTATTTTTGTTCAATACTCGTAAGAAATAATATTTTCTTCCATACTCTGTAGTATGTAAGTAATATTATTTCGTTTTAGATTTTGAATTCTACACTCATTTTGTTAAAGTATTGCTTCTATACTCTGTGAAATTAGTAAAATATCCTTGAAATTTACGCTTCGTCTAGTATCTTTTCATGAAAATATTATTTTGAGCATTCTTGATAATTTTTAATCTTTTCATGTCGGGGTATTATTTTTGAAGTACCATTTACGGGGTAATATTCAATAAGATACTATTCACCCAGGGTACTATTTATGATAAAAATTAATTTCTTTTCTGTCCAAATCATTTTGATACTATATTATTCTTGAATTTTACTTCACAAAGCAGTATCATATTGACAATTTGGACATTATTGAATTCTGGATAAATTGAATTATAAATCTTTAAAATTTATCCTTACTCTCATTTAATTGAATTCTTATATCATTAGCATCATCCTCATATTTATATTGTGATGAAAGTTATCTTTGGTCTGTAGTGCGTAGATGGACTGTTGATTGATATGATTATGACCATGAATTATTATGTATAATCATGATCTGAAATATTACAAATGATGTGATAAAAGTCCTAATTGGTCCGTAGTGCATTGATGGACAGTTGTTGGCATGATCATGATCATTGGTGATAACACGAATATCCTTGGCCGGTAGTGCATGGATAATTCGTGGATGTGATACTAATGAATATCATTGGCCCGTAGTACATGAAAAATTCAGTGATGTGGATTATTTATTGAGCTGAGTCTCAACGATAAAATTGATGATAAACTTTTAAATCATAGAAGATAGTAGATACCATGCTCTACTTGACTCTTTTAATGAATTGTTTGTTCCGCTACAGTTAAACTTGTTATTTATTATATTCTATCAGTTTAACACTGTTGAAGGCTAACGATAACTTATTCTGCATTATCTTAGTCATAATATTTCTTATTGGGCTAGTTGAGCTCACCCTTTTGCTTTCATTATTCTTTTCAGGAAATGAGAACGTAGCTAGGACTAGTCGGGGAATGGAGTGACGGTCCGAGATGGTGGCTATGACGCCCCTAAATCTAGGTTATCTTTGACTCGAATTTGGTGTTCACGATACTAGAATACTCATTCATACTAAAAGAAAACTATTTTATATTACATAAACATCGTACTTAAATCCCAGGTTCTATGGACCTTTACATACAATACAAACCAAATATTATTACACAACATAGTACTAACAGTATTTATTACATTCACTACTTAAGTTCACTTAAGCACATGCGCAAATGACTACTCAACAACTTTTCCTTTTCCTTTGTCTTTTCCAGATGGACCAACAACCTCAGTTTTAACTGAAAACATTATATTTAACGCAAGGGTGAGCAACAGTTTGCTCAGTAAGGAAATAAGCAGTTAAATATAATGGAACAGAAATATTTATATCAAAGAGGTTACAATGCAATAGATATTGAACAATATAATTCTTTAAGAATGTTGAGTATAAAAAAACAGACTTTAGCATGCTGTAAGGTCAAATGACCAATGAACTCTGTACTAAAATTAATGATAATAATATCTTAATTCATGAATACAAACAGTTATAAAAGTCATTTTATATCCTGAGACTTCGTACTTTAGGGGATCACTTAAGTACTCTATATTGTGCACAAAAAATAATGTACTAATAACACTTTACATGTCCTTCGGAATCATATGTCTGGTACAATATGCCCCTAAAAAAAGGGTTGTTCGTTCACAGCATTATATAAGAATCCATACCACAACAAAATGGTTTGGAAAGCATTAACTGATAATTTCATAAATAATATCAATATATCAACAATTGTCTAACCGAAGTAATGGTATTGACATACATTCAATGTAAACTCATTTAAGAGTAAAACTTCGATATACTATTTTTTTTTAAGCTGATTGGAATAAAAAGTCTATCTAACCTTATATTCTTTTGAAGCTGATTGGAATAAAAAAGCTATTTAACCTTATATTATTCATAAATAAGAATAGACAGTTCAGAAATTAAAGAACCTATCCACTGCAGAATAGTTGCTCAATAAAGAGCAAGTGTTCTCACAAAATCCTACACAGTTATTTATATTAACAAGCATGTTAATCATATAGTTAGGTTATATAGTTTGTCAGCTCACATATCACATAGTTTCAGTGATCAGGGTTGTAGTTAAATTCCTATTTTTGATACATTTTTCAAATATCTCATCCATGCTTTTACAATAGACATTTTTCACTTTGATGGGGTTCGACATACTTGCAACAAGTAATAGGAATCATATTACAGTTATTATTTGCATTAATCAAGCATGTTAGTAATATAGTCAAGTCGTAGTTTCAGTGGTCATGGATAGATTTTTTATATGTAATACATTTTTCAAATATCTCATCCATGTTCTTATCTTCACCATTTTTCTCTTTAATGGTGTCACACAACATATATATAGCTTACATCTTATTAGGATTTAACACATGAGTGTTTCATGCCTTGTTTATAGAAATTCTAGCATATAAGATGCTTTTGTTGCTTATTTTATATTTTTAAAGGTATTTCTAATTTACATGGTTAACTTTTGTCTATCCCATGATTTAAAAGTACTTTATTTCCATACTAGCGCATTAACTATCTCTATTTTCTATATGATATCTCAAAACAGCCCCTTCTAAATCTTTTTATAGAAAATCTTGTTACATCAAAGTTTTGGAATCAAACATGTCCTTATAAAACAGCTATAGCTGTTACACAGCCACTATTAATGCACAACTCACTTGTTGTGGGCTATTTATACATGCTTACTATATTTGGTTGGGTGTGTTTAGAATCTCTCTTAATGTATTGACAGTTCCTTAATATTTCTTGAGGCTAACAGTTATTAAGGTTTGGAAAATAAGGAATTTACTCAGCTTCAACTGAGTTTTGGCAAGCTGGACACTGCTATAGCAGTTACTTATTCTAAACTGTTGCTGCACATAGGCAGCAGCCCCCTCTCCTTCATCTTGGCTATCACTTCATGTTTTTCCTAACCTTTACTATGTTCTTATTGGTACACTGTCCTTAGCAGCGGCTCAGAACTGCAGTCTACATGCCAACTGCTCCATAATCTTGGTTCCCTTGCAAGCCCAGAACAACAGTCCACAGTCTTTCTATGCCAGCAACCAAGCTTGGCTTGGCCCTGTGAGGCTCAGCTAAGCTTGGTGTGGCCCTGCTTGGCCTCACGGCCCCTAAGTTAAACCCAAAGTTGCTATTGCAGCTGCTAACTTGGCAACTGCTGCCACAAATGAGCAGTACTTCTGCCATTCTTCCTTTAACTTTTTATACCTGCAAACTTCCAAGGAAAGTCTATATACTAGGTTACTAACTTAAACCATCCTTGCTAGTATAGAGTTAGCTTTTTAGTTACAAAGGACTCTTGTTAAAAAATAATTAGCCTACTCGTATTCTATAATAAACTAAAGAAAGACTGCAACAAATTTATAAGATTCACAAAATTCCCTTATGCTAACAGTCACCTAGTTGAGTTACAAACCTATTTCATTAAAAATTTAGATCTTAAAGCTAAGATGGCTTTTTAAGACAGCCATGACTGTAGTTGCCTTACAGCCACAACACATATCCACTGTCTCTTGGTTGATGCCTGTTGCAAACTGCTGCTGCTGTTGTCGCTGCTGTCAAAGACAGCAGCCCTGCTCCCCTATTCAGCCCTCCTTTTTGTAGCTTGCTTATTTAAACAACTTCAACCCACTTTTATGAGTAAGCTTTTTAAACTAAACTTGGAAACCAAATGGGATTTTATGGTGCTGCTGGTGCACATTTCTCGCTGCCGTTTGCAACGAACCGGTGCTGACAATGGGCAGCTGCGCCCCTTACTTCAGGCCATTTTTGGCTTCACATTAGTTAGCCTATTCATAACCCACTAAATGGTACACCTGCCTTCTAAGACAACCTAGCAACTGTGGCTCATACATAATCTATGTAAATCAACATGGTGTGCCAAACCGCATGTTTGGCTCTGCAGAGCAGTGCAGCACAATGCTAGGCGTTGACTGCCACTGCCTGCAGCAGCCTCGGCTGGTTTTTGCCCAAGCTCAGCCACTTTTACAAGTCTAAAACCTTTAATACATAAGTTTTATTGGCATCTATTTTTAAAAATAATGAGGATGCCCTTGCAGATTATAACAACTGCTAAGCTCCCCAAATTGAACACCCTGACTGCCCAAAACAGAGATCAAAGATAGCTAGGCATGCTTACTTTCAACTTTTAGTTTTCATTTTAAAATTTGTTTCTGTTTTCATTAATATATCAAAACACTTTAAATAACATCATATATGATGTACAAACCTGGCCCAAGCATTAGTTTTGGCCTATAATAGATTTTCAGCTGAAACAGTTCTCACGGAACACTTATCAAACAGTTGATGTGCACATTTTTGTGTTACCATATTAACTACCATCTGTTTACATTAACAATCCATGATAACCTCCTTATTACTCCACAGCCACCTATCTCCTCTACTCAAATTCCGTCATCAATAGTGCAATATTAGTCATCAAAATAGTCCACATTATACCATGACAGTTAATAAGGTAACACAAGTACTGCTAGCAGTTAGTCAACATAAAAATATAGCATAACAGTCAATTTCAATACCACAACAGTTAATAAAGCATCACAATTGAGGCTAGCATTCAGTCATGCCCCTTCTAGGCCTTTTTTTTTAAGGCAAGGTTTTAGTAAAAAGTTATCAAATCAGTCCTTAATGTGCAATACAAGGATTATTATCTCATGTATATGCTATAGAATATATGCTGATGCTTTAAAGAATCTAAATACAAGGCTTCTAGCTTTGGTTTTAAACCCCCCCCCCCTCATAGACCTTAAATTAATACAAGGTAGCATGCGTTGAAAAATTTTAGATACCAAGGTAACATGATTAGGCAACAAGGAAAAACAAGGACTGTCTATATAATGTATTAGAAGCAAAGCATGCTCACCATAAGAAACTTTCAATAACAGTCACAAGGACTGACTTTCATTTGAAACTAACATACTTAAACTTTACAAGTATTAGTATTAGTGGGTTGAAATTATAGACATCATGTTATAGTGTACTAACCATCTTAGAAGCAAGTGAATAGACATTGCAAGTTAAGCTTCAAATAGCAGTCCATATGGAGTCTACTATTCTAGTCTATCCTTACTTGCTTTGCTCAAGTGATAAATTACTTTAGATTGTAACATGATAAGGTCAATTATAGAGTATGCTTGAGGTATTGCTCCCACTGTATAGGCAATTTGACAGAGTTTGAACTCCACATCACAGCTAGTACACATAGATACTACAACAGTCCTTAGCTTGGCAATTTATCAAACACATAAAGTGCAGTTTATATATTTACACCTAATACAACAAGAAGTAAGTAATTAATCTTAGCAGTCCTACTTGACTAACCCAGGCCATCCGGCCACTGTGGATTACTAGTAGCCAAAAACAGAAATGAGAAGGGTTGGAAAGTTTACCTTAGTGGCTTAGAGTTTGCAGTTGATTGCTGCCCACTTCCGCCTTCTTCTATAGCCGAAGCTCTCCCACTCTCTCTCTATATGACTGAATTGCTATAGCTTTTGGCCTCAGTTAAGTGATGAAGCTAAACTAGTCAATAAGCTTGGCCCTTTTTATGGCTGAGCTTGGTTCCTTCTACTGTTAACTGCATCACCTCCTAGTTGGCCCCTACACAGTCATCATTCCTGACCTAGCTTGCACAGTCCCTTCACAGCCACCCTACAGACCTTAGTTTTCGTGCTACACCTTAACATCTGCAAGTGTAGCTGGCCTGCTATTTATCTGTTAGCTAAACTAACTAACTATAACCAACATCATCCAATTACTTACTCACGTTTGAACTTGGAACAGTTCCCTTTTTTTTTTCTTTCAATGAGCTGCTTAACTGGACACTCCAATGAGTTGGATATGGATGTGGGAGTTGGGCTTCATGTAGAAGTAAAATGCATACTTTGAAGAATTTATATAGGAGGCTTGCAAGAATAAATTTGGGTTGGCCCAATTTATGAATATTGGTCTTTAAAAGTATGGGACTAAATTCTAAAAAGGCTATGCCACATATTTGCAAGCAT
Source organism: Panax quinquefolius (assembly GCA_020205615.1). Taxonomy (NCBI): domain Eukaryota; kingdom Viridiplantae; phylum Streptophyta; class Magnoliopsida; order Apiales; family Araliaceae; genus Panax; species Panax quinquefolius. The sequence goes on from CM035157.1 coordinate 103,778,570, forward strand.
ACTTAGCACAATTTAATAGGGCCCAATATTTTAATATGGACTCTTGTGAAATTAAAACATGGACTTTTATCTATTATTTTCTCTAGCAACAATAGTTAGCACATATATCATTAAAATGACGATTTTGTTATAAAAGATTACTAAAATTAAGAATAAAATGATTAGAGAAAAGAGATATGTCTCATAATATTTTGTATATATATCACATTCTCTATTACAATGCTCTTATTTATAGATATATGGACTTGGAAGTTTCAAAACTCAAAAGTCATGAGTTTAAAACTTAATAAACATGGGAGTTACTTAATGAACTTGGGAGTTCCAAAATATCAAAGATCATTACAATTAAATATAAATCTAGACATCCATAAATATATATGTCATAATTTTATAACACTCCCCCTTGGATGTCTATTGTATATCCATAAGCTTAGAAAGCTGCCTCATTAAAAACCTTACCAGGAAAAATCCAATGGGAAAAAAACCTTGGTTAAGGGAAAAAGAGTGCAGCGCGTATAAGCTCCCCCTTATGAATATATCTTTAAGTCCTTCAGCTATCGCATTCCATTATTGTGACGCAATCCTTCAAACATTGTAGTTGGTAATGCTATGCTGAACAAATCTGCTAGATTATCTTTTAATCGAATCTGTTGAACATCAATGTTACCACACTTATCAAGGTCATGTGTGGAAAAGAATTTTGGTGAGATATGTTTTCTTCTATCTCCTTTGATGTATCCTCCCTTTTAATTGAGCTATACATGCAGCATTGTCTTCATACAGAATGGATGGAGTCCTTTTATAGAAATTTTCTAAGAATATGCCTCGTTAAAAACCTTACCAAATAAAAACCTAGTGGAAAAAATTTTGGCTAAGGAAAAGAGTACAATATTCTTGTATAACTTCTAGTGCCTTGAGATTGCCTCATTCCACATTGGTCAAATATTTCTACATTCATCAACAATTTGTGGTTCGTATTCATGATCATTACTTCTGGTAATATCAAGAACAACTTTATATAAAAATATGTTGTCGACAACAATTTTATTTCTATCCAATATATTCGTCTCCTGTATATAAATAATGTATCGAGATCTAGTTATTTTCAGGTACCTGATCCTCTTTAGGGGATAACTCATCCTTTTCAGGAGATAACTCTTCAAGAGTTTTATTTACAAGAGATTTTTTTTCATAAGTTTTGGATAGATCAATAATTTTTGTAGCCTGATTCATGGGTATAGCCTCTTTATAGGCTGCAACTTATTTTTCTTGTACTTTCTTCTTCTGGGAAATTTTATCTTTAACACCGATCATTCTTCCATGTTTCAAGTGTGACTTTGATTCAATTTGCTGATGTATTAACTGATTGTCCTACAGGGACTTCAATATCTGCTAGAGTATTAGCAGCTAAAATGTGAGATATCACTCTTTTCTTATTATCGGTGAATAATTCTAGTAATTGATTTGCAATTCATTGCAAATGAATAATCCTTTGAACTTCTAGTTCATATTGATTTGTATGAGAATCAGGATTAAATAACATTGAAACATTCCAATTAATCTCCCATCGTACTTCAGGCAACGATCTCACGTCGTGCTTTAGGCAACGAAACATTCCAATTAATCTCCCGTCGTGCTTCAGGCAACGATCTAACGTCATGTTTCAGGCAACGACTTTTCTCCCCCTAATAGTGGGAAGACTGTTTCATTAATGGGAGTTTTCAATAATTCAACACAACATTATTGATCCTGGATGATCAATATGATCATGCCAAATCATAAAAACCTTTTGGATCCGAACACTTCTGGTGTATTATACACTTCTAGTGTATTATAACATTTGTTTCAACTATTCTCATTTTAGTATAATATATCCCAGAAGAGAAAATATACAGTTTTTCTAATATAAGCTTCTGGCCCGATACTATTGAAGTAATATAAAGAAATTCTTCACTGCCTTCAATATTGGTTTCAATATGATAACCATTATATCGTATATCCTTAAAACTGAGCAAATTTCTGCTTGCCTCAGAAGAATATAAAGAATCATCAAGGAAACCATAGATATCAAAATTAGTTATATCCACTCCATTTGAAAAGTCAAAATAATTCATGGGATCTTCAGGATCATTATGAACAATAAAGTTTATTTCAATTCCATTTTCTTTTCTTTTATGGAGTCTTGGTACAAATCTATATACCAAATGTTTAGGAGTACGACATGTACATTCCCTTTTCTATATTGATTATTCCTTTCACGTCCACTACCACAACCACAATCATAATTTCCTCTATGATTATCAAATGAGGTTTCATTCACTTCAGGGAATGTAATAGAATCGGTCGAGCGAGATTGTTGGTTTTTCAGCAAAAACTCATTATTTTGTACAGCTACTAGAAGACATAATTTCACTTCTAGAAACATAGTTTCCTTTATCGCTTCAGGAAATATTTTGTAAACTTATGCTCTCGATATTGCTACTGCAGGAGCATATTCGAGGCATGAAATATAATAAATATTTTCTCTAACATGTCTTCATCGGTGTTTTCACTCAACACTTTTAAAATCTTGCAACTTGAAAAAAAACCAATTATAATGAGCTTTTAAAATCTTTCCTTTAAATCATTTCATAAGACAAGTGAGTCTTTTACTGTAATGTACTCAACTTTTAATTTTTTATGGAGATGATAGCGTATAAAAGTCATTAATTTTGCGTGATCCTGCAGGGATGCATGATTGTCAACTATAATTGTATCTCCAAGGTTCTTTGCCTTTAGATGAATCTCATCATTAAGAGTACATGACAAATAATTCTTGCTCGATATAAATCAAGAGCAACAAATTCAAATTTATAAGATTTAAATATTAAATAACTAAACATATTCCTCATCAAATTAAATAATTATATATGTTCAATTTTAATTGTAATAAAACAATTTATAGAAATGCAGTAAAACACGAAACTAAATTTGTCCACTAAAAATAACAAACCAATACTACTAAAGCATATTTGTCATTGTAACTTCATACAAAAATTTATCAAAAGGTCATTAGAAATATATCAAATATGCACCATGCATGCCAAAAGGAAATATATCAAAAATCATTAGAAAAATATCAATTTTTTTTAAAGATTGTTTTAGTACGGAAACTAGAAAGTACCCTTTTTGAAGATTATATCTTCTAGTTGTTATCTGCTGAGATATGAAAATATCTAAAAATGTAATTATCATGTATTTTATCGGATCCCTTTTGATTTATTTAGATTGGAAGGAATGCAAAATTACAATACACTTTTATAAAAATAAACACTGCACAATAATTGAGGTTAGATATTACGCCATATAACAACAAAACAATTTGAGGGTGGTGTGATGATAACTTACATATGAGTATGACAATCATTAGCATGCTAGAACCAAGAACAACAAGCTCTAATAATAGGTTATGAATGGAATAACATGCAGTATGTTATACTAAAAAAAATTGTGTATCCATATATATATAATAGATAAATATACCTTCTCCTTCAAATCAAATATGATTATCTTCAAGACGAAGGTGAGAAGCAATTCGTGCTGATAATGTGTTATAAAAGATTACTAAAATTAAGAATAAAATGATTAGAGAAAAGTGACATGTATCATAATATTTTGTATATATATCACATTCTCTATTACAATGCTCTTATTTATAGATATATGGACTTGGAAGTTTCAAAACTCAAAAGTCATGAGTTTAAAACTTAATGAACATGAGAGTTACTTAATGAACTTGGGAGTTCCAAAATATCAAAGATCATTACAATTAAATATAAGTCTAGACATCCATAAATATATATGTTATAATTTTATAACAGATTTCATGTAGTCTTAAATAATTCATGATGGTACATTGTTTCTTTATCCTTCAAAAATCAAGATGCTTGATAAACTATTAAAAAAATAATAGTTTTGTCAATATGAGAAATAACATAATAAAATGACTAAATAAAAAAATAAAATTTATACTCACAATTATAATAATTGAATATTACATAGGATTTTCTGAATTATTACAGTGGCTGTAGTAGTCCTCACTATTTTAAAAATAGTGTGATAATAATTGTAATGAGAACTCCATTTGAGTTTAGATATTGTCTAGAAGACAATATTCGTGTTAAAACTCTCAGCTCATGTTGTATAATTAAGTTTGTATTTGTATTCTGTAACATGTATTTGGCGACTCAGAATGAGTTATGTATACCTATTTTGGGGGCGTCACATTTCAAGCTTATTTCATTTAGTCTAATGTTTTTTGGATTAGAAGTCTTTAATTTTTTATTTCAATGATGAGGCTGCATGAATTCTTGTAGATGAGACTTTTAGAATGCCATGATTATATATGTTTTTATCCTCCTTTTTATTTCCGTTCATTAAATCCCACAATCAAACCTGATCAGCTTTCTATTGAACCCATAACCTTTTTCTTCTTTCTTATTCTTCCTACTTTTTTTGTGTTCATTAAAGTTTCATATCAAACCTTATTAGCCTACCCTAACTAGATTGGGATAAAAGATGTAGTTGAGTTGAGTAAAATTCTATATCAAACCTGGCCAGCTTTCTTATAATCCCATAATCCCTAATCATTAGTCTTAGAGCAAACCCTAGCCAGTTCCAACACTAAACCCAAAGACTCAAACTAAACTGTAATTATTTGGATCCCATTAGTTTTCTACATTCATTGACCTGAACCAGACTAAATGAAAAATATTTGGAATTAAGGAAACCTACTCCAACACTTACCATTAGCTCCAAAGCATAATATTTAAACATCAAATGAAATAGTTAACTAATTAAGTTAAATTACTGCAAATGAAAGGGAAATGTGAGGAATTATCTTTATTGAACATAAAACCAAATTTTAATTAACAGAAAACCAGAAACCTCGTACGTTAGACCAAAGTAATTAGATAATAAAGGATCACTTCTATTAAATAATAAAAAAACACAAAGACAAGTGAGGGATAAAATTTGTACACAAAAATTTCTAAGATATACAAAAGAGATTTGAAATTTGCAGTAAAGCCTTGTAATCTTCTATAGAAAAAATACACTGCAATTTCATTTAACTAGAACCCAATACATTGAATAAGATACTAGAACCCAGTACATTGAATACAACTCAAAACTTATTCTCACTAAGCTAATACATTGCAATTTCATTTAACTTTATAACCCAGTTCATTTCATAACATGATTCAGGTATACTATAGCTAACTGAACTGAAATTGTAGAAATTGTAGAAGAAGATAGAATTAGGTTATATTTGGGGGAAAATTGGAATTGGGGAAAAATTACCTTGCTCGAGAGAGATAGAGATGGACGAGAAGAGATCACGACGACGGTGACGGCGAGATTAAGCTAGAGGGCGACGACGCGAGGAATAGTGGAAAGAAGAATCACGCGGGGGAAGAAAAAAAGAAAGAGAAGAACTGAAAAATTAAATGGACTCTAATTAAATACAGACTCATTCTCGACGACACTACCGTCGAGATTATGCCCGTTGATAATGATGTCAATCTCGACGGCATGTGCCGTCGCCAATGTAATGAGGCCGTCGACCTATATTTTTAACGGGCGCGCGCGAAGAGAAAAAATGAGTGCGAAAAGGGATGAAGGGCTCATTGGCGCGATCACAGACATTCACGACGGAAATGTTGTCACCATTTATGTCATTCAAGACGACGTTTATGCCTTCGGGATTACGCCCGTCGGTTATGATCTATTTTTTTGTAGGGACTGTTATATCTGATAATGACTAATTTTCGCAAGAGCTAAATTTAGAACTGAGATTTTATTAAATTTGTAAGGTGACTTAAAACTAATATTTCGTTGTGCTAAATTAATTAATTTAATTAATTATCTGGTAATTAATTTTTAAATATTGAAAAAGTTTTAAAAGATCTATTCAACCCCCCTTCTAGATCTCTTTTGTGCCTATGTGAAAACAACGATTTACACATATTATTCTTAATTTTAATTTTTTATCAATTTAACACTTTACTGTTTCAGAAACACATATAAAGAAAAGTAAAGTTTTACTAATTAAAAGTTAGGGTCTTATAGTTATAAATTATTAATTTTATTATATTGAATAAAATTATATATATATATATATATATATATATTAACCTAATATATAACCGAATCATATTATTGGTTAATGTATTATATTTATACGTATATGTATATATACATTAATAGTATAGTTTAATATTTTGTAAGGTGATTTTCTAAAATTATATTATCTAAATAATAATTAATTCTTACTTATACTTTAAATTATATATAATTATACTTATATATATTTGAATAAAAGTAACAAATTAATATTAGTTAACATAATCTTATTATGATTATTGTGAGACTCAAATTTTATGAATAAAGATTTAAATTTCTTGAAATATTTTTTTTAATATTATGGAATGAATTTGATATAATGTTAGAGTTGTGGGTAATATTTATGAATTTTCTGAAAGACGTAAGTTGTTATATAATATTCTTTTTTGTCGGAGAATATCAAAGACGATGACACAATCATTGGTGGATACATTAATGGAATTATTGTCGGATTGAGAAAACGACAAATTTTTTTTATGAAAATAATAACGGAAGTTTTCACAATTAGCTTGTTGAAACACCCAATGTTAAGAAATGCGAATACGCGTGGTTGCGTAGTAGACACGGTATTGATTATTGACGCTTACGTGAGAAGTCACTCGGTTTTGTTCAATTATTCTTTCTGAAGAATTCTTTGCATAGTATCTCACGTTATTTAATTTAATTATTGTCAATATTTTATATATTATTAAATCAATAATTGAGACGACAAAGTTATTAATATTATTATTTGTAATATTAACGATGTCTAGAAGTTCTGTCAAGGAGAGGTTTGGTCACCTAATTGCGCGCCAATAGGGAGAAATCCTTATTGGAAAGCCCCCTCTTTCCTGGAAACGAACTGGTCGATTAATATTGTGAATTATATAATAAAGGTAATAAATGTTGTTAAAATTATTAAGGTGATTTTTATGAAGTTTTGCTTATTTTATGGACCCCCATTTACCCATTTTTCAAAATAATCTGTAGAAATTTCTTAAAAGGTGGGCCAACATGTGGGGCCCAAAAAAAAAAAATGGGGGGGGGGGGATCTCGGAAGTCACGAAAGTTTATATATATATATATATTATATATAAATTTTGTTTTATTATTATTATAAATGTAATAAAATAGAAAACTTTTTATATAAAACAGAATACTTTTTATAAAGTTATATTTTATTTGATTATAAATAGAATATATTATATTTTATTATGCATAGTGTTTGCATAAGTGCTTTGATAGTGTTTGATAGTAAAATCTTTTTTATATAAAATGTAATACTTTTTATATAAAGTTTTGTTTTATTTGATTATAAATAGAATATATTATATTTTATTATGCATAATGTTCAGATAGTCTTGCGATAGTATTTGCAGATAGTAAAATCTTTTTATATAAAGCAGAATACTTTTATAAAGTTATTTGTTTTATTAGATTTTAAAGAATATATATATATATATATATATATATTATTAATTTTATTTTATTATATAATTATAAGTAGAATATATTATATTTTATTAAGATAGTATCCTTTCCATTCTCCTATAAATAGGATGCTTAGTTAGAATTGAAAAGCACACCGTAAATTCGGAGAATTCTTCTATAATCTTGGCGTATTTCTTTAGAGTTTAAGAAAGCTTTGAGCGTAGAAAATAGTCAAGTTTTCTTCAAGTATATCCATCCCTACCAAATTGAATACTTTTCTTTTTAAGGTAAGGGTATTATTCTTTTCGTATTCATGAAGAGAGTTATTTTCTTTCAATACTCGTAAGGGTTGTTATTCCATTCTTTATTATTATGTTGGAATAACTTTTGCATTTTATCAAGTATCGCATACATGGTGAAATTCTTCGTTATTCCATTCTTTATTATTACATTGGAATAACTTTCATGCTGCTTGATTCTATCGCGTGCCTCGTGAATTTCTGTTGTTATTCCATTCTTTATTATTACATTGGAACAACTCATCGCATGCGATTACGCGTTGACTGGTTCCATTCTTTATTATTCGCATTGGAACATCCACATGCGTGCGGATTATGCATGACTTGGTTCCTTTCTTTATTATTCGTTGGAATATCACATGCGTGCGGATTACGCATGACCTGGTTCCATTCTTTATTACTCTGTTGGAATAACTTTTTATACATGTGGATTACCGCATTGCGTGGTGAATGATCCTTTGTATTCATTCCTTATTAACTTGTGGAAATGATGCATCTACGTGGATTACCACATGACAAGAAAATCCATTTGCGGTCTCATATATTCTATTATACTCGGTTGGTTTAAGTTTTGGCTTCTATACTCCATGAAATTAGTAGAATATATCCGGATATTTCAAGGCTTCATCCAAGATCTTTTCATGAAAATATTCTTTTGAGCATTCTTGAATTTTTACTCCACAAAGCAGTATCATGTTGACAATTTGGACGTTATTGGTTCTTGGATAAATTAAATTATAAATCTTTAAAATTTATTCTTGAACTTGTTTTATTGAATTATTATGTCATTGTCATCATCCTCATGTTTATATTATGTTGAAAGTCATCTGTGGCCTGTAGTGCATAGATGGACTTGGTATGATTATGACCAGGGATTAATTATTCGATATAATCATGACCATAATGTTATAAATGATGTGGTAAAAGTCCTCATTGGCCCATAGTGCACTGATGGACAGTTGTTGGCATGATCATGACCATTGATGAAAACACAAATATCTTTGGCCCGTAGTGCATGGATAATTTGTGGTTGTGATACTAATGAATATCTTTGGTAGTAGAGTGGGGATGATGTGGATTATTTATTGTCGAGTCTCGTGATAAAAGTAATGAAAACCTTTTAAATCATAGAAGATAGTAGATTTTATTCTCTACTTGACTCTTCTAGTGGATTGCTTGTTCCGCTGCAGTTAAACTTGATGTTTGTTATATTGTATCAGTTTAACACTGTTGATGGCTAACGATAATTTGTTCTACATTATCTTAGTCATAATATTTCTTACTGGGCTAGTTGAGCTCACCCTTTTGCTTTCGTTGTTCTCTTCAGGAAATGAGAACGTAGCAGGGACTAGTCGGGGAACGGAGTGACGGTCTAGATGATAGCATTAGTAGTCCTCACTATTCTATGAAATAGTGTGATAATAAATGTATTGAGGACTTATTTTGAGTTTGAATCGCTCAAAAGACAATATTAATATGTATTAAAACTCAAACTCATGTCAGTATATTTAAGGTTGTATTTGTATTACTGTACCATGTATTTGGCGACTCAGAATAGGTGATGTATACCTATTTTGGGGGCGTCACAATTATTCCTTGATGAAATTATGCTACTAATTTTAATTTCCTATTTGGATTGATAAGTAATAAATGTTGACTTCTACTAATTCTTGTTTTCTTATAAAACTATGTTACTAATTTTATATAACTTATTGATAAACAATAAAAGTTCACTTTACATTTGAAAAAAGTCAAAGGTTGAACCAAAAAAAAGGAGGACGAAAATAATTTCTGATTTGGATTGATAAATAATAAAAGTTAATTTCACGCGAGAAAAAAAATCAAAGGGTAAACCAAAAAAGTAAGAGAAATCAAATTATCTCAGTATTTATTTTAAATAATATGAGATGATATATATATATATATATATATATATATATATATATATATAGGAACCCTTCCATATTAGGTTGCCATGAGAAGCGTAAATGACAACCCTTTTGGATAGTTGATAAACTTATTGAAAATTTGAGATGAAACATAAATATCATACCAATAACTTTACTTATGCAAGCTTTTATTTTAATATGAGGACCCCACATAGTCAACATGTTGTCGGTTTGTTGAAATAAAGCGAATTTTTAATATTAAATAATGCTGGACAAGAAGCATTTTGACTTACTTTACCGTGTTTTTTTTTTTTTTATTTTAAGCATTTCTCCATTAATAGTCATGACTCAGCACATTGCGTAAACTTAAAAAAAATATAAAATACTCCCAGCCGCTACAAGCTCTTACGGATGTTAAAAAAAAAAAACCCAACCGGGACAAGCTCTTCCGGCTTGGAATTTATATCCTTGCAAATATTGCTATTTTGTTAGTAGGCTTGCAAATATTTGCTATTTTATAATAACAGTAGGATATAAAATATTTGTTATTTTTATTTTAAGAATTATAGCAAATATTTTTATAATTCTTTATAAAAAAATAGCAAATGTTTTATAACCTATTTTATATCCTATTATAAAATAACAAATAAATAATATAAAATATTTTTATAAAAATAGCAAATAAGAATTATAAAATATTTGTTATTCTATAATAGGATATAAAATAGGATATTTTATAATTCTTTTATATAAAATAGCATATATTTGCTCATCCAAAAATTATATCCTATTTTATATGACAATAGTATATATTTGTTATTTTATATCATATATTTGTTATTTTATAATAGGATATAAAATAGGTTATAAAATTTGTTATTTTATATAAAGAATTATAAAATATTTTCTATAATTCTTTATATAAAAATAGCAAATATTTTATAACCTATTTTATATCCTATTATAAAATAACAAATAAATAATATAAAATATTTTTATAAAATAGCAAATAAAGAATTATAAAAATATTTGTTATTTTATAATAGGATATAAAATAGGATATTTTATATTTCTTTATATAAAATAGCATATATTTGCTCATCCAAAATTATATCCTATTTTATATAGTGAGTAGCATATATTTGTTATTTTATATCATTTATTTGTTATTTTATAATAGGATATAAAATAGGTTATAAAATATTTGCTATTTTTATATAAAGAATTATAAAAATATTTGCTATAATTCTTTATATAAAAATAGCAAATATTTTATATCCTACTGTTATTATAAAATAGCAAATATTTGCAAGCTTCTTCGACAAAATAGCAATATTTGCAGGATATAAATTCAATAGGAAGAGCTTGTCCCGGTTTTTTTTTTTTTTTTTTTTTTTTTTTTTAAACAATAGTAAGAGCTTTGGCGGTAGGGAGTATTTTATATTTTTTAAGTTTACTTAATGTCTTTGAAAGTCATGACTATTAATGGAGAAATGCTTAAAATAAAAATAAAAAAAAAAAAATAAATTACAAATTGTCTTTGGTAGGGCATTATTTAATATTAAAAATTCGTTTTATTTCAACAAACTAACAACATGTTGACTATGTGGGGTCCTCATATTAAAATAAAAGCGAGTATAAGTCATCTTTAATTGGTATATTTATGTTTCATCTCAGCCTTCCAATAAGTTTATCAACGGTCCAAAAAGGGTTGTCGCACAATTCTCATGACAACCGGCTGCTATGGAAGGGTTCCCATATATATATATATGTCATTTCAAATTCGTACATTGAAATACATGGAAAGATTTGTTTTTATATTTATGTATCACTTCAATTTTGTACTTTTATTGCATTAGTTATAGTAAATATTACATTTATGTTGGCTCAGTACAAACAGAACAGTAAAGTTAAAATACAACATTTGTGATCAATATTGTGAAAACTTCATGAAATTGAAATCTAAAAACAATATGTTGACGCCAAGATCTTTCTCCACGTCCCAATCACCAAGACGCGTCCGATATCCTGCACAGTTCAACAAGTCAACACAAAAGCTCGGCACGACCGTGAGGGGATAGCCCTCGGCGTGAGAGTCAAGATGTCGGCGATCACAACGTTTACAATGGAGGGAAAATAATGTATAATGCCTGAGAGAGAATAATAATATGAATGTGTGTAATATTTTGATACTTACCCTCTTTTGTGATCTTAGCCCCATACGTACTCCAATCTCGGTTTACCGTGCCACCCATTATCTCCTGACACCTTTTACCCCACTCCCGGTCATTTCAGCCGAAAGTATGTAGCCTACTTCCTCACCTGCTACCACTCTTTGCCACCGCCGGTCATCTGAGTCCCATCCTCATTAATGCCATGCAGAAAGGTGGCAGACATAGTAGTCAACTATCACTTGGCATATTGATTACCGGTCAAAGTTGGGTTAAGTGACAATTTGTATAATGGGCCAATTCAATGACTAGGCCCAAATAATGGAAATGACCTAAACGATCGGATCCAACCAAAAGGACCCAATGAAATAATCAAATAACTGGGCCCAAACCATTCGGACCAACCAGGATTAGCGTAACATGATCCAAGGGAGGAGCCCATTAAGTCTGGCCCAATAAGGAAAAGGATTATGGCCCAACATTGCCCCCTAGTCTTTTATTAAACAGGGTGTTTAATGAAAGTCTATAAACAGTACAGGCCCATGGTATAACGAATTATGATAAATCACAAGAGGTCCAAAGTGAAACTCACCAAAGCCTAACAAAACCGGTCCAAACTGATATCAGAAATAGAAATGGGAGGCCCAATAGACACAAGTCCACTCAGGTGAAGATATTTAGACCCAAAAACGGACGAAACCTCTTCCCATTCACCATCATTCTTTGTGAATTAAATGTAAGATCCTCGATCGACAAATGTAAATCATCAAGAAAAAGGTAAACTTTACCAATTCGACGGTTTTTACGCCAATTTGAAATTTGAACCTTTGAGCTTTCTTCTCCTCTGCAGAACTTCTTCCTCTGTTTCATGAAATCTCAACAATGGTGACTGTGAATTCTAGCCAAAACTCTCCCCTTCGCGTGACTCCTCTTAGCACCGTCTCTCCCAACCCAAACCCTAACCAAGAGGGTTCGAGTTCCAACCCCCAATCTTCAATAACCATGGGGAAATCCACCCTCGATCCCTCCGCACCGACTTACGACTTCTTCAAGGACGGGGAACAATTTCCTCATGCCAACATCCCCTCCTCCGTCACGGAATATGAGATACGTATCCTTCGGACTCGTTATCAGATTCCTGACATGTATGCAATAAGGGCTCCCGCTCCTGAAGAGCGTATGTACCAGCGACCGGACGGTTGGGTCGCCATGCCAGTCACCTTCCTGGAAAAGGGGGTTCGCCTACCTCTCTATGCTTTTGTCGTTACCCTCCTAGGGTTCATAGGAGTGGGCTTTGCTCAGTTAGTGCCCAATTCCTATATCCAGATCCTGGCATTCATTGCCTTACATCATGAATTAGGATTTCTCCTCCGTTGACATCTTCTTCACCTCTTCTCTCTGCTTAGAGGTCTCGAGAACGAGGCTTCAAAATGTTGAGTAAGCGGTCTCCCCAGGCCAACACCAGATTCGAGAGGAGACCTTGATGGATACCCCTTCCAAAGCAACAAGGGTTGCACGAGAAGTGGTTTTTCGTCACGGGACCGAAATCTCTTCTCTTCAGATTGGACTACCGATCGGGTCTCACGACTTTGGAGATATCTCCGAAGAGCGTGTGAGGGAGATGGCAGACTTTTTGAAGAAGATTCCTCCAAAAGAATGGAGTTTTACACTTCTGACCAAACAAGCCTGGCTATATGACCACAAATGTAAGTTTTGAACAACTTTGTAACATAATTTTTGAGATATATAAGTGATACGGGTTCTGATATATGGTTTTTTGTAGTGTCTTTGATCAAACTAACTTCTTTGGAAGTGAAAGATCTGGAAGATTTTTTGGCAGGGAAGAATACGGATGCGAGCAAAGAGCATCCGACTGAAGAATCTTCCCGGGCTGATCCCCTTGTCACCGATCCACCAACTACTTCCCTTCAAAATGATGAACCCAAGACCGACGAGCCCAACATACCCGAAGAATCCCTCAGACCCCACCGAAGAAAAAGATCCGCCAAAAAATCCAAGTCCACCCAACCGGAAACAAACCCCGAAAGTGATCCGGAAACAATTCCCGAAGCAACCCCACAAACAGCCCCAACACCCAACCCCAATCCTGCACCTTCTGAATCTATCCCGGTGAGGAGGAGTCTGCTCGACATTCCTTTGCATGATCGGGCCAAGGTTCTTTGTGTGAAGAAGATAAGGACTAAGATAACCCCCGATTGCTTAGAAGAGCTCGAAGTTCCCCCTCGTCTTGGTGACATCCTCGATAATCCCCACAGAAATCCAAGTGCCTGATGATGAACCGACTGGATCTGTCCCCACTCCATCCCGAAAAAAGAAACATCCATCAGACAGCCACCCCGGTTCATCTTCTGCACCTTCACCGACCCCCGAACCCACTCCTGCTCGGTCTCCTTCTCCCAAAACCATACATGTGGACTCCTCGCCAGTTCGCAATCAACCCCCGCCTTCTCCTCCAAGACAAACGACTACCGAATTCCAGCAGGAAGCTATGGAATCTCCGACCATGTGGCCTCGATTTAATGCCCATTTTCCTTTTCAACTGTTCAATGCCTTCGTTCGTGAAACCGATGATCATTGATTCGGGAACAGTTTGAACGGGGATTTACTTAGTGAAGGCATGAGCTATTTGGCAAAGGTAAACGATTCTCTCCTTTATTTCCGAATTTATCTTCTTACTTATACATCTGAAAACTGATCAAATAATATTGGACATGCATAGGCAAATGCTGTGTTCGGGCGTCTGCGTCCGAGGTCTCTCGAGGCCGAATCTGAGGAAGAGGCTCTGAGGAATGAGAATGCCCTTCTGAAGTCTGCCTTGGCTAGGGAAAAGACTCAACGCGAATGCATTCTTCATACAAATGAAGGACTTCAAAAAGAGTTAGCCCAAGCCAAGGGAGATGTGAAGGCCTCCAATGAAGAACTAAAGTCAACCAAAGCACAGCACGAGGAGATCGTCAAAATGAATGTTGACTTGGTTCAGAGGAGCGAGATAAGGATGGAGAAGATCAAGGAATTAAAGGCTGATGCTAAACTCCTGACCAAGACCATCCAAAAACTAGAGGTGGCAGAAACTCGTTATCTGAATAAACAGCAAAAGCTTGAAGAAGAAATCCGAGAACTTAAGGCCCTTCGGGACCTTGGGCCTCCTCTGACCGATGACCTTCGCAAACAAATCTGTGAAGAGTATCAAAACTCGGATGAGATCAACGGGGAAATAATGAAGATATACTCTGAGAGTTACGAGCTGTGCCGGAGTCGTGGCAAGGAGAAGCTGATTGTAGCCAACGCGGATCCATCCTTGCTCGACTCTTCAGATGACGAGGATGGCGCCTGAAGCTGATTTTTCCTTGGTTTTATTGAAGAATATTTATGAAGACTTCTGTTATGTTTCTTTCTTTAATTTATAGGACTTGTAAAAATTATCTAATATTGTAATTAGATTGAATATTAATGAAAAAAGTGGTTTCATTCCTTATGACTTTGGTGTATTTACTTTCTGCCAATACTCCAATATTAATTTAACTGGAAAGATGCACAAATTCTTTCATGGACTGAACTCGAACTGTTAGTTAACAACTAAACATGTCATATAACAGATAAGATGAAGTTAAAGGATGAGGCATTCCGAACTCGACACTTAGAAAAAATTTTAGGTAATAAAGTAAAGGGATACTTATTAGTTACCGAAGTGTGAGACAGATCTGCTTCATTAGGAGTTTGTTTACCTCGAAAGGCCTAACAAAACCAAAAGATGACATTTGCCTACCACGAAGGGTCTGACAAAGTCTAAAGGACAACGCTTGCCTACCATGAAGGGCCTGACAAGGTCTGAAAGATGACACTTGCCTACCCCGAAGGGCCTGACAAGGTCTAAAAGATGACACTTACCTACCCGGAAGGGCCTGACAAGGTCTAAGTGTCGACAATTGCCTACCACGCAGGGCCTGACAACGTCTTAAGGATGACACTTGCCTACCACAAAGGGCCTGACAAGGTCTAAGTGTCGACAATTGCCTACCACGCAGGGCCTGACAACGTCTTAAGGATGACACTTGCCTACCACGAAGGGCTTGACAAGGTCTAAGTGTCGACAATTGCCTACCACGCAGGGCCTGACAACGTCTTAAGGATGGCGTTTGCCTACCACGAAGGGCCTTTGACAAACCCATAAGGTCCACCGCCATTAAGGCTACCATCGAATGGCCGGCGAGTCCACCCGAACCTTCTACACCGATGACGTTTGCCTACCACGAAGGGCCTGACAAACTCATAAGGACCACTCACGGAAAAGGCTACCATTGAATGGTCACGAGTCCACACCGAACCTCCTAACACCATTGAAGCTGATCGACAAGAACAAAAGACAAGATTTGTTTGAAAAAAGGGAACTTTTATTGATGATGATATAAATATTTACAGACTTCTAATGTACTGTCATCATTTTTACTAAAAGTACTTCCTAAGCCTGCCCGCGTGCCAAGTATTCTCAATTGCTGACCCGTCTAATGCCTTCAACCGATAAGTCCCCGGCTTCGGTACTTCAGTGATTTCATATGGTCCTTCCCAGTTTGGCATCAGCTTTCCCAGATTCTGAGGTGTAGATGCTTCGGCTTCTCTGAGGACAAAATCTCCTACTTCAAACCTGCGAAACTTTACCCCCTTGTTATAATGCTTGGCCACTCTTCGCTGATAGGCTGCCAATTTGATTAAGGCTGTTTCTCTGACTTCCTCAAGCAAATCAAGATTGGCCTTAAGCCCTTCCTCATTGTAGATCTCTTTGAATTGACTAACCCGAAGACTTGGAGATCCAATTTCAATTGGGACTAAGGCATCAGTACCATAAGCCAATCTGAAAGGTGAATCCCCCGTTGTAATTCTCAGAGTAGTTCGGTAAGCCCATAACACGCTAAGTAGCTCTTCTGGCCATCTACCCTTGGCTTTGTCCAATCTGCGCTTGATCCCATTCAGCAGCGTTCTATTGGTCACTTCAACTTGTCCGTTTGACTGAGGATGAGCTCTGAAGTCTTTCATCTTTGGATCCCAGTTCTTTCAAAAATGCTTCAAATTTCGATCCCTGGTAGCGTCCATTGTCCGATATTACCACCTTAGGAATCCCAAACGAAATACTCCGATTCTTTCAAAAATTTCAAGCATTCTGTTCCGTTATTAGCCTAAGTGGCTTTGCTTCTACCCATTTGGTCATATAGTCGATGGCAACTATATATAAAACCGACTTGACCTTTTGCTTTTGATGTAGCGGACCCAAAGATATCAACCCCCAGACAAAGAAAGGGTATAGGAGATAAAATCGAGTATAGCTCTTCTGGTGGCTGATGTGGGATCGGACTGTTGAGTTGACACTTCTCGCACTTCTTGACGTATTCAGTAGCTTCCTTGAAGATGGTAGGCCAGTAATACCCTTGTCGAAGTACTTTATAGGCTAATGACTTAGCCGCTATATGGTCGCCACAGATGCCTTCATGTACTTCTTGGAGAGCATATTCAGCTTCAGATGGAGTCAGGCATTTCAGTAGTGGAGATGAGAAAGCTCTTTGGAATAGATCCCCATCAATCAGAATAAAATTAGCACTCTTATACTTGATTTTCTTGGCTAGCATCCGATCCGAAGGTAAGACGCCATCTGCCAGATACTCTATATATGGAGTCAACCAGTAGTTGGTTCGGTCGATGCACATCACCGATTCATGATGGACACTAGGATGTTGCAAAATTTCTAAGTAAACCGACCCATCAAAGACGTTAACATCCGTAGTGGCTAATTTGGAGAGTGCATCAGCAATTGAATTGTTATTACGCTCGACCCCCTGAAACTCGTAGGATTGGAAATATTGAAGTTGTTCCTTCAATTCTGCTAGATATTTGATCATTCTTGGGCCTCGAGCTTCGTATTCTCCAAAAAGTTGCTTAACGACTAACTGAGAATCACCGAAGATGACTATTCTTTGCACTTCAAGACTCTTTGCCAGTCGTAACCCTGCGAGTACCGCCTCATACTTAGCTTCATTGTTCGTCGCTTTGAACTGAAATCGATGGCTTTCTTTGCACCTTGAATCCTTAGGACTCGTCGAGAATAATCCTGCTCCACCGACGTCCGTGGTAGAAGACCCATCTGCATCTGACATCCCACGAACTCCTCGCTTGTTGAAGAAGCTCAGAATCGCTCTATCCGATCCTTGACCGCCATAACTTCATCGACTTGAAAATGAGCATTCAACCACAAAATCAGCGAGGCTTGCCTTTGATGGCGGTTTGGGGATGATATTCAATGAAAAATTGGGACAACTCCATCGTCCATGCAGCTAATCTCCCCGATACCTCAGGTTTGCCCATAATCTTCTTTAAAGGCTGATCTGTGTATACTATTACCAATCTTCCCTGGAAGTATTGCCTAAGCTTTTGACTAGCAGTTATTAAAGCAAAATCAAACTTTTCGATGTTTGGGTACCTTGTTTTAGCATCCCGAAGGACATGGCTTACATAATAAACCGGGTGCTGCTTACCCCCAACTTCACGCACCAAAACTGCTCCTACTGCCAACGAACTAGCTGCTAAGTATAAATATAGAGGTTCAAGGAGGCGGGCTTCACCAACAAAGGTGTTAGAAGATAAGTAGGACTTGATGCTCGAAAGGCATCCTCACACCAAGTCCATTGGAACGTCTTTGCATTCTTGCCCTTTCAACGTATCAAAGAACGACAAACATCTTTCTGTCGACTTGGACATAAACCTCCTTAAAGCTGCAATCCTTCCAGTCAGACGTTGAATATCTTTAAATGACTGAGGAGTCTTCATGTTCAGGATCGCTTGAATCTTCTTTGGATTGGCTTTAATTCCTCTCTCGGTCGACAAGATAACCTTTAAATTTGCCACCCCTCTAGCCAGAAGGTGCACTTAGTGGGGTTCAATCTCAAATTGTGATGACGAATTGTTCGAAAACATTCTTCTAAATCATCCGGATGTTTATGCACCAACATGCTCTTGACAATCATGTCGCCCACGACACCTCCACATTCTCGCCTTGGTGATATCCGAAGACATGGTTCATCATCCTCTGGTATGTGGCTCCGGCATTGATGAGGCCGAAAGTCATTTTCTTATAGGCATATACCGAACGATGCGTAATGAACGCCGTCTTCGGTATATCCTCTTTACACATGGAAATTTAATGATATCCAGAGAATGCGTCCATGAAACTTAACAAAGCATACCCCGAAGTGGCATCGATGAGTTGGTCGATGTGGGGCATCGGGTAGAAATCCTTTGGACAAGCTTTATTTAGATCGGTGTAGTCGATGCAGACTCGCCATTTACCATTCTGCTTCTGGACCAGCACCACATTTGCCATCCATTGTGGGTAATCGATCTCAAGATGAAGTCACGGCCAACAGATTTTGCAATCTCTTCATCAATGGATTCGCCGACGTTCAGGTGCAAAGATCCTCCTCTTCTGTCGGACTGGTTTCTTTGACGGGTCCACCTCCAATCGATGCTCGCCGATATCCTCGCTTACTCTGGCATATCTTGAGGTTCCCATACGAAAATGTCAACATAGCATTGCAGGAGCTCCATGAGGTTCGTCCGGAGAGGTTCCGGCAGACCCGAACCTATTTTTACCGTCTTGGTCGCTTTGCCTGGGATGAGCTCTATCTCCTCCGTTTCTTCAACTGGCATGACCAACGGTTTGGAACTACTCTCTGTGAAGGGTTCGATCTCTATCGCCACGGGTCTCGCTTCGCCTCGATACCCCCCCACTCCCAAAGCGATCACAGCGTTCCTATAACACCTTCTGGCCAGATCCAAATCCCCTTTCACCTCGCCAACCCCATGAGCCGTAGGAAATTTGATTTTGAAATGAGGAATTGAGGTCACAGCTTGCAAAGCAATTAAAGTATGCCTTCCCAAAATAGCATTATAAGCAGAATCTACATGCACAACATAAAATTTGCAAATAATTTCTACTGTTGGGGCCGTTAGAAGATGATTTGGTAGTTCAATGGTTTTGACCACCTTCGACCGGTCGTTACTAAAAACATATAAAGGAGCTTCGTCCTATCTCCATCTTTTCGCCCATCTAGTGCATCCTCCGATAAGCGTGGGCATACGAATATCTCTGAAGACCCATTATCCACCATCATTCGCCCATATCCACCGAACCCACTTATGCGGCCAAGACCAATGATCCTAAATGCGGTTCGATGACTTCAAGGGTAATCTTCATCAGTAAAGGAGATTACCGTACTTGAATAAGGTCTGTCAGTCTTCGGGAGGGTACCCGCCACTGACATGACCGGATCCAAGTAACTTCGGCGCTTCTTTCCAACGAGTTTGCCAGAAGTACCCCCAATGATGACATCTATCACATGCCTTGCAGGCTGTTCTGGAGCTGGCAACGCTTGTTGAACTGATACCAACTGTGACGCCCCCAAAATAGGTCCATTCCATCCAACCCATTCTGAGTCGCCAAATACATGGTACAGAAATAACTACAACTTTATTATTACAACATATAAACTTTGAGTTTAAATACAGATATTGCCATCTAGACAATATCCACACGCAAATAAATCCCCATCATAATTATTGATTCATTATTTTACAAAATGTGAGAGGACTACTAAACAACTCTCTCTAGAACCTTCATTCCATACCCCGACTAGTACTTGCTACATTCTCGCCTCCCGAGAAGAAAAATGGAACAACAAGGAAAAGGGTGAGCTCAACTAGCCCGAAGAAGAATATTATGACTAAGATAATATACAACAAATTATCGTTAGTCTTCAATAGGGAAAATCGATAGAATACAATAGACAACAAATTTTAAATCAATATTCGCAGAATGAAATAATAATTCATAGAAGAGTTACGTAGAGAATGAAATCTACTATAATCTATGAATTTAACGTCCATCATCAATATTTTATCCTGTAACATCAATCAATATACATCGGAATCAAATATTCATCTTTGCACTACAGCCAAAGATATTCATCACTGGTCATGTTCATTTAAACACTGCTCATCTTTGCACTACAGCCAAAGATATTAATCAATCGGTCATGTTCATCTCAACACTGTTCATCTTTTGCACTACTGAGCCAAAGTTATTCTTGAAATCATTCATCTTTGCACTACTGAGGCCAAAGATATTCCATAATATCATCATTTAAGACCGAGGATGATGAAAATATTTTTTTTTTAAAGAAAGCGAATCCAAAGTGAAACAAAATGACAAGGATTAAGGATTAAGGATTCGTACTTGGTTTTATCCACGCCCAAAAATACCTCAAAAAAAATAATCATAGTGGTGTAAAATTCAAGAATGATCAAAACATGGATACAATCGGAGTTAGTATCCGTAATGGATGTTTTGGACGAAAAGAAGAAATTTTATTTTTCGGTGAATAGTACCGTATACGTGAATAGTGCCGTATACGTGAATAGTGCCGTATACGTGAATAGTAACTCAGACACCAAAAGATAGAAATTCCACAAAAACATCTTCACGCTTCATGAATAGTACTCGTGAATAGTAACTCGTGAATAGTAACTCATGAATAGTAACTCGTGAATAGTAACTCATGAATAGTAACCCATGAATAGTAACCCGACATGAAAAAGTTCCAAATTTGATAAAAACTTGGATCAACATTTCAAAGATAATGATATTGAAGAAATAATATCATTACGAAAAAAATAATATCCCTTACCTCGAAAGATCAAGACTTCTTAATCAAAAAACAGGATATAGGCTATGACTTGGACTTGCAATCAGTATAGCAATACTCAAAGTATACTCAAAATACTCACAAGAATACGCTCGATAATATAGAGAGAAAATTTGAGTTTCGGTGTGATTTTCAATTCTAACCTAAGCACCCTATTTATAGGAAATTGCTTAGAACACCAAAATAGAAAATTTAATATATTAATAATATTATTTTCCACATCTTCCCACGCACACCATCAGCTGAAATCAACCACTAACACATGTCCCATAAGTGACAAAAACGTTTTTCATAATAAAAATAATTAAAACTTCCAAAAATTAATTATTTTGAGCTTTGAACTTCAATAATTCATAATAAATAGCCCTTTCATCAGAAAATTTGAATCTCATGTGTTTTTATAGGAAATTCAATTCTCTACAACTTTACAGAAGAAAGTTTTTCCAAATTCCAATCAGAAATTGGACCGAAATCCACAAACGAAAGCGATTTTACGATACATAATCAATTTTTCGCCAAGAAATGGGTCCACCAACACACAAAACATGTGTTAAACATTTAATGCCACAAAAATACTCTTCCTCCTCGTATACTCATATATCCCACATTCGTTGTAAAAATATCACCAGATTAATATATTATTAAAATAATATATTTAAATGAATTATTTTATCGAGAAAAAGATAAAATATTAATTTTCAATAATTGTCATTTTAAAATTTTCTCCATCTATATCCACATAAAATCAATATTTTCCTCATCATATAAATCAATAATTAATTATTCATAAATAATATTACGTAATCACAATATTGACAACCAGCAGGTTCGAGGAAAGAGGGGGCTTTCAATAAGAATTTCTTCTTCTTGGTGGCGCAATTAGGTGACCAAACCTCTCTCCCTTAGGCAGTAACTTTCTAGACATTGCCAATAATGTTATCTAATAATATTATTCAGATAATATGAATTATTGCTTCGATAATAAAAATACGTGTAATGACAATTATTGAAACAACAAGCAATATAAAATATCAACGCAGACAATTATTGAATCAATAAAATCTTTGAAGTAATTATCGTAACCATTATTGAGTAGTGCCTTCTTACGTAAGAATCAATAATTGGTGCAATACTGAGTGTGCTTCTTCTTGTTCAACAGCGTACTTAGTGTGTTTTAACCAATTTGCATTTCCAACGATATAATCTTGGTAATAACTACTGCAGTTATTTAAAAACAACTTATTTTTGTCATTTTCTTCATCAATCGCTTTCAGTTATGGGGCCCACACATGGTCGCTACGCAGTAAATACGAATATTCCTGACAAGATCACGAGAATATTCCACGACCAAACGAATATTCTCCAAACAATAATGAATATTTTATAACCACTTGCTTATTTTGAAATATTTGCGTATTTAACCCTTAACTATCCACATTAATCAAATCAACCCTTACTATTTCAAAATAATAAATAAAGGAAATTCCTTTTATTTAAAAATTTGTGGTCTTACAACCTCCCTCCTTATGAAATTTCGTCCTCGAAATTGACGACGTACACTGGTGTTTCAAAAGGTGAGGATACCTCGCTTTCATTTCCGTTTCAATTCCCTGGTCATTTCCTCTATAGCATGATTCCTCCACAAAACTTTAACTTGTGGTATAACCTCGCAGCGTGGGACATGCTCCTTCCTATCCAAAATCTTGACAGTACCTCCTCATACGTTAAGTCTTCTACTATCTCGTCCTGGTTCTAACTCTATAACGTGGTTCGGTCTTTCATATATTTCTGAAATGCATGATATGTGAAACACATTATGAACACGAGACATACTTTCGGAGAGGTAACGCAAGTCTATAGGCTACATTTCCTACTCGGTCAAGAATTTGAAATGGACCAATAAATCGTGGATTGAGCTTTCCTCTCTTCCCAAATCTTGTAACTCCCTTCCATGGAGCAACTCGCAACAATACATGATCCCCTACATTAAATTCCACGTCCTTTCGATGAAGATCCGCATAACTCTTTTGTCGATCTTGTGCCGTTTGTATACGTTGTCGAATCATTTGGATCTTTTCGGTGAGTCATATCGCATTAACTCGGGTCCCAACAATGTTGCTTCACCCACCTCATCCCAACATATTGGAGAACGACATTTTCGTCCATATAATGCTTCGAATGGAACCATGCCTATATTTGTTTAATAACTATTGTTGTATGAGAATTCCACCAATGGCAAGTACTTATCCCAACTTCCTTTGAAATCTAGGACACAGAGTTTTAATATATCTTCAAGAGTTTGAGTAGTCCTTTCTGATTGCCCATCCGTTTGAGGATGGTATATAAACCGAATCGTAAATGCGTGCCCATAGCTTTTTACAAACTAACCCAAAATCATGAAGTGAATCTTGGGTCACGATCTAAAACTATGGATACTGGCATGCCATGCAATCTCACAATCTCATTTACGTACATACGAGAAAGACGTTCAAGGGAATAAGTCTCTTGTATCGGTAAGAAATGAGCAGACTTGGTTAATCTATCAACAATAACCCAAATAGCATTGATGCCTTGAGAAACCGCAGGAAGACCCGTAACGAAATCCATAGTAATGTGTTCCCACTTCCATTCCGAAATCTCAAGTGGTTGCAACGGACCCTTAGGTACAAGATGCTAAAATCTTTACACGTTGGCAAGTTAAACACATCGAGATAAACTTTGCAATCTCTCTTCATATTGTTCCACCAAAATGTATGTCGAAGATCACGATACATTTTAGTACTTCCGAGGATGGATTGCAAATGGCGTATTGTGTGCCTCCATCATAATCTTGTACTTCAAATCGTAGTCGTTAGGAACATAAAGTCTAGAGTGGACTCAAGTATTACTTCTTCATCAATTCTCGCTTCGAATAGCTCCTTCTTGTACTTTCTTCTTCATACGCATCATTTCCCATTGGCTTGAGCAACCTTAACTTTTTCTATTAAAGTTGGCTCTATACGTATACTTGACATCATCGCTTTTCGTTCCGCATATGATCTTCTACTCAACGCGTCACCTACCACGTTCGCTTTTCAAGATGGTATGGTTAGAATATGTGCGAAATGAGTCGCCTCTTGAGCTCTTGGAAAATCTTCTCGCATTCCTCGCTCCATACTAATTTTGTATCTTTCGAGTCGACTAAGTTAACGAGATAGCGATTCAAGAAAATCCTTCCACGAATCTCCGATAATAACCAACTAAGCCTAGAAAGCTACGTATTTCGACATCGACTTAGGTTGCTCTCAAGCTGTGACTCATATCCCAATCTTGGATAGCACGTCACAATGACACCTATCGTTTACTATCGCATCTAATATGACGCCCCTACAGAGAGTTCGGCTTAGGTGAATTCCACAAAGGAAGTCACCAGATAAAAGGCTCAGTACCAAATTCTATAGTTGAATTTTTAACTCCACGAAGTTCAATAGGAGCCATTCGATATGAGATTTTAGAAATGAGTTTTGTAACTAGGGTTCAAAGTCGATACAAAATTTAATATCGAAGCTTTGGGAGTAAGCCAAGAAATTCTTCAGAAATACGTCGGGAAAAATCAATAACAACAGGAATATTATTCAAATCTGACGTGTCTTTATTCAAATCCATAACATGGACTAAGAAAATTTGACATCCGTAATAAACGAATGACTTCATAGCTTGATATGAAAATGTTTGACTACAATGGTTTGATTGCTTGAATTGAATAACGGAGTTGCTTAGGAATATGAAAACTAACAACCTTACGAAAGTAATTAATTTTGGCATGATGAGTAGTTAACCTTAAAATCACATCAAAAGCAAATATCTCTATAGAAATAAGGTTCTTGGTAATGTGATAGTGCCAACTTGAATCAAGCAAGATTTTTAAACAACGGATGTAATGAAAGTTTCTCCTAATGGAGTCTCCACAGATAGGTCAAAGTTTAATTTCTCCGTAGTCAAGTTCAAACGTTGAGCGCCTTAAAGAGAGATAAAAGAATGGGTAGAAACCCAGATCTAGTAAGGTATAAACTTCGCAAGAATTTATAATTAACTAACCTGTGCTAACTTCGTTCGGGTTCCTAGCATTTTTGAGGTCACGACAAATGCTCTTCCAAGAACCGTTGACTTTGACTTTTCTCGGGACATCCTTTTGAGTCACCATTCTCATTTGATCTGGTTTTGATATCGCATAATCTCGGCGATATGTCCTTCTTTTCCACAATTATAGCATACCTTAAACTGTTGTGGGCAGTTTTTGGTGATATGTCCCTCTTTCCGTGATTTATAACATATGACCGGTGATCGTTCTCCTCCCTTAGAACCCGATTCCACGCCAAGACGGCGACGCCTCTTCACATGGTCGTTGTTGAATCTCCTCTTTTAAAATCTCCTCCCGACTCACTTCTTCTATTTTCATGACCACCACGATTACCACCAGAGTGGTTCTGCCTTTAATCGTATTCTTCATTCTCCGTTTGGTTATCGTTATTCGATGATCGCTATCTTGATAGATGATCTCGGTTATGGTCCCTCGGTTGAACGTCTTTCGTTATCTCGCTTCTAACAACCGAGCCACATTGACAACATCTCGAATAGAGAGAAAATTTATGAGAAATGAGAGATCACGGCGTATGTCGGGTTTCAAACCTCTCTCGAAACATCCGCGTCATACGTTCCTCATTCTCCACCAAATGAGGTGCAAACTCATATAACTCCGCCGAACTTCGCCTCATCTTTGGGACACCGCCATGTTATTTCGCTCTAGTCTAATAAACTCCACTTCCTTCATATGACGAATACTTTCGGGGAAGTACTTGTCATTGAACTATTTCAAATGTCTCCCATGACATCTTTGAGTGCAATTTGGATGGGTACGCTTCGCTGATTCCCACCGAGAATCGCCTCGCCACGGAACATAAAAGTAGCGAATGGAACTTTCTCGTTCCTCCGTACATCCCAAGACATCGAATATCTTGGTAATTTGTTTGACCACGCTCTCGCCCTTAATCGGACACGGCTTTCCCTGCACTCTGGTGGTCCCAACTCTTTGAAGCTGCTTCATTGTGACCACTCGTGAATTGCTATCATTTCCTCTGTATTTTGAACACGAGTCTCCTTATGCGATTTTGCATGAATCGCAAAAAAACTTCTAAACATCCCTCATTCCTCATCTCGCAAATTGGTGTTGTTCACGGGAGGAACATTGCCACTGTTGCACGTTCTCCTCGTTGGTGAGTACAGCATCTCCACGGCCTCATTTACTCCATCGTTAATATTCTCAATCGACATTCTCAAATATCGTCATAAAATAAAGGTTAATTAAGGAAATCAATATATCACATAATATCCCTATATCTTGACCAACTAACAAATAAGCTTAGGTAGGACACACTAGCGAAGGATTTACTCGTCTCTCCTTCCTAGTTCTATTCCCGATCTCGCCAGAGATCATATCCCTAAGCTCGATACCAATCGTGACGCCCCCAAAATAGGTCCATTCCATCCAACCCATTACGAAGTCGCCAAATACATGGTGCGTAAATAACTACAACTTTATTATTACAACATATAAACTTTGAGTTTAAATACGAGATATTGCCATCTAGACAATATCCACACGCAAATAAATCCCCATCATAATTATTGATTCATTATTTTACAAAAATGGTGTGGACTACTAAACAACTCTCTCTAGAACCTTCATTCCATACCCGACTAGTACTTGCTACATTCTCGCCTCCCGAGAAGAAAAATGGAACAACAAGGAAAAGGGTGAGCTCAACTAGCCCGAAGAAAGAATATTATGACTAAGATAATATACAACAAATTATCGTTAGTCTTGATAGGAAAAATCGATAGAATACAATAGACAACAAATTTTAAATCAATATTCGCAATTGAAATAATAATTCATAGAAGAGTTACGTAGAGAATGAAATCTACTATAATCTATGAATTTAATGATCCATCATCAATATTTTATCCTCGTAACATCAATCAATATACATCCGGAATCAAATATTCATCTTTGCACTATGAGCCAAAGATATTCATCGATTGGTCATGTTCATTTAAACACTGCTCATCTTTGCACTACAAAGCCAAAGATATTAATCAATCGGTCATGTTCATCTCAACACTGCTCATCTTTGTACTCTGAGCCAAAGATATTCCATAATATCATCATTTAAGACCGAGGATGATGAAAATATTTTTTTTTAAAGAAACGAATCCGGTGAAACAAAATGACAAGGATTAAGGATTAAGGATTCGTACTTGGTTTTATCCACGCCCAAAAATACCTCAAAAATAATCATAGTGGTGTAAAATTCAAGAATGATCAAAACATGGATACAATCGAGTTAGTATCCGTAATGGATGTTTTGGATTTAAAAGAAAAAATTTATTTTTCTATTGAATAGTACCAGATACGTGAATAGTGTCAGATATCGTGAATAGTGCCGATATCGTGAATAGTAACTCCGACACCAAAAGATAGAAATTCCACAAAAACATCTTCACGCTTCTGAATAGTACTCGTGAATAGTAACTCGTGAATAAGTAACTCATGAATAGTAACTTTCGTGAATAATAACTCATGAATAGTAACCCATGAATAGTAAACCCGACATGAAAAAGTTCCAAATTTGATAAAACTTCAGATCAACATTTCAAAGATAATGATATTGAAGAAATAATATCATTACTGAAAAAAATAATATCCCTTACCTCGAAAGATCGATCTTTAAATTTAAACACCAGGATATAGGCTATGACTTGGACTTGCACCAGTATAGCAATACTCAAAGTATACTCAAAATACTCACAAGAATATGCTCGATAATAGAGAGAGAAAATTTCGATTTACGGTGTGATTTTCAATTCTAACCCAAGCACCCTATTTATAGAAATTGCTTAGAACACCAAAATGTAAAATTTAATATATTAATAATATTATTTTTCCACATCTTCCTACGCACACCATCAGCTGAAATCAACCACTAACACATGTCCCATAAGTGACAAAAACGTTTTTCATAATAAAAATAATTAAAACTTCCAAAAATTAATTATTTCGGAGCTTCGGAACTTCAATAATTCATAATAAATAGCCCTTTCATCAGAAAATTCGAATCTCGCGAGTTTTTATAGGAAATTCAATTCTCTACAACTTTACAGAAGAAAGTTTTTCCAAATTCCAATCAAAAATTGACCGAAATCCACAAACGAGCGATTTTACAGTCTATAATCAATTTTCGGTCAAGAAATGGGTCCACCAACACACAAAACATGTGTTAAACATTTAATGCCACAAAAATACTCTTCCTCCTCGTATACTCATATATCCCACATTCGTTGTAAAAATATCACCGTTAATATATTATTAAAATAATATATTTAAATGAATTATTTTATCAGAAAAAGATAAAATATTAATTTTCAATAATTGTCATTTTAAAAATTTTCTCCATCTATATCCACATAAAATCAATATTTTCCTCATCATATAAATCAATAATTAATTATTCATAAATAATATTATGTAATCACAATATTGACAACCAAAGCGGTTCAGGAAGAGGGGCTTTCAATAAGAATTTCTTCATCTGCCAGCAATTAGGTGACCAAACCTCTCCTGTATGTAACTTTCTAGACATTGCCAATAATGTTATCTAATAATATTATTCAGATAATATGAATTATTGCTTCGATAATGAAAAATATTGTGTAATGATAATTATTGAAACAACAGCAATATAAAATATCAACGCAGCAATTATTGAATCAATAAAATACTAAACAGTAATTACTGTAACCATTATTGAGTAGTGCCTTCTTACGTAAGAATCAATAATTGGTGCAATACCGTATCTTCTTGTTCAACAACGCTGCATCTTAGTGTGTTTTAACCACCGGTATTCCAACAAGATAATCAGTAATAACTCACGCCTAGATTATTTAAAAACAACTTATTTTTGTCGTTTTCTTCATCCAATCGCTTTCAAGTTATGGGGCCCACACATGGTCGCTAGGCTTGGTTACACGAATATTCCCGACATGCATTTAATATTCCACGACCAAACGAATATTTCCCAAGCAATAATGAATATTTTATAACCACTTGCTTATTTTGAAATATTTGCGTATTTAACCCTTAACTATCCACATTAATCAAATCAACCCTTACTATTTCAAAATAATAAATAAAGGAAATTCCTTTTATTTAAAATTTTGGGGTCTTACATGAAATTTCTTAGGAGCAGCCCTCTGTCTTGCTCTTGATTAGTTCCGCAACCACATCTTTGAATTAAAGCCCCGCTTGTACCTTTCTTTCAATAAAGTCCTTCAAACTAGCACGATCGTTCATATCGTGACCGAAGCTTGATGGTAATCACAATACTTACGAGAATTCCCTTTCAGGGCTTAATGTTATCTTGAGGTGGCTCAAGATAGGTTGATTCTTAATCGATCCAAGATAATGTTTCGCCTATGTTGAGTCTTTGTATCGTCCTATTCACTCTTCAAATTTGGAGCGGACGAACGTCCTCCACCCTGTCTCCAATTATTATATTTCTTCGACCCGCCTTCGTAGCGGTCTTTATTCCCTTCATTCTTCTTCTGGTCTCTATCGGTTTTGTCCCGATCTGTCTCTTTAAGCCTGTCTGAAGAAGGACGTTTGAGGCTATCCATGGCTTCCTCCACCACGATATAGCCTTCAGCTTTGTCGAAGGCTTCAGCGAGACTCTTCGGGTGATGAAACATTAACTTCTTCACCAACTTCTCTGATTTGACCAGATCTAACCCATTCTGAAATAATCCAACGACTTGTAGATCGTTCAGAATCATCACTTGGCCGACCAAGCAAAAACCACTTCACATATTGGCCCAAAGACTCATTCAAAAAGCGTCGAACTGAGCCAACGAACGATTGGTTTTCCCCTTCTTTTTTGTTGCTCCGGCGAGAATGAAATTTCTCGCATATATCCGCCCAAGATGAAATTGAATCAGGGCAAAGTCCCCATCCACTTAGGGCATCCTTTCGGCGTTGTAAGAATAAAAGTATGACACTTAGCGACATCGCTAAAGTCATAGAATCCATCGATCGATCGAACGCCTGATCGTGGGTCGTAGGATCCCCGATCTATCATAACTTTTCGATATGGGGCAACTTCTTGGTGGGGTCGACTTTTCTTTAAGAATCTCCGCGGAAAAAGGGATGCCTTTTTTCCAAGTATCCTTCATTTTTGTACTTCGGCAAGTTGCTTCCGAAGTTCTTTTAACTCTTTAACCAGATACTCCACACCTTCTGGTTGAGATGATGCTTCTTTTTCCGGTGACTCCTTCCTCCTCTGAGTGGACCGGTTTCTTACAATAGAGCCTTCAACTCTAGAAGGACTTTTACGATGGCGAGTGTCCACAGGGTGGTGTACCCTCAGTAGACTCTCGGGAGTACGATCTCCAGATATACTTCGTCTCTGAACTCGGGCACTATGGCGAGAATGTGCAACAACAAGTGCTTTCTTTGTGGTCTCAGGAGTGCGATCTCTTGATCGACCTCTTCGTTCTTTTCGACCCTGCTCCTTAGAATCGTCAAGGTGATGTGCCCTCTTCGATCTTTGAGGAGTAGGGCTTCAGGATCTTCTTCTTTCTCGAGTTCGGCCCCGAGACTCTCGTCCTGAATGAACAGGCTCTTTCCCACTCCGGTGTCCTTGCTCTTCGGACTGATCATAACTGAACTCTCTGTCCCTCAACTCTGCCATCCGAGCCATCTGCTCAGCTATATCCTGTCGCTGCTTCACGAGTACTTCCATAGCTCTATCCGTTTCATCTGCCATCTTAGCCAGTCGTGAAGCTTTTTCGTCTTGGTCATCTCGGTATCGAGTTCTAGGCGAGGTGCCTTCTACTCGTTTTCGACCATGGCCAGACCCTTTCTCCGTCGGGAAGACTAGCTTACGCTTAGCCTTGCCCACCGCCTTCGGCCGAAAATCTTCATGTAATCGTTTGGACGCTGTACTGGCATGAACACTTATTGTCGATCCTAAACGATCCTTGATAGACACTCGTGGTGCCGATTCACTGGAAGCCATCGGCTGCCCTTCGGGTGTAGGTGTTCTACTCTTTACCATGAATACTGACGTAGAACAAACACAGTCTGTGATTGAAAAATACTCAGGACACTAGAACTCAGCCCTCCTTCTAGCGCCAATGTTAACGCCAAGATCTTTCTCCATGTCCCAATCACCAAGACGCGTCCGATATCGTGCACAGTTCAACAAGTCAACACCAAAAGCTTGACGGCCTGACCGTCGGGGGATAGCTCCGGCGTGAGAGTCAGTATCGGCGATCACAAGGTTAACAATGGAGGAAAATAATGTATAATGCCTGAGAGAGAATAATAATATGAATGTGTGTAATGTTTTGATACTTACCTCTTTTTGTGATCTTAGCTCCATCGTACTCAATCTCGCCATCGTGCCACCCATCATCATCACGACACCTTTTCCCCACTCCGGTCATTTCGATTGAAAGTATGTAGCCTACTTCCTCACTGCTACCACTCTTTTGCCACCACGTCAATATCGAAGTCCCATCCTCATTAATGCCATGCAGAAAGGTGGCGAACATAGTAATCAACTATCACTTGGCATAATGATTCACGGTCAAAGTTGGGTTAAGTATAATTTGTATAATGAGCCAATTCAATGACTAGGCCCAAATAATGGAAATGACCCAAACGAATGGGATCCAACCGAAAGGACCCAATGAAATAATCAAATAACCTGGGCCCAAACCATTCGGACCAACCAGGGATTAGCGTGAATACGTGATCCAAGGAGGGCCCATTAAATCAATTCTAATAAGGAAAAGGATTATGGCCCAACACCATACACATAAACAAATATATTCGATCGTGTCCTGAAAAGAAAAATATATTCCCCTTCTATTACAAAATATAAATATATGCTACGTATGCAAAATACAGAAGAAAATTTACTTTTATTTTGAAAGCTAAAATAGAGGGAGAATGTATACATATATATAGACATACCAACAACCCTACCTTAAAACTAGTTCCAATGTTCAAAATCTCCTCTTACTTATCAAAACCTCAACCATTCTTTTACATGCAGAAACTAAATAAGTGAATAACCATAAAACATAAATAAACATATATAGCACACAAAAAAGAATTTAACATATATGACCAACCATATAAATACCTCCACCAAGACCCTCTCATTTCGTCAACAGCGAAAGCCATATTAAGCATCCATCCGGTAAATATTCTTAATTTTTTCTGAGAGTTTTTGCCGATACTACGCCTTTAGTTTTCATAATGGAAATGAAGAAGATTGCTTTTGCTGCCCTTGTCGCTGCCGCCTCCATGAGCGCGGTATTGGCTCAAGCACCAACTGAATCTCCCATGGCAGCACCATCTAGTCATGCCGCTTCCACTTTGCCGGCTGTCGGATTTGTTGAGGCTTCCCTCATGTCATTTTTTGCTCTCTACAGGCACTAAAAACCACCCTCGAAAACAAGAAACAGAAAATAAATGAGGAAAAAGAGGACTTGACGAAATGGAGAGAGTTCTTTTCTTTCTATTATTTTTGTTTTACGTGTAATTGGTTTGTTGCAATGGATTGATTTGGTAAAACTCATGCAATAACAAGAACTATTCTTGCAAAGTTCCAATTTGTTTATTGTGATTCCACTCCTTTCAGATTTGGCTACCCTCCATTACATATTCCCTCCAATTTCATTCAATACACTAATTATTTGATGTTAATAATTTTGTTAGTAATGATCCAAACATGTAAATAGATAGTTAATTATATAAAGATCAATTCTACCAAAAAATTGAGTATTAAAAAAAATTAACGTTAAAAGTTTTAAAAAAATTCTTAACCATTGAAATTTTAATGAAAATTTATATTTTCATCAAATGGTAAAAAATGTCGGATTACTTTCATTTTTAAACATTTAAACTACTTAGCATTATAAATTAATTGATTGGTTTTGATTTGAATTATATTATCTAAAACTATAAAATATACTACTCCATGTTGATGTTAGAAAGTAATTATGTAATCTCATATTTCTAGAAGCAGTATTAAATATAGTTATTAAGCTTGCTAAGTTCTATAACTTTTGTATTCTCAAGAGTATTGAAGTCTTATTCTAGAATACTCCACTCCTAGATAAAATAGGAGATTGATGTAACCCATGAAGACAAGAAGAAAAAGAAGAAGTCTAGCAGTCTGCGGGAGCAGCAGCTCTGCAAAGTCTATTGCTCTCATCTCTCTTCTAATAAAAGTTCCTTGATAAATTCCTGTTTTTGCTCATTGTGCTTTCGTTTGTCCCAACAAATTTGGTATCAGAGCTTTTTGTTAAAACCACATCCTGCTATCATGAATTCAAATTCACTCCCTACATTGTTTGCATATTCTCCAAGTCAAATCCCTATATTTGAAGGGGAACACTATGAGTATTGGAGCAGTCAAATGGAAACTGTCTTCATATCTCAAGACCTTTGGGATATTATTGAGACTAGTTATGAAGAACCACCTGGAACTAGAGATTGGTCACAAGCACAACAAAAGCTGTACAAGGAGAACAAAAAGAAAGATGCCACAACAATCCGATTTATACAGCAGGGGGTAAGCAAATCAATTTTTCCTAGAATTTTTGGAGTAAAAAAAGCTAAAATTGCATGGGAGATTTTGCAAAAAGAATTTCAAGGATCTGCCAAGGCCATTACTTTAAAACTTCAGACATTATGGAGAAATTTTGATAATCTGTCAATGAACGAAAGTGAAAGCATTCGAGATTTCTCTTCAAAAGTTGCTGAAATAGTAAATCAAATCAAGGGTTGTGGTGACACCATTGAAGACAAGAGAGTGATTGAGAAAGTTTTGAGGAGTCTTCCTCCCAAATTTGATCATGTTGTCGCAGCCATAGAAGAATCCAAAGATCTGTCCAAAATGACCTTTCATGAGTTAACAGGTTCACTACAAGCTCATGAACAAAGAATTAATAGGTCCTCACATCAACCTGTGGAACATGCTTTTCAATCCAAACTGAGAATTTCAGAAAAGAAGGCCAACAACTCCTGGGACATGTCTCATTCAAAGAAGGCCAACAGCTCCTGGGACATATCTCATTCAACCGAAAATAATCAATTTTTTTTTTTTAAGAATGAATTAGCAGTAAAGAA
Source organism: Panax quinquefolius (assembly GCA_020205615.1). Taxonomy (NCBI): domain Eukaryota; kingdom Viridiplantae; phylum Streptophyta; class Magnoliopsida; order Apiales; family Araliaceae; genus Panax; species Panax quinquefolius. The sequence goes on from CM035157.1 coordinate 103,813,505, forward strand.
GAAGAAGAGAGAAAACTTACAGTCACAACTCAAAGAAAGAAAGAAGTGGAAGCTCACAACAAAGTTTCAATAATGAAAATTCTCAGTGTATCATCTGCAAAAAATCTAACCATGAATCCCGAGATTGCAGATTTAAATGTACAAGATGACCTTTCATGAGTTAACAGGTTCACTACAAGCTCATGAACAAAGAATTAATAGGTCCTCACATCAACCTGTGGAACATGCTTTTCAATCCAAACTGAGAATTTCAGAAAAGAAGGCCAACAACTCCTGGGACATGTCTCATTCAAAGAAGGCCAACAGCTCCTGGGACATATCTCATTCAACCGAAAATAATCAATTTTTTTTTTAAGAATGAATCAGCAGTAAAGAAGAAGAAGAGAGAAAACTTACAGTCACAACTCAAAGAAAGAAAGAAGTGGAAGCTCACAACAAAGTTTCAATAATGAAAATTCTCAGTGTATCATCTGCAAAAAATCTAACCATGAATCCCGAGATTGCAGATTTAAATGTACAAGATGTCGAGTGCCTAATCATTCTCAAAGAGATTGCTGGTTTCAAAACAAAAAGGAGCAAAATGAAGCTAAGTTCACAAAGGAAAGTGATAATGAACACCTTTTTTACTCTTGCTTACTTATTGAAAGTGAGTCGCAGAATTTATGGTATTTAGACAGCGGTTGCAGTAGCCATATGATGGGAAATAAAGACTTCTTCATAGAACTTGATCACAGTTTCACTTCTCAAGTAAAGCTTGGAGACGGAAAGTTACAGAAAGCTCTCGAAAAAGGTGTTATTGCTGTTCACACCAAAGGGGGTAACAAAAGATTGATATCTGATGTTCTTTATGTGCCAAATTTATCTAAAAATCTCTTGAGTGTTGGTCAGTTGTTAAACAAAGGCTATCAGGTTATCTTTGATGATAGCAAATGCGAAATTATTGACAAGAAAAATAACTTGACAGTAGAAAAGTTGAAATGTCTAAAAATAAGGTGTTTCCTCTTGTCATACCAATAGAGGAAAATCTTGCTTTAAGAAGTGAAAATTTAGATATGTCCTACTTGTGGCATTTGAGATATGGGCATTTAAATTATAGGGGTATGAAATTGTTGAAAGAAAAAAATATGGTGGTTGGATTGCCTGCTATAGAGAATAATGGAAGAGTTTGTGAAGGATGCGTCTACGGAAAAATGCATAGACTTCCATTTCCAAAAACCTCATGGAGAGCTAAAGCCCCTTTAGAATTGGTGCATTCTGACATATGTGGTCCTATGAGGACTCCATCTCTCAACAATAAGAGATATTTCATTCTCTTTGTTGATGACTATACAAGAATGATGTGGCTGTACTTCTTAAATGAAAAGTCAGAAGCTTTCTCAATTTTTCTTCAATTCAAAGCTCTAGCAGAAAAGCAAAGTGGATGTCAAATGAAAACTTTAAGGACAGATCGTGGTGGAGAATTTATATACACACCGTTCATGAATTATCGTAGGAGAATGGAATTCAAAGCTGACTCATTTGTTAGTAGAAGTCCGCAACAAAACAGTGTGGCGGAAAGAAAGAATCGCACTATCGTTGAGATGGCTCGTAGTATGTTGCAAGGAAAAAGGCTTCCAAACAATCCGTGGGCTGAAGCTATTCATACTTCTATCTATATTCTTAATATATCCCCTACAAAAGCAGTTCGAAACAAAACTAGATTTGAGGCATGGAATAACAGGAAGCCACTTGTTGATCACTTCAAAGTTTTTGGATGCATTGCTTATGGCATGAACACATCACACAACATGGACAAGTTTGACAAGAAAGGTGAAAAGTATGTGTTTATTGGCTATAGTGATGAGTCTAAGGGTTTTAGACTACTTAATCCCAAAATAAATCAGCTTGTAGTATCTAGAGATGTCATCTTTGATGAAATGGCAGCTTGGGAGTGGAAGGATGATTCTTCTCAAGATCAAAAGTCATACGAATTTAAAGAATCATCATCTTTTCAAGAAGATGCAAATCAAGAAAGCAACCTGCAACATGAAGTAACAAGAAGTTCCTCTAGAATTCCATCATCAATTCATGATCATTCCGATTCGGAATCACCTCCAAGAAAGGTACGATCATTGCAAGATGTCTATGAATCATGTGAATTTGCTCTTTTTTCACGTGAACCTCACACTTTTGAAGAAGCAGCAAGTAATAATGTATGGATTAAAGCCATGAAAGAAGAAATCTCTATGATTGAAAAGAACAAAACTTGGGAGCTTATGGATCTGCCAAAAGGGAAGGATGTTATTGGATTAAAATGGGTTTATAAGACAAAGTACAATGAAGATGGCTCAATTCAAAAACACAAGTCCAGATTAGTCGCGAAAGGCTACTCACAACAACCTGGCATAAATTTCACCGAGACGTTTGCACCGGTAGCTCGGATGGAAACAATAAGAACTGTTCTTGCTTTGGCAGCTCAATTGGAGTTAAAAGTGTTTCAACTTGATGTAAAATCTGCCTTTTTAAATGGTGAGTTGGAGGAAGAGGTCTATGTTGAGCAACCTCAAGGTTTCCAAGTAGAAGGAAAAGAAGACAAAGTGTATAGGCTTCGAAAGGCTTTGTATGGCCTAAAGCAAGCCCCCCGAGCTTGGAACAACAGAATTGATAGTTATTTCCAGCAAAGTGGATTCAAAATGAGCCCAAGTGAACCTTCACTGTATGTGAAGACAGAAGGTACAGACTTCCTTCTTGTTTGCTTATACGTTGATGATTTGATCTATTTTGGTTCAAATATGAAAATGCTCGAAGATTTCAAGAAAAATATGATGAATGAGTTTGAAATGTCTGACTTGGGTCTTATGAGATATTTTCTTGGAATTTAAGTGAAACAAAGCAAAAGGCATATTTTTCTCTCCCAAGAAAAGTATGTTGAAGATTTGCTTAAAAATTTTCAAATGGAAAAATGCAAAGTTGTGCCTACGCCTATGGTTTTAAATGAAAAGTTGCAGAAAAATGATGGAGAACCAAGAGTTGATGATAAGCTTTATAGAAGCTTAGTTGGCTCTCTGATTTATCTCACCAATACAAGACCTGATATAATGTATTCAGTGAGTGTGATTTCTAGATACATGAATAAGCCAACAAAGTCTCATTATACAGCAGCAAAAAAAAAATTAAGGTATCTACAGGACACAAAAAAGCATGGGATCACTTATGTGAAAGAAAAAGATTTCAAGCTTGTTGGATATACTGATAGCGATTGGGTAGGTTCTCTTGATGATCAAAAGAGCACCTTAGGTTATCTTTTTTTCCTAGGTTCAAATGTGATATCATGGAGTTCAAAGAAGCAAAAATCAGTGGCGTTATCGTCAACAGAAGCAGAATACATTGCAGCGACCGATTGTGCATGTGAAGCAGTTTGGTTAAGAAGAATTTTGAATGATTTGAAGCTAAAGCAAAATGAACCTATAAAAATCTATTGTGACAACAGGTCAGCAATAGCAATAATAAAAAATCCAGTTTTTCATGCTCGCTCTAAGCATATAGAGCTCCGTTATCATTTCATCAGAGACTTGGTGAGCAAAGGAGAAAAAATCTTAGTTTTGTACTAACGATAAGCCAACTGATGCTCTAACCAAACCAGTCACGAGGGAGAAATTTGAGTAGTTCAAGAACGAATTGAAGATTACAAATTAAGAGGGGGTGTTAGAAAGTAATTATGTAATCTCATATTTCTAGAAGCAGTATTAAATATAGTTATTAAGATTGCTAAGTTCTATAAGTGTCTTTTGTATTCTCAAGAGTATTGAAGTCTTATTCTAGAATACTCCACTCCTAGATTAAATAGGAGATTGATGTAACCCATGAAGACAAGGAGAAAAGAATGAAAGCTGTAAGACCCAGAAATTTTTTAAATAAAAAGGAATTTCCTTTATTTATTATTTTGAAATAGTAAGGGTTGATTTGATTAATGTGGATAGTTAAGGGTTAAATCATAAATATTTCAAAATAAGCAAGTGGTTATAAAATATTCATTTTTGTCGGGGAATATTCGTTTGGTCGTGGAATATTAAATCTTTGTCGAGAATATTAAATGCTGACGGCCTTGACCATGTGTGGGCCCCATGTGAGCGATTGGATGAGAAAGCGACAAATATAAGTTGTTTAAAAATACTGGCGTAGTTATTACCAATTAAAATCATTGGAATACCCGGTGGTTAAAACACACTAATCTGGCGTTGTTGAATAGTAGCACGGTATTGCAGTATTGCATCAATTATTGATCCTTACGTGAAGGCACTACTCGATAATTTTTACGATAATTCTTATTTAGTATTTTATTTTATTGATTGATAATTCTTTGCGTTGGTATTTTATATTATTCTTTGTTTGATAATTGTCCTTTGCATGATATTTCCCATTATCGGATCAATAATTCATATTATTTGAATAATATTATTAGATAACATTATTGGCAATGTCTAGAAAGTTACATCTAAGGAGAGGTTTGGTCACCTAATTGCGGCCCGATAAGGAGAGATCCTTATTGAAAGCCCCTCTTTCACAGGAGCGACTGGTTGTCATAAATGTGATTACGTAATATTATTTGTGAATAATTAATTATTGATTCATATGATAAGGAAATATTTATTTTATATGAATATAAATGATGGATTTATTTATGTGGTTATTAATGAAGGAATTAATCTTTGAGATGTTTTATTTGTATTTTGTCGGATTGGAGGTATTAAAAGATCAAATCGGTGTTATTACTGACTTTATTGTGTGAGTTATAATATTTAATCAAATAGTTGGATCGTTGTAATTTTTGGATATGTTATACATATATAAGTTGAGTATATGTCCACAAATTTTGAGCCGATTAAAATGAGCGTATAATTTATTATGAATTTTAAGAGGTGGTGATTGAAATTAGGTTATAAATGATTTTGGTGGAAAATTCTAGAATTGGTGGGCCCCACTTTTGGTTGGTGAGAAATGTGCTCAATTGAATTTTCAAATGTGGTGGGTGGGAATAGTAGCGAGTAAAAGCCATCGAGTTGCTTGAGTTAAATGCTGCTTGACGGCTTAACATTTTCTATAAATAGAGGGCTAAGTTAGAATTGAAAATCACACCGAAACAAAGTTTTTCTCTCTCTCTCTCTATATTATTGGCGTATTTTGTGAGTATTTAGATACTTTGAGAGTTATTATTCGATTACAAGTTTCATTCGACATCACTTGAGCCTTTCCTTAGAAATCTTGATTCTTTGAGGTAAGGGATATTATTTTTTTTCGTAATGATATTATTTCTTGATATCATTATCTTTGAAATGTTGATCTGAAGTTTTTATCAAATTTGGAACTTTTTCATGTCGGGGTTACTATTCATGATTTACTATTCACGAGTTACTATTCATGAGTTCTTATTCACGAGTTCTATTATTCACGAGTACTATTAATGAAGCGTGAAGATGTTTTTTTGTGGAATTTCTATCTTTTGGTGTAGAGATTCTTATTCACGTATCTGCCTTATTCACGTATCTGGAACTATTCACGATATCTGGCACTATTCATCGAAAAATAAAATTTCTTCTTTTCGTCCAAAATATCTAATACGGATACTAGCTTTGATTGTATCCATGTTTTGATCATTCTTGAATTTTACACCTTATGATTATTTTATGAAGTATTTGTGAACATGGATTATTTAAAATACGAATCCATAATAATTGTCATTTTGTTTCTTTGGATTCGTTTTCTTTAAAAATATTTTCATCATCTCTCGATCTTAAATGATGATATTATTGAATATCTTTGGCTTTGTAGTCAAAGATGAATGATTTCGAAGAATATCTTTGGCTGTAGTGCAAAGATGAGCAGTGTTTAAATGAACATGAATGAGTGATGAATATCTTTGGCCTTTAGTGCAAAGATGAGCAGTGTTGAGATGAACATAATAGATTGATGAATATCTTTGGCTGTAGTGCAAAGATGAATATTTGATTTGAGATGAATATTGATTGATGTTACTGAGGATAAAATATTGATGATGAATATTAAATTCATAGATTATAGTAGATTTCATTCTCTACGTAACTCTTTATGAATTATTATTTTCATTGCGAATATTGATCCGAAACTTGTTGTCTATTGTATTCTATCGATTTTTTTTCCTGTTGGAGACTAACGATAATTTGTTGTATATTATCTTAGTCGTAGTATTCTTTCTTGGGCTAGTTGAGCTCACCCTTTTCCTTGTTGTTCCATTTTTCTTCTCGGGGAGGCGAGAATGTAGCGAGTACTAGTCGGGGTATGGAATGAAGGTTCTAGAGAGAGTTGTTTAGTAGTCCTCACCATTTTTGTAAAATAATGTATCAATAATTATGATGGGGATTTATTTGCGTGTGGATATTATCTAGAAGACAATATTACATTTAAACTCAAGATATATATTGTCGTATTTTACGACATTTGTATTATTGAAGTTGTAGTTTGCTTCTTGTACCATGTATTTGGCGACTCGGAATGGGTGTTGTGTATACCTATTTTGGGGCGTCGCGGTTAATATCGAGCTTAGGATATGATCTCTGGCGGAGATCGGGGAATAGAACTAGGAGGGAGAGCAGAGTAAATCCTTCGCTAGTGTGTCCTACCTAAGCTTATTTGTTGGTTGGTCGTAATATAGGGGTATTATGTGATTTGTTAATTTATTTAATTAATCCTTGTTTTATGATAGTTTTTAAGAATGGGCTGCTTTGAGAGCGTTAACAATGGAGTGAATGAGATCGTGGAGACACCTCTAATCGTGACCGAGGATAATGTGATGTCGGTGAAGAAGGAATTAGAGATATCCGTGTGGTGAGTGAAGAATTGATAGTTGCACTTTTAGAGATAATCGCAGAGGTAACGGTGAGAGAGTGAGGAAGAAGAGGAAGAAGAGGTACACGAAGAGAGTTTATTAGAGGTATTTTATGATCAAAATGTAGAATTGCAAAATCGTATTCATGAGTTAGAAGAAGCGAAATTTGAAGAATTGCGAGGCGATCGTGGAGCAAAAGGATGCAACGATTCAAGCTTGTGTTACCCGATATGTGATGCTTGAAACGAAGCACTCTTTGGCGAGTATAAGATGATAAAATTTGGAATCGAAAGGTGAAAGAAGAAATAAGCGAGCAGTGAGAATGAGTGATGCATGGGTAAAAAGCCATATGACAGCGTTGATATTATGGAAAGAGATGTCAATCTAAAAAGAAGATTTAACGATGGCGGGAAGGCGTCGGCGTGACATCGGCACCAATCAACAAATTCTAGGGAAGAGAGCGATCGCCGGTTAGATCTACTGAGATGGGAGAGGAGGGACATATAAGGTCAAGCTGTTCAAAGCCTTCCAAGGTATGCTATAATTGTGGAAAAAGAAGAACATATCGCTCGAGATTATGCGATATCGAAACCGAGTCAGCGAGAATGGTGACTCAAAAGGATGTCCCGAGAAAAGTCAAAGTTAACGGTTCTTGGAAGAAGCGTTTTGTCGTGGCCGGTCAAAAATCGAGGAACCCGACGAAATTAGCAGGTTAGTTAATTATAAATTCTTGCGAAGTATATACCTTACTAGATATCGGTTCTACCCATTCTTTTTATCTCTCTTACTTGCGCTCAGCGTTTGAACTTGACTACGGAGAAATTAAACTTTGACTATCTCATGGAGACTCCATTAGGAGAAACTTTCATTACATCCGTTGTTTAAAAATCTTGCTTGATTCGAGTTGGCACTATCACATTACACTGTTAACCTTATTTCTATAGAGATATTTGTTTTTGATGTGATTTTAAGGTTAACTACTCATCATGCAAAATTGATTATTTTCGTAAGGTTGTTAGTTTTCATATTCTAAGCAACTTTGTTATTGAATTCAAGCAATCAAACCATTGTAGTCAAACATTTTCATATCAAGCCATGAAGTCATTCGTTTATTACGGATGTCAAATTTTCTTAGTCCGTGTTATGGATTTGAATAAAGACACGTCGATTTGAATAATATTCTTGTTGTTATTGATTTTTCTGGCGTATTTCTGAAGAATTTCTTGGCTTACTCCCAAAGCGATATTAAATTTTGTATCGACTTTGAAACGGTACAAAACTCATTTCTAAAATCTCATATCGAATGGCTCTATTGAACTTGAGGAGTTAAAATTCAACTATAAATTTGGTACTGAGCCTTTATCTGGTGACTTCCTTTGTGGAATTTACCTAAGCCGGACTCTCTATAGGGGCGTCATATTAGATGCGATAGTAAAGCGATAGGTGTCATTGTGACGTCTTTATCCAAGATTGGGATATGAGTCACGGTTGAGAAGCAACCTAAGTCGATAATCGAAATACGTAGCTTTCAGGCTTAGTTGGTTATTATCGGAGATTCGTTGAAGGATATTCTCGAATCCTATTCCATTATCTCGGTGACTCGTAGAGATACAAAATTGAATGGAGCGAGGAATGTGGGAAGAGCTTGAAGAACTCGAGAGGAGACTCATTTAAATACGTATTACGACCATGCCATCTGGAAAAGCGAGCGTGGTAGGCGGCGTGTTGAGTAGAAAATCGTATACAATACGAGTGCGATATTGTCAAAGACTAATTTCAGTATAATTTACAAATAATAGAGATGGAGATGAAAACTCTAGGTACCCAGCGTGATGATATCTGAGTATAATCGACTTTAATCGATAAAGTTAAAGTTTGCTCAAGCCCCGCAGGCAGGGTGATGCGTATGAAGAAGAAATCAAGAAGGAGCTATTAGGGGCGAGAATTGATGAAGAAGGAATACTTGAGTCCACTCTAGACTTTGTGTTCTAACGACTCGATTTGAAGTACAAGATTATGATGGAGGCTGATACACCATTTGCAATCCATCTGGAAGTACTAAAATGTATCGTGATCTTGACATACATTTTGGTGGAACAATATGAAGAGAGAGATTGCAAAGTTTATCTCGATGTGTTTAACTTGCCAGCGTGTAAAGGCGAAGCATCTAGTACCTAAGGGTCCGTTGCAACCACTTGAGATTCGAAATGGAAGTGGGAACATATTACCATGGATTTCGTTCACGGGTCTTCCTACGGTTTCTCAAGGCATCAATCTATATTGGGTTATTGTTGATAGATTAACCAAGTCTGCGCTCATTTCTTGCCGATCGGAGACTTATTCACTTGAGCGTCTTGCTAGTATATGCGTGAATGAATGAGATTGTGAGGTTCGCATGGCATACTGTATCCATAGTTTGGATCGTGACCCAAGATTCACTTCAAGATTTTGGGTTAGCTTGCAAAAAGCTATGGGCACGCAGTTTGCGATTTAGTTTGACATACCATCCCCAAGCAGACGGACAATCGAGAGAGGACTATTCAAACTCTTGAAGATATATTAAGACTACGTGTCCTAGACTTGAGGGTAGTTGGGATAAGTATTTACCATTGGTGGAATTCTCCTACAACAACGAGTTATCGAGGCAAGTATAGGGTGTGGCTCCATTGAAGCATTATATGGACGAAAATGTCGTTCTCGATATGTTGGGATGAGGTGGGTGAAGCAACATTGTTGGGACCAGAGTTAGTACGATATGACTACCAAAAAGATCCAAATGATTTGACAAGCGTATACAAAGCGGCACAAGATCGACAAAAGAGTTATGCGGATCTTCATCGAAAGGGCGTGGAATTTAGTGTAGGGGATCATGTATTATTGCGAGTTGCTCCATGGAAGGGAGTTACAAGATTTGGGAAGAGAGGAAAGCTCGATCCACGATTTATTGGTCCATTTCAAATTCTTGATTAGGAGTAGGAAATGTAGCCTATAGACTTGCGTTACCTCAAGTATGTCTCGTGTTCATAATGTGTTTCACATATCGGTGCCGTAAATATGTGAAAGACCGAACCACGTTATAGAGTTAGAACCAGGACGAGATAGTAGAAGACTTAGCGTATGAGGAGGTACTGTCAAGATTTTGGATAGGAAGGAGCATGTCCTACTGCCTTGAAAAGGTCATACCACAAGTTAAAGTTTTGTGGAGGAATCATGCTATATAGAAATGACACAGGAATTGGAAAGCGGAAATGAAAGCGAGGTATCCTCACCTTTTGAAAACACCAGTACGTCGTCGATTTCGAGGACGAAATTTCATAAGGAGGGAGGTTGTAAGACCAGAAAATTTTTTAAATAAAAGGAATTTCCTTTATTTATTATTTTGAAATAGTAAGGGTTGATTTGATTAATGTGGATAGTTAAGGGTTAAAATCATAAATATTTCAAAATAAGCAAGTGGTTATAAAATATTCATTTTTGTCGGGGAATATTCGTTTGGTCGTGGAATATTTATTCATAGGGAAATCGTTTGTCGGGAATATTAAATATATTAAATGAGTAGTATGACCATGTGTTGAGCCCCATGTGGAAAGCGATTGGATGAGGAAAGCGACAAATATAAGTTGTTTAAAAATAACGGCGTAGTTATTCTGCAATTAAGATTTGTTGGAATACCGGTGGTTAAAACACACTGTCTGGCGTTGTTGAGCAAGAAAGAACACTTTACGGTATTGCATCAATTATTGATCCTTACGTGAAGGCACTACTTTCGATAATTATTACGATGAATTCTTATTTAGTATTTTATTTTATTGATTCAATAATTCTTTGCGTTGGTATTTTATATTATTCTTTGTTTGATAATTGTCCTTTTGATGATTTCCCATTATCGGATCGATAATTCATATTATTTGAATAATATTATTAGATAACATTATTGGCAATGTCTAGAAAGTTACATCTAAGGAGAGGTTTGGTCACCTAATTGCGGCGCCGATGAGAGAGAGATCCTTATTGGAAAGCCCCTCTTTCACAGGAGCGACTTGGTTGTCATAAATGTGATTACGTAATATTATTTGTGAATAATTAATTATTGATTCATATGATAAGGAAATATTTATTTTATATGAATATAAATGATGGATTTATTTATGTGGTTATTAATGAAGGAATTAATCTTTGAGATGTTTTATTTGTATTTTTGTCGGATTGGAGGTATTAAAAGATCAAATCGGTGTTATTCTGACTTTATTGTGTGAGTTATAATATTTAATCAAATAGTTGGATCGTTGTAATTTTTGGATATGTTATACATATATAAGTTGAGTATATGTCCACAAATTTTGAGCGAATTAAAAATGAGCGTATAATTTATTATGAATTTTAAGAGGTGGTGATTTGAAATTAGGTTATAAATGATTTTGGTGGAAAATTCTAGAATTGGTGGGCCCCACTTTTGGTTGGTGAGAAATGTGCTCAATTGAATTTTCAAATGTGGTGGGTGGGAATAGTAGCGAGTAAAGCCATCGGAGTTGCGAGTTAAGTCTGCTTGGCGTGTGCTAACATTTTCCTATAAATAGAGGCTAAGTTAGAATTGAAAATCACACGAAACAAACAAAGTTTCTCTCTTTTCTCTCTATATTATTGGCGTATTTTGTGAGTATTTAGATACTTTGAGAGTTCTTTATTCGATTACAAGTTTCATTCGGCATCACTTGAGCCTTTCCTTAGAAATCTTGATTCTTTGAGGTAAGGGATATTATTTTTTTCGTAATGATATTATTTCTTGATATCATTATCTTTGAAATATTGATCTGAAGTTTTTATCAAATTTGGAACTTTTTCATGTCGGGGTTACTATTCATGAGTTCTTATTCACGAGTTACTATTCATGAGTTACTATTCACGAGTTCTTATTCACGAGTACTATTAAGTGAAGCGTGAAGATGTTTTTTTGTGGAATTTCTATCTTTTGGTGTGAGTTCTTATTCACGTATCGACCTTTATTCACGATATCTGGAACTATTCACGATATCGGCACTATTCATCGAAAAATAAAATTTCTTCTTTTTCGTCAAAATATCTATTACGGATACTAGCTTTGATTGTATCCATGTTTTGATCATTCTTGAATTTTACACCAGTATGATTATTTATGAAGTATTTGTTGAACATGGATTATTTAAAGTCGAATCCTTAATCCATAATACTTGTCGTTTTTGTTTCCTTTGGATTCGTTTTTTTTAAAAATATTTTCATCATCCTCGGTCTTAAATGATGATATTATTGAATATCTTTGGCTGTGTAGTGTAAAAGATGAATGATTTCTCAAGAATATCTTTGGCTTTGTAGTGCAAAGATGAGCAGTGTTTAAATGAACATGATATGGTGATGAATATCTTTGGCCTTTAGTGCAAAGATGAGCAGTGTTGAGATGAACATAATGGATTGATGAATATCTTTGGCACTGTAGTGCAAAGATGAATATTTGATTTGAGATGAATATTGATTGATGTTCTGAGGATAAAATATTGATGATGATTTATTAAATTCATAGATTATAGTAGATTTCATTCTCTACGTAACTCTTTATGAATTATTATTTCATTGCGAATATTGATCGAAACTTGTTATACATTGTATTCTATCGATTTTTTTCCTGTTGGAGACTAACGATAATTTGTTGTATATTATCTTAGTCATAGTATTCTTTACTGGGCTAGTTGAGCTCACCCTTTTCCTTGTTGTTCCATTTTTCTTCTCAGGAGGCGAGAATGTAGCGAGTACTAGTCGGGGTATGGAATGAAGGTTTTAGAGAGAGTTGTTTAGTAGTCCTCACCATTTTTGTAAAATAATGTATCAATAATTATGATGGGGATTTATTTGCGTGTGGATATTGTCTAGAAGACAATATTATATTTAAACTCACAGTATATATTGTCGTATTTCACACGACATTTGTATTATTGAAGTTGTAGTTTGCTTCTTGTACCATGTATTTGGCGACTCGAGAATGGGTGTTGTGTATACCTATTTTGGGGCGCCAACAAAAAAGATACATGGTAGCTGTACAATTACAAATTTGGAAACAAATATACAAGACAAAATAAATTGCTACAATTGAGGAGAATCACTGATATATTGGTCATAATCATCTGATATCTTGGGCATAATCATTGGAGTTGGGCTGTCCTCTAATATCCCCCCTCAAGGTTGGCGTGTTAGAAAAAGGAAAAACTCACAACTTGCCACTATCCAATAAAAACTGTAATTTGGCCACCGCTTTTGTAAAAACATCAGCCAGCTGTAGGTGTGAAGTGACAAAGCTGAGACTAATAATCCTTCGAGCAACAAGTTCCCGAACAAAATGATTGTCAATATCAATATGTTTGGAGCGAGATTTGGTGACTGGGTTGGAAGAAATGAATATGGCACTATTGTTGTTGCATAATAGTCTTGGAGGAGAGAGGAGGGTGATCTGGAGTTCTCGAAGAAGTTGAAGTGTCCATGAAAGTTCTGCAGCAACAGAGGCAAGAGCACGGTACTCAGCCTCAGCACTAGAGCGTGCAACTATAGTTTGCTTTTTAGAGCACCATGAGATTAAGTTGCGGCCAAGATAAATAGCAAATCCGGTTGTTGAACATCGAGTGACAGGACAGCTGGCCCAATCGGCATCAGAATAGCCGAGCAAAGTCTGAGAGGAATCCCGTGAGAGTTGCAGGCCATAATGGTAGGTTCCTTTGACATAGTGTAAAATACGCTTCAAGGCTCTAAAATGATCAATGGTGGGAGCATGCATATATTGACATATAGAGTTAACACTGTACGATAAATCTGGCCTTGTAAGAATCAAATATTGTAATGCACCAGCTAGAGATCGGAACTGTGTAGCATTTGAATAGGAAGCACCAGAATCGGTTAGATGAGATCCCACCAAAAAGGGAGTTGAGATAGGCTTGCAATCAACCATTTCTGCTCGATTCAACAGATCAAGTGCATATTTAGCTTGGCAGAGAAAAAGACCCTTGTCATTTTTAACAACTTCAATCCCCAAAAATAGTGCAGATCACCAAGATCCTTCATGGAAAATTCTTTGGCCAGCCGATCAATGAGAGAACGCAACATAAAAGAATTACTTCCAGTTATTACCATATCATCGACATCTAAGAGAAGATAAATAACTCCATGAGAACTATGATAGACAAAGAGAGAGGAATCAACACGACTAGCAATAAACCTAATACCAAGTAAAAATTGGCTGAAACGCTGAAACCATGCTCGAGGAGCCTGTTTAAGACCATAAAGAGCATGTTGTAAGCGACATACATGAGTTGGGAATTGCGGATCAATGTAGCCTGGCAGTTGCTCCATATAGACTTCCTCGGAGAGAAACCCGTGAAGGAAGGCATTTTTTATGTCAAGTTGGCGTAAAGGCCAATTTTTCATAGTAGCAAGTGACAAAATAATGCGAACAGAAGCAGGTCGAACAACGGGACTAAAAGTTTCTTTAAAATCAATGCCATGCCGTTGAGAAAAACCTTGCGCCACTAGACGAGCTTTGTGACGTTTAATTGAGCCGTCGGCATAAAGCTTGGTCTTAAAAATCCATCTACAACCTACAACATTATGATCAGTTGGACAAGGAACTAAGCGCCATGTGTTATTATGCTTGAGAGCGATAATTTCATCATCCATCGCCAAGAGCCATGCTGGATGTTTGACAGCTGACTTAAAACCACGAGGCTCTTTAACCGCAAGATGTGCCTGAAACCACGGAGGAGCAGTGAAAGCATATAATGAATGAATAATACGAGGCTTAACAATACCATCCCGAGCACGGGTGATCATGGGGTGAGTAGAGGTAGAAGGTTGGACAGCAGAAGAAGGGGCAGGTGGAGGGACGTCCAAGGCTAGTTTAGGAGAAGAAGGCTTAGTGATGGGAAGCATGATAATGGGACATGAGTCAACACAAGAAACACAATGAGTGAGGCCCGAACTAGAAGTTGGAGTCACAGGTATAGGTAAAGAACTGTCACGAGGAAGAGAACTATCACAAGTATCAGTAAAGGTGACATAATCAGTGCCAACCGAAGAAGGAATAGTTGAGGTAGCATATGGAGAATAATCCTCAAAAAATTGAACATGGCGAGACACATAGACCCGGTTAGTTTTCTTATCCAAGCAACGAAAACCCTTATGAAGAGGACTATAGCCAATAAAAACACAAGGAATAGAGCAAGGTGATAATTTATGGGGCATATAATCACGTAAAAAGGGAAAACAAAGACAACCAAATGTACGAAGTAAAGAATAAGAAGCAATTTTACCATATAGAATTTCATAAGGAGTCTTGTCATGAAGAACAGGTGATGGGAGTCGGTTGATGAGATAGCATGCCGTGGAGAAGGACTCAACCCAAAGATGAAGAGGTACATGCGAATGAAACATCATAGTGAGTTCAGTTTTTGTGATATGGCGATGTTTTCTCTCCGCAATACCATTTTGATTATGTGTATGAGGACAAGATATGCGTTGCACAATACCACACTTACGAAGAAAAGAAGTAAAACGGTTTTCGGTGAATTCCATTCCTCCATCACATTGAAAAGATTTGATTTTACAGTCAAATTGATTAAGGACATATTGATGAAATTGGACAAAAGTGTCATAAAAGTCTGACTTAAACTTTAAAGGGAAGAACCAATTAAAGTGAGAGAAATCATCTATGAATACACAATAGTATCTATAACCAGATGGAGAGGGAATTGGGGAGGGGCCCCATAAATCGCAGTGAATTCGTTCAAATAAAAAAGAGCAACGTTGATTCAAATTTGGAAAAGGCAAGTGGTGACTTTTTCCTAATTGACAACCAAAACACAGTTTCGAATCAAAATTGCCTTTATCACAAAATGTGATTACACCATGTTTATTCAAAGAGGAAACAATGCGAAAAGAGGGGTGTCCTAGGCGTTCATGCCAAATGACAGAAGATGCACGAGAATTACATAGAGAAAGATTTGAAAAAAAACTTGCATGGCCATGATCAAGAATATAAATCCCTTTCCCACAGCACCCGATTCCCACCACCGTTCTTGTTGCAAGATCCTGTATGGTAAATCCAGAAGAAGAAAATGTCACTAAACAATTGTTCTCACGAGTTAACTTACTAATGGAAAATAGATTTTTAGTAATGTGAGGAACTAGAAGAACATCAGACATTTTTAAAGAATGAGAAGCAACAAGAGAGGAGATATAACCAATTCGAGAAATAGGCAAAGATTGACTGTTACCCACAAAGACCTGTTGATTACCAGTGTAAGGAATAAATTTATTAAGTGCAACAACATCATTAGTCATGTGAGAAGTGGCGCCCGTGTCTGTATACCACTCTGCATCTTGAGAATCATCAAGGGAGGTGGCAGCGAATGCTTCAATTAAACCTTCGGCCTTAGCTTTCTTCAATAGTTTGCCAAGTTTATGACATTTCTTGGCAGTGTGCCGTTCTTTGCCACACCATTGGCAAATGATTGCAGAGGTCTTAGAAGATTGACGGGATGCTGCTGGTTTGAAACAACCAGAAGAGGAACCACATTGAACAACCATAGCCGAATGGGAAGAGGAATCCCCAGGGATTGACCGAGAAAAAAACTCATGACTGAGAGCATTCGGAACCAGATTGGCGAAAGAGGGCAGCGACAACTGAGACAACATGGAGGTTGAAAAGATTTTAAAATCAGAACCAAGGACACGTAGAAACCAATGTACCTTATCTATGTCATCAACTGGTTTTCCAATATCACTAAGTTGATCACATAATGATCGAAAAGAGCGTGCATATTCAGCAACACCACGAGAGCCACGTTGCATCAACTGGAGGTCATCTTTTAGTTAGAGTTCTCTGGTCTTTGAACTATGAGAAAAAGAAACTTCAAGAGCCGACCAAGCATCACGAAAGTGTAGTGCAATTAACTACTTCAAACCCATACATTCCTCGATTGAGAGAGACATACAAAAGGTTGAGTAAAATGCGATCCTGTGTGTGCCATTTTTTGTGGCGAGGATTAGGAACAAGATCATTTCCGTCATGGACTTGATCACCAAAGTGCATAAAGACCCATCCAAAAACCCATAAGATCCCCGACTTTCAAGCAGGGAACAAACCGATGACGCCCACAAGAGATAATTTGTGGGAGTGAGTTTGATGGTCACCATGTGAACCATTGTATTGAGCTTAAAGCAAGAGAAGTGTTGAATTCTACCATGAAAAAACAACCGATAAAGGGTTGACTTATTGGCTTTGATACCATGTAAAGGAAATGCCTCAAGAAATATGCTATGAGGGATATTCATTTATAGACAAAAGATACATGGTAGTGTACAATTACAAATATGGAAACAAATATACAAGACAAAATAAAGCTGCTTCTAATTGAGGAGAATCAACGATATCATGGTCATAATCATCCGATATCTTGGGCATAATCATTGGAGTTCAATGTCCTCTAATATTATTAGATAGATAAAAATTAATCAACATTTTGGGAAGATAATTGTAGTTACTAAATATTTATTTATTAAATAATATAATATTAAATTATATATTATAGGTTACTTGATCAATTATTAAACTAAACATTTGAATGGAGTATATATTTATTTAGTTATAATTATGAGAAAATAATAATTTTAATTTTATTTAAGTTTGTAATGAAATTCTATATATATATATTAGTGTTTATATTGATAAAATTTACTTGAAATTCTAATATGAAAAGAATTATGAAACTCAAGCTCCAATAAATTAATTTAGTTATCACAATTAGTTAGTAATGAATTAATAAATTATAATTTTTCAACTAATTTAACTTGCTTATTATGTTTTAAAAGTATTCACATATATTATTAATACAATTAATCACGTGTTTTGATAAAATTTCAAGTTTAAATGAATTAAATTTTTTAACGTCCCCAAAACCAAGTCCCTTAAAATCTCGGGCCTGGTGCATTATGATACAACCCTCATCTGAATATTTATAACCTTTATTCATAAAATAATGAATACAACCTTGCTTAAATACCAATTAATATAGTAATGCCTTCCATTTTCAGAATCTGTAACCTTTACAACCTGGTATTACACTTGTAAATCATCTTGATTTAATTTATATACAGTTCAAGTTATAAGCAATATGTTCATCTCGGATATATTGATTCTTAAGTATCCATGAACTCACAACCAGATTTAACTATTCTTTTATTCAATGTTCCTTGACTACCCAATTACAATATATCATATGCACGTTATCTTGAATCCTTCGATCCGCTCTGGTTTAGTTGAAACCAATTATTTATAGTAAGGGTGAACAACTATGTTGACCAATAAGTTTAACAGTTATCACATAACACATAAATCACAATTCAATGCTTGACATATATTCATGCCTCATACTTTATCGTATACCTCATATTTCAATGTAGCGAGTTTCCATAACCTAATTAACTTCAATCATCAACTTGATTCAATATATTTATATCACGGTATAACACATAGTGCACATCTCAAACTAATCACAAGAATTACATACAATACAGGAAGTACTTACACATAACAACTATCAAGTTCACACATAAAAAAATTCTAAGAAAATTACGGGTTTTACCATTACACCAACTTCAGTGTTCTTTGCACAACCTACACTTTATGTGATATTGATAACAAAACACATTATTAGTCAAAGTTTGACTATTAGTGTGATCTTACTAAACCTTATCTTTTCTTATTATCTTCCTTGAATTCTCTTTATATCTAATAATGTAGACATTCGACTTTATTATTTATAAAACTCAGTTTTTTTTTCTTTCATCAATACATGTGCTAACTTATCGCACTTTTAATGTACATATTGTGTGTGTATCACATTATTTCAACATACCACACTTGGTTAAACATTACTCATCTAAGTTCCTTCTACTTAGATTATGCATATATCATTCATTCATCAATTTATAACCATACATACCTATTATACATCACATACTTAGTTTCTATACATTCGCAAACATGCTCATTTTGGTTTAAACATAGCATGATACAGCTTCTTGATCATTATACACTTCAATTTCCATCTTAAGTCATGCTAGCACATTTATAAGCTTTAAAACTTCACTTTCACAACATAACTCAAAAACACAAAAATATAATTTTTGAGGTACTTTTGGTGATTTTTAATAATTTCTATATTAGCCTTTTGAACCTCCCATTTGTGCAATCCTATAGACCCCATAACAAAGTATTTTATCCATGGTTTAGTTCTTTAAAACTAGTTAAGCAATCCAAAAACAAACCCTAAATGTGTTATTTTACACATTTCATTACTTGGCAAAATTGCAATTTTAATTATTTTCCAGGCTACTTTGATGATTTTTATAAATTTCTGAGTTACGCTTTTAGACCTGAACTCTGAGCATACTTATAGACTATATATCAAAGTATTTTTGTACTGGTTTAGATTCTCAAGCAAGCTATCTAAGCTTCTTGAAACTGGTGCCCAAACTAGGTTGTTCACCACAGTTTTTAGTTTTACTAACTTTGGTCAATTCTTGCCAATTTCATTTTTGGCCACTTGGGCTCATTCCAACACTTGAATTATAACTAGTTAGGACTAGTTTTAGCATTCTCCTGACTTGGCTAAGCATAGATTTGGGTTTTTACCCTCTAAACCTAGCTTTTTCAAGCTTTTACATACTAATTTTTCAAGTTCATGTATATATTAGCATTCCAACCACTTGGTGATTTTTATGAATTTCTTGGTTAAGCTATTGCCTCAACCACTTAGCCCTACTTCTAGACCATACATCAAGGTATTTTAATCAAGGTTTAAGTTTCTTATTCATTTGATTTAAGCTTCTCATAATAGTGCCTCAAACTGGTATGTTTTCTAACTTTTTGCAAAAACTCTTTTTAATATCACCACACTTTATTTAATCATCTAGCCAACTTTGACCTATCAAAACTCATTTTAGGCTTAAAAAATAGATTCTAACTTGGTTTTCATACTAGATTTTGGTCATGACAATGATTGAGAACCATTATAAAAATTTATTAGTAACTTTATATGTGTTCATTACAGTTTTATAAGATCAGGTGCTAACAGTTACACCAAATAGTTCACTTTTGGGCTTAAAATGTGATTTTTCATAAGTCTAATGCTCAAAACAGTTTAGGCTTGATTTCTTTAACTTGTGTATCTTACTTACACTACAAAAATAAAAGAGTCATTGTCGATGGCCAATCTCCCATCGCTAATGACCTAATTGGCAACAGCAATCCCGTCGCCAATGACCCCCGTTGATAATGCCCTTTTCCCAGCTTTCCCAGATTGGTGGTCGACGGATGGCCGTCAAGAATGACTTGAGTGTCGTTGGTAATGGTTAGGATTTGGTGCCAGGTTTTCGCGGTGGAGGGATAAGGTACTGGCGACGGGAAATATTGTCAAAGGTGATGGGCACGCCGTCAGTAGTGAGTCAATCTTGAAGAGATTAATATTAATGGCAACGCCATCGAGAATGATTCTTATATTAAAACCCTTGTTTTGACGTCAACGACTCTTTATTTTTCCCCTCTCTTTTGATTTTCGTTTTTCCCTCTCAATTCTTCATTCCCAGTCACCCATTTGCTCAATTAGCTTACACATTTCGCCTAATAAATCATCACAGTTCGCCCCATCACCATCCCAGTAGAAATTATAGTTCGCCCCATCATTATCATCATCTTAGTTAGCAGTATTTGCTTTCCCTGCGCCCGGCACCGATGCCTGTACTCTGGCCAACCGAACCTCCGGCCTCCACCAGTCCCCCTCTGTTGCCTTCTCCTTCTTTACTCTTGGTTTCCCCCAAATTACAAGGTATGATATCCATGAAAATCTATTTCCCTTCTTTCTTTATCCATGATAATGTATCCTCTTTTTTTATTTTACTTTTCTTGATTTGTATGGAAAATATGCTCTGAATAATCTAGTATCTGTTTAAGGAGTTTTGTATTATAGAAGTAGTGGTTCATTGTGATAAGATATAATTTCAAGTGATCGATCAATTATAACTTTACTACCTATATGGAGTAATATGAATAATAATTTTCAATCATTTTACATAATTTCAAGTGTGTGTAAACTTTATGTAAGTTCAACCAAAAGGCATGCATAATCATATTAATTAAGCTATGTTATGAGCATCTATATAAATAACACTTAGGTTAATTATTTGTAGTTTTGTGTTATATATAAAACTATATTATTTATGTGATTTGGAAAGGAGAAAAGAAGTAGTGGAATAAGGATAATGATGCTCAGAACTACTTTTATATAAGTATAATTGCTTGATTAGAGGGCCTTACATAACTAATCTGAAATGAAAAATATATTGTTGTGCAAGAAAGGTTGGCTAGTCCTTTTATTATTTTATTTTCTGAACCTATGCTTTTACAGTTCAATTCTAGGATACTCCTACTCTTGTTGTCTCTGTGTCCAATTCTTCATTTTCATTTAAGGGAAGGGGCCCATAACATGTTTACCAGTGGAATTTTCTTTCTTCAATAATATATTTTTCAAGCTGAAAAACTATGTATACAATTCCTTCATTGTATACTTTTGAAGAGTAAAGATTATAACTTAAAACCACATCTAGCCAAGTATAATAGAATTGTTAAGTGGGGTGGAATCTTTGCCAAATAAATAAATAAATATAATTTTGATCAATTTTGATAAGGAGAAAACAGAATATTCCCAAGATATATTCTTAAACAACTTCAAAATTTGAGGAGTCACATTGGTGAATCTCTTTAACAGCCTTCTTTCTTTTGTTTTACTTTGTTATATTTTCTTTTCTTTTACACATGCCTGGGTTTATAATATTTTGAGACATGATCTAAATGAACTTTGTTTATTGACCGTCTCTTGTGGTATGCATCAACATTATTATACAAAAATCCTTTGTTGATCAAAAGTACTTGAAGTCATTAGTGTATATCAATATTATTATTGAAAATAGATACCCACACCGTATTATTTTCAAGTATGTACCAAGTAACAAATGTGAAACTAATTTCTATTTTGTGATAGGAGTTGAAATCCTTTCTTAATGTTTTTATACCCACGCCATATTCTTTTCAAGTATGTACCTAGGATCAATGTAGGTTTCATTATATAATTATATTCATGAGCTCTGTATTTGTCTTGACCAACAGTTTGGGGCTTAGTTGTATATATATAGGGGAGATTTGGGGGAAATTAAAGGGTCATTTGGAATTTGGATAGCCTTTTTGAATCTATTTTCAAAAACTAGCTGACATTAAAAACACCAAAGCAAATTGGCATTGAAAACACAATACATTGAAAAACTATAAAATATTTGTTTATGGTTGTCAAGTGTTTTTGAGTATGTTGCCAAGAAAATATGAGTAAGAGTAAAATATGTAGGAACACATTCATTTATAGTTGACATTGTGAATTTTTTCACAATCATAAAATGACACAATCTTCTTAATTTGTCATTACTTTTTAGTGAATACTTCAATTTATTGACAAGTGCATATTTTCATATAGTTTTGGAAGCTTAAAAATCCGTTTGAGATTCACTTAGTATGAGTGAATCTCAAATAGTCCCCGTTTTGGCACTATTCCTGTATGTTTTGATCTCACTTAGGTCAGTGTTAACGACTTGAGCACATTTTTATATTTTTTGGAATTTTTTGGTTTTTTTACTTGAAGACCATGGGGAGGTGCTGCCAAAATTTTGAAAATTTTTAAAGATGTGTTCAACTTGTTGGCATCAGTGAGGTGACACATCCGGGAATGGGATAGAAGCCTGACCCAGTAGAGTGGGCGATGAAGTTAGGAAACTCATAAGCTTGCATATACATTAACTCGGAGACTTGATTGTGTTTGTCTAACTTTACATATATATAGCAGACCGTTGTCCAAGATGTCTGTTGATTGAAGTTGGATGGAACGTAGGGTAGCCATTGATAAGAGTGGGCTTAGCTTTGAGTACCATAGTGGGGTTGAACAGTTTCTTAATTTCGCATTTGAGCAAGTCAGCGGCGATGAGATCAGATGTCCTAGTAAGAGGTGTGTGAATTAAGTGTGGAAGGAAATGCGTGATGTCATGTGTGACCTATTTGCGTATGGGTTCAAGCAGGTTTATACGACATAGATCTATCGTGGGAAAACCTGGTTGGATGAATATGAATCAAAATCGGAATCCAGAGGTGACAAAACCTTTGACTGTACTAACATGATAGTCGAAGATGCTGGTTCATTCTTCTAGTGGAATACAGATAGGGATGACGGTAGCATCGAGCAAGAGCCAAATGACGGGGCTAAGAGTTTCTATGAGTTATTGCATGAATCAGCGACGCCACTGTATGACGGGCATGAAAAACACACCGTCTTATCCGCAGTGACTAAGATTTTACACTTCAAAAACAAACATGATTAAAGCGAGATAGGTTTTAGTGAACTGCTAAACATTATGAAAGAGTTTTTACCGGCAGGCAATAAGTTACCGGAATCGTACTATGATGTGAGGAAAATGGTCAAAAGGCTAAATCTCGGGTATGAGAGGATTGATGCTTGTGAGAATGACTATATGTTGTATTACGGCGATGTCAACAAAGATAAGAGGTCATGTGATCATATCTACGGTACAAGTACATACTGTGAACAACGTAAGAGAAAGGGAAAAGACGTGCTAAGAAAGATCTTAGGTTACTTTCCCATTGCACTGATACTTCAATGGTTGTTTATGTCAACATATACCGCTGAGTATATGAGGTGGCACTCAACACGAGACATAGTCAAAGGTCAACTGAAGCACCCGGCAGATGTGCTTGAATGTAAAAATTTTGACAGAAAGCACCCTTCATTTGCTGAAGAGGTTCGCAATGTTAGGCTCGCAACAGTGAATGTGTTGATGTTCTGCTTCTAGATGCCATTTTCTTGAATTTTTTGGGTTTAATTTGTGTTTAATTTGAGTTTGACTGAAAATCTAGTTTAATTTACAGTGTCTTGTTCAAAATGGGTAAAACCCTAATGGGTATGAAACTTTTGGGATAATCAATGAATTTAAGAAAGAGAGATTCTTTTATGAGTTGATTGATACCTATATGTATATATATACACACATACATCATATATGTATAATTTTGTAAGAATATATACACACACTTTACACCACAAGAATAATTTGGGAACATGCATGATTAGGTTTCATGTTTTAATATAAGATTATCTAAAGTTGGATAATTTGTTATTATTGAATAACAGTTGCTGAAATTTGGAAAAATTTTGAATATAACATTACTGCTGAATATATTTTTCCTGAAATTTAGATAAATTGTTGTTGATATTGCTGAAATTGGGACAATTTTTGGGCTTCTTATTGTTGTTACTAATATTGGATTCTCCTAAATTATGCCTTGAATTATAGTTGTGTACATTTTTTTTTTGTGTTGGGATTATATTTTGTTGAAATTGGTCAAGTATGCATGCCCTCGTGCATGTGGATAGTCCATATTATAGGGGAGACTCTGCCAAAATTTTTTCATATATAAGTCAAATGGCCATATAACTTGAACATGAGTATAACATAAAACATAACTAGGAATTAAGTTTATCCATAATTCAATCAAGAAGAAGGTTCAAAGAAGTTTTTCCATAATTCACAGTTGAGAAGATAAAGAAAATGACACACTATTAATATGTATGCTATAAGTATGACTCAACTAAGAATAGAAAGAAAATGAAAAATACAAACACAAACACCATAACTTCAATCACACTATTAATGTTCATAAAAATAATGTGTTGTTTCTAAAATATCCATACTTATCTAAATCTTCATATATAAGTCAAATGACCATATATGCATTCGTGTATATGTGATGGTAATGAGTATATGTGATGTTTTTTGTTGTGTTCAGATATGGACCCTCGAATCATATATGTATCCTTGTTAAGTAACTTGACTAAGAAAAAAAGAGTTGAGGGACCAATTAATAAACTAGCAAAAATATTGCCCATAAATAGTCAAGTTACTTCATTTTCTTCACTTTTCACCAACAAAACAAAAGCCAGAGAGAGAAGTGAGTAAAAAAATATATACTAGTAGAAAACTTTAGGTTATATATGTGACGCCCCCAAAATAGGTATACATCACCTATTCTGAGTCGCCAAATACATGGTATAGAATACAAATACAATCTTAAATATACAACATGAGCTGTGAGTTTTAATACAAATATTGTCTTCTAGACAGTATTCAAACTCAAAATAAGACCTCAATACATTTATTATCACACTATTTCATAGAATAGTGAGGACTACTAATGCTATCATCTGGACCGTCACTCCGTTCCCCGACTAGTCCTCATTACGTTCTCATTTTCGAAGAGAACAATGAAAGCAAAAGGGTGAGCTCAACTAGCCCAAGAAGAAATATTATGGCTAAGATAATGCGAATAAATTATCGTTAGCCTTCAACAATGATATTAAACCGATACAATATAACAAACATCAAGTTTAAGCTGCAATGAACAAGCAATCCATTAGAAGAGTCAAGCAGAGAATAAAATCTACTATCTTCTATGATTTAAAGGTTTTCATCACTTTTATCGCTGAGACTCAGCTTATTAAATAAACCACGTCATCCCTGCACTACGGCCAAGGATATTCATTAGTATCACGACCACAAATTATTCATGCACTACGGGCCAAGGATATTCGTATTTTCATCAATGGTCATGATCATGCCAACAACTGTCCATCAATGCACTACGGGCCAATGAGGACTTTTACCACATCATTTGTAACATTACGGTCATGACTATACTGAATAATCCCTAGTCATAATCATACCAAGTCCATCTATGCACTACAGGCCATAGATGTCTTTCAATATAATATAAACATGAGGATGATGACAATGACATAATAATTCAATAAAACAAGTTCAAGATTTAAATTTTAAAGATTTATAAGTTAATTTATCCTGAACTCAAAAACATCCAAATTGTCAACATGATCATCGCTTTGTGGAGTAAAATTTAAGAATGCTCGGAAGAATATTTCCATGAAAAGATATGGATGAAGTTTAAATATCCGAGGATATTCTACTAATTTCATGGAGTATAGAAGCCAAAACTTTAACCAATTGAGTACAATAGAATATATGAAGCGCAAATGGATTTTACACGCCATGCTAAGTTATCCACGCGATGATCATTTCCACAATTTAATAAGGAATGAATACAAAGGATCATTCACCATGTATATGGTAATCCACATAGATAGGTTATTCCAACAGAATAATAAAGAATGGAATAACTGAAGAATTCACCATGCATGCGATAGATCGCATGCAGCATGAGTTATTCCCAATGTAATAATAAAGAATGGAACTAGGTCATGCGTAATCGCACAAACAGGATATTCCAATGTAATAATAAAGAATGGAACTGTGTCATGCGAATACGCACGCATGCATAGGATATTCCAATGTAATAATAAAGAATGGAATATTCTAACAGAATATTACAGTACAATACCTTCAACTTTTCTTTCATTTTTAATTTAGTCCTGCAAGTATTATCAAACTTGCACCACCTCCCCTAATAGTAAATAATGTGAATCAATTGTTCAATCATGTGAATCAATAGTTATAATCATGTAAAAATATGAATTACAGTATAATACCTCCATCTATACCTCCATTTTTAACTTAGTCATCCAAGTATTATCAATCTTGCACTAACTCCCCTAATAGTACATGAATGTGAATCAATAGTACACACATGTGAACAAATAGTTATAATCATGTGAATTAATAGCAATTAATTGCTCATTTATTCGATTAATTACCCGATTGGTCAATATAACCTCCAGACATCAAGTATTATCGAAATAAATGTTGATTTCCACTAACACTAACAATCGCAAAACAATGGAAATATTTTTCTCAAAAATTTCATTTTTGAAATTTCGAAGTTTGACTTTTTTTGAAAAAGTCAACTGTTGACTTTTTTTTTGACCAAAAAGTCAACCCCATCAAATTTTGTGTTTATAGTCTATTTCTACTAATTTCATCGTTCCAGACTCAAATATCACGTCCGCGTCTCCAAATTCAACTCCGAACTCAACTTCGATTTTTAATAACATTCATCATTAATATTACAACTCACAATATTTAACAACTGTCGTCGCCGCTGAGAAAGGGGCTTTCAATAAGGATTTCTCCCTATCAAGCCAAGCAATTAGGTGACCAAACCTCTCCTCGATGAACTTCTAGACATTGTAAATATTACAATTTAATAATATGAATAACTTTGTCATCTCAATTATTGATTTAAGAATATATCATATTATGCACGAGATGATCTTGTGACAATAATCGAATCAATAATATGAGAGATATGATGCAAAGAATTATTGTAGTAATAATTGAGTATAATGAGTGACTTCTCACGTAAGCATTAATAACCAATACCGTGCTACTATACAACCTGCCAGACATATTCTTTACTTTTACTATCTGGTAGTTCAGCGCTTTTAACGCATGCAACACTACCGTAGTTATTTTTATAAAAAGATCATTCTCGTCATTTTCTTAAGACGCAACAATACTTAGTTATGGGGTCCACTAATGATTGTCTTGCTGTCGCATTTAATATTCCCCGTTAAAATGAATATTCCCCGACCAATCGAATATAATATAACCACTTGCTTACTTTGCAAAATTTGTAAATATTACCCATAACTATAACATTATATAATATCCACACCATAATATTAAAAAATATATTTTGAGATAAATTAATCTTTATTCATAAAAGTTGGGGTCTTACAACCTCCTCTTCTGATGAAATTTCATCTTCGAAATTAGGGTGCGTACCTGGTATGTCGAAAAGGTGAGGATACCTTGATTTCATTTCAAATTCTAACTCCCAGGTCATTTCCTCACCATCATGGTTTCTCCACAAAACTTTGACTTGAGGTATAACTTTAGAGCGTAGAATATGATCCTTCTCATCCAAGATTTTAACAGGTACCTCTTCATACGTTAAATTTTCCGCTATTTCATCCGGTTCTAATTCAATAATGTGGTTCGAGTCTTTCACATATTTACGTAACATAGATATATGAAAAACGTTATGAACACGAGACATACTTGGCGGTAAGGCGAGTTTATAGGCCACAGTTCCAACTCGATCAAGGATTAAAAATGGGCCAATGAATCAAGGATTGAGCTTTCCTCTCTTTCCAAATCTTATAACTCCTTTCCATGGAGCAACACGTAACAACACATGATCTCCAATATCGAATTCCACGTCCTTTCGATGAAGATCAGCATAACTCTTTTGTCGATCTTGTGAGGTTTTTATACGTTATCGGATCGTTCGAATCTTTTGCATAGTCATACGTACCAAATCCGGTCCCAACAACGTTGCTTCACCCACCTCATCCCAACATACTGGAGAACGACACTTTCTTCCATACAACGCCTCAAATGGAGCCATGCCAATACTTTCTTGATAACTATTATTGTAGGAAAACTCCACCAATGGTAAGAACTTGTCCCAACTTCCCTTGAAGTCAAGGAAATCCTCAAGAGTTTGAATAGTCCTCTCTGATTGTCTGTCCATTTGAGGATGATACGCCGAACTAAATCGTAAATCCGTGCCCATAGCTTTTTGCAAACTAACCCAAAATCTTGAAGTAAATCTTGGGTCTCGATCAGAAACTATGAATACTGTCATACCATGCAATATTACAATCTCATTTATATATATACTAGCAAGACATTCAAGTGTATAAGTTTTTCGTATCGATAAGAAATGAGCAGACTTGGTCAATCTATCAACAATGACCCAAATCGCATTTATGCCTTGAGAAACCTTGGGAAGACCAGTAACGAAATCCATGGTAATGTGCTCCCACTTCCATTCTAGAATTTCAAGTGGTTGCAATGGACCTTTTGACACTTGATGCTCCACCTTGACTCATTGACAAGTTAGACACCTTGAGATAAACCCCGCTATCTCTCTCTTCATATTTCTCCACCAAAATGTATGTCAAAGATCACAATACATTTTGGTACTCCCAGGATGGATTGCAAACGGTGTGTTGTGCGCCTCCATCATGATTTTATACTTCAAGTCAGAATCGTTAGGAACACAAAGTCTGGAGTTGACTCAAGTATTCCTTCTTCATCGATTCTTTACGGAATATCACCTTCTTGTACTTTCTTCCTCATCATACGATCGGCTCCGTGTGCGTAGCTTGAAAGCGACTTTAACTTTATCGATTAAAGTCGATTCCACTCGTATATTCGCCATCATCACATGGGTCCCTGGAGTCTTTAACTCTATTTTCATCCTTTCAAAGTCATACACAATGGGCCTTTGTGTTGACAATAATGCACTCGTGCCCGCATATGATCTTCTACTCAATACGTTAGTTACTACGTTCGCTTTTCCAGGATGGTAGTGGATGGTATGATCATAATCTTTCAACAGCTCAAGCCAACGTCGTTGCCGCATGTTGAGTTCCTTTTGAGTGAAGAAATATTTGAGGCTTTTATGATCCGTATAGATCTCCACCTTCTCTCCATACAGGTAATGCCTCCAAATCTTAAGTGCAAAAATGACAACGGCCAACTCTAAATCATGAGTAGGATAATTCCTCTCATATTCTTTGAGTTGCCGAGAGGCATAGGCTATGACTTTCCCATGTTGCATGAGAACACATCCTAACCCATTGCCCGAAGCATCACTGTAGATGATAAATCCTCCGAGGCGGATGGTATTGTCGTAAGCAGTGCCGATATAAGTCTCCTCTTGAGTTCTTGAAAACTCTTCTCACATTCTTCTCCCCAACCGAACTTTGTATCTTTCCGAGTCAGCTGAGTTAATGGAGTAGCAATTTGAGAAAACCCTTCTACGAATCTCCGATAATAACCAGCTAAGCCGAGAAAACTACGTACTTCGGTCACTGATTTAGGTCGCTCTCAGCTTTGAATAGCTTCAATCTTTGCTGGGTCAACAGATATTCCATGACTTGATACTACGTGCCCAAGGAATGCTACTTCCTCAAGCCAGAACTCACATTTCTTCAACTTGGCATAAAGCTTGTTTTCACGAAGCTTTTCGAGTATCAGCCTCAAATGTTGCTCATGATCTTCACAGCTTTTGGAATATATGAGGATGTCATCAATAAAGACGACCACAAAGTGATCCAAATATTCCTTGAATACTCGGTTCATCATGTCCATGAAGGCAGCAGGAGCATTAGTCAATCCAAAAGATATGACTAGGAATTTATAATGCCTGTACCGAGTTCTGAAAGCCGTCTTTGGAATGTCATCGATTCTAATCTTCAATTGGTGATATCCGGAATGAAGATCAATCTTTAAAAAGAATTTGGCGCCTTGCAACTGGTCAAACATGTCATCAATGCGAGGCAATGGATATCTATTTTTGATAGTGACATGGTTCAACTCCCGATAATCAATACAAATTCGCATACTCCCATCTTTTTTCTTCACGAATAGAATAGGAGCACCCCAAGGAGACGTACTAGGACGAATGAAACCGATGTCTAACGATTCTTGTAGTTGGGTCTTTAACTCCTGAAGTTCAATAGGAGCCATTCGATGTGGGGCTTTGGAAATGGGTTTTGTACCGGGTTCAAGGTCGATACAAAATTCAATTTCACGCTCTGGGGGTAGGCCAGGAAGTTCTTCAGGGAATACGTCAGGAAATTTATTAACAATAGAAATATCATTCAAAACTAACGTATTTTTATTTAAATCCGTGACATGAGCTAAGAAAGCTTGACATCCGTTTTTTAATAAACAAATAGCTTTATGTCTTGAGGTGACATTGATTGATTTTAATGGTTTGGTTGCTTGAATTCGTAAATAGGTTGGTTAGGAATATGAAAGCTAACAACCTTATGAAAATAATCAATTTTTGCATGATGAGTAGTTAACCAATCAATCCCTAAAATCAAATCAAATGCAAGTATTTTCAAAGAAATAAGATCAACAGGTAACGTGCGGTTGCCAATTTGAACTAAACAAGACTTATAAACAGTGGGTGTAATGAAGGTTTCTCCCAACGGAGTTTCAACAGATAAGTCAAAGTCCAATTTCTCCGGAGTCAAATTTAAACGTTGAGCGCAAGTAGGAGAAATAAAAGAATGGGTAGAACCGGTATCAAATAAGGTATATACTTCGCTAGAGTTTATGATAAGCTTACCCGTGATGAACTCGTTCGGGTTCCTTGCTTTCTGGGAGGTCACAACAAATGCTCTCCCTTGAACTACCGTCTTTGACTTTTCTGGAACGGCCTTTGGTGCCTCCATCCCAGCTGAACTTGCCTTCCCTGAATGATAAAATCGAGCTAGGTGACCTTCTCTTCCACAATTGTAACAGGTTTTGGACTGTTGCGTACAGTTTGGACTGATATGTCCCTCCCCTCCGTATTTGAAGCATATGATAGGTGGTCATTCTCCTTCCTTAACAACGGGTGTTGATGCTAACATCTTTCCATCATTGTTAAATCTCCTCTTCTTGAAATGTCCATTCTTATTGTTTTGGCCATGATTACCACCGAAGTGGTTACCATTTCTGGCATGTTGATTCCCTCCACGCTTATTGTCATCGCTTCGATGACTGCTATCACTGGTATTATCATTTTGCCGGCTGCTCTCTTTTGGTTGGGTTTACTCATTATCGCGCTCCAATAACTGAGCCCTATTAACAACATCTGAATACAAACACACTTTATGAGAGATAAGATATTGACGTATCTTGGGTTTTAAACCTCTTAGAAACATTCGCGTCATTCTCTCCTCATTATCAACCAAATGAAACACAAACCGGGACAACTCGGCAAACTTGGCTTTGTACTGTGACACGGTCATGTTGTTTTGCTCTAGCTTGATGAACTTTACCTCTTTCATGTGACGAATACTTTCGAGAAAGTACTTGTCATTGAACAGTTCTTGGAATTTCCCCCCAAGACCTCTTCAGTGCGGCAGGTTGAGTACGCTTTATAGATTTCCACCAAGAATCGCCTGCCTCAACAATACATGAAGGTGGCAAAGGAACCTTTTGCTCCTCGAAGCATCCCAAGACATCAAATATCTTAATGATCGCTTTATCCATGTCTCGCCTTTAAGTGGTTTTGGCTCTCAAAAAACCGGTGGTCCCAACTCCTTGAATCGCTTAGCGGTGATCGTCAAGAGAGTTGCCGGTGTTTCCACCAAACATTTTTGGACAGGAGCCGCTCTTGCACGATGTTGCATGAATTTCATAAAGCCTCGAACATTACATCTTTCATCATCTCAGTCTCATGTTATTGTTTGCCTGAGGATTGTCGCCTTCTTGATGCACATTATCCGATTATTGATCTGTGGAGACTCAACGGTCTCCTTGTGCTCCATTGATGTTCTCAACATTCTCGGATGTCATTTTCAAACACTGCCACAAAACAAGGGTTAATTAACATATCACATATTATCCCTATACTCTGACCGACCAATTAAATACCAAATAAACTTAGGTAGGTCATACTAGCGAAGGAATTCCCCGTCTCTCCCCTCCTAGTTCTTGTCTCACATCTTAGCCAAGGATCATATCCCTAAGCTTTGATACCAACTGTGACGCCCCCAAAATAGGTATACATAACCTATTTTAAGTCTCCAAATACATGGTATATAATACAAATACAATCTTAAATATACAACATGAGATGTGAGTTTTAATACAAATATTGTCTTCTAGACAGTATTAAAACTCAAAATAAGTCAATACATTTATTAACACACTATTTCATAGAATAGTGAGGACTACTAATGCTATCGTCTGGACCGTCACTCCGTTCCCCGACTAGTCCCTGCTACGTTTTCATTTCCTGAAGAGAACAATAAAAGTAAAAGGGTGAGCTCAACTAGCCCAATAAGAAATATTATGACTAAGATAATGTAGAATAAATTATCATTAGCCTTCAACAATGTTAAACTGACAAAATACAATAGACGTCAAGTTTAACTGCAGTGGAACAAGCAATCCATTAAAAGAGTCAAGTAGAGAATAAAATCTACTATCTTTTATGATTTAAAAAGGTTTTTCATCACTTTTATCGCTGAGGCACAGCTTAATAAATAATCCACATCATCCCTGCACTACGGCCAAGGATATTCATTAGTATCACAACCACAAATTATCCATACTACTACCCGAGGATATTCGTGTATTCATCAATGGTCATGATCATGCCAACAATCGTCCATCAATGCACTACGGGCCAATGAGGACTTTTACCACATCATTTGTAACATTACGGTCATGATTATACTTAAACAATCCACAGTCATAATCATACCAAGTCCATCTATGCACTACAGCCAGGCCATACGATGACTTTCAACATAATATAAACATTACGATGATGACAATGATATACTTAATTCAATAAAACAAGTTTAAGAATTAATTTATCCAGAACCAATAACGTCGAAATTATCAACATGATCTTCGCTTTGTGGGGTAAAACTCAAGAATGCTCGTAAGAATATTTCCATGAAAAGATATTGGATGAAGCTTAAATATCAAGGATATTCCACTAATTTCACGGAGTATAAAAGCCAAAACTTTAACCAACTGAGTATAATAAAGAATGGAATAACGAAAGAAATCACCAGGCATGTGATGATAATCAGATAGACAAAAGTTATTCCAATGTAATAATAAATAATGGAACCAGTCGTGTGTAAACGTATGCATGTGATATTCCAATGAATAATAAATAATGGAACCGGTCGTGCGTGAACGCACGCATGTGATATTCCAATGTAATAATAAACAACGAAAACGGTCATGCAAATGAAATACGCGAGATAGGATGTTCCAGCGAATAATAAATAATGGAACTGTGTCATGCGTAGAATTACGCACGAGGATGTTCCAACAGAATAATAAAGAATGGAATAACAGAAGAATTTCACCATGTATGCGGTACTTCGCATAGACAGGTTATTCCAACATAATAATAAAGAATGGAATAATAGAAGAATTTCACCAAGTATGCTACCTTATTTGACCAAGTATGCTACCTTATGTGACCAAGTATGCTACCTTATTTGACCAATAATTTCACCAAGTATGCTACCTTCTGTAACAAACATACTACCTTATTTCAGTTCCAGAAAATTAACTTCCATATCATGTTGCGTATTTTCCGAGAAGTAATTATCAAGGAATAGCTCCTTAAATCTCTCCCAAGGAATAACTCCTTCGTCTGCTCGGCCCCTATTAGCTTTCCACCAATAGTTAGCTTCGCCTTTCATCATGAAAGTGGCAAAACTCGTCTTCTATTCTTCGGCCACTCGTGCGACCTCAAACACCTTCTCCATCTCTTCTATCCATGTCTGGGCTTCAATTGGATCCAATGTTCCCCGAAATTCCAGTGGTCCTACCAATTTAAAGTCCTTAAAGCTAGCCAAGTGTTGTCCTGGCTGCCCTGCTGCTGGTGGGGGTCTATTTTTCATTGCCTCAGTTAACAGGTTAATGAAGTTTTGCATCGGATCGACATTTGCCCCTCCACCATTGTTAACGGATCCTTCCTCCCTCTGATTCCGCTGAATTCTCCTAGGCGGCATGATCTGAGGAAAGGAAGAAAATTATTAGGCTTTACGTGATATGCTATTCATGTTAGCATTAAGAAGTTTAAGGCGTCTATCAATCATTCTTGATTTAAATAAACAACTTCATTATCACAATAAACTCGATGGATTTCCTCAACCCATCACTTACATACTCTACTTGAGTTTTCTAATAAGGTTATAACCTAGGTTTCACATTCCTAACGTTTATAACTTACAGCTTTGATACCAACCTGTGATGCCCCCAAATCCAGGTCCTTTGACCCCGGTTCGGTCATCACGATAAAATACTAACATCCACCTCTAAACAACATACGATAACTAAAATGCAGAATATAATAAATGTACGTCATTCATTCAAAAGGTGTTACTAGTCCCAAGATACGATAACCTTAATATCATCTTACAAATATACCCTAAAATAATCATTAGGGTTCACATTACATAATAGTAATTTAAACTAGGCACAAAATAAAATTTGCTCTTTGCCACTACTCTACATCTTTCCTTTACCCTTGTCCTTCACTGAGGTCTCGTGCTTAGCTGCAATATAATTCATGATATAGCAAGGATGAGCAACAAGTTTGCTCAGGAAATTTAAATACAACAATAAGGATATATCATGATGAATGGAAAGATATCTGACAATGAATTCAATAATATAAATATCTGATGGATTCAACAATATAAATAATTGAAGGATTCAACAATATGAATATTAACAAGCAACGATAATGATTGCTTTTAGAATAACTGCTAGTCAAAGAGACTTTGAACTATAACACTCCAATGGAATCAATAGCTAATTGACCCTTTGGTTACTGGCTACAGAATAAGTACTTGAGGGGATCAGCCTCACATACCCTATGTATATGCATAACATTTAAATCTGCTCTTTGTATATTTATACTAGATACCTGGGGTACTCCCTTATCATAAGAGGGGTGTTCTTTCAGTCTAAGAATCCTTATCATCATTTGGTTTGGATAGCTTTTATAAAACATCATAGGCTTGTCTGACCGGACAAAGGTTCAGACTCTATTTACCACAGTTCAAGAATTATTGAACTTTAAATGATGTACAAGTGCAAGACTGTACGAGCTTAAGTGCACTAAGTGCGAATGTCAATAATATCAATGTGGAATAACTGTAAAGTAATTAAACCACTTAATATCATGCTTGGAAAACTTGCACAAACTCAAAGTTGTGTAAGTTAGGAAACTCACAACACAATAAATTCGGGTACTTGCTCGATATATTTTAGAGTAAGTTTAGGAAAACTTGCTTAACAAAGGTAGGGTTCAAGGAACTTGCAAACTCAAATGGTGAAGTTTAAGGGAAACTTGCTTAATAATAATTGAAGTAAGTTTAGGAAACTTGCCTGTTTGCTCAGCTACAGTATAATACTAGCTTTAACTAACTTGCGTTGAAATGACCTAACGTTATCAAGTCGATCATTTCAATTAGTATGTGTAAATTAATATGAGTCTACACTTACAAGAATCAAATCATCACATAGCATGCTTCCATACATGTATCATTACATTACTCGATTAGTTTCTAACACACTATGTCATAGTTGAAATAACCACTTACTAATCCATCATAGGATTCTTTCAATAACATGCTTATCATCATATAACTACTATACTGGACAAGTATTACAAATTAGAGTAATCATACAAGCATGCATCAGTTCTAAATTAATTAATGTAACTCGAGATCTCAATGCAGATCACATGAATGGCGCTTGGTTTACACTAGGAGTGGCGGCATACCGCTGCCCTCGTGCAAACCAAGACATGGCTACTTCTGCAGAAACCAGTGTACACACGACTTGCACATAAATGAACAATCATGTACAACATACATGTTATTATATGAATAACTAACTTTAACCTTTTATTAAACATATCAAAGGTCATTATTCATTTTTACTTAATCAAGACTTCACATGTTAAGCTATCAATCATGTAAGTCACTTTACCTACCATACATCATACTTTCACATATATACATGCCAGACATCAAAAACATACTTACAAGTTCTCAACTTAATGTATATATAGTTTATCAAGTTTATTTTCAAAACTTTAAGTCTCCATTAGTAAAATTCATTCAAGCATGCAAGATACATCTATATTGGCTAATTCATGCTTTCATATGTATTTGTGTACATACTCAAGTTATTTACATATGTTCACAAGGTCAGAATGTATATTACTCCATGTATACAATTTATAGTTTTTCAACCTATAAACCTTCTTTGAATAACTAAGTCAAAACAAACCTATTATGGCTTACTAAATACATAATTACCTTAGTCCACAAGTTCAGGTCATTTATAGTCATATACTAACTGCTATAGAAAGCTCAGCATATCTAAAGAAGCTAACATGAGCAATCAGAATCGCTACCCACGCCGAGTGAGTGGTGAAAGCATAGGAAGTAGGTGTGGTGCTAGCCACTTCGACCAGATAGAAAAAAATGGCCTCTGCTTCTGCAGAGGCTCAACTCCAACTCTGCCAAACATTTAATTGCTGCAACTCAACTACTTCTAAGACTTCTAAGCATGCATACTAACTTGTATAACACACCTTTAAGCCAATTCATGCCACATTACAAAGAATTCATGAGAATTACAAGAATTTGACAAATACCAAATGAAGAACATAAGCTAGATTTTATACCTCTTGGAGCCTGAATTGATTTCCCTCTCTTCTCAGATGATACTCCCTAATAGCTCAGCAACTAACACTCACTAATGTACTTCCCAGACAAATTCTCTAGCAACTGAGAAATGAAGAAGGGGAGGCTATATATAGAGAACTCATTGTCTAGACAATGTTCTTACCCCATGGCTTGATTCACAGGAAATTGGAAGGATACAAGGGTTATAGAGGAGTTGGTGAAAGTTGGTAATTCTACTCATGAATCCCACTCCCCATCTATGTTGGTTGATTTTGAGGTGAAGATGGAGTAGACTTGCTAGCTCTTTGGAAAATACGTAAATTAGCTTTACACTACTATTCATGTACTTGGTGACAATCATTTTGGGATAAGGAAGAAAACTCAACATTTGCACAATGAAATGCAACAATGTAATGCAATACTTGGTTAAAACCATATATACACATAATACAAACTTTGGTTATAAAATATGTATACACCATTCATTTCATACAACATAGGTTATAATGATTTAAAAGGGCATACAATGTATTTCCCAATTACAAGATATCAAGTAGTGCACATTCATATAATTCATGTACATTTTCTATTACCATGACTGTTATTATTATAATAACTTAATGAAATCATTATAAATTTAACAATGGATATTATTATATGTTAACAGGGTATACATGAATGTTTACCCACACACTTCATATCACATAACAATATTAATATGCAATTCACATAAATGCAATTAACTCTTACTATATAGTCTATATTTAATATATAGACATATTAATGTGCCACCTGAATTATATAAAATATATAGTCAACTACCATATAATAAAGGTTTACTATATTGCACCAATAAATCAAGTAAACATATAATCACATGATACTCATTAATTATTATTTATTCATAATAATTATTAATTAACACATTATCAATTAATTACTCGTAATTGCAATTAACCAATATGTTCAACTCTTGCTACTATATTCAAATAGATTGAATATTTAATTAATAATAATCTTATCAATCCCTTGATATCAAACTCTTAGGGTTAGTCCACTAATTTAAATAAACTATTAGTGACTCCCTTTAATCATTTCATAAATTCACATAACCACTTAAGGTTTAAATAAACTCACAAAACTAACCCATTAAAATTAAATCACATATTTAATTAATAAGGAGTTTAAAATTTGTGGACGTTACACCATATCAAATGGCTCCTATTGAACTTCAAGAGTTAAAGACCCAACTGCAGGAATTGTTAGACATCGGTTTCATTCGTCCTAGTACGTCTCCTTGGGGTGCTCCTATTCTATTCGTGAAGAAGAAAGATGGGAGTATGTGACTTTGTATTGATTATCGGGAGTTGAACCATGTCACTATCAAAAATAGATATCCATTACCTCGCATTGATGACCTGTTTGACCAGTTACAAGGTGCCAAATTAATTTCAAAGATTGATCTTCGTTCCGGATATCACCAATTGAAGATTAGAACCGATGACATTCCAAAAGACGGCCGTAATCCCCAGACGGGCATTATGAATTCCTAGTCATGTCTTTTGGATTGATTAATGCTCTTGCTGCCGTCATGGACATAATGAACCGAGTATTCAAGGAATATTTGGATCACTTTGTGGTTGCCTTTGTTGATGACATCCTCATATACTCCAAAACCCGTGAAGACCATGAGCAACACTTGAGGCTGATACTCCAAAAGCTTCGTGAAAATAAGCTATATGCCAAGTTGAAGAAATGCGAGTTCTGGCTTAAGGAAGTTACATTCCTTGGGCACGTAATATCAAATCATGGAATATCTGTTGACCCGACAAAGATTGAAGCAATTCAAAGCTGGGAGCAACCTAAGTCGTTGATCGAAGCACGTAGCTTTCTCGACTTAATTTGGTTATTATCGGAGATTCAGTAGAAGGGTTTTTTCGAATTACTACTCCATTAACTCAATTGACTCGAAAAAGACACAAAATTTGGTTGGAGCGAGGAATGTGAAAAGAGTTTTCAAGAACTCAAGAGGAGACTCATTTCAAAGACTGCTCTAACAATACCATCCGCTCGGAGGATTTGTCATCTACAAAGTGATGCTTCAGCAAAGGGTTAGGATGTGTTCTCATGCAACATAGGAAAGTCATAGCCTATGCCTCACGACAACTCAAAGAATATGAGAGGAATTATCCTACTCATGATCTAGAGTTGGCAGCAGTTGTTTTTGCGCTTAAGATTTGGAGGCATTACCTGTATAGAGAGAAGGTGGAGATCTATACGGATAATAAAAGCCTCAAATATTTCTTCACTCAAAAGGAACTCAACATGCGGCAACGACATTGGCTTGAGCTGTTGAAAGATTATGATCATACCATCCAATACCATCCTGGAAAAGCGAACGTAGTAGTTAACGCATTGAGTAGAAGATCATATACAGGCACGAGTGCATTATTGTCAACGCAAAGGCCCATTGTGTATAACTTGGAAAGGATGGAAATAGAGTTAAAGACTCCAGGGACCCATGTGATGATGGAGAATATACGAGTGGAATCGACTTTAATCGATAAAGTTAAAGCTGCTCAAGCTACAGACCTGGAGCTGATAAGTATGAGGAAGAAAGTACAAGAAGGTGCTATTCTAGAAGCAAGAATCGATGAAGAAGGAATACTTCAAGTCAACTCCAGACTTTATGTTCCTAACGATTTTGACTTGAAGTATAAATTCATGATGGAGGCGCACAACACACCGTTTGAATCCATCCTCGGAGTACCAAAATGAATCGTGATTTTCGACATACATTTTGGTGGAGTAATATGAAGAAAGAGATACCGGGGTTTATCTCAAGGTGTCTAACTTGTCAACGAGTCAAGGCGGAGCATCAAGTGCCAAAAGGTCCGTTGCAACCACTTGAAATTCTAGAATGGAAGTGGGAGCACATTACCATGGATTTCGTTACTGGTCTTCCCAAGGTTTCTCAAGGCATAGATGCGATTTGAGTCATTGTTGATAGATTGACCAAGTCTGCTCATTTCTTACCGATACGAGAAACATATACACTTGAATGTCTTGCTAGTATGTACATAAACAAGATTATAAGATTTCATGGTATGCTTGTATCCATAGTTTCTGATCGAGACCCAAGATTCACTTCAATATTTTGGTTTAGTTTGCAAAAAGCTATGGGCACGGATTTGCGATTCAGTTCGGCATATCATCCTCAGACGGACGGGCAATCGGAGAGGACTATTCAAACTCTGGAGGATCTATTAAGACTCTGTGTTATTGACTTCACAGAAAGTTGGGACAAGTTCTTACCATTGGTGGAGTTTTCCTACAACAACAATTATTAAACAAGTATTGTCATGGCTCCATTTGAGGAGTTATATGGAAGAAAGTGTTGTTCTCCAGTATGATGGGATGAGGTGGGTGAAGCAACTTTGTTGGGACTAGAGTTGGTACGTATGACTACAAAAAAGATTCAAACGATCCGACAACGTATAAAAACCTCAAAAGATCGACAAAAGAGTTATGCTGATCTTCATCAAAAGGACGTGGAATTCAATATTGGAGATCATATGTTGTTATGTGTTGCTCCATGGAAAGGAGTTACGAGATTTGGAAAGAGAGGAAAGCTCAATCCTCGATTCATTGGCCCATTTTTAATCCTCTATCGAGTAGGAACTGTGGCCTATAAACTCGCCTTACCGCCAAGTATGTCTCGTGTTCATAACGTTTTTCACATATCTATGTTACGTAAATATGTGAAAGACCCGAACCACATTATTGAATTAGAACTGGACGAGATAGCGGAAGATTTAACGTATGAAGAGGTATCTGTTAAAATCTTGGATAAGAAGGATCATATTCTACGCTCTAAAGTTATACCTCAAGTCAAAGTTTTGTGGAGAAACCATGATGTTGAGGAAATAACATGGGAGTTAGAATCAAAAATGAAATCAAGGTATCCTCACCTCTTCGACATACCAGGTACGCACCCTAATTTTGAGGACGAAATTTCATAAGAAGGGGAGGTTGTAAGACCCCAACTTTTATGAATAAAGATTAATTTCTCTAGAAATATATTTTTTAACATTATGGTGTGGATATTATATAATATTATAGTTATGGGTAATATTTACAAATTTTGCAAAGTAAGTAAGTGGTTATATAATATTCGATTGGTCGGGGAATATTCATTTTAACAGGGGAATAGACGATGCGGCAAGACAATCATTAAGTGGACCCCACAACCAAGTATTGTCGTAGTAAGAAAATGATGTAATTATCTTTTTATAAAAATAACTACGGAAGTGTTACCGTTGAACATTTAACTACCGGTAGTAAAAGTATAGTAATATGTGTGGTTGCATAAGTAGACACGGTATTGGTTATTGATGCTTACGTGAGAAGTCACTCAGTTATACTCAATTATTGCTACAGTAATTGCTGCATCATATCTCTCATATTATTGATTCAATTATTGTCATAGTATCATCTGTATAATATGTTATATTATTAAATCAATAATTGAGACGACAAAGTTATTCATATTATTATTTGCAATATTGACAATGTCTAGAAGTTCTGTCAAGGAGAGGTTTGGTCACCTAATTGTGTGCCAATAAGGAGAAATCCTTATCGAAAAGCCCCCTCTTTCCTGGGAATGATCTGGTTGTTAAATATTGTGAGTTATAATATTAATGATGAATAAGTTCGTGTTGATTAAAGATGAAATTGATAGTTTCATTGTGTTGGAATTATTAGTGTTAGTGAAAATCAACATTTATTTCGATAATAATTGATGTCTGGAAGTTATCGGGTAATTAATCGGATAAATGAGGAATTGATTGCTATTAATTCACATGATTATAACTATTTGTTAACATGTGTGTACTATTGATTCACATTCATGTACTATTAGGGGAGTTGGTGCAAGATTGATAATACTTGCATGACTAAGTTGAAGATGGAGGTATATATGGAGGTAATATACTATTATTCGTATTTTCACATGATTATAACTATTGAATCACATGATTGAACTATTGATTCACATTATTTACTATTAGGGGAGGTGGTGCAAATTTGATAATACTTGCAGGACTAAATTAAAAATGAAAGAAAAGTTGGAGGTATTGTACTGTAATTTTTCGAGCCCCAAAACGTGCAATTATTGAAACTATATTTTCCTATAAATAGAAGCTCATTCTTCCTTCATTTCTCACCAATTCACTAAAGCTATAGAGCAATAATTATAGAGAAAAATTATAGATTGAAAGAAGAAGAGAAGTTTGCTACCTCTCTAATCCAGTATCCAACTTTATTCTAAGGTAAGGGGTATTATTTCTTTCATTTTCATAAAGAGAGCTATTGTTATTCCATTCCTTATTATTATGTTGGAATAACTTTTGTCATGTAAGTACCACATACATGGTGAAATTCTTTCATTATTCCATTCTTTATTATTCATTGGAATATCACGTCTCGTGCGACACGCATTTAATTGTGTTCCACTATTTATTATTACGTTGAATAACTGCCATGCCAATACCGCATACATGGTGAAATTCTTCTATTATTCCATTCTTTATTATTCTGCTGGAATATCCTATCTGTGCGTATTACGCATGACCTTGTTCCATTATTTATTATTTTTTATTCTCTACTTGACTCTTCTAATGGATTGCTTGTTCATCATAGATTAAACTTGATGTTTGTTATATTGTATATCGTTTAATATCGTTGAAGGCTAACGATAATTTATTCGCATTATCTTAGCATAATATTTCGTGATCTTGGGCTAGTTGTGCTCACCCTTTTACTTTCATTATTCTCTTCAGAAATGAGAACGTAGCGAGGACTAGTCGGGAAGCGGAGTGACGGTCGAGATGATAGCATTAGTAGTCCTCACTATTCTATGAAATAGTGTGATAATAAATGTATTGAGGACTTATTTTGAGTTTGAATACATGCCTCAGAAGACAATATTTGTATTAAAACTCACATTTCATGTCAGATATTTAA
The DNA here is from genome assembly GCA_020205615.1 of Panax quinquefolius. Taxonomy (NCBI): domain Eukaryota; kingdom Viridiplantae; phylum Streptophyta; class Magnoliopsida; order Apiales; family Araliaceae; genus Panax; species Panax quinquefolius. Next base: position 103,856,777 of record CM035157.1, read on the forward strand.
GATTGTATTTGTATTTTGTACCATGTATTTGGCAACCTCGAATAGGTGATGTATACCTATTTTGGGGCGCCATGATTAGTATCAAAGCTTAGGATATGATCCACGCTAAGTTGTGAGACAAGAACTAGGAGGGAGAGGACGGGAATTCTTCGCTAGTATGACCTTCCTAAGTTTATTTCGTATTTAATTGGCTCATTCGTAGTATAAGGATAATATGTGATATGTTAATTAACCCTTGTTTTGTGTCAATATTTGAAAATGACATCCGAGAATGTTGAAAATAGCAATGGAGCACAGGAGACCGTTGAGTCTCCACAGATCAATAATCAGGATAATGTGCATCAGGAAGGCGACAATCCTCATGCAAACGACAACACTGACCAAATGATGAACGATGGAATGTTCAGAGGCTTTATGAAATTCATGTAACATCAGGCAAAGCGGCTCCTATCCAAAATGCAGGTGGAAACACTGGCAACTCTCGGACGGTCACTGCTAAACAGTTCAAGGTGTTAGGACCACCGGAGTTTTTTGGAGAGCCAAAACCACTTAAGGCGGAGACGTGGATAAAGCAAATCAACAAGATATTTGATGTCTTGGGATGCTCCGAGGAGCAAAAGGTTCCCTTTGCCACCTTCATGTATTGCAGAGGCGACATCTTGGTGGGAATCTATAAAGCGTACTCAACTCGCAAAGATCGAAGATGTCTTGGGAGAAGTTCCAAGAACTGTTCAACGACAAAGTACTTTCCTAAAGTATTCGTCACATGAAAGAGGTAGAGTTCATTAAACCGGAGCAAAACAACATGACCGTGTCGCAAAGACGGGCTATGCTTTGTTTGAAAGTTATCCCGTTTTCGTCCCATTTGGTTGATAATGAGGAGAGAATGACGCGAATGTTTCTAAAAGGTTTGAAACCTGAGATACGTCAATATCTTATCTCTCATAAACTGTGTTTGTATTCAGATGTTGTTAATAGGGCTCTGTTATTGGAGAGCGATAATGAGTCAACCCAACCAAAAGAGAGCGGTGACAAAATGATAATACCGATGATAGCGATCGAAGCAAGCGGTGTGACAATAAGCGTGGAGGGAATCAACATGCCAGAAATGGCGAATATACAAGTGGAACCGACTTTAATCGATAAAGTTAAATCTGTTCAAGCTACAGACCTGGAGCTGATACGTATGAGGAAGAAAGTACAAGAAAGTGCTATTCCAGAAGCAAGAATCGACGAAGAAGGAATACTACGAGTCAACTCTAGACTTTGTGTTCCTAACGATTCTGACTTGAAGTATAAAATCATGATGGAGGCACATAACACACCGTTTGCAATCCATCCTGGGAGTACCAAAATGTATCGTGATCTTTGACATACATTTTGGTGGAGCAATATAAAGAGAGAGATAGCGGGGTTTATCTCAAGGTGTCTAACTTGTCAACGAGTCAAGGCGGAGTATCAAGTGCCATAAGGTCCATTGCAACCACTTGAAATTCTAGAATGGAAGTGGGAGGACATTACCATGGATTTCGTTACTGGTCTTCCCAAGGTTTCTTAAGGCATAGATGCAATTTGGGTCATTGTTGATAGATTGACCAAGTCTGCTCATTTCTTACCTATACGAGAAACTTATACACTTGAAGGTCTTGCTCGTATGTACATAAACAAGATTATAAGATTGCATGGTATGCCAGTATCCATAGTTTCTGATCGAGACCCAAGATTCACTTCAATATTTTGGGTTAGTTTACAAAAAGCTGTGGGCACGGATTTGCGATTCAGTTCGGCATATCATGCTCAGACGGACGGGCAATCAAAAAGGACTATTCAAACTCTGGAGGATCTATTAAGACTCTGTGTCCTTGACTTCAAGGAAAGTTGGGACAAGTTCTTACCATTGGTGGAGTTTTCCTACAACAACAGTTATCAAACAAGTATTGGCATGGCTCCATTTGAGGAGTTGTATGGAAGAAAGTGTCGTTCTCTAATATGATGGGATGAGGTGGGTGAAGTAACTTTGTTGGGACCAGAGTTGGTACGTATGACTACGAAAAAGATTCAAACAATCCGACAACGTATAAAAACCTCACAAGATCGACAAAAGAGTTATGCTGATCTTCATCGAAAGGACGTGGAATTCAATATTGGAGATCATATGTTGTTACGTGTTGCTCCATGGAAAGGAGTTACGAGATTTGGAAAGAGAGGAAAGCTCAATCCTAGATTCATTGGCCCATTCTTAATCCTTGATCGAGTAGGAACTGTAGCCTATAGACTAGCTTTACCGCCAAGTATGTCTCGTGTTCATAAAATTTTTCACATATCTATGTTACGTAAATATGTGAAAGACCCGAACCACATTATAGAGTTAGAACCGGATGAAATAGCGGAAGATTTATGTATAAAGAGGTACCTGTTAAAATCTTGGATAAGAATGAACATATTCTACGCTCCAAGGTTATACCTCAAGTCAAAGTTTTTTGGAGAAACCACGATGTTGAGGAAATGACTTGGGAGTTAGAATCTGAAATGAAATCAAGGTATCCTCGCCTCTTCGTCATACCAGGTATGTACCCTAATTTTGAGGGCAAAATTTCGTAAGAAGGGGAGGTTGTAAGTCCCAAACTTTTATGAATAAAGATGAATTTTTCTATAAATATCATTTTTGAATATTAAGGTTTGAATTTGTTATAATATTATAGTTGTGGGTAATATTTATAAATTTTGCAAAGTAAGCGAGTTGTTATATAATATTCGATTGGTCGAGGAATATTTGTTTTAACAGGGAATATTCGTACAACGGCACAATCATTGGTGGACCCCACAACGTAATTATTGTCGGAATGGGAAAATGACAGAAATATATTTTTATGAAAATAACTACCAAGTTTTCACTGTTAACTATTAAAATAACTTGGTGTTAAAAGTAAAGAACGATGTCTGCAGCGGTTGCATGGTAGCACACGGTATTGATTATTGATGCTTACGTGAGAAGTCACTCAGTTATACTCAATTATTGCTACATAATTGTTGCATCATATCTCTCATATTATTGATTCAATTATTGTCACAGTATCTGTGTCGCCCCCAAAATAGGTATGCATCACCTATTCTAAGTCGCCAAATACATGGTACAGAATACAAATACAATCTTAAATATACAACATGAGCTATGAGTTTTAATACAAATATTGTCTTCTAAACAGTATTCAAACTCAAAATAAGTCATCAATACATTTATTATCACACTATTTTATAGAGTAGTGAGGACTACTAATGCTATCATCTGGACCGTCACTCCGTTCCCCGACTAGTCCCTGCTACGTTCTCATTTCCTGAAGAGAACAATGAAAGCAAAAGGGTGAGCTCAACTAGCCCAGTAAGAAATATTATGGCTAAGATAATGCAGAATAAATTATCGTTAGCCTTCAACAGTGTTAAACTGATACAATATAACAAACGTCAAGTTTAGCTGCAATGGAACAATTAATCCATTAGAAGAGTCAAGTAGAGAATAAAATCTACTATCTTCTATGATTTAAAAGGTTTTTCATCACTTTTATCGCTAAGACTCAGCTTATTAAATAAACCACGTCGTCCCTGCACTACGGTCAAGGATATTCATTAGTATCACGACCACAAATTATCCTTGCACTACGGGCCAAGGATATTCGTGTTTTCATCAATGGTCATGATCATGCCAACAATTGTCCATCAATGCATTACGGGCCAATGAGGTCTTTTACCACATCATTTGTAACATTACGGTTATGACTATACCGAAAAATCCATGGTCATAATCATACCAAGTCCATCTATGCACTAAAGGCCACAGGTGACTTTCAACATAATATAAACATGAGGATGATGACAATGACATAATAATTCAATAAAACAAGTTCAAGAATTAAATTTTAATGATTTATAAGTTAATTTATCCTGAACTCAAAAACGTCCAAATTGTCAAGATGATACTGCTGTGTGGAGTAAAATTCAAGAATGCTCAGAAGAATATTTCCATGAAAAGATATTGGATGAAGCGCAAATATCCAGGATATTCTACTAATTTCATAGAGTATATAAGCCAAAACTTTAACCAACTGAGTATAATAGAATATATGAAATTGCAAATGGATTTTCGCCCGCCATGCGGTAATCTACGTAGACAGTTCATTTTCACAATTTAATAAGGAATGAATACAAAGGATCATTCACTATGCATGTGGTAATCCACATGACAAAAGTTATTCCAATGTAATAATAAAGAATGGAATAATGAAGAATTCACCATGCATGCGATAGGCGCATGCACAAAGTTATTCCCAATAGAATAATAAAGAATGGAACCAGTCATACGAAATCCGCATGCATGTGATATTCCAACAAAATAATAAAGAATGGAATAACAATAGAATTCACGTGCATGCGATAGATCGCATAAACAAAGTTATTCAACTAAATAATAAATAATGGAACCGGTCATGCGTATAACGCGATGAGCAGGATATTCAATGTAATAATAAAGAATGGAATAATAGAAGAATTTCACCATGTATGCGGTACTTCAGCATGAGATGTAAAGTTATTCAATGAGAATAATAAATAGTGGAACCGTGTCATGCGTAATACGCCTTGTGAGTGTGATATTCAAATGAATAATAAAGAATGGAATAATGAGAAAAATTTCACCATGTATGCAGTACTTGGATGTATAAAAGTTATTCCAACATAATAATAAGGAATGAAATAACAATAGCTCTATTCATGAAAATGAAAGAAATAATACCTCTTACCTTATAATAAAAAGTCGATTTGGAATGAGAGGTAGCAGACTTCTCTTCTTCTTTCTCTCTATAATTTCTCTCTATAATAATTGCTTTCTATAGCTTTAGTGAATTGGTGAGAAATAAAGGAAGAATGAGCTTCTATTTATAGGAAAATATAGTTTCAATAATTAGACGTTTTGGGGCTCGAAAAATTGAAGACAATACCTCCAACTTTTCTTTCATTTTTAATTTAGTCCCGCAAGTATTATCAAACTTGCACCACCTCCCCTAATAGTAAATAATGTGAATCAATAGTTCAATCATGTGATTCAATAGTTATAATCATGTGAAAATATGAATAAATAAAGATATAGTACTCCATCTATACCTCCATCATTAACTTAGTCATGCAAGTATTATCAATCTTGCACCAACTCCCCTAATAGTACATGAATGTGAATCAATAGTACACACATGTGAAAAAATAGTTATAATCATGTGAATTAATAGCAATTAATTCCTCATTTATCCGATTAATTACCCGATAACTTCCAGACATCAATTATTATCGAAATAAATGTCGATTTTCACTAACACTAATAATTCCAACACGATGGAACTATCAATTTCATCTTTAATCAACACGAACCTATTCATCATTAATATTATAACTCACAATATTTAACAACCAGGTCGTTCCCAGGAAAGAGGGGGCTTTCCGTCGTACGAATATTCCCTATTAAAACGAATATTCTCCGACCAATCGAATATTATATAACCACCTGCTTACTTTGCAAAATTTGTAAATATTACCCATAACTATAACATTATATAATATCTACACCATAATATTAAAAAATATATTTTGAGAGAAATTAATCTTTATTCATAAAAGTTGGGGTCTTACAACCTCCCCTTCTTATGAAATTTTATCCTCAAAATTAGGGTGCGTACCTGGTATGTCGAAGAGGTGAGGATACCTTGATTTCATTTTAGATTCTAACTCCCAGGTCATTTCCTCAACATCATGGTTTTTCCACAAAACTTTGACTTGAGGTATAACTTTAGAGCGTAGAATATGATCCTTCTTATCCAAGATTTTAACAGGTACCTCTTCATACGTTAAATCTTCCTCTATCTCGTCCGGTTCTAATTCAATAATGTGGTTCGGGTCTTTCACATATTTACATAACATAGATATGTGAAAAACATTGAACACGAGACATACTTGGCGGTAAGACGAGTTTATAGGCCACAGTTCCTACTGGATCGATGATTAAAAATTGGCCAATGAATCGAGGATTGAGCTTTCCTCTCTTTCTAAATCTTGTAACTCCTTTCCATGGAGCAACACGTAACAACAAATGATCTGTAATATCGTATTCCGTGTCCTTTCGATGAAGATCAGCATAACTCTTTTGTCAATCTTGTGAGGTTTTTATACGTTGTCGGATCGTTTGTATCTTTTCCGTAGTCATACGTACCAAATCCGGTCCCAACAACGTTGCTTCACCCACATCATCCCAGCATACTGGAGAACGACACTTTTTTCCATACAACGATAAAAGGCGAGGATATTCCAAATGAATAATAAAGAATGGAATAATGTAAGAATTTCACCATGTATGTGGTATCAGATAGACAGTTATTCCAGCAGAATAATAAATAGTGAAACAGTCATATGTAATATACACATGACAGGATATTCCAACAGTAATAATAAAAATAGAATAATGAAGAATTTCACCATGTATGCGGTGCCCGCAGATGATAAAAGTTATTCCAACATAATAATAAGGAATGGAATAACAATATCCGCTTCACGTGGATTATCGCATGGCGATGAAAAAATCCATTTACGCTTTTATATATTCTATTATACTCGGTTGGTTAAATTTTTCGCTTCTATACTCCATGAAATTAGTAGAATATCTCGATATTTGCGCTTCATCCAAAGATCTTTTCATGAAAATATTCTTCGAGCATTCTTGAATTTTACCCCACAAAGCGATGATCATGTTGACAATTTGGACGTTATTGGTTCCTGGATAAATTAATTTATAAATCTTTAAAATTTATTCTTGAACTTGTTTTATTGAATTGTCATCATCCTCATGCTTATATTATGTTGAAAGTCATCTGTGGCCTGTAGTGCATAGATGGACTTGGTATGATTATGACCAGGGATTATTCGGTATAATCACGCACCGTAATGTTACAAATTATGTGAAAAAGTCCTCATCGCCCGCGTAGTGCATTGATGGATAGTTTTTGGTATGATTATGGCTATGGATTCTCTTTGGCCAAGGGTGCAAAGATGAATTATTTTATGGCATGATCATGACCGTTGATGAAAACACGAATACCCTTGACCCGTAGTGCATGGATAATTTGTGGTTGTGATACTAATGAATATCCTTTGGCCGTAGTGCAGGGATGATGTGGATTATTTATTGAGCTAAGTCTCAGCGATAAAAGTGATGAAAAACATTTTAAATCATAGAAGATAGTAGATTTTATTCTCTACTTGACTTTTCTAATGGATTGCTTGTTCCGCTGCAGTTAAACTTGATGTTTGGTATATTGTATCAGTTTAACACTGTTGAAGGCTAACGATAATTTATTCTGAATTATCTTAGTCATAATATTTCTTATTGGGCTAGTGGAGCTCACCCTTTTGCTTTTATTGTTCTCTTCAGGAAATGAGAACGTAGCAGGGACTAGTCGGGGAACAGAGTGACGGTCCAGATGATAGCATTAGTAGTCCTCACTATTTTATGAAATAGTGTGAAAATAAATGTATTGAGGACTTATTTTGAGTTTGAATACTGTCTAGAAGATAATATTTGTATTAAAACTCACAGCTCATGTTGTATATTTAAGGTTGTATTTGTATTCTGTACCATGTATCTGGCGACTCAGAATAGGTGATGTATACCTATTTTGGGGGTGTCACACATGATATCTACTATCTTCTATGATTTAAAAGGTTTTTCATCACTTTTATCGCTGAGACTCAGCTTAATAAATAATCCACATCATCGAATCACCCCTGCACTATGGTCAAGGATATTCTTTAGTATCACGACCACAAATTATCCGTGACTACGGGCCAAGGATATTCGTGTATTCATCAATGGTCATGATCATGCCAACAACTGTCCATCAATGCACTACGGGCTAATGAGGACTTTTACAACATCTTTTGTAACATTACGGTCATGATTATACCGAATAATCCCTGATCATAATCATATCAAGTCCATCTATGCACTACAGGCCACAGATGACTTTCAACATAATATAAGCATGAGGATGATGACAATGATATAATAATTCAATTAAATAAAAGCAAAGGATAAATTTTTAAAGATTTATATTTTAATTTATCCAGAAATCAATAACGTCCAAATTATCAACATGATACTGCTTTGTGGAGTAAAATTCAAGAATAATATTGTATCAAAAATGATTTGGACCAAAAACAAATCAATTTTTATCATGAATAGTACCCCCAGTTGAATAGTACTCAAGTGAATAGTATCTCGTGAATAGTAATTTGGGAATAGTATCTCATGAATAGTACTCCGACATTAAAAAGTTAAAACTTATCAAGAATGCTCAGAATAATATTTCCATGAAAAGATACTGGATGAAACGCAAATTTTAAGGATATTCTACTAATTTCATGGAATATAGAAGCCAAAACTTTAACCAAATGAATATAGAATTCGAAATCTGAAACGAAATAATATTACTTACATATTACAGAGTATGGAAGAAAATATTATTTCAAGCGAATATTGAACAAAAATAACATCCCTTACCTTGAAAAGAAGAGTACTGCAACTGGTATAGCGGGGATATTCTTGAAGAAAACTTTCACTATTTTCTACGCTCAAAGCTTTCTAAAACTCGAAAGAAATACGCTCAATATTATAGAAGAAGAATTCTCTGATTCTGGTGTGTTTTTCAATTCTAACTAAGCATCCTATTTATAGGAGAATGGAAGGGTACTGTTAGAAAAATTTAATCACGGACCAACAGTGTTAGTATCACATGAAAGTAGTATGCACACAAGCCAATCATGTTTGATGATAAAGCATATACTATGTAACAATCTTATTTATTTATTAATAAAAAGTATTAATTTATTAAAGGCTTTTAATTATCTACATGATGCTGTTTTATAATATGTGATAAACCCATAGTTTTAAGCAATGCTTTTAGAATAATGATGATGATCATTCTAATGAGATCTAAATTCTTAGAAAGCTTAAAACTAAAATAGTTCCCAATCATTGGATTACTAAATTGGGGATTAGTGAATCCGGATAGATTGGTACATACGTTGTTTGCTCATTGGATGAGGATGATTGATCTCATGATCATTTGTGTGGAGAAACTAAAGCAAGTATGTAGGTGCTTATTAGAGAATAAGTTCACTGAACATGGCTCACTAAGGAATACCTAATGGAGTTTTACTTGCCTGTCAATAGGAATTCCTGTAGTGATAGTAGTACAAGTGATCCTTGGACTTGAGATCATTATAGTATCTTGTGTATGATGAGTTATACTTTGACTTATTCCTTAAGACCTTTAGGGTATATCAAAGGGTATGCTTGGGTATAACAAGTAGTACATGGAGATAATATATGATCAATAAAGAATCTACCACTTCTAATAAAAGAAGAGAAATGTCCTATGTGATTCGATAAATGACAACCCAGTAGTCCTTGGTTAAGGCGTAATGAAATTAGAATGGAGTTTCTAATTTGCATTATTTGGAGTTGTGCATTTAAGGATCGAAATACATATAATTAAATAAAATAAGACTTGTGACAAAGAATTCCATGTCTTATATTTAATTGGGACATCAGTATGGTGGAAGGATTGAATTATGCGCAGTAACTATTTACTCAAAGGTTCTTTTATGATTAATGTTGAAATCTATATTATCTCGGAAAGTCGTTGATGATCAGGGAGGCTTATCCCTATTGTAGAATAAATATTATTTATTTAAATAAATTAATTGTTTAATTTATTTATTTAAATAAGATTAGAATTGTTCTAATTGATTTATTCACAACTAGGTTTAATATGGAGAACCTAAAGGGTCACACCATAAAAGGAAGAATAATTATTTAAGAAGTTAATGGCATAATCGTAATAATATGTTAAGTATATTTAATTTAATCTATGGTGATAGAATAAATTAAATAGCTTAATATTTATTATTTAATATTTTAGAAATATTAAATATAAATTAATAAGAGGAGTCTTATTAATATTATTACAATTATTATTATTTTAATTTCTAAAAGAGTTTAGGAATTAATTTAATATAAGTACTCTCATTTATTCCTAATAGGATTAGGAGGGAAAATTAATTAAAGGAGTTTAATTAATTATCCCTAATAAGATTAGGGAGCCCATTTAATTAAAAGAGTTTAATTAAATAATACCTTATTTTAATAGGGTTACTTGATATCTTTATAAGATGAGTCTTATATCAGATATTAAGACTACGTAATAATTCCAATGGTTGGAGAGTACGCTCCTTTTTTATAGAGATAGAAAAACTAGGGTTTAGCCAACCACCCATCTTCTTGAATCCTTCTTCTTCCTTGGTGGATCACCTCTAGAGGCCAAACACTTGGGTGGCTAACGTTGATCAAAGGAAGGAACCAAACCCGGTGAATTCAAGTTGAACGCGAAAGGATTTGGAGGTGAACTTGTACCTGAGGAAGCTCGATCTTCAAAGGTATGATTTTATTCTTTATCTTTTCATTTAATTAATAATTGTGCATAAAGGGTGATCCGGGTATATGGTTTGTAAAATTTTAAAACTCTGATTTTTACACGTTTCAGCATATTTTTGCAATTTGATTGCGTTCTTGAATATTACAAACCTAACATCACAGACGCGCTAAAAAATTTGGCAGAAATTTTAATTTTCACTATGCAGGCACTATGCAAACACTATGCATAATAAAATATAATATATTCTATTTTTCATAAAAAATAAAACTTATTATAATATATATATATATACATATATATATATATAATAATAATTATACATATATAACAAACATCCGTGACTTCTGAATTTCTCCACCCATATGTCCTTTTCAAAAATGTGGGCCCCACCATAGTCATATATATATATATAATACTTATATATATATATATATATATATATATACTTAATAACTTTCTACCGATTATTTTGAAAAATGAGTAACTGGGGGTCCAAATAATACGCCAATATTTACAACAAATACTTCATAAAATCACCTCAATATTTTTAACATCATTTATCATTATTATTATAATTCGCAATATTTAACAACCAGGTCGTTCCCAGGAAAGAGGGGGCTTTCCGATAAGGAATTCTTCTTATTGGCACGCAATTAGGTGACCAAACCTCTTCGATGTAACTTCTAGACATTGTCAATATTGCAAATAATAATATGAATAACTTTAATCGCCTCAATTATTGATTTAATAATATAAAATATTATGCAGATGATACCGTGACAATAATTGAATCAATAATATGAGAGATATGATGCAACAATTCATCGTAGCAATAATTGAGTATAACCGAGTGACTTTTCACGAAGATCAATAATCAATACCGTGTGCTACTACGCAACTAACGCCAGACATCGCATACTTTTAACACCGGTTATTTTAATAGTTAACGGTAAAACTTCCGCCGTTATTTTGATAAAAATATATTTCTGTTGTTTTCCTATTCCGACAATAATTACATTGTGGGGTCCACCAATGATTGTGCCGTCGTACGAATATTCCCTGTTAAAAAGAATATTCCTCGACCAATCGAATATTATATAACAACTTGCTTACTTTGTAAAATTTATAAATATTATACACAACTATAACATTATAACAAATTCAAACCTTAATATTCAAAAATGATATTTATAGAAAAATTCATCTTTATTCATAAAAGTTTGGGTCTTACAACCTCCCCTTCTTATGAAATTTTGCCCTCAAAATTAGGGTACATACCTGGTATGACGAAGAGGTGAGGATACCTTGATTTCATTTCAGATTCTAACTCCCAGGTCATTTCCTCAACATCCTGGTTTCTCCAAAAAACTTTGACTTGAGGTATAACCTTGGAGCGTAGAATATGTTCATTCTTATCCAAGATTTTAACAGGTACCTCTTTATACGTTAAATCTTCCCCTATTTCATCCGGTTCTAACTCAATAATGTGGTTCGGGTCTTTCACATATTTATGTAACATAGATATGTGAAAAATGTTATGAACACGAGACATACTTGGCGGTAAAGCAAGTCTATAGGCTACAGTTCCTACTCGATCAAGGATTAAGAATGGGCGAGTGAATTGAGGATTGAACTTTCCTCTTTTTCCAAATCTCGTAACTCCTTTCCATGGAGCAACACGTGACAACATATGATCTCCAATATTGAATTCCACGTCCTTTCGATGAAGATCAGCATAACTCTTTTGTCGATCTTGTGAGGTTTTTATACATTTTCGGATCGTTTGAGTCTTTTCCGTAGTCATACGTACCAACTCCGGTCCCAACAAAGTTGCTTCACCCACCTCATCCCATCATACTGGAGAACGACACTTTCTTCCATACAACTCCTCAAATAGAGCCATGCCAATACTTGTTTGATAACTGTTGTTGTAGGAAAACTCCACCAATGGTAATAACTTGTCCCAACTTTCCTTGAAGTCAAGGACACAGAGTCTTAATAGATCCTCCAGAGTTTGAATAGTCCTCTCCGATTGCCCGTCCGTCGAGTAACTTAAGTCAAGACTCTACGTTCGTCACCAAACTCTATGATCAGTCAATTTCGTAGAGCATCTCAGAACTATCATAGAACTGACAAATTGAAGAGCACTAAATAGTATAGATTTCAAGATTGTTTCTCACTATCTTCAAATTCAAATAAGAAGATCAGATAGTGGTGTGTCTAAACTAATATATTGGAGATATGACACCACTCACAAGTCGTAGGTGAAATTGTTGTCTGATGGACTTGCTTAAGACAAAAGCAATTTGCATACCTACCCTATATCAACATTATGGAGTAGAGCATTAGATTCACCATTGGAAACTCTCCAAACGAGATGATTTCCATATGCCTATAAAAGGTGTACGAGGATTCAAATCCAAGTACGAATCACTAAGAACCAAAAGTTGAACCTGTGCAAATCATATCAAACTCTACTCTACGACATTCTATGTGTTCAAGCTGCTAAGTACGCTAAAAGAAGCCAAACAAATTGCAAGCTTAGCAGTACAACAAACAACTATCCTTCAATAATGATTCTATTATCTTAGTGATTTTCATCTAAGTCTAGGTGACTTGAAGAGGTCTAAGTGACCTTACCGAGACTAAGTGACTCAAATGAATCTCAGTGAATGTTTTTCTTGTTGAAGTAGAAGAGTGGACTAGGAGTTATTTGTACTTCGAACCACTTAAACATCTTGTGTCATTAATCTTATATCTTTATATTCTGTCATTAACTGTTATATCTGATAGTGACTAATTTTCACATGTGCTAAATTTAGAACTGAGATTTCATTAAATCTTTAAGAGGATTTTAAACTAATATTTTGTTGTGATAAATTAATTGATCTTATTAATTATCTGATAATTGATCTTTAAATATAAAAAAAGTTTTAAAAGATTTATTCAAATCCCCCCTTCTAGATCTCTTTTATGCCTATGTGAAACATCAATTTTCACATATTATTCTTAATTTTAACTTGTTTTTATCAATTTAACACCTTACTATTTTAGAAACACATAAAGAAAAAGTAAGTTTCACTAATTAAAAGTCGGGGTCTTACAATTATAATTTATTAATTTTTATTATATTGAATAAAATTATACTTTTTATATTTTTAATCTAATAATTGAATCATATTATTGGTTAATGTATTATACTTATACTGATATGTATATATACATTAATAGTATAGTTTAATATTTTGTAAGGTGATTTTCTAAAATTATATTATCTAAATAATAATTAATTCTTACTTATACTTGAAATTATAATTATACATATATATATTTGAATAAAAGTAACAAATTAATATTAGTTAACATAATCTTATTATGATTATTACTCGATGAAATTATACTACTAATTTTAGTTTCCAATTTGGATTGATAAGTAATAAAAGTTGACTTCTACTAATTCTTGTTTTCTTATAAAACTATGTTACTAATTTTATATAGTTTCTAATTTAGATTGATAAACAATAAAAGTTGATTTCACATTAAAAAAGTCAAAGGTCGAACAAAAAAAAAAAAGAGGACAAACCAAATAGTTTTTGATTTCGATTGATAAGTAATAAAAGTTAATTTCACATAGAAAAAGTCAAAGGTCGAACCAAAAAAAAAAAAGAGTAAGAGAAATCAAATTATCTATATTTATTTTTGGATAATATAGATGATATATATATATATATATATATATATATATATATATATATATATATATATATATGTAACATTTAAAATACATTGAAATATGTGGAAAGATTTGTTTTATATTTATGTATCACCTCAATTTTGTACTTTTTATTGCACTAGTTATAGTAAATATTGCATTTATATTGGCTTTGTACAAACATGAAGGTAAAGTTAAAATCCAACATTTGTTATAACAAATGCAGCAAAAAGTTTTAAAATTCATAATGATCAAGAGTGACAACTTCATGAAATTCAAATCTAAAAACCATACATATATAAACAAATATACTCGTGTTCTGAACAGAAAAATATATTCACCTTCTATTAAAAATATAAAAATATGCTACCTATTCAAAATACAATAGAAAATTTACATTATATTTTGAAAGCTAAAACGGAGGGAGAATGTATACATATATATAGACAAACCAACAACCCTACCTTAAGACTCGTTCCAATGTTCAAAATCTCCTCTTACATATCAAAACCTCAACCATTCTTTTACATGCAAAAACCAAATAACCACAAAAAAAGAAGAAGCATATATAGCTCAAAAAAAGAATTTAACATATATGACCAACCTTATAAATACGTCCACCAAGACCCTCTCATTTCCTCAACAGCAAAAGCCATATTAAGCTTCCATCCGGTAAATATTCTCATTTTTTTCTGAGAGTTTTTGCCGATATTACGCCTTTAGTTTTCGTAATGGAAATGAAGAAGATCGCTTTTGCTGCCCTTGTCGCCGCCGCCTCCATGAGCGCAGTATTGGCTCAAGCACCAACTGAATCTCCCATGGCAGCACCATCTAGTGATGCCGCTACTGCTTTGCCGGCTGTCGGATTGGTAGGGGCTTCCCTCATGTCATTTTTTGCCCTCTACAGTAACTAAAAACCACTCTCGAAAACAGGAGACAGAAAAAAAATGAAGAAAAAGTGGCCTAGACGAAATGGAGAGAGTTCTTTTCTTTCTATTATTTTTGGTTTACGTGTAATTGGTTTGTTGTAATGGATTGATTCGGTAAACTCATGCAATAACAAGAATTATTCTTGCAATGTTCCAATTTGTTTATTGTGATTCCATTACTTTCGGATTTGGCTATCCTCCATTACACATTTCTTCAAATTTCATTCAATACACTAATTATTTGAGGTTAATAATTTTGTTAGTAATGATCCAAACAAGTTAATAGATAGTTGATTATATAAAGATCAGGTCTACCAAAAATTGATTTAAATATTGATGATCACGATGTGATTTGGTTGGGTAACCGGTTGTGTGTACTGTTGAATCCAATCATTTGGGGAGGGGGATGTTGTGTTGGTTGAAGCTCATAGTTCGCCATTTTCACTCATCCAGGTTCTACAAAAATGGATAGGGATTTGAAGAAGAATTTTTTGTGAAATGGGATGAAGCAAGACTTGGCGGAATATGTGTAATGCCCACAAACCCTGGTCTACCTTTAGACTCGGGTTCGGTGCGTCTCGGTGCTACTCATTAAATGTATACATCCATATAATCTTAAGACATAAATGTAATTTAAATATATTACAATATGTCACCTTCTAATCCTAGGCTCTAAGACCTTTACATTTTCAAATCATAAGACTAATAAATATTACATCATTTATCTATTACAACCATACATTTGTGGCTTTTCTCCGCCACAACAGATACATATAATTTAACAAGCAATTCTTCAAATCAATACTTGACCCTTCCGCTAATCTTCATCGGATTCCTTTGTTCGTTCTAGCTTTGTTGAAAACATTTTATTTTAAGCAAGGGTGAACATTTAATTGTTCAACAAGTATAACAATTGAATAAACAATCAACAACAAAATGAATATCAATATATTCTTTGAAAACTTCAACAACTGAACAATAATTGTGAAGTAGTTTCAAATAAATAGGAACAATAATTTCCTTTCATATAACGTTTTTTAAACAATATTGACCAATCCTCAAGACTTTAACATTCCTTCTCTATTCTTTCTTAGATTTGACATCTACTATGTCTACTTCACTACTATGATACAACATGTATCTACTTTATTACAAATATAACAACATTTCCTCACATAACACATTATTGCATGGAGTGCAATACATACGAATACTTGTCCAAATTATTTGATTTGGCGCTACTGACTTGTCACAATTTAAGAATTATTACAATTCATATTTAACCAATAAATATTCCGACTGGAATAGTTCAACAAATCGAGTTAAGTCGAATCAAATGACAGAAACTCATTTTCATAACTTATAATCACATCATTCGTTGAATTTTATATAACAAATAAAATTTCACAGTTTAAAGTCATGTCTTACACCGAATAATAAATTTTTACAAGGTCATAGAATACTTGCACAATATATAAATTTGTGTAAGTCAGAAAACATGAATTGTATTGCGTAAATTTGATCATGCATTTAATACATAAATTGAATGGGAGTTCAGAAACTTGCCTAAAGCTTTCTTTAATTTATACGCTAAATCTTCCATCAATTGTCCTACACAATTTAATTAACGATAATATACCAATTAGCCACATTACGACTTCATATATTTGTTTACATTACATTATTACTCATTTTATGTTGTTCGCGTTTTATAAATAAAGTAGCGCGATAACCTTTCAAAAATGTCTTTTGGCGTTGTGGCGTTCGGGAATGTCACGACCTTCATAATCATCCTTCATGTTTTTTTTTTAAATTCATAACTCATTCGTTAGAGATCCGATTTTGTTAATTCTTACTTCAAATTAAAGATTATATAGTCTACTTTAATCTCATCTAGGCCTTGGTTTCAACCCTTCTTCAATCAAAATAGATTTTCAGTTTTTACGACCAAGGTTAGATTGCTAAAAACTTGGCCAGCTTTACCCTCTCGCTAAAAAAATCATAACTAATTAATTTTAAAATAGTTTTGAGTGATTCTTGTGCCCACGCGTAGCTAACTTCCAGGGCTAAAACTTTCATATTTTTATCAATTTCAAATTCTAAACACATTAGTCCAGAAAATTCATACAAAAACAAGTTAGAATCTGATTTTTTAGATTCTGACAGCGCAGTTTTTCACCCGACTAGTATGATTCAAACGTTCACTACGAACAAACCATAAGGAATTTTTTGGTGATTCTTAATTCAGTGTTTAGCTAACTTTCAAGCTTTCTTTTGATATAAGTCTCATCTTCTAACTCATTATACTTAAAAGTTATGACTTTTACAAAAACGGGGTAGCAAACTAATTTTTTTGAAATTTTCATATTTTGTCTATTTGAACGACCTTACTTCAAAACTTCATAACTTGATCATCCAAAGTCGGAATGAGGTTGTTATTAAGCCTACGAATTCCTTGTTCTACGAACTAAAAAATCCCCAATTTTTTTTTATAAAAGCTTTAACTACCCCAAATACTGACTCAAAAGTCAATGCACACACTAGTTTTACAATTTTTAACTAATTTTACAAAAAAAAAATCTGTCATGACTTCGTTCCAAAAACTTTTACCTTCATTCAAATTGGGTGATGTTCATAACTCATAAGAGCATAACATAACACCATAGAACTTTTTTATATTTGGGACATTATAACAAAATGGTCCCAAAACAGCCCATTAACAGTTCACTACTTGTCCATAGTTCATCCTTTACGCATAGGTTTCTACTTTCATTATTTTCTTGCATTATTACAAGGTTTAATGTAAGACCCCAACTTTCATGAATAAAGATTAATTTTTCTCGAAATATATTTTTGAATATTATGGTGTGAATTTGATATAATGTTATAGTTGTGGGTAATATTTATAAATTTTATAAAGTATGCAAGTTATAAATATTCTATTGGTCGGGAAATATTCATTTTAACATAAAATATTCGTACGACGACACAATCATTGGTGGACCCAACAACGTAATTATTATCGGAGTTAGAAAATGACAGAAATATCTTTTTATGAAAATAACGGCGAAAGTTTTACCGTTAACTGTTGAAATACACGGTGATAAAAGTACAATAATACGCATGGTTGCATAGTAGCACACGATATTGATTATTGATGCTTACATGAGAAGTCACTTAGTTATGCTCAATTATTGCTACAATAATTGCTGCATAGTATCTCACGTTATTTAATTCAATTATTGTCAATATTTTATATTATTAAATAAATAATTGAGATGACAAGTTATTCATATTATTATTTGCTAATTAACAATGTCTAGAAAGTTCATGTCAAGAAAAAGGGTTTGGTCACCTAATTGCGAGCCAATAAGAAGACATCCTTATCGAAAAGCCCCCTCTTTCCTGGGAACGATCTGGTTGTTAATATTACGAGTTATAATAATGATGAATAAATATTGTTAAAAATATTAAGGAGATTTTTATGAAGTATTTGTTGTAAATTTTGCTTATTATATGGACCCCCACTTACTCATTTTTCAAAACAATTGGTAGAAGTTATCTCAGTTTTGTTTATATATATATATATATAATAAGTTTTGTTTTTTTTATAAAAAATAGAATATATTATATTTTATTATGCATAGTATTTGCATAGTGTCTGCATAGTGTTTGCATAGTGAATTCAGAAAATTTTTTAGCCAATTGAATTGTGCCCGTGAAACTTCTATTGTTGGTCCATGATTTCTAAATTCAAATAGTATCATTTCCATTCTCCTATAAATAGGATGCTTTGTTTAGAATTGAAAATCACACCAGAATCAGAAAATTCTTCTTTTATAATATTGAGCGTATTTCTTTAGAGATTAAGGAAGCTTTGAGCGTAGAAAAATGTATAAGTTTTCTTCAAGAATATCCCCGCTATACCGGTTAGAATATTCTTATTTTTAAGATAAGGGATATTATTTTTGTTCAATATTCGTATGAAATAATATTTTTTTCCATACTCTGTAGTATGTAAGTAATATTATTTCGTTTCAGATTCAGAATTCTACACTCATTTTGTTAAGTTTTGGCTTCTATACTCCATAAAATTAGTAGAATATCCTTAAAATTTGCGGTTCATCCAGTATCTTTTCATGAAAATATTATTTTGAGCATTTTTGATAAGTTTTAACTTTTTCATGTCGGAGTACTATTCACGGGGTACTATTCACTCAGGGTACTATCATGATAAAAATTGATTTCTTTTCGGTCCGAATTATTTTTGATACAATATTAATCTTGAATTTTACTCCACAACGGAGTATCATGTTGAAAATTTGGACATTATTGAATTCTGGATAAATTAAATTATAAACCTTTAAAATTTATCCTTTTCTTTCATTTAATTGAATTCTTATATCATTGTCATCATCCTCATGTTTATATTGTGATGAAAGTCATCTTTGGCCTGTAGTGCATAGATGGACTGTTGATTGGTATGATTATGACCAAGGATTATTCGATATAATCATAATTCGTACTATTACAAATGATGCGGTAAAAGTCCTCATTGGCATGTAGTGCATTGATGGACAGTTGTTGGCATGATCATGACCATTGATAAAAATACGAATATCTTTGGCCCGTAGTGCATGAATAATTCGTGGCTGTGATACTAATGAATATCCTTGGCTCGTAGTGCATGGATAATTCAGTGATGTGGATTATTTTTTAAGCTGAGTCTCAGCGATAAAATTGATGATAAACTTTCTAAATCATATAAGATAGTAGATATCATGCTCTACTTGACTCTTCTAATGGATTGCTTGTTCCGCTGCAGTTAAACTTGATGTTTATTATATTTTATCAGTTTAACATTGTTGAAGGCTAACGATAATTTATTCTGCATAATCTTAGTATTAATATTTTTTACTAGGCTAGTTGAGTTCACCCTTTTGCTTTCATTGTTCTCTTCAGGAAATGAGAACGTAGCTGGGACTAGTCGGGGAACGGAGTGATGGTCCGAGATTGTGTTATAGTAGTCCTCACTATTCTATGAAATAATGTGATAATAATTGTAATGAGGACTCCATTTGAGCTTGGATAATGTCTAGAAGATAATATTCGTATTAAAACTCTTAGCTATGTTTTGTCGTATTTTACACGACGGTTGTATAATAAAGTTTGTATTTGAATTCTGTACCATGTATTTGGCGACTCAAGATGGGTGATGTATACTTATTTTTGGGGCGTCACAGTTGGTATCAGAGCTTAGGGATATGATCCCTGGCTAAGATGTGACCTTCGCTAGAGACGGGGAAATCCTTCGCTAATATGACCTACCTAAGTTTATTTGTTATTTAATTGGTCGGTCATAATATAGAGATAAAATGTGGTATGTCAATTAACCCTTGTTTTGTGGCAGTATTTGAAAATGGCATCTAAAAATGTTGAGATAAGCAATGGAGCACAGAAAACCGTTGAGTCACCACAGATCAATAACCAGGACAATGTGTGTGACGACCCCATGCAAAATTGGGACCATTTTCCTTCCCGATCTTGTGCGTTAATACTACCTTGTTATAACTTTAAAATATTATTTAATGTTAAAATAGCTAAAAATGCAGAATAATTTTTTTTTTTCCTTCTTTCCATTTTGTTGTTCATCGTTCCCTGAATCACAACCTTTACGATTCTTCTTTATACAAAAATTATATTTATTATATGATTTGTATAATTTGAGTAAACATATTAAAAACTTAAGTCTCAATACTTAATATCTTTTCTATCAATGATTCACTTATTTCAGAATCATATTTATTTTTATTTCAGAATAAACATTCTTTATCCATTCAACATTTAAAACTATACATAACTACCAATTACATTTTACAAAACTATTAACCATAGATTTATACCATTTCTAATTCAAGGAAATATATTCATTTTGCACATCGTTCAATATTCATCGTCCGTATAGCAAGTAATATTGCTTAACATCATTAACCTGCAAAAGGTTTATGTTTGCAAGATTGAGCTCGACAACCCAACAAATTTAACAATCTATCATGTTTCACATAACACGCAATTCCATATGTACTATATTTCTTTTACTATGCATATCCGCATGCAACATATATTCTTTACTATGCATATCCTACATACATCAATAATTCCTTACAAAACATACATTCATGCATTATACATTCTTAATTTATCGATTTACTTCATAAAACATGTGCTATCACATATCACATATAAATTGAGTTCTATAATCCAATTAACTTAGTCATATTTTGACTTTAACAATTCACAAAGCATGGTATGCAGCTCACCACATAATCACATTTAATCCACAAACATAATAGAATTGAAAAACTTGCCTTGGATTCTGTTTAATGTTTTTAACTTATCTGCTCTGTGATGATCCTACACAAATTGAGGACACATACATGTCCATATTAGTTTCACATACTCGATGTAAACTAATTTTATTTACATTAACTATAATATTTTGTTCTTGTCTTAAAACCATTTTATGTTTCTTTAGAAAATTTTGTCAGTTTTAAGCTTTGTATGCCCAAAAAGGTTCTCTCATGGATTTAGTATGTAAATACTTTACGTATCAAAATATAAACCATTTATATCCCCTTTTTAAAATATTTCTTGCCTCTATTTATAAACCCGGGATCATAGGGGTTTAGGAATAGCTTTTATGGCGTAAATATAGTTCATATCATCATTTCTTTAATTTACACAATTTTTATGCTTTTGCGATAATTCATGTGTTAACCCACACTATTATCATGTATATGAATGCTTTATTTCGTTAGTAACTTAGCTTCGCATTTATTCTCGTGAATAATTTACATTCTTACTTCGCATATGCTTTAAATTTATTACGTAATTATGTGTTCAAAATCTTTGTTTCGAACTTCGGAAACCCTTCGTTTTTACATTCCTAGGTTCAATATAACTTCAAACGGGTTTGCACATTTTATTATGCTACATATACGTTTTACATATCATTTCCCGAATTACGCTCGCATAGTTATGAAAACATATGTTCACATTACATTTCTATCGCTTTCTTTACATTTAAATTGAGTTTTCGCGATATATAAACATTATATAGTATCTATACATCTCTCTCGGTGTTTTTTTAGATGTTAAACAGCCACAAAACCACCCAAAAGCATTGGGCGAAAATTGCCACATCGAATTTCATGGTCGTCTTTATCTCATCACGCCGCCACAAGGCAAAGAACCCCTCACCTTTGACACCGACTTCGCGGCTTAATAACTTGCAATCTACTTATCCAATCGTAAAGCATTTTTAGTATGTTTTTCATGGCATACAAGACTCTATTTAAGAAATACTAACCTCTCATTTCAGGTTTGTTAAGTAGTCTAAACAGTGTGCCAAAAATTGACGTTCATAGCAGTTTTCAATTTTTTTTCCAGCTTTATCCTCTCTCGCCAAAACAGTCATAACTAATTCGTTTCAAAACATTTTTGAGCGATTCTTGAGCCCACGCGAAGCTAACTTCCGAGGCTACAACTTTCGTTCTTTGACCATTCTCAAATTCTAAACAAAGAATTCCAGAAAATTCGTGTAAGGGGACTGCACCGAATTTGTTAGACAGATTTAACGGCACTACTTTGAATGGTCATAACTCGTTGCTCCGAAGTCGGAATTAGTTCATTCCGGAGTCTATGGAAAGCTTATTCAATGTAATATAATACACCAAAAGCCCAAAAGTTTCTAAAAAATGTAACTAGCCTCGAATTTGTCCTTAGGGTCAGCAGTCCACAATTTTTTGGTTTCTAATATATTTTACTAAAATCTTCACTATAAATTCGTTTTAGCTCCTTTTTTATTCATTACAATTGGATTATTTCCATAACTCATAGGAGCACAACCCACCATTAAAAAACTAAAATTTTCAGTTCTACACCCTCATAAATTTTGGCTAAAGAACGGCCCCCAAAAAACAATTTTAATTAGTTCGTTTTACATGTTTTACTAGGAAATCTGTCATGATATCATTACAACGGATTTTTCACTCGTTCCAATTGGGTTATGTTCATAATTCATAAGAGTACCACACATCATCCTGAAACTTAATTTTTCAGTTTCAGAGCACAACACAAATTGGTCCAAAACAGTCCACTAGTTGTCCAATAGAAACCAAACTTTCACGTGTTATAAAGGGTATATCATAGCATTTCTTTTTAAAACACAAGTCATTTGTTTCGAACAATTTAGATCAGTCTAACGGAACCACCAAACTGCTCTGCTAAGAATTTCTAGATTGAGCAAGAAAATGTTATTCATTCCAAAACAATTTTTCAATTACTTTAGGCCTACAAAAATCATTTAATTCACCTAGTATAACATGTGTTCGGGAGCATTTTACCGACCTTCACGGGGGCCGAAAGCCTAACACTGGAAGTAGTTTATGAGCCCATTGGGCCGAAGCCCATGGAGAAGCTGAAGGTATTTGAGTTCAGCATCCGAGTCCTTTGGGCCGGAGCCTTACCTTAGCGTATGGTGTTCGGGGTCGGGCCCTCGAGTCCTTTGGGCCGAGGCTGAAACCCGATGGTGAGTTCAGTTGGGTTGGGCATGTGTAGTTGGCTATCCTACGCACAGAGTCTAGAGTCCTAACCGTATTTGAATAAGGTAACTCTAAAGGTAGTGTTTGGATTGAATTCCACTTCCACCTTTTAAGGAGATTGTGTTGGACCCGAATTATGGTAACTACCATAATTAGAAGTCCAAAACCGACACGGAGAAGGATTCTAGGGTGATGAGAGTACTATAAATACAAGGCCAGGGTTACAATTAAGAGGCAATACCTACTTTTGAGCATTAAACACTTACGTCTCCATTGTTAAACCATGTGAATGTACCAAGATTTCATTCTCACACCGGAGCTATCCTCTGCCTGGCACAAGTCATTGCTTGATGTGTGATCTGTATTGTACAAGTTCAAAGCGTGGATTACGTGATTGGACGCTACGATTTAAACTTAAGCGTTAACATCAAGCGCTAGAAGGAGGGCTTAGTGCTTATTCAATCACAACCAACTTTTCTAGGAAGGGGCCATAGCGAGCAGGGAAAACAGTTCCTCTATTATGGAGAAGGTGAAGACCCACCAAACCACACAGGTGAGGGGGTCGGTGAAGGATAGATTAGGTTCTAGAGTTCAGGAGGATCAGGAAGAACCGGTTGCTTCCCTCCGGCGAAAACTCTTCCATAACAGCCAGCACACGCCTAATCAGGCTAGTCATGCGGATGAGAACAACTCTCTGGCACTTGAGGTGCAAGGAAAGGACCGAGGCGAAGGAAGCTGAGACTAGAGGGAGTTTATCCTGAAAAAGAAGATGCAGCAGAATAAAGACGCCATGTTGGCCTTGCATCTTCAACAATAAGAGCTCGAGGGGCAGATGGCGAAGATGGTGGGGGAACAAGAGGCATCCTCAAAAAGGCGTCAGCATCAGAGCCGATCTCGATCGCTACATAAGGGGGAGGTAGAAAGGGAAAGGAGCAGGCACATAAGTCGCTCTCGAGACGGCTGAAGTAGAAGAAGGAGCCGTTCGGAAGAACAGAGATCAGATCATCCAGGTAGATCGGGACAGAGGAGGAGGGACGCGTCTCCTGAATACGGGAGGGACAGACCCAGATCGTCCCCACATAAAGACGAGTCCGACCCCCTCGCTCGAAGGGTAGCTGAATTGGAAAAATTGCTAGCGGCAAAGAACTTGATGGGGACGCCTTCGGCTTGCCTAGGGTCACCCTTCTCGCCCGAGATAAATCACGTCACTGCCGACCCTAAGAAGAAAATGCCCCCGATGGAGACATATGATGTAAGACCCCAGCTTTTATAAATAAAGATGAATTTTTCTATAAATATTATTTTTGAATATTATGGAATAAATTTGATATAATGTTATAGTTGTAGAGGTAATATTTATAAATTTTGCAAAAGTATGCAAGTTGTTATAAAATATTCGTTTGGTAGGGAATATTCTTTTGTTAGGGAATATTCGCATAACTACCAATCATTGGTGGACCCCACAATGTAATTATTATCGGATCGAGAAAACGACAAAAATATTTTATAAAAATAACGGCGGAGGTGTTACCGATTAAAACCGCTGAACTACCCTAGTAGTAAAAGTACAAGAATGTCTGGCGTGGTTGCATAAGAAGACATGCAGATTGATTATTGATGCTTACGTGAGAAGTCACTCACTATGCTTCAATTATTGCTACATGAAAGAATTCACGATCATATTTCTTATATTATTGATTCAATTATTGTCAAGATCATCATCAGATAATATGTTATAAGATTAAATCAATAATTGAGACGACAAGTTATAAATGATTAATAATTGTTGAAAGATTAAATATGTGTTGATTAAAATAAAATGATTTGTGGTAATATTTATTCAATCCTTAATGTATATAAAGAGTCATTATGAGACGCGTTTGTGGTAAGTTTGATTATTTTATGGGGGCCCATATGTCATCATCTAAGAGTCTCTTCGTCAATAGTAATTACCTTTGTGAATAGTAATTACCTTTGTCAATAGTATTTACCTTCGTCAATAGTATTTACCTTCGTCAATAATAATTACCTTCGTCAATAGTAATTACCCTTGTGAATAGTAATTACCTTCGTCAATAGTAATTACCTTTACCAGACGTCGAACCACTTGTCGTTTCACATTACAGGCGTCGAACCACTTGTTGTTTCACATTACAGGCGTCAAACCACTTTTCTTTTCACATCATCATCGTCAAGCTGCCACTGCGCTTTTCACACGGCAAGAAAGTGCTAAGCTAGAAATCTTCTATAAATAGAGGCCTAGTGCTTCATTATTTTTCACTTAATTCATTCAAGCTATAGAGAGAAAGTATAGAGAATATGAGAGAAAGAAGAAGAGTATTTTGTTACTACATCTGTTTAAAGATTCAATCTCCTACCAAAAGTAAGGGTGTTATTTTTCTTATTCATGAAGAGAATCGTCGTTATTCCATCGCTTATTATTACATTGGAATAACTCAGATACGTGGTTTACCCTATACTTGGTGACATTCTTCTATTATTCTATTGGAACATCCTGTCGTGTGTGTTTTACACGGACCGGTTAAAATCTTTTATTATTATTCTTTGGAACATCCTCGTCATGTGTTTTACACCAGGACTGGTTCCGCCTTTTATTATTATTCTCGTTGGAACATCCTGCTCGTGTGTTTTACACCGGACCGGGTTAAAATCTTTATTATTATTCTTTTGGAACATCCTGTCGTGTATTTTTACAGGACCGTTCCGCTCTTTATTATTATTACATTTGGAACATCCTGCTCGTGTGTTTTACACGGACCCGGGTTCCATCTTTATTATTATTCGCTGGAACATCCTATTCGTGTGTTTTACAGGACCGGTTCCGCTTTTTATTATTATTCTGTTGGAACATCTTGCTCGTGTGTTTTACATTGGACTGGTTCCGCTCTTTATTATTATTCTCGCTGAACATCCGCCTATATGCGTTTACGCCTGGGACTCGGTTCCGTTATTTATTATTCTGTTGGAATAACTCATTCATGCATGGCCTATCGCATGCATGGTGATTTCTTTTGTTATTCTATTCTTTATTATACCCAAATTGGTTAAAACTTTGACTTCTATAATCTATGAAATTAGTGGAATATCCTTGATATTTGCGTTTTCATCAAGTATCTTTTCATGGAAATATTCTTTCGATCATTCTTGAATTTTACTCTACAAAACAAGATCATCGTTGATAATTTGGACGTTAATAATTCTGGATAAAATAATTCTTGAACTTGTTTTATTGAATTCTTATATCATTGTCATCATCCTCATGTTTATATTATGTTGAAAGTCATCGTGGCTCAGTAGTGCATAGATGGACTTGGTATGATTATGACGAGAGACTATTCGGTGTAATCATGACCGTAATGTTACAAATGATGTGATAAAAATCCTCGATGGTAGTAGTGCATTGGTGGATGACGCTTGTTGGCATGATCATGACCATTAATGAATACACAAATATTCTTGGCCCGTGAAAGTGCATGAATAATTGTGGTCGTGATACTAAAGAATATCCTTGGCAGTAGAAAAGGGGGTGATTCGATGATGTGGAATATTTATTAAAGCCGAGTCTCGCCTATAACAAATGATGAAAACCTTTAAAACCTAAAAGATAGTAGACTTTATTTTCTTGACTCTTTTAATGGATTGCTTATTCCACGCAGCTTAAACCGGTTGTCTATTGTATTTTATCGGTTTAACATTGTCATGAAGACTATTGATAATTTATTACGCATTATCTTAGTCATAATATTTCTTCATTGGGCTAGTTGAGCTCACCCTTTTTTTTTCACCGTTCTCTTCAGAAATGAGAATATAATTTGGGACGAGTCGGGGAAACGAGTGATGGTCCAGAGGATAGCATTAGTAGTCCTCACTATTCTGTGAAATAGTGTGATAATAATTGTAATGAGGACTCCTTTTTGAGTTTGTATAATATCTAGTAGACGATATTTGTATTTAAACTCACAGTTTATGTATTAAGTTGTATTTAAATTCTGTACCATGTAAGTGGCGACCCAAGATGGGTGATGTATACCTAAATTTGGGGGCGTCACATATGATGGGCTGGGAGACCCTTATGATCATTCAGACGGGTACGACAGGTTGATAACCTACTATGGGCATTCAGACGCTACTAAGT
Source organism: Panax quinquefolius (assembly GCA_020205615.1). Lineage (NCBI taxonomy): Eukaryota > Viridiplantae > Streptophyta > Magnoliopsida > Apiales > Araliaceae > Panax > Panax quinquefolius. Next base: position 103,884,706 of record CM035157.1, read on the forward strand.
GCCACATGTTTGCAACAACCTTGAAGAAGAGTGCCCGAGAATGGATGGGAACCTTAGCAGCTGGTTCAATTAGTTCCTGGAGCGATCTTCGGGAGAAGTTTCATGCTCGGTTCGGGAGCAATAGGAGATGGGGAAAGATTACTGCTTCCCTCATGCAGGTTCGGCAGAAGGCGAACGAAAGCCTAGGCCAGTATGTCAAGAGATTTCGGGAGGCTGTGGGTTTGGTAGCAGAATTGAACTCTCCACAGGCCTTGGGATTTTTCACAACCGGTCTGGATATCGGGAAATCGAAGAACTTGATGAAGGATCTGGTGATCAATCCTCAGACGGACCTAACAGAAGCTTTCCATTGGGCCGAAGGATTCATAGCGATTGAGGAGGCTATGGGGAACTTCAAACCGCATTCCCAATTTTATGAGAAGTCTAGAGATAGGGACAAACAGACTTATCAACGGTCAGACAACCAGGGGAGGTCGGATAACTCTGGTAAGAAAAACTATAACGGTGGAGGTTCGGGGAGTGGCTGACCCCCCTTCCCGAACAGAAGTATCAACAAAGTCTACACCGCCCTCAACACAGATCAGGCAAAGATACCGGAAGAGATGCGGAACAAACCCTTTTTTGAGCCATGTTCGACTCACCCGAAGCCTGGTAAGAGAGGGCTGGACAAATACTGTGAATACCATCAAAGTCGTGGGCATACGATGGAAATGTGTAACGATCTGAAGGATTTGATTGAAAAAAATGTTCAGAATGGATAGTTAGTACAGTAAATGGTTGGTCGGGAAGGGTCAGAGGCACCTCGAGAGGAGAATAGAGGGCCGACTCGGGAAATGCAGTCACAACCGAATCCGCAACCTCGAGGTGTGATTGATGTAATTTCAGGCGGTTCGGTGGGATGTGTAACCGGTAAGAAGAGGAGCGAACACCTCGAGGCCGTACTGTCGATGGCAGGCTCTTCGCCAAGAAAGAGTCGAGCCTATTCTGGAACATCCATCTCGTTCTCCGACGAGGCCTATCCAACAGACCTGATAGAGCCACATGACGGGGCGTTGGTAATAACGACACAGGTCAGACCGGTGGACATGAAAAGGATGATGATCGACAATGGGTCCTCGGTTGACATACTCTATACACACGCCTATCAGAGGATGGACTTAGAAGGAAAGAAGATGGAGTTTGGGGGAGAAGGCCCGTTGTATGGTTTCAGTGGGGACCCAGTACATGTGTCATGCACCATTAAATTATCGGTCAGGTTCGGTACGGCACCCCATCAGGCAAAAATATTGGTCAAATTCTTTGTGGTACAAGTAGATTCGACATACAACGCTATATTGGGAAGGTCGATACTATCTGCACTGCAGGTAGTCACATCTATCCCTCATTTTAAGATCAAGTTTTCGACACTGAACTGGATAGGGGAGGTAAAAGGAGATCTTGATATCGCCCGAAGGTGTTATCGGAATACATTAATTTCTTCGAGGGTCGACGTCAGCAAGCAGAAACAGACAATGGCCATTGAAATAGAGCCGTTCACTGAAACTAGCACGGAACCGCTTGCCCTACCTGCCGAAGAGACAGAGGATGTAGAGTTGGTTCCAGGGAATTCAGAAAAATTGATCAAGATCGGATCGGGATTGACAGAACCATTCCAAACAGGGTTGATAGATCTCCTTCGGGTGTATGATGACATTTTCGTGTGGGAACCTAGTGACATGCTCGGGGTGATCGAATCAGTGGCATTACACAGGTTGCATGTAGATCCGAAGAAGAAGCCAGTTATTCAAAAACGAAGAATTTTTGCTCCAGAAAGGTAGAGGATCATAGACGAAGAAATTGCCAAATTACTGGAAGCACAATTCATCTTCGAGATCGACTATCCTGAGTGGCTGGCTAATGTGGTATTGGTTCAGAAACAGAATGTGAAGTGGAGGCTATACATTTACTACACTGATCTGAACAGGGCGTGCCCGAAGGATTTTTATCCTCTGCCCAACATATACCTGTTGATTGACGCCACTTCAGGATACGACATGCTGAGTTTCATGGACGCATTCTCGGGATATCACCAAATCTCGATGAGTAAGGAAGACATCCCGAAGACCAGCTTCATCACTCACCGGGCCATATATGCATATCGGAAGATGACCTTCGGACTGCTGAATGTCGGGGCCACATATCAACGCATGATGAATTTCGTTTTCTCGAAGCAGTTAGGAAGGAGCATGGAGGTGTATGTGGACGATATGATTATGAAAATCATGTCAGTCCGGGATCATTCGGGGATCTGGAAAACTGTTTCAAAACGGTCCGAAGACACAAGCTGCGGTTGAACCCAACCAAATGTACTTTTGGGTTGTAGTCTGGGAAGTTCTTGGGATATTTGGTCAGTAAGAGGGGCATTGAGGCAAACCCGAAAAAAATCCAGGCGATCTTGGACATGAAGTCTCTGAAGACATACAAAGATGTACAACGGCTGACAAGACGAATAGCTGCCTTTCAGAGATTTATGTCAAAATCAGTCGAAAGATGCTTACCCTTCTTTGATACTCTCAAGGGGCCGAAGAATGAGAAAAGTTTCCAATGGACCTCAGAGTGCGAAGACGCGTTCCAAGGGATCAAGAAATATCTGTCTTCGGCGCTGTTATTAATGAAATCGATCCCTTCGGAACCTTTATACTTATACTTGGCTGCAAGCTCGATGGCAGTGGGGGCTGAACTGGTAAGGGACAAGGGAGGAAGACAGTTCCCGATATACTACGTCAGCCACATTCTTTGAGATGCCGAAACAAGATACCAAAATCTGGACAAGTTCGCTTATGCATTGATCATTGCAAGCAAGAAACTTAGGCATTATTTCCAGGGTCGGTTGGTAGTGGTGTATACGGACCAGCCTTTGAAAAAAGTTCTACACAGACCGGATGTGTCGGGTCGGCTGGCTGCATGGGTGATGGAGTTAACGTAGTTCGCTTTGGAATACCATCCCCGAACAATAATCAAAGGGCGGGTCTTAGCAGATTTTATGGTTGAGTGTTCCTTACAGAACCAGACGTGAGCACAGTGACTGAGGCTCAACAGGGACCAACTTCGTCGACCCTATACTTGGATGGATCATCGACTTCGGACGTCAATGAGGCAGGAGTTATTTTGACTAGTCCCGAAGGCTTCAAGGTCCAACAGGCGATTCAGTTTCGGTTCAAGGCCACAAATAACGAAGCAGAATATGAAGCCAACTTGGCCGGCCTACGGTTGGCCCGAAGCTTGGAAGTGTAGAAACTGGTCATCTACAGTGATTCCCAGTTGGTAGTCAAGTAGATATCGGGTGAGTATGAGGCTCGGGGGGCAAGAATGATGAAATATCTAGCTGAAGTAAAGGAAAAATTGGTATACTTCACTTCATGTAGTTGCCAAAGGGTGGATCGGGCGAATAACATAATAGCAGACGCCTTAGCCCGATTGGCCACAACTAAAGCAAGCTCATTCAATAGATTAGTGTATCTAGAAGTTTTAGAGCAACCAAGCGTTCTGAAAATGGATGTTCTAGCTTTGGATCGGCTCGACTGCTGGCTCACACCTTATATCTCGTACCTGGCTGATGGGGTATTGACCTCGGATCGCATATTGGTGAGAAAGATCAAGCATATGAGTTCAAGCTTTATTCTTATCGATGGAGAGCTATACCGAAGGGCCTTCAGCTCCCCACTACTCAAGTGCTTAACCCCCTCGAAAACAGATTACACACTTCAGGAGGTGCATGAAGGGATTTGTGGAGATCACACGGGGGCTAAGTCATTGGCATACAAGATTCTGAGGCAGGGATACTATTGGCCGACCATCTACCAGGAAGCTAAAGATTTCGTCAAAAAGTGTCCAAAATGCCAGCTGAACAACACTATCCCTCATCAGCCTCCTAAAGAATTATTTTTAGTCTTGTCTCCGATCCCCTTTGCCATATGGGGAATCGACATCCTGGGGCCTCTGTCGAAGGCCATGGGACAAGTCAGTTTCATGATCGTGGCTATCAACTACATAACGAAGTGGGTGGAAGCTAAACCTCTGCAGAAGATCACCGAACAAGAATGTTTGATGTTTTTCAAGGAGGGAGTCGTTTATTGCTTCGGCATCCCGATGGCAGTGGTTTCGGATAATGGCAGGCAGTTTGTAGGGTTAAAATTTGAAGCGTTTTTGAAAGAATTAGGGATTCAGCACCGAAAGACTTCAGTTGCTTACCCTCAATAAAATGGCCAAGTAGAAGTGACTAACCGAACCTTGCTCAACGGAATTAAAAGGCGTCTAGATGAGCTAAAGGGTCGGTGGCCAGAAGAATTACTCAGTGTTCTATGGGCTTATCAAACTACCCCTAGAACAACAACGGGGGAATCACCGTTTTGATTGGCATATGGGATCGACACACTTATACTAGTTGAAATTGGGTCTCCTACTCTTCGGGTTAGTCAATACAAGGGGTTGTACAATGACCAAGGACTACGATTAAATCTGGACCTTTTGGAGGAAGTTCGGGACTCAGCTCTAATAAGGTTAGCTATTTACCAGAAGCGAACAGCCCGACACTATAATCAGAAGGTGACATAGAGGAGATTTGAAGTTGGGGATTTGGTCATTCGGGAATCAAAGGCATCAACCCCCCAGAACACTGGTAAGCTGATGCCTAACTGGGAGGGACCCTATAAAGCAATAGAAGTGCCAAAGCTAGGTACATACTGGCTTCGAGCAATGGATGGTTCAGAAGTAAAGAATACATGGCATGCTGGAAGACTTAGAAAATATTACCAGTAAAAGCTATGTCATCCTTTCCTTTACTTATGTAAGCCATTCTATTTATTAATGAAATAAATGAGATTTTTCTTCAGATGCATTCATACTCCATTTATATTCATATGCTTTTATATACCCAATCATATAAGCTTCGAGATTAAACCAATCAAAAAGTCAGAAAGGACATAACTGATTGGTAAAATTCACAAGCATAACTGATCAGGAAATTATTAGATCGAGTCAGATAAGCTTCGGGCATAAGCCGATCAGCAAGGTCGAGATCAGTAAAAGTCACAAGTATAACTGATCGATAAAAATATTAACAAAATTTCATGGGCTTTTATATTTATAAGTTCTCACAAAACCCGATCAGAATGGCTTTGAACAAAATCGATTAGAAAGTTTTATACAAACTGATCGATAAAGTTACAAGCATAACTGATCGATACTGTTATATTTAAGGAAAAGAAAGGGAAAAATTTACAAGTCCTAAGGAAAGAACTACTCCTGTGGACCCCCATCTTCGGCTCCTGATTCATCATCCGAAGATTCGAGGAGGGAGGCATCGAGCCCGGTAGCTGTAAGTTTCGCCCGAGCCTTTTCTTGATAAGTTTCATACCCTTCACCAAATTGGGCCAAGACCTTATCATTCAGGGCATCCGACTCTTCGTATTCGGAGATAGCTTGCTGGTTGACCTCGGAGAGCTTTTCTGGTAAGGCGTTGCCTCAGCTGTTAAAGTATTGTTCTCCCGGATCACGTGCATCATCTTGTCGTGCATCTCAGAGAAGTTCTCTATGATGGAGTCAACCACGTTCTCCCAATCCTTGACCTCTCCTGACAGATAATCCCTCTCCTCTAGAAGCTTCTTGGCATGATTATCGAGGCTAGAAAATTCCTACTGCAAAAGGGAATATTGGACTCGGAGCTCTTCGGCCTGACGTTCAACCTCGGCCATTTTATTCTGAGCTTCGACTCGAAGCTCCTTTTCTTTCTCCAAGTCCGACCGAAGATTCGGAACTTTGGCCCCGAATAGCTCCATCTCCGCCTTCCGCCGGGACTCATTCTTAGTAGCCCATTCCATAGGCGGAATGGCTCGGGTGAGGATATTGTTGGCCTACAACAGCGGATGGAATGTAGAAGTTATTTTACATAAAGGTTGGTGAAATCAATCAAGTCTTCATTTTTACCTAACACTAGGCCCGGATATAAGCCACTAGAAGCTCCTTAGAAGAAAACCCTTTGAATCATTCGTCATCGCCACGTAATTTAAAGTGGTCGAGCAAGTTGAAGGGAAATACCTCTGAAGACCTCTTCGGCCTGAATGTAATAGGCGTTCCGTGGGAGGAGCTCGCTTCATTGATCAGTTTGGAAGTGGGTGTGGAAGTCGAAAGAGGGTCGGCATCCATAACTTGAAGATCTGGATCCTTTACCAAATGGGGCCACTTCGAACGAGGTTCGAGAGGAACCTCTTCAGTTCCTTCTGAATCCTCAAGGATAACTTCCGGTGGAGGTGGAGGAGGGGTCGGCTTCGGAATGACCAAAGAAGAAGTCTTGGAGGGGCCCTTGGTGGAAGGCTTCCTCTTATTCTTCTTTAGCAAGGCCATCTTCTCTGATCGATTCATTTTCAGTGCATTCTTGGTGGAAGGCTCGAAGGCAGTAGCAGGAGGATTCGGTCTCAAAGCAGAACCGGTTGAGAGTTCCGCAATTGGAATGGTTTCCTCCTCGGCCGTGTCGTCAGTGATGGGAAGATGGATCGGTTTGGTTGTGATGGGAAAAAGGGGCTAAGGACTCGACAACACCTTCGGGCTTGAAAATTATCACTGCACAAAAAGGAGCAAGTTAGAAAATTGGTTATGGCAACAAGATGGAAGACAATGGAGAATGGAGTTATGGAGAGGTCAGGAGAATGCCACTTACACCCGTGTTTGTTCAGCCAGGTCTTATCGGACAAGACCCCTATGCTCCATTCAGTTTTACTCCACTTTTTGTAGAACTCTTTGAATGCTCCAGCCTGGTCTTTCAGAAATTTGGATACTTTGGCAATCGGATATTCGGGATGGGACTAGTTCGGGAGCAGCTTAAGGTCGGTCCCTTTCACAAAGATCCATTGTGGATGCCACCCTTTGTTGCTCGAGGGGGTTTTGCTGAGGACGTTCCGGTTGGCTTGCTTGTTTAGTTGCCGAAGGCCCGGTTCTTTTGACCTTCCAATGGTGAACAGTGCAAAGAAGAAGTCGAGTCCTGGGGTGATCCCGACCTCTTGGCACAAATCTATGAAGGAGATCAAATGGATATATGAGTTCGGCACAAGTTGTGCAAACCTGATGCCAACGAAACAAAGAAAGGATGAAATGAATTCGTGTAGGGGAAATCGAATCCCATATTTTAGTAGATATCGGGGTACGACGACCCACTCACCTTCGGGTCTCTAGAACATCCTTTCGTCCGGTGTGGGTACCCAAAGTTTGTACTCCCTCAGTATGTTGAACAGGGTTCGGATGTCTGAAATTTGTGAAGGGAGAACAGTAGATCGAGTGTTGATATGCGAGAAGTCAGTTGTTGAAGCATAAACGCTTCGAATTTTATCCTAATCATTATCTGTAGTGATATCCGTATGGGCTATCGGAAGTTCGACCAGAATCAGGTCTCCGGAAGTGACTGTGGGCAGAATTGGTTCAGTGGAAGGACGAGAGCTGGAATCAGACATTGGTAGTGAATGAGATGACAATACGAAGTGTTTGGAAGCTAAAATGAACAGAAATAAAGCTAAAATCAGAGAAGTTTGGAGAAAGTGAGATGTTCGTCGGAAATTGCCTTTGCCAGAAAATTTGAACAGAGATTTTGAAACGAAGAAGTCTAGAAAAAGTGACAATGATGGACGGAAGGGGGTTTTTATAAGCCGAGTTGCACGAAACCCAAGGGCGGCTATTAAATGAACAAAGTGGGCCCAGGTTTGGGAAGACGTGCAACATTTTGAGGAATGAGGAAAAATCTCTTAGATTCCCCAGGAAACTCGTCATTAGCAGTCGTAACTCTTCGAATCCATGACCTTTCAAGTCTCTAATTATAAATATATTATAACAAGAGACTGGGGGGCAATATTTGGGCGAGCATTTTACCAACCTTCTTGGGGGCCGAAAGCCTGACACTGGAAGGGGTTTATGAGCCCATCGGGCCGAAGCCCATGGAGAAGCTGAAGGTATTCGGGTTCGGCATCCGAGTCCTTTGGGACGAAGCTTTAACTTAGCGTATGGTGTTCGGTCGGGCCTCGAAAGTGATTTCATACCGAGGCTCGGACACGATGATGAGTTCGGTTGGGTTGGGCTCGCAAAGGCCTATCTCGTGTGAGTCCTGGAGTCCTAATCGTATTTGAATAAGGTAACTCCAAAGGTAGTGTTTGGATTGGATTCCACTTCTACCTTTTAAGGAGATTGTGTTGGACCCGAATTATGGTAACTACCATAATTAAAAGTCCTATACCAACTCAGAGAAGGATTCTAGGGTGATGAGAGTACTATAAATACAAGATCAGGGTTACAATTAAGAGGCAATACCTACTTTTGAGCATTAAACACTTACGCCACCATTGTTAAACCTTGTGAACGGCCTGTACTCATTCTCACATCGGAGCTATCCGCCAGCGACATAAGCCGTCAAGCTTCGTGTGTGATCTGTTAATGTGCAGGTTTAGGCGCGTGGATTCTGTGATTGGACGCACCAGCGAAACTTGGCGTTAACAACATGTATAAAGAGTATAACATGTATAAAGAGTTCTTAACGTCAACCCTCACTTAATTTCACGATTTAAGCTTATTAGACCACAATACTCGGAAATCAAATCCACCACAACAACTTTATCATAATAGCAAGATTAGATAAGTGTTAACATGTTATCCATAATATATATTCAAATGTATAGATTAGATAGAAATCCACAATTCAAATTAAGACTATTTACATTGCTATGGGTGTATATTTATATGGAGTGCACTATAATTATTCATGATATAGAAAACAGAGTTATTGCTAGTCTATTCCTTCTATGGTATCAAAGCCAAAAATTAACATTATGTCATCTTTGTCTTCTGGGTCATCTTTTTCTCCATCACGACAATAAGTTTTAAGTACAGCCACTCTCACATCACCATTAAACATGACAAATCCAACCCAAATCATTGCTATGAAACTATATCCTACAAATTATTTGTCTTGGAAGGCGCAATTGTTGCCTCTTCTACATGGAAATAATCTATTAAGGTTCATTGATGGCAAGCAAGAACCACCTCCGGAGAAATTGCCTGCAATTACTGTCGGAGGACAACTCATTGATAATCCAGAGTATCAATTCTGGTATCAACAAGATCAAAACTTATTAAGTTTATTTATTTCCTCCTTACGTGAGGATATTGTGCCCCTTATCATTGACGCACAATCATCTCATGAAATTTGGGTTATGGTGGAAAGAGCATATGCGTCACCATCGACTACGAGGGTCCTAAATTTGCCCCTGAGTTTGTAAGAGATTAAGCAGCATGATGACTCTGTTACACAATTTCTGAATAAGGCAAAATTCACTAGTGATCAACTTGTTGTTGCGGGTCGTCCAATGTCACTCACTGATTTCAATTGTGTCATCTTCAAAGGCCTTCACTCGACTTTCACAGCGTTATTCCTAGTCTTGCAAACAAAGCCAAACCGACAACATTTGCATATTTACTTAGTACCTTGATGAATCATAAATTACTAACTCAAAACTTTTCAGGATCTTCCATATCTTCAGTCCAGCCACAAATGCAACCAGTTGGCAATGCACACCCTGTTCTCTCCTCTCCAACAGTAAATCTTTCTCAAAGGGGATATGGTAATCAACCAAACAATAATAGAACTAGTTATGGCAATTCACAGGGCAATCATAATACCAACTTTAAAGGAAATAATTACAAGTAGCGGCAAAATTTTGGCTCTAACTCTCGCCAAAATAATTACAACAATCGCTCTTTCTCTCAGTCCACTCCGCAATGCCAAATCTATCATAGGTACAATCACACCGCCAATAACTGTCGTCAGTGATACAATCATGCCCATCAGCCAACTGCGAATATATATGGCAACATTTTACAACAATAATTTCAATGATGCTTGGTTTCCTGTTACTAGGGCTACTCACCATGCCACTCCAGATTTACAATTTATTGATCATTCACTATGTTACAATGGGTCGGATACTTTACATGTTGGTAATGGTACTAATATATATATATATATATATATATATATATCATACTAGAACTTCAAAATTATAATCTGCTGATAGTTCTTTTATCTTGAATGATGTTCTTCATGTTCCTGCTCTTACCAAGTCCTTACTTTCAGTAAATAAATTCACTCATGACAATGATGTATTTTTTGAATTTCACCTCGATTGTTTCTATGTGAAGGATCGCAAGTCGAAGAAACTTCTGTTGTCCAGACCGAGTAATCAAGGGCTGTATTCACAGAACGGTTCCAATTCTATCACTAAACCTCCAACAGCCTTTGTTTCCACTAAAGCTTCAACTAATTGTTGGCATAGTAGACTAGGACATTCTCATTCCAAAATTCTTCATAAAATCATTTTCAATAATAAATTGTCTGTTTCTGATTCGAAGTTTAATTTTTGCATTGCGTGTCAATTGGGAAAATCTTCTCGAATTCATCTTCCTATTACTAATCATCAAGTTTCCCATCTTCTTGACTTAATTTATAGTGATGTATGGGGATCGTCACCTACTCTCTCATGTGATCGCCACAAGTATTTCATTATTTTTATTGATGCATTTTCCAAGTATATATGGTTTTATCCATTGCACAATAAATTTGATGTTTACTATACATTTATTAAATTTCAGAAACTTGTGGAATGCCAATTTAATACTTCCATTAAATCTGTCCAAACTGATTGGGGTGGTGAATTTCGAACACTAAATAAATTCTTTACTTCTGCAGGCATAAATCATCGCATCTCATGTCCACATACTCATGAACAAAATGGTATGGTGGAACGTCGAAATCGACACATTGTTGAAACTGAACTAACTCTCCTTGCCAACTCTCATACCCCTTCAAATACTAGCATTTCTCTTTTGACACAGCAGTATATTTAATAAATCACATGCCTTCTATAGTATCACTAAATAAAACACCTTATGAGTTGCATTTTTGGCCACCCTCCAGATTATTTATGACGCCCCCAAAATTAGGTATACATCACCCATCTTGGGTAGTCAGATACATGGTACAGAATTTAAATACAACTTACTAATATAACTGTCGTGTACAATACGACATAAACTGTGAGTTTGAATACAAATATTGTCTACTAGATATTATACAAACTCAAAAGGAGTCCTCATTACAATTATTATCACACTATTTCACAGAATAGTGAGGACTACTAATGCTATCGTCGGACCATTACTCCATTCCCCGACTTGTCCCAAATTTATATTCTCATTTCTCAAGAGAATAAAGGAAAGAAAAAGGGTGAGCTCAACTAGCTTAGTAAGAAATATTATGACTAAGATAATGCATAATAAATTATCATTAGCCTACAACGTTGTTAAACCGATAAAATATAATGAACATCAAGTTTAACTACAATGAACCAAAGAATCCATTAAAAGAGTCAAGTAGAAAATAAAATCTACTATCTTTTATGATTTAAAAGGTTTTCATCATTGTTATAGCTGAGACTCAGCTTTAATAAATATTCCACATCATCGAATCACCCCTGCACTACGGCCAAGGATATTCTTTAGTATCACAACCACAATTATTCATGCACTACGGCCAAGAATAGTTGTGTATTCATTAATGGTCATGATCATGCCAACAACTGTCCATCAATGCACTACGGCCACTGAGGATTTTTATCACATCATTTGTAACATTACGGTCATGATTACAATCGAATAGTCTCTCGGTCATAATCATACCAAGTCCATCTATGCACTACTGAGCCACGATGACTTTCAACATAATATAAACATGAGGATGATGACAATGATATAAGAATTCAATAAAACAAGTTCAAGAATTATTTTATCCAGAATTATTAACGTCCAAATTGTCAACATGATCTTTGTTTTTGTAGAGTAAAATTCAAGAATGATCGGAAGAATATTTCCATGAAAAGATACTGGATGAAACGCAAATATCAAGGATATTCTACTAATTTCATGGAGTATAGAAGTCAAAGTTTTAACCAACTGGGTATAATAAAGAATGGAATAACAAAAGAAATCACCATTCATGCGATAGACCATGACAGCAGTGAGTTATTCCAATGTAATAATAAATAAATAACTGGTCAGTCCGTAAAAGCGCATGCATGTGATGTTCCAATAGAATAATAATAAAGGCGGAACGGTGTCCTGTAAAACACATGCATGAGGATGTTCCAACAGTAATAATAAAAGAGCGGAACCGTGTCCTGTAAAACACATGCATGTGATGTTCCAATGGAATAATAGAAGAATGTCACCAAGTATAGGTAAATGGCAGCGTATCAAAAGTTATTCCAATAGAATAATAAGCAATGGAATAACAACAGTTCTCTTCATAAATAAGGGAGAATAACACCCTTTACGAGTACAACAAATAATATTCCCTACCTTAGAAGAACTAAATATTAGAAAAGTGAAGTAGCAGAATACTTTTGTTCTTTCTCTCTATAGTTTCTTTCTCTAGAGTTTCAATGAATTCGTAAGAAATAATGAAGGAATGAGCTTTCTATTTATAGAAAAATCGAGGGTGGCTCTTGGTATTAACGAAGGGTCAAAATGACTCTTGGTAATATTGAAGAGACAACTACTATTTACCAAGGGGTAATTAACCTTTGGAACACCGAAGAGGCAGTTAACTCTTAGTAATATTGAAGGGACAACTACTATTTGCGAAGGGGTAATTTCTATTGACGAAGGTAAATACTATTGAAGAAGGTAATTACTATTGACGAAGGTAATTACTATTGACGAAGGTAATTACTATTGACGAAGGTAATTACTATTGACGAAGGTAATTACTATTCACAAAGGTAATTACTATTCACAAAGGTAATTACTATTGACGAAGAGACTCTTTGATGATGACATATGGGCCCCCCATAAAATAATCAAACTTACCCCAAACGTCTCATATGACTCTCTATATACATCAAGGATTGAATAAATATTACCACAAATCATTTTATTTTTAATCAACACATTTTTAATCTTTCAACAATTATTAATCATTTATAACTTGTCGTCTCAATTAATAATATAACATATTATACAGATGATACTGTGACAATAATTGAATCAATAATATAAGAGATATGATGCAGCAATTACTGTAGCAATAATTGAGTATAGCTAAGTGACTTCTCACGTAAGCATCAATAATCAATACCGTGTGCTACTATGCAACCACGCGTATTACTGTACTTTTACCACCGGGTAGTTCAACAGTTTTAACGGTAACACCTCCGCCATTATTTTTATAGAAAGATAATTTTGTCGTTTTCTAACTACGACAATACTTCCGTTGTGGGGTCCACCAATGATTGAGTAGTCGTATTTAATATTCCCCTAAAAAAAAGAATATTCCTTGACCAAACGAATATTTTATAACAACTTGCTTACTTTGCAAAATTTATAAATATTACCCACAACTATAACATTATATCAAATTTTATTCCATAATATTCAAAAATAATATTTATAGAAAATTCATCTTTATTTATAAAAAAGTCGGGTCTTACAACCTCCCTTCTTATGAAATTTCGCCCTCGAAATTAGGGTATGTACTGGTATGTCGAAAGAGGTAAGGATACCTTGATTTCATTTCAGATTCGAACTCCCAAGTCATTTCCTCAACATCGTGGTTCCTCCACAAAACTTTGACTTGAGGTATAACCTTGGAGTGTAGAATATGTTCCTTCTTATCCAAAATTTGAACAGGAACCTCTTCATACGTCAAATCTTCCGCTATTTCGTCCTGGTTCTAACTCAATAATATGGTTCGGGTCTTACACATATTTACGTAACATGGATATGTGAAAAGCGTTATGAACACGAGACATATTTGGCAGAAAGCGAGTCTATAGGCCACGGTTCCTACTCGATCGAGGATTTAAAAGCGGACCGATGAATCGAGGATTAAGTTTTCCTCTCTTTCCAAATCTTGTAACTCCTTTCCATGGAGCAACTCTTAACAACACATGATCTCCTATATCGAATTCCACGCCTCTTTCGATGAAGATCAAGATAACTCTTTTATCGATTTTGTGAGGTTTTTATACGTTGTCGGATCGTTTGAATCTTTTCCGTAGTCATACGTACCAACTCCAGTCCCAACAACGTTGTTTCACCCACCTCATCCCAGCATACTGGAGAACGACACTTTCTTCCATACAACGCTTGGAATGGAGCCATGCCAATACTTGCTTGATAACTGTTGTTGTGGGAAAACTCCACCAATGGTAAGAACTTGTCCCAACTCCCCTTGAAATCAAGGACACAGAGTCTTAATAGATCTTCAAGAGTTTGAATAGTCCTCTCCGACTGTCCGTCCGTCTGAGGATGATATGCCGAGCTAAATCGTAAGTCTGTGCCCATAGCTTTATGCAAACTAACCCAAAATCGTGAAGTGAATCTTGGGTCTCGATCAGAAACTATGGATACCGGCATACCATGCAGTCTTATAATCTCGTTTATGTACATACGAGCAAGACGTTCAAGTGTATAAGTTTCTCGTATCGGTAAGAAATGAGCAGACTTGGTCAATCTATCAACAATGACCCAAATCGCATCAATGCCTTGAGAAACCTTAGGAAGACCGATAACGAAATCCATGGTAATGTGCTCCCACTTCCATTCTGGAATTTCAAGTGGTTGCAATGGACCTTTTGGTACTTGATGCTCCGCTTTAACTCGTTGACAAGTTAGACACCTTGAGATAAACAACGCTATCTCTCTCTTCATATTGCTTCTACCAAAATGTATGATTTAATATTATGATACATTTTGGTACTCCCAATATGGATTGCAAATGGTGTGTCAGGCGCCTCCATCATGATATTATACTTTAAATCGTGGTCGTTAGGAACACAAAGTCCTGAGTTGACTCAAGTATTCCTTCTTCATCGATTCTTGCTTCCGTGATAGCACCTTCTTGCACTTTCTTCCTCATACGCATCGGCTCCGTGTCCAGTAGCTTGAGCGACTTTAACTTTATCGATTAAAGTCGGTTCTACTCGTATACTCGCTATCATCACATGCGTCCTCGAGTCTTTAACTCTATCTCCATCCTTTGCAAGTCACACAAATGGGCGCTGCGTTGACAATAATAACGCACTCATGCTTGCATATGATCTTCTACTCAATGCGTCAGCTACCACGTTCGCTTTTCCAGGATGGTATTGGATGGTATGATCATAATCTTTCAACAGTTCAAGCCAACATCGTTGTCGCATGTTGAGTTCCTTTTAAGTGAAGAAATATTTG
Organism: Panax quinquefolius; assembly: GCA_020205615.1. Taxonomy (NCBI): domain Eukaryota; kingdom Viridiplantae; phylum Streptophyta; class Magnoliopsida; order Apiales; family Araliaceae; genus Panax; species Panax quinquefolius. The sequence continues at coordinate 103,900,006 of CM035157.1, forward strand.
AGGATTTTATGATCCGTAAAGATCTCCACTTTCTCCCGATACAAGTAATGCCTCCAAATTTTAAGTGCAAAGACAACAACTGCCAACTCTAGATCATGAGTAGGATAATTTCTCTCATATTCTTTGAGTTGTCGTGAGGCATAGGCTATAACTTTTCCATGTTGCATGAGAACACATCCCAACCCTTTGCCCGAAGCATCACTGTAGATGACAAATCCGTCCGAGCCAGATGGTATTGTCGTAGCAGTCTTGAAATAAGTCTCCTCTTGAGTTCTTGAAAACTCTTCTCACATTCTTCGCTCCAACCGAACTTTGTATCTTTTCGAGTCAGCTGAGTCAATGGAGTAGCGATTTGAGAAAATCCTTCCACGAATCTCTGATAATAACCAAATTAAACCGAGAAAGCTACGACTTGATCATCGATTTAAGTTGTTCCCGACTTTGAATAGCTTCAATCTTTCTTTGGGTCAACAGATATTCCATGACTTGATACCACGTGCCCAAGGAATGCTACTTCTTCAAGCCGTAACTCGCATTTCTTCAACTTGGCATAAAGCTTATATTCACGAAGCTTTTGGAGTGTCAGCCTAAAGTGTTGCTTATGATCTTCACGGCTTTTGGAATAAATAAGGATGTCATCAATAAAGACGACCACAAAGTGATCTAAATATTCCTTGAATACTCGGTTCATCATATCCATGAAGGCAAAGTAGGAGCATTAGTCAATCCAAAGGACATGACTAGGAATTCATAATGCCCGCATCGAAGTTTACGAAAGCCGAATCTTTGGAATGTCGTGGTTCTAATCTTCAATTGGTGATATTCTAACGAAGATCAATCTTTGAAAAGAATTTGGCTCCTTGCAATCGGGTCAAACAGTCATCAATACGTGGCAATGGATACCTATTTTGATGGTGACATGATTCAACTCCCGATAATCAATACAAAGTCGTGATACTCCCATCTTTCTTCTTCACGAATAGAACAGAGCACCCCAAGGAGAAGTACTAGGATGAATAAAGCCAATGTCTAACAATTCCTGCGCAGTTGGGTCTTTAACTCCTCGAAGTTCAATAGAGCCATTCGATATGGGGCTTTAGAAATAGGTTTTGTACCGGGTTCAAGGTCGATACAAAATTCAATTTCACGCCCGGGGTAGGCTGGGAAGTTCTTCTTGGGAATACGTCAGAAATTTATTAACAATAGAAATATCGTTCAAAACCGACGTATTTTTGTTTAAATCGTGACATGAGCTAAGAAAGCTTGACATCCGATTTTTTCAATAAACGAATAGCTTTATGGCTTGAGATGACCGTGATTGATTTTAATGGTTTGGTCGTTTGAATTCAGTATAATAGGTTGATTAGGAATATGAAAGCTAACAACCTTACGAAAACAATCAATTTTTGCATGATAAGTAGTTAACCAATCAATCCTAGAATCACGTCAAATGCAAGTATTTTTAATGAAATAAGATCGACGATGTGTAATGTGAGGGTACCGATTTGAGCCAAACAAGACTTATAAAAAGTGGATGTAATGAAGGTTTCTCCCACTGCGGAGTTTCCACAGATAAGTCAAAGTCTAATTTTCTCCGAGTCAAATTTAATCGATGAGCGCAAGTAGGAGAAATAAAAGAATGGGTAGAACCAGAAGTATCAAATAAAGTATAGACTTCATTAGAGTTTATGATAAGCTTACCCATGATGACCTCATTTGGGTTCCTTGCTCTTTGGGAGGTCACAACAAACGCCTCCCTTGCACTACTGGGTTTTGACTTTTTCGAACTACCTTTGGTGCCTCCATCCTAGTTGAATTTGTCTTGGTAAATGACAAAATCGAGCTAAGTGACCTTCTCTTCCAAAATTATAACATGCTTTGACTGAGATGGCGCAGATTCGGATCGATGATGTGTCCTCTCTCCGCATTTGAAGCATATGATAGGTGGTCTTTCTCCTTCCTTAACAACGGGTCTTTGGTCTTGACGTCTTTCCATCATTGTTGAATCTCCTTTTCTTGAAATGTCCATTCTTATTGTTTTGGCCCCGATTACCAAGAAGTGGTGGTTATATATCGCCTTTGTTGATTCCCTCCACGCTTGTTGTCACCGCTTGATGACTACTCTCACCGGTATTATAATTTTACCGGTGCTCTCTTTTAGTCAATACGTTGACTCGTTATATCGCTCCACTAATCGAGCCCTATTTACAACATCTCGAATACAAACACAGTTTATGAGAAATAAGATGTTGACGTATCTCCGGCTTCAAACCTCTTAAAAACATTCGCGCCATTCTCTCTTCATTATCCACCAAGTGGGACGCAAACCGTGATAACTCCGTAAATTTTGCCTCGTATTGCGACACGGTCATATTATTTTGTTCCAACTTGATAAACTCCACCTCCTTCATGTGGCGAATACTTTCAGGAAAGTATTTGTCGTTGAACAGCTCCTGGAACTTCTCCCAAGATATCTTCAGTACAGCAGGTTGAGTACATTTTACCGATTCCCACTAGTAATCTGCCTCTCCGCGCAACATAAAGGCGGCAAAGGGAACCTTTTGCTCCTCGGAGCATCCCAAGACATCAAATATCTTGGTAATCTGCTTTATCCATGCTTCCGCCAAAAGTGGTTTTGGCTCTCCCTTAAACTCCGGTGGTCCCAGCTCCTTGAATTGTTTAGCGGTGACCGCCCGAGAGTTTTTCGTGTTTCCACCTACGTTTTGGACAGGAGTCGCTCTCGCTTCATTGTTGCATAAATTGCATAAAGCCTCCGAACATTTGATCATTCATCATTTGGTCGTTGTTGTTGTTTGCATGAGGATTGTCGCCTTCGATGCACATTATCCACGATTATTGATATGTGGTGAATTAACGATCGCTGTGCTCCATTGCTATTCTCAACATTCTCGGATGTCATTTTCAGAATCGCCACAAAACAAAAGGTTAATTGACATGTAACAAATTATCTCTATATTACGTGAGACCAATAAAATAGCACATAAACTTAGGTAGGTCATACTAGCGAAGGTATTCCCGCTCTCCCCTCCTAGTACTATTCTCACATCTTAGCAGGATCATATCCCTAAGCTCGATACCAACTGTGGACGCCCCCAAAATTAGGTATACATCAACCATCTTGGGTAGTTAGATACATACATGGAATGTAATTTAAATACAACTTACTAATATAACTGCCGGTACAATACGACATAAAGCGTGAGTTTGAATACAAATATTGTCCACTAGATATTATACAAACTCAAAAGGAGTCCTCATTACAATTATTATCACACTATTTCACGAGAATAGTGAGGACTACTAATGCTATCCTCCGGACCATTACTCCGGTTCCCGACTCGTCCCGGCCTATATTCTCATTTCAAGAGAACAAAGTGAAAGAAAGGGTGAGCTCAACTAGCTTAGTAAGAAATATTATGACTAAGATAATGCAACATAAATTATCATTAGCCTACAATGTTGTTAAACCGATAAAATATAATGAACATCAAGTTTAACTACTGTGAGAACCAAAGAATCCATTAAAAGAGTCAAGTAGAAAATAAAATCTACTATCATTTATGATTTAAAAGGTTTTTCATCATCATTGTTATAAGTGAGACTCAAACTTTAATAAATATTCCACATCATCGAATCACCCCTGCACTACGGCCAAGGATATTCTTTAGTATCACGACCACAATTATTCATGCACTATGGGCCAAGAATAGTTGTGTATTCATTAATGGTCATGATCATGCCAACAACTATCCATCAATGCACTACTGCTAATCGAGGATTTTTATCACATCATTTGTAACATTACTACCATGATTACAACCGAATAGTCTCTCGGTCATAATCATACCAAGTCCATCTATGCACTACTAAAGCCACAGATGACTTTCAACATAATATAAACATGTGGATGATGACAATGATATAAGAATTCAATAAAACAAGTTCAAGAATTATTTTATCCGGGGAATTATTAACGTCCAAATTGTCAACATGATACTTTGTTTTGTAGAGTAAAATTCAAGAATGATCGGAAGAATATTTCCATGAAAAGATTTGGATGAAACGCAAATATCAAGGATATTCTACTAATTTCATGGAGTATAGAAGTCAAAGTTTTAACTAACTGGGTATAATAAAGAATGGAATAACAAAAGAAAACACCATGCATGCGATAGACCAAGACCTTGCAAAGTTATTCCAATGTAATAATAAATAACGGAACCGGTCCACAGAAACGCATGCATGCATGGATGTTCCAACATAATAATAATAAAGACGGAACCAGTCGGTGTAAAACACACGATGAGGATGTTCCAGCAGAATAATAATAAAGGCGGAACCGGTCAAATTGTAAAAACACATGCACGAGGATGTTCCAATGAGAATAATAATAAAGACGAGAACCGTGTCCTGTAAAACACATGCATGCGGGATGTTCCAACAGAATAATAGAAGAATGTCACCAAGTATAGGGTAAACCACGTATAAAGGTTATTCCAATAGAATAATAAGCAATGGAATAACAACAGTTCTCTTCATGAATAAGAAAGAATAACACCCTTTACGAGTACAACAAATAATATTCCCTACCTTAGAAGAACTGAATATTGGAAAAGTGAAGTAACAGAATACTTTTCTTCTTTCTCTCTATAGTTTCTCTCTCTAGAGTTTCAATGAATTCGTAAGAAATAATGAAGGAATGAGCTTTCTATTTATAGAAAAACTGAGGGTGGCTCTTGGTCTTAACGAAGGGTCAAAATGACTCTTGGTAATATTGAAGAGACAACTACTATTTGCAAACGGGTAATTAACCTTTGGAACACCGAAGAGGCAGTTAACTCTTGGTAATATTGAAGGGACAACTACTATTTGCGAAGGGGTAATTACTATTGATGAAGGTAAATACTATTGAAGAAGGTAATTACTATTGACGAAGGTAAATACTATTGACGAAGGTAATTACTATTGACGAAGGTAATTACTATTGACGAAGGTAAATATTATTGACGAAGGTAATTACTATTCATAAAGGTAATTACTATTCACAAAAGTAATTACTATTGACGAAGAGACTCTTAGACGATGACATATGGGCCCCCCATAAAATAATCAAACATACCCCAAACGTCTCATAACAGACTCTCTATATACATCAAGGATTGAATAAATATTACCACAAATCATTTTATTTTTAATCAACACATTTTTAATCTTTCAACAATTATTAATCATTTATAACTTGTCGTCTAAATTAATAATATAACATATTATCTGAGGATGATCTTTGTGACAATAATTGAATCAATAATATAAGAGATATGATGCAAAGAATTCTCGTAGTAATAATTGAGTATAGCTAAGTGACTTCTCACGTAAGCATCAATAATCAATACCGGTAGCTACTATGCAACTAATGCCAGCGTATTCATGCATTACTTTTACCACTTAGGGTAGTTCAACAGTTTTAACGGTAACACCTCCGTAGTTATTTTTATAGAAAGATAATTTTGTCGTTTTCTAACTACGACAATACTTCCGTTATGGGGTCCACTAATGATTGGCCGTCGTCATTTAATATTCTCCGACAAAAAGAATATTCCCACCAAACGAATATTTTATAACAACTTGCTTACTTTGTAAAATTTATAAATATTACCCACAACTATAACATTATATCAAATTTTATTCCATAATATTCAAAAATAATATTTATAGAAAATTCATCTTTATTTATAAAAGCTGGGGTCTTACATTATTCGTTCTTACGCATTTTTGGTTGTATGTGTTTTCCTTTCCTCCGTCCATATAATGCACACAAGACTGATTTTCGTTCCACTAAGTGTGTTTTTCTTGGTTATAGTCCAATCACATGGGTTATCGGTGTTTAGATTTATGCACAAATAAAATGTACATTGCCCGACAAGTCCGTTTCAATGAAACATGTTTTCCATTTTCATCATTTTCTAATATTCTTAAACTTGCTTCGTCTGACCAGTCACCATGGGCCATTCTTCCACTCATTCTTCTGCATCAATTCACCACCAGTAATATTCCTCCTCCTACATCCAATCATGTTTCATCTCATAATACTTCTTTAACCCATACATACTCTTCCCCTTTTTATTCTACTCCCGTACCTGCTCTCAAATCCTCCTCACCAACGGCTATAACAAATTCTTCTACCTCACCAAAGTTTCGTACACTTAACTCCCTCTACAATGATTCCGCTACTCAGCCCCATACCTCATGCTCCCTTCCGTTATCTCCTATCTTTCCTGGTCTAACAATGGCATAGCCTGACATTACTTCACCTTCACCAGCAGCCGTATCTTGACCTTTGCTTCCATTTGGGATACTCACTTGTGCGATGGTTCGTCGCCTTAACCAAACTTAGCTTAATGCTCTTACTACAAAAATTTATACAGCAGTTGAGCCCACTTGTTATTCCCAAGCAGTTCGATCCAGTCATTGGAGAGATGCCATGGTTTCAGAAATCAATGCACTTATTTCTCAAGGTACCTGGGTTCTTGTCCCAAAATTGGACTCTATGAATGTTGTGGGTTGTAAATGGGTTTTTCGGATTAAACGAAAAGAAAATGGAATAATTGATCGCTATAAAGCAAGGTTGGTGGCGAAGGGTTTTAATCAAGAAGAAGGAGTAGATTATGCTGAAACATTCAGTCCAGTTGTCAAACCAACCACAGTTCGCGTTGTTTTATCCTTGGCTATTTCTATTTCTTGGCATGTTCATCAGTTGGATGTGAATAATGCCTTTCTAAATGGTTCGTTAGATGAAAAGGTTTTTATGGTCCAGCCACCTGGTTTTGAGGACAAAAATCATCTGAATCATGTGTGTCATCTTCGAAAGTCTTTGTATGGGCTCAAACAAGCTCCCAGAGCATGGTACCAGTGTTTGTCAGATTTTTTGGTGCAACTGGATTTCAAAATTTCCTCATCTGATACATCTATGTTCATCTATTCATATCATGGAATTCATTTAATTTTATTAGTTTATGTTGATGATATCATAGTCACTGGAAATTCATCTGCTGCAATAAGTGATTTAATGCAAGCTTTGGGAAAGGAATTTGCTCTTAAAGATTTGGGTCCTCTAAATTATTTTCTAGGCATTGAGGCAGTCCATACATCAAATGGAATATTTTTAAGTCAACAAAAATACATCAAGGACCTGATTACTAGAGCAAAGATGGCTAAGTGTAAGCCGGTTAAGACACCTGCGGCTGTTCAACATCACAAGTCTCCTAGTGCTTCTCTTTATTCTAATCCGACTTTCTTTCGACAAATCGTAGGTGTGCTACAATACACAACACTTACTCGGTCAGACCTATCTTTTGCCGTTAATAAAGTCTGTCAATCCATGCATAATCCAACTAAGGAAAATTGGGTAGCCGTAAAGAGGATCATTCGATATTTGTAACACACCATAAACTTTGGGCTTTCAATTTCCAAATTAGATAATCCTTTCACTCTTCAATCATTCTATGACTCTGATTGGGCTGGAAACTTTATTGATAGAAAATCTACAACAGGTTATGATATTTTTATGTGTAATAATTTGGTCTCTTGGGCATCACGGAAGCAAAAAACGGGTTACGCCGCTCTACTAAGTGAATATAAATCATTGGCGAATCATTGCGGTGAATTAACTTGGTTACAATCTTTATTCTCTGAACTAGGAATTTTTTTGAAGGAGCCCCCTATCTTGTGGTGTGACAATATTGGTGCAACTTATTTGGCTGCAAATCCAGTATTTCATGCCAGGACAAAACACATTGAAATAGATTTTCACTTTGTTCAAGAAAAGGTGGCTCACAAGGATCTCTTGGTTCGCTACATCTCCACCCATGATCAGGTGGCAGACATTTTTACAAAGGCTTTGACCACTCCAAAGTATCAATATCTAAGAAGCAAGCAGACTGTGCTCCTAACCATGATTAGCTTGATGGGGGGTATTAGACCACAATACTCGAAATCAAATCCACTACAACAACCTTATCATAACAGAAGGATTAGATAAGTGTTAACATGTTAATTATCCATAATATATATTCAAATGTATAGATTAGATAGAAATCCACAATTCAAATTAAGACTATCTACACCTATGGGTGTATATATGTATGGAGAGCACTATAATTATTCATGATATAGAAAACATAGTTATTGCTAGTCTATTCCTTTTAAAGCTTAACAGTCCTTAAGAGACCTTTTAACAAACATCTTCTGTGCAACCATTTTCAGGACAGAATTCACAAAGGTTTCGGTTTTTCTAAACCCATATTTTCTTCCCTTATTGCTCTTCATAACACACACTTAATCTCCTTTTAATTTATAGTCCAATCAACAGTTCAATCATATCTACAAATAATATCTATAACACTTGTTACCCAACTTTCTAACAAAATAGTTATGAATGAATAGCTTACCTTATATTTATAACCTTTCAATTTGATGAAGTTCAGTTTTCTTGATACCCAATTCCTGCGATCTCCCCATTGTTGTTGTTCGAAATCATCACTCAAACTCAGTTACTACTTCACCCCTTAGCCGAACTCAAGAGAGCTTCGGTAGCTTCTATTTAGAACAGTTAGAAAGAAGAAATTGAATGGAACGGAAAGGGAGAAGAATGAATAGAATACTTGGTGTTTTTGGGTATATTCTCCTTGGGCTCTATCTCTCTCCCATAAACAGATAAAAAATGCTTAGTGGAGGTTTGCTAGTCTAATGTTAAGCCACCTCCTGCTTAACTTCGTATGACTCAACATTCCACTACTTGATTCTCAACATGTATTGATTAATTATTTAAGGACTCAGCCTTCTTTCCCAATACATATATACAATACATTATTTCATCTTATATATATATATATAATTTATGTATTTTATTTACCTAAAATTCAAAGATTAACCAAAATTGGATATTTATATATTTATAATCATGTACAAATCATCCCACATATCATTATGAATTAATCCATAATTAAGTTAGCACTTTTAAAATGTAACGAACCATTACATCTAATATTTGGTTCATTAAATATTTTAATTTCATCATCTAATTTGTACATTTTATTTTGTACAACTAAATTTAATTACATTCTTCATCCATAAATTATTTTCCAACAATTTAATTGATTAATAAATATATATTTTATTCCCTCTTTCCATAAATTGCTCTATGCCCATTTATTTGCCATATTTAATGCATATAATAATTTTGTATCATTAAATTTAACTACATCTTTTCCTTTAATAATTTGCTCCTCCACATATAATAAATATATAATATTAATAAATTTATTATACACAAAATCACATATTGCATAGCACTGACTCCCTTATGTAATACAATATTACATAACATATCATCTATTAAAAATTTTCTATATTTAATTTTTATTTTAATATTTCCCAACAAAATTTGGGTTATCACAATGTGCATTAGGAAGGCAACAATCCTCATGCAAACAACAACACCGACCAAATGATGAACGACGGGGTGTTTAAAAGTTTTCTGCAATTCGTGCAACATCAGGAAAGAGAAACTCATGTTCAAAATGCAGGTGGAAACACTAGTAACTCTCGGATGGTCACCGCTAAGCAGTTCAAGGAGCTGGGAGCTCCGAAGTTAATGGGAAAGCCAGAACCACGTAAGGCAAAGACGTGGATAAAGTAGATCACCAAGATATTTGATGTCTTGGGATGCTCCAAGGAGCAAAAGGTTACCTTTGCCATCTTCATTTTACGAGGAGAGACAGATTACTGGTGGGAATCTATAAAGTGTACTCTGTCTGTCGCACTCAAGATGTCTTGGGAGAAGTTTCAAGAATTGTTCAATGACAAGTACTTTCCCAAAAGTATTCGTCACATGAAGGAGGTGGAGTTTATCAAGCTGGAGTAAAATAATATGACCGTGTCATAGTACGAAGCAAATTTTGCCGAGTTGTCCCAGTTTGCATCTCACTTGGTAGATAATGAGGAGCGTATGACGTGGATATTTCTAAGAGGTTTGAAACCCGAGATATGTCAATACCTCATTTCTCACAAACTTTGCTTGTATTCAAATGTTGTGAATAGGGCTCAGCTATTGGAGCACGATAATGAGTCAACCCAACCAAGAGAGACAGCCGAAAAAATGATAATACCAGTGGTAGCATTCATCGAAGTGGTGACACCAAACGTGGAGGGAATCAACATGCCAAAAATGGTAACCCCTTCGGTGGTAACCACTTCGGTGGAAACCATGGCCAAGACAATAGGAGTGGAAATTTCAAGAAGAGGAGATTTAATAATGATGGAAAGGCATCAGCACCAGCAACCATTGTTAAGGAAGGACAACGACCACCGATCGTGTGCTTCAAATGAGGAGGAGGGAGGACATCACCCGGATCTGCATACAATGAGTCAAAAGCGTGTTACAATTACAGAAGTGAAGGTCACCTAGCTCGATTTTGTCGTGCAGTGAAGCCAAGTCCAGTTGGGATGGTGACACCAAATGTCATCCCAGACAAGTCAAAACCGGTAGTTCAAGGGAGAGTGTTTGTCCTGACCTCGACCTCCCAAAAAGCAAGCAACCCAAACAAGGTCATCACAGGTAAGCTAATCATAAACTCTAGCGAAGTCTATACCTTATTTGATACCGGTTCTACCAATTCTTTTATTTCTCCTACTTGTGCTCAACGTTTAAATTTAACTCCGGAGAAATTAGACTTTGACTTATCTGTTGAAATTTCGTTGGGAGAAACCTTCATTACAGTGATGTAAAAATTACTTGCTACTCATCATGTAAAAATTGATTATTTTCGTAAAGTTGTTTGCTTTCATATTTCTAACCAACCTATTATGCGAATTCAAGCAACCAAACCACTAAAGTCAATCACTGTCATATCAAGCCATAAAGCTATTCATTTATTAAAAAATGGATGTCAAGCTTTCTTAGCCCATATCACAGATTTAAACAAAAATACGTCAGATTTGAATGATATTCCTATTGTTAATAAATTTCATAATGTATTCTCCGAAGAACTTCCTGACCTACCCTCAGAGCGTGAAATCGAGTTTGGTATTGACCTTGAACCCGGTACAAAACCCATTTCCAAAGCCCCATATCGAATGGCTTCTATTGAACTTTAAGAGTTAAAGACCCAACTGCAGGAATTATTAGACATCAGTTTCATTCATCCTAGTACGTCTCCTTGGGGTGCTCCTGTTCTATTCGTAAAGAAGAAAGATGGAAGTATGCGACTTTGTTTTGACTATCAGGAGTTGAATCATGTCACCATCAAAAATAGGTACTCGTTGCCACGTATTGATGACCTGTTTGACCAGTTGCAAGGCGTAAAATTCTTTTCAAAGATCGATCTTAGTTCCAGATATCATCAGTTAAAGATTAAAATTGATGACATTCCGAAGACTGCTTTTAAAACTCGATACGGGCATTACGAATTCCTAGTCATGTCTTTTGGATTGACTAATGCTCCCACTGCCTTCAAGGATATGATGAACCGAGTATTCAAGGAATATTTAGCATTTTCTGGTCGTCTTTATTGATGACATCCTCATTTACTCTAAAAGCCATGAAGATCATAAGTAACACTTGAGACTGATACTTCAAAAACTTCGTGAAAATAAGCTATATTCCAAGTTAAAGAAATAAGAGTTCTGGCTTGAGGAAGTAGCATTCCTTGGGCACGTGATATCAAATCATGGAATATCTGTTGACCCAACGAAGATTAAAGCAATACAAAGCTGGGAGCAACCTAAGACAGTGACCAAAGTTTGTAGCTTTCTTGGCTTAGCTGATTATTATCGAAAATTCGTAGAAGGGTTTTCTCGAATCGCTACTCCATTAACTCAGCTGACTCGAAAAGAAATAAAATTTGGTTGGAGCGAGGATTGTGAGAAGAGTTTTCAATAACTCAAGAGGAGACTCATTTCAGCACCTGTTCTGACAATACCATCTGGTTCAGAGGGATTTGTCATCTACAATGATGCTTAAAGCAGAGGGTTAGGATGTGTTCTCATGCAGCATGGGAAAGCCATAGTCTATGCCTCACAACAACTCAAAGAATATAAGAGGAATTATCCTACTCATGATCTAGAGTTGGCAACGGTTGTTTTCGCACTTAAAATCTGGAGGCATTACATGTATGGGGAGAAAGTGGAGATCTATACGGATCATAAAAGCCTCAAATATTTCTTCACCCAGAAGGAACTCAATATACGACAACAACGTTGACTCGAGCTGTTGAAAGATTACGATCATACCATTCAATACCATCCTGGAAAAGCGAATGTGGTAGATGACGCGTTAAGTAGAAGATCATATGCGGGTACGAGTGCGATATTGTCAACTCAAAGGCCCATTTTGTATGACTTGCAAAGGATGGAGATAAAGTTAAAGACTCCAGGGACCCATGTGATGATGTAAAATATATGAGTAAAATCGACTTTAATCGATAAAGTTAAAGCTGCTCAAGATACAGACCTGGAGCTGATGTATGAAGAAGAAAGTGCAAGAAGGTGCTATTCCAAAAGTAAGAATCGATGAAAAAGGAATACTTCGAGTCAACTCCAGACTTTGTGTTCCTAACAACTCAGATTGAAATTATAAAATCATGATGGAGGCACACAACATACCGTTTGCTATCCATCCTGGGAGTACCAAACTGTATCATGATCTTCGACATACATTTTGGTGGAGCAATATGAAGAGAGAGATAGCAGAGTTTATCTCAAAGTGTTTAACTTGTCAACGTGTCAAGGCGGAGCATCAAGTGCCAAAAGGTCCATTTCAACCACTTGAAATTCCAGAATGGAAGTGGGAGCACATTAACATGGATTTTATTATTGGCCTTCCCAAGGTTTCTCAAGGCATAGATGCGATTTGGGTCATTGTCGATAGATTGACCAAGTCAACTCATTTCTTACCTATACGAGAAACTTATTCACTTGAACGTATTGCTTGCATTTACATAAATGAGATTTTAAGACTGCATGGTATGCCAGTATCCATAGTTTCTGATCGAGACCCAAGATTCACTTCGTGATTTTGGGTTAGTTTGCAAAAAGTTATGGGCACGGATTTACGATTTAATTTGGCATATCATCCTCAAACGGACAGGCAGTCGGAGAGGACTATTCAAACTCTTGAATATCTATTAAGACTCTGTGTCCTTGACTTCAAAGGAAGTTGGGACAAGTTCTTGCCATTAGTGGAATTCTCCTACAATAATAACTATCAAGTAAGTATTGGCATGGCTCCATTTGAGGCATTGTATGGACGCAAGTATCGTTCTCCAGTATGCTGGGACAAGGTGGGTGAAGCAACGTTGTTGGGACTGGAGTTGATACATATGACTACGAAAAATATTCAAATGATCCGACAACGTATAAAAACCTCACAAGATCGACAAAAGAGTTAGGTTGATCTTCATCGAAAAGACGTGGAATTCAGTGTTAGTGATCATGTGTTGTTACGGGTTGCTCCATGGAAAGGAGTTACAAGATTTGGAAAGGGAGGAAAGCTCAATCCTCGATTCATTGGCCCATTTGAAATCCTCGATCACGTAAAAATTATGGCCTATAGACTCGCCTTACTGCGAAGTATGTCTCGTGTTCATAACGTTTTTCACATATCTATGTTACGTAAATATGTGAAAGACAAGAAACACATTATTGAGTTAGAACCAGATGAGATAGCAGAAGATTTAACGTATGAAGAGGTATCTGTTAAAATCTTGGATAAGAATGAACATATTCTACGCTCCAAGGTTATACCTCAAGTCAAAGTTTTATGGAGAAACCACGTTGTTGAGGAAATGACTTGGGAGTTAGAATTTGAAATGAAATCAAGGTATCCTCACCTCTTCGACATACCAGGTACGTACCCCAATTTTAAGGATGAAATTTCATAAGATGGGGAGGTTGTAAGACCCCAACTTTCATGAATAAAGATTAATTTTTCTCGAAATATATTTTTGAATATTATGGTGTGAATTTGATATAATTTTATAGTTGTGGGTAATATTTATAAATTTTATAAAGTATGCAAGTTGTTATAAAATATTCGATTGGTCGGGAAATATTCATTTTAACATGAAATATTCGTACGACGGCACAATCATTAGTGGACCCCACAACAAAATTATTGTCGGAGTTAGAAAACGATAGAAGTATCTTTTTATGAAAATAACAACAAAAGTTTTATCGTTAACTGTTGAAATTCACGGTGATAAAAAACAGTAATACGTGTGGTTGTATAGTAGCACACAATATTGATTATTGATGCTTACGTAAGAAGTCACTCAGTTATACTCAATTATTGCTACACTAATTCCTGCATAGTATCTCACGTTATTTATTTCAATTATTGTCAATATTTTATATTATTAAATCAATAATTGAGATGATAAGTTATTCATATTATTATTTGCATAATTAACAATGTCTAGAAAGTTCTGTCGATGAAAGGGGTTTGGTTATCTAATTGCGCGTCAATAGGGAGAAATCTTTATTGGAAAGCCCCATCTTTCCTGGGAACGATCTGGTTGTTAAGATTGCGGGTTATAATAATGATGAATAAATGTTGTTAAAAATATTGAGGGGATTTTTATAAAGTATTTATTATAAATTTTGCTTATTATATGGATCCCCACTAACTCATTTTTCAAAATAATCGGTAGAAGTTATCTCAGTTTTATTATATATATATATATATATATATATATATATATATATATGATAATGGCATTGGGGGGGGGGGGAGAATTTGTGGTGTCACGGGTGGTGGCAGAAGTTTGTATATATATATATATATATATTAATAATTTTAATTTTTTATGAAAAATAGAATATATTATATTTTATTATGCATAGTGTCTGCATAGTGAATTCAAAAAAAATTTCAGCCGATTGAATTGTGCCCGTGAAACTTCTACTGTTGGTCCGTGATTTCTAAATTCAAATAGTATCCTTTCCATTCTCCTATAAATAGGATGCTTAGTTTAGAATTGAAAATCACACCAGAATCAAAAAATTCTCCTTCTATAATATTGATCGTATTTCTTTAGAGTTTAAGGAAGCTTTGAGCGTAGAAAACCTTCTAAGTTTTCTTCAAGAATATCTCCGCTATACCAGTTGGAATACTTTTCTTTTTAAGGTAAGGAATATTATTTTTGTTCAATATTCGTATGAAATAATATTTTCTTCTATACTCTGTAGTATCTAAGTAATATTATTTTGTTTTAGATTCAGAATTCTACACTCATTTTGTTAAGTTTTGGCT
The DNA here is from genome assembly GCA_020205615.1 of Panax quinquefolius. Classification (NCBI taxonomy): domain Eukaryota; kingdom Viridiplantae; phylum Streptophyta; class Magnoliopsida; order Apiales; family Araliaceae; genus Panax; species Panax quinquefolius. Next base: position 103,915,334 of record CM035157.1, read on the forward strand.
TCTATACTCCATGAAATTAGTAGAATATCCTTCAAATTTGCGGTTCTTCCAGTATCTTTTCATGGAAATATTATTCTGAGCATTCTTGATAAGTTATAACTTTTTTATGTCAGAGTACTATTCACGGGATACTATTCCCGAATTACTATTCACGGGGTACTTGTAAGACCCCAACTTATTATAAATAAAATTAAATTTCCTATATTCATTATCTTGAAATAATAAGGAATTAATTTGATATAATGTTTTGGTTATGGGTGAAATGTGCAAATTTTGCAAAATAAGCAAGTGGTTATAAAATAATCATTATTGTCGGGGAATATTCGTTTGGTCGTGGAATATTCTTTTTGTCGGGAATATCCGTCATGCAATGGTAGCGATTTTGGGCCCCATAACAGAATAACGGTCGGATGAAGAAAACGATAAATTTGAGTTTTTATAAATAACGGCGTAATCGTTACCGTTAACACTATTGGAATACCCAGTGGTTAATATATAGTAATACGTGTGGTTGCACAAGATGCTTTACTGCAGTATTGCATGATATTTTGAATTATTGATTCTTACATAAGAAGGCACTACTCAATAATTGTTATAGTAATTACTGTTCAATATTTTATTTTATTGATTCAATAATTGTTGCGTTGATATTTTATATTATTGTTGTTTCAATAATTGTCACGACACAGTATTTCTCATTATCAAATCAATAATTCATATTATTTGAATAATATTATTAGATAGCATTATTGGCAATGCCTAGAAAGTTCTGTCAAAGAGAGGTTTGGTCACCTAATTGTGCGCCAGTAAGGAGAAATCCTTATTGGAAAGCCCCCTCTTTCCTGGGAACGGCCTGGTTGTCATTATTGTGATCCTGTAATATTATTTGTGAATAGTTATTTATTGATTTATAAGATAAGGAAATATTTATTTTATGTGAATATAAATGAAGGAATTTTAGCATGAAATAATTGTTGAAAGTTTGGCATATTTTTGTGGAATTACATTCATTATATATATATATATATATATGCATGTGATTAAAAAGAAGAAGTGAGCAAATTGTATTTGAATGCATTATTCAAAAGCAGTATGCCTAGTTTTCTTTTCTAAATTGGTGTGTGGAGAAATATGGTCTGCAAAGGCATTTCAAGTGTGGTTTTTTTCATGTGTTGGGTCTCAACCTTGTAAAAGAAGGATTGTTAGGCATGATTGAGAATGAGAGTTAGGCAATTGCCTGCAAAAACAAATTTTCAACGAATGGGCCCCCAACTTTGGAAAAGGAATGAATTAGGCAAAAGTTTGGCAAAAAAGTTGGCTGGAGAAAATAATTAGGCAAATTCGTTATCTCTCCCTCCGTTGCTATAAATAGGGGGTAACCCCTCCTTCCTCATCACAGCATTTCAAATGCAGAAATTCTTATTCTATAGTATTGTGAGTATTTTCTTGAGTACAAGGATACTTGGAGTGTAGTTTTTCTGCATGATTTTCTCAGAATAATATCTGATATTCCAGTCAAATCTAAGCTTACACTAAGGTAAAGGATATTATTTTATTACAATACTCGTGAGAAATATTATTTTCTTTCATACTCCATATTACGTAAGCGATATTATTGCATCTCGTATTCTTGAATTTGAACTTACTATGGTAAGTATTACTTTTATAATTCCTGAAATGATTAGAAACTTCACTTCATCTAATATCATTTCATAGGAATATTGGTATGAACTTTTTAATCAAATTTGGAACTTTTCATGGCAGTTCTTTTCTCGATTCCATCATTCACGCGATTATTCACATGTCTTTATTCACGGGTATTGTGACGCCCCCAAAATAGGTATACATCACCCATCTTGAGTATCCAAATACATGGTACAAAATACAAATAAAAACTTAATTATACAACCGTCGTGTAATATACGACAAAACATAGCTGAGAGTTTAAACAGGAATATTGCCTTCTAGACAATATCCACTCTCAAATAGAGTCCTCATTACATTTATTGTCACACTATTTTATAGAATAGTGAGGACTACTATAACACCATCTCGGACCATAGTCCCGGCTACGTTCTCATTTTCTGAAGAGAACAATGAAAGCAAAAGGGTGAGCTCAACTAGCCTAGTAACAAATATTATGACTAAGATAATGCAGAATAAATTATCGTTAGACTTTAACAGTGTTAAACTGATAAAATACAATAAACATCAAATTTAACTACAGCAGAACAAGCAATCCATTAGAAGAGTCAAGTAGAGCATAATATCTACTATCTTATATGATTTAGAAAGTTTATCATCAATTTTATCGCTGAGACTCAGCTTAATAAATAATCCACATCACTGAATATCTTTGGCCTGTAGTGCAAAGATGAATGATTACCTGATGAATATCTTTGGCCCGTAGTGCAAAGATGAACAGGTGTTGAGATGAACATGACCAATTAGTGATACAAATGAATATCTTTGGCCCGTAGTGTAAAGATGAATATTTGATGCAAGATGTATATTGATTGATGTTATAGGGATAAAATATTGATGATGGACTAAATTCATAGATGATAGTAGATTTCATTCTCTACTTAACTCTTCTAATGAATTGTTATTTTCGCTGCGAATATTGATCTAAAACTGGTTGTCCATTATATTTTATCTGATTTGTTGAAGGCTAACGATACATTGTTGTTCTTTATATTAGTCATAATATTCTTTACTAGTCTAGTTGAGCTCACCCTTTTCCTTTTTGTTCCATTTTTCTTCTCAGGAGGTGAGAATGTAGCAGGAACCAGTCGAGGTAAAGATTGAAGGTCCTAGACAGTTGTTTTAGCAGTCCTCACTATTTTTGTAAAATAGTGTATCAATAAATGTAATGAGGACTTATTTGAGTGTGAATATTGTCTAGAAGATAATATTTGTATTTAAACTCACAGTTTGTGTTGTCGTATTTTGCACGACAATTGTAATAATAAAGTTGTAGTTGTTTTCTGTACCATGTATTTGGCGACTCGGAATGGGTGATGTATACCTATTTTGGGGGCGTCACAGTACTATTCACTCGATTACTATTCACCCAGGGTACTATTTATGATAAAAATTGATTTCTTTTCGGTCTGAATCATTTTTTATACAATATTATTCTTGAATTTTACTCCACAAAGCAGTATCATGTTGACAATTTGGACATTATTGAATTCTGGATAAATTAAATTATAAATCTTTAAAATTTATCCTCTACTTTTATTTAATTAAATTCTTAAATCATTGTCATCATCATCATGCTTATATTGTGATGAAAGTCATCTTTGGCCTGTAGTGCATAGATGGACTATTGATTGGTATGATTATGACTAGGGATTATTCGATATAATCATGACCCGTAATATTACAAATGATGTGGTAAAAGTCCTCATTGGCCCATAGTGCATTGATGGAAAGTTGTTGGCATGATCATGACCATTGGTGAAAACACGAATATCCTTGGCCTGTAGTGCATGGATAATTCAGTGATGTGGATTATTTATTAAGCTGAGTCTCAGCGATAAAATTGATGATAAACTTTCTAAATCATATATGACAGTAGATATTATGCTCTACTTGACTCTTCTAATGGATTGCTTGTTCCGCTGCAGTTAAACTTGATGTTTATTGTATTTTATCAATTTAACACTGTTGAAGTCTAACTATAATTTATTCTTCATTATCTTAGTCATAATATTTCTTACTAGGCTAGTTGAGCTCACCCTTTTGTTTTCATTGTTCTCTTCAGAAAATGAGAACGCAGCCGGGACTATGGTCCGAGATGGTGTTATAGTAGTCTTCACTATTTTATGGAATAATGTGATAATAATTGTAATGAGGACTCCATTTGAGTTTGGATATTTTCTAGAAGATAATATTCTTATTAAAACTCCCAGCTATGTTTTTTCATATTTTACACGACGGTTGTATAATTAAGTTTGTATTTGAATTTTGTACCATGTATTTGGAGACTCAAGATGGGTGATGTATACCTATTTTGGGAGTGTCACATTTAATCAAACTATCATCATCATAACCTCCTTATAATTTTAAGATCCTTCATGATCTTCCATCACAACAACAACTAATCACCAATCAAAGCTTCAAAATAAAAGAGATGAAGAGGTTATGGTTTTAGATTTACCTTTTGTTATTGTTCTTCTTCTTGTTCCTTGTTCACTTGATGAATAAAGAGTGAAGCTTGCTAGCTCCTTCTTCCTTCCCAATTCGTGGGCTCTCTCTTTCTTTCTCTCTAGTTTTCTCTCTTGCTTTCTTTTCTCTCCAAATGACTTAATGAAATGAATAAAGTAGAAAATGCAAGTATTGTGAGACCCTGAATTTTATGAAAGGAAAGTATTCAATTTTCTTATTATTATTTTATTTAGTAAATGGTTAAATTGAGAAAGGGTTAAAGTTAAGGGTGATATTTGAAAATTTTACAAAGTAAGCAAGTTGTTATTCGATTGGTCAGGGAATATTCATTTTAACAGGGAATATTCGTACGACGGCCCAATCATTGGTGGACCCCAAAACGAAAGTATTGTCGTAGTAAGAAAATGACAGAATTATCTTTTTATAAAAATAACGGCAAAAGTGTTACCGTTAAAACTGTTGAACTACCCGGTAGTAAAAGTACAGTAATACGTGTGGTTGCATAGTAGCACACGGTATTGATTATTGATGCTTACGTAAGAAGTCACTCAGTTATACTCAATTATTACTACGATAATTAACGATCATATCTCGTATTATTGATTCGATTATCATCACGAAGATCATCTCGCATAATATGATATATTATTAAATCAATAATTGAGACGACAAAGTTATTCATATTATTAAATTGCAATATTGACAATGTCTAGAAGTTCTGTCAATGAGAGGTTTTGTGAGACCCCAGATTTTATGTATAAAGATTTAAATTTATTGAAATATTTTTTTGAATATTATGGTGTGGATTTGAGATAGTGTTATAGTTGTGGGTAGTATTTGAAAATTTTGCAAAGTATACAAGTTGTTATAAATATTTGATTGGTCAGAAAATATTCTTTTTGTCGGGGAATATTCGTACGACGACACAATCATTGGTGGACCCCACAACAGAAAGAATAGTCGTATTTAGAAAATGACAAAAATATTTTTATGAAAATAACGGCGGAGGTTTTACCGTTAATACTATTAAACTACCCGACAAAGTAAAAATACGATGTCTGGCATTAGTTGCGTACATACTGCGGTATTGATTATTGATGCTTACGTGATAAGTCATTCAGTTATACTCAATTATTTCTCTGATAATTCAACGATCATATCTCTCATATTATTGATTCAGTTATTGTCACAGTATCATGTGCATAATATGTTATATTATTAAATCAATAATTGAGACGACATAAAGTTATTCATATTATTAAATTACAATATTTATAATGTCTAGAAGTTACATCGAGGAGAGGTTAGATAATCTAATCGGCGCATGATAGGGAGAAATTCTTATTGGAAAGCCCCCTCTTTCCTGGGAACAACCTGGTTGTTAAATATTACGAGTTATGATATTAATAATGGATAAGTTCGTGTTGATTAAAGATGAATTTGATAGTTTCATTATGTTGGGATTATTTGTGTTAGTAGAAATCGACATCTATTCCGATGATAATTGATGTCTGGAGGTTATATTGTTCAATCGGATATTCGGGACACTTTTTGTGTCGGAGTACTATTCACGAGTTACTATTCACGAGTTACTATTCATGAGTTACTATTCACGAGTTACTATTTATGAGTTACTATTCACTAGTTACTATTTATGAGTTACTATTCATGAGTTACTATTCACCCAGTTACTATTCACTCTAGTATTGTGCATTCGGGTATTTGGGTACAATATTATTGCATGAGGAGATATGCTAATTTTTCAGACCGTTGGTTGAAGTTATAATAGTGAATCAATATGGACCGCTGGTGGAAAGTTATAATAGTGAATCAATATGGATCGCTGGTTTAAAGTTTTAATAGTAAATCAATATGGATCGCTGGTTTAAAAGTGTTAATAGTGAATCAGTATGGACCGTTGCTTTAAGTTTTAATATGGACCATCCGTTTAAAAGTAAATTGATCTAGACCGTTCATGAATTAGTTACTATTCAATCCATTCTTCTATAAATAGAAGCTCATTCCTTCATTATTTCTTACGAATTCACTGAAACTCTAGAGAGAGAAACTATAGGGAGAAAGAAGAAGAGTATTCTGCTACTTCACTACTTCGATATCCAGTATCTTTTACGGTAAGGGATATTATTTGTTGTACCTGTAAGGGGTATTATTTCTTTCTTATTCATGAAGAGAACTTCTGTCATTCCATTCTTTATTATTACATTGGAATAACTCAGATCATGGCATACCCTATATATAACTTTGTATCTGCCAGTACCCTATACTTAGTGAAATCCTTATATTATTACATCTTTATTATTACATTGGAATAACTTTTTATATCGTGGCATACCCTATACATAACTCAGATATACACGATATACCTATACTTGATGAAATCCTTATATTATTCCATTTTTATTATTCATTGGAATAACAGATACGCTGTGACACATACCTATACATAACTTTTGTATACGCATCATACCCTATACTTGGTGAAATCCTTATATTATTTCATTCTTTATTATTACATTGGAATATCACATCATGCGTTTTTACGGACTGAATTAAAATCTTTATTATTACGTTGGAATAACTTTATATCGCGGACTCCCCTATACTTGGTGAAATCCTTATGTTATTCCATTCTTTATTATTCATTGGAATATCCTCGTCATGCATGCGTTTCTGTGGGACTGGTTAAAATCTTTATTATTCTATTGGAATAACTTGTATACGCGGACTCCCCTATACTTGGTGAAATCCTTATGTTATTCCATTCTTTATTATTCTATTGGAATATCCTGTCTGTGCGTTTTATGCCGGACTTAATTCTGTATTTATTATTCTATTGGAATAACCTGCATGTGCTATCTATCATATGTCTGGTGATTTCTTTTGTTATTCCATTCCTTATTATACTCAGTTGGTTAAAGTTTTGACTTCTATACTCCATGAAATTAGTGGAATATCATTGATATTTGCGCTTCATTTAGTATCTTTTCATGAAAATATTCTTCCGAACATTCTTTAATTTTACTCTACAAAGAAGTATCATGTTGACAATTTGGACGTTATTAGTTCCTGGATAAACTAATTCTTGAACTTGTTTTATTTAATTCTTATATCATTGTCATCATCCTCATGTTTATATTTTTAAAGTCATACATATTGTGTAGTGCATAGATGGACTTGGTATGATTATGACCGAGGATTATTCGGTATAATCATGGACCAAGTAATGTTACAAATGATGTGGTAAAAGTCCTCATTTGCCCGTAGTGCATTGATGGACAGTTGTTGACATGATCATGACCATTGATGAATACACGAATATTCTTGGCCCGTAGTGCATGGATAATTTGTGGTCGTGACCCTAATGAATATCCTTGGCCGTAGTGCAGGGATGATGTGGATTATTTATTAAGTCGAGTCTCAAATGATAAAAGTGATGAAAAACTTTTTAAATCATAAAAGATTGTAGATTTTATTCTCTACTTGACTCTTTTAATGGATTGCTAATTCCACTGCAGTTAAACTTGTTGTCTATAGTATTTTATCAATTTAACATTGTTGAAGGCTAATGATAATTTATCCTGCATTATCTTAGTCATAATATTTCTTACTGGGCTAGTTGAGCTCACCCTTTCTTTCACTGTTCTCTTCAGGAAATGAGAACGTAGCAGGGACTAATCGGGGGACGGAGTGATGGTCCAGATGATAGCATTAGTAGTCCTCACTATTCTATGAAATAGTTTGATAATAATTGTAATGAGAACTTATTCTGAGAGTGGATATTGTCTAGAAGACAATATTTGTATTAAAACTCATAGCTTTTGTTGTATATTTAAGATTATATTTGTATCCTGTACCATGATTACATAAATATTCGTATGATGGCGCAGCTGTTTGTGGGCCCCATAACAGAATAACTATCAGATAAAGAAAACGACAAGTTTGATTTTTTATAAATAACGGCGTAGTTGTTACCGTTAACACTGTTGGAATACCCAGTGGTTAAAAATACAGTAATATGCGTGGTTGTACAGTAGCACACGGTATTGCACAGTATTTTTGAATTATTGATCCTTACATAAGAAGGCACTACTTAATAATTGTTACAGTAGTTACTGTTCAATATTTTATTTTTATTGATTCAATAATTGCTGCGATGATATTTAATATTATTGTTGTTTCAATAATTGTCACTGCACAGTATTTCCCATTATTAGATCAATAATTCAAATTATTTGAATAATATTATTAGATAACATTATTGGCAATGTCTAGAGAGTTCTGTCTAAGGAGAGGTTTGGTCACCTAATTGTGCGCCAGTAAGGAGAAATCCTTATTGGAAAGCTCCCTCTTTCCTGGGAACTGCCTGGTTGTCATAATTGTGATTCTGTAATATTATTTGCGAATAATTAATTATTAATTTATATGATAATAAAATATTTATTTTATGCGGATATAAATGATGGATTTATTTATGTGGTTATAAATGAAGGAATTAATGTTGATGTATTTTATCAGTATTTTGTCGGATTTGAGGTATTAAAAGATCAATCGGTGTTCTTAAAGCTCTATTATGTGAGTTATAATTTTTAATCCGACCATTAGATCATTGTGATTTTTGGATATGTTATACATATATAAGTTAAGTATATGTCCACAATTTTTGAACCGTTAAAAATGAACGTATGATTTGTTATGAATTTTAAGAGGTGACTGATTCGGAAATTAGGTTTATAAATGATTTTGGTTGAAAATTCTAGAATGTGTGGGCCCCACCTATGGTTGGTGAAGAAATGTGCTAAAATTCTAATTCAAATGTGGTGGGTGGCAATAGTAGCAGGTAAAGCCATCAGGTAGCAGGTCAAGTCTGCTTCGGCGGGCTAACATTTTCCTATAAATAGAGGGCTAAGTTAGAATTGAAAATCACACCAGAAACATAAGCTTTCTCTCTTTCTCTTTCTATATTATCAAGCATATTTTGTGAATATTTAGATACTTTGAGAGTTGCTATTCAGTGCAAGGTTCCTTCGGCTTTCCATTCCGGTCAGAAATACTGTTCTTTCGAGGTAAGGGATTATAAGAGATTTTAAGGGTTATTATGTTTTTCAGTTTTTGAAATTTTTCTGAACCTTCAAAAATTTTGGAAAAATTTGAAATGATAATTTGATGAGTTTTATTGATTGTGTCCAAAAATGACGATTTTTGGAAGTATAGATTAGGAGTTATGGATTTTATGAGAAAAGACTATTTTAAAAGTAAACGCTTATAACTCCTTGTGGTTAACTCCAAAATTGGTGAAATTTTTATTGGGCGTACATCTATATAACATCAGTATATTCTATAAATTTTGGAATTTTTGGACAAAAGTAAAATTTATGATAAATGTCTAAATATTCTGCAGTTTTAACCATGTAAAAAATAGTAAATGAATTTTAAAAATTCCAAGAAAAATATATGTTCAATATGGGACTATATTATGCTAAATCCCAGAAAAGAAATATTTTTGGAACTGATTTGGTATTTTCATGAAAATGGACTATTTATGAATAAATAAATTAAATATGTTATGTGAAGTAAAAAAATTGAAAAATAGGATTTTATGGCTTGGGAATCCTATATATGGTATATGAAGATTTTTGATGAGGTTGTTGGTTATTGGTGATGAAATCTTATGAGTTTGGCATTTTAGTATGATTGAATGCATTAATTAATAAAGTGTAAACAATTAAAATAAATTATTTATAAGTTTAAGAAATGATTAAAATATTGTGGTAGTATTAATAATATTAGATTATGAGATTATTAATCGATTTATAACATTTGGATTAAGGTGTTATGAAATCATTGATTTATGAATCTTACTCTTGAAATTAAATGCAGTTGTTGATCATATTATTTTTATTATCATATATAACATTTTTATAATCCTGGTGAAGAAATTTCTCTTTGACTTAAGTGTAAAGATGGGTAGATTATTGATATGATCATGACTATGGGTTCTCTTTGGCTAGTAGTGCAAAGATGAATTGTTGACTGGTATGATCATGACCATTGCATTTATAATTGAATATTTTTAGCTTAAGTGCAAAGGTGAATTGATTAACATGGTTATAATTGTTGTTTATATAAATTTCTGAAATGATTATATATTTCTTTGAGATATGAATATCTTTGGCTTGTAGATGAATATCTTTGGCGTGTAGTACAAAGATGACTTGTTGTTGAATATCTTTGGCCTGTAGTGCAAAGATGACCTGTTATTGAATATCTTTGGCCTGTAGTGCAAAGATGACCTGTTGCTAAATATCATTGGCATGTAGTGCAAAGATGAACTGTTAATGAATATCTTTGGCCCGTAGTGCAAAGATGAATTTATTAGTATGATTATGAACAGGAACTGTGATTTGGTATAACCATGATCTTTGATGTTTCAGGTAAAGATATGTGATGAAAAATATCTTCGTCTTGGATGAGAAGAGAAAATTAGAACTACAATTATGATTATGAGTTATTCACATGACTGTGAACATGATCTGTTGATTAATGTTACAGGGTTAAAGCATTGTTGGTGGACTTTTAACATGGAGAAGATAATAGACTTTATGGTCTATTTGACTCTTCTAATGGATTGCTCATTCCGCTGCAACTATGGTTGAAAAGTTTTATCATCTACCATATGTTCTAAATCTCTGATTTATTATTGATGAAGGCTATTGATAATTTAATTATCTTTAGTCATGATATTCTTTACTGAGCTAGTTGTGCTCACCCTTTTGCTTCACAATTCCTTTCAGATAATAAGAGTGTAGTTGGGTCGAGCGGGGATAACAGGGGGATAGAGCGGTGGTCTATAGCTATTGAGGTTCTCCCTAAATAGTATGGAAATAATTTTATTGAGAACTTTAGATAAATGTGTCATATTGTATATGTTATTTGATATTTAATTTTAGTGAACCGAATAGGGTTGTGCACATCCACTTGCTGAGTATATCTACGAGCACTACCTATCTGATCTTGGAGTTGGGTTGAAACATAATGTTCAATCGCAGACGGTGGAGATAGTTATATGTCAAGAGAAGACTCACCATTGGAAGGAACATGATAGTAATCTTCTCATTTTTCTTTGGGGTCTATTGGATCAACCAAGGATAATTCTCTGGACATATGATATCTATCATAACTTAGATTCATGGCCTCCTATGTACAAAGATTTTCTTGAGCACTTCCCAAAGATTTTAATTTCTAAAACAGTTATTGACTGTACCTTTATGTAATGTATCAATGTGAGGTGTTATCCATAGTTGGGACATGAGTCACAGTTGGTATATATTTGTATCAAAAGTCACAGCATATGCGTTATTGTAGTAATAAAGTTGTAGTTATTTTTTGTACCATGTATTTGGCGACTCAGAATAGGTTGGGTGGATTGGACCTATTTTGGGGGCGTCACATAATTCGTAAAAGATAGTAGATATCATGCTCTACTTGACTATTCTAAAATACAGTTGTATGTCTTTGGCTTGTAGTGCAAAGATGAATTGTTAATGAATATCTTTGGCCGTAATGCAAAGATGAATTTATTAGTATGATTATGAGCAGGAATTGTGATTTGGTATAACCATGATTTTTGATGTTTCAGGTAAAGATAGGTGATGAAAATTATCTTCGTCCTAGGTGCGAAGAGGAATTTAGAATCATAATTATGATTATGAGTTATTCATATGATTGTGGACAGGAATTGTTGATTGATGTTACAGGGATAAAACATTATTGATGGACTTTTAACATGGTGAAGATAATAGATCTGATGGTCTATTTGACTCTTCTAATGGATTGCTCGTTCCACTGCAACTATGGTTGAAAAGTTTTATCATCTACCATATGTTCTAAATCTCTGATTTATTACTGATGAAGGCTATTGATAATTTAATTATCTTTAGTCATGATATTCTTTACTGGGCTAGTTGTGCTCACCCTTTTTGTTTCACAATTCCTTTCAGGTAATAAGAGTGTTGTCGGGTCGAGCGGGGATAACATGGAATAGAACGGTGGTCTATAGCTGTTGAGGTTCTCCTTAAATAGTATGGAAATAATTTTATTGAGAACTTTAGATAAGTGTATCGTATTGTATAAGTCAATTGATATTTAATTTTGGTTAACCGAATAAGGTGAGGTGAACCCAACTTTGGAAGGGTGTTTTGCCACTATCATACAAGATGTCTAATGACATATAACCTCGTGTTATCATAAGACAGTGTTGTGCACATCCGCTTGTTGAGTATATCTACGAGCACTACTTATATGATCTTGGAGTTTGGTTGAAATATAATTTTCAATTGCAGACAGTGGAGATAGTTATATGTCAAGAGAAGACTCGCCATTGGAAAGAACATGATAGTAATCTTCTCATTTTTCTTTGGGGTTTATTGGGTCAACCAAAGATAATTCTGTGGACATATGATATCTATCATAACCTAGACGCATAGCCTCCCATGTACGAAGGTTTTCTTGAGCACTTCCCAAAGATTTTAATTTCTAAAACAGTTTTTGACTGTACTTTTATATAAAGTACCATTGTAAGGTTGTGGTCGAGGCACCATGAGAGTTACATACATTTGTATTAAAACTCACAGTTTAACTATGGTCGTATTCTGCACGACAGTTCAACAGTTGTATAAATGAAGTTTGTAAATAATTTTTATAGTGGGATATCTGGCGACTCAGAATTGGTCGTGTGTACCTATTTTGGGGGCGTCATAAGTATACTTGCATTGGTTTAACTAAGAGACTTAACCATACTTTAGATAAATCTCACCAACTTCTAAACTCAGAATAACCTTCCCCTAGTTAACTTAATCATACCTCAATTAAACTAACCATAGGTATGCAAGATAATAGCTTTCATGCTCTTATTAGCCAAGACCTCTTAATAGGGAGACAAACACTTAATGCCTTGTCTAAATAAGGTGAGTAATGCTAGATGACTCATTACTTGTTCCCCCCACATGCTCAAATTGATAACAAGTGACACATGACCTTCTAAGTCTTTGCCTTTAGTATTAGGTTTTAACCCTAACCTTGAGCCTTCACACCAACCCTAGCTAAGACATCCACAATTTTGGCTCAACCCTTGGCTCAAACCTAGCCAAATCCTACAAATCCTAACCAAGCCTTTAAAATCCTTGGCTTAGTTAATTAACCTAAATTTAATTAGTTATTTTATTTTCTAGTTAAATTTTCTAACTTTTTCGGTTAGTCAAAAAATCGACTTTCACGTATCGTAATTTAAATTATACACTCCGTTCCCATTTCCCGAACAAACGTTATATCGTAATTCAAAAAGTCAAAAATACAAAAAAACATTTTTTTACGTGAATAGTGTTTTACGACTTTTTTTTCAGAAATAACTTTTGTTAGAGATTTCATCTCTTCTTCTCAAATAAATGCTATGGCGTAATTCAAATTTTCAAAAAACAAAACGTTTTATTAACATTTTCTGCATTTTATGAGTAGTGTTTCAGAATTTTTCTCGGAAAAATTTATTTTTTTCCAAAAACTCCAAACACTCATACATAATCACTTAACTTGTAAACTAGGTCATTAATCAACCTAAATCAAATAACACATGGCACTATTAATAAAAGCTCTTTTTATTAGATATTCATCTTAAAAACCTATATAAAGGTCATCCGATTTCTCGGGTTGTGATCACTGTGACAACTCAAAAATTTATAAGATTTTGAGTGATTTAAATAAAGGTTAAAAAATAAAACCTAAACAAAAATTTGATGATTAATTAATTTTTTTTTAAAGAACCTATATGGTTTACTATTTGAAAGACGATAGAGAAAATATGGGTTAAAAAATTCCAAAACCCTAGAAATGAAATTATATGTACTTGAAGGAATATTAAGGATAAGGTACTACGATACCTATAAATTTGATGTGAACTAAATGATGTAAGAAATTTTATAATGATACATGTGGAAAATTTTATTAAGGAAATAAATTTCAAATGAAGTGATGCTTTATAAGGTTAAAGAGAATGTGTATATGTATAGATACATATATTCTTAAGAATGAGCTAATTATATTTTTAGCCAAATAAGAGGAATGATTAATTAAAATTAATCATACAATTATGAATGAAAAGCTTAATTATAAAAGCTTGTGAAAAATTATGCCTTAAATGGTAATTTAATAGAACCCAAAAATATTGAATGGGGAGAAGTCAAGGATGGTGGGCCCCATTAGGGTGTGATAATTGGTGATGATGGTTAGAAGTGGGGAAATTACTATTTATCCCAAGAGAAAATTATTAATAACTATAGTGTCCTTATAGGAAATTTCTAAGAAATTTCCTATTGAATGATCAAATGACCAAATTGCCATCGAAAAATCTCACTAATGACCCTTATATCCTAGACGGAAATTTATAGGACGTTTCTTAGCAAATGGCCAAATAACCATTATACCTTTGATAAAAATTACTAATGACGAATATGTCCTAAAAGAAAATTTCTAGGAAATTTTCTAGAGATGGTGGAATGACCATTTTTCCCTTTTCTAGTGATGGAAAAATGACAATTTTTCCCTTGATGGTAGCTAACTAATTGGCCAAATTTGTGTAGGGACTTTTAGGTAATTTGATTAAGCAAAAATTGGGCATTAAAAATAAATCAAAATTGGGGCATTTTGGGGGAGGAGTATCCGACCAACAAAAAGGAGAAAATGAACATGTGGTGTTATTTTTTTTCAAAGATAAACATCATTACAAGCTAGGCATCACAAATAGATTTGGCCACCTTATTTCACCACATTTACAAGCAACTTAATATGATAAGTGAAAGAGAGAAAGCTAGATTATGTTGGAAGATTTAGATAGATATACATGGTATATCTATACATATTTACCAAACCTTACCCACTCTTACATATGTGTCAAGTTTTCATTCGAACAACACTTTTTACCAAGAGTGCAAGCTAACTATTACTATATAAGAGAGAAAGAGTTAGAGTGTTGGGCAAAGTATAGACATACATATGATATATCTATATTTTCTTCCAAACAACTAGAAATTTTATACTTTTTCTCTTTCTCCGTATTTGCAACTTAACTAGCAAAGTTAGAAAAGGAAAAAGAGAGAGAATTTTGGGTAGGAGATGGAAGAAAAGAGAGAATAGCTTGAAGCTTTATGCATCCTAGATTTAGATCCTACTTTGGAAAGATAAGAAAGTGTGCTCAAAAATCAATGTAAACCCTAATTTTAAAGCTTTCAATTCCATTTCTTTTAGTAGTTTAATGGGATCTAGAGTTTATGTTATCTAACTTAAAAACTCTAGATTTATATGATTTATAGTGTTATATATTTAGATCTAACATATTTAAGTGTCAAAAGTTAGATCTAAAGCAAGAAATGAAAACAAGTTTTTCAAAAATTAGAAAATCCTAATTTTTTTCCTACTTTGTAAGCTTATAACTTGAGATCTACACATCCTTTTTGCGATCCGTCAAAAAGGGGTGTTAGATGTGTAACTCAAATAGTAAACCCAAGTGGTATCACTCAAAAATATTGATTTTTCAAGCCATGAGAGCTATTTTTAGCAAAACTGTCCAGATTTTACAAAAAGGAAAAAATGGACTATTTTTGGGCAGTTTATAGCAGTGCAATTTCGTCAAATTATTTTGCTCTAAAAATTCTAGAACAATTTGGAATGATAATATCATGAGTTAATTGTGTTATGTAAAAAGATGGTGAGCTTTGGATGTGTAGGATGAAAGTTATGGATTTTACGAGAAAGGACTACTTAAAAAGTAAAAGGGAATAACTCTTAGTGTGTAACTCCGAAAATTGTGAAATGTTTACTGGAAGTTCATATACATAACAGGAACATCCCCTGAAAGTTTCGAAAGTTTTGGACAAAAACTCAGGTCATGAAAATTGTTGCAAGATCTGACTATTTTGGCCATTTTAAGCATAATAAATGAAACTGAAAAATTCTAGAAACATTAATTATATGTTCATAAGGTAATATTAACTGATGTTTCTCAAAAAATTATAATTTTGGGAACTATTTTTATATTTTTCATGTGAATTATTCAATTATGAATAAATGGATAAAATAAGTTAAGTTATGTTATAAAGGGTAAAATGTAATACTTTTGACAAAAGACCCTAAAATTGATGTAATCAGATTTATGGAGGCTATTTTGGTCATTTTGATGAGATGTTATATTTATGGTATTTTAGGGTTGTTAAATAAAGTAATTAGTAAAGGGTAAACAATTAAAATAAATTATTTATAAGTTTAATAAATTATTAAATAATTAATATTATTAGATTAACATGTTATTAATAAATGTTAGATTAAAATATTAATAAATGATTAATAATATTATTAAATAATTAATAATATTAGATTAAAAGTTAAATTAAAATATTATTAAATGATTAATAATATTAGATGATTAAGATATTATTAAATGATTAATAATATTAAAGTGTGATTAAAATTTTATTAAAAGGTTAATAATATTTGTAAATGGTTAAAATATTATTCAAAAAATTAATAATATTAGTAAGTGATTAAAATATTATTAAAGGGTTAATAATATTTGTAAAAGATTAAGATATTATTAAATGATTAAAGTATTATTAATTGATTAATAATACTAAGAAGTGAATAAAATATTATTAAGATTAATGATATGAAATGAGTTTAAGATGACTCAAACTCGAGTTATTATTTCAAAGCATGTTAGTGGATAATTATTGTTGATTATTCCACATCTATGATTATTGATTCGCACTTAGTGCATGTTGCATATGTTCACCAGGTATGAAAAGTTGATCACCTTCATTACCATAAGGTTCAGTTAAATTTGTTCATGGTCATTGTTGACCACCCAACATTATTTGTTCAGTGATTCAATTATTGAAATTCTAATTCATGCTCTTTCACAATTATTATATTGTTGAAAATTTTGAAAGCTTATTCATTTTTTCAATCATGATATATCTTCATTGTACTTAAACTTGCTGGGCAATATAGTTGCTCACCCTTGCTATATCATGAGAATATTTTCAGATTAAGACAAAGGCTCGAATAAAGATAGAGGCAAAGGCAAATCTCAAGATTAAATTATTATGAAGTTAGAACTATTAAATTATCTAATGCAAATGACATTGTAAATCTTTTAAGATATTGAAGGTATGTATTAAGTTAAGGTTATAGACCTTGGAGATTATGTTGTAAAAGTTTGTTGTATAAACAATTTATTTTTATATCTTCTGCAGTAGTTATAGAATTGATGTATCATAATGTATCAGGTCCGAGGTAAAAGGTACCCGAATTTGGGGGCGTCATAATTACAATGTGTGGGGAAGTGCCTCACTTGTCAACAAGTAAAGATAGAACATCAACGAGCTAGTGGTTTGCTACAATAGTTAAACATTCTAGTTTGGAAATTGGAGGATATCACGATGGATTTTATGACTTGTTTGCCAAAGATTTCAGGAGGAATGATGCCATTTAGGTTATGGTGGATCCGTTGACCAGATTGGCTCACTTTTTAGCTATCCATGAAGGTTACTCGGTGGACAGGTTAGTGCATATCTTTCAGTGGGAGATTATTAGATTGCATGGTACTCCAGTGCCTATTATTTTAGATCGAGACCCACGGTTAACTTTACAATTCTAGAAAGGATTTCAACGATCTTGGGGCACTAGACTCAACTTTAGTATTTCTTTTCATCCGTAAACCGATGGGTAATCCAAACAGACTATTCAGACGTTGGAGGATATGTTGAGGTCTTGTGCACTTGAATGATGTGATATCACGACTGCTTATGAGTTTAGTAAATTATTATATTAAACTATTATGACAATTGTGGCTTACAATGATCCTTAGATAAGAAATTTATCGGGTTAAAAGATAAAGTAATACTCAGAATATAATTGTGACGCACCCAAAATAGGTATACATCACCCATCTTGGGTCGCCAAATACATGGTACAACATTTAAATACAAACTTCATCTATACAATACAAAAAAAGCGTAGCTGAGAGTTTTTACATGAATATTATCTCATAGACAATATCTAAACTCAAATAGAGTCCTCTGTTAGTTCTCACTAGGCACACAATAGATCTAGAAGGGGGGGTTGAATAGATCCTTTTAATTTTCAAATACTTTTCCTGTTTATTTTGTATTGCTAATGAATTAGCATGTGACAGACATAATAATCTTTTCAAGCACAGCGGAATAAGTAAAAGATCCCCTTCATTGATATATTCATAATCATACATACATTGTTCTTAGAGTTAGTTAAGTGATAAGCAGTTAATACATACATAATGATTATAGAAGATTAGATACATAATGTAAATGACTGAAAGTAAATGACACAAGGGATTTTAAGTGGTTCAGAGACTCAAGCTCCTAATCCACTCTTCTGCTTTCAACTAACAGGATTTCCACTATTGAAGGGCAACACCCTGAATCACTAAAATTCCTTCAAGGCCAGCAGCCTTAGAACTTCAGTTCACTAAGAACTCTTCAAGGCCTACAGCCTTGGAACTCCTTTAGTTCCCTAGGAACTCTTCAAGCCCGGCAGGCTTGGAACTTCATTTAGTTCCTCTGGACAAAGACCCCTCAGGCCCTAACTTCTTGTTGATGTTTGTTGTTTGTTTTTTGGAGGTGCTGCTAAGATATCTTTTAAGCTCTTCATTGAATGCTTAGCAGCTTGACGTGATCATCCTTGAGGTGCAGTTGAGTGTTGCATAATGCTCAGCTTGTTTAGATACTCAACCTCTTCTGATGATCCCTTGTTGAACTACAGTGAAGATCATTCTTCTTAATACTTGATGGTTGCACATGATGAGTTTCTAAGATGAATGTAGGCTCTTCTGTTAGGTACTTAGAAACTTTCTCATGCTTGACATCATGATGACGTTGGTGATCTTCTTCCTTGATACTTGATGCCTTCTCATGATGGACTTGCTAAGATGATTGTAAGCTCTTCTCTCTGGTACTTAGAGTCTTCCCATGATAGACATCAAGATGACATTGATGCTCTTCTTTCTCTTGGTAGTTCAGAACACCCTTCTTGTAGTAGAACTCTCACTTCTACTTCTTACTCTGTTAATCTCCAAGTGTTCTTGGTTGATCGTAGAGTGATATTTTGGACCTTCATTGGTCACTCACTATTTTACGTTATTCTGATCAGTCCACCATCTCTCCAACCTTAGCAACTTTAGCAACTTTTGATCTTTGAAGCTCTTATTTATTTATACTCCTTCACAACCTTCGCGTTGTAATGTAGCCGTTGGGAGCTATTTGAATTTCTTCATAGATCTCGAGTTATTTGATGTAGACTGCAGATGTGACATGAAATTCCTTTTTTCAACTTTCTGACACTGTAGTCTACTGTTTCACCTACCCCGTTAGAGATGTCACTTTGATGCCTCGGGCAAGTAGTCTTCTTTATTTCTCCTTTCTGACTTTTTGATTAGAATGTCAGGATCTATCCTTTTGCATCGATGCTCTCAATAAGCCATATTAAAATATCACTCTTCAGATTAAACTGTTGACAATGCTTCAATCTTCAAATGACCAAACTCTACGATTCTGATGCATATTCTTGGACCTGATCGTAGTGTCATGTTGAATATTGCTCATCAACCGGTTGAGACAACACTACGATCCTGAAGAGTGTTCATTGGATCCTCAATGTAGAACACCTCTTTCTTCTCTTGTGCAGTGCTTTAACTCTTTTGTTTGCTTTGACTGATCTCAGATACTGATGGCTTGTTCTGGCCTCTTCTGAATAGCAAGACACTTTAGATTTGTGGCATGCCCAGCTCGCTTTCTCCTTGTGATCTCTTATTCACTTATCATTAATGGACTGACCTAGTGCTTAATCACTTTAGACTTGCTCTTCAAAAGCTGATCAGTATCTTTGTGAACACTCCATCAGTTCCTTCTTTGTTTGGCAAACACTACGATCTTGGTTACTTCCAAGATCGATGTCTTCTGTTCACTTGACAGCTACTGCATTTGATGACTTTCCTTAGTCAGTTTCTTTGACTGAAGTCTTCTTCTGATCAACTTATGGAAGACTTCATCTTGAATGGCTTCACAACTCAATCTGAATGCTGATTAGATTGATGCTTAGATCTTCTATTATCTTGCATGCCATTCATTGAATGCTCTCTAATTTCTTTTATGTTGGATGTAACTTTGCAACTTAGACTAGAGGCTTCATACTTTGGATATTCTAGGAGTGCTCATTTGTTGAGAATCGTGTTTACTCTATGATTCTGCCTTAGTGTTGTGAGCATATATGTTGAGGTCTTAGTTTTGTACTCTATAATTTAGCTTCAGCTGTGCAAACACTACGACTCCGAGATCAGATCTTGACACTCAATGATTTCTATCTTTATGCTTGTAATCTTCATCTGATCTTGCTCGACTACGATCTCTACCTCTGATATGATCAGTAGACTCTACGACTCCAAGTCTAGTCTACGATTCTTTACTTGGCTTTGGCAGATACTCGATTGGCTCGTAGACAGGTTGTCTCTATGATTCTGAACATGACACCCTCAGCTGACTATGGCTCTGAGGATGTTCTTCTCGACACACTACGATCCTTCCTCGTCTTTCCTGGCAATCGACGAACTCTGAGATCTACTATCTTGCAGAATACGATTCCGCCTTGATAGCTCTCGAGTTTTCCTTGACTCTCTTGGCAGACTATGATTTTTGGTGCAGTGCTCGACGATCAGACAAGCCTATCTATTACAATATAAGATCAACCTAACGAGCTTGATATTTCTATATTTATAGTCTTTATACATCATTTCTTTTTAAGGACTTTACAAAGTTATTTTGCTTGTGTAGGATCAACCTAACATATTTGATCAATTCATTCTAAGTCCTTGTACATATGTTCCTATTATCTATCCAAGGACTTTACAGATTTTCTTAATGCAAGCATACTTGCATATTCATTCATTTATATCATAATCAAATCATACATAAATAGGAATATGATTCACATGATTATTCCTAACAATCTCCCCATATTTGATTATGACTAAAATAATAAGTGCATATGCATGAGATGAATGAATATTATATACAGTGAGCATCTGTATTTCTAAAAACAGATAATCATGAATGTCATTTGATAATGATATGGGACTACGTAAACTATGCCACTTTACATCCTGGATCCAGAACATACCTAACTAGTTAGAGAGGTACCTCTTTGGCTCCATGTGAGTTTCCAGGATGGTTGTTGATCAGCTATTTATCTGTTTGATCTTTTTGCTCCTGCTCCCCCTTAGATGGTGACTCCATTTCTTTTCTCTGCTCATTCTAAGATCCATGCTCTTTTTCTTATTTTGGGTCCCCCTCAAACTTTGCATTCATGAGATCATCACCCTTTGACTCCCCCTCAGATGATGATTCTGCTGCTACAGCTGCTGTCTTCTTCTTTGCCTTTTTCTTGGCTTTCTTATCTTCTTTTCTTCTGATCTCTTTGCTCTTCTTTGAGTTCCTTTTACTATGCCTCTTTTTCTCCCCTTTTTTGTCATTAATCACTTGTGAGAGCTCTTCCATTTTGGACATAAGTTGTTCCATCAAATAAGATGAGTTACCAATCTCCATCTTAACTTCTTGTTGGCTCAGCTCAAGCTGTAGGGAAAGAGACTGATTCAAATTGCCAATCTTGTTAGAGAGGGATAGGATTTGTTCTTCATTTGCCTTCTGTGCTTGTAGAGCTTCTTCTTTGTGATCAATTATGGCCTTCAGGTAGATTTGATCTCTCTCTTTGATTTTGAGAGATATATCTGTCATGGTGGCTTGAAGTCTGTCTTCAACTGCATTGCCTCTTTTGGTCAACATCTTTGTCTCTTAAGTGATGATGGACATCTACTTGACCAACTCATCAGTATTCCTCAGTAACTCCTGCTCCGTAGGAGTTTGGTCATGTGACTGGGTAGGCTTCTATTGAACACCAGACTGGACTCTGCAATTTTCATTTTTAGACAAATTTTCGAAAACATTTATAATCTGATAAATCGTTGAGTGCCAATCACTGTTGGAGGATGAAGGAATATCAGATAACTGTGCTTGGGCGGAGGGAAGCTTATCATCCTGAACTTGATCATCTTCAATGGTATGGTGAAGAGACTCTACAATCATCCACTTGGGCATAATCCTTCTGCCATCAGAACCCACTCTACAATCGTAGGGAATGTAGTGGTTACCAGTATGTCGGTAGACTTTGAAGTGAGGCAGGTCTTTGATCATCTTGGTTGCAAACTTCTTTACCCTTGGAAAATTTTGTGACACCAGCTCCAAATTCGGAAACTTTGAGTTACACCAGCTGAAGTAGCTCCCATCTTTATCAATATATGATTTTAACCAGGGCATCCATGGGTAGAACCATCTTATCATAAGGTCATCAGGATTGTACAGTATTGTTGTACAGTCTAGCTCTATGTTGTTCCAGTTGTTAAACACCTCGTCTGTAGTCATCCTTACAACTTTGAGTTATTCGTTTCCATAGCTTATCCACCTTTCTGGTGGTGCATCTTGTGGTTCATCAAGGACTTCCACCACTATTCTCCTGCGAACTCTCGCTGGAGAGAGAACATGATAGTTTGCAAATTCCTCTGCTTCCTGATTTGCAGAACTCAAATCTTGCTCCATTTCTTCACCTTCTGAGCTTGAATCATGTTGACTTCTTTCATCAGATTCATTAGTGAATTCTTCTTGCTGATTTTCATCACTAGTACCTTCTTCAGCATCTTCTTCCTTGAACTCAGATTCATCATCACTCACTTCAATGATTGCAGTAGAGTGTTCACCTTGCTTCTTTGGGATAGATTTAGCAAGTAGCCTGTTGCTCTTTCTTCTCCTTGGAGGTTCAACTATAGGAGAGTCACACTTTTCTTCTTCTTTAGAATCTGAATCTTTTGAATCACCAAATAGGTTTCCTTGATGTTCAGCATTAGCAGGGGCATGTCCTTCTTCTTCGGACTCAACATCTTTGGAACCATCATGTGGGCTTGTTGGAGCATTTGCAGTAGGAGATGCAGTGGTGTCAACTTGCAACCTTTCTTCATCATCAGAGTGGATGCTCTGAGAGTTAGCCATAGGGCTTGCATATTCTTCTTCTTCACCATCAGATTTAGCTCTTCCTTTCATGGATTCAACTTCTTCCTCATTGTTGGACTTGCTCTTTGAGGGTTCATCCTTGAAGCTTTCAGTTCCCTTCTTATCTTTTGACTTTACTTTCTCTTCTTTGGTAGATAGACTTTCTTGAGGAGTTTGAACTGATTTCTTCATCACCTTTTCTTTCTTCTTGGATGGCTCTTGGAGTAGTCTGTTACTCCTTCTTCTCTTTGGGGTTTCTGCAGTTGAAACTTTTTCTTCTTCTGATCCATGTCTCTTCTTGTCTGTGGAGAGACGGCTTGATGGAGCCTCTGTATTCCTCACACTCTTAGACTTCTTCTTTGCTGGTGTGGCTGCTACCGATATAGAGTCATTAGATTAAGAGCTTTCCACTTCTTGTGCCTTCCTCTTCTTAATAGAGACCTTGCTGCTGCTCCCAGTTGTTATTAGCCTCCTATTTTCCTTGGGATTTTTCTTCCAGTTTACAAACAGCTGTGGAGACATGACTTTATGGACATTCAGTGGTTCTCCGTCATCATCCTTTATCTTGCTTCCCAGTTTCTTCTTCAGCACAATACTCAATAGTCTTCCATGAAAAACCTTTGTCAGGGGTTTATCTGTAGACTTCTTCATCTCAGCCTTCTCCACCCATTTGGTCAGCCAATCGATTAGTAGGGCTCCGAAGTTTATCTGTTGCTTCATGACAATTGCAGTCATGACTCCTAGTTGTAAATCACTTACAGTATCTTGTGCGGTGTCTTTGCACAAGATACATTTTCCTGTAATATCTGCCAGAAAGTCAAATTCTTCAGGAAACTCCTTCTTCTTCATATCCTTCATATTTACATTCCTTTTGTAACACATTAACCTCTTGCCTTCTTCAATGTCAACTTTGTTAAGGTTTATCAGACCTTGGTTGGGAAACCCAAGACATTGGTTGATATCTGATGCCCTTATCTTCAGACTTTCTCCTTTGACCTTTGTGGACAGAAACCCAAAACCTATTGTTGCATTGGAATAGAATTGCTTCACTAGCTCGGTATAGACTGGAGTGTTAGCTTCTAAGCACTCATAAAACCCAACATTCTTTACAAGCTCAAGTATATCCTTGAACTTCTTTTCTGATATTTCGAACTTCTTGAAGCCGAGTTGGATTCCGGTTATAACACGCCATTCTTCCATTTTGAGGGTTCAAAATATATGGTTATTTGGTTTCAGACCTCTTATGAGAGTTAGTTGAATGCGATTTGGGCGAAGCTTGAGGTTTGATGTATTCGGGCATTGAATAGGGTTTTAGGGTTTCAAAAAAGGAGGAATAGAGGTTTGATAGCTTCTGGTAACTTTATGAAGATTTTGAATTTGTCTTTATGACAGTCCCTTCTGACTTTGCATGGGCTGTGATATTTCAGCCATTCATTGGTTGCACGATGCCCATTAAGAAATTGCAACTCCCCATAAATTGAATAGTTTGATGTTCCTTTTAAGAGAGAAGGCATTTTACTGACATGGATTGATCGTTGACCTTTTCTAGTACATAGCGTAGCTTGGTGAGGTAGCTATAGACTCTACGTTTTTCTTTGTTGACTCAATGATCGTCTTCTGAGAGATGCTTCAGTAGATGATTTGACACTAATCTTCACCTTGAATTTGCATGGCTTAACCACTGATGTACACTGAGATAGTTTGAGCACTGGAATTATGAGGTGAGTTTGTCGAGCACCTTTTCACATTGTATTCGAACTTATCTCCACATGATCTGAATAGTTGGGCAAGTGTCTAATTCTTCCAAGCTTCTCATGAGCTAGTATACCCTTTGGGAAGACTACGATTATCGAGTCTATTCTACGATCGTTGGGGTTGTACTACGATCGTCGAGTTCACTTCAGATTCTACTCTGTGATCGTTGTCTGACCTGGTCCTTGAGATGAACTTGACTAGGCATTCCTTCTGGGTTAAGTTAGTTCAGGAAGGGCCAACCTCTTAGAGTGAACTAAGGGTTAGGTTTGTCCCTGAGGTGCTTTCCAAATGAAAAACTTTAGAAGTAATTTGCACTGATCTCTCATTCGACCTTTTCTGCTTGAGAGTTCCTTTACCAACTTTAGATATTTGGTTGTAATCGTGGTGTCCTCCTGCTCTTACACTACGATCAGATGTTTGATCGTAGGCACTCCATAATTTTGAGTTGGGTGGTTGACAAGGTTATCATTAGTACGTTTTGAGACGTTCCTATTGACTATGGATCTTCATTTGGTTCGTCAGCCACAAAGTTTTGAGACTTTGTAACTGGTATATTGCTTCATAGTGTATTTTTGATACTTTCAGAGCTATTGTTCCTTAACAGATCACTGCTCCCCCATGGTTGATATTGTCTTCTTAGAGAGGTGTGAGTTCTTCTTCTTCATGTGCATCAAGAGGAAGCCTTGAATATCTCTTTCTGACTGAAGTCATCATTATCAATTCAATCTTCTTGCATCATAGAAATGGATATCTTCAGGACTGGTCACTCTACGATCATTTGACAGTACTACGAACGTAGTCTTCTTTTGACAGTTTGTGCTTGCGAAGTTCTGCTTCTATGATAGGTTCCTTGAGGGTTCTTCTCAGCTGATATGCTTTGGATGATTGAGCTTATAAGACCATTTTTATCTTAGAGTGAGTGGTTTGCTTCCATATAGAGATCAGAAGCCATGTGATCTCCATTCATGTTAGCTCAGCAAATCTTCAAGGACAGGCTTTGACAGATAAATATTTAGTCAGAAAATCTTCTGAAAAGTCTTAATACTTCTGCTGGTTGAATTCTCTTGACTGAAGTCTTCTGCTTCAGTATTCCTTAGTGTGGTCAGTAGACCAAGCACCTACAGGTTAGATAAATTTCTATTTTTGGTACCCATGGTTAAATGGGTCCTTCCAGGTTAGCCTTCAAAATACATGTTCCTCATATGTTTGAATTTTCACCATATTTATCACCACCAATTATATTCATGCATGTATCCAATTTAGATATTACATTTTAAGATGCATGATGATGAGTGTGTATAAGATTAACCATTTTAACAAGACACTCTTTTTCTTTGATGGTTTTATCATTTTCTTGGTTATGTTCACAGAGTTTAAATGTTCACAGAGTGAGAATCAACTCTAACGCTTATTTGTATCTGATTGATTCATGGAGGTGATCAGTTTCTAGGAATCATTAAATGCTCTTATAGAATTGATCATACTCTATGTGTTATAAAAAATTTAGAACATAGGTTTGTATATACATACTAACCCATCAGCAAAGATTTCTCCACTTAAAATTAATTAAACCTTGGTATGCTTATGACCTATTTCAAACTTCTTTCAAGATGTTATCTTCAACCTAAAACTTGGATGGAGAGAAAGTTTGTTAGCATTTGAGTTTCCAACTTCAGTGTACTTTCTCTCTTCTCCTTTTTAGGTAGAGTATGGCCTCTTGAGAGAATACAGTTATAGTGCATAAGATGATGTACACATTTATACTGATGAGGAACCGTACCTTTACATTGTCAGATTCTTGACAGTCATTTATCTTGATATACTAAGGTTAGGCATTGATGTGCATACTTTTTCCTTCACTTCTGACAGCTTGTTTCTCCAGTTGTCCTTTGATCAATCAATCATAATCTTGAAGATGTAGGCTCGGAGAATCTTGACATCTTTAGTTCTTTGACAGTCTTGAGTCCTCAAGGTTCACATCCAGCTGTTGGTTGGCCAAATATAGATTTGAGAGATTCTTCTTTCTTCTCTGAATGAGTACTTCTTAGCGCATATGGCCTTTTCATCTTTCAGTCTGGTGAATACTTGACTCTTTGCTGTTGATGCCTCTTGAGCTCCCATATCTGCTCTTCAGATTACAAGATTGACTATAGGCAAGGATTAGTCTTGTTGTTATGGCATTTAAGAACATGGACCAATCTGAGTAGCTTCAGGTGTATATACACATTTACCTGTACACAATATTTTCAACTTGTGAGCTCATATGCATTTACAAGTGACCTACAACTAAACTAAGTTTAGAATAATGTTTGTGCCTAGGATCATACTCAAAGCGATTAGCTTTTGAATATAGCATGAGAACCTGCTTTGATACTAATTGTTAGTTCTCAGTAGGCACACAATAGATCTAGAAGGGGGGGTTGAATAGATCCTTTTAATTTTCAAATACTTTTCCTATTTATTTGTATTGCTAATGAATTAGCATGTAACAGACATAAGAATCTTTTCAAGCACAGCAGAATAAGTAAAAGATCCCCTTCATTGATATATTCATAATCATACATACATTGTTTTAGAGTTAGTTAAGTGGTAAGCAGTTAATACATACATAGCAGTTATAGCAGTTAGATACATAATGTAAATGACAGAAAGTAAATGACACAAGGGATTTTAAGTGGTTCAGAGACTCAAGCTCCTAATCCACTCTTCTGCTTTCAACTAGCAGGATTTCCACTCTTCTTCTCACTTCTACTTCGTCTAATTATTTTGCTCTAAAAATTCTAGAACAATTTGGAATGATAATATCATGAGTTAATTGTGTTATGTAAAAAGATGGTGAGCTTTGGACATGTAGGATGAAAGTTATGGATTTTCGAGAAAGGACTACTTAAAAAGTAAAAGGGAATAACTCTTAGTGTGTAACTCCAAAAATTGTGAAATGTTTACTGGAAGTACATATTGTGACGCCCCCAAAATTAGGTATACGTCACCCATCTTGGGTCGCCACTTACATGGTACATAAATTCAAATACAACTTACTAATATAATCGCTGTGTACAATACGACATATAAATCGTGAGTTTGAATACAAATATTGTCTACTAGATATTATACAAACCGAAAAGGAGTCCTCATTACAACTATTATCACACTATTTCACGTAATAGTGAGGACTACTAATGCTATCCTCTCGGACCATTACTCCGTTCCCGACTTCGTCCCACTATATTCTCTTTTCCTCAAGAGAACGGTGAAAGAAAGGTGAGCTCAACTAGCCCAAGAAGAAATATTATGACTAAGATAATGCGTAATAAATTATCATTAGCCTTCAACAAAGATGTTAAACCGATAAAATACAATAGACAACCGGCTTAGCTCATAGCTGAATATGCAATCCATTAAAAGAGTCAAGTAGAAAATAAAGTCTACTATCTTTTAGGTTTTAAAAGGTTTTCATCAATTTTTTATCACTAAGACTCGGTTTAATGAATAAACCACAATATCTAATCATCCCCTGCATACTACGGCCAAGGATTTTCATCAAATTATCAATGGTCACGACTATACCGAATCACCCCCGGTCATAATCATACCAAAAACTATCCATCATCGCATTACGTGCCACCGAGGACTTTTGTCACATCATTTATATCAAGCCATGATTATACCGAATGATCCCTGGTCATAATCATACTAAGTTCATCTATGCACGTAAGTTAAAGATAACATAATATAACATGAGGATGATGACAATGACATAATAATTCAATAAAACAAGTTCAAGAATTATTTAATCCAGAATTATTAACGCCCAAATTGTCAACATGATCATTGTTTTTGTAGAGTAAAATTCAAGAATAATCGGAAGAATATTTCCATGAAAAGATATTAGATGAAACGCAAATATCAAAGATATTCTACTAATTTCATGGAGTATAGAAGTCAAAGTTTTAACCAACCGGGTATAATAAAGAATAGAATAACAAAAGAAATCACCATGCATGCAGACTTCACATGTACAAAAGTTATTCCAATAGAATAATAATAATAAACGAAGTCGTGAAATTCACGCAAATGTGGATGATCCAATGTAATAATAAATGCTTGAATAATAAACAATGGAACCAGTCGGTGTAAAACACACGCATGTGATATTCCAATGTAATAATAAATGCGGAATAATAAACAATGGAACTGTGTCAGGTGTAAAACACATGCATGTGATATTCCAATGTAATAATAAAGAATGGAATAATGTAAGAAGATCACCAAGTATAGGGGATTAAGCAGATACAAAAGTTATTCCAATGAATAAATAAGAATGGAATAATATAAGGATTTCACCAAGTATAGGGTATCTGGCATGATACAAAGTTATGTATAGGGTATGCCACTTTTACAGGTTATTCCAACAAAATAATAATGAATGGAATAACAGAAGTTCTCTTCATGAATAAGAAAGAATAACACCTTTTACGGGTACAAAAAATAATATCCCTTACCGTAAAAGACACTGGATATCAAAGTAGTGAAGTACCAGAATACTCTTCTTCTTTCTCTCTATAGATTTTCTTTCTATAGCTTCTCTCTCTATAATTTCTCTCTCTAGAGTTTCAGTGAATTCGTAAGAAAATAATGAAGGAATGAGCTTCTATTTATAGGAAAATAGAATGCATAGTAATTAATCCATGAACGGTCCAGATTGATTTACTTTAATCTGACGATCCATATTTAAAGCAAAATCTTTTAAATAAAATATCATATATTCTATTTATATAAAAACATTTTACTATGCAAACACTATGCAACACTATGCATAATAAAATATAATATATTCTATTTATAGAATAACTTTAATAAAGTATTCGCATTTTTATATAAAGATATTTCGCTTTTATTACGTTAATAATACTGAATAAAACAAAACGTCATTATCGCTATAATAATTCATATTATTAATAAACAATAATGGAATCAAATTGAGTGACTTCTCACATAAGCATCAATAATCAATACCGTGTGCTACTATGCAACCACACGACATCGCATTTTTTACTACCGAGTAGTTCAACAAAGATCAACCAGTAAAACTTCCGCCGTTATTTCAATAAAATATTTTTGTCGTTTTTCAATCCGATAATAATTTGTTAGGGTCCACCAATGATTGAGCCGTTGTAAGAATATTCCCTGCTAAACCGAATATTCCCCGATCAATCGAATATAATATAACCACTTGCATACTTTGCAAAATTTATAAATACTACCCACAACTATAATATTATCTCAAATTCACACCATAATATTAAAAATTATTTCGACAAAATTTAAATCTTTATTGATAAAATCTGGGGTCTCACACATATACATAACAGGAACATCCCCTAAAAGTTTCGGAAGTTTTGGACAAAAACTCAAGTCATGAAAATTGTTGCAAGATCCGACTATTTTGGCCATTTTAAGCATAATAAACGAAACTGAAAAATTCTAGAAACATTAATTATATGTTCATAAGGTAATATTAACTGATGTTTCCCAAAAAATTAAAATTTTGGGAACTATTTTTATATTTTTCATGTGAATGATTCAATTATGAATAAATGGATAAAATAAGTTAAGTTATATTATAAAGGGTAAAAATGTAATACTTTTGACAAAAGACCCTAAAATTGATGTAATCAAATTAATATTATTAGATTAACATGTTATTAATAAATGTTAGATTAAAATATTAATAATGATTAATAATATTATTAAATGATTAATAATATTAGATTAAAGTTAAATTAAAATATTATTAAATGATTAATAATATTAGATGATTAAGATATTATTAAATGATTAATAATATTAAAGTGTGATTAAAATTTTATTAAAAGGTTAATAATATTTGTAAATGGTTAAAATATTATTCAAAAAATTAATAATATTAGTAAGTGATTAAAATATTATTAAAGGGTTAATAATATTTGTAAAAGATTAAGATATTATTATATGATTAAAGTATTATTAATTGATTAATAATACTAAGAAGTGAATAAAATATTATTAAGATTTATGATATGAAATGAGTTTAAGATGACTCAAACTCGAGTTATTATTTCAAAGCATGTTAGTGGATAATTATTGTTGATTATTCCACATCTATGATTATTGATTCGCACTTAGTGCATGTTGCATATGTTCACCAGGTATGAAAAGTTGATCACCTTCATTACCATAAGGTTCAGTTAAATTTGTTCATGGTCATTGTTGACCACCCAACATTATTTGTTCAGTGATTCAATTATTGAAATTCTAATTCATGCTCTTTCACAATTATTATATTATTGAAAAATTTGAAAGCTTATTCATTCTTTCAATCATGATATATCTTCATTGTACTTAAACTTGCTGGGCAATTTAGTTGCTCACCCTTGCTATATCATGAGAACATTTTTAGATTAAGACAAAGGCTCGAATAAAGATAGAGGCAAAGGCAAATCTCAAGATTAAATTATTATGAAGTTAGAACTATTAAATTATCTAATGCAAATGACATTGTAAATCTTTTAAGATATTGAAGGTATGTATTAAGTTAAGGTTATAGACCTTGGAGATTATGTTGTAAAAGTTTGTTGTATAAACAATTTATTTTTATATCTTCTGCAGTAGTTATAGAATTGATGTATCATAATGTATCAGGTCCGAGGTAAAAGGTACCCGAATTTGGGGGCGTCATAGTCACAATGTGTGGGGAAGTGCCTCACTTGTCAACAAGTAAATATAGAACATCAACGAGCTAGTGGTTTGCTGCAACAGTTAAACATTCTAGTTTGGAAATGGGAGGATATCACGATGGATTTTGTGACTGGTTTGCCAAAGATTTTCAGGAGGAATGATGCCATTTAGGTTATGGTGGATCCGTTGACCAGATTGGCTCACTTTTTAGCTATCCATGAAGGTTACTCGGTGGACAGGTTAGCGCATATTTTTCAGTGGGAGATTGTTAGATTGCATGGTACTCCGGTGCCTATTATTTTAGATCGGGACCCACAGTTCACTTTACAATTCTGGAAAGGATTTCAATGATCTTGGGGCACTAGACTCAACTTTAGTACTTCTTTTCATCCGTAAACCGATGGGTAATCCGAACAGACTATTCAGACGTTGGAGGACATGTTGAGGTCTTGTGCACTTGAATGGTGTGATATCACGAATGCTTATGAGTTTAGTAAATTATAATATTAAACTATTATGACAATTGTGGCTTACAATGATCCTTAGATAAGAAATTTATCGGGTTAAAAGATAAAGTAATACTCGGAATATAATTGTGACGCACCCAAAATAGGTATACGTCACCCATCTTGGGTCGCCAAATACATGGTACAACATTTAAATATAAACTTCATCTATACAATACAAAAAAAGCATAGCTGAGAGTTTTTACACGAATATTATCTCATAGACAATATCTAAACTCAAATAGAGTCCTCTGTTAGTTCTCACTAGGCATATAATAGATCTAGAAGGGGGGGTTGAATAGATCCTTTTAATTTTCAAATACTTTTCCTGTTTATTTTGTATTGCTAATGAATTAGCATGTGATAGACATAATAATCTTTTTAAGCACAGCGAAATAAGTAAAAGATCCCCTTCATTGATATATTCATAATCATACATACATTGTTCTTAGAGTTAGTTAAGTGGTAAGCAGTTAATACATACATAACAATTATAGAAGTTAGATACATAATGTAAATGATAGAAAGTAAATGACACAAGGGATTTTAAGTGGTTCAGAGACTCAAGCTCCTAATCCACTCTTCTGCTTTCAACTAGCAGGATTTCCACTAAAGAAGGGCAACACCCTGAATCACTAAAATTCCTTCAAGGCCAGCAGCCTTGGAACTTCAGTTCACTAAGAACACTTCAAGGCCAGCAGCCTTGGAACTCCTTTAGTTCCCTAGGAACTCTTCAAGCCTAGCAGGCTTGGAACTTCATTTAGTCCCTCTAGACAAGGACCCCTCAGGCTCTGGCTTCTTGTTGATGTTTATTTTTTGTTTTTTGGAGGTGCTGCTAAGATATCTTTTAAGCTCTTCGTTGAATGCTTAGCAGCGTGACGTGATCATCCTTGAGGTGCAGTTGAGTGTTGCATGATGCTCAGCTTCTTCAGATACTCAACCTCTTCTGATGATCCCTTGTTGAACTGCAGTGAAGATCATTCTTCTTAATACTTAATGGCTGCACATGATGAGTTTCTAAGATGAATGTAGGCTCTTCAGTTAGGTACTTAAAAACTTTCTCATGATTGACATCATGATGACGTTGGTGATCTTCTTTCTTAATACTTGATGCCTTCTCATGATGGACTTGCTAAGATGACTGTAAGCTCTTCTCTCTGGTACTTAGAGTTTTCCCATGATAGACATCAAGATGACATTGATGCTCTTCTTTCTCTTGGCAGTTCAGAACACCCTTCTTGTAGTAGAACTCTCACTTCTACTTCTTACTTTGTTCATCTCCAAGTGTTCTTGGTGGATCGTAGAGTGAGATTTTAGACCTTCATTGGTCACTCACTATTTTACGTTATTCTGATCAGTCCACCATCTCTCCAACCTTAGCAACTTTAGCAACTTTTGATCTTTGAAGCTATTATTGATTTATACTCCTTCACAACCTTCGCGTTGTAATGTAGCCGTTGGGAGCTATTTGAATTGCTTCACAGATCTCGAGTTATTTGATGTAGACTGCAGATGTGACATGACATTCCCTTTTTCAACTTTCTGACACTGCAGTCTACTGTTTCACCTACCCTGTTAGAGATGTCACTTTGATGCCTCAGGCAAGTAGTCTTCTTTATTTCTCCTTTCTGACTTTTTGATTAGAACGTCAGGATCTGTCCTTTTGCATCGATGCTCTCAATAAGCCATATTAAAATATCACTCTTCAGATTAAACTGTTGACAATGCTTCAATCTTCAAATGACCGAACTCTACGATTCTGATGCATATTCTTGGACCTGATCGTAGTGTCATGTTGAATATTACTCATCAACCGGTTGAGACAACACTACGATCCTGAAGAGTGTTCATTGGATCCTCAATGTAGAACACCTCTTCC
This sequence comes from Panax quinquefolius, assembly GCA_020205615.1. Taxonomy (NCBI): domain Eukaryota; kingdom Viridiplantae; phylum Streptophyta; class Magnoliopsida; order Apiales; family Araliaceae; genus Panax; species Panax quinquefolius. The sequence continues at coordinate 103,949,554 of CM035157.1, forward strand.
TTCTCTTATGCAGTGCTTTAACTCTTTTATTTGCTTTGACTGATCTCAGATACTGATGGTTTGTTCTGGCCTCTTCTGAATAGCAAGACACTTTAGATTTGTGGCATGCCCAGCTCGCTTTCTCCTTGTGATCTCCTGTTCACTTATCATCAATGGACTGACCTAGTGCTTAATCACTTTAGACTTGTTCTTCAAAAGCTGACCAGTATCTTTGTGTAAACTCCATCAGTTCCTTCTTTATTTGGCAAACACTACGATGTTGGTTACTTCCAAGATCGTTGTCTTTTATTCACTTGACAGCTACTGCATTTGATGACTTTACTTAGTTAGTTTCTTTGACTGAAGTCTTCTTCTGATCAACTTATGGAAGACTTCATCTTGAATGGCTTCATAACTCAATCTGAATGCTGATTAGATTGATGCTTAGATCTTCTATTCTCTTGCATGCCATTCATTGAATGATCTCTGATTTCCTTCATGTTGGATGTAACTTTGCAACTTAGACTAGAGGCTTCATACTTTGGATATTCTAGGAGTGCTCATTTATTGAGAATCGTGTTTACTCTATGATTCTGCCTTGGTGTTGTGAGCATATATGTTGAGGTGTTAGTTTTGTACTCTACAATTCAGCTTCGGCTGTGCAGACACTACGACTCCGAGATCAGATCTTGACACTCTATGATTTCTATCTTTATGCTTGTTGTCTTCATCTGATCTTTCTCGACTACGATCTCTGCCTCTGATATGATCAGTAGACTCTACGACTCCAAGTCTAGTCTACGATTCTTTACTTGGCTTTGGCAGATACTCGGTTGGCTCGTAGACAGGTTGTCTCTACGATTCTGAACATGACACCCTCAGCTGACTATGGCTCTGAGGATGTTCTTCTCGACACACTACGATCCTTCCTGGTCTCTCCGGCAATCATTTAACTCGAGATCTACTATCTTGCAGACTACGATTCTGCCTTGATAGCTCTCGAGTTTTCCTTGACTCTCCTGGCAGACTATGATTTTTGGTGCAGTGCTCGACGATCAGACAAGCCTATCTATTACATTATAAGATCAACCTAACAAGCTTGATATTTCTATATTTATAGTCCTTGTACATCATTTCTTTTTAAGGACTTTACAAAGTTATTTTGCTTGTGTAGGATCAACCTAACATATTTGATCAATTCATTCTATGTCCTTGTACATATGTTCCTATTATCTATCCAAGGACTTTACAGATTTTCTTAATGCAAGCATACTTGCATATTCAATCATTTATATCATAATCAAATCATACATAAATAGGAATATGATTCACATGATTATTCCTAACAATCTCCCTATATTTGATTATGACTAAAACAATAAGTGCATATGCATGAGATGAATGAATATTATATATACAGTGAGCACCTGTATTTCTAAAAATAGATAATCATGAATGTCATTAGATAATGATATTGGACTACGTAAACTATGACACTTTACATCCTGGATCCAGAACATACCTAATTAGTTAGAGATGTACCTCTTTGGCTCCATGTGACTTTCCAGGATGGTTGTTGATCAGCTATTTATCTGTTTGATCTTTTTGTTTCTGCTCCCCCTTAGATGGTGACTCCATTTCTTTTCTCTACTCATTCTAAGATCCATGCTCTTTGTCTTGTTTTGGGTCCCCCTCAAACTTTGCATTCTTGAGATCATCATCCTTTGACTCCCCCTCAGATGATGATTCTGCTGCTACAGCTGCTGTCTTCTTCTTTGCCTTTTTCTTGGCTTTCTTATCTTCTTATCTTCTGATCTCCTTGCTCTTCTTTGAGTTCCTTTTTCTATGCCTCTTTCTCTCCCCCTTTTTGTCATTAATCACTTGTGAGAGCTCTTCCATTTTGGACCTAAGTTATTCCATCAAATAAGATGAGTTTCTAATCTCCATCTTAAGTTCTTGTTGGCTCAGCTCAAGCTGTAGGGAAAGAGACTGATTCAAATTGTTAATCTTGTTAGAGAGGGATAGGATTTGTTCTTCATTTTCCTTCTGTGCTTGTAGAGCTTCTTCTTTGTGATCAATTATGTCCTTCAGGTAGATTTGATCTCTCTCTTTGATTTTGAGAGATATATCAATCATGGTGGCTTGAAGTCTGTCTTCAACTGCATTACATCCTTTGGTCAACATCTTTGTCTCTTTAGTGATGATGGACATCTGCTTGACCAACTCATCAGTATTCCTCAGTAACTCCTGCTCTGTAGGAGTTTGGTCATGTGGCTGGGTAGGCTTCTAATGAACACCAGACTGGACTCTGCAATTTTCATTTTTAGATAAATTTTCGAAAACATTTATAATCTGATAAATCGTTGAGTGCCAATCACTGTTGGAGGATGAAGGAATATCAGATAACGGTGCTTGGGCGGAGGGAAGCTTATCATCCTGAACTTGATCATCTTCAATGGTAGGGTGAAGAGGCTCTACAATCATCCACTTGGGCATAATCCTTCTGCCATCAGAACCCACTCTACAATCGTAGGGAATGTAGTGGTTACCAACATGTCGGTAGACTTTGAAGTGAGGCAGGTCTTTGATCATCTTGGTTGCAAACTTCTTTACCCTTGGAAAATTCTGTGACACCAGCTCCAAATTCGGAAACTTTGAGTAACACCAGCTGAAGTAGCTCCCATCTTTATCAAGATATGATTTTAACCAGTGGCATCCATGGGTAGAACCATCTTATCGAAGGGTCGTCGATTATACAAGATTGTTGTGCGCCTAGCTCTATGTTGTTCCAGTTGTTGAACACCTCGTCTGTAGTCATCCTTACAACTTTGAGTTGTTCGTTTCCATAGCTTATCCACCTTTCTGGTGGTGTATCTTGTGGTTCATCAAGGACTTCCACCACTATTCTCCTGCGAACTCTCGCTGGAGAGATAACAGTATAGTTTGAAAATTCCTCTACAATCTGATTTGCAGAACAGGATAATCTTGCTCCATTTCTTCACCTTCTGAGCTTGAATCATGCTGACTTCTTTCATCAGATTCATCAATGAATTCTTCTTGCTGATTTTCATCACTAGTACCTTCTTCAGCATCTTCTTCCTTAAACTCAGATTCATCATCACTCACTTCAATGATTGCAGTAGAGTGTTCACCTTGCTTCTTTGGGACAGATTTAGCAAGTAGTCTATTGCTCTTTCTTCTCCTTGGAGGTTCAACTATAGGAGAGTCGCACTTTTCTTCTTCTTCAGAATCTGAATCCTTTGAATCACCAAATAGGCTTCCTTGATGTTCAGCATTAACAGGGGCATGTCCTTCTTCTTTGGACTCAACATCTTTGGAACCATCATGTGGGCTTGTTGGAGCATTTGTAGTAGGATATGCAGTTGTGTCAACTTGCAACCTTTCTTCATCATCAGAGTGGATGCTCTGAGAGTGAGCCATAGGGCTTGCACATTCTTCTTCTTCACCATCAGATTTAGCTCTTCCTTTCATGGATTCAACTTCTTCCTCATTGTTGGACTTGCTCTTTGAGGGTTCATCCTTGAAGCTTTCAGTTCCTTTCTTATCTTTTGACTTTACTTTCTCTTCTTTGGTAGATAGACTTTCTTGAGGAGTTTGAACTGATTTCTTCATCACCTTTTCTTTCTTCTTGGATGGCTCTTGGGGTAGTCTGTTACTCCTTCTTCTCTTTAGGGTTTCTGCAGTTAAAACTTTTTCTTCTTCTGATCCATGTCTCTTCTTATCAGTGGAGAGACGGCTTGATGGAGCCTCTATATTCCTCACACTCTTAGACTTCTTCTTTGCTGGTGTGGCTGCTACCGATATAGAGTCATCAAATTAAGAGCTTTCCACTTCTTGTGCCTTCCTCTTCTTGACTGAGACCTTGCTGTTGCTCCCAGTTGTTATTAGCCTCCTGTTTTCCTTGGGATTTTTCTTCCAGTTTACAAACAGCTGTGGAGATATGACTTTATGGACGTTCAGTGGTTCTCCCTCATCATCCTTTATCTTGCTTCCCAGTTTCTTCTTCAGTACAATACTCAACAGTCTTCCATGAAAAACTTTTGTCAGGGGTTTATCTGTAGACTTCTTCATCTCAGCCTTCTCCACCCATTTAGCTATCCATGAAGGTTACTCGGTGAACAGGTTAGCGCATATCTTTCAGTGGGAAATTGTTAGATTGCATGGTACTCCGGTGCCTATTATTTTAGATCGGGACCCACAGTTCACTTTACAATTCTGGAAAGGATTTCAACGATCTTGGGGCACTAGACTCAACTTTAGTACTTCTTTTCATCCGTAAACCGATGGTTAATCCAAACAGACTATTCAGACGTTGGAGGACATGTTGAGGTCTTGTGCACTTGAATGGTGTGATATCACGAATGCTTATGAGTTTAGTAAATTATAATATTAAACTATTATGACAATTGTGGCTTACAATGATCCTTAGATAAGAAATTTATCGGGTTAAAAGATAAAGTAATACTCGGAATATAATTGTGACGCACCCAAAATAGGTATACATCACCTATCTTGGGTCGCCAAATACATGGTACAACATTTAAATACAAACTTCATCTATATAATACAAAAAAAAAAGCGTAGCTGAGAGTTTTTACATGAATATTATCTCATAGACAATATCTAAACTCAAATAGAGTCCTCTGTTAGTTCTCACTAGGCACACAATAGATCTAGAAGGGGGGGTTGAATAGATCCTTTTAATTTTCAAATACTTTTCCTGTTTATTTTGTATTGCTATTGAATTAGCATGTGACGGACATAATAATCTTTTCAAGCACAACGGAATAAGTAAAAGATCCCCTTCATTGATATATTCATAATCATACATACATTGTTCTTAGAGTTAGTTAAGTGGTAAGTAGTTAATACATACATAGCAGTTATAGTAGTTAGATACATAATGTAAATGAAAGAAAGTAAATGACACAAGGGATTTTAAGTGGTTCAGAGACTCAAGCTCCTAATCCACTCTTCTACTTTCAACTAGCAGGATTTCCACTCTTCTTCTCACTTCTACTTCTTACTCTGTTCATCTCCAAGTGTTCTTGGTGGATCGTAGAGTGAGCTTTTGGACCTTCATTGGTCACTCACTATTTTACGTTATTTTAATCAGTCCACCATCTCTCTAACCTCAGCAACTTCAGCAACTTTTGATCTTTGAAGCTCTTGTTGATTTATACTCCTTCACAACCTTCACGTTGTAATGTAGCCGTTGGGAGCTATTTGAATTGCCTCACAGATCTCGAGTTATTTGATGTAGACTGCAGATGTGACATGACATCCCCTTTTTTAACTTTCTGACACTGCAGTCTACTGTTTCACCTACCCTGTTAGAGATGTCACTTTGATGCCTCGTGCAGGTAGTCTTCTTTATTTCTCCTTTCTGACTATTTGATTAGAACGTCAGGATCAGTCCTTTTGCATCGATGCTCTCAATAAGCCATATTCGAATATCACACTTCAGATTAAACCGTTGCCAATGCTTCAATCTTCAGATGATCGAACTCTACGATTCTGATGCATATTCTCGGATCTGATCGTAGTGTCATATTGAATGTTGCTCATCGACCGGTTGAGACAACACTACGATCCTGAAGAGTGTTCATTGGATCCTCAATGTAGAACACCTCTTCCTTCTCTTATGCAGTGCTTCAACTCTTTTGTTTGCTTCGACTGATCTCAGATACTGATGGCTTGTCCTGGCCTCTTCTGAATAGCAAGATACTTTAGATTTGTGGCATGCCCAGCTCGCTTTCTCCTTATGATCTCCCGTTCACTTATCATCAATGGACTGACCCAGTGCTTAATCACTTTAGCTTTGTACTTCAAAAGCTGACCAGTATCTTCGTGTACACTCCATCAGTTCCTTCTTTGTTTGGCAAACAATACGATCCTGGTTACTTCTAAGATCGTTGTCTTCTATTCACTTAACAGCTACTGCATTTGCTAACTTTCCTTAGTCAGTTTCTTTGACTGAAGTCTTCTTCTGATCAACTTGTGGAAATATTTCATCTTGAATGGCTTCACAACTAAATCTGAATGCTGATTGGATTGATGCTTAGATCTTCTGTTATCTTACATGCCATTCGTTGAGTGCTCTCTGATTTCCTTCAGGTTGGATGTAACTTTGCAGCTTAGCCCAGAGGCTTTATACTTTGGATATTCTGGGAGTGCTCATTTGTTGAGAATCGTGTTTACTCTACGATTTTGCCTTGGTGTTGTGAGCATATCTGTTGAGGCCTTAGTTTTGCACTCTACGATTCAGCTTCGTCTGTGCAGACACTACGACTCCGAGATCAGGTCTTGACACTCTACGATTTCTGTCTTTATGCTTATTGTCTTCATCTAATCTTGCTCGACTACGATTTCTGCCTCTGATATGATCAGTAGACTCTACGACTCCAAGTGTAGTCTACGATTTTTTACTTGGCTTTGGCAGATGCTCGATTGGCTTGTAGACAGGCTGTCTCTACGATTCTGAACATGACACCCTCAGCAAACTATGGCTCCAAGGATGCTCTTCTCGACACACTACAATCTTTCCTCGTCTCTCCTAGCAGTCGACGAACTCTAAGATCTATTATCTTACAGACTACGATTTTGCCTTGATAGCTCTCGAGTTTTCCTTGACTCTCCTGGTAGACTACGATTTCTGGTGCAGTGCTCGACCATCAGACAAGCCTATCTATTACATTATAAGATCAACCTAACAGGCTTGATCTTTCTATATTTATAGTCATTGTACATCATTTCTTTTTAAGGACTTTACAAAGCTGTTTTGCTTATGTAGGATCAACCTAACATATTTGATCAATTCATTCTAAGTCCATGTACATATGTTCCTATTTTCTATCAAAGGACTTTACAGCTTTTCCTAATGCAAGCATACTTGCATATTCATTCATTTATATCATAATCAAATCATACATAAATAGGAATATCATTCACATGCTTATTCCTAACATCCTCATTACATTTATTATCACACTATTTTGTAGAATAGTGAGGACTACTAAAGCCACCATCCTAGACCATCACTCTATTCCCCGAATCATCCCAGCTATATTCTCATTTCCTGAAGAGAACAATGATAGCAAAGGGTGAGCTCAACTATAGCCCAGTAAGAAATATTATGACTAAGATAATGCAAAATAATTTATCGTTAGCATTCAACAGTGTTAAACTAATAAAATACAATAAATATCAAGTTTAACTGCAGTGGAACAAGCAATCCATTAGAAGAGTCAAGTAGAGCATGAAATCTACTATCTTCTATGATTTAAAAAGTTTATCACCAATTTTATCGCTGAGACTCAGCTTAATAAATAATCCACATCACTGAATTATCCATGCATTACGGGCCAAGGATATTCATTAGTATCACGTCTACGAATTATCCATGCACTACGGGACAAAGATATTCGTGTTATCACCAATGGTCATGATCATGCCAACAACTGTCCATCAATGCACTACGGGCCAATTAGGACTTTTACCACATCATTTGTAACATTACAGGTCATGATTATACCGAATAATCTCTGGTCATAATCATACCAATCAACAGTCCATCCATGCACTACGGGCCAAAGATGACTTTCATCACAATATAAGCATGAGGATGATGACAATGATATAAGAATTCAATTAAATGAAAGTAAAGGAAAAATTTTAAAGATTTATAATTCAATTTATCCATAATTCAATAATGTCCAAATTGTCAACATGATACTACTTTGTGGAGTAAAATTCAAGAATAATATTGTATCAAAAATGATTTGGACAAAAAAAAATCAATTTTTGTTATGAATAGTACCGCGGGTGAATAGTACCCAAGTGAATAGTACCCCATGAATAGTAATTCGGGAATAGTATTCCGTGAATCGTACCCTGGCATGAAAAGATCAAAATTTATCAAGAATGTCTAGAAAAATATTTTAGTGGAACGCTACTAGATGAAACGCAAATTTTAAGAATATTCAACTAATTTTAAGGAGTATAGAAGCCATACTTTAACAAAATGAGTGTACAATTCGAAATCTGAAATGAAATAATATTACTTACATACTACAGAGTATGGAAGGAAATATTATTTCTTACGAATATTGAACAAAAGTAATATCCCTTACCTTAAAAGGAGAGTATTTCTGACTGGTAGGGTGGGAATATTCTTGAAGAAAACTTTCACTATTTTCTACACTCGAAACTTCCTAAAACTCGAAAGAAATACACTCAATATTATAGAAGAAGAATTCGCTAATTCTTGTGTGATTTTCAATTCTAAACTAAGCATCTTAGTTAGAGGAGAATGGCATGATATTATTTGGATGCACAGTAAGGAAAAAAAAACCACGGACGCACAGTGGAAGTTCACAGATTTTCTGACGATTTTTCTGATTTTACTATGCAGTCACTATGCAAACACTATGCATAATAAAATATAATATATTCTATTTTTCATAAAAAACAAAACTTATTATAAAATATTATATATATATATATATATATATATATATATATATAAAATGAAACTGAGATAACTTCTACCGACAGTTTTAAAAAATGGGTAAGTGGAGGTCCAAATAATAAGCCAAATTTACAACAAATACTTCATAAAAATCCCCTCAATATTTTTAACAACATTTATTCATCAATAATATAACTTGCAATATTAACAACCAGATCATTCTCAGAAAAGAGGGGGCTTTCCGATAAGGATTTCTCTCTATTGGCGCGCAATTAGGTGACTAAACCCCTTTTCTCGACAGAATTTTCTAGACATTGTCAATAATGAAAATAATAATATGAATAACTTGTCAGCTCAATTATTGATTTAATAAAATAAAATATTATGTAGATGTTACTGTGACAATAATAGAATCAATAATGTGAGATACTATGCATCAATTACTGTAGCAATAATTGAGTATAACTGAGTGACTTCTCACGTAAGCATCAATAATCAATACTGTGTGCTGCTATGCAACCACGCGTATTATTGTACTTTTACTGCTGAGTATTTCAACAGTTAACAGTAAAACTTTCGCCGTTATTTTTATAAAAAGATATTTTTGTCATTTTTTAACTCTGACAATAATTCTGTTGTGGGGTCCACCAATGATTGTGTCGTCGTATGAATATTCCTAGATAAAACGAATATTCCCTGACCAATCGAATATTTTATAACAACTTGCTTACTTTGCAAAATTTATAAATATTACCCACAACTATAACATTATATCATATCCACACCATAATATTAAGAAATATATTTTGAGAAAATTAATATTTATTCATAAAAGTTGGGGTCTTACAATAATTGAGTTTAATAAAGATTATGAAATAAAATCTATAAGAATTTGTTGAGAAAATGGATTAGATAGGTAATATAACACCTAAGTGGAAATAGTACGTTGAAGTAATTCAACATTAAAATTTTGTAAGAAATTAGACGAAAACTGAGTAAAAGAGGTTTGATATTTATAATTTTGAGAACGGAATTCTTATAAGAGGGGAAGAATGTCGGGGTTGAATATATGTATGTGTTATATATATTTTTTGAAATATGTGATTTCTTCTGGAAAATTAACCATGTTTATAAAGGTGAAATATATACATATATTGGGAAATGAGATTTAATAGTTAATTAAACTATTAAGAAAGTGGATGAATTAATTACTTAAAAGAAATACGAAAGTGAAAAAAAAATCAATTAATTAATTGAGATTAAGTTTAGATTTTATTATGAATAATATAATTTCAATAATAAGCCTTGAACGGCAATGGAGTTATTACGAAATAAATTTCATAAATGATGTGATCAATTCACTTAATTAAATAGTGAATTAATATGAGTATTTTTATTTTAATAAAAATGAGAGAGTTAATTAAACTCAATATATATATATATATATATAGAGAGAGAGAGAGAGAGGAAGGATCAAGAGCATTCCCCTTATCTAGCATTCCTCCTTAAATAACACTCCTTTATTAAAACTACGTCGTTTTGGAGATTCTTTTAAAAAATAAGTGGGGTCGCGGGTGGCATTTTTGTATATATATATATATATATATAGAGAATCGAAGAAGATTCCCTTATCTAGCATTCTCTTAAATAGCACTCCTTTATTAAAACCACGCTGCGTTTTGAAGGTTCTTTTAAAAAATAAGTGAGGCCACGGGTAGTATTTTTTGTAAATAAAAGAAAAGAAAGTGGGACCACTCTCTTTTAAGAACCTCCAAAACGACGTCGTTTTAATAAAGGAGTGCTATTTAAGGGAGAATGCTAGATAAGGGGAATGCTCTTGATCCTTGCTCTCTCTCTATCTCTCTCTCTCTCTCTCTCTCTCTCTATATATATATATATATATATAAATGTAGTATATTTATGAGATGGCTTAATATATTATGCCAAATAAAGATGAATTGATAAAACTATGAGATGGGGAAGTTAATATATTGACTTTAATTAACGGAATAAAGAAATTTATTTGATTAAATGAGAAATAGTACTATGTTACAATAACTAAACGTAACATGGATTATGACTTAATATTCGATATTATGCCAAGTAAGTATAATTGAATACGTTTAAAGAACCAATATATAAATATTGGTGTCAAATTAGTAAATTAATATTTAATTTGAGACAAAATGAATAGGTTAAATAAATTGTTTCATGGAAGGAAGGAGATAATTAAATTTAATTTTATACAATTAGTTGTATAAATTAAATTAGTGAATTAAAATAATTAATAAATTAAAAATTAATTATTTCAATTAATTCGTTCATTGCACAAAAAGTGTTAAATTAATTACTTAATTAATTCCATAATTAGTGGGATGATTTTTATACGTAATTGTAAATGTACAAATGATCAAATAATGATTTATTGGAATTACATGTAAAATGTAAATATATATATATATATATATATATATATATATATATATATATATATACTTCAAGAATTGCTTGACCCATTTAAAATCTCAAATGGAATTAATGATGATAAAAAATCATTGAAGCAGATTAAATTTTAGTAACTCAATACCTAGCAACTGTAGGGAAAACAAGTTAGACGTGATTGAAGAAAATTTGAAGAAAATATAATTAAAAACCCGAGTCAAAAAATTGTTCAACCACTATTAAAACTACCGGAAAATAGAGAAAAATTAGGTTTACCTAATAAAGACGTTGATCTTACAAAGAGCTATTGATCGCTTATTTAAAAATTAAAAACAAAGATCGAGTAGGAAACAAGCGGTATTTATTGCTATTATCGATCGATTAACTCGATAATGAAAGCGATGAGTCGATCGATAGTCAATCACTACCTCATCAATCTGAAGATATTCATGAACAGTTAAATAAGTTAACCGTCCATAATACTAGTATGACCGTAAATTGGTATTCTAGACCAACCTCCTCGATTTACAATTTGAAGAGAGAAACCTAGATAAACAATTTTCTATTTCGCCTAATAAAATTTATGAATGGAATATCGATTTTGATTTAGTGAACAAGAAATCCTCAATAAGTTAAATCATATGTCCATGGTGGCAAACAAATTATCTAACTAAATTCAACACTCTTACTCAACCAGATATTGTTGAATTATTGGCTAGTGGATTTACAGGTATTCTCAGGTCTTGGTGGGAAAAACATCTCACTGAAGATTCTAGATTATCTATTATCCATGCTGTTCAGTTAGATGCTGAAGGAAACCCGATTTTTGATGAAGCTATAGGAATTGGGCCACCTGATGGAGTAAATACTTTGATTTATACTATAATAAAACACTTCGTAGGAACCCCCAGTAACATCACTGAAAGAATCCACGATCAGCTAAGTAATCTCACGTGTCCCACTCTAAGTGACTTTAGATGGTACAAAGATGTTTTTACTTCTAGAGTTATGATGAGAAATGATGTAATAAACCTTTCTGGAAAGAAAAATTTGTTAATGGTTTACCGTCCTTATTTGCTCACAAAGTTCGTGAAGAACTTAGTAAAAATTTAGGATATATTGATTATGATAATCTCACTTATGGTGACATAATCAGTTATATTCAAAAGATAGGATTAAAAATGTGCATTGATTTTAAGTTAGCCAAACAAGCTAGTAAAGACAGAAAAAAGCTAAATATGAGCTCTAAGATATTCATGAAAGCAATATGGTTTACCTCCGTGGCTCTTTCTGCAGGCGAAAAGCATGTGTATAAACATATCGACTCTCACAAAAGTCATAGACGTCACAAGAAAAGACTTGATCATCATAAAGATAAAAATCAAGATAATTATTATAATAAGCCCAAACCCATTAATAAAAAACATAATAAAAGAACTAAAAATTTGATAAAAGTAAAATGTGTGCCACAATTGTGGGCAAAAGGGTCATTATAAAAGTGAATGTAAAATAAAATGTAAGTTGTCCCAATTAAATATTACCATGAAGATCACGAGTATATATTAGAATTAATAAGGATAGAAAATGAAGTTAGTAATAATGAAGACTCTAACATTTCATATTCCTCCGATACTAACGGTGAAAATAATTGAGTTAAGTAAAACCGAAATTTAAGTCACCATCTGTGCTAATAATTGTAATGAAAATTGTTGCACTAAAAAGATTAATGTAATTAACAAGGATGATGAAGAAAGTTCTTTGTTAATTGACTTAATTAGTAAAATCACTGATCCTAAGTTAAAAGCCCAATACACAAAGCAGCTTAAAAGATTTATTAACTAAAGATAATAGAAAATGATAAGTTTATTAAAGCTAAAGAGAAACCAATTTTAGTCTTAATAAAACTTTGGAAAGATTTAAATCTCCGATTAAAGAAGTCATTCTTCCGTAATTAAATCGAAGTTAATAAATTAAAGAAAGAAATTGCTAATTTAAAATATAAGTCTCTATTCTAAGAAAAGATTTAGATAAAAGCCCGATCTTCAGATCAATGATTCCTCATCTAGTGATGAAAATCACGATGAACCGTAATCATCTCGGTACTAAAGATATTTCGGACTTATTTATTCAAGGTCTTTCACTTAAAAGAATTAAAGACATCACCATTCGTAAGTGGTATGTTTCTATTAATCTAGTTGTGGATAAAAACTTTTCAATACAGCTTACTGCCTTGGTAGATACAGGTTCAGATTTAAATTGTATCCAGGAAGGTCTAATCCCAACTAAATATTACAAAAAAACTAGTGAAAAATTGAATTTATTAATGGTAGTCAAATGGAAATAAAATATAAATTACTAAGAGTACATATTTTGGGGATAATATGTGTTTCAAAACATCTTTTGTTTTGATTCGCAATCTTACGCATAAAATTATTTTGGGTTTACCATTTATATACTTATTATACCCATTTACAACTAGTAATGAAGGATTAACCTGTAAACATTTAGGAAAGAGAATAACATTTAAGTTTCTTATTAAACTAAAAGAAAGAGATTTAAAATACATTCAAGAAGAATCCATTTCTAAATCATTGAATTTAATAAATCAGAATCTACACATTTGAATTTCTTAAAAGAGGAAATCAAATATAAAAGAATTGAAGAACAACTTCAAAATGAAGAGGTTCTGGTCAAAAATTGAAGAATTAAAACCTACATGAAGAATAACCTTTGTTTCGATTCCCCAATGCCTTTTGGCATAGAAAGAAACATATGGTTAGGCTTCCTTATGTTAGGGAATTCAAAGAGCATTAAATTCTACTAAGGCTAGGCCTATTCGGATGAGTCGTGAACAAATGGAGTTATGTAAAAATGAAATCAATGATCTCCTCAATAAAGGATTAATTAAACCCAAGAAATCCTTTGGTCTTTGCTTCGCCTTTTATGTCAATAATGAAGCGTAAAAAGAAAGAGGTGTACCCTGCTTAGTTATTAATTACAAACCATTGAACAAGGTCTTAGAATGGATTAGGTACCCCTCCCAACAAAGACGACCTTATCAATAGGTTAAGTAATGCCACCATTTTCGAAGAATTTGACCTTAAATCCGGTTTTGGTAAATTGCCATTCATCCCGATGATCAAGACAAAATAAAGATTCACCACTCCGTTTGGACATTATGAATGGAATGTTCAAGCATTTGGCCTAAAAAATGCTCCAAGTGAATTTCAAAATATACTCAATGACATATTAAACCCTTCACCGCTCGCACAAGAGACTTACCTAGGGTTGACAGCGAACAAGGTGTTCTACAGTAAGTTAGGTGACTTCTGATAAAGGATGAAATGATTTTTGTAAACAGTTTTAATGAAGCAAATCAAAAGATCTTACTGGTCGCTAGAACATAGAGAAGAACTTGGCTCTGATACCATTTGGGAAGTAGAAGTAGACTGTTTAGATCGAGTTCACTGATAGATCAAGGCCAATCGAGTGATCCTTTGTGTCAGACGCAGTCTGATTTGTTTTTAAACAAAATTTTTTTTACAAAATTTATGAAATTTTGAAGATGTTGACCAATTGTTCGGTGAAAAAATTTTCTCCTCTCTTTATAAACCTAATTTTTTCGGGGTGAAAGGGAAATTCCTGGATAAAAATTTTGGGGCTGAATAGTATAGGGATGGTGATCCATCTGAGAAGATGATCAACAAAGACCTCCCAAGACCAGCAGAGACTCGACCGATTAGTCAACAAAGATGGCCCCGGTCATCATCACTTTCTACAGTTAGAAGTTATCAACAACAACATCATTGTTGTCCCCTAGTAAATCAGCTTTTACTTTAAGTAAAATGCTTTTACTTTTACCTTAGTACATGTAAATGTAAAATGTTTTACTTTTACTTTTACTTTAGTAAATTACTTTTACTTTGTACTTTTACTTTAGTAAATGTAATAGTGAATCCAGCGTGATTCAATAGTAATTTACTTTTCGCTTTTCTATTTAAGTAACTCAAGTGTTTAGAGTTACTCAGCTTTTCTTTTTTGTAAGAAAAACCTCACCGAGGTCCCTCTCGCTTTTCTCTCTAGTTACCGAAGAAGAAGCTTGTTGCTTCCTTCTTCTAGTAAGATGAAGAAGAAGTTCTTCAAACTTCTCTTCCATTTCTGATTTATCTAGGTTATACGTAATCATTTCCTTAACTATTTATAAATAAAAAAAAGAGATTACTTTACCGATTCACCGGTCATCTTCTTTAAGTTTCTTCTTTCTGTTTAAATTTCGTTAAGAAACTTATTCCGCTGTTAAATGGTATCAGAGTCACACGGTTGGTTCTTGGTTCTGTTGGTGGTTCCCGATTCAAAATAGTTTATCTAGCTTCTAAATGTTTATTCAAACTTTTGCTTCTTTTGCTCCGTCCTTAAATCACCTAGCTTACTGTAAAACACCTGAGATCGTCATAAGTCCCGTTATGCCGTTGTAGGTCTCTGTTAAGGGGCAGCTTTTAGGCTAAGGGTATCATTAGATCTAATAGGTATGAGTTTACATAAGGTAAGACGGGTTTGAGTTAAGTGGAATGACAAAAGAACAAATTTTTGATTAATCAGTTATAATGAGTAGGTTATTTAGATCTAACTCCTCAGCTAGTCATAGTCAACCTTGCAACCTATATACCGTATATAGTTAATCGTGAAGAAAACAAGAGTTATGAAAATATCACCAAGTTTTACATAATTGAAATATTCCTTAATTTCTCCCAAAGAAATTTATCACCAACATTCTTAGATAACTTTAAAAAATGATTATAATGTTAAAAGCAGTTGAAAAGGTCTATGCTATTAACAAAGAGTATGAAAATTGTAGCCTTCTTTCCCCGATGTTATTAAAAACATAGAAAAAGGGTTATAATTTCATCCACATAGGTCTAGTTCAAGTAAAGCTTAAACCATTGAATATTAAAGGAATTAATTCAAGTATTCACCTGCATCTCGGAGATGCTAGATTTTGAATTATTATCCAAGCATAATAGGTGCTATGGAAGCCGGCCTCGCATAATGGTCCTATCCATTTTAATTGCTTTCCGACTTCACACTTAGTCTAAGTGATCAACACCTATTAAAAGCCTTAACATTAAATATTAAAACAAACAGCAGGAGAAATTACACAAATGATCAAGGTTCTCAACCAATTGCTCTAATCTTTAGAATTTATTATAAGACCATGAAGACTAATTTGAATGTCCATGCCCTTAATAAAAGCCCTAAAGATCACAATCAGATTAATTCAAAGTTCAACCAATGATGCTAATATCCGGATCCCTAGAACAATTCTATGGAAAGATATTACATTACCTAGTCAATGGATTTTACCAAGTGAAATACCACAAGAAATGTAGTAAACAACGAGTGAACATTGAAAACATAAGGCAATTTTTTCTCGATGGAACTGCCAAAGTTAGCTTTGAACGTTCTAGAAGACCATTATTATAGAGGACTATTCTAGTTCTTCAGCTCCTTCTATGTATCTACCTAGAAGAGATTCTGAAGTCCTTAGTAACCCTTCTATAAGAGACATTAAGTTAAAAGGAATTTTAAATCAAGGTCAAACAAGTCATCCTTGTTATTCTTGTCACCCTCGTAATTACCCAAAATTGAGGAAGAAAGCTCTTCTTCTCCCGACTCTTCCGAGCTCCCCACTCACCGATTTTGATGTTCCAATTAATAATCAATTAAGAGTCATTAAGAAAGAATTTGTGTTAGATTGGATTAATCTTGTAAATGATTTTAACTCCAAGTCTAATAAAATTAAAAGACATCAATTTAGAAAAATCACCCAACCGAGAAAGAAAGAGATAAAATTGTCAATAAATGGAAGAAATTTATCAATAGTGAAAAAATTAATATTACCTTCTATGATTGGTATGAAAAAGATCATCAATTTAAATGCAATGTTATAACTAAAACTCAATGGGTCAAAGAAGACAAGTCTAAGGTTTCGCCTAGTCACCCACCCTTAGAATCATTTTAATTTCAAAGAAAAATACTTCAAGAATTACCAAACCCATTTAAAATCTCAAATGGAATTAATGATGATAAAAAAATCATTGAACGCTTAAATTTTAGTAACAATACCTAGCAAATCGTAGGGAAAACAAGTTAGACAGATTGAAGAAAATTTGAAGAAAATATAATTAAAAACCAGAGTCAAAAATTGTTCAACCACTATTAAAACTACCGTAAAATAGAGAAAAATTAGGTTTACCTAATAAAGACGTTGATCTTACAATAGCTATTGATCGCTTATTTAAAAATTAAAACAAAGATCGAAAGCTTTAAAACAATGTATTATTGCTATTATCGATCGATTAACTCGATAATGAAAGCAAGAGTCGATTCGATAGTCAATCACTACCTCATCAATATAAGATATTCATGAACAGTTAAATAAGTTAACCGTCCATAATACTAGTATGACCGTAAATTGGTATTCTAGACCAACTCCTCCGATTTACAATTTGAAGAAAGAAACCTAGATAAACAATTTTTCGCTTCGCCTAATAAAATTTATGAATGGAATATCGATTTTGATTTAGTGAACAAGAAATCCTCAATAAGTTAAATCATATGTCCATGGTGGCAAACAAACTATCTAACTAAATTCAACACTTTTACTCAACCAGATATTGTTGAATTATGGCTAGTGGATTTGCTGTATTCTCGTGTCTTGGTGGGAAAAACATCTCACGAAGATTCTAGATTATCTATTATCCATGTTGTTTCAATTAGATGTCAAGGAAACCCGATTTTGATGAAGCTATAGGAATTGGGCCACCGATGGAGTAAATACTTTGATTTATACTATAATAAAACACTTCAGTATGAACCCCAAAGAACATCACCGAAAGAATCCACGATCGCCTAAGTAATCTCACGTGTCCCACTCTAAGTGACTTTAGATGGTACAAAGATGTTTTTACTTCTAGAGTTATGATGAGAAATGACAAGAATAAACCTTTCGGAAAGAAAAATTTGTTAATGGTTTACCGTCCTTATTTGCTCACAAAGTTCGTGAAGAACTTAGTAAAAATTTAGGATATATTGATTATGATAATCTCACTTATGGTGACATAATCAGTTATATTCAAAAGATAGGATTAAAAATGTGCATTGATTTTAAGTTAGCCAAACAAGCTAGTAAAGACAAGAAAAAAGCTGATGATGACTGGGGCCATCTTTGTTGACTAACTGGTCCGTCTCCTGCTGGTGCCGGAGGGTGCTGTTGATCATCTTCTCAGAAGGATCACCATCCCTATACTATTCAGCCCCAAAATTTTTATCCAGGAATGATACCATTTGGGAAGAGATGTGGAAGAACAGAGAAGAACAGAGAGAGCGCATACACAGTCAAATACAATATTGTAAATAAATAACTGAATTGTATTAATTATTCATACCATTTGGGAAGAGATGAGGAAGAACAGAGAAGAACAGAGAGAAAGATAATCAAATACAATCATGTAAATAAATAAATCGAATGTATTAATTATTCATACTATGTACAATCTAAGAACCGAAAATAAAACAAGAACTTACAAATTTAAAACATTTAACTAGAGAATTGGAGAAGAGGGTTAAATAGGGTCGATCGAGGTAGAAACTAAAGATTCTTCCGAGAGAGAGAGCTCGTAGTCTTTCTAAGTTTCAAAATCGATTGCTTGCTAAATGAGCTCGCCTTCCTTTTATGTAACAAGGAAAGGAATCTGTTACATTTACTGGGTAAAGTAAGAAACATTTCACTAAGGTAAAAGTGATTTACTAAAGTAAAAGCAAAAGTAAGAAACATTTCACTAAGGTAAAAGTGAATTACTAAAGTAAAAGCAAAAGTAAAAGCAAGTTACTAAGGTAAAAGCAAAAGTAAAAGTATGCACAAGCAATCGTTGATGAACAAAGGCTAACTTTTGACTATTACAGATGCTTTTGGCCGATAACTTTTGACTCGACTCTGCTTTCGGTGGAAAAGAGCCTCTTTTTACTGTTGAGCTACTTTCTACTTGAAAAGTGGAATCTTTTCGATCACTCACCGGCAAGGTGTGTCATTGAATCGAATGTTGATCGTCGTCACGGAAGAGTAGTTGGGTAATCGTAATAAGAATCGTCACGAGCAAAATGATTAATCGTAATAAAGAATCGGTCACGGAAAGCAGCAGCTAATCAATAAGAATCGCTTTTATCGTAGATGTCGTGCAAATGGGTCTCGAGCATCTCAAGTTTGATGGTGCCGTAGGGATCGTGATGATGCACCATCATCTTCGCAAATTGGCTAATCGAGTCATTCTCGAGAAGAAGTCGAGGAATGCCTAGAGGCTTCTTCGTAACTCATCAATTCTTTTATTGAGGGCTCGAGCAATAAGTTTTAACTCACTCTAGGAGCAATCTTTGAAATCGTAAATGCTACGGAATGTGGAGGATCCTCAGAGGGATCTTGTTTTTGACTTAGATTCTTTTGAAATCTTTTTTCGACTTGAGGAAGAGGGTTCTAAAGGGATGGCTTTAGAATCCTTAGCCCGAATGATCGGGAATTGATCGAATCGGAATAGAGCAACAGAAATTCTTGTTGAACCCGACCAATGATTTCGTTAACATCGAACTTATCCCACCACTTGATGTAGAAAAAGGGAAAGTCGAGGGAGTGGATCGTAGATAATCGTTGAATTACTAGCAACAGAGGGTGGAGAAATACCAGATTGCCATTTAAGTATCCAGGAACCTTATATTTACTAATGAAGAAGAGAGAGTGAGAGGAATGTTCTCATTCTTTGGATCCGTTTACTATTATTAGAAAAATGGGTAACTTGGACCTTAAGGGGATCGGAAGGAGGTCATAGGTAGAACCATGCCTATACCACCAGAGGACTAACCAATAAGGGATTGGACTTTTGAATTTATGATCGAACCGAATAAACCAGAATGACTATGGGACTCTGCTCATGAAGGAGAACCTTATACCAAGCTTCAATATAATCATAAAAGCAAAAAGGATAACTATGATTAGAGAGATCCATTAGATCGGAGGATGTTTTCCCCAATCGTAAATCAAGGAATTGTTTAATATACAAAGAATGATAAAGAACTTTTGATTTATCATTGTTTGCATAAATTGGGTTTGATATTTATCGACTCGGGCCAAGGAGAATGTCCTTATAATAAACAAGAGACTTATAAGGAGCTACCGGAGGAAAATGCCAACCGTGAGGGAAAACTGGGCAAAGAAGCTTAATCTGGATCATTTTTGGCTTCATTTAGGTTCAATATGAAACAAATAACTTTCCCATTTGAGCACATGCTCGTAAGAGGAGGATCGGGAGTCAAGACGAGGTCTTTCATTGGATTACCGAACGGGTCAACGGGTTCAAAGCTTATTAACTAGGGTCGAACTATAAGGCTTGGGGGATTGTCCCAAGAATGTAAAAATTTGTTCGACCGACAGACAGGGTAATCGGGTGAGGACTAAGGTACTCTGGGATGATTACTTGGGCCACTAGGTAACCCGGATTCGAGAGGAGGATGAACCTCTCGAAACTCATGATCAGATAAGACTGTATGAATAAATTCTCCGGTAAGAAAATCAGAATAGAATTATTTTTGCCTTTAATGTATTCAATATCAAAATCAAAATGCTTAATAAAGCTTTCCATCTAGCTTAAAGAATGCTTAGAGGCTAAATTTTCAACATCTTTTACTAAAATGTACTTGGTCGACTTATAGTCAACGCGAACCGTAAATTTCGATTTAATAAGTCATTTTGAAATTTATTAATACATAATACCAATGAAAGAATTTCTTTTTAATAGTACTATATTTTGATTGTGTAGTATTCCATGCTACTTTAATGAAATCGAACAATTTGTTCGTGGGAATCGGATGTTAATTTTTGTTTAAGAATGCCTCCGAATCCAATATCCGAGGCGCTCGGTTTCAACAATTTTGAACGTGAATCATTAGAAATGCAAGGCAAGGTGGCAATGTCTTGACATATTTTTTAACTTG
Source organism: Panax quinquefolius (assembly GCA_020205615.1). NCBI lineage: Eukaryota > Viridiplantae > Streptophyta > Magnoliopsida > Apiales > Araliaceae > Panax > Panax quinquefolius. The sequence continues at coordinate 103,970,504 of CM035157.1, forward strand.
TTGGACCGCAGTAGTATGAATGTCACCCAAGGTGGAGGATTATTTTGCAAACGCCGAAAAAGAGGTTTGCAAATCTTCCCGAGATTCTTGTAGAACTTGCTTATATAATTCAAATGAGCCAAGAAATCTCTCTGCAAATTGGGTTTTATTGGTTATCTTATCCGGGAACTTGTCAAGAAATTGAATAGCCTGCTCAATAGGTCAACTTGTCCATCAAGATATTAAGACCAAGAAACCTTATTCTGACTCAAACAGTCAGATTTGGAAGGAGAAAGAACAAGACCATTTACCTTAATAAGTAGTGAAGAACAATTTTAAATGTTTTTCGTGTTCTTCAATAGTCTTGAGTAAACAAGAATGTCATCGATATATACAACAACGATAAAATGGTCGTGAAAAGGGTTTAATATGTCATCGAGTATATTTTGAAATTCACTGGAGCATTTTTTAGGCCAAATGCTTGAACATTCCATTCATAATGTCCAAACGGAGTGGTGAATCTTTGCTTTTGTATCGATCATCGGGATGAATGGCAATTTGCCAAAACCGGATTTAAGGTCAAATTTATCGAAAATGGTGGCATTACTTAACCTATCGATAAGGTCGTCTTTGTTGGGGAGGGGTACCTAATCCATTCTAAGACCTTGTTCAATGGTTTGTAATTAATAACTAAACGAGGTACACCTCTTTCTTTTTCTGCTTCATTATTGACATAAAAGGCAGAGCAAGACCAAGGGGATTTACTGGGTTTAATTAATCCTTTATTGAGGAGATCATTGATTTCATTTTTACATAACTCCATTTGTTCATGACTCATCTGAATAGGCCTAGCCTTAGTAGGAATTAAATGCTCTTTGAATTCCCTAGCATAAGGAAGCCTAACCATATGTTTCTTTCTATGCCAAAAGGCATTGGGGGAATCAGAACAAAGGTTATTCTTCATGTAGGTTTTTAATTCTTCAATTTTTGACCGAACCTCTTCATTTTGAAGTTGTTCTTCAATTCTTTTATATTTGATTTCCTCTTTAAGAAATTCAAATGTGTAGATTTTACGATTTATTAAATTCAATGATTTAGAAATGGATTCTTCTTGAATGTATTTTAAATCTCTTTCTTTTGGTTTAATAAGAAACTTAAATGTTATTTCTTTCCTAAATGTTTACAAAGTTAATCCTTCATTACTAGTTGTAAATGGGTATAATAAGTATATAAATGGTAAACCCAAAATAATTTTGTCTCAGAAGATTGCGAATCAAAACAAAAGATGTTTTGAAACACATGTTATCCTCGACAAATATGTACTTTTGGTAATTTATATTTTATTTCCATTTGACTACCATTAATGTAATTCAATTTTTCACTAGTTTTTTTGTAATATTTAGTGGGATTAGACCTTCCCGGATACAATTTAAATCAGACTCAGATCTACTTCAAGGCAAGAAGTCGTATTGAAAAGTTTTTATCCACAACTAGATTAATAGAAACATACCACTTCGAATGGTGATGTCTTTAATTCTTTTAAGTGAAAGACCTTGAATAAATAAGTCCGAAATATCTTTAGTACCAGATGATTTCGGTTCATCGTGATTTTCATCACTAGATGAGGAATCATTGATCCAAGATCGTGCTTTTTATCTAAATCTTTTCTTAGAATAGAGACTTCTATTTTAAATTAGCAATTTCTTTCTTTAATTTATTAACTTCCGATTTAATTTCGAAGACCTGACTTCTTTAATCGGAGATTTAAATCTTTCCAAAGTTTTATTAAGACTAAAATTGGTTTCTCTTTAGCTTTAATAAACTTATCATTTTTCTATTATCTTTAGTTAATAAATCTTTTAACTGCTTTTGTGTATCGGGCTTTTAACTTAGGATCGTTGATTTTACTAATTAAGTCAATTAACAAAGAACTTTCTTCATCATCCTTGTTAATTACATTAATCTTTTTAGTGCAACAATTTTCATTACAATTATTTACATGTATGGTGACTTCGCTTTGCTACTAACTCAATTATTTTCACCGTTAAGATCGTGAGGAATATGAAATGTTGTAGTCTTCATTATTACTAACTTCATTTTCTATCCTTATTAATTCTAATATATACTCAGTATCTTCATCAGTAATATTTAATTGGGACAACTTCTGTTTTATTTTACATTCACTTTTATAATGACCCTTTTGCCCACAATTGTGGTAATACAATTTTACTTTTATCAAATTTTTAGTTCTTTTATTATGTTTTTTATTAATGGGTTTGGGCTTATTATAATAATTATCTTGATTTTTATCTTTATGATGATCCGCGTTTTTCTTGTGACGCCTATGACTTTTGTGAGAGTCAATATGTTTATGCCGCGTGCTTTCGCCTGTAGAAGGAGCCACTGGAGGTAAACCATATTGCTCGCAGAATGTACCGAGCTCATATTTAGCTTTTTTCTTGTCTTTACTAGCTTGTTTGGCTAACTTAAAATCAATGCACATTTTTAATCCTATCTTTTGAATATAATCGATTATGTCACCATAAGTGAGATTATCATAATCAATATATCCTAAATTTTTACTAAGTTCTTCACTTAACTTTGTGAGCAAATAAGGACTCAGAAACCATTAACAAATTTTTCTTTCCGTAAAGGTTTATATTCGTCATTTCTCATCATAACTCTACAAAGTAAAACATCTTTGTACCATCTAAAGTCACTTAGAGTGGGACACGTGAGATTACTTAATGATCGTGGATTCTTTCGTTGATGTTACTCGGGGTTCCTAATAAGTGTTTTATTATAGTATAAATCAAAGTATTTACTCCATCGTGGCCCAATTCCTATAGCTTCATCAAAAATCCAAGTTTCCTTCAAAGATCTAATCGAACAAAGATGGATAATAGATAATCTAGAATCTTCAAAGTGAGATGTTTTTCCCACCAAGACCGAGAATACCAGAATCCACTAGCCAATAATTCAACAATATCCGTCGAGTAAGAGTGTTGAATTTAGTTAGATAGTCGTTTGCCACCATGGACATATGATTTAACTTATCGAGGATTTCTTGTTCACTAAATCCGCCAATATTCCATTCATAAATTTTATTAGATTTAAATGTAAAATTGTTTATCTAGGTTTCTCTCTTCAAATTGTAAATCTGGAGGAGTTGGTCTAGAATACCAATTTCTCGGGTCATACTAGTATTATGGATTGTTAACTTATTTAACTGCTCATGAATATCTTGTATTGATGAGGTAGTCGATTGACTATCGATCGACTATCGCTTTCATTATCGAGTTAATCTCGATCGATAATAAGAATAGTAATCATTGTTTCCTGCTCATTTTTTTTTTAATTTTTAAATAACCGATCAACGGCTACCGTAAGATCAACGCCTTTATTAGGTAAACCTAATTTTTCTCTATTTTCCGGTAGTTTTAATAGTGGTTGAACAATTTTTGACTCGGGTTTTTAATTATATTTTCTTCAAATTTTCTTCAATCCTCGCCTAACTGCTTTTTTCCACAAATTGCTAGGTATTGGTTACTAAAATTTAACCGTTTCAATGATTTTTTATCATCATTAATTCCATTTGAGATTTTAAATAATGGTCACATCAAGTATTTTTTATCAAATTAAGACATGATTCTAAGGGTGGGTGACTAGATTTAAACCTTAGACTTGTCTTCTTTGACCCATCGAGTTTTAGTTATAACATTGCATTTAAATTGACATCGCTTCATACCAATCATAGAAGGTAATATTAATTTTTTCACTATTGATAAATTTCTTCCATTTATTGACAATTTTATCTCTTTCTTTCTCGGTTGGGTGATTTTTTCTAAATTGATGTCTTTTAATTTTATTAGACTTGGAGTTAAAATCATTTACAAGATTAATCCAATCTAACACAAATTCTTTCTTAATGACTCTTAATTGATTATTAATTGGAACATCAAAATCGATCCGAGTGGGGAGCTCTCGGAATGAGCTCTGGAGAAGAAGAGCTTTCTTCCTCTACCGGGTAATTCGAGGGTGACAAGAATAACAAGGATGACTTGCTTGACCTTGATTTAAAATTCCTTTTAACTTAATGTCTCTTATGTAAGGGTTACTAAGGACTTCGTAATCTCTTCTAGGTAGATACATGTAAGGAGTCAAGAACTAGAATAGTCCTCTATAATAATCGGTCTTCTAGAACGCTCAAAGCTAACTTTGACGGTTCCATCGTAAAATTGCCTTTATGTTTTCAATGTTCACTACGTTTGTTTACTACAGTCTTTGTGGTATTTCACTGGTAAAATCCATCGACCGGGTAATGTAATATCTTTCCATAGAATTGTTCTAGGATCCGGATATTAGCATCACCGGGTTGAACTTTGAATTAATACAAAGGTGATCTTTAGGGCTTTTATTAAGGGCATGGACATTCAAATTAGTCTTCATGGTCTTATAATAAATTCTAAAGATTAGAGCAATCGTTGAGAACCTTCAATCATTTGTGTAATTTCTCCCATTGCTTTTAATATTTAATGTTAAGGCTTTTAATAGGTGTTGATCACTTTAGACTAAGTGTGAAGTCGAAAGCAATTAAAATGGATAGGACCATCATGCGGATCGCTTCCATAGCACCTATTATGCTTGGATAATAATTCAAAAATCTAAGATCTCGAGACAAGAGGTAGATACTTGAATTAATTCCTTTAATATTCAATGGTTTAAACTGCTACTTGAACTAGACTCTATGTGGATGAAATTATAACCCTTTTTCTATGTTTTTAATAACATCGGGGAAAGAAGGCTACAATTTTCATACTCTTTGTTAATAGCATAGACTTTTTCAACTGCTTTTAACATTATAACTGCTTTTAAAGTTATCTAAGAATGTTGATCGATAAATTTCTTTGGGAGAAATTTCGAATATTCCAATTATGTAAAACTTGATCGATATTTTCATAATCTGCTTTTCTTCCTGATTAACTATGTCTGGTATAGGTTGCAAGGTTGACCTATGACTAGCAGAGGAGTTAGATCTAAATAACCTACTCATTATTACTGGGTTCAAAATATTCACTCTTTATCTTCCATTCAGACCCTCTTACCTGGGTAGACTCATACCTATTGTTCTTAAACCCTTCACCGCTCGCACAAGAGACTTACCTAGGGTTGACAGCGAACAAGGTGTTCTACAGTAAGTTAGGTGACTTCTGATAAAGGATGAAATGATTTTTGAAAACAGTTTTAATGAAGCAAATCAAAAGATCTTACTGGTCGCTAGAACATAGAGAAGAACTTGGCTCTGATACCATTTGGGAAGAAAACATCTTTATAAATAAAAAATTTATAAATATAACAAGAATACCAATTGGGAAGAGATGAGGAAGAACAGAGAAGAATGAGAGAGAGAGAAGATACACGTCCAAATACAATCTTTGTAAATAAATAACTGAATTGTATTAATTATTCATACTATGTACAATCTAAGAACTGAAAATAAAACAAGAACTTACAAATTTAAAACATTTAACTAGAGAATTGGAGAAGAGGGGTTAAGTAGGCTGATCAGAGGTAGAAACTAAAGATTCTTCTCAGAGAGAGAAGCTCGAGTCTTTCTAAGTTTCAAAACCCGACTTGCCAAATGAGCTCGCCTTCCTTTTATAGAAACAAGAGGAAAGGGAACTGTTACATTTACTTGGGTAAAGTAAGAAACATTTCACTAAGGTAAAAGTGATTTACTAAAGTAAAAGCAAAAGTAAGAAACATTTCACTAAGGTAAAAGTGAATTACTAAAGTAAAAGCAAAAGTAAAAGCAAGTTACTAAGGTAAAAGCAAAAGTAAAAGTACAGACAAGCAACTGTTGATGAACAGTGCTAACTTTTGACTATTACAGATGCTTTTGGCCGACAACTTTTGACTCGACTCTGCTTTCGGTGGAAAAGAGCCTCTTTTTACTGTTGAGCTACTTTCGGCTGGAAAGTGGAATCTTTTGACCGCTACCGGGCAAGGTTTGGCCGACCGAATGAATGGATCGTCACGAAAGGCAGTCTTGATTAATTAGAACAAGAATCGGGTCACGGGAGAAAGTCTTTGGCTAATCGAATAGTAACTGGCTTTACTGTAGATGTCAGGCAAATGGGTCCTGAGCATCCTGAAGGTTGATGGTGCCGTAGGGATCGTACAGACCATCATCTTCTGCAAATTGGCTAACTGAGTCATTCTGAGAAGAAGCTGAGGAATGCCTAGAGGCTTCTTCGTGTAACTCATCAATTCTTTTATTGAGGGCTTGAGCAATAAGTTTTAACTCACTACCGGAGCAATCTTTGAAATCAGAAATGCTACGGGAACAGGAGGATCCTGTAGGACTGGTTTTTGACTTAGATTCTTTTGAAATCTTTTTCTGACTTGAGGAAGAGGGTTCTAAAGGGATGGCTTTAGAATCCTTAGCCTGAATGACTGGGGAATTGACTGGAACTGGAATAGGAGCAACAAGAAATTCTTGTTGAACCTGACCAATGATTCTATTAACATCGAACTTATCCCACCACTTGATGTAGAAAAAGCGGGAAAGTCGAGGGAGTGGATCGAGATAATCTTTGAATTACTAACACATGAGGGTGGAGAAATACCAGTATTGCCATTTAAGTATCCGGGGAACCTTATATTTACTAATGAAGAGAAGAGTGAGAGGAATGTTCTCATTCTTTGGATCCGTTTACTATTATTAGCAAAATGGGTAATTTGGACCTTAAGGGGATCGGGAAGGAGGTCATAGGTAGAACCATGCCTATACCACCGTGAGGACTAACCAATAAGGGATTGGACTTTTGAATTTATGATCGAACCGAATAAACCAGGGAATGACTATGGGACTCTCGTTCGATGAAGGAGAACCTTATACCGAGCTTCAATATAATCATAAAAGCAAAAAGGATAACTATGATTAGAGAGATCTATTAGATCGGAGGATGTTTTCCCAATCGTAAATGAAGGAATTGTTTAATATACAAAGAATGATAAAGAACTTTTGATTTATCATTGTTTGCATAAATTGGTTTGATATTTATCGACTCGGGCCAAGGAGAATGTCCTTATAATAAACAAGAGACTTATAAGGAGCTTTGGAGGAAAATGCCAACCGAGAGGGAAAAGCTCAAGGCAAGAAGCTTAACTGGATCATTTTTGGCTTCATGTAGGTTCAATATGAAACAAATAACTTTCCCATTTGAGCACATGCTCGTAAGAGGAGTGATTGGGAGTCAAGACGCAGGTCTTTCTTTGGATTCTTGAAATGGGTCAATGGGTTCAGCTTATTAACTAGGGTCGAACTATAAGGCTTGGGGATTGTCCCAAGAATGTAGAAAAATTTGTTTCGTGATAGGCAGGGGTAATCGGGTGAGGGACTAAGGTACCTCTGGGATGATTACTTGGGCCACTAGGGCGACCCGGACCCTGAGAGGAGGATGAACCTCTGAAACTCACGATCAGATAGTACTGTATGAATAAATTCTCTCGGTAAGAAAATCGGGAATAGAATTATTTTTGCCTTTAATGTATTCAATATCAAAATCAAAAATGCTTAATAAAGCTTGCCATCTAGCGAAAGAATGCTTAGAGGCTAAATTTTCAACATCTTTTACTAAAATGTACTTGGCTGACTTGCAGTCAATGCGAACCAGAAATTTCTGATTTAATAAGTCATTTTGAAATTTATTAATACATAATACCAATGAAAGAATTTCTTTTTTAATAGTACTATATTTTGATTGTGTAGTATTCCATGCTTGAGAATGAAATCGAACAATTTGTTCAGGGAATCGGATGTTAATTTTTGTTTAAGAATGCCTCTCCGAATCCAATATCCGAGGCGTCGGTTTCAACAATTTTGAACGCTGAATCATTAGAAATGCCAAGACAGGGCAATGTCTTGACATATTTTTTAACTTGTTGGACTGCCGAAGTATGAATGTCAGTCCAAGGTGGAGGATTATTTTGCAAACGCTGAAAAAGAGGTTTGCAAATCTTCCTGAGATTCTTGTAGAACTTGCCTATATAATTCAGCGAGCCAAGAAATCTCTGCAGTTGGGTTTTATTGGTTATCTTATCTGGGAACTTGTCAGCAAATTGAATAGCTCGTTCAATAGGCTGAACTTGTCCATTGAAGATATTAAGACCAAGAAACCTTATTCGGACCTGAAACAGGCTGCATTTGGAAGGAGAAAGAACAAGACCATTTACCTTAATAGTAGTGAAGAACGATTTTAAATGTTTTTCGTGTTCTTCAATAGTCTTGGAGTAAACAAGAATGTCGTCGATATAAACAACGATAAAATGGCTGAAAGGGTTTAATATGTCATTGAGTATATTTTGAAATTCACTTGGAGCATTTTTTAGGCCAAATGCTTGAACATTCCATTCATAATGTCCAAACGGAGTGGTGAATGCTGTTTTGTACTGATCATCAGGATGAATGGCAATTTGCCAAAAACCGGATTTAAGGTCAAATTTACTGAAAATGGTGGCATTACTTAACCTATTGATAAGGTCGTCTTTGTTGGGGAGGGGGTACCTAATCCATTCTAAGACCTTGTTCAATGGTTTGTAATTAATAACTAAACGGGGTACACCTCTTTCTTTTTCTGCTTCATTATTGACATAAAAGGCAAGAGCAAAGACCAAGGGATTTCTTGGGTTTAATTAATCCTTTATTGAGGAGATCATTGATTTCATTTTTTACATAACTCCATTTGTTCATGACTCATCCGAATAGGCCTAGCCTTAGTAGGAATTAAATGCTCTTTGAATTCCCTAGCAGACAAGGAAGCCTAACCATATGTTTCTTTCTATGCCAAAAGGCATTGGGGAATCGTAACAAAGGTTATTCTTCATGTAGGTTTTAATTCTTCAATTTTTGACCCGAACCTCTTCATTTTGAAGTTGTTCTTCAATTCTTTTATATTTGATTTCTCTTTTAAGAAATTCAAATGTGTAGATTTCTGATTTATTAAATTCAATGATTTAGAAATGGATTCTTCTTGAATGTATTTTAAATCTCTTTCTTTTGGTTTAATAAGAAACTTAAATGTTATTCTCTTTCCTAAATGTTTGCAAAGTTAATCCTTCATTACTAGTTGTAAATGGGTATAATAAGTATATAAATGGTAAACCCAAAATAATTTTATCTCAGTAAGATTGCGAATCAAAACAAAAGATGTTTTGAAACACATGTTATCCTGACAAATATGTACTCTTGGTAATTTATATTTTATTTCCATTTGACTACCATTAGCCGAATTCAATTTTTCACTAGTTTTTTTGTAATATTTAGTTGGGATTAGACCTTCCTGGATACAATTTAAATCTGCACCTGTATCTACCAAGGCAGTAAGCTGTATTGAAAAGTTTTTATCCACAACTAGATTAATAGAAACATACCACTTCTGAATGGTGATGTCTTTAATTCTTTTAAGTGAAAGACCTTGAATAAATAAGTCTGAAATATCTTTAGTACCAGATGATTCTGGTTCATCGTGATTTTCATCACTAGATGAGGAATCATTGATCTGAAGATCAGGCTTTTTATCTAAATCTTTTCTTAGAATAGAGACTTCTATTTTTAAATTAGCAATTTCTTTCTTTAATTTATTAACTTCCTGATTTAATTCTGGAAGACTGACTTCTTTAACTGGAGATTTAAATCTTTCCAAAGTTTTATTAAGACTAAAAATTGGTTTCTCTTTAGCTTTAATAAACTTATCATTTTCTCTATTATCTTTAGTTAATAAATCTTTTAACTGTTTTGTGTATTGGGCTTTTAACTTAGGATCAGTGATTTTACTAATTAAGTCAATTAACAAAGAACTTTCTTCATCATCCTTGTTAATTACATTAATCTTTTTAGTGCAACAATTTTCATTACAATTATTACTTATGATGGTGACTTTACTTCGGTGCTACTAACTCGAATTATTTTCTTTGTTAGTATCAGAGGAATATGAAATGTTAGAGTCTTCATTATTACTAACTTCATTTTCTATCCTTATTAATTCTAATATATACTCAGTATCTTCATCAGTAATATTTAATTGGGACAACTTCTGTTTTATTTTACATTCACTTTTATAATGACCCTTTTGCCCACAATTGTGGCACACAATTTTACTTTTATCAAATTTTTAGTTCTTTTATTATGTTTTTATTAATGGGTTTGGGCTTATTATAATAATTATCTTGATTTTTATCTTTATGATGATTGCGTCTTTTCTTGTGACGTCTATGACTTTTTGTGAGAGTCGATATGTTTATACCGTGCTTTCGCCTAGAAGGAGCCACGGGAGGTAAACCATATTGCTTTCATGAGAATATACTTAGAGCTCATATTTAGCTTTTTCTTGTCTTTACTAGCTTGTTTGGCTAACTTAAAATCAATGCACATTTTAATCCTATCTTTTGAATATAAGCGATTATGTCACCATAAGTGAGATTATCATAATCAATATATCCTAAATTTTTACTAAGTTCTTCACGAACTTTGTGAGCAAATAAGGACGGTAAACCATTAACAAATTTTTCTTTCCAGAAAGGTTTATTACTGTCATTTCTCATCATAACTCTACAAGTAAAAACATCTTTGTACCATCTAAAGTCACTTAGAGTGGGACACGTGAGATTACTTAGCTGATCGTGGATTCTTTCAGTGATGTTACTGGGGGTTCCTACGAAGTGTTTTATTATAGTATAAATCAAAGTATTTACTCCATCAGGTGGCCCAATTCCTATAGCTTCATCAAAAATCGGGTTTCCTTCAGCATCTAACTGAACAGCATGGATAATAGATAATCTAGAATCTTCAGTGAGATGTTTTTCCCACCAAGACCTGAGAATACCTGTAAATCCACTAGCCAATAATTCAACAATATCTGGTTGAGTAAGAGTGTTGAATTTAGTTAGATAGCTGTTTGCCACCATGGACATATGATTTAACTTATTGAGGATTTCTTGTTCACTAAATCCATCAATATTCCATTCATAAATTTTATTAGACGAAACAGAAAATTGTTTATCTAGGTTTCTCTCTTCAAATTGTAAATCTGGAGGAGTTGGTCTAGAATACCAATTTCTGGTCATACTAGTATTATGGACGGTTAACTTATTTAACTGTTCATGAATATCTTGTACTGATGAGGTAGCTGATTGACTATCAGACTGACTACTGCTTTCATTATCAGAGTTAATCTGATCGATAATAGCAATAGTACCGCTTGTTTCGCTCGGTCTTTGTTTTTAATTTTTAAATAAGCGATCAATGGCTCTTTGTAAGATCAACGTCTTTATTAGGTAAACCTAATTTTTCTCTATTTTCTGGTAGTTTTAATAGTGGTTGAACAATTTTTGACTCTGGTTTTTTAATTATATTTTCTTCAAATTTTTCTTCAATCCTGTCTAACTGTTTTCCTACAGTTGCTAGGTATTGGTTACTAAAATTTAACTGTTCAATGATTTTTTTATCATCATTAATTCCATTTGAGATTTTAAATGGAAATTTGGTGAATTCTTGAAGTATTTTTCTTGAAATTAAGACAGATTCTAAGGGTGGGTGACTAGACGAAACCTTAGACTTGTCTTCTTTGACCCATTGAGTTTTAGTTATAACATTGCATTTAAATTGATACTGCTCATACCAATCATAGAAGGTAATATTAATTTTTTCACTATTGATAAATTTCTTCCATTTATTGACAATTTTATCTCTTTCTTTCTCAGTTGGGTGATTTTTTCTAAATTGATGTCTTTTAATTTTATTAGACTTGGAGTTAAAATCATTTACAAGATTAATCCAATCTAACACAAATTCTTTCTTAATGACTCTTAATTGATTATTAATTGGAACATCAAAATCAGACTGAGTGGGGAGCTCAGAAGGAGTCGGAGAAGAAGAGCTTTCTTCCTTGGCTGGGTAATTCTGAGGGTGACAAGAATAACAAGGATAAAACTCTTTACCTAATTTTTTCGGGGTGAAAGGGAAATTCCTGGATAAAAATTTTGGGGCTGAATAGTATAGGGATGGTGATCCATCTGAGAAGATGATCAATGACACCCTCGACATGAGGGAAGCCGGACGATTAATCGACAAAGATGGCCCCGGTCATCATCGACTTTTCGAGCGAAGCGAGCGATCAACAACAACATCATTGTTGTCCCCAAGTAAATCAGCTTTTACTTTAAGTAAAATGCTTTTACTTTTACCTTAGTACATGTAAATGTAAAATGTTTTTACTTTTACTTTTACTTTAGTAAATTACTTTTACTTTGTACTTTTACTTTAGTAAATGTAATAGTGAATCAGTGATGATTGATAGTAATTTACTTTTAGGCTTTTCTATAAAAGTAATCGAAGTGTTTAGAGTTACTCAGGGCTTTTTCTTTGTAAGAAAACCTCACACGAGGTCCTCTCTGCCTTCTCTCTGAATTCTAGAAGAAGAAGCTTTTGCTTCCTTCTTCAGTAAGATGAAGAAGAAGTTCTTCAAACTTCTCTTCCATTTACTAGAAGAAAGAAGCAAATGCTTCTTCTTCTTCAGTAAAGAAGAGAGAGACTCAGAAGAGGTTTTTTACAAAAGAAAAGTTCGAGTAACTCTAAACACTTCGAAGTTACTTTTATAGAAAACCTAAAAGTAAATTACTAATGAATCACGCCGATTCACTATTACATTTACTAAAGTAAAAAAAGTAAAAGTAATTTACTAAAGTAAAAGTAAAAGTAAAAGCATTTTACTTAAAGTAAAAGTCGATTTATTAGGGACAACAATGATGTTGTTGTCGATCGCTTACTTTTCGCCAAAGTCGATGATAATCTGGGGCCATCTTTGTCGATTAATCGGGTCCGCTCTCTCATTGGTGCTTGAGGGTGCTGTTGATCATCTTCTCAGATGGATCACCATCCCTATACTAAGAAGCTTGTTGCTTCCTTCTTCTAGTAAGATGAAGAAGAAGTTCTTCAAACTTCTCTCTTCCATTTACAGTTTATCTAGGTTATACGTAATCATTTCCTCAACTATTTATAAATAAAAAAAAGAGATTACTTTACCGATTCACCGGTCATCTTCTTTAAGTTTCTTCTTTCTGTTTAAATTTCGTTAAGAAACTTATTCCGCTGTTAAATGGTATCAGAGTCACACGGTTGGTTCTTGGTTCTGTTGGTGGTTCCCGATTCAAAATAGTTTATCTAGCTTCTAAATGTTTATTCAAACTTTTGCTTCTTTTGCTCCGTCCTTAAATCACCTAGCTTACTGTAAAACACCTGAGATCGTCATAAGTCCCGTTATGCCGTTGTAAGTCTCTAGTGTGGGAGCAGTTTAGGCTAAGGGTATCATTAGATCTAATAGGTATGAGTTTACATAAGGTAAGACGGGTTTGAGTTAAGTGGAATGACAAAAGAACAAATTTTTGATTAATCAGTTAAAACGAAGTAGACTGTTTAGATCGAGTTCACTGATAGATCAAGGCCAATCGAGTGATCCTTTGTGTCAGACGCAGTCTGATTTGTTTTTAAACAAAATTTTTTTACAAAATTTATGAAATTTTGAAGATGTTGACCAATTGTTCGGTGAAAAAATTTTCTCCTCTCTTTATAAACCTAATTTTTTCGGGGTGAAAGGGAAATTCCTGGATAAAAATTTTGGGGCTAGGGTTGAATAGTATAGGGATGGTGATCCATCTGAGAAGATGATCAACAGCACCCTCCGGCACCAGCAGGAGACGGACTAGTTAGTCAACAAAGATGGCCCCAGTCATCATCAAATTTTCAGTAAGTAGAAGCGATCCAACAACAACATCATTGTTGTCCCCTAGTAAATCAGCTTTTACTTTAAGTAAAATGCTTTTACTTTTACCTTAGTACATGTAAATGTAAAATGTTTTTACTTTTACTTTTACTTTAGTAAATTACTTTTACTTTGTACTTTTACTTTAGTAAATGTAATAGTGAATCCAGCGTGATTCAATAGTAATTTACTTTTCAGTTTTCTATTTAAGTAACTCGAAGTGTTTAGAGTTACTCAGGCTTTTCTTTTGTAAGAAAACCTCACCTGAGGTCCTCTCTTTGCCTTCTCTCTAGTTACCGAAGAAGAAGCTTGTTGCTTCCTTCTTCTAGTAAGATGAAGAAGAAGTTCTTCAAACTTCTCTCTTCCATTTACAGTTTATCTAGGTTATACGTAATCATTTCCTCAACTATTTATAAATAAAAAAAAGAGATTACTTTACCGATTCACCGGTCATCTTCTTTAAGTTTCTTCTTTCTGTTTAAATTTCGTTAAGAAACTTATTCCGCTGTTATTCTTGTCACCCTCAGAATTACCCAGCCAAGGAAGAAAAATTTTTAAAGGAAAAAAAAAAAAAAAAAAAAAAAAAAGTAGGGGATGGTGACTCATCTGAGAAGATGATCAATAAAGACCTTCCCAAGATCCACAGGAGAGCGGACCGGTCGTCGAGAAAACGCCAGAGGCATCTTCAGTCAACCAACAGTGATGGCCCCAGCCATCATCAGCTTTTGCTTTTACTTAAAGCAAAAGTCTTTTACTTTAGTTAAAATGTAAAAGTAAAAGTAAAAGAATAACTTTTGCTTTTACTTAAGTTAAATGTTTTTAACTTTAGTTAAATGTTTCTTACATTTACCCATGTAGAAGTAAATGTAAAATGTTTCTTACGTTTTACTTTTACTTTAGTAAATTACTTTTACTTCAGTTAATGTAATAGTGATTCCTGCGTGAATCAAATAGTAATTTACTTTTCAGTTTTCTATTTAAACAACTCAAAGTGTTTAGAGTTGTTTAGGCTTAATTCAGTATAGCCTCAGAGCTTCTCTCTCTAGAAAGCTCTTCCGAGGTCCTCTCTCCCTTCTCTCTTAGTTAACCGGAGACGAAGCTTCAAAACCGATCTTCTTAGTTAAAGATGAAGAAGAAGTCTTCAATACTTCCTTCTTCCCTTAAACATTTAGTCTAGGAATTAATGTAATCCCTTCCCAAATGTTTATAAATAAAAGAAAGAGATTACTTTACCGATTCACCGGTCATCTTCTTAATCTTTTCTTTCTTACATAAAGTTTTTCTTTTAAAACTTATCGCCATTTATTATATGGTATCAGAGCCACACGGTTGGTTCTTGATGCTATCGGTGGTTTCGATTAAAAACAGTTTGATTTGTTTACTTAAATGTTTTTTCAAACTTTTCTTCTTTTGCTCCACTTTCAATCGCCTCGACGACTTGTCAGTGTAAAACACCTAAGATCGCTTATAAATTCCGTTATGCCATTGTAAGACTCGAGTTGGGAGCGCTTTAGGCTAAGGGTATCATTAGATCTACAGTGCGAGTTTACTTAAAGGCAAGAAGCGGTTCGAGTTAAAGAGGAATGACAAAAGAAAGAATTTTTGTTTAAGCAGATTAACAAATTAGTCTTCTGTTTAGATCGATTCTTGATAGATCAAGACCAATCGAAAGTGATCCTTTGTTTTGATTTCATCGATCTGCTTTTAAACAAAGAATTTTTACAAAATCTAAGAAATTTTGAAGATTTTGACCGATTTTGATAAAAAAATTTCCTCCTTCTTTATAAACCAATTTTTTTTTTGGGGCTGATAGGGTTATTTCCTGGATAAAAATTTTAAGGCGGAATAGTAGGGGATGGTGACTCATCCGAGAAGATGATCAATCAAAGACCTTCCCAAGCATCCATGAGAGACGGACGACCGAGGAGGAAGAAGACGCCAGAGGCATCTTCAGTCAACCAACAGTGATGGCCCCGGCCATCATCAGCTTTTGCTTTTACTTAAAGCAAAAGTCTTTTACTTTAGTTAAAATGTAAAAGTAAAAGTAAAAGAATAACTTTTGCTTTTACTTAAGTTAAATGATTTTAACTTTAGTTAAACGTTTTTACATTTACCCCGTGTAGAAGTAAATGTAAAATGTTTCTACGTTTTACTTTTACTTTAGTAAATTACTTTTACTTGATTAATGTAATAGTGATTCTGCGTGAATCAAATAGTAATTTACTTTTTAGTTTTTCTATTTAAACAACTCAAAGTGTTTAGAGTTGTTTGAAGCTTAATTCAAGATATAGCCTCGGAGCTTCTCTCTCTGAAAGCTCTTAGAGGTCCTCTCCTTCTCTCTCTAGAGTTAGCAAGAAGGCGAAGCTTTCGACCGATCTTCTTAGTTAAAGATGAAGAAGAAGTCTTCAATACTTCCTTCTTCCCCTTAAACATTTAGTCTAGGAATTAATGTAATCCCTTCCCAAATGTTTATAAATAAAAGAAAGAGATTACTTTACCGATTCACCCGGTCATCTTCTTAATCTTTTCTTTCTTTCATTAAAGTTTTTTTTAAAACTTTATCGTGCATTGTTATATGGTATCGAGCCACGATTGGTTCTTGATGCTTATCGGTGGTTTCGATTAAAAGCAGTTTGATTTGTTTACTTAAATGTTTTTCAAACTTTTTCTTCTTTTTGCTCCACTTTCAATCGCCTCGACTTGTTTGTAAAACACCTAAGATCGCCATAAGTCCCGTTATGCCGTTGTAAGACTCTGGGTTGGGGCGAGTTTAGGCTAAGGGTATCATTAGATCTACTGTGCGAAGTTTACTTAAGGCAAGAGCTGGTTCGAGTTTTAGAGGAATGACAAAAGAAAGAATTTTTGTTTAAGCAGTTAACAAATTAGTCTTCATTTAGATCGACGATCGATAGATCGAGACCAATCGAGTGATCCTTTTGTTTGATTTCATCGATCTGCTTTTAAACAAAGAATTTTTACAAAATCTAAGAAATTTTGAAGATTTTGACCAATTTTCAGATGAAAATTTTTCCTCCTTCTTTATAAACCAATTTTTTGGGGTGATAGGTTATTTCTGGATAAAAATTTTTTAAGGCGGAATAGTAGGGATGGTGACTCATCTAAGAAGATGATCAACAAAGACCTTCCCAAGCATCTGGAGAGCGGACGACCAACCAAGAAGACGCATGAGGAGTCTTCAATCATCGAAGTGTGATGGCCCACGCCATCATCTCTTTTACTTTAGTAAATGTAAAAGTAAAAGTAAAAGAATAACTTTTGCTTTTACTTAAGTTAAATGTTTTTAACTTAGTTAAATGTTTCTTACATTTACCCATGTAAAAGTAAATGTAAAATGTTTCTTACGTTTTACTTTTACTTTAGTAAATTACTTTTACTTGATTAATGTAATAGTGATTCTGCGTGAATCAATAGTAATTTACTTTTTTGTTTTTCTATTTAAAGAAACTCAAGTGTTAGAGTTTCTTTAAGCTTAATTCAAGATAGCCTCGTAGCTCTCTCTCTGAAAGCTCTTGAGGAGGTCTCTCTCCTTCTCTCTTAGTTAGCAGGAGGCGAAGCTTTCGACTTGATCTTCTTAGTTAAAGATGAAGAAGAAGTCTTCAATACTTCCTTCTCCCTTAAACATTTAGTCTAGGAATTAATGTAATCCTTCCCAAATGTTTATAAATAAAAGAAAGAGATTACTTTCCGATTCACCGGTCATCTTCTTAATCTTTTCTTTCTTTCATTAAAGTTTTTCTTTTAAAACTTATATCATATATATATATATATATATATATATATATATATATATATATATATATATATATATATGGAAAATGATCCATAACAAGTATTTGCTATGGATAAAATTGGGCAAATAACATATCCACCACACATTATATAAATTAGGATGAATTACATATTCTATTACATTTTAAAAAATAATTACAACAATAGTGCACTCATAAAATCTTTACACAACTAATACACTTCCATATTTATTTGCAATATTAGTGCTATTAGGATTCTTTAATTTAGGGAAGTAGTATTCAATTATAATTCCTTAATTTAGGGATTAGTTATACTCATGGCTTCTTCTCTCTCTCTCCTCATCTATAACAAATGCAGTTAATCATCACCCTTCTTCTTCATTCAACGTATTATTTCTATATAAATATATATATTTATATCAAAGTACAATCAACCTACCACAAAACGAATTTCTTGGAACGCTCTCAACTGTTCTAGATAAAAAAGATGGGCGTTGTAGTTCAAGGTCTTCTATTCTTGAAAATAATTTTCATGCCAAACAGGAGCTTCATACATCTTCCTCCTCTAATCTCGAGGAAAAGAACAAGGTGGAAAGAAGAAGTGTTGATAACAAGGCAACAAAAGATATATGTATATATTTATGAGTCAACCAACTGTATATCTCCAGTAGCTTCTCAAAATGAAGGGTCAAAATGAAGGTGGGTATGAAGATTCAGGCGGTGGTGGCGGTGGATATGAATACTGGATGATGGTAACCAAACCTTCATACCAAGTAAACCAAACTGTCATATCAAAGTAACCAATCAACCTCCACACTTTAAATTTTTTCTTAGTACAGTTGGTTACAAAACCTTCAGATCAAGGTAAGCAAACCTTCGTACCAAGGTAACAAAACCTTCATACTAAGGTAACTAATTCACATCCACACATGCAGTTTTTTCATAGTGCAGTTGATAGCCAAACCTTCAGACTAAGGTAACCAATTCACTTTTATTAAGTTACCAATTTCGTTTGAATGTGATGTAGTTGGTAGCCAACCATTCATACAAAGGTAACCATTTTAGTATTTATGAGTAACAAAATAGTCATAAAAAAAATTTTAGAACAGTAAATGTTACATATATTTATTTTTAAATTTTTTGTAGGGCATTCTTACTGCATTCTTTTGGATGGCAAACACATTTCAACCCAACCCCACAATTTTCACGAGGCTGTTGACATTCATCGCACACATTTGGCACATGATCAGGAATATCAAAGTAAATTCTGGTACCAACCTCAACCTTCTGATCAATGTTATCATGTAAACCAGGTTTATAAACTCGGCTATAACGCGAGAAATTTAAATCCTTTGGATGAAAATCAATGCCTAATTTTTTAGTATCATCCACCATTAAACATGAAGAAAAGGCGGCTGCATCAGCACCTAATTGTAAACAAGTGCAATTATGTAAAAATGGCGAATTCGGGTACGTTTGATTCGAGCAATTGAAGAGAATTAATGAGTTTGGTTATGGAGGAGGAGGAAATCCAGTTGAAAGTTTCGAGGGAGATGTAAAGTGGGATGAGGAAGATGAAGATTTGAATTTGAATTATTAATTATGACAGTTATTTCTTCTTGATTTTAGGTTTTTTTATTAATGTGAATTGTACTATTTTTGTAATATGAGTCCTAATTACACATTTTTTGTAATTATTTGGTTGATGTACTATTCTCGTAATTACTTTCTATTTGTAAAGAACCCTATAAATTAAGTGCTGAGATTAGAAATAGTATACGGTCGTCCGCCAGACGAAGTAGCGGACCATGAGAAATAATAAAGCCAGTCCGCTAGACGAACAAGCGGATTCTAACAGCACAGAACAAAACAGCAAAACAAGTTTGTTTGTTTAAATTAAGTCAAGGTGGCAAAAAAAGCTTACTTGTTAAATCAAGTCAAACTGGCAAAATATCTCAGCAACATAAGCTCTTAAATATCTGAAATTGGGTCTTGTCCGACAGTGAGTAGTAAGGATATGAATTCCAGCAACATAAGCTCTTAAATAATTCACCCATGCGCCACAGAAAAGAAAATTAAAATAATAAGTACATAATGATTATTTCAAAAAATAATAATTAAATTTTAGTCTAAATAAAAAAAAATGTTATATATATGGGTGTAACAGATTTAATCTTTTCGAGCGATTCAAATAAAGCTCTCTTTTGTTTCCTCTTCAACCACTGGAAATAAAAATGTTGAATGAATATATAGGGAAATTTAACTAAAATGAGAAAAATTAAGTAGTAAAATGGATCAAATCTTCACCAGAAAATGTATTCAAACTGCAAATATTAATTGAATATTGGAAAAATGAATGTTGAAATAGTACACTTTTCCAATGACAATGCAAATGTGAACATTATCTGGAATATAATTTCATACTCTGTCTAAATGCTTAGGAAATTGTCATATTTTTTCATTGTCATACTCTGTCTAAATGCTTAGGAAATTGTATAACCATTTGACTATTCAGGAAAAAAAAATCATTATCTGGAATATAATTTTATATTAGAATTTTACAAATCTTAAGTAATTTACTAATTTTGAATAGTTTACATATTACTTAATTATTATTTTTTATTTTTAAATATTATTTTAATAATGAATATTTTGTTTAGTATCCATGTATTTAACTTTGACTTGATTTAAACTTGATGTGTTGATAGCTGTTGCTGTCAAGTAAGCTTTTTTGCCACATTGGCTTGATTTAACAAGCTTGCTTTTCTGCCACCTTGACTTAATTTCAATTTTCAAGTTTCAAGTAAGCTTTTTTGCCACCTTGACTTAATTTAAACAAACAAACTTGTGTTGCTGTGTTATTCTGTGCTGTTAGAATCCGCTTGTTCATCTAGCGGACGGGCTTTATTGTTTCTCATGGTCCGCTATTTCGTCTGGTGGACGGCAGTATACTATTTCTAATCTCAGCGCTTGATTTATATAATGTGTGGTGGATATACTATTTGCCCAATTTTCATTCATAGCAAATATTTTCTATAGATCATTTCCCTATATATTTATATATGTATATATATATATATATATATATGTGTGTGTGTGTGTGTATTATATATGTGCATATGTATGGTAATGTAGTAAATCGTATATAATACATGTGTGCTAAATCATTAAAAAAAATCATGAGGTGTTAATGTATTATGAATTATAAGACACCTGGCTATTAAAGGTTAAGTGGAGTTGTTGTTGCTGTAGTTTACAGTCTACTGCTAGACTAACAAAATAGAGAAAACAGATAAAGAGAGGAAGGTTTCTATTTCATTCAATGCCCTATTTCCGATTACAAATGAGTGTTTAATACAATCATTGGTACAGAAATCTAAATAACAAACTCCTCATTTTGATTGGTACTTTATTAGCACATGGATAGCCTAGCTGTCACTCCTACGAGATATCCTACTAATTAGATATTGCCCCTTTTGCCCTTCACGTATCCTTTCATCCAAGTAGGTTCTCTGATTTCCCTCCTGAACTTGTTTAATGTGAGCAAGTCCTCTAATTCAGCCTCCTCCATCTCCACCTGATCTGCAATTTCCTTTTCCTTCAGTTCTTCATAGTCAGTCATGTCTTGCATTATCACATTGTCCTCATGATCAGCCTTGTTAACATCCATTACGTCATGGTCTTCTGTCATTACTTCAGCTTCATTGTCCAGGGGTTGTAGTTTGATCCATGCCATCAACTTCAGTAGACACCTGCATTGTTTTAGACATGTTAAGTGTATCAGTTGCCACCTAGCTAGTTATCCAACTTAAGCCACATTTCCTTTCATTCCTTACGATAGTAAACTCAATTCTCTGCCCCGATTCCGAATAGTATGCAAATTCCGGGTTTATATTTGGAACCCATCTATGAATGGTGAATTCAGCTTCAAGTAGTTGCCCTTTCTCCTACTTGTCCACCAACTCAGGTATGTAATCCTTTTGGTCACGGTGTAATTGGGTTCCAATTTTATTGCAAAATTAATGATTACAAAGTTGTTAAGATTTGTTTTTTTTTTCAAAAATAATGGTGATAATCGGAATTCGAACAAAGTGGAGGTGTAGACTAGTTGATGATTTCAATTCATGGAGAGAGCTCGATCCCATCCGGCCCATGGGTTTTAGTATTGCCAAGTTCTATTATTTGCCCTCTTTATGTTAATGGGAAAAGTTACAGGGATATCCAGTTTTGTATTCCGAATAAATTGGTTTTATTTTACTTTGCTGATGACATATTTGAAGTGATAGAGCTGCTTAATGCACGGGTTGTTGGCATGACTTATGAGCAGTGGAATAAGACCGTGGAAATGCCGTGTTCAAATATGAGTCCTTTGAGATTGTTGGCAAATGGGGATTATGGGTTTAAGTTGTCTATATTTTTATTCTTGTAATCCGTTGTTAAATTCTTTGGTGAAAGAGAGTGAATTTGGGATTGTGGAATTTATATATGTACAAAGAGATGGTTAGGAGGAGGATTGAACTTAACTTGATTAGTTTTAATACAGTAACTAATGGGTTGTGTAAGGTGGGAAAGTTGCATAAGGCTGGTGATGTTGTTGAGGACACGAAGGTGTGAGGATTTGAACCATCAGTGGTTACTTATAATACACTTATACGTTGGTATTGTAAGATTGGGAAGGTTGGCAAAATGTACAAATCTGATACACTTTTGATGAAAATGGTGTCAAATAACAACCCTGTTTACCTTATATTCAGTAATGTGCCCTACAAATTATGAAAATTGGTTAGTTGTTATTCACTTTACATGTAAAGGGCAACATGGTTTTTTTTTACCACAATGTTTACAAGATGACTGTTTGAATATATTGAGACTTGTGGATACTCTTAAAATATATTCAGAGCCTTCCTAATGTAAAGATAAGCTGATTAACTTGAAGGAAGAAAAGGCTATACGTAGAGTAAATTACGAAAAATAACAAGTAAAGTTGTTTGCTGAGCATTCGATAAACGCGAAAGCAGGCAAGTTCTTTCAATATTATATGAACTAAATGTGAAATTGTGAATATATCTAAACTGATTCTTCCATTATATACATAATTGTTAGTTTTATGTGAACTACTTGTGGGCATGATTAAAGTGTGCATTCTGCATAACTATGTGTTTAGCTAAAATTGATGATGATCTGGATAGCTATTGGTATTTAGTCAAAGTAGTATGTATACAAGCCAATTATGTTTGATGATAAAACATATATTTTGTAACAATCTTATTCATTTATTAATAAAAAATATTAATTTATTAAAGACTTTTAATTATATACATGATGTTGTTTTATAATATGTGATAAACCCATAGTTTTAAGCAATGCTTTTAGAATAATGATGATGATCATTCTAATGAGATCTAAATTCTTAGAAAGTTTAAAACTAAAATAGTTCTCAATCGTTGCATTACTAAATTAGGAAATAGTGAATCTGGACACATTGGTACATATGTTGCTTGCTCATTGGATGAGGATGATTGATCTCATGATCATTTGTGTGGAGACACTAAAGCAAGTATGTAAGTGCTTATTGAGAATAAGTTCATTTGAGCATTGGCTCGCTAAGGAATACCTAATGGAGTTTTACTTGTCATCAATAGGAATTCTGTAGTGATAAGTAGTCTAGTGATCCTTCGACTTGAGATCATCATAGTAGATTTGTGTATGATGAGTTATACTTTGACTTATTGCTTAAGACCCTTAGGGTATACTAAAGGGTATGCTTGGGTATAATAAGTTGTATATGGAGATAATGTATGATCAATAAAGAATCTATGACTTCTAGTAAAAGAAGAGAAATGTCCTATGTGATTCGATAAATGACAACCAAGTAGTCCTCATTAACGCAGAATGAAATTAGAAAGGAGTTTCTAATTTGCATTATTTAAGTGTTGTGCATTTAAGAGTCGAAATACATATAATTAAATAAAATAAGACTTGACAGTAATTTCATGTCTTATATTTAATTGGGACATTGTACGGTGGAAGGATTGAATTTATTGGGAGATTGCTTATTTAAAATTTGATGTTGAAAGTTAATAGTCATGATTATATGTAAAGTCCTTCAAAGGAACACATGTATAAAGACTTAGTGATAGATCAAATTTGTTAGGTTGATCTAGACTTTAATGTTTATCATTATGTAAATAAATGTATAGAAGAAAAGATCAAAGCTGTTAGGTTGATCTATATCTTGAGATGTAATAGATAGGCTTCAACTGAATCAGAGTCTATCAAGATGATCAAGAGATTGCAGAAGACAAGGCAGAATCGTAGAGCTTCATCTGTCTGTGTTAGAAGCATCGAGCTTCGTCCATTTGTTTAAAGATAAATCACAACAAATATGGAATGAGCTATAGATGTTGAAGACCTCGGGAGTCCCAATGGCACAACAGTCATCCTTAGTGTATAATAAAGAAACAAATTGAATAAGCTAAGGAAAGTACTCTAGCTCAGCAGAAAACACCTTTTCAGGTGTTAGGTGAAACAGCAGTCTGCTGTGTTAGTGGGCCAGTCTGCTAATCAGAAGTTGTGCAAAAAGTCTCCATCAAAGCTCAGAAATTTCAAATGCATTTAATACTTCAACGGATGTCTTCAACGGATACATTTCAAAGACATCATATATACAAAGCTTCAGCAGATGAAAGAAATTAAGCAAGTACTGACCAAAAACACTGAAGAACACTCAACGCTCAACTATACGATCTAAAAAAGAAAGCTTGCTCAGCTACTCAGTTCTTTCGAACTCAAGCTTAACAGCAACTGAGTAGCACCATTCAAGAACTCAAATACCATCAAGTGAAGGAAGAAGTTCCAAGTCAGAAGGACTTGAAGAGTTCTAATTTAGTGAACTGAGAAACACCAAGTCTGCTGGACTTGAAGAGTTCAATAGTGAACTAAGAAGTTCCAAGACTGCTGGTCTTGAAGGAATCCGTGAGATTCAGAAGTTGTAAAGATATCCTTAGTGGATTTCCTACTCAAGGAGTAGAAGAGTGGACTAGGAGCTTTGAATGCTCTGAACCACTTAAAATCTTCGTGTCCCCTATATTCTTGTCATAACTGCTATAACTGTCATAACTACTTTACTCCTATTAAGTTATTATATCTTGAAGGGAAAATAAACAAATCTTAATTCCGCTATGTTTAAATCATTATCAAAACTAATAAGCATTTGTTTAAAAGAAGTTTAAATATATATATATATATTCAACCCCCCTTCTAGATAACTAGTGTGGCTCTGGAAACTAACAATTGGTATCAAAGCAGGTTCTATCAAATAGCCTACAAAGCTTAATTAGATCCAATGGCACATCTGATAAGCGAATCAAAGACTTGGAGGAGGTAGCAAGCCACCTATGTGTAACAAAGATAAATTCGTCAACTAAAAAGTTCGTATGCAAGCCTACATGAATACAATAGATGAAGATCTATTTGAAACTGTTCAAAATGGGCCCTACATTCCTACCAAGCTTGCTCCTACTATAGACGACCCCAAATGCGAATTGGATCAAGGTCAAAAAAGAATGGGGATGAAAAAAAAAGTCATCAACTCGACAAAAAGGCCAAAAACATTTAGTTCCAATCTTTAGAAGATGACCTGTTTGAGAATGTGGTCAATAGCAAAATAGCAAAAGAAGTATGGGAAACATTTCTCATCATGCATGAAGGAACAGAAGAAGTCAGAGAAAATAAGAAATCTCTCCTGACTCAGCAATATGAAATGTTTGCACACGTTCAAGGAGAAGATGTCACTTCCACCTACGAAAGATTCAATGTACTCCTCAACTCTCTCCGAGCCTATGGAAAGATCTATCCAAATAAAGATCTAATCATAAAGTTCATGGGAACTTTACCTAGCAAGTGAGATGCTAAAACCACTGCCATCAGAGAGTCAAAGAATCTCCATGAAATGACTGTTCAACAATTATATGGCAACCTTCTCACATATGAACTGTAGCTGACTCAACGAGCAGAAACTCTATCTGAAGGAAGAAAGAAGGACAAAGGGGTTGCTCTCAAAGAAACAGATAACATCTCCAAAGCCAACACTGAAAATGACTCTGACTATGATGAAGATGACGATGAGGAATTTGCTATGCTGGTAAGAAGACTCGGAAGGTTCATGCGTCAAGGCAGAATCAGAAAACCTAAGAAAGTCAACAACTACAACAGTTAGGAGCAAATAAACGACTTATACTACAACTGCAAAAAGCCTGACCATTTCATTGCAAACTGCAACAAGCCTCTTAGAGAAGAACTCAAGAAAATATCAAATTCAAAGAAAGAATTCAAAGGAAACAAGAGGCTTCAGAAGAAAGATAAAGGTCTTGTGGCCGGAGGACCGTGGAGTGACTCAGACAACGACTCAACTCTCAAATTTGGAGATGATGAAGATTCTCAAGTGGCAAATCTTTGTCTAATGGCCAAACATACAAAGGATAAGAAGAAATCTGACATACATAAAGTAAGTATAGATGAGCAATTTGACTTTAACTCTCCTGATTTAGACATTGATGACATAAGAACTGCTCTATATGGCATCACATCTGATCTGCATCAATACATGAAATGGTTCACAGTTATGTCCAAAGATTATTCTCTTCTTCAAAAAGAGAAAGAGAAAGTTCAGGAAGAACTAGAAAAAGCTCTTCTAAGTACTAACTCTCTCTCCAAATTTGAAGCTGAGAACAAGTTCTTAAAATAGACCAATGAACTTAATGCACAAAGAGAGTCAAGTCTAACATCTAAAATTGAGGAACTAGAAAGGACAATCTCTACATGGAATAAATCCTCTTCTTCCATGGACTCCCTGATCGCCAGTCAGAAAAGTGCATCTGACAGAACAGGTTTAGGTTTTGGGGAACCCACCTCAGAACCATATGTGGAAAAGATTAAGGAAACTAGCTCTAGTAATGTTTCAAGTTTTAGTAGAAGCATTACATTTGTGAAATCCTCGCAAAAGGAAGAACCAGTCCAACCCTCCTCTTTAAATCTAACCTATGTTCCAAGGAATAAAGGATCTCATGCTGGCGTAGGTTTCAGAAGAGAGAAGAGTAACTCAGTCTCTACTCTCCAACCTCGAAGGGTCATAGAGTCGAGTAAAATCGACTCCACGAACCAAATGGGAAGGGACACTAGAGTTAAGCCTCACTCTTCACGAATCTTGAAACATAAGGACACATGGAAAAAGGAAACTAAGTATAAAGGAAGGATTGCTGAAAAACCACATAAGTCCAAATGGAGGAAGAATCCACACACACACACAAGCATGCATCATATTAGATGTTTTGTATGTAATAAGACTGGTCATAAGGCTGCAATATGCTACCATAATCCTATGCATGTGAAACCCAAAATTAAGCAAATTTGGGTTCCCAAGGGTACTAACAAAGTAGGACCCATGCAAGTATGGGTACCAAATGAGAGTTCTATCTTACCACAGGAACCAAGCTCCACGATCACAACCTGGTATCTGGACAGTGGATGCTCAAGGCACATAACAGGAAACAAAGTGCTTCTGTCTGACTTCGTAGAAAAGGAGGGTCCAGCAGTCATCTTCGAAGATAATGGCTCTAGCAAGACAAGAGGATATGGCTCAGCTGGGAATGGAGCAGTGTCCTTCAGTAAAGTGGCCTATGTGGAAGGTTTACAACACAATCGTCTGAGCATAAGCCAACTCTGCTAAAAGGGTCATCAAGTCACTTTTCTCAACAATCAATGTCAAGTCAGAGACCTGAAAACATCCTCTATAGAGCTGACTGGAACAAGAGAAGGCAATGTATATACTATCAATCTTGATCAACTAAGCTCGGACGAGATGATATGCTTTCTGGCTAAAGCATCTGAAGAAATGAGCTAGTTATGACATAGAAGATTGTCTCATCTCAACTTCAAAAGCATGTCTAAACTAGCCTCCAAGGATCTAGTAGCAGGCTTACCCAAGTTTAGCTTCGTCAAAGAAAGGCCATGCAATGCCTGTCAACTTGGAAAATAGACTAGAAGCACATTTAAGAGCAAAACTGTCAACTCAATTGACAAACCTCTGCAGCTGCTTCACATGGATCTATTTGGGCCAATTCCAACAACAAGCCTTGGAGGGAAAAGATATTCACTGGTCGTAGTGGATGACTACACGAGATTCACATGGGTGTTCTTTCTAAACTCAAAAGATGAAACTAGCTCCCAATTAATCAAAATATTCAGACTAGTTATGAACGAGAAATGGGAGAAAATCAAGGCTATAAGGAGTGATCATGGCAGAGAATTTGACTTCTCTGAGATGGACAAATTATACACAGACAATGACATCAGTCACAACTTCTCAGCTCCATGAACCCCTTAACAAAATGGAGTAGCCGAGAGAAAGAACAGAACGTTGATAGAGGCTGGAAGAACTCTACTAGCAATAGCCCATCTGCCTGAATACTTCTGGGCAGAAGCTATCAACACTGCATGCTACACTCAGAACAGATCACTTATACACTCTACGATTAAGAAGACTCCCTACGAACTGTGGAAAAGAAGAAAGCCATATGTCAGCTACTTCCATGTATTCGGCTGTGCATGCTACATTCTCAACAATGGGAAGCAGTTTCTGACAAAGTTCCAACCCAAGTCAGACGAAGGAATCTTTCTCGGATATTCCACAGACAGTAAGGCTTATAAAGTGTTCAACAAAAAGACACTGAGTGTTGAAGTCTCGATTCACATCATTTTCAATGAAACAGACTTGGGCAAAACAGTGCCTCAAGACATTACAAACGACAATTCAAATGAAGTCGTCGAACTCAACACCAAGATCGTAGTTCTAGAAGATGAAATCGTCGAGCAAGAAGAGGAGATCGTAGAGAGAACTATGCAAGACAACGAACCTCCGCATCAAGAAGCTGAAATTAATCTTGAAGGTCTCAGATAGGAAGGCATCAGGACAGATGTTCCAATAGGAAATAGATGGGCAAGAGATCACACTCAAGACTTAATCATTTGAGACCCAAATGCAAGAGTCAAAACAAGAGCCGCCACCCAAAATGAGTGTTTCTATTTGAGCTTTCTGTCACAAATGGAACCCAAGAAGATAGAAGATGCTATGGAAGACTCTAGCTGGATAGAAGCCATGCAGGAAGAACTAAATCAGTTTGAAAAAAGCAAAGTATGAAGATTAGTTCCAAGACCAAAGAGTCATCCTGTCATTGGCACCAAGTGGGTCTTCAGAAATAAGATGGATGAAGATGGAGTAATAACAAGGAATAAGGCAAGACTAGTGGCCAAAGGTTACTCTCAAGAAGAAGACATTGACTACGATGAGACCTTTGCACCTGTTGCCAGATTAGAAGCCATCAAAATATTCCTTGCCTTTGCTGCTCACATGAAATTCAAAGTTTTTCAGATAGATGTCAAAAGTGCATTCCTGAATGGTGAACTCCAAGAAGAAGTATATGTAGAACAAACTCTAGGTTTCATCAATTCATCTCTCTCTAATTATGTCTATAGATTAGACAAAGCCCTATATGGTCTTAAACAAGCACTTAGAGCATGGTATGAAACATTAACTAACTTTCTTATTAAAAATGGGTTCACTAGAGGTAGAGTAGACACCACATTATTTCTTAAAAAGTATAAAGACATATTATTAGTTCAAATATAAGTTGATGACATTATCTTTGGCTTTACTGATGAAAAATTACGTAAGAGATTTGCCAAGCTTATGCAAAGCAAGTTCAAAATGAGCATAATGGGTGAGCTGAACTCCTTCCTTGGACTGCAAGTAAAGCAAATTGATGAAGAAATCTTCATAAACCAAGCCAAGTAAATTAAAGACTTACTTAAAAAGTATGGCATGGAATCAGCCTCTCCCATAAAAACCCCAATTGCTCCAGCAACCAAGCTTGACAAAGATGAAAAAGGTAAAAGTATTGATATAACTCAATACAGAGGTATGATAGGCTCTCTTCTATATCTAACTACCAGTAGACCAGACATAATGTTTACAACATGCATATGTGCTAGATTTTAAGCTAATCCTAAGGAGTCACACTTAATTGCAGTAAAAAGGATTTTCAGGTATCTCAAGGGTACACCTCATTTGGGACTTTGGTATCCCAAGGAGTCCTCCTTTTAACTAACAGGATATACAGATGCTGACTTTGCAGGTTACAAAATAGACAGAAAAAGTACCAGTGGCACCTGTCAATTGCTAGGAAATAGACTTGTGTCCTGGTTTAGTAAAAAGAAAAACTCAGTATCTACATCAACAACAGAAGCTGAATATATTGTTGCTGACAGCTGTTGTGCTCAAATCTTATGAATGAAAAATCAACTAGCAGATTATGGGTTTATTTCAAATCTATACCTATTCATTGTGATAACACAAGTGTCATAGCAATAACACACAATCCTGTCATGCATTCTAGGACTAAGCATATAGAAATAAGATATCATTTTATTAAGGATCATGTTCAAAATGGAAACATATCTTTATAATACATCCCTACTGAAAATTAACTTGTTGATGTCTTTACAAAGCCTCTAGATGAATCCAGATTTAATAAATTAATAAGTGAGCTAGGCATGCTAAATCTACAACCATAAAATCTATGCTCTAGTTTGTGCTAACCATGCAGATATAAAGGCTTTGTTCAAAATCATAGACATGACCAAAGAAAGTCCACGATCGTAGAGTTGCAATGATATGAAAGACCACGATCGTAGAGCTTCCTCAATATGACAAAGAAGCATCCTATGATGAAAAAAGTTCTAACAAATCCAAGCAATCTCTCTGTCAAGCGCCTCAGGGAAAAACCTAATCCTTAGTTCATTCTAAGAGGTTGGCGCTTCCTGAGCTACCTTAACTCGGAAGAAATGCTATGTCAAAAGTTCATCACAAGGAATAGAGCAAATAATGTTCGTAGAGCAGATTCAGCAGTGGACTCAACGATCACAATAACAACCTCAACGACCGTAGTGCTACCTCGACGATCGTAGTTCTCCCAAAGACTACACTAGCTCAGGAGGAGCTAAGGGCAAATCAGTATTTTCCACACAAGTTAAAATCGTGGAGCCAAGCAAAACTCGACACATGTCCCACTATGCAGATCGAGTGGAGGGAAGTTACAAGTATAGTTTAAAAAGGGGGTTTTGAAAACTCACCTTAGAAGTTCAAAAAGCTTATTTCTCTCTCTCTCTCCCTATAAGCAGAAACCCTAGCCTTCCAAAACGCTCAATCAACTTCAGTACAAAGAAATCAATGGCAGCTTCAAGTATTATCACTGGTTACCGACTCTATTTCGACGAGTTAAAGACAGCTGACTCTCAATTCCACAAGATTTTGTCTCTGGTGAAAAAAGTTGGTCTTGAGGAGGCTCTGGGCACCAGCACATGGATCTACCCAAAGCTAATAAAGGAATTTTATAGTAATAGAGTTTTTGAGAACAACGTCATCACCACAAGAGTTAGGGGAGTAAAACTCAAACTCAAAGCTAAAGGCATAAATCTGGCCCTAGGCTTCAAGTTAAAGGCACTCCTATCGAAAGATGTCTTTGATTTCCATGATGGACTGAAGAAGATGCATCACAAAAAGAATCAGACTGTTAAGGGGTACAAAAAGAAGGAGTTTTGTAAGACCCCGAATTTTATGAAATGAAAGTATTCAATTTTCTTATAATTATTATTTTATTTCATAAATGGTTAAATTAATAAAAGGTTAAAGTTAAGGGTGATATGTGAATTTTTTTTTTTGCAAAGTAAGCAAGTTGTTATAAAATATTCGTTTGGTCGGAGAATATTCTTTTTGTCGGGGAATATTTGTACGACGGCACAATCATTGGTGGACCCCACAACGAAAGTATTGTCGTAGTTAGAAAATGACAGAATTATCTTTTATTAAAAATAACGGCGAAAGTGTTACCGTTAAAACTGTTGAACTACTCGGTAGTAAAAGTACAGTAATACGCGTTGTTGCATAGTAGCACACGGTATTGAATATTGATGCTTACATAAGAAGTCACTCAGTTATACTCAATTATTGCTACAGTAATTGCTGCATCATATCTCTCATATTATTGATTCAATTATTATCACAGTATCATCTGCATAATATGTTATATTATTAAATCAATAATTGAGATGATAAAGTTATTCATATTATTATTTGCAATATTGACAATGTCTAGAAGTTCTGTCAAGGAGAGGTTTGGTCACCTAATTGCGAGCCAGTAAGGAGAAATCCTTATCAGAAAGCCCCCTCTTTACTGGGAATGACCTGGTTATTGAGAGTTATAATATTAATGATAAATAAGTTTGTGTTGATTAAAGATGAAATTGATAGTTCCATTATGTGGGAATTTTTAGTGTTAGTGGAAATCAACATTTATTTCAATAATAATTGATGTCCGGAGTTATATATCGATTAATCGGGTAATTCACTTGGGATAAATGAGCAATTAATTTCTATTAATTCACATGCTTATAACTATGTGTTCACATGTGTGTACTATTGATTCACATGATTTACTATTAGGGGAGTTGGTGCAAGATTGATAATACTTGCATGACTAAGTTAAAACTGGAGGTATAGTTGAAGGTACTATACTATAATTAATTTTTTCACATGTTTAGAACTATTGAGTCACGTGATTTACTATTGATTCACATGATTAACTATTAGGGGAGGTGGTGCAAGTTTGATAATACTTGCAGGACTAAATTAAAAATGAAGAAAAAGAGGAAGGTATTATAATTGTAATATTTTGAGCCCCAAAAGCGTGCAATTATCGAAACTATATTTTCCTATAAATAGAAGCTCATTCCTTCATTATTTTTCACCAATTCACTAAAGCTATAGAGAAATTATTATAGAGAGAAATTATAGAGAGAAGAAGATGAGAAGTCTTCTACCTCACTATTCCAGTATCCAGTCTTCTTCTAAGGTAAGGGGTATTATTTCTTTCGTATTCATGAAGAGAGTTATTTTCTTTCAATACTCGTTAGAGCTGTTATTCCATTATTTATTATTATGTTAGAATAACCCGTCTATGCAAAGTACTGCATACATGGTGAAATTTTTTTGTTATTCCATTCTTTATTATTACATTGGAATAACTCGTCTGCGTGTGGTCTATCGCATGCCTGGTGAATTCTGTTGTTATTCCATTCTTTATTATTCCGTTGGAATATCCACATGCTGTCGTGATTACGCATGACCGGTTCCATTCTTTATTATTACATTGGAATATCCCGTTTGTGCGGATTACGCATGACACGGTTCCATTCTTTATTATTTCATTGGGAATAACCTATTCATGCAGTGGCTTCATCGCATGCCTGGTGAATTCTTTTGTCGGGGAACGAATTGACGGTCCAGATGGTTATTTTAGTAGTCCTCACTATTCTATAAAATAGTGTGACAATAAATGTAATGAGGACTCCATTGAGTGTGGATATTATCTAGATGACAATATTCTTATTAAAACTCTTAGATTATGTTTTGTCGTATTTTACATGACTGTTGTATAATTAAGTTGTATTTGAATTTTGTACCATGTATTTGGCGACTCAAGATGGGTGATGTATACCTATTTTGGGGGCGTCACAAGTTTCCCCAAAAATATGATTTTTTGGCTGACATTGTTGGAAAGTGCATATGTTGCAAAAGCTCTGGCCACGACTCAGTGAATGAAGTACAACTGAAGCTTATGACAGCAATCTACTATGGAATCCAACTCATGGAGCCCTACTCATCGATTGGATTGGGAAATGGATGCTCAATTTAAAGAAATCAAAGTGCTCTGGTAAGATGCTCTACGGACGGTTTATAAGCATCACCCTGCAATCAGCACTGGGTGACAAAATTGGAGATAATGAAGGAGAATCCATTAATCCCAACATGAGGATGACCCAGCAGCTGTTTGAAAACTGGAAAAGAAATCCAGCTGAAAATATTAGAATGATATCTGAGTCTAGTGGAAGAAATGGTGATGCAAAGGAGACTGGAATACCAGGAAATATGTCTGTTGTAAAGGAGACTTAAGAAGAAGAAGAAGAAGAAGAAATCAACAAGGAAGAACCCATTGCTTTAATCAAAAAAAGCAAGGGTAAAAGAAAAATGAAGGCTCAAATGGCAGAGGAGCCTACAGGCTCAACTACTGAGGCACCTCAAGAGAGTTCAGGCACTGAAACTCTGAAGAAATTGAAAAGAAAAGAACAGCAGTCTGAGGAAGAAGAAGAAAGAGCTACTATCTCTCAGCTGCTCAAGAAAGGAAAGCGGAGTCATAAGTATAAGAAAACCTCTTTCTCTTCGATCGCAGAGTTTCTACCGATCGTAGAATCCAGATTGGACACCTCTCCCGAAGAGGATGCTACAACAGCTTCTCAACCTGATCAACCTTTCAGAGCTAAAGCTGAAGATAGTGCTGAGGATGTGGCTCAGCCTAGGAAGTCAAAAAGAAAACTTGTCAAGAAATACATTCTTGTCAATGAAAAAGCGTTAAAGGAGGAAGATAAAAGGATAGTTGCAGAGAAGGGACTACCCGAAGCTAGTAAGGAGAATACAGGTCAAGTTGAGGGAGAGCTTCCTGAAGTTCTTATCCTAAAGAATGCTCCAGCTGAGGGGGAGCTGTTTGAAATTCAAATGGATGATCAAGTTAAGGGGGAGCCTCAAAAAGTCCCTATGTTAGATAAAGCTACAGCTGAGGAGGAATTGCCAAGAGATCATCATGAATCTTCCTCAATCCCTTAAGAGATTCCAGTTTCAAAAATTGTAGAAATGGAAAGGATTGAAGTTATGGAGAATGAAAGAGCAGAAGAGCAAAGAAATAAAATGGAGATAATTAATGTGGTGGTAATTTCAAATAAAGACATAGAAGAAGAAAAGGATGACGAAGTTGAAATCATTGATGTGGGCTGTGAGGACATAGGAGAGCTAAATACAATCAACTATTCTCCTATCTACCTATGATGCCATTTCATAGAGCCCAAATCCTCAACTCCTGGGATCACATGTTCTGGACCTTCAAAGCCTATCCAGCAATTTTAGTGCTAGCTCATGGATTCTCAGGCAAAATTAACTTTGCCCGAAAACTAACTTCCAACAGCCCCTCTTCAGAATATGGGCATGAGGTACAAATTATTCTTATCTCTTTTAGGGTAAATCACTGTCCACCATCATTTTTAATCAATTCTATAAATCACTAAGGTGGTTAGAAGTGATACTTCATCCACTCAATCAATTTCCAGCTACAGAATCCCAACATTCGGTAATTGATGAACCAAATGTGCCAAACTTTGTGTTGATCCAATCTCCTATCATCTCTCCCTCTACGATTATTGAGTCACATCCAATCGTAGAGTCACCTACACAAGTCGTCAAGTCACCTGTTATGATCGTAGACTCAATCCCTTTTGAAGCTCAACCTCACACACATGCCCCTCCATCAGACATACCATCTTCCTCAACCAATGACTATTTCAGTCTTGATCTTGCTCTCTACCAAATGCAAGGTCAACATTCAAGAGCTTCTCCTCCAAATAATTCGCAACTCCTTAAGCTTATATCTGATCTCCCTACCAAAATAGAGTTCTCAGAAGCATCTAATAAAGTGACCAAGGACATACAAGAAGATCTTGAAGTTCACTCTAAACTTATTCATATGAGGCTAACTCATTTGATTGATGCTGCCAATACTCTCCCAAGCAACCTAAGTTCTGAACTGACAAAGAAGTTTAGGAAGATAATAAAAGAGATGATTCAGAGTATCAATGAAAGGGATCAAATCAACTTTCTAGCTACCAAGAAGCACATGGATGTTGTTCTTATTTTACAAAATACTCAAGAATACCAAAATCAACTTCTGATGGAAAATCTCATGAGTTTAAGGACCTAAATAAAAGAATTCCAAGCATTCTCCATGGATCAAATGAAACAAACAGAAAATGCCTTGGACATTCTGCAAATGAGAGAAGCTCGTACTGACTCTCTGATCCAAAAAAATCATACAGATATAGTTCAACCCAAGACTCAACTCCACGAACTCGTACAAGACATGACTCTCCTATCTGAAGATATTTGAACCCTTGATGCTAACATAAAGGAGGAGAATAAAGGGGAAGGAGGCGACAAAGGAAGAGGCAAAGGATAAGTTAAAATTGCTCAATTCTCCAGAAGTTCTTCCACGAGTTCTCCTGCAAGACAGTCTCGCCATTAGACTCCACGACCTGAACAGCAGCAAATTCTCATGGCACAACCACTAAGAAGTCAAAGGCCTTCTCCAAGATCACAAGAAGTGACCACCACTGGTCTAAGAATGCCAATTGGAGATCCTGCATTCATGAATAGACACGAACATTTGCCAAGGCTAAGTCAAAGTGAGATGGAAGATATAGCATGGAGAGATGAAGTCAGCAGGAAAAGAAAAGCTCAAGAGTATGCAAATCCTCCAAGGAACAAAAGGCAGAAGAAATAGAGATAAGTTGAAACTCATTTCTTATTGATGTAACTAAGCTTAATTTTAATATCTTTCTTTACAAACATTAATAAATTCATGCTTATTCTCCAGAGGTTTCAGCTGCTCACTGAAACACTAAGTCATATTTACTTTCTGGCAACTGCATCTAAAAATTAATAATCATGATACAAATATCCTCGGTTATGTCAACATCAAATAGGGGGAGATTGTTGGGAGATTTCATATTTAAAATTTGATGTTGAAAGTTAATAGTCATGATTATATGTAGAGTCCTTCAAAGGAACACATGTACAAGGACTTAGTGATAAATCAAATTTGTTAGGTTTATCTGGACTTTAATGTTTATCATTCTGTAAATGAATGTATAGAAGAAAAGATCAAAGCTATTAGGTTGATCTATATCTTGAGATATAATAGATAGGCTTCAACTAAATCGTAGTCTATCAAGATGATCAAGAGATTGCAGAAGACAAGGCAGAATCATAGAGCTTCATCTGTCTGTGTCAGAAGCATCGAGCCTCGTCCATTTGTTTAAAGATAAATCACAACAAATATGGAATGAGCTATAGACGTTGAAGACCTCGGGAGTCCCAATGACACAACATTCATCCTTAATATATAACAAAGAAACGTATTGAAGAAGCTAAGAAAAGTACTCTGGCTCAGCAGAAAACACCTTTTCAGGTGTTAGGTGAAACAACAGTCTGCTGTGTTAGTAGGCCAGTCTGCTAATCAAAAGTTGTGCAAAAAGTATCTATCAAAGCTAAGAAATGTTAAATGCATTTAATACTTCAACGGATGTCTTCAACGGATACATTTCAAAGACATCATGTATACACAGCTTTAGCAGATGAAAGAAATCAAGCAAGTACTGAACAAAAACGCTGAAGAACACTCAACGCTCAACTCTACGATCTGAAAAAGAAAGTTTGCTCAGCTACTCAGTTCTTTCGAACTCAAGCTTAACAGCAACTGAGTAGCACCACTCAAGAACTCAACTACCATCAAGTAAAGGAAGAAGTTCCAAGTCAGAAGGACTTGAAGAGTTCTAATTGAACTGAGAAGCACCAAGTCTGTTGGACTTGAAGAGTTCAATAGTGAACTAAAAAGTTCCAAGACTGCTGGTCTTGAAGGAATCTGTGAGATTCAGAAGTTGTAAAGATATCCTTAGTGGAATTCCTACTCAAGGAGTAGAAGAGTGGACTAGGAGCTTTGAATGCTCTGAACCACTTAAAATCTTTGTGCCCCCAATATTCTTGTCATAACTGCTATAACTGCCATAACTGCTTTACTCCTATTAAGTCATTATCTCTTGAAGATAAAACAAACAAATCTTAATTCCGCTGTGTTTAAATTATTATCAAAACTAATAAGCATTTTGTTTAAAAGAAGTTTAAAAATATCTATTCAACCCCCCTTCTAGATAACTATTGTGCCTCTGGGAACTAATAGAATTGTACTGTAACTATTTACTCAAAGGTTCTTTTATGATTAATGTTGAAATCTATATTATCTGAAAAGTCATTAATCGCTAGGGAGGTTTATCCCTATTGTAGAATAAATATTATTTATTTAAAGAAATTAATAGTTTAATTTATTTATTTAAATAAGATTAGAATTTTTCTAATTGATTTTGTGACGCCCCCAAAATAGGTATACATCACCCATTTTGAGTCGCCAATAACATGGTACAGAAACAACTACAACTTTATTAATACAACATATAAACTGTGAGTTTAAATACAAATATTGTCATCTAGACAATATTCACACCCAAATAAGTCTTCATTACAATTATTGGTACATTATTTTACAAAAATGGGGAGGATTACTAAAACAACTTTCTAGAACCTTCATTCCATACCCCGACTAGTACTTGCTACATTCTCGCCTCCTGAGAAGATAAATAGAACAAAAAGGAAAAGAGTGAGCTCAACTAGCCCAGTAAAGAATATTATGAATAAGATAATATAAAACAAATTATCGTTAGTCTTCAACAGGAAAAAATCTGATAAAATACAATAGACAACAAGTTTCAGATCAATATTCGCAGCAGAAATAATAATTCATAGATGAGTTATGTAGTGAATAAAATCTACTATAATCTATGAATTTAAAAGTCCATCGTCATTATTTTATCCCTGTAACATCAATCAATATTCATCTTGAATCAAATATTCATCTTTGCACTACAGGCCAAAGATATTCATCAGTTGGTCATGTTCATCTCAACACCTGTTCATCTTTACACTATGGGCCAAAGATATTTATCAAAAAATCATTAATCTTTACACTACAGGCCAAAGATATTCAGTAATAACATCATTTAGGACTGAGGATGATGAAAAATATTTAAAAGAAAATGAATCCAGCGAAACAAAAGAACAAATATTAAGGATTCGTACTTTAAACAATCTGAGTTCAAAAATACTTCATAAATAATCATAGTGAAGAAAAATTCAAGAATGATCAAAACATGGATACAATCAAAGCTAGTATCCATAATCGATATTTTAGAAAAAAAATGAAAATTTAATTTTTCTGTAAATAGTGTCGTATTCGTGAATAGTGTCGTATACGTGAATAGTGTCGTATACGTGAATAGTAATCCTGACACTAAAAGACAAGAATTTTACAAGAAAAATCTTATCAATAATCCGGCATAATGATATTTGAAGAAATAATATCATTTTTAAAAAATAACATCCCTTACCTCGAAAAGAATAATACTTCTGGCTGGAATATCAGATATAACGTTGAAGGAACTTGCGCCGTATAGCAACACTCAAAGTATCAAAATACTCACAAGAATACGCTCAATAATATAGAGAGAAAACTTCAGTTTCTGGTGTGATTTTCAATTCTAACCTAAACACCCTATTTATAGGAAATTGCTTAGAACACCAAAGCATAAAATTTAATAAATATTATTATTATTTTTCTAAAACTTCCTATGCACACTCTTTTAGTCTAGACATCAGCCAAACAAGTGCTAACATCACCAAAAATGTTTTTCATACTAAAATTATTTAAAACTCCATAAAAAATAAAAATCAAATAATCTGGAACTTTAATAATTCACTATAAATAACTCTTTTGTCAAAAAAATTCGAACCTTATGTCATTTCCATAGGAAATTCCATTCTCTACAACTTTGTAAGTATAAGTTTTTCCAAATTCCAAACAGAAGTTGACTGAAATTCAATAACAGGCGATTTTACAAGCTATAATCAAATTTCAGTCAAGAAATGGGGTCCACAAACATGAAAAATATGTTTTAAATATTTATTGCAACAAAAATACTATTCCTCCTCATTTATTCATATATCCCACATTCATTGTAAAAATATAACCATTATTATATTATTAAAATATAATAATATATTTAAATGAATTATTTTATCGAAAAAGATAAAATATCAATTTTCAACAATTGTCACATTAAAATTTTCTCCATCTATATCTACATAAAATGAATATTTTCCTTATCATATAAATCAATAATTAATTATTCACAAATAATATTATGAGAATCACAATCTTGGCAGCAATGCAATTTCCTAAAAAAATAGGGGTTTTCCAATAAGGATTTCTCCATCTTGGCGCCGCAATTAGGTGACCAAACCTCTCCTTTGATGTAACTTTCTAGACATTGCCAATAATGTTTATCTAATAATATTATTCAAATAATATGAATTATTCATCCGATAATGAAAATATCTTAGTAGTGACAATTATTGAAACAACAATAATATAAAATATCAACGTAGCAATTATTGAATCAATAAAATAAAATATTGAATAAGTAATTCATCGTAATAATTATTAAGTAGTGCCTTCTTTACGTAAGAATCAATAATTGGTGTAATACTGGTAATCTTCTTTGTGTTTTAACCACATGGTATTTTAACAGTATTAACGGTAACAACTACGTCGTTATTTATAAACAACTTATATTTGTCATTTTCTTCATCCAATCGCTTTTCGTTATGGGGCCCACACAAGGCTGCACCGTCGTACAAATATTCCCCGACAGTAAGAATATTCCACGACCAAACAAATATTCCCCGACAACAATGAATATTTTATAACCACTTGCTTATTTGAAATATTTGCGCACTTTACCCATAACTAACCACATTAATCAAATCAATCCTTACTATTTCAAAATAATAAATAGAGGAAATTTAATTTCATTTATAATAAGTTGGGGTCTTACAACCTCCCCTCCTTATGAAATTTCGTCCTCGAAATTGACGTACGTACCTGGTGTTTCGAAAAGGTGAGGATACCTCGCTTTCATTTCCGTTTCTAACTCCCAGGTCATTTCCTCAATAGCATGGTTCCTCCACAAAACTTTGACTTGTGGTATGACCTTTGTACGTAAGACATGCTCCTTCCTATCCAAGATCTTGACAGGTACCTCCTCGTACATTAAGTCTTCGGTTATCTCAACCGGTTCTAACTCAATAACGGGGTTCGGGTCTTTCACATATTTACAAAGCACAAATATATGAAAAACATTATGAACACGAGACATACTTGGAGGTAACGCGAGTCTATAGGCTACAATTTCTACTCGGTCAAGAATCTAA
This sequence comes from Panax quinquefolius, assembly GCA_020205615.1. Classification (NCBI taxonomy): domain Eukaryota; kingdom Viridiplantae; phylum Streptophyta; class Magnoliopsida; order Apiales; family Araliaceae; genus Panax; species Panax quinquefolius. The sequence goes on from CM035157.1 coordinate 104,011,168, forward strand.
AATGGACCAATAAATCATGGATTGAGCTTTCCTCTCTTCCCAAATCTTGTAACTCCCTTCCATGGAGCCACACGTAACAATACATTATCCCCAATACTGAATTCCACGTCCTTTCGATGAAGATCCGCATAACTCTTTTGTCGATCCTGTGCCGTTTGTATACGTTGTCAAATTATTTGGATCTTTTCTGTAGTAATACGTACCAACTCTGGTCCCAACAATGTTACTTCACCCACCTCATCCCAACATACTGGAGAGCGACACTTTCTTCCATACAATGCTTCGAATGGAGCTACCCCTATACTTGCGTAATAACTGTTGTTGTAGGAGAATTCCACCAATGGTAAATACTTATCCCAACTCCCTTTGAAGTCTAGGACACAGAGTCTTAATAGATCTTCAAGAGTTTGAATAGTCCTCTCTGATTGTCCGTCCGTTTGAGGATGGTATGCCGAACTGAATCGTAAATCTGTGCCCATAGCTTTTTGCAAACTAACCCAAAATTGTGAAGTGAATCTTAGGTCACGATCCAAAACTATGGATACTGGCATGCCATGCAATCTCACAATCTCATTTACATACATATGAGCAAGACGTTCAAGGGAATAAGTCTCCTGTATCGGCAAGAAATGAGCAGACTTAGTTAATCTATCAACAATAACCAAATCGCATCTATGCCTTGAGAAACCGTGGGAAGGCCCGTAACGAAATCCATGGTAATGTGTTCCCACTTCCATTTCGAAATCTCAAGTGGTTGCAACGGACCCTTAGGTACTTGATGCTCTGCATTTACACGTTGACAAGTTAAACACCTCGAGATAAACTTTGCAATCTCTCTCTTCATATTGTTCCACCAAAATGTATGTTAAAGATCACAATACATTTTGGTACTTCCAGGATGGATTGCAAACGGTGTATTATGTGCCTTCATCATGATCTTGTATTTCAAATCAGAGTCGTTAGGAACACAAAGTCTGGAGTGAACTCAAAGTATTCCTTCTTCATCGATTCTCACTTCGGGAATAGCACCTTCTTGTACTTTCTTCTTCATACGCATCAGCTCCGGGTCGGTGGCTTAAGCAACTTTAACTTTTTCTATTAAAGTTGGCTCTATGCGTATACTTGACATCATCACATGGGTCCCCGGAATCTTGAATTCTATCTTCATCTTTTGTAAATCACACAAAATGGGCCTTTGTGTTGACAACATCGCACTTGTTCCCATATATGATCTTCTACTAAACACATCAGCTACCACGTTCGATGTTCCAGGATGGTATTGAATAGTGTGGTCATAATCTTTCAACAGCTCGAGCCAACGTCGTTACCGCATGTTGAGTTCCTTTTGGGTGAAGAAATATTTGAGGCTTTTATGGTCTGAATATATTTCCACTTTCTCTCTATATAGATAGTGCCTCCGGATCTTTAAAAGCGTAAAACGATCGCCGCTAACTCTAGATCATGAGTAGGATAATTCCTCTCATACTCTTTAAGATGTCGCGAGGCATAGGCTATGACTTTCCCACGTTGCATGAGAACACATCCTAACCCTTTGCCTGAAGCATCCCTGTAAATAACAAATCCATCCAAACCAGATGGTATTGTCAGAACAGGTGCCGAAATGAGTCTCCTCTTAAGCTCTTGGAAACTCTTTTCATATTCCTCGCTCCATACGAATTTTGTATCTTTCCGAGTCAGTTGAGTTAACAGGGTAGCGATTAGAGAAAATCCTTCCACGAATCTCCGATAATAACCAGCTAGTCCCAGAAAGCTACATACTTCGGTCACCGACTTTGGTTGCTCCCAACTTTGTATTGCTTCAATCTTCGTTGGGTCGACAGATACTCCATGTTTTGACACCACGTGCCCAAGGAATGCTACTTCCTTAAGCCAGAACTCGCATTTCTTCAACTTGGCATATAGTTTGTTTTCACGAAGCCTTTGGAGTACCAGCTTCAAATGGTGCTCATGATCTTCACGGCTTTTGGAATATATGAGGATGTCATCAATAAAGATAACAATGAACTGGTCCAAATATTCTTTGAATACTCGGTTCATCATATCCATGAAAGCCGCAGGAGCATTAGTCAATCCAAAAGATATGACTAAGAATTCATAATGCCCGTACCGAGTTCTGAAGGTAGTCTTTGGAATATCCTCAGTTCTAATCTTCAGCTGATGATATCTAGAACGAAGATCAATCTTTAAAAAGAATTGTGCTCCTTGCAACTGGTCAAACAGGTCATCAATACGAGGTAGCGGATACCTATTCTTGATAGTGACATGGTTTAATTCCAGGTAGTCAATACAAAGTCGCATACTCCCGTCTTTCTTCTTTACAAATAAAACAGGAGCACCCCAAGGAGATGTACTAGGAAGAATGAAATCGATGTCCAACAATTCCTGTAGTTGGACTTTTAACTCCTCAAGTTCAATAGGAGCCATTCGATATGGGGTTTAGAAACGGGCTTTGTACCAAGTTCAAGATCAATAAAGAATTCAACTTCACATTCTGGGGGTAGACCGAGAAGTTCTTCAGGAAATACGTCAGGAAATTTACTAACAACAGGAATATTATTCAAATCTGATGTGTCTTTATTCAAATCCATAACATGGGCTAAGAAAGCTTGACATCCGTTTTTTAATAAACGAATAGCTTTATGACTTGATATGACTGTGATTGATTTTAATGGTTTAGTTGCTTGAATTCGTACAACAGGTTGGTTAAGAATATGAAAACTAACAACCTTACGAAAACAATCAATTTTGGCATGATGAGTAGTTAACCAATCAGTCCCTAAAATCACATCAAAAGAAAGTATCTTTAAAGAGATAAGGTCAACAGGTAATGTGATGGTGCCAACTTGGATTAAACAAGATTTATAAACAGTGGATGTGGTGAAAGTTTCTCCTAACAGAGTCTCCACAGATAAATCAAAGTCTAATTTCTCCGGAGTCGAGTTTAAACGTTGAGCACAAGCAGGAGAGATAAATGAATGGGTAGCACCGATATCTAGTAAGGTATAAACTTCGTAAGAATTTATGATTAGCTTACCTGTAATCACCTCGTTTGGGTTCCTCGCATTTTGACCAGTCACGACAAACGCTCTTTCAGAAACCGTTGACTTTGACTTTTCTCAGACAGCCTTTTGAGTCACCATTCCCGCTGGACTTGGTTTCGCTACCGTACAATCTCGAGCGATATGTCCTTCTTTTTCACAATTATAGCATACCTTGAACTGTTAGGGGCAGTTTGGGCTGATATATCCCTCTTTCTCGCATTTATAGCATACGACCGGTGGTCGTTCTCCTCCCTTAGAACCAGTTGCTGCTGGCGCTGATGTCTGTTAGGTTTGTAATATTCATGTGCGCAATCAAATTGCATAAAAAGTGCGGAAACGTGTAAAATCAGAGTTTAAAAAAAATTTACAAACCATATACCCGGATCACCCTTTATGCACAATTATTAATTAAACGAAAAGATAAAGAATAAAATCATACCCTTGAAGATCGAGCTTCCTCAGGTACAAGTTCACCTCCAATCCTTTTCGCGTTCAACTTGAATCCACCGGGTTTGGTTCCTTCCTTTGATCAACATTAGCCACCCAATTGTTTGGCCTCTAGAGGTGATCCACCAAGGAAGAAAAATTTTCAAGAAGAAGGGGTATTGGCTCAAACCCTAGTTTTTCCTATCTGTATAGAAAAAGGGGGCGTACTCTCCAACTATTGGAATTACGTATGTTGTAAAAGTCAACAACCACCTCACCCATAATAAGACTCCTCTTATTTATAGATGTGGGCAACCCACCTTAATAATTAAGGAATTGGGATTTATTTAATTAATTAAATTCTTTTAATTAATTAAGCTCCCTAATCTTATTAGGGATAATTAATTAAACTCCTTTAACTAATTTTCCTTCCTAATCCAATTAGGAATAAATGAGAGTACTTATATTAAATTAATTCCTAAACTCTTTTAGAAATTAAAATAATAATAATTGTAATAATATTAATAAGACTCCTCTTATTAATTTATATTTAATATTTCTAAAATATTAAATAATAATATTAAGCTATTTAATTTATTCTATCACCATAGATTAAATTAAATATACATAAATATATTATTACGATTATGCCATTAACTTCTTAAATAATTATTCTTCCTTTTATGGTGTGACCCTTTAGGTTCTCCATATTAAACAGGTTGTGAATAAATCAATTAGAACAATTCTAATTTTATTTAAATAAATAAATTAAACAATTAATTTATTTATATAAATAATATTTATTCTACAATAGGATAAGCCTCCCTAGCGATCAACGACTTTCCGGATAATATAGATTTCAACATTAATCATAAAAGAACCTTTAAGTAAATAGTTCTCAGACAATTCAATCCTTCCACCATACAATGTCCCAATTAAATATAAGACATGGAATTACTGTCAAGTCTTATTTTATTTAATTATATGTATTTCGATCCTTAAATGCACAACACCAAATAATGCAAATTAGAAACTCTTTTCTAATTTTATTCTGCCTTGGCCAAGGACTACTGGTTTGTCATTTATCGAATCACATAGGACATTTTTCTTCTTTTAATAGAAGTGGTAGATTCTTTATTGATCATACATTATCTCCATGTACAACTTATTATACCCAAGCATACCCTTTGATATACCCTAAGGGTCTTAAGGAATAAGTCAAAGTATAACTCATCATACACAAGATACTATGATGATCTCAAGTCCAAGGATCACTAGATCTACTACTATCACTACTGAGAATTCCTATTGACAGCAAGTAAAACTCCATTAGGTATTCCTTAGCAAGCCAACGTTCAGTGAACTTATTCTCTAATAAGCACCACATACTTGCTTTAGTGTCTCCACACAAATGATCATGAGATCAATCATCCTCATCCAATGAGCAAGCAACGATGTACCAATCTATCCGGATTCACTAATCCCCAATTTAGTAATCCGTTGATTGGGAACTATTTTAGTTTTAAGCTTTCTAAGAATTTAGATCTCATTAGAATGATCATCATCATTATTCTAAAAGCATTGCTTAAAACTATGGGTTTATCACATATTATAAAATAGCATCATGTAGATAATTAAAAGCCTTTAATAAATTAATACTTTTTATTAATAAATGAATAAGATTGTTACAAAGTATATGCTTTATCATCAAACATGATTGGCTTGTGTGCATACTACTTTCAATCTCCCACTTGCACTAAAGCCAATCGCCATGGTATCTCATACTCTTCTTCTCTAAGTGACGATTATCCTGTCATTGGATAAGCTTTAGTTAATGGATATGTAATGTTGTTCATGAGAGTCCACTATCTCTATAGTGATTTCCCATCTTTCAATGATTCTAATAATCAAATGAAAGTGCCACAACACATGTTTAGATCCAAGATGAGACTTAGGAACTATTCCTAGTTACGTAATGAACTTTTAATCCAAACAATCAACTTGCGACTTCATTTATAGCTATATACTTTGTCTTTTCACTAAACCAAAGAACTCTTTCTTTGTTTGGAACCTTTCAATTCAACGCACCTTTGTTCAAGATAACGCTTTACCTTAAAGTGAATTTTTCTATCATCTTGGTGCGTCTCGAAAAACTTGAGTCCTGTTAAGCCCTCTAGTTTTAATTTAGACCCACCATGAATATGATCACATCCTTAGTGTCGGTTAAGCACTTTAAGATGTTTTCAGCGACTCATAGTGAACTTCTCCATAATATGGTGATCAACATCGGTCTCGACATTTCATTGCATTCATGATTGTCACTCATCATGCGACCTCTCTTTTCGAGAGTGCGTGGGGACTATTAAGAGAGATACACTCCATAGCTCATCGACATGAGACATCTCTTGGAGTTTGCCATGCTAAACGACTTTAGCATCAAATGAATATACATTCCTTGGGTTAAGTCGAGCATCCTCTTGTATCTATCTATATAGATTTTATCCCCAATTAAGATACTCTTCCCAAACCATTCATGGAGGAATGTTTAGACAACTTTATCATTACTGATTGTAGCATTGATATGTCATTCCTTATCCGTAATATATCAACATATAGTACTAGGAATGTCAAGATGCTCCCACTGACCCTTTTGTACACACTAGAACTCTTACCTCATCGTATGTAACTGGATCATCATCATCTATGATGCGTACCTCATCATCATCATCTATGATGAATCCATACCTCCTAGGTATCTTTAGTACTATTTGATTCTGATTCGATTTGTGGTACAATAGGTCTATCTCTGAGTTCCTCTTATTTGACTTATTGTATTTTGTGGTTCTTGAACTCTTCAAGATCTATTATCCTCCCACTAGCCCCTTTTAATGATAAACACCTTTATCTTAGAAGGCAGCGTGTTTCGTAACAAACACCTTTTGCTAAGTAGAATTATAGAACATATACCCTAAACTTACTTTAGGATGTCCCACAAATCTGTACATGTCAAATCTTGTCCCAAGCTTATCCTTTGAAACCTTTTCATATAAGTTGGACAACCCCTCATCTTAACATACTTAAGATTAGAAATCCTTCCTGTCCATAACTTTTATGGAGTCTTGGAGCTGGATTTTGAGGTTACCTTTTCGTAGATATGCAGCCATTTCTAGGACATTACCCAGAAGGATACTGGAATGTCGGTAAAATCATTTTGGACCGTACCATGTTCAACATGGTATGATTTTTCTTTTCAGATACATCAATCAATTATTACGTATCATGAGGTGTCCATTATGAGAAAAACCATTTGAGATGATCTAGAAACTTATTGCACAAGTATTTATTCCTTGATCTAATCAAAGAATCTTAATACTTTGCCAATTTGTTTCACTTTTGAATTCTTTGAACCTTTCAAATAATTCACACTTGTATTTCAGCAAATACACACATTCAACTCTTTGAATGATCATCTCCTTTTCTTATACTAGTTTGTTCAATTTGCAAAATATATTTTTCACGTAAGTCAAGTATACAAAATCCATTAAGTAATATTTCAGTTCTATACAAAACATTATTATTATAAATAGAACAACAATTGTTCTTAATTATAATACCAAAGATTTCATTGTCCAACAATAAAATGGAAATAATATTTTTAACAAGAACTGGAATACAATAACAACTTATTGACTTAATAGATTTGGTTCAGTAGGCATTGTTAAACTATAAGTTTCTATGGCTAATATGGCAACCTTTGCTTCATTTCCCGCATATAGGATTACTTATATTTATTTAGCTTTCTACTTACGCTTGGTCCTTCATAAATCTATATTTATGATAACCAAAGTCGGTATCCAATACCCAAGTAGAACCTTGACTTAAAGAAAATTTATTTTAAATCATGAACAAATTTGTATTTGTAATGAAACTTCACTAAGCTTCTTTTGGTTAGCTCTCGCAAGATGCTTCTAGCAGATTTCTTTCCAAAGTGTCCGAAGCTTATTGCGGTGGAAGCAAACTCCTTTGCTATCCGTATCGCTTTTGTTCTTATTATCCTTTGTTTATGCCTTTCTATATACCTTCTTTGAATCGTTCTTCTTTTGGAAGATCCTTTGGCCCCTACCGAAGAAGACATGGTCTTTCTTGGTTGAAAGTGACTCTCATCATTTTTCAACATGTTAAGCAAATCGGTGAGGTCGATATCTAGCTTGTTTATATGAAAAATTCACAACAATTATGAAAGGAGTCAGGGAGTGAGTGCAAGATCAAATCTTGGCTCAACTCTCCATCCATGACAAAACCCGTTGTCCTAATTGATCAATCAAATTGATAATGTTAAGGACTTTTATCGCATCTTTGTAGTGTCATCTGGTCATTCTAGATCGGAAGAGCTCCTTAGATATCTCGATATCTATCGGCCCCTACTTTCCTTACCATCAACTACTTGATGTGCGGGAATATAGTAGGAACATCCATAGTTTCATGTTCGTTTGAAGCTCGTTACTCATGGATGCGAGCATGATGCATTGAAAGCCAATGTGCATCATCTTGCCACTTTCTAAAAGTAGCAATCTCTTCCTCGGAGGCATTATGCGCAACCATTACTGAGGATAGCGCGTATTAAGGACATAAGATAGCTTTTCGACTATGAGAACTATTCTCAAATTCCTTAGCCAATCCGCTTAATTTAATATCTCGTTAATTTAGTATCTAATATGCTTCTTTGATGATAGTAATTTTGACATTGTAAAATTTCGTAAATGAATTTGTAATTAACAACATTTTAACATACATTCTTTTATTAATTACCAAAATAATTTAGGTCTTGTTTTAAATTGGTATCTCCCACTATTTTCTTCAAACTATATTACCCTCACTTATATAGTTCGGCAAAATCTAATTAAAGATTAGCTAGTGAGAATAAGGATCCTATTTCAAATGTATATAGCCTTGTGGTGACACAACAAACTATATATAAATAAATAGGTAGACAACTTTTGTCAATTACATCAACTATGTAACTCCTTGTATTTTCCCTCTTAGATTATTTTGATCAAGTGGTGGCACATCCGAATCAAAATTAACCAAGTTAAGTCCGACCTAGCACTCCATATATTCAAAAAAGAAAAATATCATCCTTGTGGTGACACAACAAAATAATATTGTTCAATTTTCTTTATAAGCATCAAATGTGATAAATTAACATCTTAAATACTTAATACTTGCCTTGTGGTGACACAACAAACTCATATTAAATATTTAATACTCTATTAATTTTATCATCTGCTAGAAAGGCGACGTTCGATATTCCAAATATCTTTGAGCGCTTAGGACTTAATATAAAAATTGAGGGGTTTGTTATTAATTTGTCTCATCTTGTTTAGCTAGCATGCATTATATATATATATAAAATCGCATCATATTAATAAACATGCTGAAGCATGTTTGTATAATATATAATATATATAGTATAAGCATGCACATATAGAATACTATATTCTACCCGGATTGATTATGGACTTTTATTCTAGTTTGGTTCACTAGAGCCACCAAGTGAACCAAAAGGTCAAACCCTAGGGGTGCAAGAAATAATATTTAAATATAACTATTACATTTAATTACGGGCTCCATTACAAAGCGGGTCTTCAAGCTCCTTGCTCCTTGATCTCCAATTTTTCAAAATTAATTCTAACTATTCCTATTACAAAACTATTTAAAATAAATAGAAACCTTGATCGTGATCAAGGGAATTACATAGGAGGGAGATAGAATTTACATTAAGAAAAAATTAGAAGACGAGGCAGTCTGTGAGACCCCATTTAATAAAATCCATACATTCATGCATCCAAATTAAAATAAAATCCAATCACATTGGTCAATAGTCCATAATCAATCCCATTTATTATCATACACATCATCATATGCATCAATAAATAACATTCATCTTATGAATAATAAACATTTAATATATATATATTGATATCATTTAATGGGCAAATTTAGTTAGTATAAAATTTATTTTTGAATCAAAATAAACTCCTTTATTTTAATCCAAATTTAAATCAAAATAAAACTATTTTATTTTAATTTATCCAATTTTGAATAAAATAAACTATTTTACTTTAATCAAAATCTTTAATCAAAATAAACTCCTTTATTTTAATTAATTATGGAATCCAATTCCATGTAAAAAAAAACTTTTATTAAAGGAAACACGGATTTTCTTTCCTATTCACAAATAAACTCCTTTATTTTGAATAATATGAAATCTTATTTCATATTTAAATAAACTCCTTTATTTAAGGAAACATGGATTCTCTTTCCTATTCACAAATAAACTCTTTTATTTTGAATAATATGAAATCTTATTTCGGTATCTAAATAAACTCCTTTATTTAAGGAAAGATGGATTTACTTCCTATTCACAAATAAACTCCTTTATTTTAGAAAAATAAAATCCAATTTCAACTCCAATTAGTTATCATGGAATCCAATTCCAACTCTAATTAGTTAGCATGAAATCCAATTTTAAAATTAAAATAAACCTTTTATTTTAAATTTAAAATAAACTTTTTATTTTAAAATTAAAATAAATATTATATTTTAATTATAAAATAATTAATAATATTATATATATATATACAATAAACGTTAATATATATATAATAACATATTATATATATATATATATATATATATATGATAGTTAACTTGATTCATGAATTTTAAAAATCTCCTGGACCTTTAAACCAAGCACGTGTACCTTTAACTTTTTCAAAAAAAAAAAAAAAAAAAACACGTGGCCATAAAAAATTGTAGGGATCACGTGGCCATGTGGTAATTGTGGGATTTCAAAGTGAATCACTACCAAATATATATATATTTCAAGGATTCATGATATAACTTTTATATATATATTAACGGAAACTTCATAAATATATATATATATATGCTAACAAGTTTCTTCCCACGGATCACTACCAAATTCGCGTGAGTCAGCAACAGCAACATGATTAATATATCTATATATACTATTCATATTAAGAAGAAACCGGCGGTTTTGAATTTTTTTTTTTTTTTTTTTTTTATTTTAATAAATTTTATATAATAAAATTATGCCCAATTAAATTGTTCTAAACAAATATCAATATACATATCAAATTAAAACAATTAATAATTTGCATAAAGGTTTGGCTCGATGCCACTCATAGGTTTGTAATATTCATATGTGTGAATCAAATTGCATAAAAAGTGCTAAACGTGTAAAATCGAGTTTAAAAAATTTACAAACCATATACCCGGATCACCCTTTATGCACAATTATTAATTAAACGAAAAGATAAAGAATAAAATCATACCCTTGAAGATCGAACTTCCTCAGGTACAAGTTCACCTCCAATCCTTTTCGCGTTCAACTTGAATCCACCGGGTTTGGTTCCTTCCTTTGATCAACATTAGCCACCCAATTGTTTGGCCTCTAGAGGTGATCCACCAAGGAAGAAAAACTCCATTAGGTATTCCTTAGCAAGCCACGTTCAGTGAACTTATTCTCTAATAAGCACCCACATACTTGCTTTAGTGTCTCCACACAAATGATCATGAGATCAATCATCCTCATCCAATGAGCAAGCAACGTATGTACCAATCTATCCGGATTCACTAATCCCCAATTTAGTAATCCAGTGATTGGGAACTATTTTAGTTTTAAGCTTTCTAAGAATTTAGATCTCATTAGAATGATCATCATCATTATTCTAAAAGCATTGCTTAAAACTATGGGTTTATCACATATTATAAAATAACATCATGTAGATAATTAAAAGCCTTTAATAAATTAATACTTTTTATTAATAAATGAATAAGATTGTTATAAAGTATATGCTTTATCATCAAACATGATTGGCTTGTGTGCATACTACTTTCAGTCTTCACATGGTCGTTGTTGAATCTCCTCTTTTTAAAATCTCCTCCCGACTCGCTTCTTTTATTCTCATATCCATGATTACCACCAGAGTGGTTGCCACTTTTGTCCGTATTTTTCTTTCTCCGCTGGTTATCGTTGTTCTGATGACTGCTATCACCGGTATGATCCTGGTTGTGGTCCCTCGGTTGAACATACTCATTATCTCGCTCTAATAATTGAGCCCTATTGACAACATCTGAATAGAGAGAAAATTTATGAGAAATGAGATATTGACGTATGTCGGGTTTCAAACCTCTCAGAAACATCCGCATCATACGTTCCCCATTCTCCACCAAATGAGGTGCAAACCTGGATAACTCTGCAAACTTCACCTCGTATTGGGACACCGTCATGTTATTTTATTCCAATCTAATAAACTCTACTTCCATCATATAACGAATACTTTTAGGAAAGTACTTGTCATTGAATAGTTTCTGAAATGTCTCCCAAGACATGCTGAGTACGGCTGGATGGGTACGCTTCACAGATTCCCACCAATAATCTGCCTCATTACGGAACATAAAGGTGGCGAATGGAACCTTCTTTTCCTCCGTGCATCCTAAGACATCGAATATCTTGGTGATTTGTTTGACCAACGTTTCTGCCTTAATCGGATCTGGCTTTCCCCAGAATTCTGGTGGTCCCAACTCTTTGAACTGCTTGGCTGTGATAAATCGTGCGTTATTATCATTTCCACCGGTATTTTGTGCATGAGTCTCCCTTGTCTGATTTTACATGAACTGCAAAAAGCTTCTAAACATCCCGCTGCTCATCATCTCTCTTAATTGTTGTTCGGGGAGGAACATTGTCAGCCTGTTGCATATGCTCCTCATTGGTGAGTAAAGGTGTCTCCACGGTCTCATTTACTCCATTGTTAACATTCTCAGTGGACATTCTCAAATACTTCCATAAGACAAGGGTTAATTAAAGAAATCAACATATCACATAATATCCCTATATACTGACCAACCAACAAATAAGCTTAGGTAAGACACACTAGCAAAGGTTTTAATCGTCTCTCCCCTCCTAGTTCTATTCCCCGATCTCCACCAGAGATCATATCCCTAAGCTCTGATACCAACTGTGACGCCCCCAAAATAGGTATACATCACCCATTTTGAGTCGTCAATAACATGGTACAGAAACAACTACAACTTTATTAATACAACATATAAACTGTGAGTTTAAATACAAATATTGTCATCTAGACAATATTCACACCCAAATAAGTCCTCATTACAATTATTGGTACATTATTTTATAAAAATGGTGAGGACTACTAAAACAACTTTCTAGAACCTTCATTCCATACCCCGACTAGTACTCGCTACATTTTCGCCTCCTGAGAAGAAAAATGGAACAAAAAGGAAAAGGGTGAGCTCAACTAGCCCAGTAAAGAATATTATGACTAAGATAATATAGAACAAATTATCGTTAGTCTTCAACGAGGAAAAATCGATAAAATACAATGAGCAAACAAGTTTTGGATCAATATTCGCAATGAAAATAATAATTCATAGATGAGTTACGTAAAGAATGAAATCAACTATAATCTATGAATTTAAAAGTCCATCGTCATTATTTTATCCCTGTAACATCAATCAATATTCATCTTGAATCAAATATTCATCTTTACACTACAGGGCAAAGATATTCATCAGTTGGTCATATTCATCTCAACACCTATTCATCTTTGCACTACGGGCCAAAGATATTCATCAGAAAATTATTAATCTTTGCACTACAGGCCAAAGATATTCAGTAATATCATCATTTAGGACTGAGGATGATGAAAAATATTTAAAAGAAAACGAATCCAGTGAAACAAAAGAACAAATATTAAGGATTCGTATTTTAAACAATCCGATTTCAAAAATACTTCATAAATAATCATAGTGAAGTAAAATTCAAGAATGATCAAATCATGGATACAATCAAAGCTAGTATCCATAATCGATATTTTAGAAAAAAAATGAAAATTTAATTTTTTTTGTAAATAGTGCCGTATTCGAGAATAGTGTCGTATACGTGAATAGTAACCCGAATACTAAAAGACAAAAATTTCACAAGAAAAATCTTACCAATAATCCGGCATAATGATATTAGAAGAAATAATATCATTTTTAAAAAATAACATTCCTTTCCTCGAAAAAAATAATACTTCTGGCTAGAATATCAGATATAACGCTGAAGGAACTTGCACCGTATAGCAACACTTAAAGTATCAAAATACTCACAAGAATACGCTCGATAATATAGAGAGAAAACTTCAGTTTCTGGTGTGATTTTCAATTCTAACTTAAGCACCCTATTTGTAGGAAATTGCTTAAAACACCAAAGCAAAAAAATTAATAAATATTATTATTATTTTTCTAAAACTTCCTACGCACACTCTTTTAGTCTAGACATCACCCAAACAAGTGCTAACATCACCAAAAACGTTTTTCATACTAAAATTATTTAAAACTCCAAAAAAAATAAAAATTAAATAATTTGGAACTTCAATAATTCACAATAAATAGCCCTTTTATCAGAAAAATTCAAACCTTATGTCTTTTCCATAGTAAATTCCATTCTCGACAACTTTGTAAGTTTAAGTTTTTCCAAATTCCAAACAGAAGTTGACCGAAATCCAATAATGGGCGATTTTACAAGCTTTAATCAAATTTCAGTCAAGAAATGGGGTCCACAAACATGAAAAATATGTTTTAAATATTTATTGCAACAAAAATACTTTTCCTCCTCATTTATTCATATATCCCACATTCATTGTAAAAATATCACCATTATTATATTATTAAAATATACTAATATATTTAAATAAATTATTTTATCGAAAAAGATAAAATATCAATTTTCAACAATTGTCACATTAAAAATTTTCTTCATCTATATCCACATAAAATGAATATTTTCCTTATCATATAAATCAATAATTAATTATTCATAAATAATATTCTGGAATCACAATCTCGGTAAACTGCACTATTCCCAAAAGAGGGGCTTTCCAATAAGGATTTCTCCTCATTGGCGCCATGATTAGGTGACCAAACCTCTCTTTAGATGAGAATTTTCTAGACATTGCTAATAATGTTATCTAATAATATTATTCAAATAATATGAATTATTGATCTGATAATGAAAATACTGTGTAGTGATAATTATTAAAACAACAATAATATAAAATATCAACGTAGCAATTATTGAATCAATAAAATAAAATATTGAACAGTAACTACTGTAACAATTATTAAGTAGTGCCTTCTTACGTAATAATCAATAATTTGTGTAATACCGTGTGCTACATCTTGTGTTTTAACCACGGTATTTTAATAGTATTAATCTCAGAATAACTACTGCAATTATTTATAAATAACTTATATTTATTGTCGTTTTCTTAATCCAATCGCTTTAGTTATGGGGCCCCCATTATTAAGGCTGCGTTGTCGCATACGAATATTCCCAAAACAACAATGAATATTTTATAACCACTTACTTATTTGAAATATTTATGACTTTACCCATAACTAACCACATTAATCAAATCAATCCTTACTATTTCAAAATAATAAATAGAAAAAATTTAATTTCATTTATAATAAGTTGGGGTCTTATTTAATATGGAGAACCTAAAGGGTCACACCATAAAAGGAAGAATAATTATTTAAGAAGTTAATGGCATAATCGTAATAATAAGTTAAGTATATTTAATTTAATCTATGGTGATAGAATAAATTAAATAGCTTAATATTTTGGAAATATTAGATATAAATTAATAAGAGGAGTCTTATTATTATTATTACTATTATTATTATTTAATTCCTAAAGGAGTTTGGAAATTAATTAATAAAAGTACTCTCATATATTCCTAATAATATTAGGAGAATAATTAATTAAAAGAGTTTGATCAATTGTTCCTAATAAGATTAGGAAACTAATTAATTAAAGTAATTTAATTAATTAAAATAAAACTCAATTCCTTAATTGTTAAGGAGGGTTGCCTACATCTATAAATAAGAGGAGTCTTATTATGGGTGTGTGGGGTTGTTGACTTTTTCACGACATACATGATTTCAATTATTGGAGAGTACGCTCTTTTTCTATGAGAGATAGAAAAACTAGAGTTTTGTCAAACACCCATCTTCTTGAATCTTTCTTCTTCCTTCGTGGATCACCTCTAGAGGTCAAACACTTGGGTGGCTAACGTTGATCAAAAGAAGGAACCAAACCTGGTGGATTCAAGTTCAACATGAAAATGATTTGGCGGTGAACTTGTACCTGAGGAAACTCGAATCTTCAAGGGTATGATTCTTGTTCTTTATCTTTTTTTTTAATTAATAATTGTGCATAAAGGATGATCCAGGTATATGGTTTGTAAAATTTTAAAACTCTATTTTTTCATACTTCCGCTTATTTTGTGCAATTTGATTGCGTTCATGAATATTACAAACCTAACAGTTGCATCATAGCCAAACTTTTATGCGAATTATTAATTGTTTTAATTTGATATGTATATTGATATGTGTTTAGAACAATTTAATTAGACATAATTTTATTGTATAAAATTTATTTTAAAAAATTAATGTAAACTCATTTGAATCCTTTTAAAGTGATTCACATTATATATATATATATATATATATATATATATATATATATATATATATATAAACCAAGAAATCTAATTGCATGACTTAAATCAACGATTCACGTGGTCGAGTTAGAATTATATATATATTATATGTATATTATATTATATTATATTATATATATATATATATATATATATATATATATTATTCTTAATTATTTTATAATTAAAATAAAAGTTTATTTGAATATTAAAATAAAGAATTATTTTATTATTAAAATAAAGAGTTATTTTAAGTTTAAAATTGAATTTTATGCTAACTAATTAGAGTTGGAATTGGATTCCATGATATCTAATTGGAGTTAAAATTAGATTTCATGTTTCCTTAAATAAAGGAGTTTATTTAGATATGAAATAAGATTTCATATTATTTAAAATAAAGGAGTTTATTTGTGAATGAAAAAGAATCAGTATTTCCTTAAATAAAGTAGCTTATTTAGATATGGAATAAGATTTCATATTATTCAAAATAAAGGAGTTTATTTGTGAATAAGAAAGAGAATCCGTGTTTCCTTTAATAAAGGTTTTTTTTTTTTACTTGGAATGGATTCCATAATTAATTAAAATAAATGAGTTTAATTTTGATTAAAATAAAATAGTTTATTTTCAAAATTGGATAAATTAAAATAAAAGAGGTTTATTTTGATTTAAATTTAGATTAAAATAAAGGAGTTTATTTTGATTCAAAATTAGATTTTATGCTAACTAAATTTGCCCATTAAATGATACCAATATATATTTTGAATGTTTATTATTTATGAGATGAATTTATTTATTGATGCATATTGTGATGTGTATGATAATAAATGGGATTGATTATAGACTATTGACTAATGTAATTGGATTTTATTTTAGTTGGATGCGTGAATGTATGAGTTTTATTAAATGGGGTATGCGTACCTCGTCTTATCTAATTTTTTCTTAATGTAAATTCCAACTCCCTCCTATGTACTTCCCCTTGACTGTTGATCAAAGTTTTTATTTATTTTAAATAGTTTTGTAATAGGAATAGTTAGAATTAATTTTGAAGAATTGGAGATCAAAGAGCAAGAAGCGCTTGAAGGCTCATTTGTAATGGAGCCCGGGTTTAAATGTAATAGTTATATTTAATCTTGCACCCCTAGGGTTTGACCTTTTAGTTCACTTGGTAGCTCTAGTGAACCAAACTAGAATAAAAGTCCATAATCAATCCGGCTAGAATATAGTATTCTATATGTGAATGCTTATACTATATATATAAATTACATATTATGCAAACATGCTTCGCATGTTAATTAAGATGACACGTATTTTATATATATATTTATATATATATATATGTATGTGTGTGTGTGTGCATGCGCTCTAAACAAGATGAGACAAATTAATAACAAACCCCTCAAATATTTTATATTAAGTTGTAACGTTCAAAGATATTTGGAATATCGAACGTCGCCTTCTAGCATGATAGAAACAATAGAGTATTGAATATTTAATATGAGTTTGTTGTACACACACAAGGCAAGTATTAAATATTTAAGATGTTGTTTTTATTACATATGATGTTTATAAGGAATTGAACATTACTGTTTTATTGTGCACACACAAGGGCTATAATTTTCTCTTCACTTATATGAAAATGCTGGGTTTGACTTAACTTAAACCATTTTAGTTCGGATGTGCACACACTTGATCATTATGATTTAAGAGGCAAAATACAAGGAATTGCATAGTTGATGTAATTGACAAGAGTTGTCTATCTATTTATTTATACATAGTTTGTTGTGCACACACAAGGCTATATACATTTGAAATGGGATTCTTATTCTCACTAGCATATCTTTAATTAGATATCGCCAAACTATATAAATTGAGGGTAATATAGTTTGAAGAAAATAGTGGGAGATACCAATTTAAAACAAGACCTAATTTATTTTGGTAATTAATAAAAGAATGTATGCTAAAATGTTGTTAAGTACAAATTCATATATAGAATTTTACAATGTCTAAATTACTATCATTACGTAGCATATTAGACGCTAAATTAACTGGACCGAATTAAACGGGTTGGTTAAGGAAATTGAGAATAGTTCTCACGGCTAAAAAGTTATCTTATCTCCTTAATACGCCTACCCCTGCAATGGTTATAGACAATGCCTCTGAGGAAAGATTGCTACTTTTAGAAAGTAGCAAGACGATTCCCAGTTGGCTCAATGCATCATGCTTGCATCCATGAGTTACGATCTTCAACGTCAGCATGAAACTATGGATGCTCCTACTATACTCATGTACGCCAAGTAGTTGATGGTGAGGAAAGTAGGACTGATAGATATTAGATATCTAAGGAGCTCTTCCAATCTAGAATGATCGATGACACTACAGTACAGATAAAAGTCCTTAACATAATGAATTTGATTGATCAATAAGGACAACGGGTTTTGTCATGGATGGAGAGTTGAGCCAAGATTTGATCATACACTCACTCCCGGACTCCTTTCATAATTGTTGTGAATTTTTCATATGAACAAGCTAGATATCAGCTTCACTGATTTGCTTAACATGCTGAAAAATATTGAGAGCCACTTTCCAACCAAGAAAGACCAAGTCTTACTGGTAGGGGTCAAAGGATCTTCTAAAAAGAAGAACGATTCTAAGAAGATAAATAGAAAAGGAAAAAACAAAGGATGATAAGAACAAAACTGATAAGGATAGAAAAGGAGTTTGCTTCCACTGTAATAAGTCAGGACACTGGAAAAGAAACTACGAGAAGCATCTTGTAGAGCTAACCAGAAGAAGCTTAGTGAAGTTTCAGTTACAAATACAATTTTGTTCATGATTTAAAATAATTTTTTCTATAAGTCAAGGTTCTACTTGGGTATTGGATACCGGCTTTGGTTATCATAAATATAGATTTATGAAGGGACCAAACAGAAGTAGAAAGCTAAACAAAGATAAGTAATCTTATGTGTGGGAAATGAAGCAAAGGTTGCTATATTAGCCATAGAAACTTATAGTTTAGCAATGCCTACGGGCAAATCAATGAAGTCAATAAGTTGTTATTGTATTCTAGTTCTTGTTAGAAACATTATTTCTATTTTGTTATTGGACAATAAAATCTTTGGTATTATATTTAAGAACAATTGTTGTTCTATTTATAATAATAATATTTTGTATAGAACTGGAATATTACTTAATGGATTTTGTATACTTGACTTACGTGAAAATTATTTTGCAAATTGAACAAACTAGTATAAGAAAAGGAGATGATCATTTAAAGAGTTGAATGTGTGTATTTGCTAAAATACAAGTGTGAATTATTTGAAAGGTTCAAAGAATTAAGAAGTGAAACAAATTGGCAAAGTATTAAGATTCTTTGATTAGATCAAGGAATACATACTTGTGCAATAAGTTTTTAGATCATCTCAAATGGTTTTCTCATAATGGACGCCTCTTGATACACAATAATTGATTGATGTATCTAAAAGGAAAAATCATACCTTGTTGGACATGGTACGGTCCATAATAATTTTATCGACATTCCAGTATTCTTCTGGGGTCATGCCCATAAATGGTTACATATCTACGGAAAAGGTAACCTCAAAATTCGACCCCAAGACTCTATAAGAGTTATGGACAAGGAGGATTCCTAATTTTAAGTATGTTAAGATAAGGGGTTGTCCAACTTATATGAAAAAAGTTTCAAATGATAATCTTGGGACAAGATTTGACAAGTACAGATTTGTGGGACATCCTAAAGTAAGTTTAGGGTATATGTTCAATAATCCTACTTAGCAAAAGGTATTTGTTGCGAAACATGCTACCTTTTAAGATAAAGGTGTTTATCATTAAAGGGGCTAGTGGGAGAATAATAGATCTTGAAGAGTTCAAGAACTACAAAACACTATAAGTCAAATAAAAGGAACCTGTAGTTAGAACAATTGTACCACAACCGAATCGTAAATCTAGAATAGTACCGAAGATACCTGCGAGGTATGAATTCATCATAGATGATAATGATGATGATGAGGTACGCATCATAGAAGATGATGATCCAGTTACATACGATAAGGTAAGAGTTGTAGACACTCAGAGAAATGGATAGAAGCAATGTTGGTTAATTTCTCAATCAATGAATACGTACAAGTATACACGGTCAACAAGTAATAAAGTGATAAGAAAAGTATCGTTCCCACGAGGAATTATTAGTACTAGTTCTTAACCAAACTAATTTTATTTAAATAATTACAAATTGTGATTTTTCTAATTAAGAAAACTAAATTAAACAATTAAAACTATATTACTCTAAAATTAATTCAACTAAATAAAGGTAAAGACTAAATGAATGACTTCAGATAAATAAAGGTTAAGACTACAATATCCCCAATTTATGTACTACAAACCAATTATCCAACTAATCCAATTATTATGCCTCTTGAATTGTTAATGTGAATTCTAAGTGTTAAAAGCCCTTTCCCAAGTGATCAGTTAACTTTTATTCAATTCAATTAATCTTGTGATATTCCTATGCAAAATAATTAAATTAAACCCATTAAGTTCTAATTCCAAATTTGTTACATGCACTTAACAGATATTCTTATTCAATTCACGGCCCTAATTATTCGTCTCATGCAAATAATCAAGCATACATGTTATCATGTCCAGTTCTAACCCTAAATTTTATCTTTCGAATCTTTCTAGAGTAACACGGTAATTACTGGCCAAATAATTAATCAATAAGTACAAGACATAATAAACAATTCACCTTGACATAAATAATTGGAATAAATTAAATAATTAATTCATAGACATAAAAGGTTCAATTGGTAGTCTTAATAAAAGAATTAGTTCATAACGAAAAATAAAACCAACAATCTCATAAAAATCATCTTGAAAGAATTACACAATTAAAAATAAGAAGAAGAAGAAGAAGAAGAAACTCTTAAAGAAATCCTCCCAATCTTCAATCTTCAATTGTAATTTCTTCTCCACGAAATCTCTCTTGATTCCTGATTAAACTCCAGTTATGAATGAATGGAAAAAAACTCCCCTCAATTTTCAGCTAATCATTCTTTTTATACTCCTTTTCCATATGCCAAAATCCTAATTCAAGTCAACTTCTCGGTCAATGCACGCTCGCGCCTTGGTCAACAAGATCCGCGCCTCAGCGCCCCGGCGCTGTAACTAGTACTAGGAATAGCGCCCCGTCGCTGTTGTTAAAGATAATTACGATGTTGCCATTAAGTAGCTCAAATCTCCAATTTGTCCCTGCGTCTCCCTAATCTGCAAAATAATAACTAAACACAGTAAAATTTTTACTAAAAGACTTGAGAATACAATAATTTAAGCTCAAGTATATTCAATTCATAGGTATATTACCTAATCATCAAATACCCCCAAACTTAAATCGTTGCTTGTCCTCAAGCAACAAAACACAATGCAACACGAAAAACTAAATAAACCATGCAAATGCACCTAAAACTATCTACATGTTTGTAATTCCAGCAATCGAATAGAACACCGTATATTCATTAGGCCTCAAAAAAATCACAATAACATGCTAGTACATCATATTAAGACAGATCAATAATATCCCAACAATCAACAAATCTAAATCATTATTATCGACTGCATGCGTGTGTGTGCTCAAAGAACCATGATAACTGATGAAAAGAAAAATGCGAAACATAATAAATTGCTTAGAAGGCATCATACAGTGTAAACTCGAGAACTCCTCAAATAAACTAGATTCAGCTAAAATCAAACAATTACCAAAGTCCAAGGGTCAAAATGGAATACTTATGCTTTATACTTATTATTTTTTTTAACGGGGGCATTTTGCACTTTTTCCCGTCTTATTCAATTTTTTTCTTTCTCTTTTTTTTTTTTTATTTTCCATGACTATTCAATGTCTCATTCCATTAGGCTAACAGTGCTACCCCTTAGTGAGCTTTCGACCAACGACTCCCAGACCATATAAGACCTTAGGGCGCTAGGTGTAGAGACACTCTCTCGGGCTTACTTGCTCAAGTAACAAAGGCCCCGAAACAAAACTAGCCACAATTTTTTTTTTAAAGCTTATATACTCCAAATATTTCCCCCCAAACTTAAATTCATGTCTAACTTCAGCCATCACTAGCTATTCATGTTGTTCTTTCATTCAACTAGTATTTATCCTTTAGAAATCTACACTACAAAAAAATGGGGCTTCAGCAACAACTGATTTTTGTTGTTAAAGGTGCCAAATTTCGTTGCAAAAGGGTTTTGCCAACGACTTTACTGTCGTTGTGTCTTTCATTGCACAATGAGCGTTGCTAATTGTTCTGCAATGAACTTTTTTTTCGTTGCCAAAAGTAATACATTTTGCAACGAAATTTTTCTTTCGTACAGAGACATCGATCTTTTAGCAACAAAATGTATCGTTGCAGAATAATTAAAATTTCGTTGCTAAAAAGCCCATTTCGTTGCAAAAAGCTTGCTAATTGGTAACGAAATGAACTCTTTTTTTTTTTTGCAACGACCATGCATTTTCATTGCAATTGATACCATTTTGCAACGACATTTTTCGTTACAGTAAATTATAAAAATTGTTGCCTAAGCTTGCTTTCGTTGCGAAATATAAACTTTTTAGCAACGATTTTCGTTGCTGATTATATTATTTGGCAACGACATTATGCTGAATCAGCAATGAAAATATTTGTTGTTGGTTATTTTTCAATAGCAACGAAAGTCGTCGATTAGCAACGACATTATATGTTGTCATTTCATTATATGTGGAACGAAAGTTGATATGATTTGCAACGATAAAAAATGTTGTCTTTTATTTTAGTATTAGCAACAATATCCTCTTTGTTGTTATTAGGTTAATTTTTCGTTGCCAAATATAAAGTTTTTAATGCCATTAGCAACGAAAATTTGTTGCTAAATGTATAAAAAATTGTTGCTATATTAAAACTTGTTCAATGCTTTGGTAACGAATTATATTGTTGCCAAATCAAAATTTGACATTCTTTTTGTGTACCTGGCTAGCTCAATGTCCCCATAGCAAATAATGGCAAAAATACAAAAAACTAAAATATTATTAACTTAATAAAATCATCCACGACATAATCATTCATTATCTTTACAATTAATCATCTAAAGCTACCACAATTCTTCAATCAAAGTATATATATACATATATAGAGAGAGTACTTTTCATAATTTTGTCCCTTGTCTTCCGTAAATGTAGCACGAAAATTTGATACCGAATATTGTAAGGCAGGTCGTAGAAGTAGTCTTCCTGCACATATTTAAAAATAATAGCAAGTCAGAAAAATGAAGCAAATAGGTCACCAGAGGCACTTAGTGCCAAAATCAATACACAAAGACAATAGAGTTGCTACGTGGTACTAATGTACACCGTATTGCTCATAAGGAGAAAAAGACAAATAATCAGTCATAATATCATTTGCTACAAATCCAAATAGAAAAAGAACCTTCAGTGTGACTATATGATTGCTCTGTTACAAGAAAAAATTGGAATCTTAATCGACCATTTCATTAATTAATTAAAGTAAGCATAGTGGTAAACATATTTTCTGTTACAAGACTCGTAGATTATTATTATATGTTGACCTCAAGTCAGAATTCAGTCACATTCAACAACCACAAGCATCACACAATCTTAAATAACAATGTTTAGATTTCTATATAGAAAGGACAACAATTATGAAAAAGTTGAGGCTATTAGTCAATGTGGAAAAACTTTTCTTGAGACGACAAATTTCCATACAGTATATGCCCTAAAGATGCTAGCTATAATCACAGACATCATAGATTTATTTACCAATAATTCAAAATGTTGCAGGAGACATTGGAAAGACACATTTATTGATAACTTGGGAATTTTGAAGTGGTAAGGGCATAACATACCCAGGTCAGCAAGATAAGTTCCTCCCCTTCATAATTGGGTCCTACAAGAATAGTCCCTCATGAAGAATAGTCCCCGAGGGTTGGTATGGTCACATCTTAAATGTCGATCATCTCTCATTTTGATCATGAAACCATCAGAACTGCTCTTCACCTCAACTATATTGAAAAACAGATGAAACACATAAATAGATTAAATGTTATTTTGCATATACTTCATATTTAAATCACAGAAAAATTTAAAACCACCAAAATTATAGTATAATGCTTGCAACATCCAGCTGTGATATTTTAAGCAAAATATTAGCAAATATATGAGGAACTTTAACTATTGTAAAATGGAAATGAAACTAACTTCACAAAGATGAGACATCTATTTCGATGCCAAAACACAGTGACTAGGAAAAGCAAAGATATCAAAGGTCCATGATACGGTGGCAAGGCAACCAGAATAATAACATTCTACTGAATTTTATACATGAAATAAACCAAATCATTAATATAATTAGCTACATACATGGAAGGGGAGTTGGTCTTTTTCTTTCCTCATTTTTGAAAGTTAATGCAGGTTTTGCTTTGTTAGTGATCTGCAATCCCTGTCCAAGTCAAATAAATATACCATAAGTATATAACAAAGAATAATAGCGATTAAAACAACACTTCAGAAAAACTTGCAACTACAACACAACAGAGATTACAAGCATCAATGAAAATTGGATTTTACCTTCTTCCTCTCCTATCCCTTCAAAATTTTGACATGACACTTTTTGATGTAGTGCATCAGATGGTAACGGGAATGTCTCGAGTACAAATCATTTTTGACCTCTGGGTTCTCGGAGAGCAACTACAAACCTAATAAAGCAATAACCACCCTACATATAGCATGCAACTGGAAAATAAAAAAGGATGAATATAGTAATTGGTAGGTTATTACTTTCAACCCCTTCAGCAGGCCCCATGATCCAAGAGTAATGTATGAGTTTGCATATTATTGCGTTAAAAAGCCAATCCCTCTACAAACTTGTTTATTTACTATGCTTTCCAGAGTTGCACAATCTCTAAGATTGGCTGCACCAAGAATATCTATGTTCTAATTTTTTAATGAACTACAGAAATTCCAGACAAACATTTCTCATGCCATACAGGAAAATGTCCTGGCAAAAACATGAAATAAATTAAACCAACAGACTACCCACAAGCCAAGATTTTGACACCTCACTTCACAAGCCAGACATGAAATCAAACAAATTTCACAGTTTTTTTCTTTAAATACTTTATACTTGTAACTTCTAGTTTCTTATAAATCAAGATTTTTAAATGGAACAAAGAACTAGAAATATAATTGTATATAGAAAATTACCATTCTAATAGTTAAGTAATGGATGATACATGCTTTTGAAAGTAATTTGGCTAGATATAGACAATAAAAGTAGATCAAGATATATGACCTTCATTAACTTGATGCTCAGATTAGATTTAGCTGTAGTGTTGCTCTCAAAAAATGCCCCTGTAGACCAAGACAAATCAACTAGAACTCTTGATTCTCATTATGAGAAAGATAAGCCCAAGCCCAAAATGCAGCACATTAAATCGGGGTTTCTCATGTATAAAAGCTTATGAGCTTACCAAATATGAAGTAGAAGTTATTTTAATTTATTAGATATTATTATTGATATGTGTTCCTTTAAATGCATAAAACTTAGCAGGTTAAGCGTGTCTACAAAATTTCATAAATCAGCCACTTAGGTAATCAAAACGAAATATAATTGTAGACTTTTAGTAAGACTTCAATTAAAAGTTGAATTCTCTGACTACAAAGAATAGTCATAGAATTCAACTAGAGCAACCTACTAAACCTATTGATAGGTGTTTTATAAGATTTATGACCGATATGTCTGATTCTGTCATAGTCTCATACATATACATCATATGTGATTAAGGAATTACCGAAGTGACCCTTAAATAGTTCCACTCCTCTTCCTTATCTTCTGACAACCTTACAAGCAGGGAGACACACTAAGAGAGAGATCTGCATTGATAAAACTGAACTTTTCCCAATTTCTGGTTTAACAGACCCCCCACCCCACTATCACAATAGGGGGAAATATATTAGAAAAGATATCTAACATTTGCAAGATCTCACTGGACGAATTACTGCGAATAAATTAGGTTGTAAATATTAATAACAAAAAAATCATAGCAATGACGAACTATTCGAATTACTGCGAATCGGGTTTGACACAATCTGCAACGAAGGACAAATTTCATTGCTAAACATACACTTTTAGCAACGACTTATAAAGTCGTTACCTAAAAAATCGTTGCTAAAGTCCCATTTTTAGCAACAAAAAAACTTTCGTTGCCCACGATAACAGGAAATCAAGTGGTCAAAAATTTTGCAACGAATTTCTAACGAATTTTTTTTTCCGCCAATGAATTAGCAATGAAATTTTGCAACGACTTATGAATTTCGTTGCAAAAAGTGAAAGCCTGACACAATCTGTAATGAAGGACAAATTTTGTTGCTAAACATATACATTTAGCAACGACTTATAAAGTCATTGCCCGAAAAATCGTTGCTAAAGACACATTTTTTTGTAGTGCTATTATCTATCCATTTAACCTTTCTCAGCCAACATGGTTGTTTCTTAACATGTGCTATCATGTTAATATCAGTTTCAAATAGATAAAGATTTAAATCATGTCAAGAAAATCACATCACCAGCTTAACAATCCTTACTAGACTTGTTCATACAATTTTAATTTCATCATTGGCCCCGAATATACTTAAACTATTAAATAGATGGAATTTTATAAAATCCTAAATGCAACACTTAACCAAAAGTAAAAACATCCTATCCACAAACTACTAGAAACATGACATCTACTAATGCAAATAGTAACTAAACTACCCCCAAACTTATAAAGAGCAATGTCCTCATGCGAAAAATATAACAATATAAATAGAGGACTTCTCTGACGAGCTTATTCCTCGGGCGTATCAGCATCATCCTCGCTCATCTTTTAATCAGAAGGGGGAAACACATGCAGAACAGGAGCAGTAGGGAAATGGCTAAGATTAACTCCCGGGTACAATTGAGCATACATAGCATTCTGGGCGGTGAATTGGTCGACTATAAATTTGTATATCACATCTTGACGTTCAGACAGGCGGACATTCTGAGATTTGAGATTGTAGAACCAACCATCAATTTCACGCTGGATGGCCTCAGGAACAATACAATTTTTTTTCAAAAACTTGTTGCTTGATTTCACAATCAATTATATGTGCAAGTATACACAGTTAGCAAGTAATAAAGTGATAAGAAAAATATCGTTCCCACGAGGAATTATTTAATAAAAATCACAAAGTACTAGTTCTTAACCAAATTAATTTTATTTAAACAATTGCAAATTGTGATTTTTCTAATTAAGAAAACTAAATTAATCAATTAAAACTATATTACTCTAAAATTAATTCAACTAAATAAAGGTAAAGACTAAATGAATGACTTCAGATAAATAAAGGTTAAGACTACAATATCCCCAATTTATGTACTACAAACTAATTATCCAACTAATCCAATTATTATGCCTACTGAATTGTTAACAGGAATTCTAAGTGTTAAAAGCCCTTTCCCAAGTGATCAGTTAACTTTTATTCAATTCAATTAATCTTGCGATATTCCTATGCAAAATAATTAAATTAAACTCATTAAGTTCTAATTCCCAATTTGTTACATGCAGTGAACATATATTCCTATTCAATTCACGACCCTAATTATTCGTCTCATGCAAATAATCAAGCATACATGTTATCATGTCCAGTTCTAACCCTAAATTTCATCTTCCGAATCCTTCTAAAGTAACACAATAATTATTGGCCAAATAATTAATCAATACGCACAAGACATGATAAACAATTTACCTTGGCATATATAATTGGACTAAATTAAATAATTAATTCATAGACATAAAAGGTTCAATTTGTAGTCTTAATAAAAAAGTTAGTTCATAACGAAAAATAAAACCAACAATCTCATGAAAATCAACTTGAACGAATTACACAATTAAAAATAATAAGAAGAAGAAACTCTAAAAGAAAATCTCCCAAGCTTCAATCTTCAATTGGAATTCTTCTCCACAATCTCCTGCTAATCCTTGATTAATCTTCAGCTATGCTTCCATGTGTTGCTTCAATCTCCAATGGTTAATTAAGAACTAGGGTTTATGAATGAATTCCTAATCTGATGGAGTGTATCTCTAATCTAATCTATCTAATCTCCCTTTATTTTATGCCTTACATTATGTATTTATAGGTTACACGTCCAATTTTTAGCATAGGAACAAACCCAATCCAATTTGGAGTAAAAAAAAGTGTCAAAATTCACCCCAAAACACGTCCAAGCCTGACCAAGTCCTTCCCGGTGTCCCAAATCATTGCTGTTCACGGCATTGCTGCACCATCGCTTCCTAGCTAGCCTTTCCATGGGTTTGGTCTCATTTTTGGAAATTTTTGGCTCCGACGTCCTTTGGAAAAATGATCATAACTTCTTCATCCGAACTCCGATTTTGATGATTCAAGATGTTCCGGAAAGAGGAGACGTAGATCTACAACTTTCATTCTTTGAGTTTTTCGAAATAAGGTCAAGAGAAATGTTTAAATTGGATCTGAAGTAGCTGCTATGTAAATGGCAAGCCAAAAATGCGAATCTAGCAACCCCAAACGTCGATCCAAGTAACTTTTGTCCCAATTCCCACAAAACAACGTAAAACATTCATGAATAGACACAAACACTTAAAAACATCCAAAAGATTAAGCTCAAACGCACTCAATTCATGAGTATAAAACTCACTCATCAAACAAGCTTCTCAAAAATAGAACATTCGTTTTGATGAGACAATCAAAAGAGTTTGATTTTATCAAAAATAAGAATGAACCTAGTGAAAAAGGGTCAGTGGGAGCGTCGTGACATTCCTAATATTATATGTTGATATACTATGGATAAAAAATGACATAATAATGCTACAATTAGTAAAGATAAAGTTGTCTAAATATTCCTCCATGAATGATTTGGGAAGAGTATCTTAATTGAGGATACAAATCTATATAGATAGATTCAAGAGGATGCTTGACTTAACCAAAAGAACATATATTCATTTGATGTTAAAGTCGTTTAGCATGGCAAACTCCAAGAGACGTCTCATGTTGATGAGCCATGGAGTGTATCTCTCTTAATAGTCCTCATAGACTCCTAAAAGAGAGATCACATGAGTAACTACCATGAATGAAATGAAATGTACGAGACCTGATGTTGATCGGTCATATTCTGGAGAAGATCACTGTAAGACGGTGAAAAACATCTTAAAGTACTTAATCGGTACAAAGGATGTGATTAAAATTTATGGTGGGTCTAAATTAAAACTAGAGGGCTTAACAGACTCAAGTTTTTCAAACAGACCAAGACAACAGAAAATTCACTTTAAGGTAAAGCGTTACCTTAAACAGTGGTGCAGTGAATTGAAAAGGTTCCAAACAGCAAAGAGTTGTTGGTTTAGTGACAAAGACAAAGTATATAGCTGTAAATGAAGGTGCAAGTTGATTGTTTGGATGAAAAGTTCATTAAAGAACTAAGAATAGTTCCTAAGTCTCATCTTGGATCCAAACATATGTTGTGGAACTTTCATTTGATTATAGGAATCATTGAAAGATGGAAAATCACTATAGAGATAGTGGACTCTCAAGAACAACATTACATATCCATTAACTAAAGCTTATCCAACAGCAGGATAATCGTCACTTAGAGAAGAAGGGTATGAGAAACAATGACGATTGGCTTTAGTGCAAGTAGGAGATTGAAAGTAGTATACACACAAGCCAATCATGTTTGATGATAAAGCATATACTTTGTAAAAATCTTATTCATTTATTAATAAAAAGTATTAATTTATTAAAGGCTTTTAATTATCTACGTGATGTTGTTTTATAATATGTGATAAACTCACAATTTTAAGAAATGCTTTTAGAATAATGATGATGATCATTCTAATGAGATCTAAATTCTTATAAAGCTTAAGACTAAATAGTTTCCAATCGTTGGATTACTAAATTGGGGATTAGTGAATCTGGATAGATTGGTACATACGTTGTTTGCTCATTGAATGAGGATGATTGATCTCATGATAATTTGTGTGGAGACACTAAAGTAAGTATGTTGGTGCTTATTAGAGAATAAGTTCACTAAACGTGGCTCGCTAATGAATACCTAATGGAGTTTTATATGCATGTCAATAGGAATTCTTGTAGTGATAGTAGTATAAGTGATCCTTGGACTTGAGATCATCATAGTATCTTGTGTATGATGAGTTATACTTTGACTTAATTATTTCTTAAGACCCTTAAGGTATATTAAAGAGTATGCTTGGGTATAATAAGTTGTACATGGAGAAAATGTATGATCAATAAAGAACTACCACTTCTAGTAAAAGAAGAGAAATGTCATATTTGATTCGATAAATGACAACCCAGTAGTTCTTGGCCAAGGTAGAATGAAATTAGAAAGGAGTTTTTAATTTGCATTATTTGGTGTTATGCATTTAAGAGTCGAAATACATATAATTAAATAAAATAAGACTTGACAGTAATTTCATGTCTTATATTTAATTAGGACATTGTATGGTGGAAGGATTGAATTATACGGTAACTATTTACTCAAAGGTTCTTTTATGATTAATGTTAAAATCTATATTATCTGAAAAGTCGTTAATTACTAGGGAGGCTTATCCTATTGTAGAATAAATATTATTTATTTAAATAAATTAATAGTTTAATTTATTTTTTTAAATAAGATTAGAATTGTTCTAATTGATTTATTCACAACCGGTTTAATATGGAGAACCTAAAGGGTCACATCATAAAAGGAAGAATAATTATTTAAGAAGTTAATGGCATAATCGTAATAATAAGTTAAGTATATTTAATTTAGTCTATGGTCATTGAATAAATTAAATAGCTTAATATTTATTATTTAATATTTTGAAAATATTAAATATAAATTAATAAGAGGAGTCTTATTATTATTATTACTATTATTATTATTTAATTCCTAAAGGAGTTTGTGAATTAATTAAAAAAGTGCTCTCATATATTCCTAATAATATTAGGAGACTAATTAATTAAAAGAGTTTAATCAATTATTCCTAATAAGATTAGGAGCCTAATTAATTAAAGGAATTTAATTAATTAAAATAAAACATAATTTTTTAATTGTTAAGGAGGGTTGCCTACATCTATAAATAAGAGGAGTCTTATTATGGGTGTGTGGGGTTGTTGACTTTTTCACGACATACGTGATTCTAATTATTGGAGAGTACGCTCTTTTTCTATGAGAGATATAAAAAATAGGGTTTTGCCAAACACTCATCTTCTTGAATCTTTCTTCTTCCTTGGTAGATCACCTCTAGAGGCCAAACACTTGGGTGGCTAACGTTGATCAAAGGAAGGAACCAAACCCAGTGGATTCAAGTTGAACGCGAAAATGATTTGGAGGTGAACTTGTACCTAAAGAAGCTTGAATCTTTAAGGGTATGATTCTTGTTCTTTATCTTTTCGTTTAATTAATAATTGTTCATAAAGGATGATCCAGATATATGATTTGTAAAATTTTAAAACTCTATTTTTTTCATGCTTCCGCTTATTTTGTGCAATTTAATTGCGTTCATGAATGATACAAACCTAACATTTAGTTGGCATAACACACATATATACAAAATGTATCACATGAAAAGTATGTTGCACAAACAAAATGCAGAACGATTTTGATATGTGAACCATGATGTGTTGACTGTTAGACATTTAGACTTCTTGAGTCGTCGTATTCATACTTACAAATAATGTTTTTGTAAATTAAAAGAAAAAGTCAATAGATGATTATAGCTGCAAAAATTTGAAGTACATTTAGAAAGTAAATGTTTGTTGTTTTTCTTTGGTCAAATATGTACCAAGTCTGGACGAGTTATTGTAATAACAATAAAGTTAGTTGTAATAAATTGTGAAATGATAAATATCAAATATAGGTTGAAAAGTGAGTTGTATACTTTATAACTTAGTGATGAAAAGAAGATTTCAATACTATAGAAGAAGTGGTATATGTTACGTACGTGGCATGCTGTGTTGGTAATTCAGTTTGCTGTTTCGAGAACCCATTTGTTAAATAATATATTTAATTACTGAATTACAATGAAAAGTGTATAAAAGAAAGGTTCAAGTGTTGAAGGTTGAGTTTTGGTTAATGTAAGATTAGAGCATGTTCTAATTAGAAAACATTTATTGGGTTTCTCGCAGACTTGTACTAACCAAGTCAAATTGACTTATTATAATATAATCAAATACAACTATTTTAAGATTCGTAAAATGAATCATAGGTAGTGAATGGAATTTAAATTGTTAAACTTTACATAAATTATTGTAAGAGAAATTTTCAATGAAAATATCGTATGGGAGATGGTGTCTTATAAATTTAGCATGATGTATAATTTATTTAGTTTGCTGAATTAAAATGGAACGTATAGAAGAATGAATTTAAAATCAAAAGTGAATTTGATAATCACATCTAATATGTCAAAGATGAATCCTAATATACTTATGATTTTGAATATGACGATGAAAGATGTTTAAAAAAAATTATGAGAAAATTTTTAAATATTTAAATTTTATATCTTTATTAATATTGAAGGTTATAAAAGTTTTAAATTTATACGCATTTTATCAATTATAATATTGATTAATGATGTATAGTTAGAATGAGATTGTATTTTAATGCACAAGATTGGGATTGAAAATAGGCCGAATTTTGGGGTCGTTACAAATGGTCAGATAATTGGGATGAATACTTGAGCCTAGTTGAGTTTGTTTATAACAACAGTTGGTATGTAAGTATTGGAATAGCTCCGTTTGAGGCGTTGTATATATGGTAGAAAATGTCGGGTACTAACTTGTTGGGATAAAGTTGGTGAGAAGGCCATAAAAGGGCCTGAGTTAATTCAAATCACTACGGATAAGGTAGTGGTGGCTAAAAAGAAATTGAGGTCGGCACGATCACGGCGGAGGAATTATACTGATAAGCACAGAAGGACCTTAGAGTTTGAACCTGGTGAGCATATGTTTTTAAAAGTTTCTCTATTCATTGATTTGGGTTGAAAGGGAAACTTAGTCCACTTTATATTGGCTCATTTGAGATTTTAGAGAGGGTTGGTGAGGTTGCATATCTGTTAGCTTTGTCTTCACAACTAGTGTGACGCCCCCAAAATAGGTCCATTCCATCCAACCCATTCTGAGTCGCCAAATACATGGTACAGAAATAACTACAACTTTATTATTACAACATATAAACTTTGAGTTTAATCTGAGATATTGCCATCTAGACAATATCCACACGCAAATAAATCCCCATCATAATTATTGATTCATTATTTTACAAAAATGGTGAGGACTACTAAACAACTCTCTCTAGAACCTTCATTCCATACCCCTAGTAAGACTGCTACATTCTCGCCTCCCGAGAAGAAAAATGGAACAACAAGGAAAAGGGTGAGCTCAACTAGCCCAAGTAAAGAATATTATGACTAAGATAATATACAACAAATTATCGTTAGTCTTCAACGAGGAAAAATCGATAGAAATACAATAGACAACAAATTTTAAATCAATATTCGTAATGTGAAATAATAATTCATAGAAGAGTTACGTAGAGAATGAAATCTACTATAATCTATGAATTTAATGTATCCATCATCAATATTTTATCCTCAGTAACATCAATCAATATACATCGGAATCAAATATTCATCTTTGCACTACTGAGCCAAAGATATTCATCATTGATTGGTCATGTTCATTTAAACACTGCTCATCTTTGCACTATGTGCCAAAGATATTAATCAATCGGTCATGTTCATCTCAACACTGCTCATCTTTGCACTACTGAGCCAAAGATATTCTTAAGAAATCATTCATCTGCACTACAAAGCCAAAGATATTCAATAATATCATCATTTAAGGACCGAGGATGATGAAAAATATTTTAAAGAAACGAATCCGGTGTGAAACAAAATGACAAGGATTAAGGATTAAGGATTCGTACTTGGTTTTATCCACATCCAAAAATACCTCAAAAATAATCATAGTGGTGTAAAATTCAAGAATGATCAAAACATGGATACAATCGAGAGTTAGTATCCGAATAGATATTTTACAAAAAAAGAAGAAATTTTATTTTTCTATTGAATGAATAGTGTCAGATATCGTGAATAGTGCCGTATACGTGAATAGTAACTCCGACACCAAAAGATAGAAATTCCACAAAAACATCTTCACGCTTCATGAATAGTACTTGTGAATAGTAACTCGTGAATAGTAACTCGTGAATAGTAACTCGTGAATAGTAACTCATGAATAGTAACTCGTGAATAATAATTCATGAATAGTAACCCCGACATGAAAAAGTTCCAAATTTGAGAAAAAATTCCAACCAATATTTCAGCATAATGATATTGAAGAAATAATATCATTTGAGAAGAAAATAACATCCCTTACCTCGAAAGACAAGATTTAGTTGAAACAGGATATAAGCTATGACTTGGACTTGCAATCAGATATAGCAATACTAAAAGTATACTCAAAATACTCACAAGAATAAATTTCGATATATATAGAGAGAAAACTTGGTTTCGGTGTGATTTTCAATTCTAACCCAAGCACCCTATTTATAGGAAATCGCTTAGAACACCAAAAGCAGTAAAATTTAATAAATTAATATATATATATATATATATATATCAAATTCACGCCCAACCTTAGAATTCAGATCCTAGCATTTCCCACATGCCACCTTCTAGAAAAGAAATGATAAAAACGTTTTTCATAAAATAAATAATTAAAACTTACAAAAATCAATTATTTTGAGCTTTCGTAACTTCAATAATTCATAATAAATAGCCCTTTCATCAGAAAATTCGAATCTCGCGAGTTTTTATAGGAAATTCAATTCTCTACAACTTTGCAGAAGAAAGTTTTCCAAATTCCAAATAGAAATTGACTGAAATCCACAAACGATTCGATTTTACATGCTATAATCAAATTTCACCAAGAAATGGGTCCACCGCAAACACACAAAACATGTGTTAATCATTTATTGCAACAAAAATACTCTTCCTCCTCAGATACTCATATATCCCACATTCGTTATAAAATATCACAAGTTAATATATTATTAAAATAATATATTTAAATGAATTATTTTATCGAGAAAAAGATAAAATATTAATTTTCAACAATTGTCATTTTAAAATTTTTCTCCATCTATATCCACATAAAATCAATATTTTCCTCATCATATGAATCAATAATTAATTATTCACAAATAATATTACAGAATCACAATATTGACAACCGTGCAGCGGTTCAGAAAGAGGGGCTTTCAATAAGAATTTCTTCTTCTTGGCGGCGCAATTAGGTGACCAAACCTCTCCTTGAGACGTAACTTTCTAGACATTGCCAATAATGTTATCTAATAATATTATTGAGATAATATGAATTATTGCTTCGATAATAAAAAATCTTGTGTAATGACAATTATTCAAAAACAATGAATATAAAATATCAACGCAAAGAATTATTAACTCAATAAAATAATTTGATCAAAGTAATTATCGTAACCATTATTGAGTAGTGCCTTTCACGTAAGAATCAATAATTGGTGCAATACCGGTGTCTTCTTGTTCAACAACGCGTATTAGTGTTTTTTTAACCACCGGGTATTCCAACAAGATATAATGGTAACAACTACGCTGTAGTTATTTATAAACAACTTATATTTGTCGTTTTCTTCATCCAATCGCTTTCCGTTATGGGGCCCACACATGGTCACGCTTGGCCGCATACGAATATTCCCGACGATCATTTAATATTCCACGACCAAACGAATATTCCCGACGATAATGAATATTTTATAACCACTTTCTTAATTTGAAATATTTGCATATTTAACCCTTAACTATCCACATTAATCAAATCAACCCTTACTATTTCAAAATAATAAATAAAGGAAATTCCTTTTATTTAAAAATTTTGGTCTTACAACCTCCCTCCTTATGAAATTTCGTCCTC
Organism: Panax quinquefolius; assembly: GCA_020205615.1. Taxonomy (NCBI): domain Eukaryota; kingdom Viridiplantae; phylum Streptophyta; class Magnoliopsida; order Apiales; family Araliaceae; genus Panax; species Panax quinquefolius. The sequence goes on from CM035157.1 coordinate 104,047,323, forward strand.
GAAATTGACGTCACATTCTGCAGTGTTTCAAAAGGTGAGGATACCTCGCTTTCATTTCCGCTTTCCAACTCCCGTGTCATTTCCTCTATAGGATGATTCCTCCACAAAACTTTAACTTGTGGTATAACCTTTCTTGGCGTAGGGACATGCTCCTTCCTATCCAAAATCTTGTGGTACCTCCTCATACGTTAAGTCTTCTACTATCTCGTCAGGTTCTAACTCTATAACGTGGTTGGGTCTTTCACATATTTAAAATACGGATATGTGAAACACATTATGAACACTTAGACATACTCGAGGTAACGCAAGTCTATAGGCTACATTTCCTACTCGGTCAAGAATTTGAAATGGACAGATAAATCGTGGATTGAGCTTTCCTCTCTTCCCAAATCTTGTAACTCCTTCCATGGAGCAACTCGCAACAATACATGATCCCCTACATTAAATTCCACGTCCTTTCGATGAAGATCCGCATAACTCTTTTGTCGATCTTGTGCCGGTTTGTATACGTTGTCGAATCATTTGGATCTTTTCGGTGAGTCATACGTATTTAACTCGGGTCCCAACAATGTTGCTTCACCCACCTCATCCCAACATATTGGAGAACGACATTTTCGTCCATATAATGCTTCGAATGGAACCATGCCTATATTTGTTTAATAACTATTGTTGTATGAGAATTCCACCAATGGCAAGTACTTATCCCAACTTCCTTTGAAATCTAGGACACAGAGTTTTAATATATCTTCAAGAGTTTGAGTAGTCTTTTCTGATTGCCCATCCGTTTGAGGATGGTATGCCAAACAGAATAAAGAATTGCGTGCCCATAGCTTTCTAACCCAAAATCATGAAGTGAATCTTGGGTCACGATCTAAAACTATGGATCTTGGCATGCCATGCAATCTCACAATCGTATTTACGCACATACGAGAAAGACGTTCAAGGAATAAGTCTCTCGTATCGGTAAGAAATGAGCGGGACTTGGTTAATCTATCAACAATAACCCAAATAGCATTGATGCCTTGAGAAACCGCGGGAAGACCCAGAACGAAATCCATAGTAATGTGTTCCCACTTCCATTCCAGGAATCTCAAGTGGTTGTAACGGACCCTTAGGTACAAGATGCTCCGCCTTTACACGTTGGCAAGTTAAACACATCGAGATAAACTTTGCAATCTCTCTCTTCATATTGTTCCACCAAAATGTATGTCAAGATCACGATACATTTTAGTATTTCCGGATGGATTGCAAATGGCGATTGTGTGCCTCCATCATAATCTTGTACTTCAAATCAGAGTCGTTAGGAACACAAAGTCTAGAGTGGACTCGAAGTATTCCTTCTTCATCAATTCTCGCCCTAATAGCTCCTTCTTGTACTTTCTTCTTCATACGCATCAACTCCGGGTCGGTGGCTTGAGCAACCTTAACTTTTTCTATTAAAGTTGGCTCTATGCGTATACTTGACATCATCGTACTCGTTCCCGCATATGATCTTCTACTCAACGCGTCAGCTACCACGTTCACTTTTCCAGGATGGCATGATCAGAATATGTGCTGAAATGAGTCTCCTCTTGAGTTCTTCGAAGCTCTTCCCACATTCCTTGCTCCATTCGAATTTTGTATCTCTACGAGTCAGCTGCGTTAATGGAATAGCGATTCGAGAAAATCCTTCCACGAATCTCCGATAATAACCAACTAAGCCTAGAAAGCTACGTATTTCGATTACTGACTTAGGTTGCTCTCAACTGTGACTCATATCCCAATCTTGGATAGCACGTCACAATGACACCTATCAGTTTACTATCGCCGCGAATATGGCGCCCCTACAGAGAGTCTCGCTTAGGTGAATTCCACAAAGGAAGTCACAAGATAAAGGCTCGGTACCAAATTCTATAGTTGAATTTTTAACTCACGAAGTTCAATAGAGCCATTCGATATGAGATTTTAGAAATGAGTTTTGTACAGGGTTCAAAGTCGATATAAAATTTAATATCGAGCTTTGGGAGTAAGCCAAGAAATTCTTGTAAATACGTCAGAAAAATCAATAACAACAAGAATATTATTCAAATCTGACGTGTCTTTATTCAAATCCATAACATGGATTAAGAAAACTTGACATCCGTAATAAACGAATGACTTCATAGCTTGATATGAAAATGTTTGACTACAATGGTTTGATTGCTTGAATTCGAATAACAGGTTGCTTAGGAATATGAAAACTAACAACCTTACGAAAGTAATTAATTTTGGCATGATGAGTAGTTAACCTTAAAATCACATCAAAAGCAAATATCTCTATAGAAATAAGGTTAACAGGTAATGTGATAGTGCCAACTTGAATCAAGCAAGATTTTTAAACAACGGATGTAATGAAAGTTTCTCCTAACGGAGTCTCCATAAATAGGTCAAAGTCTAATTTCTCCGTAGTCAAGTTCAAACGTTGAGCGCAAGCAAGAGAGATAAAAGAATGGGTAGAACCGGTATCTAGTAAGGTATAAACTTCGCAAGAATTTATAATTAACTAACCCGTGCTAACTTCGTTCGGGTTCCTCGCATTTTGACCGGCCATACACAAACGCTCTTCCGAGAACCGTTGACTTTGACTTTTACGGGACATCCTTTTGAGTCACCATTCCATTGGATCGGTTTTGATATCGTATAATCTCGAAGCGATATGTCCTTCTTTTCCACAATTATAGCATACCTTAAGCTGTTGTGGGCAGTTTGGACCGATATGTCCCTCTTTCCGTATTTATAACATATACGACCGGTGGTCGTTCTCCTCCCTTAGAACCGATTCTTCTTAAGATCGAGCGTCTTTACATGGTCGTTGTTGAATCTTCTCTTTTTAAAATCTCCTCCCGACTCGCTTCTTCTATTTTCATGACCACGATTACCACCAGAGTGGTTACCGCCTTTGTCTGTATTCTTCTTTCTCCATTGGTTATCGTTATTCACGATGATCGCTATCTTGGTATGATCTCGGTTATGGTCCCTCGGTTGAACGCATTACTCGTTATCTCGCTCTAACAACCGAGCCCTGCTGACAACATCTGAATAGAGAGAAAATTTATGAGAAATGAGATAATCGGCGTATGTCGGGTTTCAAACCTCTCGAAACATCCGTCATCGTTCCTCATTCTCCACCAAATGAGGTGGAAACACGGATAACTCCGCGAACTTCGCCTCGTCTTTGGGACACCGTCCATGTTATTACGCTTTCTAGTCTAATAAACTCCACTTCCTTCATATGACGAATACTTTCGGGAAGTACTTGTCATTGAACATTTCAAACGTCTCCCACGACATCGCCGAGTGCGGTGAATGGTACGCCTTCCGATTCCCACCGAAGAATCGCTTCGCCACGGAACATAAAGGTGGCGAATGGAACTTTCTGTTCCTCCGTGCATCCCAAGACATCGAATATCTTGGTAATTTGTTTGACCCACGTCTCGCCTTTAATCGGATCCGGCTTTCCCTGAATTCAGTGGTCCAAACTCTTTGAAGCCGTCATTGTGACCACCCGTGAATTGCTATCATTTCCACCTGTATTTTGAACACAAGTCTCCCTAGTCTGATTTTGCATGAACTGCAAAAAACTTCTAAACATCTGTTGCCTAATTTCTAATAGCACTTTACCACGCAAGTATACGCGTTCAATTATAATATTCAATGAACAAGGATATCGTTCCCACGAGGAAATAGACTAATATTTATCAATTACTAATTCTAATGCAATTAATCCTATTTTAAACTACGAAATTTTGTTTTTGATTTGAAATTTAAACTTAACAAAACTAATGATTAAGAATCAAAATTTCACAAGAATAGCTGCAGATTTAACAGATTAAGATTACAACTTCCTTGGTATTTCATTTAAATCAATTCACTTCCCATTTAAAGCAATTAATTAATATGAATCATTATCCAAGAATGATTTATAAAATTCACACACTTTTTCCAAATCACGTGAACAAATCCTCCTAACTCCAGATCCTTAAGATACAAAATTACAAGGAACACCTTCTCTATTAATTCACTATATTCCTATGTGAATCAAGTTAATTAGGTTTACGACATAAATTCTTTCAAAGGATACAAAAGACACATAGGTATATTCCTATCCTACATGCTAATCATATTAACCCTATTCGGATTATATGAAGCAGATGTTATCATATCCGGATCTTAATCTATACTCCATTTTCCAATTTTATATAGATTATCACAATAATTGTTGGCCAAACAATTAATCAATAAGCAAAAGATATAATAAACAATTCAATAAAAACCAACTTTCATTCAATGGGAAGGTTCAATTTAAACTACATACTAAGTTCCGTTGCAATCTTAATGAAAATTTAGTTCATAATAATAATAAAGAAAAACATCATCCAGATTAATAATCCAAACATCCCAGATAATTACAAAAGATAAAACTAGAGAAGAGAAGAAGAAACTCTGAATTTTCTCCAATACTCTCTCTTTGATCTTCAGCCCTTGCAATTTTCCTTCGTGTTTTTTCTTCGTAGTTCTCTCTGTGAAAACCCTTGAATAATTGAGTGATACGTCTTTTCTAAAGTCTCCTCCTATTTGTATTAGTCTCCCCTCTCATTCAGATTCCTTTTTGGCTTTAACCACCCACTTAGAAGTAGAAAATCCTCCTTTTTGCCGCACATGAGCGCCTAGGCGCTCAACCAAGTCATTTCAAGCGCTAGGCGCTTGACCCGAGACCACGTAATTACAAAAATGCCACTCGACTCTAATTTTAATGATTTTGACCTTTTCTTCTCCGAAATGACCAATTTGTCCCTCCGGCTCCAACCTACACAAAATAAACACAAAAGCAGAGATAAAAGATACTAAAAACAATTAAAGATAGCAATAATTAAGTTTAATAATATCGGATTCATAGGTATAAAACCTACTCATCAACATCCCTCATTCCTCATACGCTTTCGATTGGTGTTGTTCATAAGAGGAACATTACCCCACTGTCAGACGTTCTCTCCTTGTTGGTGAGTCTGAGCATCTCCACGGTCTCATTTACTCTAATGTCAATATTCTCGATCGACATTCTCAAAATCGTCATAAAATAAAGGTTAATTAAGGAAATCAATATATCACATAATATCCCTATATATCTTGACCAACTAACAAATAAGCTTAGGTAGGACACACTAGCGAAGGATTTACTCGTCTCTCCTTCCTAGTTCTATTCCCCGATCTCCGCCAGAGATCATATCCCTAAGCTCTGATACCAACTGTGACGCCCCCAAAATAGGTCCATTCCATCCAACCCATTCTGAGTCGCCAAATACATGGTACAGAAATAACTACAACTTTATTATTACAACATATAAACTTTGAGTTTAAATACAGATATTGCCATCTAGACAATATCCACACGCAAATAAATCCCCATCATAATTATTGATTCATTATTTTACAAAAATGGTGAGGACTACTAAACAACTCTCTCTCTAGAACCTTCATTCCATACCCCGACTAGTACTCGCTACATTCTCGCCTCCGAGAAGAAAAATGGAACAACAAGGAAAAGGGTGAGCTCAACTAGCCCAAGAAAGAATATTATGACTAAGATAATATACAACAAATTATCGTTAGTCTTCAACAGAAAAAATCGATAGAATACAATAGACAACAAATTTTAAATCAATATTCGCAGCGGAAATAATAATTCATAGAAGAGTTACGTAGAGAATGAAATCTACTATAATCTATGAATTTAACAGTCCATCATCAATATTTTATCCCTGTAACATCAATCAATATACATACGAATCAAATATTCATCTTTGCACTACTGAGGCCAAAGATATTCATCATGGGTCATGTTCATTTAAACACTGTTCATCTTTGCACTACAGCCAAAGATATTAATCAATCGATCATGTTCATCTCAACACTGTTCATCTTTGCACTACACTGGGCCAAAGATATTCTTCAGAAATCATTCATCTTTTGACACTACAGCCAAAGATATTCAATAATATCATCATTTAAGACCGAGGATGATGAAAATATTTTTAAAGAAAGCGAATCCGGTGAAACAAAATGACAAGGATTAAGGATTAAGGATTCGTACTTGGTTTTATCCACATCCAAAATACCTCAAAAATAATCATAGTGGTGTAAAATTCAAGAATGATCAAAACATGGATACAATCGAGTTAGTATCCGAATAGATATTTTGGACAAAAAGAAGAAATTTTATTTTTCTATTGAATAGTGCATGAGTATCGTGAATAGTGTCAGATATCGTGAATAAAGGCTTAGATATCGTGAATAGTAACTCACACCAAAAGATAGAAATTCCACAAAAACATCTTCACGCTTCATGAATAGTACTTATGAATAGTAACTCGTGAATAGTAACTCGTGAATAGTAACTCATGAATAGTAACTTCGTGAATAGTAAACTCATGAATAGTAACTCGTGAATAGTAATTCATGAATAGTAACCCCGACATGAAAAAGTTCCAAATTTGAGAAAAATTCCAACCAATATTTCAAAGATAATGATATTGAAGAAATAATATCATTTGAGAAGAAAATAACATCCCTTACCTCGAAAAGACAAAGACTCTAAGTAAACACAGGATATAAAGGCTATGACTTGGACTTGCACCGTATAGCAATACTCAAAGTATACTCAAAATACTCACAAGAATACGCTCGATAATATATAGAGAAAACTTGATTTCGGTGTGATTTTCAATTCTAACCTAAACACCCTATTTATAGAAATTGCTTAGAACACCAAAGTTAGAAAATTTAATAAATTAATATATATATATATATATCAAATTCATCGCCAACCTTAGAATTCAGATCCTAGCATTTCCCACATGCCACCTTCTAGAAAAGAAATGATAAAAACGTTTTTCATAAAATAAATAATTAAAACTTACAAAAATCAATTATTTCGGATCTTAAGAACTTCAATAATTCATAATAAATAGCCCTTTCATCAAAAAATTTGAATCTCGCGAGTTTTTATAGGAAATTCAATTCTCTACAACTTTGTAGAAGAAAGTTTTTCCAAATTCCAAATACAAATTGACCGAAATCCACAAACGGTCGATTTTACAAGCTATAATCAAATTTCAGTCAAGAAATGGGGTCCACCGACACACAAAATATGTGTTAATCATTTATTGCAACAAAAATACTCTTCCTCCTCGTATACTCATATATCCCACATTCGTTGTAAAAATATCACCGTTAATATATTATTAAAATAATATATTTAAATGAATTATTTTATCGAGAAAAGATAAAATATTAATTTTCAACAATTGTCATTTTAAAATTTTTCTCCATCTATATCCACATAAAATCAATATTTTCCTCATCATATGAATCAATAATTAATTATTCACAAATAATATTATGAGAATCACAATATTGACAACCGCATAGCGGTCTCAGAAAAGGGGCTTTCAATAAGAATTTCTTCATCTTGCGCCTTGATTAGGTGACCAAACCTCTCCTTAGATGTAACTTTCTAGACATTGCCAATAATGTTATCTAATAATATTATTCGGATAATATGAATTATTGCTTCGATAATAAAAATCTTGTGTAATGACAATTATTGAAACAACAAAGAATATAAAATATCAACGCAAGCAATTATTAACTCAATAAAATCTCGAGCGAAGAATTATCGTAACCATTATTGAGTAGTGCCTTCTTACGTAAGAATCAATAATTGGTGCAATCTGGTGTGCTCTTGTTCAACAACGCGTATTAGTGTTTTTTAACCACCGGGTATTCCAACAAGATAATCAGTAAATAACTACGTCGTTATTTATAAACAACTTATATTTGTCGTTTTCTTCATCCAATCGCTTTTCGTTATGGGGCCCACACATGGTTACTGGTCGCATGCGAATATTCCCCGACGAGTCACGAATATTCCACGACCAAACGAATATTCCCAAGCGATAATGAATATTTTATAACCACTTGCTTAATTTGAAATATTTGCATATTTAACCCTTAACTATCCACATTAATCAAATCAACCCTTACTATTTCAAAATAATAAATAAAGGAAATTCCTTTTTATTTAAAAATTTCGGGGTCTTACAACTAGCTTATGTGCATAATGCGTTCCATATTTCGGTTTTAAAGAGTTATCATTATCATCCTTTGCATGTGGAGCAATATCCATTCAATAGGATTCGCACTACAACAAAAAGACATATCAGTGACCGCATTTAGTCGCAGATATGTATCCGCGACTGAATGCGGTCGGTGATATTAGTGGTAGATTATCTGGTCGCTGGATGAACTTCAGCGACCAACAATAGCGACTGACTGCTCAACGACCGCAGTTAGCGACCGAATCCGTCGCTATTATGACTCATGCTGAGTTATTTGTCAGCTGTGACGTGGCACACGTGTCAGCGACCGGCAATAGCGACCGACTCAGTCGCTAGTTTCAAATTAGCTATCAGCGACTGCGTTTCAGTTTTAGCGACCGCATGCGGTCGTTGATCTTTTTTTTTTTTTTTAATATTTTTCCTGTTTTTATTAATTTCTCAAAAATAACCTGCTTTGTACCTGCTTTCTATCCCAACACACAGCAGTATATATAAGCATCCATCCATGATAACTACCATATGATAAACATTCATCCATGATAACTACTATATGATAAACATCCATCGTAAACCAACACAATACAATCGTAAACATCCATATAATATAATCGTAAACCAATACAATTGTCCAAAGAATCAATCTAAAAGAGTACAAGGCTTTAAAAATCTAAAAAACAAGTCTAGCAAAGCTTTAAAAATCTAACATATATGACTGGTCTAGCTCTTCATGGATCATCCAAATTAGTACCATGTAATTAACAAAAGAATAAAACATATATATTACATGTGTTGATACTGCTATGACTTGGGAATTAAAAGCTAAACAATATCGATATATATACCGGTCGCCTTTCGATGTTGTGATGCTCTGCATGCATAACGCCTCCGCCAACTCATCAGGACTAAGAGAATGCAGATGCCCGCCCAGTATACGAAGAAGATCACGATTCTGGCAGATCGTTCTCACATAGTCAGCAGGAGTATGATAGGCTGGATGACCTGATGACTGTGTAGACTGGGTAGCAGAGCTGCCTGTGCCACTGATGGTCGGGCGTCGTTTTTGCCCTTGGCCTTTAACATAGTTTTTCTTCACGACGGACGCCCTCTCCCACAATTCTTGATTAATCGACGAACGCGGGGTGCCTTCAGGATAGTGCTCGTTCATTAAGCCCTTATAAGTGTCATGTCAGAAGGTCAACAATTAAATAGTTAAAAATAAATAAAAAAAATGTTAAAAAGGTCGTCACAATTTATAAACAACATATTAGTAAAAGTTAACTTATTACCGCTTATCTCGAACAAAGATCAAAGTGGAGACCATCACGGTGGCCACATACACATCCAACCAATTGATAGGTTGACCTTGAGACTCAGACTCCTACAGTTCATGTTCTCATATTAATATGTAAACATATGATATTTAGCTACAAAACATGACTGTAAACATAAAAACAAATAACTAAGCCAATAAGCTTTATACATACATACCCTAGCAAAGATATATGTCAGAATTGTGATATATCTTGACCCTTATGCGTGCCTTTTGCCTTTTCACCTTCAGATACACCTGAGGATCTGTTCGAGGAGGCAGTCTTGCGTCTCTTGACCCAGCTCTCTGCTCTCCACTAGTCACACATCTGCACCCATATGGGATGTGCGCACCACGAAGGACTATGCTCATGCATATACTGCTCACCCTGTCCTGGATGGTCAATCTCAGTATTGTGCAGGGCTTTTTGTCGTTCCTTGTTCAGATTATCTTTAGTTGGACAACAACGACTTCGCTAGTAACGGTGTCTCGAATAAGCGATGCATGTAAGCGTCGTCCCCCATCTATACCGCTTCGCAAATAAAACAACATTAATAATATTAAAATCGTTATATTATATTACCATAATCCAACATTACTAAACAATATTATTTGATTACATAACTATGTATTATCTATCGAGTGATAAAAAATATACCAAATTCAAATTTAAATCAGATCCTTATGGGTAGTAGAGGTGTACTTCGCCCATGTAATCATCGGGCGCGAGGCGCGATTACATGTAAGCATAATTGTGAAATGCACTTCATAATTTTACTATCTTGAAAATCACTACAATATACAATAATTTATGAATATATATATTTATAACAATGGAAATATTAAACCCTTATATATACACGATGTTTAACTTACGTAAGCTTTCGGAGGAGGACGGATCTCGTATAAGAATGCGATTATCCAAGGAGTAGCAGGGCCTTTCAAGACATGATTAGGGCCAAACCCGACCCAAGCTTTCGTCTTTGCGAGTTTGTAAGACATCTATAAATAAAAATTTAGGATGTTAGCATGAGTTATAAATGAAAGATACATAAACGCATCAAGGATATAGAGAACATGTACATATGTAATTGTATGTAATACAATTAAAACTAAACATGCATTTTATATAAAAGGACAATAATGACAATTAATTGTATGAAATAGTTAACTACGACAACTATAAATGAAAGGTACATAAACATGTTAAGGATATAAAGAACATTCATATATGTAATTCATTGTAATACAATTAAAACTAAACATACATTTTAATGAAAATTGTTGTCTGAGTCAGAATCATTTTGTACAAGTGTCGGAGATTCATAACCATCTTCTTCTTGATTACGTGTCAAGATGTCGACCAATAACTCTTCCTCAAGATTACCGCTATCCGCATAATAAGCGTGTGTCGGGATCCAATTCATCGAGTTCATCTCCACCCTCTAACTCGGATTACATCATTGTTGTCCTCTATATTTATTATAGGAGGTCTATGAAGCATCTCCTCTTGGTAGAAATCCCCGTCTATTACTTGGACACGACTGCGCGCAGGAGTATGAATTACAACTTGCTAATCTGTAGGCAGTCTATCCCTTTTCCTAACAAGACTAGGAGTGTAGTATACTTGTACTGTTTGAGTTGGTAAAACAAACGGTTCATTGGATTAAGCCAACCTATGGAGGTCAATATCGACAATTACATATCTGTCAACACGTATCTCTTTTTCTGAATCAAACCAACGACACTTGAACAAGTTAATATGAATTTCAGATGTGCCCTTGTCGTGACAACTCTACGATTTCCTCCAACTCCCCATAAAAGGCACGACCAAGCTCATTGTAACAATCTCCTTGGACACACACTCCATAGTTCGTTGTTCTTTTATCGCGCCCATATGCCTTTGTATGAAATTCACAATCATTTATTGACCAAGCTTGACTCTCATTGTTCTTTTACCGCACCCACTCCCTTTCTATAATCTTTTATGTTTTGGGATAGTCACAACTTGGTTGAGCAATTTATAGCTTCTATAACATTTTTGTAGCTTTATTTTTGTATACATAAGTGTTAAATACCCTTGTTTTTCTGTATAGCCAAAACGTCTCTTTATTGACCAAGTGTGTCTAGTTACCTCCTATGTTGCACTAACAGTTCCTTAGCACTGCCTATTTTGGCTTAACAGGCCCCCAATAGCTTATCATGCTGACAACCAAGCTTGGCTTGGCCCCGTGAGGCTTGGCTAAGCTTGGTCAAGGTGGCCTCGTGTGGCCTCGCGCCCCAAGCCCAACCCATCGACTCCAACAAATTTCTTTAATAGGCTCTAGTGGATCAGCAATATATTTATATCCAATTGATAAGCAACACCCAGGCTATCTATATAAACAGAACCCAATTTACCGATAATTACTAAAATTAAGCTACTCACATATTCAAACAATTCAATTTCTCATTTTATTTCAATAATGGGCATAGCTTTCGATAACCAAAAGCTATTATATATTCTAAACCTAAAGCTGTTTCACAATAAAAGAGGTAAAAAAATTCAACTACAAACTTATACTTATAATACTTAAGAAAATTTCGCCAGAGTCTCCCCTACAATATGGATTCAGCCCATGCATGACACGGCATGCATATATGGATATTTCTAGGCACCCAAGAAAGAAACAAACCAAGAGAAATATACAAATTCCCAATACAATAAGACCAAAACAATAACGATTGAATGCAAATTAAAAGCAAATAAAAAATTCAAAGAAATTAAATCAAATTTTGTTACGTGAATAAGAATAACATTTGTGTTGTGTTCAGTTTTTTTTAAACCTTTCTATGTGTTCAGGTTTTTTAAAAACTAAACCTTTCTATGTGTTCAGCCAAATCTGTAGGTTTCTTCCTTTTTCTTTAAACCTTTCTATGTGTTCAGTTTTTTTTGATCAAATTCAAAAAAAACAAATTCTATTTGTGTGGAAGCAAGCAATTGTGATAATAATCAACATAATAGTTCACTAGCAAAACAATTGTTAAGTAGAGAACCCATAATGGTAATCAACAATGGTAAACAATTATAATAATCAACAATTGCTTACCATTGTTGATTATTATGGCTTTTCACTTCTCTCTCTCTCTCTCTCTCTCTCTCTCTCTCTCTCTCTCTCTCTCTCTTTCACATCAATTTCCTGACTTTTGAATCCCTACATAACTTATAATTATCTGAGGGCTCATCTTAGATAATGCTATATATGTACATGTCTTGGGTTTTTCCTTGTTTACATCTGAAATTATCAGGTTTTAAGCTCATATAATTGAATCAAGTAAACAAAAGCGGTGTACTCCACTCCATTGCATTCCATTTTGACTAAAAAAGCGGTTTTTCCTTGTTTATATATATATATATATATATATATATATATATGACTATATTTAAATTTCAGTTATTACATTCCATTTTGTTTTCTAAATGAGATAATTTGCTATGGACTTTTGCCATAATAGTTCACTAGCACAACAATGGTAAGCAAGCAATAATAATCAAATTCTATTTGTGTGGAGTAATTATGATACTAAAAACAAATTACAACAAAAACTTAAATGAATTACCTAATACCCAGATTAGGGTTACCAGATTTGATGACAAAAACCTATTTTAAAACAAAAACAAATTACCCAATTTGATAGGTGACTAAACGAATGTGTGACGCCCCCAAAATAGGTCCATTCCATCCAACCCATTCTGAGTCGCCAAATACATGGTACAAAAATAACTACAACTTTATTATTATAACATATAAACTTTGAGTTTAAATACAGATATTGCCATCTAGACAATATCCACACGCAAATAAATCCCCATCATAATTATTGATTCATTATTTTACAAAAATGGTGAGGACTACTAAACAACTCTCTCTAGAACCTTCATTCCATACCCCGACTAGTACTCGCTACATTCTCGCCTCCCCGAGAAGAAAAATGGAACAACAAGGAAAAGGGTGAGCTCAACTAGCCCGATAAAGAATATTATGACTAAGATAATATACAACAAATTATCGTTAGTCTTCAACGAGGAAAAAATCGATAGAATACAATAGACAACAAATTTTAAATCAATATTAGCAATGAAATAATAATTCATAGAAGAGTTACGTAGAGAATGAAATCTACTATAATCTATGAATTTAACAGTCCATCATCAATATTTTATCCCTGTAACATCAATCAATATACATCTGGAATCAAATATTCATCTTTGCACCACTGAGCCAAAGATATTCATCAGTTGGTCGTGTTCATTTAAACACCGCTCATCTTTGCACTACGGGCCAAAGATATTAATCAATCGGTCATGTTCATCTCAACACTGTTCATCTTTGCACTATGTGCCAAAGATATTCTTGAGAAATCATTCATCTTTGCACTACTGGCCAAAGATATTCAATAATATTATCATTTAAGATCGAGGATGATGAAAAATATTTTAAAGAAAGCGAATCCAAAGTGAAACAAAATGACAAGGATTAAGGATTAAGGATTCGTACTTGATTTTATCCACGCCAAAAAATACCTCAAAAATAATCATAGTGGTGTAAAATTCAAGAATGATCAAAACATGGATACATTCGAGTTAGTATCCGAATAGATGTTTTAGACGAAAAGAAGAAATTTTATTTTTATTGAATAGTATCAGATATCGTGAATAGTCTTGAGTATCGTGAATAGTAACTCAGACACCAAAAGATAGAAATTCCACAAAAACATCTTCACGCTTCATGAATAGTACTCGTGAATAGTAACTCATGAATAAGTAACTTCATGAATAGTAACTCGTGAATAGTAACTCATGAATAGTAACCCATGAATAAGTAACCCCGACATGAAAAAGTTCCAAATTTGATAAAAACATCGGATCAACATTTCAAAGATAATGATATTGAATAAATAATATCATTCTGAAAAAAATAATATCCCTTACCTCGAAAAGATCAAGACTTCTAAATTGAAACAACAGGATATAAGCTATGACTTGGACTTCAAGACCGTATAGCAATACTCAAAGTATACTCAAAATACTCACAAGAATACTCGATAATATAGAGAGAAAACTTGATTTACGGTGTGATTTTCAATTCTAACCTAAGCACCCTATTTATAGGAAAATGCTTAGAACACCAAAGCAGAAAATTTAATAAATTAATAATATAATTATATTATTTTCTACACATGTCTAGAATCTGATTTCAGCCATCAAACACATGCCACCTTCTAGAAAAAATAAGAAAAAACGTTTTTCTAATTTTTAAATATTTTAAATTTCAAAAAATCAATTATTTTGAGACTTGAACTTCAATAATTCATAATAAATAGCCCTTTCATCAGAAAATTGAATCTCGCGAATTTTTATAGGAAATTAAATTCTCTACAACTTTGCGAAGAAAGTTTTTCCAAATTCCAATCGAGAAATTGACCAAGAAATCCACAAGCGGGCAATTTTACAAGCTATAATCAAATTTGAGGTTAATAAATGGGGTCCACCGACATGTTTAACATGTTTTAAACATTTATTGCAACAAAAATACTCTTCCTCCTTGTATACTCATATATCCCACATTCGTTGTAAAAATATCATAGTTAATATATTATTAAAATAATATATTTAAATGAATTATTTTATCGAAAAAGATAAAATATTAATTTTCAACAATTGTCATTTTAAAAATTTTCTCCATCTATATCCACATAAAATCAATATTTTCCTCATCATATAAATCAATAATTAATTATTCACAAATAATATTACAGAATCACAATATTGACAACCGTGGCGGCCTCAGGAAGAGGGGCTTTCAATAAGAATTTCTTCTTCTTGGCGCATGATTAGGTGACCAAACCTCTCTTAGACAGAACTTTCTAGACATTGCCAATAATGTTATCTAATAATATTATTCAGATAATATGAATTATTGCTTCGATAAAGAAAAAAATCGTGAAATGACAATTATTGAAACAACAAAGAATATAAAATATCAACGCAGCAATTATTAACTCAATAAAATCTTTGAGCGGTAATTATTTGTAACCATTATTGAGTAGTGCCTTCTTACGTAAGAATCAATAATTGGTGCAATACTGGTATCTTCATTGTTCAACAACGCAGCGTCTTAGTGTGTTTTAACCAATGGGGTATTCCAACGAAGATTAACGCTAACAACTACGCCCGTTATTTAAAAACAACTTATTTTTGTCTTTTCTTCATCCAATCGCTTTCGTTATGGGCCCACACATGGCTGCTTGGGTAAATACGAATATTCCCGACAAATATTTAATATTCCACGACCAAACGAATATTCCCTGATAATAATGAATATTTTATAACCACTTGCTTATTTTGAAATATTTGTGTATTTAACCCTTAACTATCCACATTAATCAAATCAACCCTTACTATTTCAAAATAATAAATAAAGGAAATTCCTTTTTTATTTAAAATTTGAGGTCTTACAACCTCCCTCCTTATGAAATTTCGTCCTCGAAATTGACGACGCACTGGTGTTTCGAAAAGGTGAGGATACCTCGCTTTCATTTCCGTTTCCAATTCCCAGGTCATTTCCTCTATAGCATGATTCTTCCACAAAACTTTAACTTGTGGTATAACCTTTACGCGTAGGACATGCTCTTTCCTATCCAAAATCTTGACAGGTACGTCCTCATACGTTAAGTCTTCGGCTATCTCGTCTAGTTCTAACTCTATAACGTGGTTCGGGTCTTTCACATATTTACGAAGTACATATATGTGAAACACATTATGAACACGAGACATACTCGGAGGTAACGCAAGTCTATAGGCTACATTTCCTACTCGGTCAAGAATTTGAAATGGACCAATAAATCGTGGATTGAGCTTTCCTCTCTTCCCAAATCTTGTGACTCCCTTCCATGGAGCAACTCGCAACAATACATGATCCCCTACATTAAATTCCACGTCCTTTCGATGAAGATCCGCATAACTCTTTTGTCGATCTTGTGCCGTTTGTATACGTTGTCGAATCATTTGGATCTTTTCGGTGAGTCATATCGCATTAACTCGGGTCCCAACAATGTTGCTTCACCCACCTCATCCCAACATATTGGAGAACGACATTTTCGTCCATATAATGCTTCGAATGGAACCATGCCTATATTTGTTTAATAACTATTGTTGTATGAGAATTCCACCAATGGCAAGTACTTATCCCAACTTCTTTTGAAATCTAGGACACAGAGTTTTAATATATCTTCAAGAGTTTGAATAGTCCTTTCTGATTGTCCGTCCGTTTGGGGATGGTATGCCGAACTAAATCGCAAATCCGTGCCCATAGCTTTTTGCAAGCTAACCCAAAATCTTGAAGTGAATCTTGGGTCACGATCCAAAACTATGGATACAGGCATGCCATGCAACTTCACAATCTCATTCACGTACATACTAGCAAAAGCGTTCAAGGAATAAGTCTCCGTAATCGGCAAGAAATGAGCAGATTTGGTTAATCTATCAACAATGACCCAAATAGCATTGATGCCTTGAGAAACCGTAGGAAGACCCGTAACGAAATCCATGGTAATGTGTTCCCACTTCCATTCCGGAATCTCAAGTGGTTGCAACGGACCCTTAGGTACAAGATGCTCCGTCTTTACACGTTGGCAAGTTAAACACCTCGAGATAAACTACGCGATCTCTCTCCTCATATTGCTCCACCAAAATGTATGTTGAAGATCATAATACATTTTGGTACTCCCAGGATGGATTGCAAACAATGTGTTGTGTGCCTCCATCATGATTCTATGCTTCAAATCAAAATCATTAGGAATGCAAAGTCTGGAGTTGACTCGAAGTATTCCTTCTTCATCAATTCTCGCTTCCGGAATAGCTCCTTCTTGTACTTTCTTCTTCATACGCATCGCCTCGGCCTGGTGGCTCGAAAGCAACCTTAACTTTTTCTATTAAAGTTGGCTCTGTCGTATACTTGACATCATCGCACTCGTTCTCGCATATGATCTTCTACTCAACGCGTCACTACCACGTTCGCTTTTCGGGATGGCATGATCAGAATATGTGCTGAAATGAGTCTCCTCTTGAGTTCTTCGAAGCTCTTCCCACATTCCTTGCTCCATTCGAATTTTGTATCTCTACGAGTCAGCTGCGTTAATGGAATAGCGATTCAAGAAAATCCTTCCACGAATCTCCGATAATAACCAACTAAGCCTAGAAAGCTACGTATTTCGATTACTGACTTAGGTTGCTCTCAACTGTGACTCATATCCCAATCTTGGATAACACGTCACAATGACACCTATCAGTTTACTATCGCACGAATATGACGTCCCCTACAGAGAGTCTGGCTTAGGTGAATTCCATAAAGGAAGTCACAAGATAAAGGCTCAGTACCAAATTCTATAGTTGAATTTTTAACTCCACGAAGTTCAATAGAGCCATTCGATATGAGATTTTAGAAATGAGTTTTGTACCAGAGGGTTCAAAGTCGATACAAAATTTAATATCGAGCTTTGGGAGTAAGCCAAGAAATTCTTTAAATACGTCGGGAAAAATCAATAACAACAAGAATATTATTCAAATCGACGCGTGTCTTTATTCAAATCCATAACATGGATTAAGAAAACTTGACATCCGTAATAAACGAATGACTTCATAGCTTGATATGAAAATGTTTGACTACAATGGTTTGATTGCTTGAATTTGAATAAATGGTTGCTTAGGAATATGAAAACTAACAACCTTACGTAAAGTAATTAATTTTGGCATGATGAGTAGTTAACCTTAAAATCACAACAAAAGCAAATATCTCTATAGAAATAAGGTTAACGGGTAATGTGATAGTGCCAACTTGAATCAAGCAAGATTTTTAAACAACGGATGTAATGAAAGTTTCTCTAACTGAGTCTCCATAAATAGGTCAAAGTCTAATTTCTCCGTAGTCAAGTTCAAACGTTGAGCGCAAGCAAGAGAGATAAAAGAATGGGTAGAACCAGGTATCTAGTAAGGTATAAACTTCGCAAGAATTTATAATTAACTAACCTGCTGCTAACTTCGTTCGGGTTCTCGCATTTAAACCGGCCACGACAAACGCTCTTCCAGAACAGATTGACTTTGACTTTTCGGGACATCCTTTTGAGTCACCATTCCATTGGATCTGGGTTTTGATATCGCATAATCTCGAGCGATATGTCCTTCTTTTCCACAATTATAGCATACCTTAAACTGTTGTGGATAGTTTGATCGATATGTCCCTCTTTCCGCATTTATAACATATATGACCGGTGGTCGTTCTCCTCCCTTAGAACCCGATTCTTGTCGGCAGACCGACGTCTTCACATGGTCGTTGTTGAATCTTCTCTTTTTAAAATCTCCTCCCCGACTCGCTTCTTCTATTTTCATGACCACGATTACCACGAGTGGTTACCGCCTTTCTCTGTATTCTTCTTTCTCCATTGGTTATCGTTATTCTCGATGATCGCTATATCTTGATGATGATCCTTGTAAGACCCCGAATTTTATGAAATAAAGGTATTCAATTTTTCTTATAATTACTATTCAGTAAATGGTTAAATTGATAAAAGGTTAAAGTTAAGGGTGATATATGAATTTTTTTCAAAATAAGCAAGTGGCTATAAAATATTTATTGTTATTTGGGAATATTCGTTTTGTCGTGGAATATTTTTTCTGCTTGAGATTATTCAATGTACTGACACTAGCGATCATTTATGGGCCCCATAATGAGAATAAGCATCGGATGGAGAAAGCGACAAATTTTAGTTTTATAAATAACTTGGTAGTAATCGTTACAATTAACAATCGTTGGAATACCCGGTTGGTAAAGTAAAGTAATACGCTGCGTTGTTGCACAAGAGCATTACCAGGTATTAAGATATTTTTCAATTATTGATTCTTACGTGAGAAGGCACTACTAATAATTGTTACAGAATTCTTGTTCAATATTTTATTTTATTGATTCAATAATTGTTTGTGTTGATATTTTATATTATTGTTGTTCAATAATTATCAACGCACAATATTTTCCATTATCGGATCAATAATTCATATTATTTGAATAATATTATTAGATAGCATTATTGGCAATGTCTAGAAAGTTCATCAAGGAGAGGTTTGGTCACCTAATTGCGGCGCCAAAGAAGGAGAAATTCTTATTGAAAGCCCTCTCTCTCAGGAACTACTGGTCATTCATAAATGTGATTTTGTAATATTATTTGTGAATAATTAATTATTGATTCATATGATAAGAAAATATTTATTTGATGTGGATATAAATGATGGATTTATTTATGTGGTTATAAGTGAAGGAATTAATGATGAGGTGTTTTATCAGTATTTGTCGAAATGGAGAACAAAATATGGGATTTTTAGAAAAATTAGTTTATTACTTGATTTTGTAAAATCCATAACTCTTTGTGTATAATGAGTTAAGAGATGAGCCATATATCAAAAGAAAGCCCTAGAAGTAAGCTAACTGTAGAAATTTGAATCACCCAAAAATTCTTTGTAGATATTTCGTGGTGAAATTTTGAATGAAATCTGGTCAGAAGGACTAATAGTCCAAAAATCGTTGTTCTTGACTATATGCGTGAGTTATAAATTTTGATCCGACCGTTGGATCGTTGTAATTTTTGGATATGTTATACATATATAAGTTGAGTATATGTCCACAAATTTTGAACCGTTAAAAATGAACGTATGATTTGTTATGAATTTTAAGAGGTAAATCGATTAGGAAATTAGGTTTTGGTGGAAAATTCTAGAATTGAGTGGGCCCCACTCTTGGTTGTTGGGGAAGATGGCTGATTTTTGGTGGGTGGAATAGTAGCAGGTAAAGCCATCGGAGTTCTGTGTCAAGTCTGCCAAGCGTGCTAACATTTTCCTATAAATAGAGGGCTAAGTTAGAATTGAAAATCACACTGTAAACAAGTTTTCTCACTTTCTCTCTATATTATCGAAAGCGTATTCTTGTGAGTATTTTGAGTATACTTTGAGTATTGTTAGGCGGTGCAAGTTCCCTTCAAAGACTATATCAGGTGTTTCAACTAGAAGTCTTTGTCTTTCGAGGTAAGGGATGTTATTTTCTTCTCGGATGATATTATTTCTTCAATATCATTATCTTTGAAATATTGGTTGGAACTTTTTATCAAATTTGGAACTTTTCATGTCTGAGTTACTATTCATGAGTTACTATTCACGAGTTACTATTCATGAGTTACTATTCACGAGTTACTATTCACGAGTACTATTCATGAAGAAGCGTGAAGATGTTTTTGTGGAATTTCTATCTTTTGGTGTTTGAGTTACTATTCACGATACCTATTAATTATTCACGATATCTGAGACTATTCTCGAATACGGACTATTCAATTTAGAAAAATGAAAATTTTCTTTTCGTCTAAAATATCTATTCCGGATACTAGCTTTGATTGTATCCATGTTTTGATCATTCTTGAATTTTACACCACTATGATTATTTTTGAGGTATTTTTGGACGTGGATAAAACCAATGCAAAGATGAATGATTTCGAAGAATATCTTTGGCACAGTAGTGCAAAGATGAGCAGTGTTTAAATGAACATGACCAAGCTCTTTGAATATCTTTGCCAAGAAGCAAAGATGAATTATTGATGAATATCTTTTTGCTCAGAATGCAAAGATGACACGTTGTTGAATATCTTTAGTCAGAGTGCAAAAGATGAATTATTGATGAATATCTTACGCTTTCGTAATGCAAAGATGACTTTTGTTGTTGAATATCTTTGCTTTGTAGTGCAAAGATGAATTATTGATGAATATCTTTGGCTTGTAATGCAAAGATGACCCGTTGTTGAATATCTTTGCTTTGTAGTGCAAAGATGAATTATTGATGAATATCTTTGGCTTGTAATGCAAAGATGACCCGTTGTTGAATATCTTTAGCTTTGTAGTGTAAAGATGAAGCTGTTGATGAATATCTTTGGCCCGTGGTGCAAAGATGAATTTATTAGTATGATTATGAGCGAGAACTGTGATTTGGTATAACCATGATCTTTGATGTTTGTGTAAAGACAAGTGATGAAAATTATCTTTGTCTTGGATGAGGAAAGGAATTTAGAACTACAATTACGATTATGAAGTTATACACGTGATTGTGATGTGAATTGTTGATTGATGTTACGAGGATAAAACATTGTTGGTGGATTTTTAACATGGAGAAGACAATAGACTTTATAGTCTATTTGACTCTTCTAATGGATTGCTTCATTCACGCAACTATGGTTGAAAAGTTTTATCATCTACCATATGTTCTAAATCTACGATTTATTCTTGATGAAGACTATTGATAATTTATTTATCTTTAGTCATAATATTCTTTATCGAGCTAGTTGTGCTCACCCTTTTGTTTCAAAATTCCTTTCGTGTAATAAAAGTGTAGTTGGGTCGAGGCGGGGATAGCGAGGGAATAGAGTGGTGGTCTATAGATGTTGAGGGTGAGGTGAATTTAACTTGGAAGGGTGTTTTGTCACTATCATACAAGATGTCTAATGACATACAACCTCGTGTTATCATAAGACATGGTTGTGCTCATCCACTTCTTCGAGTATATTTACAAGCACTACCTATATAATCTTGGTGTTTGTTTGGAGTATAATACTCAATTAGAGACAAGTGGAGATAATGATATGTCAAGAGAAGACTCACCATTGGGAAGAATATGATAGTAATCTTCTCGTTTTTTCTTTGGGGTTTATTGGATCAACCAAGGATAATTACGTGGCCATATGATATCTACCATAACCTAAAAGCATGGTCTCCCATGTATGAAGGTTTCTTGAGCACTTCCCAAAGATTCTAATTTCTAAAATAGTTTTTGACTATACCTTTATGTAAGGTGTCATTGTGACGTGCTACTGATTGGTATATATTTGTATCCAAACTCACAAAGATATGTGTTGTTGTATTTTGCACGACAATTGTTGTAATAAAGTTGTAGTTGTTTTTCGTACCATATATTTGGCGACTCGAATGGGTTGGATGGAATGGACCTATTTTGGGGTTGTTATAATCCACGGTTATGGTCCCTCGGTTGAACGTACTTTCGTTATCTCGCTTCTAACAACCGAGCCCTCGTTGACAACATCCGAATAGAGAGAAAATTTATGAGAAATGAGATACCGACGTATGTCGGGTTTCAAACCTCTCGTAAACATCCGTCATCGTTCCTCATTCTCCACCAAATGAGGTGCAACACGGATAACTCCCGAACTTCGCCCGTCATCGGGACACCGCCATGTTATTCTCGCTTCTAGTCTAATAAACTCCACTTCCTTCATACGACGAATACTTTCGGGGAAGTACTTGTCATTGAACTATTCTCAAACGTCTCCCATGACATCTTTGAGTGCGGTTGGATGGGTACGCTTCACGATTCCCACCCGATGAATCGCCGCCACGGAACATAAAGGTGGCGAATGGAACTTTCTGTTCCTCCGCATCCCAAGACATCGAATATCTTGGTAATTTGTTTGACCCACGTCTCGCCTTTAATCGGATCCGGCTTCCTGCACTGCGGTGGTCCCAACTCTTGAATCGCTTGGGTTGTGACCACCAGTGAATTGCTATCATTTCCTCCGTATTTTGAACACGAGTCTCCCTAGTCCGATTTTGCATGAATCGCAAAAACTTCTAAACATCCCTCATTCCTCATCTCGCTTTCGGTGGTGTTGTTCACAAGAGGAACATTGCCACTGACTGTTACGCTCTCCTTGTTGGTGAGTACAGCATCTCCACGGCCTCATTTACTCCATTGTTAATATTCTCAATCGACATTCTCAACATCGTCATAAAATAAAGGTTAATTAAGGAAATAAATATATCACATAATATCCCTATATCTTGACCAACTAACAAATAAGCTTAGGTAGGACACACTAGCGAAGGATTTACTCGTCTCTCCTTCCTAGTTCTATTCCCGATCTCCGCCAGAGATCATATCCCTAAGCTCGATATTAACCATGACGCCCCCAAAATAGGTCCATTCCATCCAACCCATTCTCGAGTCGCCAAATACATGGTACAGAAATAACTACAACTTTATTATTACAACATATAAACTTTGAGTTTAAATACAGATATTGCCATCTAGACAATATCCACACGCAAATAAATCCCCATCATAATTATTGATTCATTATTTTACAAAATGGTGAGGACTACTAAACAACTCTCTAGAACCTTCATTCCATACCCCGACTAAGACTCGCTACATTCTCACCTCCCGAGAAGAAAAATAGAACAACAAGGAAAAGGGTGAGCTCAACTAGCCCAAAGAAGAATATTATGACTAAGATAATATACAACAAATTATCGTTAGTCTTCAACAGGGAAAAATCTGATAGAATACAATAGACAACAAATTTTAAATCAATATTCGCAGAGGAAATAATAATTCATAGAAGAGTTACGTAGAGAATGAAATCTACTATAATCTATGAATTTAATGATTCCATCATCAATATTTTATCCTCGTAACATCAATCAATATACATCCGGAATCAAATATTCATCTTTGCACTACAGCCAAAGATATTCATCACCGGGTCGTGTTCATTTAAACACTGCTCATCTTTGCACCACGGGCCAAAGATATTAATCAATCGGTCATGTTCATCTCAACACTGCTCATCTGCACACACTACGAGCCAAAGATATTCTTCAGAAATCATTCATCTTTGCACTCACGAGGCCAAAGATATTCAATAATATCATCATTTAAGACCGAGGATGATGAAAATATTTTTAAAGAAACGAATCCAGTGAAACAAAATGACAAGGATTAATGATTAAGGATTCGTACTTGGTTTTATCCACGCCCAAAAATACCTCAAAAATAATCATAGTGGTGTAAAATTCAAGAATGATCAAAACATGGATACAATCAGAGTTAGTATCCGAATAGATGTTTTAGACGAAAAGAAGAAATTTTATTTTTCGATTGAATAGATCAGATATCGTGAATAGTCGAGTACACGTGAATAGTAACTTCGACACCAAAAGATAGAAATTCCACAAAAACATCTTCACGCTTCATGAATAGTACTCGTGAATAGTAACTCGTGAATAAGTAACTCATTAATAAGAACTCGTGAATAGTAACTCATGAATAGTAACCCATGAATAGTAACCCCGACATGAAAAAGTTCCAAATTTGATAAAACTTCAGATCAACATTTCAAAGATAATGATATTGAAGAAATAATATCATTACTGAAAAAAATAATATCCCTTACCTCGAAAGATCAAGACTTCTAAATTAAACACCTGGATATAAAGCTATGACTTGGACTTTGCACCAGATAGCAATACTCAAAGTATATTCAAAATACTCACAAGAATACGCCGATAATATAGAGAGAAAACTTCAGATTTCGGTGTGATTTTCAATTCTAACCCAAGACAATTATTTATAGGAAAATGCTTAACACCAAAGCAGTAAAATTTAATAAATTAATAATATAATTATATTATTTTCTACACATGTCTAGAATCTGATTTCAGCCATCAAACACATGCCACCTTCTAGAAAAAATAAGAAAAAACGTTTTTCTAATTTTAAATATTTTAAATTTCAAAAAATCAATTATTTTTGAGCTTGAACTTCAATAATTCATAATACATAGTCCTTTCATCAGAAAATTCGAATCTCATGAGTTTTTATAGGAAATTAAATTCTCTACAACTTTGCAGAAGAAAGTTTTTCCAAATTCCAATCAGAAATTGACCGAAATCTACAAACGGGCAATTTTCTGAGCTTATAATCAAATTTCAATCAATAAATGGGGTCCAATTGACATGTTTAACATGTTTTAAACATTTATTGCAACAAAAATACTCTTCCTCCTCGATACTCATATATCCCACATTCGTTGTAAAAATATCACCGTTAATATATTATTAAAATAATATATTTAAATGAATTATTTTATCGAAAAAGATAAAATATTAATTTTCAACAATTGTCATTTTAAAATTTTCTCCATCTATATCCACATAAAATCAATATTTTCCTCATCATATAAATCAATAATTAATTATTCATAAATAATATTATGAGAATCACAATATCGACAACCAGGCAGGTTCAGTGAAAGAGGGGCTTTTCAATAAGAATTTTTTCTTCTTCAAGCACAATTAGGTGACCAAACCTCTCCTTGTATGTAACTTTCTAGACATTGCCAATAATGTTTTCTAATAATATTATTCAGATAATATGAATTATTGCTTCGATAAAGAAAAATACCGTGTAATGACAATTATCAAACAACAAAGAATATAAAATATCAACGCAAAGAATTATTAACTCAATAAAAATCAATAAAGAATTATCGTAACCATTATTGAGTAGTGCCTTCACGTAAGAATCAATAATTGGTGCAATACCGGTGTGCTACTGCTCAACAACGCAGCATTACTAGTGTGTTTTAACCACGGGTATTCCAAAAAGATAATCTGTAATAACTACGCCAATTATTTAAAAACAACTTATTTTTGTCGTTTTCTTCATCCAATCGCTTTCAAGTTATGGGGCCCACACATGGTCATTTAGGCCTGTCAGCATTTAATATTCCCTGACAGCATTTAATATTCCACGACCAAACGAATATTCCCCGACAATAATGAATATTTTATAACCACTTGCTTATTTTGAAATATTTGCGTATTTAACCCTTAACTATCCACATTAATCAAATCAACCCTTACTATTTCAAAATAATAAATAAAGGAAATTCCTTTTTATTTAAAAATTTCGGGGTCTTACAGAATGACCCAATACACGGTGTATTCATGCACACAATTGCCAAATCCAAAGAATTCACATAAAATTTCAAACACGATTCAAGAAATTATAATGAATGAAGATAAATACTTGTTTAGAAGATTCAATCAAACTCGTTTAAAAATTTTGATCTCCTTAGGCAGGTGGTAGGTGGCCGGTGGCCGGTGGCAGGTGGCGGCGGCGACGACCGAACTCCTCTTCCTCTCCCCCCTTTCTCCCTCTTCTCTCTATTTTTAGCTCCTTTTTTTTTCCTTCTCTGCTTACAGTATCGGCGAATGCACGTCATCGATTTCATTTAGGATGATCACGATCGCTATTTGCATCGCATGCGCGGTCACTGATTTTTAATGACATGGACTTATCAGCGATCGCATACGGTCGCTGATTACAATGGGTCATAAAAAAAAACTACGCCAATATTTCCGCCAATTTTGGGTGGGAAATTTGTTCTATGACCGATCAATGACCGATCGCGGTCATGAATATCACTTAGCTTAATTGGATTATAGACTAGTCACCGCTTGTCATTAGTAAAACTATCAGCGACCGGATATGCGGTCGCTGATAGACCTTTTTCTTGTAGTGTCGGTGGGGGGGGTCTTACTTGTGAGGAACAAGCCGAGTAGATTTTGGATCGTCAAGAGCGGATTCTAAGGAGGAAGACAGCTCCATTTGTTAAGGTTTTGTGCAGAAATCATTAGGAGCGAGAAGTTAGTAGAGAGATGGAGGAGTCTATTCGAGCGGAATATCCGCACCTCTTTAAAAGTTAGGTACGTTCTATTCTTTTGATTTCGAAGACGGAATCCTTTTAAAGGGGATGTAATGTAATACCCAGTAAAAAATAATAATAAATAAATAAATAAAATTTAAAACTATATTTTAAATATTTTAATTGATTTTTTTTTATATTTGGATCAAACTATATTTAATTTATGTGGAGTATAATAAGTAAAGGATTACATTAATTTGGGCTTTTAAATTAATTGAATCTAATGTATATTTGTGTAATATTAAAATTAGGAGAAACAATAAGATATTTAAATATTGAGCAAAACATAATCTTCCACACATATATCTGATACAACTGATTGGGCTCAAAAAGGGAGAAAATTATAAATTTATATCTCATTTTTTTTTTGTTGCACCTAATCGCAGGAAACAAAGGTATTGTAACCTTACCTTTAATAATGACATATTATGTTATGTATATCACATATGTACCTTTGCAATCATGTCTTTCTGACCATCATTGATCACACAAATACCATTTTAGTTCTTTATACCGTATCAACACATCTGAAATATGATTGTAAGATCCATCGTTCAAGTTGATAAAAAATTGAACTTTTTTCATCATAGACACTTTAGTATAACTTCCAAACATCACTTCTCATCTTACTGACTTGTCTAATTAAGAAATTTTGCATGTCCTTTCTTCCACACATGTGATTACTAAATACCAAATAGTATGGTTTCAGCAGTACAAGCTAACAACAAAGTTTCAAAATCTGCACTCTTAGCTTGCAAATTATTTACAGTAACATGTATTTGATGATTTCCAGCATATTTGGTCCTGCATTCTGAAATTTTATGGCCATAAATACCGCATAAGTTAGATTAGGCAGTAAAGAAAATTAGTTTATAAATTGTATATATTATTTGCAGTATATATATATATATATATATATATATATATATATATATATATATATATATATATATATATATATATCTGGTATCTTTAATTTCAAATCTTTCTAGTTTACTTTTTACCCCTCTTTAGCAAAATGACGGATGATGGGCGACGATTGGGTCGTCGCTATATATAGAACCGTCGTCTATATGTTGTCCGTCGCTATATGTTGTCTCACTAAAAGCTAAGACGACGATTCTATATATAGCGACAGACCGAATCGTCGCCCGGTCCGTCGCTAAAGGGGGTGAGCAAGGTGAGCTAAATAAGGGGTGAGTTTAAAATTCGGACCGTATATATATATATATATATATATATATATATATATATATACACACACACACACACAAACAAAATATACTTATATTTATTATTATTTTACTTAATTAGTTCGGATAGAGGGAATTTAATTAGTTTAATTTGAAATATACTTTGGGTATTACATTGCTTGCTTCAGGTACGGATTCCGTACTCCCAGTGATACTCATGTTAAATTTAATTAGTTCGTTTTATTCCTCGTTTTGAATTTTGTTATTGTTTCACATAATTGTTCCTTGTGAAATTAATATGATAGTTTCATGGTAACATTGATACATAGAATTCGTATTTGTACTCTTTGAATTAGGTTAACATATTTAGTATTTATTCTACTCTTGTAGAGATGTACATGTTAACGTACCTTTGGAGCTTCGTATTTATGTTTGTTTTTGTGTTAAATGTACACTTAGAACCTTTTGTGTTGATATTGTGTCCCATGTGTTGTGACATGGTATTTTGTTAGAATATATCGTAGGGTATACCTAGACTATAACTACATGTGGGGGTACCATGGGCATGTCCTCTTAGCATCGAGGTATGATACCTTCCGTGGTAGTGTGATTAGTTCACGACGTCTGCGTTTTGTGCTCCGGTGGGAGTTGGTCATTTGGTGAATTTTTTTATGGGAGGCGTATATGGGTCAACCTTATTTTTCTGTTCTACTTTGTTTTACGGATTAGTGATGTTTGTGCCAAACACGCCTGACCTTCCTATTTTGCATGCATCTGAATTACGCAGTTCGATGTGTGATTGTCTGTTTGACATTATTTTGATTACATATGTGACATTATTTGACTTCCCTGTGTGACAAGGTATATTTCTGTTTTGTTCTGAGCTCGGTATAAAATAACACCCAACCATTTGATTCAGCCTATTATTTCTTTGTATTAGTTTTGTTCGTTTTTAATTCAGCTCAGTTCATTTAATTGAGTTAGTTATTTCGTTTCATTATTCTTGTACTCTATATCCGTACTGGATATTGGTTCATGCTGTGTTTTTTTCTAGAAGATAATCAGGGGATTAAGGGCAAGTGTGATGAGAGCACCCTTCTTTCCAATGGCTAAAATATTATGTTTAGATTATGATACATTAGTTTGTTTGGAGTTATAATAATTAGTTTATATTGTGGTTTGAGCCAGTTTAGCATTTATTATAGATTGTCATGTGATATTTAATAGTTATGAGACTATTCTTTTGTGGCTTAGAGTTATATTCTGAATTCACTAGTTATATTGTGTTTGTGTGTAACCTCTCTTTCTATTTTAGAAAAGGAGTGTTTCATGTCAATAGATAATTGATTATATTAAAATTAATTCTATCAAAAATTTGAGTCATTAAAAAAATTACAGTTAAAAGTTTAAAAGAATTTTCAATCATTAAAATTTTAATGAAAAATCTATTCTTTTCAACAAATGGTGAAAAAAATATCAGACTACTTTTATTCTTGAAATATTTACACTACTCAGTATTATAAATTAATTGATCAATTTTGATTTTAATTATACTATCTAAAACTAGAAAAATATACTCCTCCATATTGAATGAAATTGGAATAAATGAGTAATAGATTGGAGCCAAGTCCATTACTTTCAAACAATGGAAATGAAACTATTATCTGAATAAATTCATATTAATAATTTGTTTTCTAGCAAATGGGAGGAGAATCACAATCTTAGGCTGGCCCAAGGGCCACACACCCCAAACTTAGATGATCCGATTTCGGTGAGGTTGGCCTTCAATTTTACCATTTAATTGGTCACTTCAATAAGAACAATTCATCAACTCCGTTCGAAGCACCAGTGGTATGGATATATAATGATTTATTATATTATTAAATAGATAAAAGTTAATTAAGATTTTGAGAAGATAATTGTAGTTATTAGATTATTAAATATTTATTTAAATACTATAATATTATATTATATATTATTGGTTACTTCGATCAATTATTAAGCTAAACATTTGAATGAAATGTATATTTATTTAATTATAATTCTGAGAAAATTATTATTTTAATTTTAGTTAAGTTTATAATGAAATTCTATATTAGTGTTTATATTGATAAAATTTATTTGAAATTCTAATCCGAATAGAAGTATAAAACTCAAACTCCAATAAGTTAATTTAGTTATGACAAGTAGTTAGTAATGAATTCACAATAATTTTTCAACTAATTTTAAAATTATTATGTTTTAAAAATATTCACTTATATTATTAATACAACTAGTTGGTAGCCCGTGCATTGCACGGACTAATTTGAATAATAAATTTAATAATTTGTTCAACATTCATATCAAAAAAAACTTGAAGTAAATAATTCATGTAAATTAATTATGCCCTTCAAAGTTTCCTAATCAGTTTACAGGATAGTCAATACAAAATATGTATGATGTAAAATCCCAAATTTTACGAATAAAGATTTAATTTTCTCGAAATATTTTTTTGAAAATTATGATGTGAATTTGAGATAATATTATAGTTGTGGGTAGTATTTATAAATTTTGCAAAGTATGCAAATTGTTTTATAATATTCGATTGGTCGGAGAATATTCATTTTAACAAGGAATATTAAATGCAATTTCAAGACAATCATTGGTGGACCCAAGAACGAAATTATTGTTGATCGAGAAAACGCATAAAATATTTTTATAAAAATAACTACGGAAGTTTTACCGTTAATACTGTTGAACTACTCGGTAGGAAAAGTATAGTAATACGCGTGGTTGCATAGTAGCACACGGTATTGATTATTGATGTTTACGTGAGAAGTCACTCAGTCTTGTTCAATTATTACTTCAGTAATTGTTGCATAGTATCTCACGTTATTTGATTCAATTATTGTCAATATTTTTTTTATATTATTAAATCAATAATTGAGATAACAGAGTTATTAATATTATTATTTGCAATATTAACGATGTCTAAAAGTTCTGTCAAGGAGAGGTTTGGTCACCTAATTGCTCGCCAATAGAAAGAAATCCTTATTGGAAAGCCCCCTCTTTCCTGGGAACGACCTGGTCGATTAATAGTGTGAATAATAATAATGATGATGAAGTTTTGTTTTATTAGTATTATTAATGTAATAAAACAGAAAAACTTTTTATATAAAACAGAATACTTTTATAAAGTTATTCGTTTTATTAGATTAATAGTAAAATCTTTTTATATAAAATAGAATACTTTTATAAAGTTATTCGTTTTATTAGACAATTGTGACGCCCCCAAAATAGGTCCATTCCATCCAACCCATTCTGAGTCGCCAAATACATGGTACAGAAATAACTACAACTTTATTAATACATTTGTCGTGCAAAATACGACAACATATATACTGTGAGTTTAAATACAATTATTGTCTTCTAGACAATATACATACCCAAATAAATCCTCATCACAATTATTTATACATTATTTTACAAAAATTATGAGGACTACTAAATAACTCTCTCTAAAACCTTCATTCCATACCCCGACTAGTACTCGCTACATTCTCGCCTCCTGAGAAGAAAAATGGAACAAAAAGGAAAAGGGTGAGCTCAATTAGCCCAGTAAAGAATATTATGACTAAGATAATATACAACAAATTATCGTTAGTCTTCAACAGGGAAAAATCTAATAGAATACAATAGACAACCAGTTTTAAATCAACATCTGCAGCGGAAACAACAATTCATTAAAAGAGTTAAGTAGAGAATGCAAACTACTATCTTCTATATATGAATTTAAAAGTTCATCGTCGATATTTTATCCCTGTAACATCAATCAATATATATCTGGAATCAAATATTCATCTTTGCACCATGTGCCAAAGATATTCATCACCGGGTCATGTTCGCCTAAACACTGTTCATCTTTGCACTACGGGCCAAAGATATTAATCGATAGAGTTATGTTCATCTCAACACTGCTCATCTTTGCACTACGGGCCAAAGATATTCATCAAGAAATCATTCATCTTTGCACTACGTGCCAAAGATATTCGGTAATATCATCATTTAGACCGAGGATGATGAAAAATATTTCAAAGAAAAGCGAATCCAAAGTGAAACAAAAGAATAAATATTAAGGATTCAGTATTTTAAACAATCCCAATTCAAAAATACATCATAAGTAATCAGTGGAGTAAAATTCAAGAATGATCAAAACATGGATACAATCAAAGCTAGTATCCATAATAGATATTTTGGACAAAAAGAAGAAATTTCATTTTTTAAATTGAATAGTGCAGTATACGTGAATAGTCTTGATATCGTGAATAGTAACTCCGACGCCAAAAGATAGAAATTTCACAAAAAAATATCTTCACGCTTCGTGAATAATACTCGTGAATAGTAACTCGTGAATAGTAACTCATGAATAGTAACTCGTGAATAGTAACCCCGACATCAAAAAGTTCCAAATTTGATAAAAATTTCTAACCAATATTTCGGCATAATGATATTGAAGAAATAATATCATTTTCGAATAAAATAACATCCCCTTACCTCGAAAAGACAATTTTTAGTTGAAATCTGGGATATAGGCTATGACTTGAACTTGCAACCGTATAGCAATACTCAAAGTATACTCAAAATACTCACAAGAATACGCTCGATAATATAGAGAGAAAATTTGATTTCGGTGTGATTTTCAATTCTAACCTAAGCACCCTATTTATAGGAAAATGCTTTAGAACACAAAGTAGAAAATTTAATATAATAATATTATATATATTACAAATTCTCTACGCACACTAACAATCTCAATTCAGCCTCCTAATCACATGTTAAATGAGTTTCAAAAATGAAAAAAAACATTTTTTTAATTAAAAATATTTTAAACTTCCAAAAATCAATTATTTCGGAACTTCGGAACTTCAATAATTCATAATAAATAACTCTTTTATCAGAAAATTCGAATCTCGCAAATTTTTGTAGAAAATTCAATTCTCTACAACTTTGCAGAAGAAAGTTTTTCCAAATTCCAAATAGAAATTGACCGAAATCCACAAACGGGCGATTTTACAAGCTATAATCAAATTTCGGTCAATAATTGTGTCCACCAACACACAAAATATGTGTTAAACATTTAATGCTACAAAAATACTCTTCATCCTCATATACTCATATATCCCACATTCATTATAAAAATATCATCAGTTAATATAATATTAAAATAATATATTTAAATGAATTATTTTATCGAAAAAGATAAAATATTAATTTTCAACAATTGTCACATTAAAAATTTTCTCCATCTATATCCACATAAAATCAATATTTTCTTCATCATATAAATCAATTATTAATTATTCACAAATAATATTACAGAATCACAAGATCGGCAACTGTGTAGCTCCCGTGAAAAAGAGGGCTTTCAATAAAGATTTCTCTCATCTTGGCGCAATTAGGTGACCAAACCTCTCCTTAGATGTAACTTTCTAGACATTGTCAATAATGTTTTCTAATAATATTATTCAGATAATATGAATTATTGCTTCGATAATGGAAAATATCATGTGTAATGACAATTTATTAAAACAACGGTAATATAAAATATCAATGCAAAGCAATTATTGAATCAATAAAATAAAATCTTGAATAGTAATTATCGTAACAATTATTGAGTAGTGCCTTCTTACATAAGAATCAATAATTGGTGCAATACTGGTGTGCTACTCTTGTTCAACAACGCAGTATTAGTGTGTTTTAACCACCGGGTATTCCAACAAGATAATCTGTGAATAACTACTGGTTATTTATAAACAACTTATATTTGTCATTTTCTTCATCCAATCGCTTTCGTTATGGGGCCCACAAAAGATCAAGGCCAGTAGTACGAATATTCCACGACCAAACGAATATTCTCTGACAATAATGA
This sequence comes from Panax quinquefolius, assembly GCA_020205615.1. Taxonomy (NCBI): domain Eukaryota; kingdom Viridiplantae; phylum Streptophyta; class Magnoliopsida; order Apiales; family Araliaceae; genus Panax; species Panax quinquefolius. The sequence continues at coordinate 104,081,499 of CM035157.1, forward strand.
ATATTTTATAACCACTTACTTATTCGAAATATTTGCGTATTTTACCCATAACTGTCCACATTAATCAAATCAACCCTTACTATTTCAAAATAATAAATAGAGGAAAATAAATTTTATTTATTAATAATTTGGGGTCTTACAACAATAATTAGAATATATTATATTTTATTATGCATAGTGTTTGCATAGTGCCTGCATAGTGTTTGCATAGTAAAATCTTTTTAAAAGTTATTCATTTTATTAGATTATAAATAGAATATATTATATTTTATTGTAAACCAATACGGACCGTCTGCTTAAAGTAAATCGATCTGGACCGTTCATGGATTGGTTACTATTCAGTCCATTCTTCTATAAATAGAAGCACATTCCTTCATTATTTCTTACGAATTCACTGAAACTCTAGATAGAGAAACTGTAAAGAGAATTATTCTTCTATCTTGAGCGTATTTTATTAAGCGTTTAAGAAAGCTTTGAACATAGTGCAAGTTTCTTCCAGTATATCCCCGCCCTATCGTTGGAGTACTCTTCTTTATAAGGTAAGGGATATTATTTGTTGTACTCGTAAAGGGTATTATTTTTTTCATATTCATGAAGAGATCTTCGTTATTCCATTCTTTATTATTATGTTGGAATAACTCAGATACGCCATGATCACCCTATACTTGGTGAAATTCTTTCGTTATTCCATTCTTTATTATTCATTGGAACATCACATTTGTGTGTGTTTTTATTTGGACTGGTTCCGCTTATATTTTTCTCATTGAATATCCCGTCATGCAATGTTTTCTGTTGGACTCGGGTTCCGCTCTTTATTATTTTGTTAGAATATCATGTCTGTTGTAAGACCCCAAATTATTAATGAATGAAATTTATTTTCCTCTATTTATTATTTTGAAATAGTAAGGGTTGATTTGATTAATGTGGATAACAATGGGTAAAATACGCAAATATTTTGAATAAGCAAGTGGTTATAAAATATTCATTATTGTCGAAGAATATTCGTTTAGTCGTGGAATATTCATACCGCTTTGGGAATATTAAATTGACTGGCCTATGATCTTTGTGGGCCCCATAACTAAAAGCGATTGGATGAAGAAAACGACAAATATAGGTTGTTTATAAATAACTACAGAAGTAGTTATTACTCAATTATCATTGTTGGAATACCCGGTGGTTAAAACACACTAATACTGGCGTTGAAACAAGAAGACACTAGATTACACCAATTATTGATTCTTACGTAAGAAGGCACTACTCAATAATTGTTACAAGAATTACTATTCAAGATTTTATTTTATTGATTCAATAATTCACGCATTGATATTTTATATTCGTTGTTTCAATAAATTATCATTACATAGTATTTTCCATTATCTGAGCAATAATTCATATTATCTGAATAATATTATTGGATAACATCATTAGCAATGTCTAGAAAGTTCGCTTAAGGAGAGGTTTGGTCACCTAATTACGCCGAAGAAGGAGAGATCCTTATCGAAAGCCCCTCTTTCCGAGCGAACTACCGGTTGCCCGATCATGTGATTCGTAATATTATTTGTGAATAATTAATTATTGATTTATATGATGAGGAAAATATTGATTTTATGTGGATATAGATGGAGAAAATTTTAAAATGACAATTGTTGAAAATTAATATTTTATCTTTTCTCGATAAAATAATTCATTTAAATATATTATTTTAATAATATATTAACGGTGATATTTTTATAATGAATGTGGGATATATGAGTATATATGAGGAGGAAGAGTATTTTGTGGCATTAAATATTTAACACATATTTTGTGTGTTGGTGGACACAATTATCGAATCGAAATTTGATTATAATTTCGTAAAATCGCTTCTGCTTATTGATTTTTGGCCAATTTCTTGTTTGGAATTTGGAAAAACTTTCTTCAGTAAAGTTGTAGAGAATTGAATTTCCTATAAAAAGTTGCTAGATTCGAATTTTCCGATAAAAGGGCTATTTATTATGAATTATTGAAGTTTTGAGTTCCAAAATAATTAATTTTGGAAGTTTTAAATATTTATATTAACAAAAACGTTTTTTCAATGTGTGGGCCTCATTTTGCATGTGTGCAATTCTTCAATTCTCGATTCAAAAGTGTGCGAGAGAATTTATAATATATATTATTATTTTATTAAATTTTCTACTTTGGTGTTCTAAAGATTTTCCTATAAATAGGGTGCTTAGGTTAGAATTGAAAATCACACCGTAATCAAGTTTTTCTCTATATTATCGAGCGTATTCTTGTGAGTATTTTGAGTATACTTTGAGTATTGCTATATGGTGCAAGTTCAAGTCATAGCCTATATCCTGTTTCAACTGTAATCTTGCTTTTCGAGGTAAGTGGATGTTATTTTATTCGAAAATGATATTATTTCTTCAATATCATTACGCGAAATATTGGTTGGAAATTTTATCAAATTTGGAACTTTTTCATCGGGTTACTATTCATGAGTTACTATTCATGAGTTACTATTCACGAGTACTATTCACGAAGCGTGATGATGTTTTTTCGAGAAATTTCTATCTTTTGTGTTTGAGTTACTATTCACGATACTCAAGACTATTCACGATACGGCACTATTCACTCTATAATTTACACTATTCACTTAATATGCACTATTCAATTAAAAATGAAATTTCTTCTTTTTGTCCAAAATATCTATTCGGATACTAGCTTTGATTGTATCCATGTTTTGATCATTCTTGAATTTTACTCCACTCGATTACTTATGAAGTATTTTTGAACTTGGATTGTTTAAAATACTTAATCCTTAATATTTGTTCTTTTGTTTCAATGGATTCGCTTCCTTTAAAATATTTTTCATCATCCTCACCCTAAATGATGATATTATGAATATCTTTGGCTCAGAAAGTAGCAAAGATGAACAGTGTTGAGATGAACATAATCGATCGATTAATATCTTTTGCCAGAGTGCAAAGATGAACAGTGTTTAGATGAACATGATTAATCGATGAATATCTTTGGCCGTAGAAAAAGATGAATAATTAATTTCAGTATATATATTGATTGATGTTACAGGGATAAAATATCGACGATGAACTTTTAAATTCATATATAGAAGATAGTAGTTTGCATTCTCTACTTAACACTTCTAATGAATTATTATTTCCGCTGCGAAGATTGATTTAAAACTGGTTGTCTATTGTATTCTATTAGATTTTTCCCTGGTTGACACTAACGATAATTTGTTGTATATTATCTTAGTCATAATATTCTTTACTGGGCTAGTTGAGCTCACCCTTTTCCTTGTTGTTCCATTTTTTTTCTCAGGAGGCGAGAATGTAGCGAGTACTAGTCGGGGTATGGAATGAAGGTTCTAGAGAGAGTTGTTTAGTAGTCCTCACCATTTTTGTAAAATAATGTATCAATAGTTATGATGGGGATTTATTTGCGTGTGGATATTGTCTAGATGGCAATATCTGTATTTAAACTCACAGTATATATGTTGTCGTATTTTGCACGACAAATGTATTAATAAAGTTGTAGTTATTTACATATCATGTATTTGGCGACTCTTTAATGGGTTGGATGGAATGGACCTATTTTGGGGGCGCCACGGTTGTTATCGAGCTTAGGATATGATCTTTGGCGAGATCGGGAATAGAACTAGGAGGGAGAGACGAGTAAATCCTTCGCTAGTGTGTCCTACCTAAGCTTATTTGTTAGTTAGTCAAGATATAGGGATAGGATATGTGATATATTGATTTCCTTAATTAACCCTTGTTTTATGACAAGATTTGAGAATGTCGATCGAGAATATTAACAAATGGAGTAAATGAGACCGTGGAGATGCCTCAGATTTTACCAACGAGGAGAACGTGCAACAGGTGACAATGTACCTCCTGTGAACAACACCACCGAAAGCAGATGATGAACGAGGGATGTTTAGAAGCTTTTTTGCAGTTCATGCAAAAATCGACGAGGAGACTCGTGTTCAAAATACAGGAGGAAATAATTACAATTCACGGGTGGTCACAAACCAAGCAGTTCAAAGAGTTGGGACCACTGCACTGCGGGAAAGCGGATCCGATCATGGCGGAAACATGGGTCAAGCAAATTACCAAGATATTCAATGTCTTGGGATGCACGGAGGAACGAAAGTTCCATTCGCTACTTTTATGTTCCAGTGAAGGCGATTCATGGTGGGAATCGTGAAGCGTATCCATCCGGTGCACTCAAAGATGTCATGGGAGACATTTTGAAGCAGTTCAATGACAAGTACTTCCTCGAAAGTATTCATCATATGAAGGAAGTGGAGTTTATTAGACTAGAGCGTAGAATAACATGGCGATTTGTCCCAAAGACGAGGCGAAGTTCGCGGAGTTATCCAGTTTGCACCTCATTTGGTGGAGAATGAGGAACGATGACGCGGATGTTTCGAGAGGTTTGAAACCCAAGATACGCCAAGATCTCATTCTCATAAATTTTCTCTCTATTCAGATGTTGTCAATGTGGCTCGGTTGTTAGAGCGAGATAACGAGTACGCTCAACCGAGGGACCATAACGAGGATCATATCAAGATAGCGATCATCGAATAACGATAACCAACGGAGAAAGAAGAATACGGACAAAGGCAGAACCACTCCGGTGGTAATCATGGCCATGAAAATAGAAGAAGCGAAAGTTAGGAGGAGATTTTAAAAGAGGAGATTTAACAACGACCATGTGAAAGACAGCAGTGTCGATAAAGAATTGGTTCTAAGGGAGGAGAACGACCACCGGTCTTATGTTACAAATGCGGAAAAGAGGGACATATCAGCCCAAACTGCCCACAACAGTTTAAGGTATGCTATAATTGTGGAAAAGAAGGACATATTGCTCGAGATTGTACGATATCGAAACCCAGTCAAGCGGGAATGGTGACTCAAAAGACTGTCCCAGAAAAGTCAAAGTCAACGATTCCTGGAAGAGCATTTGTCGTGACCGGTCAAAATACGAGGAACCCGAACGAAGTTAGCACGGGCTAGTTAATTATAAATTCTTGTGAAGTTATACCTTACTAGATACCGGTTCTACCCATTCTTTTATCTCTCTTGCTTGCGTTCAACGTTTGAACTTGACTACGGAGAAATTAGATTTTGACCTATTTATGGAGAATCCGTTAGGAGAAACTTTCATTACATCCGTTGTTTAGAAATCTTGCTTGATTCAGGTTGGCACTATCACATTGCTCGTTAACCTTATTTCTATAGAGATATTTGTTTTGATGTGATTTTAAGGTTAACTACTCATCACGCCGAAATTGATTACTTTCGTAAGGTTGTTAGTTTTCATATTCTTAAGCAAACTCCGTTATTCAATTCAAGCAATCAAACCATTGTAGTCAAACATTTTCATATCAAGCCATGAAGTCATTCGTTTATTACGGATGTCAAGTTTTCTTAGTCCATGTTATGGATTTGAATAAAGACACGTCGATTTGAATAATATTCTGTTGTTATTAATTTTTCCCGACGTATTTCTGAAGAATTTCTTGGCTTACTCCAAAAGCCCGATATTAAATTTTGTATCGACTTTGAACCCCAGACAAAACTCATTTCTAGAATCTCATATCGAATGGCTCTTATTGAACTTTGAGGAGTTAAAATTCAACTATAGAATTTGGTACCGAGCCTTTATCTGGTGACTTCCTTTGTGGAATGCATCAAGCCGGACTCTCCATGGGGACACCATATTCGATGCGATAGTAAACCGATAGGTGTCATTGTAACGTCTTATCCAAGGTTGGGATATGAGTCACGATTGAGAACAACCTAAGTCAGAATCGAAATACGTAGCTTTCAGGCTTAGTTGGTTATTATCGGAGATTCGTTGAAGGATATCCTCGAATCGCTATTCCATTAACGAAATGACTTCGTAGAGATACAAAATTCGAATGGAGTAAGGAATGTGGGAAGAGCTTCAAGAACTTAAGAGGAGACTCATTTCAAAGACATGTTCACCATGCCATCCTCGGAAAAGCGAACATGGTGGCGACGTGTTGAGTAGAAGATCGATATAAGTACGAAAACGATATTGTCAAAGACTAATTTCAGATAATTTACAAATAATAGAGATGGAGATGAAAACTCTAGGTACCCACGTGATGATATACGAGTATAATCGACTTTAATCGATAAAGTTAAAGTTGTTCAAGCTACACACCGGGTGATGAATTTGAAGAAGGAGGTGCAAGAAGTTGTTATTTCAAAACGAGAATCGGTGAGGTGGGGAAAGCTCAACCTTTGATTTATTAATCCATTTGAAATTCTCGATCGAATAGGAACCGTGGCCTATAGACTCGCTTTTACCGCTAAGTATGACGCGTGTTCATAACGTTTTTCACGATCGATGTTACGTAAATATGTGGACGACCGAACCACGTCATTGAGTTAGAACCGGACGAAATAGCCAAGACTTAACGTCACGAGGAGGTACTGTCAAGATCTTGGATAGGAAAGAACATGTCCTATATGTATCGAGGTTATACCACAAGTTAAGATTTTGTGGAGAAACCATGCTATTGAGGAAATGACCGGGAGTTGGAAACGAAATGAAAGCGAGGTATTCTCATCTTTTCAAACACTGAGTAGTATCGACGCCAATTTCGAGGACGAAATTTCATAAGGAGGGAGGTTGTAAGACCCCAAATTATTAATAAATGAAATTCATTTTCTCTATTTATTATTTTGAAATAGTAAGGGTTGATTTGATTAATGTGGATAGTTATGGGTAAAATACGCAAATATTTCGAATAAGCAAGTGGTTATAAAATATTCATTATTGTTTGGGAATATTCGTTTGGTTGTGGAATATTCGCATCTTGCTTCGGAGAATATTCGCATTTACGACGCCTTAGCATCTTTTGTGGGCCCCATAACGGAAAGCGATTGGATGAAGAAAACAACAAATATAAGTTGTTTATAAATAACTACAGTAGTTATTACCAATTATATGTTGGAATAATTTGGTTAAAACACACTAATATGCGTTGTTGTTGAGAAGACATGCAGTATTACACCAATTATTGATTCTTACGTAAGAAGGCACTACTCAATAATTGTTACTAAAGAATTACTATTCAAGATTTTATTTTATTGATTCAATAATTCGCATTGATATTTTATATTATTGTTGTTTCAATAAATTGTCATTACATAGTATTTTCCATTATCGAGCAATAATTCATATTATCCGAATAATATTATTGGATAACATCATTGGCAATGTCTAGAAAGTTCGCTCTAAGGAGAGGTTTCGGTCACCTAATTCAAGCCAAAGAAGTGAGAGATCCTTATTGAAACCCCTCTCACAGGAACCATTCGTCACAAGATCTTGTGATTTCTGTAATATTATTTATAAATAATTAATTATTGATTTATATGATGAGGAAAATATTGATTTTATGTGGATATAGATGGAGAAAATTTTTAAAATGACAATTGTTGAAAATTAATATTTTATCTTTTTACGATAAAATAATTCATTTAAATATATTATTTTAATAATATATTAACGGTGATATTTTTATAATGAATGTAGGATATATGAGTATATGAGAAGAAAGAGTATTTTTGTGGCATTAAATGTTTAACACATATTTTGTGTGTTGGTGGACACAATTATTGACCGAAATTTGACTATAGCCTGTAAAATCGCCCGTTTATTGATTTCGGTCAATTTCTTGTTTGGAATTTGGAAAAACTTTCTTCTGCAAAGTTGTAGAGAATTGAATTTCCTATAAAAAGTTTTGAGATTCAAATTTTCTGATAAAAAGGCTATTTATTATGAATTATTGAAGTTTTGGAGTTCCAAAATAATTAATTTTTGGAAGTTTTAAATATTTATATTAACAAAAACGTTTTTTCAATGTGTGGGCCTCATTTTGCATGTGTGCAATTCTTTGGTCTGGATTCAAAAGTGTGCGTAGAGAATTTATAATATATATTATTATTTTATTAAATTTTCTACTTTGTGTTCTAAGCATTTTCTATAAATAGGGTGCTTAGGTTAGAATTGAAAATCACAATTTAAATCAAGTTTTCTCTCTATATTATCGAGCGTATTCTTGTGAGTATTTTGAGTATACTTTGAGTATTGCTATACGTGCAAGTTCAAGTCATAGCCCATATTCCGGTGTTTCAACTAGAAGTACTGTCTTTCGAGGTAAGGGATGTTATTTTATTCGAAAATGATATTATTTCTTCAATATCATTATGCCGAAATATTGGTTGGAAATTTTTATCAAATTTGGAACTTTTTCATGTCGGGGTTACTATTCATGAGTTACTATTCACGAGTTACTTTTCACAAGTACTATTCACGAAGCGTGATGATGTTTTTTGGAAAATTTCTATCTTTTGGTGTCAGAGTTACTATTCACGTATACGACACTATTCACGCATGCGACACTATTCACGAATACGGCACTATTCACCGAAAAATGAAATTTCTTCTTTTTGTCCAAAATATCTATTCTGGATACTAGCTTTGATTGTATCCATGTTTTGATCATTCTTGAATTTTACTCCACTCTGATTACTTATGAAGTATTTTTGAACTTGGATTGTTTAAAATACGAATCCTTAATATTTGTTCTTTTGTTTCACTGGATTCGTTTCCTTTAAAATATTTTTCATCATCCTCAGTCCTAAATGATGATATTACTGAATATCTTTGGCCCGTAGTGCAAAGATGAACAGGTGTTGAGATGAACATGACCGACTGATTAATATCTTTGGTCAGGTTGTAAAGATGAACAGTGTTTAGATGAACATGACCAATCGATGAATATCTTTTGGCTGTAGTAAAAGATGAATATTTGATTCGATATATATTGATTGATGTTACAGGGATAAAATATCGACGATGAACTTTTAAATTCATATATAGAAGATAGTAGTTTGCATTCTCTACTTAACTCTTCTAATAAATTATTACTTCATTGCGAAGATTGATTTAAAACCGGTTGTCTATTCTATTCTATTAGATTTTTCCTGTTGGAGACTAACGATAATTTGTTGTATATTATCTTAGTCATAATATTCTTTTACTAGGCTAGTTGAGCTCACCCTTTTCCTTGTTGTTCCATTTTTCTTCTCGTGAGGCGAGAATGTAGCGAAAGTACTAGTGGGGTATGGAATGAAGGTTCTAGAGAGAGTTGTTTAGTAGTCCTCACCATTTTTGTAAAATAATGTATCAATAATTATGATGGGGATTTATTTGCGTGTGGATATTGTCTAGATGGCAATATCTGTATTTAAACTCACAGTATATATGTTGTCGTATTTTGCACGACAAATATATTAATAAAGTTGTAGTTATTTCTATACCATGTATTTGGCGACTCAGAATGGGTTGGATGGAATGGACCTATTTTGGGGGCGTCACATCTGTGCGTAGTGTATTGATGGACAGTTTTTGGTATAATTATGGTTATGGATTCTCTTCGGCCAAGGGAGCAAAGATGAATTATTTTATGGTATGATCAGGACCGTTAATGAAAACACAATTATCTTTGGCCCGTAGTGCATGGATAATTCATGGTTATGATACTAAATAATATCCTTGGCCTGTAGTGCAGGAATGAATTGATGATGTGGATTATTTATCAAGCTGAGTTCTAGCGATAAAAGTGATGAAAAACTTTTTAAATCATAGAAGATAGTAGATTTTATTCTCTACTTGACTCTTTTAATGGATCAGACATGTTCATTGCAGCTTAAACTTGATGTCTATTTTATTTTATCAGTTTAACATTGTTGAAGACTAATGATAATTTATTCTACATTATCTTAGTCATAATATTTCTTACTGGGCTAATTGAGCTCACCCTTTCTTTCACTGTACTCTTTAGGAAATGAGAATATAGCTGGGATGAGTCGGGGAACGGAGTGACGGTCCAGATGATAGTATTAGTAGTCCTCACTATTCTGTTAAATAGTGTGACAATAAATGTAATGAGGACTCCTTTGAGTGTGGATATTGTCTAGATGAGAATATTCTTATTTAAACTCTCAGTTTATGTTTTGTCGTATTGTTTACACGACAGCTGTATTATTAAGTTGTATTTGAATATTGTACCATGTATTTGGCGACTCAAGATGGGTGATGTATACCTATTTTGGGGGCGTCACAGTTGGTATCAAAGCTTGGGGATATGATCCCTTGCTGAGATGTGAGACAAGAACTAGGAGGGGAGAGATGGGGAATTCCTTCGCTAGTATGACCTACTTAAGTTTATTTGGTATTTATTTAGTCGGTCATAGTATAGAGATAATATGTGATATGTTAATTAACTCTTATTTTGTGGCAGTGTTTGAAAATGGCAGCTGAAAATGTTAGCAATGGAGTGAATGAGACCATTGAGACACCTTTAATCACTAACCAAGTTAATGTGATGTCAGACGAAGAAGAAATTAGAGATATCTACGTGGTAAGTGAAGAACTAATAGTTGCACCCGAGCTAGTTGCAGAGGTAGCAGCTGAGAGTGAGGAAGAAGAAGAAGAAGAAGAAGAAGAAGAAGAAGAAGAAGAAGAAGATGAACCTGAGGAGAATTGGTTAGAAGAAGTTTATGATCAAAATTTAGAATTACAAAATCGTATTCATGAGTTGGAAGAGCGAGCTGAAGAATGACAGGCGGTTATAGAGCAAAGAGATGCAACAATTCAAAATTGTATTACCCGATGTGCGATGCTTAAACAGAAGCACTCTTTAGCAGAGTATAAGATATTAGAGCTGGAATCTGAGAATGCTATGATCAAAGTTCTGATGAAAGAAGAAGCAAATGAACGAATGAGAATAGATGATGCATGGGTAAAAGCCGCACGACGCGTGGATATTGTAGAAAAAGACGTCCGATCTAATAAGGCCAAAATAGATGAAATAGATTTCACTTTTTGGACAGCAATTGGCAGAATCCAACATTGAATTCAGAGTTACCCTGTACAGAGTGGTCAATCCCAATTCGATATGGATCGAAGAATAATGATTCAAATCATGGATCAGGAATGTGATGAAGCAATTAAGGGTGGAATGTACTCTTTAGCAAAGTTAAGTCCAACTGAGATGTCCCAGACAAGTCAAAATCGGTAGTTTAAGTGAGAGCGTTTGTCGAGAAACCCGAACGAAGTTATTACAGGTAAGTTAATTATAAACTTTTGCGAAATCTATATCTTATTTGATACTAGTTCTACATACTCTTGTATTTCACCTAGTTGCGCTCAACGTTTAAATTGACTTCGGAGAAGTTAGACTTTGACCTATTGGTTGAAACTTCGTTAGCAGAAACCTTTGTTACCTCCACTATTTATTAATCTTGTTTGATTCAAATCGACACTTTCACGTTACCTGTCGATCTTATTTCTTTGAAAATACTTGCCTTTAATGTGATTTTAGAAATCGATTGGTTAACTACTCATCATGCTTTTCGTAAGGTTGTTAGCTTTCATATTCCTAACCAACCTGTTATGCGAATTCAAGCAACCAAACCACTAAAGTCAATCATTTTCATATCAAGCCATAAGTAAAGAGCCCCGATCCTTTCGTTGTTGACTTCCTTGTGTGGAATGCACCGAAGCCAGACTTTTCGTAGGGGACATTGTGAATAACGATGGCAAATTGATAGATATTAATGTGACGTGTTATCCAAGTCTTGGATGAGAGTCACAGTTGTGAATGATATTTCTATTGTTAATAAATTTCTTGACGTATTCTTGAAGACTTCTTAGCCTACCCCTAGAGCGTGAAATCGAATTTTGTATTGACCCCAGTACAAAACTCATTTCTTAAACCCTCAAATATTTTCTTCACCCAAAACGAACGTAACATGCGCCAAAGACGTTGGCTCGAGCTTGTTGAAGATTACGATCGTACCATTTAATACTATCGTGGAAAAGTGAACGTGGTAGCTGACGGGTTGAGTAGAAGATCGTATGCGTTTATGAGTGCGAATATACGAACCTATGTGAAGATAATGAATATACGAGTAGAATCGACTTTAATCGATAAAGTTAAAGTCGCTCAAGCTACAGACCCGAAGCTGATGAACACGAAAAAGAAGGTTCAAGAGGGCGTTATTCTAGAAGCAAGAGTCGATGAAGAGAAGAAATCTCAACCCTCGATTTTATTGGCCCATTTGAAATCCTCGATCGAGTAGGAACAGTGGCCTATAGACTCGTTTTACCGCCAAATATGTTGCATGTTCATAACGTTTATCACGTACCGATGTTACGTAAATATGTGGACAACCCGAACCACATTATTGATTTAGAACCGGACGAGATAGTAGAAGATTTAGCGTATGAGGAGATACGTGTTAGAAGCTTGGATAAGAAGGATCGTATTCAACACTCAAAGGTTATACCTCAAGAGTTAGAATCTGAAATGAAGTCAAGGTATCCTCATCTCTTCGGCATACCAGGTACGTACGTAAATTTCGAGGGCGAAATTTCATAAGGAGGGGAGATTGTAAAATCCTAAATTTTACGAATAAAGATTTAATTTTCTCAAAATATTTTTTTGAAAATTATGGTGTGAATTTGAGATAATATTATAATTGTGGGTAGTATTTATAAATTTTGCAAAGTATGCAAGTTGTTATATAATATTCGATTGGTCGGGGAATATTCATTTTAACAAGGAATATTCGTACGACAGCACAATCATTGGTGGACCCCGCAACAGAATTATTATTGGATTGAGAAAACGACAAAAATATTTTTATGAAAATAACGGCAGAAGTTTATCGTTAATACTGTTGAACTACTCGGTAGTAAAAGTATAGTAATACGCATGGTTGCATAGTAGCACACGGTATTGATTATTGATGCTTACGTGAGAAGTCACTCAGTCTTGTTCAATTATTGCTTCAGTAATTGTTGCATAGTATATCACGTTATTTGATTCAATTATTGTCAATATTTTTTAATATTATTAAATCAATAATTGAGATAACAGAGTTATTAATATTATTATTTGCAATATTAACGATGTCTAGAAGTTCTGCCAAGGAGAGGTTTGGTCACCTAATTGCGCGCCAATAGGGAGAAATCCTTATTGGAAAGCCCCCTCTTTCCTGGGAACGACCTGATCGATTAATAGTGTGAATAATAATAATGATGAAGTTTTGTTTTATTAGTATTATTAATGTAATAAAACAGAAAAGCTTTTTATATAAAACAGAATACTTTTATAAAGTTATTCGTTTTATTAGGCTAATAGTAAAATCTTTTTATATAAAATAGAATACTTTTATAAAGTTATTCGTTTTATTAGACAATAATTAGAATATATTATATTTTATTATGCAGTGTTTTCATAGTGCCTGCATAGTGTTTGCATAGTAAAATCTTTTTAAAAGTTATTCATTTTATTAGATTATAAATAGAATATATTATATTTTATTGTAAACCAATCTGGACCGTCCGTTTAAAGTAAATCAATTTGGACCATTCATGGATTGGTTACTATTCAGTCCATTCTTCTATAAATAGAAGCACATTCCTTCATTATTTCTTACGAATTCACTGAAACTCTAGATAGAGAAACTGTAGAGAGAATTATTCTTCTATCTTGAGCGTATTTTTTTAAGCGTTTAAGAAAGCTTTGAGCATAGTGCAAGTTTCTTCCAGTATATCCCCGCCCTACCATTGGAGTACTCTTCTTTATAAGGTAAGGGATATTATTTGTTGTACTCGTAAAGGATATTTTTTTTTTCATATTCATGAAGAGAACTTCTGTTATTCCATTCTTTATTATTCTGTTGGAATAACCTAAATACGCGGTCTACCCTATACTTGGTGAAATTCTTCTGTTATTCCATTCTTTATTATTCTGTTGGAACATCTTGTCTGTTCGTTTTACGCCGAACCTGGTTCCGTCTTTATTATTTTGTTGGAATATCCTGTTTTGTGCGCTTTTTCGTGGGACTGGTTCCGTTATTTATTATTCTATTGGAATAACTCGCATACATCAAGTACCGCATGCATGGTGATATCTGTTGTTATTCCATTCTTTATTATTCTGTTGGAATATCCTATCGACGCGAATTACGCCTGACCTGGTTTCGTTATTTCTTTATTATACTCAGTTGGTTAATGTTTTGATTTCTATACTCCATGAAATTTGTGGAATATCCTTGATATTTACACTACATCCAGTATCTTTTTATAAAAATATTCTTCTGAGCATTCTTGAATTTTACTCTACAAAGAAGTATCATGTTGACAATTTAGACGTTATTAGTTCCTGGATAATTTAATTCTTGAACTTGTTTTATTGAATTCTTATATCATTGTCATCATCCTCGTGTTTATATTTTGTTGAAAGTCATCTGTGGCCTGTAGTGCATAGATGGACTTGGTATGATTATGCGCAGGGATTATTTGGTATAATCATGACCATAATGTTACAAATGATGTGAAAAAAGTCCTCATTGGCCCGTAGTGCATTGATGGACAGTTTTTGGTATGATTATGGCTATGAATTCTCTTTGGCCAAGGGAGAAAAGATGAATTGTTTTATGGCATGATCAGGACCGTTGATGAAAACACAATTATCTTTGACCCGTAGTGCATGGATAATTCGTGGTCGTGATACTAAATAATATCCTTGGCCTGTAGTGCATGAATGAATTGATGATGTGGATTATTTATCAAGCTGAGTTCCAACGATAAAAGTGATGAAAAACTTTTTAAATCATAGAAGATAGTAGATTTTATTCTCTACTTGACTCTTTTAATGGATTGCATGTTCCGCTGCAGTTAAACTTGATGTCTATTGTATTTTATCAGTTTAACACTGTTGAAGACTAATGATAATTTATTCTGCATTATCTTAGTCATAATATTTCTTACTGGGCTAGTTGAGCTCACCCTTTCTTTCACTGTTCTCTTCAGGAAATGAGAATATAGTTGGGATGAGTCAGGAAACGGAGTGACGGTTCAGATGATACAATTAGTAGTCCTCACTATTCTGTTAAATAGTGTGACAATAAATGTAATGAAGACTCCTTTGAGTGTGGATATTGTCTAGATGAGAATATTCTTATTTAAACTCTCAGTTTATGTTTTGTCGTATTGTTTACACGACAGCTGTATTATTAAGTTGTATTTGAATTTTGTACCATGTATTTGACGACTCAAGATGGGTGATGTATACCTATTTTGGGGACGTCACATATGAACTGAGGTTTTTTTTTTCCAGTATATAATGTACTATCTAATGGCTAAATGCTTGTGCAGATGTATTATACACAATAAAATCCATCATTTCAGGAATCATCAATATCTAAACGTGTAAAGCAAACCATTTGATTCCATAAGTTTCTACACAAATTTCTTTGAAATTTTTTGACATTGTTCAACAAAATCATCACTACAACTACAACCAAAAGAACAAATTACAGTAACAAAATTGAGATAGGCTTTTTCTCAAACAAATGAAGTTCATTGAAATTTGTTTAAATAAAAGTGAAGAGAAGCCCATGGAAGAAATTGTCAATCAGAGATCAAATTAGATAGTAATAACCCCACCAAAATAGTAAATTGGTATGTGAAGCTGAAAATGTAATGCACCTGTTTAAGTATTTTTTTATAGCTTGCACGACTAACTAATGAAAAAGCCAAGAAAAAAACATCAGTGACTCAGTAGCTTAATGGCCTTAATCTGTTGTAATCTTCTTGCCCTACGAATTAGATAGGAAATCAATACATCCATAAACAAAACTTCCCAAATTAGGAAAGTTGTTTTCCTTTGAATCCAGATTTATGAAATAATCATGCTTATTTAAGAAAATACTCAAAAGATTCTAGTTGTGACAATATTACCCAAAGGCCTAAGTTGACAGTAGTGCC
The DNA here is from genome assembly GCA_020205615.1 of Panax quinquefolius. Taxonomy (NCBI): domain Eukaryota; kingdom Viridiplantae; phylum Streptophyta; class Magnoliopsida; order Apiales; family Araliaceae; genus Panax; species Panax quinquefolius. Next base: position 104,097,387 of record CM035157.1, read on the forward strand.
TTCAATTACCACATTTGCACTAAAGTTGTCGAAGACTGTTGGGATAGTCCTGAATGACAATAATAGTATCAAAATTTGAATATTTTAATAAAATCATAATTCTATGACAAATAAAAGAAAGGACAAAGGAGAGGGATGGAGGAGTGAAGAACCCTAAAGAAAAATATATTAAAATAAATAAAATTCACAATTTGGGAAGAAGAAACTACAAAGCCCCATAAGTTAAAGCAGAACCCAAATAATTAGACGAATATTAGGCATAAAAGGATAAATTCCAAATACCCACATCTTAATTTCAAAGAACAAATAAAAATCATAAAAAAGCATTAAAAGTAATCGAAAGTTTGATGAACAATTACCCATATATGTGAAGATCGTAAGTGGAATCGAGTGAAATAGGAGAGATAATGACCAGCTTTTTTGTGGATCAACACATGTGCAACATGAGCATGTCTACCTTCTATATAAGTATTCTTGCTTCATATATACTTCATTTGTTCCCAAAATACAACTCTACTTGCAAAAACAAAGGCTAAGTGATCTAATGTTTTGGAATGAATGTAGTATATTACAGTATTCAAACATTATAACAATTGTCAATTTAGGTCATATAGATTTGTGTCTTGGTTGCAAATTTAGGTTTCAATCTAAAATCTAGGTCTCAAAAACTCCAGTTAACAATCTTCTAGCACACAAATGTATTAATATATGAATTAAGGATAATTAAAATACATATATATGTCTGTCAAACACATAACACTCAAAATAACTCTAACTTTGGCCAGATTATCATGAATATCAGCAAATCCATATAACTTGTACAATAAAAGTAATCAAATTGTGAATGTAATCAAAATTCCACAATCTAAACAACAATAGATTCAAAATATTAACCAAAATAAACAAACCCATCAAAATTATACTCAAAAAGCAATCAAATTTGGAATGTAAAAACAAAAGCATACCTTCTTCTTTCCAGCTAGCAAATGATCTTGCTTTCTAGCCATTCATTCCAACCCCAATGGCTCCAAAATTTGTCAACAAAAAAATTACCTAATCTATGCAAACTAATCCTAATCAGCGAACAAAACCAATTTTTGCATCACAACCCATTAAAGTCTAAAATGTCAATTTATAACTTATCAAACATGTGGTGAGCAAGAACTATGTTCTCTATTAGTACATAACAACTCGGAAAACAATACCACATTACAATCCCAATAATAAAATTAATAACCCAAATTGAAATTCGATTCATATGAACACAATTATATAAACATAAACAGAATTAAAATCTCATAGAAACCTATATTAAAATCATACCTAACATGACAAAAGTTTCAGAAGTTTGGTTGTTAAAAAAAGTCACTATAGTTCAGATATCATTAATCTATTATATCATGAAAAATTCTAAAGCAATTCCTGCGTAAGGAATTATTTTAATTTCAAGCATAGGAATATTAGATGACTAGGTGTATTTTCAACAATCATTATGATAACGTCCAGGTTATATAACACCCAAAGTCTCAAACATGGATTTAGTTGTCCAAAAGGTCACCATTTTCTGAATTTACGCCAAACAAATAGCACTTTTAACTAAAATTTTCACTATTAAGCCTCGAGTTATGCAAGTGAAAATGTACTATACGCTACGCAGGGAAAACTTACCGATCCAGAATATCAAATGTGGGAACTGCATTGAGTTTTAACTTCAGGATTCAGAACCATCAAATGGTGATAGTTGAGACTGAAGGTTCTTAAACTAATCAGACCACATTAGACTCTCTTGATGTGCATGTTGACCAGTCCTATTCTGTTCTTGTTACTGCCAATCAAGAAGATGCTAATTACTACATTGTAGCTTCTCCCAAAATGCTTAACACTACAGAAGAACTATATTAGATGATGTGGCTATGACTATTGAGTCATGTGTCAAAGCAGGCTGCCATTTCCCACTAAAATATTGAATCCAAAACTAAACTGGGTATAATATAGAATTATCATTTATCACACACTAATACTGGACACGAACAGAATACCTTATGATCATCTTTTATCCTAGCTACTTGTACATGAATGCCATCTACAATCTCCCTAAGAGGAGACATCCGGACACCGGCCTCGCCCCGTAAAAACTCGCAATCATGAAGTTCAAACTTCCAATTTAAAATTCCTTATTTATAATGAAATCACTCATCAAATCCACTACCATTTATAATAACCTGGTAAGGTACGAATCAACAGGAACCCCATCCACCGTTAAAGAACTACTAAGAGTACCCGAAACCCTCTCCAAATCCTCGATCTGATGTCGTATCTTGTGAGATACACCTTCAATGAAGCTATTCGATTGCGCAAATTCCATACATCAATAAATCCAAGCAATTAATTGATTATATAGAATTGACTTCAAGTTTTTTTTTTCTTACTAAAAAAATCACCTTTAGAAGATCATCGCTGAGTGATAGAAGTGAATCTATGTCCCGACGCGAAGATTCGGAATATTGAACTGCAAAATTCAAAGGGAAGTATTGGCGATCTGTAAGGGTGAATTCAAGTTGTCTAAGTCCAATCCCTAGCTAAATCTGGAGAAAGAATGAAGGTTAATAATTACGTACCCTGTAGAGAGGAGTATCGAAAGAGTTCTTGGAGATGGACTCTTGCAAGCGGCTCCAGAGAGAAGAGTGTTTTCTCTTCTACTTCTTGTGATTGGTACGCCATTATTGAATGGGGAAGCGGAAGAGGAGGAAGAAGAAGGATTGGGAAATCTGAAGAGATGAACGATTTTTTCGATTGAAGGCGAGATTGATCTGGCGTGAGTTTTTTTTTTCAATTGAGGAGTTAATTCCTAATTGATTTAAAGGTATTGATTAATCATTTGATTTGATAAAATTTCAAGTTTAAATGATTTAAATTAGTTAGGGTATTAATTTAATAATAAAGTTTATGACTAATATTAATATAATTAAATCATGTGATAGGAGTATCTTTTTACTGTGTTTAATTGTTTTTCAAGTGATTTTTTTAGTGAAGTGTGTGTAACGCCTCCAAATTCGGGTCCCTTGAACGTCGGGTATTGTGCGTCATGATATAATCTTCATCTCAATATTTACAATCTTTATTCTACAATAATGAGCACAACTTTGCTTTGATACCAATTAATACAGCAATTCCTTCCATTCAAGAATCTGTAACCTTAAGCCTTGAATCAGATATTCAGATATATAATTTTTGTGCAAATTTATAAAGAATAATTTATTCTTTATAGTAAAGAGTGTGTTTCTATGGATTAAAAATGTAATGTTAATTTTTATGCAACAAGTATTTTATGAATGAATTTATGTTCAAGTACTCATGATCAACAGATTATCAAATTTAATGAATAAATTAGTTAAACAATAGTTAACAAATATAATGAATAAATCGGTTAAACAATACTTGATATAACAAATATATTTATTTAACATAAAGAATATATATATAATAATATATTTTATCTATTATGTGAATAATTATAAATAAGGTCACTTAGGATTTGAAAGACCATTTGAATAATTCACACTATCATTTTCAAGAGTGAATGAATTCAAATCATATCGGTATCTCAAGTACTAACTAAATTTATAGTTTCACAATGTATTTATATAAATATTTTGATAGATCACTTAGGATTTAAAATACCTTTTGGATAATTTACACTCTTATAGAAATTTATTCGCATACCCAAAGATTTGATCTACTTTTTACAATATTTATATAAATAACTTGTATTTTTATTAGGATTTTGAGAACTCATTCGGCTAATTCCTTCATTTAAGAGGAATATTTTCGGTATAGTCTCAAAGATTCAAGTCTTTGACTTTTTATACGATAAATAGATGAAATATATATATATATATATATATATATATATATATATATATATATATATATATAATGAATTGAATTAAGAAGATGAATTAGGTGAATCCAGAAAGTAATCTCTTTCTTTTATTTATAAACATTTGAGGAAGGGATTACATTAATTCCTAGACTAAATGTTTAAGGGAAGATCGAAGTATTGAAGACTTCGTCTTCATCTTTAACAAAGAAGATTGAAGTTTAAAGTCTGCCTTCTTGACTAACTAGAGAGAGAAGGAGAGGACCTCGGAAGAGCTTTCTAGAGAGAGAAGCTCGAGGCTATATCGAATTAAGCTTCTAAACAACTCTAAACACTTGAGTTGTTTAAATAGAAAAAGCGAAAAGTAAATTACTATTTGATTCACGCAGAATCACTATTACATTAATCAAGTAAAAGTAATTTACTAAAGTAAAAGTAAAACGTAAGAAACATTTTACATTTACTTTTACATGGGTAAATGTAAGAAACATTTAACTAAAGTTAAAAACATATAACTTAAGTAAAAGAAAAGTTATTCTTTTACTTTTACTTTTACATTTACTAAAGTAAAAAGAGATGATGGCGTGGGCCATCACTGTTTCGATGATGAAGACTCCTCTGGCGTCTTCTTGGTTGACTGGTCCGTCTCTGTGGATGCCCGGGAAGGTCTTGTTGATCATCTTCTCAGATGAGTCACCATCCCCATACATTTCCACCTCAAAATTTTTATCCAGGAAATAACCCTATCAGCCCAAAAATTTGGTTTATAAAGAAGGAGGAAAAAATTTTCTACTGAAAATTGGTCAAAATCTTCAAAATTTCTTAGATTTTGTAAAAAAAATTTGTTTAAAAACAAATCAGACTGAAATCTGAAATAAAGGATCACTCGATTGGTCCTGATCTATCAGTAAATCGATCTAAACAGAAGACTAATTTGTTAACTGTTTAAACAAAAATTCTTTTTCTTGAAGGTCCACTTAGACTCTAGCCTTACTTGCCTTAAATACATACCAGTAGATCTAAAGGTTCCTTTATCCTTAATCGCTCCCAATCGAGACTTACAAAGCGGCATTAGTCGGGACTTAAAGCGATCTTGGGTGTTTCACGGCGGAAGGGTCAAAGCGATTAAAAGCAGAGCAAAGAAAATAAAAGTTTGAAAAAACATTTAAGTAAACAAATCAAACTGTTTATTCTTGAAACCACCGAGATAGCATCAAGAACCAACCGTGTGGCTCGATACCATATAACAATGGTGATAAGTTTTATTCGGAAAACTTAGGCGTAAGAAAGAAAAGATTAAGAAGATGAATTGGGTGAATCGGTAAAAGTAATCTCTTTCTTTTATTTATAAACATTTGAGGAAGGGATTACATTAATTCCTGACTAAATTTTTAAGGAAGATCGAAGTATTCAAGACTTCGTCTTCATCTTTAACTAAGAAGATCGGTCGAAAGTCGTCTTTGCTAACTAAGAGAGAAGGGAGAGGACCTCGGAAGAGCTTTCTAGAGAGAGAAGCTCTGAGGCTATACTGAATTAATCCTAAAGAAACTCTAACACTTGAGTTTCTTTAAATAGAAAATTGAAAAGTAAATTACTATTGATTCACGCAGGAATCACTATTACATTAACTGAAGTAAAAGTAATTTACTAAAGTAAAAGTAAAACGTAAGAAACATTTTACATTTACTTTTACATGGGTAAATGTAAGAAACATTTAACTTAAGTAAAAGCAAAAGTTATTCTTTTACTTTTACTTTTACATTTAACTAAAGTAAGAGACTTTTGCTTTAAGTAAAAGCAAAAGCTAATGATGGCTGGGGCCATCACTGTCGGTTTACTGAAGATGCCTCTGGCGTCTTCTTCCTTGACTTGGTCCGTCTCCATGGATCTTGGGAAGGTCTTGTTGATCATCTTCTCAGATGAGTCACCATCCCCTACTATCCCGCCTTAAAATTTTTATCCAGGAAATAACCCTATCAACCCAAAAATTTGGTTTATAAAGAAGGAGGAAAAAATTTTCTACCAAAAATTGGTCAAAATCTTCAAAATTTCTTAGATTTTGTAAAAAAATTTTGTTTAAAAACAAATCAAACTGAAATCTGAAACAAAGGATCACTCGATTGGTCCCGATCTATCGTTGAAATCGATCTAAATGTAAGACTAATTTGTTAACTGTTTAAACAAAAATTCTTTTTCTTGAAGGTCCACTTAGACTCTAGCCTTACTTGCCTTAAATACATACCCGTAGATCTAAAGGTTCCCTTTATCCTTTAAAAATAAATCAAACTGAAATCTGAAACAAAGGATCACTCGATTGGTCCTGATCTATCAGTGAAATCGATCTAAACAGAAGACTAATTTGTTAACTGTTTAAACAAAATTTTTTCTTGAAGGTCCACTTTAGACTCTAGCCTTACTTGCCTTAAATACATACCCAGTAGATCTAAAGGTTCCTTTAGCTTTACTAATCGCTCCCAATCGAGACTTACAAACGGCATTAGTCGGGACTTAAGACGATCTTGGGTGTTTCACGGCGAAGGTGGGGCGATTAAAAGCGAAGCAAGAAAAATAAAAGTTTGAAAAACATTTAAGTAAACAAATCAAACTGTTTATTCTTCGAAACCACCGATAGCATCAAGAACCAACCGTGTGGCTCTGATACCATATGACAGCGGCGATAAGTTTTTTAAAAGAAAAACTTTTACAGAAGAAAGAAAAGATTAAGAAGATGACTGGTGAATCGGTAAAGTAATCTCTTTCTTTTATTTATAAACATTTGAGGAAGGGATTACATTAATTCATAGACTAAATGTTTAAGGGAAGAGAGAAGTATTGAAGACTTCTTCTTGGTTGACTGGTCCGTCTCCTGTGGATGCCGGAAGGTGCTGTTGATCATCTTCTCAGATGAGTCACCATCCCCATATATATATATAATTGTGTATAACGATTTATATTTGTATATCTATAAATCTAAATAAGTAAGAGATAATTCAAGTAAATCAAATTAAATAATTTATCTCAAATACTTAAACCAATTTTCTCTTCTCAAATGATTAGAACTTTGATAAGAAGAGAGAAAAGCTTTTTAGAGAGAGAGAATATGTAGACAAGGAGATTAAGTTTTTTTTTTTTTAAGTAAATTGGTAAATTAGTAAATTGAAAGTGAATAAAAAGCTTCTTATTTATTGTTTTTCTGAGTTTGGGGTATAAAGATAATTTTGAAAGATTTATTTAAAATTAATAGGTAGGATCTAGTTGTTTGAAGTGAATGGTCCGGATGAGCTCACATACCACACGGATTTGCCCACTCAAGAATTCAACTACTGAATTTAAATTTTAGCTCAAGTAAAACAATTGCTTCTAAACTTTAGAAATAAGCACATGTCATTTAAAACTTGAAAGCTCCGGCACATGTACGAATAAGACTGTAAACGAGCCAACACAGTTCGGACTCGATTCGAGCTCGACTTAAAAAAATACGAGCGAGACTTGGATTCATTAATAATTTGATCCAAATCTGAGCATTAAAAATAGTTCGAATAAAAATATGAGTAGAATCTGAGCAAGATTATACTCGACTCGTTTAAGATTCAAATTACTCGAATTTTTTATTGTGATTCGATACATACTCGGTTAATACATATTCGATTAGATGTTCGATACATTCTCTTATAATATATACAAATTTAAATTAAATTAGGATAATTAATTATTATTATTTTTTGTTTTTAATTTTAATTGTGATTTTATATTTGTAAAGTGTAATAATAAATATATTTTCTCATTTTTAAGTAAAATAAAAAATTTAATTTATAATTATATTTATTATAAAACTAGTTATTATCTTGGAGACTGAATTGAGAGCTTGAATTTGAAGCTCATGAGTAGTTTGAATAAATATTCGAAGTGAGTCGGATCGAATTCGAGTAATAAATATTCGAGTCGAGTCAAATCGAAAGTAGGATTTTTAAATATAATTCAATTAAATTGAATTTGAATGAATAATTTATTATTTCGAATCGAATTCGAGTATTCTCTCATTCTATTCTTGGTTCGATTTCGTTTATACCCTTATTTATGTACGAATGAAACAAGGAAGTGTCTCAAAATGATTGTCTCAATTCATTTAATTTTTTCAAGCTCCAAAACTTCCAATATATGCAAGCTTTTCGGATTAAAGTCTTTAAGCATTTCAAGCATATGGTTAAATGATATTTAAAGGTCCAGTCGGTCAATCACAAGGATTTTAATTTTTGAACTTTTACTCCCTCAACATGTATATATACGGATATACATAAATAATGTTCGTGCATGCATGCAAGATTAGATTTTAAGAAATCTTTTTGCACCTTTTGTGAAAGAAATTTTTTGAGAGATAATTATATGTAAAAAATAATAGTTCTTCTAGCCTTGGGAACTAATTTCTTTAACGCTTAATATTAAATTATCAAAATTAATTAAATAAGATTTAGAAAATATTCTAAGTCAAAATAAATAAGATAATTAAAATAATAATAATAATAATATAAATCCTACGGAAAGGATTTTAATATTTTATTTAACTTAATTACTATTTATTGTTATCATCTAAATAATCCTAAACGTTGGATACCCATTAACAGATTATGCTATAGTCATTGTACTAGACTGTCATAGTGGAAACATTTTCGTTTTGGGAATTTCTTACACTAATATATGCGACATTATGTGTCAAAGATGTAGCAAAACCTTTGGTTGCTACAAGATTATCTCAGTTTAACCCCTATAATAAAACTGAAATGACTTTAGATTAGCCTATATCTGAAAATGCTCTTAATTTGATTTCAACTTATAGAATGTTTTCATGAGGCGATAGTTTTGGGTGTTATGGTTGATAATATCATGGGTATCTTGATGAAAGTGATTTCATTGGCTGCATTTGTTTGTACTCTAGTTTTACAATTTTTGCTTTCTTGTTTTTAATATAATCCAAATAAGTTCTTCGTGTAGACACGCATTATTCTTCCCGAGTATATGATGCAAAAGGATACGAAACCCAACATCGAGGAAGCAATGGATGGGCAGAAGAAAGATGGAATCCCTAGTGATGAAATGGCTGCTCTTGAAGGGCAATTAGTGCCTTCCGTCAATGATGTTGGCACCAAGGATAGCACCAGGAGGCTGGGCTTCGTAAGTGCAGGAGTGGAGTCACAGACTAATGGAGTCTCGAAGGTCGGTGCAAGTAACGAGGACATAGAGTTGTCAGATGAAAGTGATGTTGGTTATGCTTCAAAATCTATAGTTTTGACAAAGTCCAATACTATCTATTTTGAAAACATTCTTTTTGTATATTATTAAGTGTTGGTTTGGGTTTAATAACTTGGTTATGTAAAAGGGATGGGTACCGTCTTGCGTGAGGGCGATCGAGGAATTGGGTTAAGCCAAGAAACTTGGTTCTTTAGACTTTCGATTCGAAAACCTTAGTCGCGTGTGTGTGTAGCGACACGCCTGCCAAGCAAGAGGGTGCCGATCCGGTTGATTATGCCTTGCTAAATGTTATTTACTTCCAACGTTCATGTTCTTTATTTCCCAACGTTCTTCTTCCTTATTATATATATCCTAGTTCTGCTAATTTTGTTCAACACAAAAACAGTCTTCCGTCTCCTTATTTCTATTCGTATAATTTGTTAGTGTATTCTGGGCAATCCACAAAGACAGCTCCATAGTCTTCTTCTGCGAGTACACGCAATTTACGGCTTGCCGTTGAATCCTGGAGGGTGAACATCATTGGAGCTCATCTGTACTGAAGGTTTATAACCAGTGAGAGCGGAATCACTTTAGGACAGTAGCTTTGCTACGTCTCGACTTTCTTACTATACCAGATAAGTTGTTCCAATTTTATTTGGCAATTAGTCTTGTTAATACTGCTTCTGCTATATATTTTCCAACAATCTAAAAAGTGATTCACGGTTTATTAACAAGATGATGAAAGACCTTTCTAAAATTGAACGTTTTGATGGTACTAATTTTAAGAGATGGTCTGAAGATATACTGTTTTATTTGGAAACCATGAATTTGGAATATGTGTTATACATGGATGCTCCTGTTATTGTTCTTTCTGATACTGCTGAAACTGTTGAAAAATTGAATGTTGATAAGTCTGCAAAAGGGGATTATGTTAAGGATAAGCGTACATGTCGTAGATACTTGTTGCACTACTTGTATAATTCATTGTTTGAGATATATTATCCGTATGAAAGTACTAAGAAGATTTGGGAAGCTTTAAAATCTAAATATGTTGTTGAAAACTCTGGACTTAAGAAATATGTTGCGGGGAAATTTTTAGATTTTAAGATGCAAGATGGAAAATCAGTAATAGAGCAAGTTCATGCATACCAAACAATTGTGGGGGAAGTTATTGGGGAAGGAATGAAAATATGTGAGAATTTCCAAGTTGTTGTACTTATCAAAAAATTACCACCCTCGTGGAAAGATTATAAGATGAACCTTAAACATGAAACTAAAGATTCACTATGTAAGAATTAGTAGCTCACATCCATATTGAAGAACAAAAGAGGGCTAAAGAAAGAGGAGATGTAGTTCCAAGTCATACTGTCAAAGCTAATCTCGTAGAACAGAAGCCACAATGGAAGAGCCAAAATTATCAATCCAAAAACCACAAAGGGAAAAATCAAAAATCAATGGGAAGAAAGGATAATAGGTTCAACAATTCCAATCAAATTCAGAAACCTTTCACTAAAGGTCCTTGCTTCGTATGTGGCAAACCTGGCCATATTGCTATGAAGTGTCACTTTTGCAAGGGGCAAGATAACAAAAATAATAATTCTCAGTCTAAGCAACAAGCGAACTTGGTTGAATCCGATGATGTTATTGTTGTTGTTGTTGTTGTCTCGGAAGTAAACCTAGTTGACAACTTCACAGAATGGGTAGTAGATACTGGGGCCACTAGACACATTTGCACGAATAGAGACGTAATTCTCAACTGCGAAACTGTGACTAATGGAGAAAAGGTTTTTATGGGGGATTCTAGAGCCACCAATGTTGCGGGAAAAGGAAAAGTCTTACTAAAATTAACTTTTGGGAAAACAATTGCCCTACATGATGTACTTCATGTGCCCGATATTTGTAGGAATCTTGTGTCAGGGTCTTTGTTGAATAAAGCTGGTGTTAAACTTGTGTTTGAGTCTGATAAACTTGTACTTACTCGTAATGGAGAATTTGTAGGGAAAGGTTTTTGTAATGGGCGTTTATTTGTACTTGATGCTTCTGATGAATTGAATAATAAGAATGCTTCTTTTGCTTATATTGTTGAATGTTTAGATATGTGGCATGCTAGATTAGGACATGTAAACGTTGCTTCTATTAAAAAAATTGAAACAACTTGAACTTATTTCTAATCTTGCAAATACCGAGTTTAACAAATGTGAAATTTGTGTAGAAGCAAAACATGCTAAGAAACCTTTTAAAAGTATTGAAAGACAAACTGAACTACTTGAGTTAATTCACAGTGATCTAGCTGATTTTAAAAATACTACGAGTAGAGGTGGTAAGAAATATTTATTTCCTTTGTAGATGATATGTCTAGATATACTCGTATTTATCTCCTTTCTTCTAAAGATGAAGCGGAAGAAATGTTTATTAAATATAAAGCGGAAGTTGAAAATCAGTTAGAAAGAAAAATTAAAAGACTTAGATCTAATCGTAGAGGTGAATATGATTCGGGAAGTCTTAAAAAATTTTGTGAACTAAATGGAATAATACATGAAACTTCTCCTCCTACTCCACAGTCTAATGGAGTCGCAGAAAGAAAAAATAGAACACTTAAAGATATCATGAATAATATGTTAATTAGTTCTGGTTTACCTTCTAATATGTGGGGAGAAGCTTGCCTTTCTGCAAATCATATTTTAAATAGAGTTCCACATAAAAAGATAGACTCTACACCATATCATTTGTGGAAGAAACATGCACCTAATTTGGGGTATCTTAAAGTGTGGGGGTGTCTAGCTAAAGTAGCTATACCAGAATTTAAAAGGAATAGAATTGAACCTAAAACAATGGATTGCATTTTTATTGGATATGCTTCTAATAGTGCTGCTTATAGATTTTTGGTAATTAAAGATGCAACTAATAATTATCAAAATAATTCAATTTTGGAAACAAAAGATGCAGAATTTTTTGAAAATATATTTCCAATGAAAATAAGAGATGAGGGCAATCATTCTTCTAGTGAATATCTTAAAAAGAAAGATAAAGAACTTGTACCTGCATCTACCAGAAGTAAAAGGCAACGTTTTGAGAAAAATTTTGGTCCATATTTTATAACTGCTTTCATAACTGAAGATGACCCTAAAACTTATGAAGAAGTAATGAAATCAATTGATGCAAATTTTTAGAAAGATGCTATTAATAGTGAACTAGATTCTATTATGTCTAACCATACATGGGAACTAGTTAATTTGCCAAGAGGATGTAAACCTATTGGGTGTAAATGGGTGTTTAAAAAGAAGTTAAAAGCTGATGGGTCTATTGATAAATTTAAGGTAAGACTTGTAGCAAAAGTGTTTACTCAAAAGGAAGGTTTTGATTATTTTGACACTTACTCACCAGTAACTAAATTAGCAACTATAAGAATTTTAATTGCTTTGGCTTCTATTCATAAATTGATAATCCACCAAATGGACGTTAAAACTGCCTTTTTGAATGGAGAGTTAAATGAAGAAATATATGTGTCAACCTGAAGGGTTTGTTGTTCTAGGTGAAGAACAAAAAGTGTGTAGACTTGTAAAATCTTTGTATGGTTTGAAACAAGCGCCAAAACAATGGAATGAAAATTTAATAAAACTCTCTTGTCTAATAATTTTGTGACAAATGAATCTGATAGTTGTGTCTTTAGTAGATTCAATGGAAATTGTGGTGTGATTATTTGTTTATTTGTGGATGACTTGCTAATATTTGGTATTGATGAGAAAGTTGTGAAAACTACTAAAGATTTTTTATCTTCTAAATTTTACATGAAAGATTTAGGAGAAGAAAATTTGATTCTTGGCATGAAAATAAATAAACATGCAAATGGGTTAGTTTTATCACAGTCTCATTATGTAGAAAATATTCTTAAGAAATTTAATTTCTTTAATGAAGAGCCATTAGGAACCCCTTATGACTCTAGTGTGCTTTTAAAGAAAAATAAAGGGAATGGTATTGCACAAATTGAATATGCTAGAATCATTAGTAGTATAATGTATTTAATGAACTGTACTCAGCCTGATATTGCATATGCCATTAGTAGACTTAGAAGATATACACATAATCCTTCACAAGATCATTGGAATGCTTTGTCACGACTAATGAGACATTTAAAAGGAACAGTTAATGTAGGTGTACATTTCACTGGTCATCCTAGTGTTTTAGAAGGATATTGTGATGCTAATTGGGTATCTGATAATGATGAAACAAACTCCACTAGTGGTTATGTGTTTACTTTAGGTGGAGGAGTTGTTTCTTGGAAATCTGCTTAACAAACTTATACTGCTAAATCTACTATGGAATCTGAATTTATTGCTTTAGAATTGGCAGGTACAGAAGCAGAGTGGATAAGAAATATATTGGCTGATATACCATTGTGGTCTAAGCCAATTCCTTCTATTTCTTTGCATTGTGATTCTCAAGCGGCTATTGGCAGGGCAATGAACCATGTTTATAATGGAAAACAGAGACATATTCGTTTGAGGAATAATATTGTACGAGGACTGATCAGTAACAGAGTTATTTCCATGGAATTGTGAGGTCTGAAAAGAACCTAGCGGATCCGCTTACTAAGGGATTAAGTAAAAAGGTAGTCCAAGAAGCATCCAGAAGGATGGGACTATTGCCAACATTTTGAGTAAATAATATGTGATGGTAACCCAACCCATGTGATTGGAGATCCCATGAATTGGGTTCAATAGGTAATAACAAGTCATGTAATTATTTAATTAAAGCACTACAATTATTTATATTTCTCTCTGTGTGTATGTGATGCTTACTGACAAATTGTGATAGGATGAATCATTTAGGTTCTTAATGAAACTCATAGCCCTAAAGGGTGGTGTATGTCAGTTTACACTTAATGAGTTCACCTATATAAAGGTGGAAGTTTAGGTCGCTTCCTATGTGAGTCTTTTGGCAAACTCTCTAGAGCCTTTATGAAAATCTGGGATATGGCGCATGGCCTAGAACGCGCCCAACCGCGAACTTGTGTGGATTCAAGATTTTTAGATATGCGTGCAAGTTCAATTGTGTGTATCATAGATAATGGGTTCAAGAATATAGTTCACCTATGTTAGGAATAAACATGTGAATGATATTCCTATTTACATATGATTTGATTACGATATATATATATATATATATATATATATATATATATATATATATATATATATATATATATATATGAATGAATATGCAAGTATGCTTGCATTAAGAAAAGTTGTAAAGTCCTTTGATAGATTATAGAAACATATGTACAAGGACTTAGAATGAATTGATCAAATATGTTAGGTTGATCCTACATAAGCAAAATAGCTCTGTAAAGTCCTTAAAAAGAAATGATGTACAAGGACTATAAATATAGAAAGATCAAGCATGTTAGGTTGATCTTATGATGTAATAGATAGGCTTGTCTGATCGTCGAGAACCGCAATGAAATCGTAGTCTGCCAGGAGAGTCGAAGAAAAACTCGAGAGCTATCGAGGCAGAATCGTAGTCTGCAAGATAGTAGATCTCGGAGTTAAGTAAGTGCCGGAGAGAGAGCGAAGGAAGGAGTGTGTCGAGGAGCACTTCCTCGGAGCCGTAGTCTATTTGAGGAAGTCATGTTCAGAATCGTAGAGACAGCCTGCATACGAGCCGACCGAGCATCTACCAAAGCCAAGTCAAGAATCGTAGACTACATTCAGAGTCGTAGAGTCTACTGATCGTATCAAAGGCAGAAATCGTAGTCGAGCAAGATCAGATGAAGACAACGAACACAAAGTCAGAAATTGTAGTGTTAAGATATGACCTCGGAGTCATAGTGTCTACACAGCCAAAGCTGAATCGTAGAGTGTAGAGCTAAGACTTCAACAGATATGCTCACAACGCCAAGGCAGAATCGTAGAGCAAATACGATTCTCAACAAATGAGCACTCCCAGAATATCCAAAGGAATGAAGCCTCTAGTCTAAGCTGCAAAGATACATCCGACCTGAAGGATACTAGAGAGCACTCAACGAATGGCATGAAAGCTAACGAAAGATCTAAGCACCAACCCAATCAGCATCCAGATTGAGTTGTGAATTAATTCGAGATGAAGTCGTCCACAAGTTGATCAGAAGAAGACTTCAGTAACTAATTAAGGAAAGTCAACAAGTGCAGTAACTATCAAGTAGACAGAAGACGACGATCTTGGAAGCAACCAGGATTGTAGTGTTTTCCAAATAAAGAAAGAACTAATGGAGTGTACACAGAAATACTGGTTAGCCTCTGAAGAACAAGGCTAAAGTGATTAAGTATTGGGTCAGTCCATTGATGATAAGTGAACGGGAGATCACAAGGAGAAAGCGAGCTGGACAAACCACAAATCTGAAGTGTCTTGTTATTGAGAAGGGGCCTCGAGTAAAAAGAGTCGAGCCATCGATGTCGAGAAGCGGTTGAGGCAAACAGAAGTGTTAAGGCACTTCACAAAAGAAGGAAGAAGTGTTCTACATTGAAGATCCAATGAACATTCTTCAAAGATCGTAGTGTTGTCTCTACATGTCTAATGAGCTAGTTAGTAAGACACTACGATCAGGTCCAAGAAAGCAAGCATCAGAATCGTAGAGTTTGGTCACCCGAAGATTGAAGCATTGGCAACGGTTCAATCTGAAGGTTGGTATCCGGACAAGAGCTTATTGAGAGCATCGATGCAAAAGGACAACCACTGATCTAGAAATCAGAAGGGGGAAATAAAGTTATCGACCTACCTGAGACATCAAAGTGACATCTCTGACGAGGTAGGTGAAATAGTAGACTGCAGTGTCAGAAAGTCATGTCATGTCACATCTGCAGTCTACACCAAACAACTCGAGATCTGTGAAGCAATATGAATAACTTTCAACGGCTACTTTCCAATGGGAAGATTGGCAAGGAGTATAAATCAGAATGAGTTTCAAAGATCAAAAGTGCTGATGATTGAAATGTTGTAGAATCGTTGAGTTGTTAAATGCTATAGTTGACTCTACGAGTTCCACCAGAGATTAAGAGAACAAGTCTCAGTGATAGTGAGACTATATAGGTAGAAGTGAAGCAGCCTTGAAGAAAGACTTAAACAGATCAGAGCTTCACTTAACAAAGATAAGAATGCCACTAAAGATGGCAGCTAAGCTGAGAGTAGAGAAGGCCAAGGAGATAACATTCAGAAAAGTGGCAGAATACAAAGAAGATCAAGAGAGCCACTCTACAGATCACCATGAACCAAAACCTAAAAAAGAACAGATGTAGAATCATGTCTGCAAAACATTCAATAAGGGTTCAAGGATTGCTAAGTGCTTGACTAGGTCTACCAAAATGTCGTAGACTTAGCAAATCCGGATGGTGATGGTGCATGGTGACATCGAGATGAAGATGAGCGAGAAAAGAGTGAAGATCAAATTTGCACGAAGAAAAGATGTGGTCGGACTCAAAAAGAGAATGCAAAGAGGACTACACCAACCTACTAAGTACAAAAGATGTTCAAGCTTAATGACATCTTAGCGACTCAAGCACCAACAACAACAACAACTACAACAACAAGAAGCCGGGGCACGAGGGTCCTTGTCAGGAGGGACTAAATGAAGTTCAAAACTGCTTTGGGCTTGAAGAGTTCCTAGGGAACTAGAGAAGTTCAAGGTCATTCTTTGGCCTTGAAGAGTTCTTAGTGAAGCTGAAGTCCCAAGGTCACTTTGGCCTTGAAGGAATCTTAGTGATTGAGGTCTTTGCCCTTCCTTAGTAGAAATCACTGCTAGTTGAAAGCGAGAAGAGTGGATTAGGAGCTTGAGTCTACGAACCACTTAAAACCCTTGTGTCTTTTACTTTATGTCATTTACATTATGTACATTAACTGCTATAACTACTATGTATATTTTAACTGCTTACTACTGAATAAACTCTACGAACAATGTATATATGATTATGAATATATCAATGAAGGGGATCTTTTACTCATTTCGATGTGCTTGAAAAGATTCTTATGTTTGTCATATGCTAATTCATTAGCAATACAAAATAAAAGAGAAAAGTATTTGAAAATTAAAAGGATCTATTCAACCCCCCCCCCCCCATTCTAGATCTATTGTGTGCCTATTGGGAACTAACAATTGGTATCAGAGCAGGTTCTCATGCTATGTTCAAAAGTTAATCACTTTGAGTCTGATCCTAGGCATAAACATTATTCTAAACTTGGTTTAGTAGTAAGTCACTTGTTATATGTAGATGAGCTCACATGTTGGAAATACTGTGTATAGGTAAATGTGTATATACACCTGAAGCTGCTCAGATTGGTCCATGTTCTTGATTGCCATATCAACAAGACCAATCCTTGCTCGTGGTCGATCTTGTAGTCTCGAAGACCCGGGCTAGGAAGCTCAAGAGACATCAACGAGAAAAGAGTCAAACATCCACTGACTGAAAAGATGAAAAGGCCATACATGCTAAGAAATGCTTATCCGGAGAAGAAGAAAGAAGAACTTCTCAAACATGTATCCGCCCGACCGGAATTTGGATGTAAACCTTGTGAACTCAAGGATGTCAAAGAACTAAAGATGTTGATATTCTCTTAGCTTGCATCTTCAAGACCACTGATTGATTGATTGAAGGTCATTTGGAGCAACTAATTTATCGAGGAGCAAATGAGAAACTATGCACATCAATGCCTAAACTTAGTATATCTAAGATAAATGACTGTTAAGAAACTGACAATAAAAAGGTACGGTTCCTCACTAATATAAATATGTACATCATGATTGCACCCCCTTATGAACTATAACAATATTCTTTCAAGGAATCATAATCTACCTAACAGGTGAAGAGAGAAAGTATACTGAGGGTGGAAACTCAAATGCCTATAAACTTTCTCTCCATCCAAGTTTTAGGTTGAAGATGACATCTTGAAAGAAATCTAAAATGGGTCATAAGAGCATCACAGGTTAAATTAATTTTATGTGAAGTAATCTTTGTTGATGGGCTAGTATGTATGTACAACGTATGGTCTAAGTGTTTAATAACACACAAAGTATGATCAGTTCTACAAGAGTATCTTAAAGATTCATAGAAACTGATCACCTCCATGAATTAACCAGATACTAATAAATCGTAGAGTTGATTCTCACTCTGTGAACATTTAAACCATGTGAACATAACCTAGAAAATGATGAAACCATCAAAGAAAAAGAGTGTTTTATTAAAATAGTAAATCTTACACACACTCACCATCATGCATCTCAAAATGTATTATCTAAATTAGTTACATGCATGAATATGACTGGTGGTGATCAATATGATGATTATCCAAATATATGAGGAACGAGGGTTTAGAAAACTAAACTATGAAGACCCATTTAACCATGGGTACCAAAAATAGAAATTTATAAACTGCAGTGTACGGTCTATATCGGCCACACTAAGGAATCTTTTGAAGTAGAAGACTTGATCAAGAAAATTCAACCAATGAGAAGGCTTAAGATTGTTTAGAAATGATTACGATAAAACTCCTATATGTCAAAGCTTTGTCTTGAAGACTTCTTTGAGCTAATCTGAATAAAGCTCACAATGTTGTTGATCCTTATAAGGAAACAAGTCATTCAACCAAAGATGTAAAAGGGTCTTAAATGCTCAATCATTTAAAGCATGTCATAAGAGAAGAATCCTCAAGGAAGCTCACCACAGAGGATCATCGAGCATCAAACATGAGGAACTCATTACGGGAGCAGAACTCCACAAGTACAAACTGTAAAAGAAGACTACGTTCGTAGTGTTGTCAAATGATCGTAGAATGATAAGTTCTGGAGATATCTATGTCTGCGATGTAAACATATTTAATTGTCAGTGGAGATTCCAGTCAAAAAGAGACATACAAGGATACCTCCTAATGCACATGAAGAAAAGGAAATCACACCTCACTGAAAAGATAGCATCAACCGTGGGGGAGCAGTGATCTGTTAAGGAACAACATCACTGAGATATACTATGAAGCAGTGAACCAGCTGCAGAGTCCCAAAACCTTGTGGCTGACGAACCAAATGAAGATCCATAGTCAGTAGGAACGTCTCAAAATATACTACTGATAACCTTTCAGCCACCCAACTCCAAATCGTGGAGTGCCTACGATCAAACACCTGATCGTAGTGTAAGAGCAGGAGGATACCACGATTACAACAAATGCAATTGTCTAAAGTCGGTAGACAACCTCAACACCAGAAAAGGTCAAATGAGATATTGGTGTAAATCACTTCCAAAGTATTTCATCTGGAAAGCGCCTCAGGGACAAACCTGACTCTTAGCTCACTCTAAGAGGTTGACCATTCCTGAGCTACCTTAACCCAGAAGGATTGCTTGATCAAGTTCATCTCAAAGACCAAGGCAGTCAACGATCGTAGAGTAAAGTTTGAAGAAAAATCAACGATCGTGATGAAATCTCAACGATCATTGTGCAACTTCAGCGATCGTAGAAGCCGACTCGATGATCGCAATCTTACAAGAGGTTACTCTAACTCATGAGAAGCTTGAAAGAACGGGACAATTGCTCAACCACTTAAATTATAAGAGAGATAAGTTTGAATACAGTTTGGAAAGATATTATGCAAATGCATCCCAGAACTTAAGTGTCCAAACTGGCTTGGAGTACATCAGTGATCAAGCTATGCAGTTTCAAGATGAGGATTAATGTCAAAACCATCCACTACAGTACCTCTCAAAAGTTGATCGTTGAGTCAACAAAGGAAAATGTAGAGTCCATAGCTGCCTTACCATGATACTCTACGAACCAAGATAGTCAACGGTCAATCCACGTCATTGACGACTATTTATTTTAAAAAGGGACATTAAACTGAAGAGTTAATGGGGGAGTTACAGCTCATTACTGGTCATCATGCAACCAATGGCTAGTTGACACATCACAGTGTATGCAGAGTCAAAAGGAACTGCCATAAAGACAAATTCAAAATCTGCAAACAGTTACCAGAAACTATCTAACCTCTCTCCCTCCCATTTTTAAACCCTAGAATCTTCTTCGAAGCTTAAATCAATTAAAACTTCAAAACCCAAATCACAATCAGCTATCTCTCATAAATCTCTCTGAATCACATACCCATATACCTTGAACTCTTCAAATGGCAGAATGGCGAGTTATAACAGGAATCCAACTCGGCTTCAAAAAGTTCAAAAGATCATAAATGAAGTTCAAGGATATACTTGAGCTCGTAAAGAAGGCTGGGTTCTCTGAGTGCTTGGAGGCTGACACTCCAATCTATACAGAGCTAGTGAAGCAGTTTTACTCAAATGCTTCAACGAATTCTGGGCTTCTGACCACTAAGGTGAAAGGGTCAAGTCTAAAGATAAGAGCATCAAACATCAATCAATGTCTAGGGTTTCCCAATCAAGGTCTAATAAACCTGGAGGAAGTCGACATTGAAGAAGGCAAGAGGCTAATGCGGTACCAATATAAAGGACATCAAGAAGAAGGAGTTTCCTGAGGAATTCGAGTTCCTTGCTGAGATAGTAGGCAAATGTATACTATGCAAGGATACGGCACATGACACTGTGCTTGATCAACAACTGAAGATTATGTCTGCAATAGTGCTGAAGAAGTAAATTAACTTTGGAGTTATCCTGTTTGATCAGATCTCCAATTGGGTAGAAAAGGTTGAGTTAAAGAAGTCTATAGGAAAAAACCCTAACAAAGGTGTTTCATGGAAGCCTGTTAAGTATAGTGCTAAAGAAGAAGCTAGGAAGCAAAATCAAAGATGATGAAGGATGGCCTCTAAATGATCAAAAAGTAATGTCTTCTCGGCTGTTTATAAACTGGAAAAAGAACCCAAAGGAAAACAGGAGGCTAACAACAACTGGGGGCAGCAGAAAGAACTCTGCTAAGAAAAGAAAGGCAAAAGAGGTCGAAAGTTCTGAATCTGGTGACTCTGTACCAGCAGCAAGCACATCAGCCAGGAAGAAATCCAAAGGTGTGAGGAAAACTGAGGCCCTACCAAAAAGTCTCTCCATGGAAGACAAGGTTAAAAAAGAAAAAGTCCTGACTACAGAAACCACTAAGAGGAGAAGTAACAAACTGCTTCAAGGGCCATCAAGAAAGAGAGCTAAGGTGGAAAACAAACCAACCCCAGTTTCCCAAGAAAGTACATCGGACGAAAAAAAGGAGAGCGTAGAGTCGGAGAGAAAAGAAAAGGAGTCTCAATCGAAGTCTCAAAAAGAACAAGTCCCCAAAGTGAAATTGGATTGATGAAAGAAAATCTGGATTTATGATGAAGAAAATGTTAACCCTGGCTAACTCTCGAGCAACTGATGATGAATGCTGAATGATATTGAAGCCCATCATGATGGGTCAAATGATAAGTTCGAAGAAGAAACACCTGCCCCTACCAATGCTGAACCTTAAGGGAGTTTGTCTGATGATCCAAATTAAGGCCTCAGAGTCTGAAGAGGAAGAAGAGTCTGAATCTCCTATAGCTAAACCTCCAAGGAGGAGAAAGAGCTACAGACTACTTGCTCAATTTGCCTCCAAAAGGAAGAATGATCACTCTACTACAGTCATTGAATTAAGTGATGATGAATCTAAATCATAGGAAGAAAGTGCTGAAAATGGGACCAGTGATGAAGAAGATGAATCCAAGGAAGATCTTGGTGAAGAAGGGTCAGAAAATGAAATACAGCAAAAAAGATTCACTTATGGATCTGATCAGAATGTTTTAGGCTCAGAAAGAGAAGAAATGGAGAAAGATTCTGACTCTGCACATCAAGAATCAAAAGAACTAGAAGATCATCCGGTCATTTCTCCAGCTAGGAGTAATAGAAGAATAGAAGTGTAAGCCTCGAATGAACCACCAGAAGTACTTCTAGAAATTCCAAGACTAGAACTGGTGGCTCAGAACTTCCCAAAGTTGAAGAGTGATGCAACAATGATGATCAAAGATAAGCCCCACTACAAAGTCTACAGACATGCTGGCAACCATTATATTCCTTATGATCGTAGAGTGGACTCTGAAGGAAGAAGGATCATGACCAAGGAAATAATCGAAGAGTCTATTCACTCTACTACTGATGGCGTTCAATTCCAAAATAGGAAGCCTCCATCTGTTCAAGCACAATTGCCCAACATTTCTTCATCCACCAATAGCGATTGGTACTCAACGATTGTTCAGATTCTCAATACCTTCAAAAATCTGTCCAAGGATGAAAATCGTAGAGTCCAATCTGGTGTTCAACAAGAGGCTGCCCAACTAAATGACCAAATTCCTATGGAGCAGAAGCTGATGAAAAACTCTGATGAGCTATTTGAGAAGATATCTCTAATCTATGAAGAATCAAAGAGGTTCATAGCAGCTGGAGATAATTCAGTTTAAGACAGACTCTAAGAAACGATGGCTGATGTATCTCTCAAAATTAAAGAAAGAGATCACATCTATCTGAAGGCTATGAATAATAAGAAGGCAGATGCACTACGAGCACAGAAGGCAAATGAAGAATAACTCCAAGTCCTCTCTAACAAGATTGACAACATGAATCAGTCCTTCTCCGTGCAACTTGAGTTGAGTCAACAAGAACTCAAGTTTGAAGTTGCTAACTCCTCCTATCTGATGGAGCAGCTTATGTCCAAAATGGACCAGCTCTCCCAAGTGATTAATGACAAAAAGGGGGAGAAAAAGAGGTATAGAAAGAGGCAGAGTAAGAGGCACTCAAGAAAGGGGAAAGAACGAAAGAAAGAAAAGAAAGAAAAGAAGAAAGTGGAGTCATCATCTAAGGGGAGCCAAAGGATGATGAGCACATATGAGTGAAAAAGGTGAGGGGGGAGCCAAAACTAGAAGAAGAGGGGGAGCAGACAAAGAAATAAAGTCAACATCCCGGGGGAGGAGAGCAAAACAAATCAAAGAGATGAATAGGCGATCAAGCGAGACATCCTAGAAACATACATGGAGCCAAAGAGGTACATCTCTAACTAGTTAGGTATGTTCTGGATGCAGGATATAAAATGTCATAGTGTATTAAATTCCATATCATTATAAATGACATTCATAATTATCTGTTTTAGAAATATAGCTACTCACTGTATATAAGATTCATTCATAACATGTATATGCACTTATTGTTTTTGTCATAATCAAATAGGGGGAGATTGTTAGGAATAAACATGTGAATAATATTCCTATTTATATATGATTTGATTATGATATATATATGAATGAATATGCAAGTATGCTTGCATTAAAAAAAGCTGTAAAGTCCTTTGATAGATTATAGAAACATATATACAAGGACTTAGAATGAATTGATCAAATATGTTAGGTTGATCCTACATAAGCAAAACAACTATGTAAAGTCCTTAAAAAGAAATGATGTACAAGGACTATAAATATAGAAAGATCAAGCATGTTAGGTTGATCTTATGATGTAATAGATAGGCTTGTCTGATCGTCGGGCACTACACCAGAAATCGTAGTCTGCCAGAAGAGTCAAGGAAAACTCGAGAGCTATCGAGGCAGAATTGTAGTCTGCAAGATAGTAGATCTCGGAGTTAATGAGTACCGGGGAGAGGCGAGGAAGGAGGGTGTGTCGTGAGTAGCACTTCCTCGAGCCGTAGTCTGCTTTGAGGAAGTCGTGTTCGAGAATCGTAGAGGCGACTGCATATGAGCCGAATGAGAGCATCTGTTAAGAAGCCAAGTCAAGAATCGTAGACTACACTCAGAGTCGTAGAGTCTACCGATCGTATCAAAGGCAGAAATCGTAGTCGAGCAAGATCAGATGAAGACAACGAACACAAAGTCAGAAATCGTAGAGTGTAAAGATCTGACCTCGGAGTCATAGTATCTACATAGCCGAAGTTGAATCGTAGAGTGTAGAGCTAAGACTTCAACAGATATGCTCATAACGCCAAGGCAGAATCATAGAGAAAATACGATTCTTAATAAATGAGCACTCCCAGAATATCCAAAGGAATGAAGCCTCTGGTCTAAGCTGCAAAGATACATCCGACCTGAAGGATACCAGAGAGCACTCAACGAATGGCATGAAAGCTAACGAAAGATCTAAGCACCAACCCAATCAACATCCAGATTGAGTTGTGAAGCCATTTGAGATGAAGTCTTCCACAAGTTGATCAAAAGAAGACTTCAGTAACTAACTAAGGAAAGTCAACAAGTGCAGTAACTGTCAAGTAGACAGAAGACGACGATCTTGGAAGCAACCAGGATCATCGTGTTTGCCAAACAAAGAAAGAAGCGATGGAGTGTACATGAGAATTTGGTTAGCCTCACGAAGAACAAGGCTAAAGTGATTAAGCATTGGGTCAGTCCATTGATGATAAGGGAACGAGAGATCACAATGAGAAAGCGAGCTGGACACGCCACAAATCTGAAGTGTCTTATTATTCAGAAAGGGCCAGAGTAAAGAGTCAAGCCATCAGTATCTAAGAACATTTGAGGCAAACAGAAGTGTTAAGGCAATGCACAAGAGAAAGAAGAAGTGTTCTACATTGAAATCCAATGAGAATTCTTCAAAGATCGTAGTGTTGTCTCTACATGTCAAATGAGCTAGTCAACAAGAAACTACGATCAGGTCCAAGAAAGCAAGCATTAGAATCGTAGAGTTTGGTCACCCGAAGATTGAAGCATTGGCAACGGTTCAATCTGAAGGTTGGTATCCGGACAAGAGCTTATTGAGAGCATCGATGCAAAATGACAACCTCTGATCTAGAAATCAGAAGGGGGAAATAAAGTCGTCGACCTGTCCGAGACATCAAAGTGATATCTCTGACGAGGTAGGTGAAACATTAGACTACAGTGTCAGAAAGTCATGTCATGTCACATCTGCAGTCTACACCAAATAACTCGAGATCTGTGAAGCAATTTGAATAGCTTTCAATGGCTACTTTCCAATGAGAATATTGGCAAGGAGTATAAATCAGAATGAGCTTTAAAGATCAAAAGTGCTGATGATTGAAATGTTGCAGAATCATTAAGTTGTTAAATGCTATAGTTGACACTACGAGTTCCACCAGAGATTAAGAGAACAAGTCTCAGTGACAGTGAGACTATATAGGTGGAAGTGAAGCAGCCTTGAAGAAGGACTTAAATAAATCAGAGCTTCACTCAAAAAAGATGAGAATGCCACTAAAGATGGCAGCTAAGTTGAGAGTGGAGAAGGCCAAGGAGATAGCATTCTGAAAAGTGGCAGAGTACAAAGAAGATCAAGAGAGCCACTCTATAGATCACCATGAACCAAAAGCTGAAAAAGAACAGATGCAGAATCATGTCTGTAAAACATTCAATAAGGGTTCAAGGATTGTTAAGTGCCTAACTAAGTCTACCAAAAGCTCACAGACTTAGCAAATCCAGATGGTGGTGGTGCACAGCTGATATCAAATGAAGATGAGCAAAAAAGAGTGAAGATCAGTTGCAGCAGAAAAGATGTGGTCCAGACTCGAAGCAGAATGCAAAGAGGACTACACCAAGCTGCTAAGTACAAAAGATTTTCAAGCTTAATGACATCTTAGCAGCTCAGCACCAACAATAAGAAGCTAGGGCCTGAGGGGTCCTTGTCCAGAGGGAATAAATGAAGTTCCAAGCCTGCTGGACTTGAAGAGTTCCTAGGGAACTAGAGAAGTTCTAAGGCTGCTGGCCTTGAAGAGTTTTTAGTGAACGGAAGTCCCAAGGTCATTGGCCTTGAAGGAATCTTAGTGATTGTGGTCTTGCCCTTCCTTAGTGGAAATCCTGCTAGTTGAAAGCAGAAGAGTGGATTAGGAGCTTGAGTCTCTGAACCACTTAAAACCCCTTGTGTCTTTTACTTTATGTCATTTACATTATGTACATTAACTGCTATAACTTCTATGTATGTTTTAACTGATTACTATTGAATAAACTCTACGAACAATGTATATATGATTATGAATATATCAATGAAGGGGATCTTTTACATATTCCGTTGTGCTTGAAAAGATTCTTATGTTTGTCATATGCTAATTCATTAGCAATACAAAATAAAAGAGAAAAGTATTTAAAAATTAAAAGGATCTATTCAACCCCCCTTCTAGATCTATTGTGTGCCTACTGGGAACTAACAACCTATAATCTATAATCATGAGCTTGTTCCACTAAGTGTCAATTCAAACCCATAAGGTATCGACGTTATGTATCTAAAATCCATTGCCCTTCTAACTTCTTTTTAATTTTTCTCTCTTTGATAATTTTGGATCATGTGGGGGATTGTTGGTTATGCTCCAAAATCTATAGTTTTGACAAAGTACCATATCATCTATTTTGAAAACATTCTTTGTGTATATTAGTAAGTGTTGGCTTGGGTTTAGTAACTTGGTTGTGTAAAAGAGATGGGCTCGCTCACATAAGGACGACTAAGGAATTGGGCTAGGCCAAGCTTGCTTCTTGGACTTTCGGTCAAAAAACCTTAGTGCATGTGCACATGCAATACGCCCATGCAGAGGGGTACCGATCCAGTTGATTATGCCTTGCGGGTGCACCCAGGTAGCCCACTGTTTTGCCCTAGCCATTTCTGAACATTTTCATTAGCGTTAACATAAATGTTATTTACTTCAAACATTCATGTTTTTTATTTCCTCTCCAACGTTTATTTCCCAACGTTCTTCTTCCTTATTATATATATCCTAGTTCTGCTAATTCTGTTCAACATAGAAATATACACAAAAATAGTCTTCCTTCTCCTTATTTCTATTCTTAAAATTTGGTCGTGTATTCTGGGCAATCCACAAAGACAGCTCCATAGTCTTCTTCTGCGAGTACACATAATTGAAGGCTTGCCATTGAATTCTGAAGGGTGAAGGCCATTGGAGCTCATCTGTACTGAAGGTTTATAACCAGTGAGGGCAGAATCACTTTTTAGGATAGTAGCTTTGCTACGCCTCAGCTTTCTTACTATACCAGATAAGTTGTTCCAATTTTATTTGGCAATTAGTCTTGTTAATACTGTTGTTGCTATATATTTTCCAACAAGTGACAGTGACGATGATGGTAGAATTGAGATCACACAAAAAAGACATTCGAGAGGCAGTTTATGGAGGTATCCGGAAAAGGAAAGGCAGATAATCTTACCAATCTTATTTTTCTATAGGAAATGACTTGAGCATGAGACTCTCTGCCCGATATAAATTGCCCTTATTCTCATTGTTGTGCCATGAAGAGGATGATTCCAATCATGCTCTACTAAATTTTTGTGAAGATATTTTATAGTAAATTTGCTCATCTTGAGGTATTGTAGGACTTTTCTTTTCATTTTTCATGTCTCTCTGGGGATTTTTAAGTTGTCAAGTTTTATCGGACACTTAACTTGGAAGTTTCTTTGCGGCTCATTTGGAGTTGTGCATTGGATAAACTATAGAATGGATGTATAGAGTATAACTTTTTTATCAAATTAAATGCGTGATTTGTAGGATATTACATTTACTACAACACTTGTGATAGTAGCGACAACATTTTGTTGGATTAATTGTTATTAATCTTAATTGGGACCACACATGTATATTATTAATGTGTGTTATCATGTATAGGCCTAAATTTAAGTGATCTAATTAAGTTTTAAGTAGGCTTAAGGGTATGTTTGTCATGGAATTAATGTGTAGAGATCGGACTTGTATTTTTAAATTGATGAGGGGCCAATTTAAAAATACTAAAAGATAATAATTGTCATTGGCAGTTTCTTCACAGGGCAGTTTTCTTTATAATGGGGTCATGGTCCCCAATTGAGCGTATATTTTTTTATAGTTTTCTTTGTATCCCCATCAACAAAGAAATTCACTTTTGAAAAATACGCATCAATTGGAAGATCTTTACCCGTTTGATCAAACAATATTATGGAATCTAGTACGCTTCTGTTATGTTCTTTCATCTTCTTTTTGTTTCAACATGGGTTATATTTATAAACATGTTTAGTTTTAGTAATTAAAATCTAAAATTGGTATTAGAGCACCCATGTTGGATTCATAGAGAATTTATGAATTTTGGAGATTTTATTTTTAAAAAAATTAAATTTGCAGGTTGACTGTTGATGGAAAATTAGGAAGAGATAGTTGTCCATTAGGTTTTGAAATATAAATCATGTTTTACTGCATTTGAATTCTAAATCATATATTACCATCATTTGTCGTGGTATTGTGCACAATAGTTACCAAAAAGGTACTAAGGTAATTAGCCCCAGTCATAGTAACGAAAAACAATGAAATAACCAAACTTCTCATAGCCTCAAGAAACTCTTTGCATTTTGCATTTTGAATCTAAGTCTTGAATTGTATGGATTCTCGGCCTCACTTGAATAAAGTATTATGATTAAATTCATGGGAATTTTTTCTTTCATTTACTATATATATATATATATATATATATATATATATATATATTAAAAAAAATTAATAATAATCAATTAAACAAGATGTCACTAAAGTGACCTCTCTTGTCTAGATTGTTTTGTATGGATTGTTTAGATGTTCGTGTATGTGTAATTCATGCAAATATTAACCAATCCAAAGATGAGTTCATATTTGAATAATGAATTCATGCAAACATGGATTTATTATTTGACATAATTATTGTCAATGATTATTTATTTTAACATGAGTACCAATTACAATTAATATCACTGTCCAAAGGCATGATATTAATGTTATCCTAGGTATCTTAAAATGTTGTCATAAAATTAATCAATTTAAAGATTATTTATTTGGTTATTTAATGAGAACATAGTAGTTTATTAGTTTTTTTATATTTGATCTTTATTCAGCTTTAATGTCTACTACTGCTCTATCTACTAACATGAATAATGTTCCAATGTTAAATGGAACAAATTTTAAGGACTGGAAAGAGAACATATTAATTGTTCTTGGCTGCATGGACATATAGGCTTGGCATTAAGAATGCCGAAACCGAATGACCTCACTGAAGAAAGTACTCCCGAGGAAATCGGGTACTTTGAAAAGTGGGACCGTTCGAACAGGCTAAGTCTTATGATCATGAAGCGTGGTATTATAGAAGCCTTTAGGGGTACAATTACAAATGACAATATCACAGCCATTGAGTTTCTTCTAAAAATTTAGATTTGTTTTGTCAAAAACGATAAGGCTAAAACAAGTACGCTTTTAGCAAGCCTGATTTCAATGAAGTACAAGGGCAAGGGTAATGTCAGGGAGTACTGTGAGACCCCAGATTTTATCAATAAAGATTTAAATTTTGTCGAAATAATTTTTAATATTATGGTGTGAATTTGAGATAATATTATAGTTGTGGGTAGTATTTATAAATTTTGTAAAGTATGCAAGTGGTTATATTATATTCGATTGGCTCTGGGAATATTCGGTTTAGCGAGGAATATTCGCATAACTACTCAATCATTGGTGGACCTATTAATGTAATTATTGTCGGATCGAGAAAACGACACAAAATATTTTATTGAAATAACGGCGGAAGTTTTTTACCGTGGTTACTATTGAACTACTCGGTAGTAAAAAAGTACGATGTACGTGTGGTTGCATAGTAGAAGACACCGAGATTGATTATCGATGCTTATGTGAGAAGTCACCCGGTTTGATTCCATTATTGTCGATTAATAATATGAATTATTATAGCGATAATGACGTTTTTGTTTTATTCAGTATTATTAACGTAAAAAAGCGAAACATCTTTTATATAAAATAGAATACTTTATTAAAGTTATTCTATAAATAGAATATATTATATTTTATTATGCATAGTGTTGCATAGTAGTGTTTTGCAGATAGTGTTTTGCATAGTATTGCATAGTGTTTGCATAGTAAAATGTTTTTATATAAATAGAATATATTATATTTTATTTAAAAGATTTTTCTTTAAATATGGACCGTCGATTAAAGTAAATCAATACGGATAGTTCATGGATTAGTTACTATGCATTCTATTTTCCTATAAATAGAAGCTCATTCCTTCATTATTTTCTTACTTAATTCATTTGAAACTCTAGAGAGAGAAATTATAGAGAGAAACTATAGAGAGAAAATTATAGAAAGAAGAAGAGTATTCGCTACTTCACTACTTCTATATTAGGTTCTTTTACGGTAGTGGGTGTTATTCTTTCTTCTTGAAGAGAACTTACATTATTCCATTCACTATTATTACATTGGAATAACTTTGTAAAAGTGGCATACCCTATACATAACCTCGTATACATGGCATACCCTATACTTGGTGAAATCCTTATGTTATTCCATTGCTTATTATTACGTTAGAATAACTTTTGATATCTGTGGTTTACCCTATACTTGGTGACATTCTTCTATTATTACGTTGGAACATCACATGCGTGTGTTTTACACCTGGGACTGGTTCCGCTTTTTTATTATACATTGGAACATCCCGCTCGTGTTTTTTACCGGACTGGTTAAAATCTTTATCATTCTATTGGAATATCCTATACGTGTTTTTTACAGGATGCGGGTTCCATCTTTATTATTCTGTTGGAACATCCGTCGATTGTGAATTTCACCGACTGGTTCCGATTATTATTATTACATTGGAATAACTCGTTTGGCGCAAGGCACCGCATGCATGGTGATTTCTTTTGTTATTCCATTCTTTATTATACCCGGTTGGTTAAAACTTGAACTTCTATACTCCATGAAATTAGTAGAATATCCTTGATATTTGCGTTTCATCCAAAGATCTTTTCATGGAAATATTCTTCCGATCATTCTTGAATTTTACTCTACTAAAACAAAGATCATATTGACAATTTGGACGTTAATAATTCATGGATTAAATAATTCTTGAACTTGTTTTATTGAATTATTATGTCATTGTCATCATCCTCATGTTATATTATGTTATCTTTGGCTTACGTGCATAGATGAACTTAGTATGATTATGACTGAGGGGATCATTCTAAGTATAATCATGACTTGATATAAATGATGTGACAAAAGTCCTCGATGGCCTGTAATGCAGTGATGGATAGTTTTTGGTATGATTATGACCAGGGGTGATTCGGTATAGTCATGACCATTGATAATTTGATGAAAATCCTTGACCGTGGTACAGGGATGATTAGATGTGGTGGTTTATTTATTGTCGAGTCTCGTGATAAAAATTGATGAAAACCTTTTAAAACCTAAAAGATAGTAGACTTTATTCTCTACTTGACTCTTTTAATGGATTGCTTATTCACCGCAGATTAAACCTGGTTGTCTATTGTATTTTATCGCTTTAACTTTGTTGAAGGCTAATGATAATTTATTCGCATTATCTTAGTCATAATATTTCTTATTGGGCTAGTTGAGCTCACCTTTCTTTCACCTTTTTCTTCGTGAAATGAGAACATAGCCGGGACGAGTCGGGAACGAAGTAATGGTCCAGAGGATAGCATTAGTAGTCCTCACTATTCTGTGAAATAGTGTGATAATAGTTGTAATGAGGACTCCTTTTGAGTTTGTATAATATCTAGTAGACAATATTTGTATTCAAACTCACAGTTTATGTCGACAGCATACCACATGCAGTTATATTAGTAAGTTGTATTTGAATTTATGTACCATGTAAGTGGCGACCCAAGATGGGTGACGATACCTAATTTTGGGGGCGTCACGGTTGGTATCGAGCTTAGGATATGATCCCGGGTGAGATGTGAGATAAGAACTAGGAGGGGAGAGGCGGGAATTCTTTCGCTAGTATGACCTACCTAAATTTATTTGGTATTTAATTGGTCACGAGAGTATATGGATAATATGTGATATGTTAATTAACCCTTGTTTTGTGATGGTGTTTGAGAATGATATCCGAAAATCTTTGAGATAAGCAATGAAGCACATGAGAGTGTTGATTCAAACTCAAACAAAAGGTAACGACCAACAATACGATAATAATCATCTTCGGTGGCAATTTATCGTAACAATGATAACCATCGTGGGGAAATTATCATGTTAAGAATGGTAACCACTTCGGATTGGTAATCATGGCAAAGATAATAGAAGTGGAAATTGCAAGAAGAGAAGGTAATTTAGCTCAATTTTGTTGTGCACAATCAAGTCAAGTTTGGGATAGTGGCACCAAAGGCGGACGGACAAAACAAAGTTTGGTTTTTCAGGAAGAAGCGTTTTTAAGTGACTTCTCAAAAGTGGGTAACCCGAACGAAGTTAGCACGGGGTTAGTTAATTATAAATTCTTGCGAAGTCTATACCTTATTAGACACCTGTTCTACCCATTCTTTTATCTCTCTCTTGCTTGCGTTCAACGTTTAAATTTGACTCAGGAGAAATTAGACTTTGATTTATCTATTGAAACTTCGTTGGGAGAAACCTTCGTTACCTCCAATCGCTTATTAATCTTGTTGTTTCAAATAAACACTTTCACGTTACCTGTCGATCTTATCTCTTTGAAAATACTTGCCTTTGAGGTAATTTTTTAAAAACGATTGATTAACTACTCATTATTCTTTTTGTAAGGTTGTTAGCTTTTATATTCATAACCAACCTGTTATACGAATTCAAAGTAACCAAACCCTAAAGTTAATCACTGTTATATCAAGCCATAAGTAAAGAGTCCGATCCTTTCGTTGTTGACTTCCTTGTGTGGAATGCATGTGTTTTAATTTTTTCGTAGGCGACGTCGTGAATGAAGATGGCAAGTTTATAGGTATCATTGTGAGGTGCTATCTAGGTTAAGGGATAGAAGTCACAGTTGGTATCAATGTGATGTACTATCCAAGTCTTGGAGGAGAGTCACAATTTTGAATGATATTTCTATTATTAATAAATTTCCTGGCATATTCTTGAAGACTTCTTAGCCTACTTAGAGCGTGAAATCGAATTTTGTATTGACCCCAGTACAAAAACCCATTTCTTAAACCCTCAAATATTTCTTCAACTAAAAGGATCTGTTTACGTGGATTATGATGAAAGTCATAATAAAAGCATTGGACTAATGAAAATTATGGGTATATGAAGTATTAGTAAGTGTTATGATGAGTTATGTTGGTTATTATGTGTGAAAACATGAAAGTTTCTTAGAAATCACAAAAGTTGAAAATCGATTTTGGTGAAAAAGCGTAACATGAAATTCAATTGACCATATCTACTATTATATTTTGAATTTTTGAGTGTGGTCAAGTCCTAGAGTTAGATCTATGAGTTACCTAACTAATCCAAGTGGAATTACTGGAAAAGGTGTTGTAGAATTTTGTGTGGACTGATTTTAGCAAAGGAGGCCAAAGCTGTAAATTTCGAAAATGCTACTGCCCAGAAACTTTAAGGGGCTATTTCGGCCACTTAAATTATGAGAAAAATTCTGGCCTTTTGGGACATGAAAGTATATGGTATAAAGTACCTCCTGTCCAAAAATGAGCTCATTCTGACTTAAAATGAGCAAGTTATGACTATTTCAATATTTAGGTTTTTCCGACGAAAAACGCTTTTAACCAAGTTCTATAACTCCGATGACCATGAAATTTAAACTGGAAGCTCACGTTAACATGTAAGGTCCTGCCAAGATTTGGGAATTTTGGAGTTAAACTTGAGGTAGCTAATTTCTTAAGGAATTAAATGGAAATTGATTTTTGAAAATAGTAAATGAATTTTAAAAATTCATAGAAAAATATATTTTCATTATGGGACTATATTATGCTAAATCCCAGAAAAGAAATATTTTTGGGACTGATTTGGTATTTTTCATAAAAATAGTTTTATTTACGAACATATGAGTTAAATATGTTATGTGAAGTAATGAAAGTTGAAAATAGGATTTTGTGGCTAGAGAATCCTATATAGAGTATATGCATATTTTTTGATGAGGATTTGATAATTGGTGATGATATTTTATGAGTATGGCATTTTGAATGATTAAATGCATTATATAGTAAAAGCGTAAACAATTGAGAAAAATTATTTATAAATTTAAGAAGTGATTAAAATATTGTTATAATATTAATGTTATTAGATTATGAGATTATTAAGTGATTGATAATGGGGATATTCTTGAATCTCGGATAAATTATATTATAAATGTTTAATATTTATCCTTTATCTCATTTGATTGATTCTTTATATCAAGTATCCTCATGTTTATATTATGTTGAAAGTCATCGTGGCTCAGAAGTGCATAGATGGACTTGGTATGATTATGACCGAGGATTGTTCGGTATAATCATAACCGTAAATGAAATACGATTATCTTTCGTAGTAGTGCATGGATAATTTGTGGTCGTGATATTAATGAATACACAATTATCTTTGGCCGCAGTGCATGGATAATTTGTGGTCGTGATCTTAATGAATACACAATTATCTTTGGTAGTAGTGCATGGATAATTTGTGGTCGTGATACTAATGAATACACGATTATCTTTGGTAGTAGTGCATGGATAATTTGTGGTCGTGATACTAATGAATACACGATTATCTTTGGCAGTAGTGCATGGATAATTCGTGGTCGTGATACTAATGAATATCCTCGGCACAGTAGTGGGGATGATTCGATGATATGGATTAATTATTGAGTCGAGTCTCAAAGAATGAAATATTAATTCATGGATGTGGTAAAAGTCATCTTTGGTCAGTAGTGCATTGATGGACTTGGTATGATTATGACCGAGTGGATTATTCGGTATAATCATGGATAGTAATTGAAAACACGAATATCCTTAGCCAGTAGTGCATGGATAATTCGTAATTGTGATACTATTAAGCTGAGTCTCAGTATTATTGGTTTTACAGTTATATATATTTGGCCTGTAGTGCAAAGATGAATTGTTAATGAATATCTTTGGCCGGATTGCGAAGATGAATTTAATATTTTTAACGATAAAGGTATTCAAGGTATCCTCATCTCTTTATCATACCAGGTACGTACCCTAATTTCGAGGGCGAAATTCCATAAAGAAGGAGATTGTGAGACCCGTATTTTATCAATAAAGATTTAAATTTTGTCGAAATAATTTTTAATATTATGGTGTGAATTTGAGATAATATTATAGTTGTGGGTAGTATTTATAAATTTTGTAAAGTATGCAAGTGGTTATATTATATTCGATTGGTGGGGAATATTCGGTTTAGAAGGGAATATTCGCACAACTACTCAATCATTGGTGGACCCCACAATGTAATTATTGTCGGATTGAAAACGATGACAAAAATATTTTATTGAAATAACGGCGGAAGTTTTACAAGTGGTTCTTGTTGAACTACTCGGTAGTAAAAGTACAATAATACGTGTGGTTGCATAGTAGTACATACGGTATTGATTATTGATGCTTATGTGAGAAGTCACTCGGTTTGATTCCATTATTACGATTAATAATATGAATTATTATAGCGATAATGACGTTTTGTTTTATTCAGTATTATTAACGTAATAAAATGCGAAACATCTTTTATATAAAATAGAATACTTTATTAAAGTTATTCTATAAATAGAATATATTATATTTTATTATGCATAGTGTTGCATAGTGTTTTGCATAGTGTTTTGCATATAGTATTGCATAGTGTTTGCATAGTAAAATGTTTTTATATAAATAGAATATATTATATTTTATTTAAAAGATTTTTCTTTAAATATGGACCGTCAGATTAAAGTAAATCAATCTGGATAGTTCATGGATTAGTTACTATGCATTCTATTTTCCTATAAATAGAAGCTCATTCCTTCATTATTTTCTTACTTAATTCATTGAAACTACAGAGAGAAATTATAGAGAGAAACTATAGAGAAAATTATAGAAGAAGAAGAGATACCGCTACTTCACTACTTCTATATTCAGTTCTTTACGGTAAGGGGTGTTATTCTTTCTTCTTGAAGAGAACTTCATTATTCCATTCACTATTATTACATTGGAATAACTTTGTAAAAGTGGCATACCTATACATAACTCGATACACGCATGGCATACCCTATACTTGGTGAAATCCTTATGTTATTCCATTGCTTATTATTACGTTAGAATAACTTTGTATCTGCCAGTTTACCCTATACTTGGTGACATTCTTCTATTATTACATTGGAACATCCCGTCATGTGTTTTACACCGGACTGGTTAAATTTTATTATTCTCGTTGGAACATCACATCGGTTCATGTGTTTTACAGGACCGGTTTAAAATCTTTATCATTCTATTGGAATATCCTATCTCGTGTGTTTTACACCGGATCCGGTTCCATCTTTATTATTACATTGGAACATCCTCGCTTGTGAATTTCACGACACCGTTCCGTTATTATTATTACATTGGAATAACTCGTCATCGCAATACCGCATGCATGGTGATTTCTTTTGTTATTCCATTCTTTATTATACCCGGTTGGTTAAAACTTGAACTTCTATACTCCATGAAATTAGTAGAATATCCTTGATATTTGCGTTTCATCCGAGATCTTTTCATGGAAATATTCTTTGATCATTCTTGAATTTTACTCTACTAAACAAAGATCATATTGACAATTTGGACGTTAATAATTCATGGATTAAATAATTCTTGAACTTGTTTTATTGAATTATTATGTCATTGTCATCATCCTCATGTTATATTATGTTATCTTTGGCTTACGTGCATAGATGAACTTAGTATGATTATGACCGAGGATCATTCGGTATAATCATGACTTGATATAAATGATGTGACAAAAGTCCTCGGTGGCTTTGTAATGCAATGATGGATAGTTTTTGGTATGATTATGACCGGGGGTGATTCGGTATAGTCATGACCATTGATAATTTGATGAAAATCCTTGACCGTGGTACGAGGATGATTAGATGTGGTGGTTTATTTATTATTTGAGTCTCAAATGATAAAAATTGATGAAAACCTTTTAAAACCTAAAAGATAGTAGACTTTATTCTCTACTTGACTCTTTTAATGGATTGCTTATTCATCAGCAGCTTAAACCGGTTGTCTATTGTATTTTATCGCTTTAACCTGTTGAAGGCTAATGATAATTTATTACGCATTATCTTAGTCATAATATTTCTTCTTTGGGCTAGTTGAGCTCACCTTTCTTTCACGTTCTCTTGTGAAATGAGAACATAGCCGGAGACAGCTCGGGGAGCGTAAGTAATGGTCCAGAGGATAGCATTAGTAGTCCTCACTATTCGTGAAATAGTGTGATAATAGTTGTAATGAGGACTCCTTTTGAGTTTGTATAATATCTAGTAGACAATATTTGTATTCAAACTCACAGTTTATGTCGTATTGTACACGACAGTTATATTAGTAAGTTGTATTTGAATTTATGTACCATGTAAGTGGCGACCCAAGATGGGTGACGTATACCTAATTTTGGGGGCGTCACAAGTACATCCAAAGGTGGAACTAGGGGCGGGGGGCATCGACCTGGTTAAGAGAGGTCCAGCGAGAACTAGGAGGGAAGGCAGGGGGCGAGGGGGGGCAACCGCTAGCCAACCACAACTCGTCTCAATCGTCTGCTCCGGTCTTCTTCTTTGGTCTTCTGACTTCCCTTCTTCGCTGACTTCCCTTCTTCGCTGCAACAAAAGTTTGTTTGTTTTTTTTTTGTTTTTTTATAGTAACATGAAACGACGTTGTTTCATTAAAAAAATAAAAATAAAATTATTAGGGATTTAGGACTCTTTCTCTTCACTATCTTCAGTCTCTTCACTAACTCTTCCCTCTTCCGCCGATCGCTTTGCTTGACCTACCACCGCTTCCAAAGACCTTTGCTTTGGACTTTGGTAATTTCTAAATTCTAATTTAGGTTATGTCTTTCAAATTATATTATTTCATGTTAAGAAGCAAGATGATCTCTTTAATTTTTCCGATTATTGTAGTTTTAATTTATTAATTTTTCTGATTGTTGTAATTATATTATTTAATTTTTTCTTTAATTTAGGTTTGTTTTAATTTTTCCAATTATTTCAAATTAATTTTTCTTTTTTTTTTACCTTTGTTTGTCTTTTGAGAATCCTAAGAGAAAAAATTTTGATGAATCTTTAATCTTTAATCTTTTAGTAATTGTTACTTGGCTTTTGACTTTTAGTAATGGGTCAATTAACAAAAAATTATCAGTGACTTTGTTAATCAAAGTATGGAAAGAAGCTTGTAGATTAGATTCGCTAACATAGAAGAATTCTTGTAAGCGTAGGCAAACAATGGCAGGTGAGATTAGAGACCATTAGTTCTTGACCAGAAATATACTTTACCTACAAGTGATCAAAGTTCAAACTTACTAGTAGAATCCTCCTTTATAAATGGTGCAGATAAGTAAAAATAGGGTGTGAAAATAGCTAACACTAATTAGCAAAATGACATAACAATTTAATCTAGACTCACAGGATACAGTTGCCTCCTCTCACTCGTACAACCGAAAGAAGCTCTTCAAGCGTCAATAAATAAATATTTTTTATTGATGTATTTTGACCCCCCTATAAACACGTTCTGGTTCCGCCATTGAGTACATCATGAAGATGTCTCATCTTGCTTCAAAGCTTAAGGCATTAAAGCTTGATTTATCGGATGATATGCTCGTACATTTGATTTTAATTTCTCTTCCTGCACAATTCAGTCAATTTAAAGTAAGTTACAACTGCCAAAAGGAGAAATGGACTCTCAATGAGCTCATTTCATTTTGTGTGCAAGAGGAAGAAAGATTGAAGCAAGATAGGAC
Organism: Panax quinquefolius; assembly: GCA_020205615.1. NCBI lineage: Eukaryota > Viridiplantae > Streptophyta > Magnoliopsida > Apiales > Araliaceae > Panax > Panax quinquefolius. Next base: position 104,136,115 of record CM035157.1, read on the forward strand.
CGAAAGGGCTCATTTGGCAAGCACCTCTAAAGGCAAGGGCAAGAAGAAAGAAAAGGGAAAAGAAGTTGATGTTCATAAGGGTCCGGGGCAAAAGAAATAAAAGACTGAAAATGGTTGTTTCTTTTGTGGCAAGCTCGGACATAAAAAGAAGGATTGTACCAAATTTGCCGCCTAGCGTGAAAAGAAAGGTACATTTCATGTTTTGGTCTGTTCTGAAATCAATTTAACTTCAGTATCAAAAAACACTTGGTAGGTAGATTCTAGTGTTACTACTCACATTTCTGTTTCTATGCAGGGTTGTCTGTACTCCCGAATGCCAACTGATGCTGAAAGACGTATCTATGTGGGTGATGGCAAATCAGTGGAGGTGGAGGCAATAGGGCATTTTAGATTGTTGTTAAGTACTGGTTACTATTTGGATTTAAGACACTTTTGTTGTACCGTCATTTAGACGAAATTTAGTTTCTATTTCTACATTGTACAAATTCGGTTATTATTGTTCTTTTGGAAATAAGAATTTCAGTTTGTCTATTAATTCGAATGTAGTTGGTACCTGTTTACTTAATTTTTTTGATAATCTATATTTGCTAGAAACTATTTCATCTTACAATGAAACCTTGCATGTGGAAACACGTGGTACTAAACAAAAATTAGATAAAGAAAATTCAGCCTCATTATGGCATAAACGCCTAGGTCACATCTCTAAATCCAGAGTTGAGTGTCTTGTGTCTGATGGGATTTTGGACTTTCTTGATTTTTCTGATTTTGATGTCTGTATTCAGTGTATCAAGGGAAAATAGACTAAAATGAAGAAAATAGGTGTCAATCGAACTACAGACGTCTTAGAATTAATACATATGGATATTTGTGGTCCATTCCCTACAGCTTCTTGGAATGGTCAACAATACTTTATAACATTCATAGACGACTATTCTAGATATAGTTACCTATTTCTTATACATGAAAAATTGCAGTCTTTGGATGTGTTCAAAACATTTAAGGTCGAAGTTGAGTTACAACTCAATAAACAGATTAAAAGGGTCAGATCTGACCATGGTGGTGAATATTACAGCAAATATGATGGCTCAGGTGAACAATGTCCAGGACCGTTTGCTAAATACCTAGAGGAATGTGGAATCATCCCACAGTACACTATGACAGGGTCGCCTAGTATGAATGGTGTATCTGGGAGACGAAATTGGACTCTTAAGGATATGGTAAGAAGTATGATTAGTCAATCTACTTTACCAGAGTCACTCCGGGGTGAGGCTCTAAAGACAGCAACTTATATCCTCAATCGGGTGCTAACAAAAGCGGCTACAAAAATGCCGTATGAACTTTGGGTTAGGCAAAAGCCTAGTCTAAAACACTTACGTGTTTGGGGATGTCCTGCTGAAGCGAGGCCTTATAAGCCTCATGAAAGAAAATTGGACTCCAAAATTGTTAGCAGCTACTTTATTGGCTATGGAGAATGATCACGGGGTTACAAGTTTTATGATCCCACTAGTAAGTCAATTTTTGAGACGGGAACTGCAATGTTCTTTGAGGATGTTGAGTTTGGGGGAAGAAATCAAGTTAGGAACATTGTCTTTCAGGAGGAAGAAGGAGAAATCTCAATTCCTACTACTATTTTTGACAATGTGCAAGTTTCTAAACCTGTAACTCAACAACCTCAAGAATCTGAGCAATTAAGGCGATCCACGAGAGAAGGAAAATTTACAATTTCAAACGATTATATTGTATATCTTCAAGAACAGGAGGTAGAAAATGGAATGTCAGAAGATGATCCAATTAATTTCTGTCAAGTTGTGCAAAGTTCTAACTCTCAAAATTGGATTAAAGCCATGAATGAAGAGTATAAGTCTATGCAAGATAATAAAGTTTGGGAACTTGTTCCATTACCGTATGGTGCAAAACCCGTAGGTTGCAAATGAATATTTAAAACCAAAAGGGATTCAAATGGTAATGTGGAGAGGTATAAGGCATGTCTTGTGGCTAAAGGCTTTACTCAAAAGGAAGGAATTGACTTTTAAGAGACTTTCTCTCCGGTTTCTTCGAAAGACTCTTTTAGGACAATTATGGCGCTTGTTGCACATTTTGACCTTGAGTTACATCAAATGGATGTCAAAACAGCATTTCTCAATGGCGACATTGAAGAAACAATTTATATGGTGTAACCAGAAAACTTTGTGTCTGGAGACCCAAAGAATATGCTTTGCAAATTGACAAAATCCATCTATGGACTCAAGCAGGCATCTCGTCAGTGGTTCTTTAAATTTCATCAAGTCATTGTTTTATATGGTTTTGAAACAAATATTGTTGATAATTATGTGTATCACAAATTCAGTGGGAGTAAACATATTTTCCTAGTTTTATATGTCGATGACATATTACTTGCCACAAATGACATAGGCATGTTGCATGACACCAAGAGATTTCTATCAAAGAACTTTAAAATGAAAGATCTTGGTAATGCTTCTTTTGTATTAGGAATTGAGAAACACCCAGAATGTTCTCAGCGTATATTGGGATTGTCACAAAGGAACTATATTGAGAAAGTTCTCAATAGGTTTAACATGCAAAATTGCAAATCAGGTAAAACCCCGATCGCTAAAGGAGACAAGTTTAGTCTCAGTCAATGCCGGAAGAATAGCCTTAAATTAAAGAAATGCAAAAGATTTCCTATGCATCGGCTGTATGGAGTCTAATGTATGCTCAAGTATGTACGCGTCTAGATATTGTGTTCATAGTTGGCATGTTAGGCAGATATTTAAGTAACCCTAGCATGGATCATTGGAAGGCAGCCAAACGGGTTATGAGGTATTTACAGAGAACAAAGGATTATATGCTCATATATAAGAGATTGGATTGGTTAGAGATCATTGGGTATTCCGATTCTAATTTTGATGGATGCAAGATAGCTAGAGATCCATTTCAGGCTATGTTTACTTGTTGGTTGGTGGAGCGATTTTGTGGAGGTCTGCAAAACAAACGCTCGTTGCTTCGTCTACCGCGGCTGCAGAGTTTGTAGCATGTTATGAGGCATCAAATCATGGAATATGGTTGTGAAATTTTATCACTGGGCTGCGAATTTTGGAGGGTGTTGAAAGACCATTAAAATTATATTATGACAATAAACCAGCGATATTATATTCCAACAACAACAGAAGCTCGACAAAGTCAAAGCACATTGAAATCAAGTTTCTCGTTGTGAAAGAAGGAGTGAAGAGTGGCCAGATTTCCATAGAGCACATTGGGACAAACTCCATGATAGTGAATCCGCTCACAGAAGGATTATCACCAAATGTCTTTCACGAGCACACTGCTCATATGGGTGTTATTCTATTTGAGGATACTTTAGTTTGGTGGGAGTTTGTATTTGGATTATTGCTTTAAGTTAAAACTACAGATTTCATTTATATATTTTCTGCAGAATTAAAGTACTCAGTTTACTACACTCTATTAAGCATATTGAAGTATTGATCTCACTAAAGTTAATTAAGTAGGAATAGTTGGAAATAGGCATGTGTGAATCACATTACATGTAATTTCCATGCTATGCATCCATAATTGATCTATGTTATTTAGCTATGTTGGCTTATGAGACCATTGATAGGTCCAATTATGGTTATTGTAATGAAGACCACTTTGATCCTATATTGATGTAGCTAATGGACGAAATTGTTTGGATACCCTTCAGAACATGAAAACAAATTTCAGGAGCTCACTAAAGTTAAACACATTTCTTAGAATACATATGTGGTCCAGTGGGAGATTGTTGGATTAATTGTTATTAATCTTAATTGGGACCATACATGTATATTATTAATGTGTGTTATCATGTATAGGCCTAAATTTAAGTGATCTAATTAAGTTTTAAGTAGGCTTAAGGGTATGTTTCTCATGGAATTAATGTGTAGTGATCAGACTTGTATTTTTAAATTGATGAGGGGCCAATTTAAAAATACTAAAAGATAATAATTATCATTGGCAGTTTCTTCACAGGGTAATTTTCTTTATAATGGGGTCATGGTCCCCAATTGAGCGTATATATTTTTTATAGTTTTCTTTTTATCCCCTTCAACAGAGAAATTCACTTCTGAAAAATACGCATCAATTGGAAGATCTTAACCCGTTTGATCAAACAATATTATGGAATTTGGTACGCTTCTATTATGTTCTTTCTTCTTCTTTTTGTTTTAACATGGGTTATATTTATAAACATGTTTAGTTTCAGTAATTAAAATCTAAACATTTTCCATAAAAGAATTCACTATATATTAATAATATTTCCTCGTGTCACATATGCTGCTTGGTAATAATAGTGTAGACACCCAAAATTTTGCATTCTTATTATTAACCATACATGAGGGCAGAATCATTTATTATCTTCTAGAGACAACTCCAGGAGATCAAATCCAAGTCACAGAGACAACCCCAGGAGATCAAGTCAAGCCCCGGAGAAAACCCCGGGAGATCAAATCCAACCCCGAAGACAACCCTGAGAGATCAAATCTAAATCGTGGAGATAACCTTGGGAGATCAAGTTCAAAGCCCTAGAGGCAACCCCGGGAGATCAAATCAAACCCCAAAAACAACTCTGGGAGATCAAGTCAGGCCCCAGAGACAACCCCGGGAGATCAAATAAAGCCCTGAAGACAACCTCGGGAGATCAAATTCAATCCAGGAGACAACCCCATGAGATCAAATCCAAACCCCTGGAGACTACCCCAGGAGATCAAATCTAACCACAGAGAACACCCCGAGAGATCAAATCCAAATCTTGGAGATAACCCCGGGAGATCAAGTTCAAAGCCCTAGAGACAACCCCACGAGATCAAATCGAACCCCGAAAATAACCCCGGGAGATCAAGTCAAGCCCCGAAGACAACCTCAAAAGATCAAATCAAGCCCCGGAGACAATCCCGAGAGATCAAATCCAATCTCGGAGACAACACTGGGAGATCAAGTCCAAATCCCAAAGATAACCCCGGGAGATCAAATACAATCTCGGTGATAGCCCCGGGAGATCAAAGTCAGACCCCGAAAGATAACCCAGGGAGATCAAGTTCAAAGCCCGGAGACAACCGCGGGAGATCTAATCCAAACCCTAGAGATAACCTCAGGAGATCAAGATAAAACCCCGAAGACAACCCCGGGAGATCAAACCAACCTCACAGACAACCCTGAGGATAGTCAAAATTCAACAGCAGTCCAATCTTGGAGACAACTTTGAGAAAAGACAGCTACAATTGCATCAAACCCGGAACCAACCTGGGAGGGACAAAATAGTAATTTTGCCAACTTAATATCAATTCAGCCCAAATCACTACAAAAGAGGTCATGCAAAACAATAACATCAATCCCGAGTGAAAACAGCACAAGACAGCTCAACGGATGGACTGCGAAGACTTGGAGATCTAGTTATGGACCCATCTTCTCGGATTCAGAAAATGTCAAATCCCATGTCATTATGTAGCTCTCGTCAAGGGCTTTTTGGAAAGGTATAACACGCCGCCATCGGAAGCCCAGATTGAAAGTTATGAAGGTTCGACTAGACAACGCGTTGATCCGAGTGCATGTACTTTGAGACAACACGGGGCAGCCGCAGGTAGACCCGCGACTACTTTTTTCTATAAATAGACACCCCATCAACCATAAAAGAAAGAAAAAAAAGGAGAAAAATGGAGAAAATTATGTTCATTTCAGCTCTTAACCCCTCCTATAGTGTTCCAAACATCAATATTCTTTTTTCTAAACACTTGTATACATATATACTACGACATATCAAACTTTAACAAGTGAAAACTGAGTTTTTAAGCTCCAAAAGTAGTCTGAAGCCTTTTTTGCCGCACACTGTAATATTTTTTCATATTTGAAGCTTTCTCTTGCTTTATATATATATATATATATATATATATATATATATATATATTAACTGTTTACTGTGTTTAACTATCAATTTTAATTGCTCATTCAATGTAAATTCATAATATTTAAATCTGTGGACTAGATTTATCTAAATCTAGCCAAATCTAATTTTAACAGGTTCAAAAGTAGTAAAACTGGAACCGTTAAGATAGAATGGCTAAGATTTATTTAAATATAATTTTTTTGTAAATATTAAGCAACCATGTGACCCTTGATCTGTATCTAAAGGGAACAAGAAGATTTGCTACGCGCAGGCAGGGATTTAATTGATGAATCCTTGGTTTTGTGTCGTTTAGATTAGATATCTATTTTATTTCAGTAACCTCGTTATGCAGCCTATTCATATGATATTATGTGAGCCTAGGAGCCACGGGATCTAAGATTCAGCTGACGGATCTAGATCTGGTTCCCATGATGGACCCTTCTCAATTGTATAGTTAGCTTGTAAATCATATTTGAGGTGTTTGGACATCCTTCGATGGCTTTCATGCCCACAAATAGCCCGACACTAATATGTATATTATTTTGTCGAAGATACTTCGTATCTCGAGAATAAAATCAAAATAAGTCGAATACAGAATAAAATAAAAGTATCAAAGGCCTCAATTACTATATGAGCATAAGGGTTTGAAAACCTATTTTCAAAACATCATTTCTGTATATTTTGCTTAAAATTAAACTTTTATACAGGTCAAACCATTTGTATATAGGTGCAATACCACTATTTCCAAATAATGCACTTAGGCCCAATTAACCACACACACTTCAAATAAATTAGAGAATTTTAAAGACGCGTTAACCGTGTTTTTATGGAAGTCGGGGGGTGCCTAACACCTCCCCCGCTTAATTAAGCTCCCGAACTCTATGAATCTCAGTTTCCAAGGTCTGTTAAACAGAATCCAATAATTATGTCTTTGTGTAAACCTTTTCAAATTCGGTTGAGTTGGTAAAACCATTTCATTACTACCAACTGGCGACTCTGAATTTTCAAATCGTTGACATTTTTTGTCGGACTCTTTTTCAAACTCGCCCTTTCAAATAAAATTCAACACATAGAAAACATAAAGGGTAGAAAGATTAAAAGAGGAATTCCAAAAGAAAAAAAATTCCGACGTCAACAAATAATATGAGTTTTTACTAAATATAGAGTTTAAATTAAGAAAATATTAAAAGAAAAAGTTATATAATAGATAAGGTCCTTTCCTTCAAAAAATAAATAAATAATCACTTTGTTAGATTAGTTAAAAATTTCAATTCCAATAAATTACATTAATTATTTGATAGCTAAAAACAAAAAAAAAAAAAAAAAAAAATCCGGCTGGTCCCCGTAGAAGGTTTCCTTGTTCTATGATTCATACTTTTCCGGACCCAAGTCCTTATCTGCCACATCTAACTAACACATCAAAGCCACTAAAATCCAAAATCTTGAAAGTAACGTATCAATGACCTAAAATCCAAATTCTTTATGGAAATAAGGTATAACAAAAAGGTAGGTACATTAGATATATTATGGTCGTGTTTGTTGCAGTTTATTTGAAATAATTTATAGTTTATTTCAAAAATTAGTGTACAATTTATAATTTATTTTAAAAAATAAACTGTGTTTGCTTCGGCTTATAATAAAAAAAAAGTAAAAAATTAAGTACTATACATTCAATATATAAAAATTATAAATTGGATATTTATCGGATATTTGAATCTTGTGTAAAACTTATTCTGCCAAACATAACATGTTATTTGACTTTGGAGTTTATCTTAATTTTAAATTGATTTTTAAAAATTAGCAATAATTTTAAAGATAGTATAAATTATACCTTAAATACTAATTTATCCCAAAATACACATGCCCATACAAAAACTCGACTCATTTCAATTAGTGGTATTTGTGTTAGTGTAGGTCCATTGTCCAAACAAGTGGTAAAATTAGAACAAATTTAAATCTTTCTTCTAATTAGTCAATTTTAGAGGAGACAATAATATTGTGCTAAGCCAATTCATGTGGTCTCGTTTAATTTATCAAGTCAATATACTCAAAATTAATTAAAAAATAAAACAAATTATCAAAGAAATAATTAACTACATCATGCTTGAATAAACCTTGTACAAATAATAATAATAATAATAATAATAATAATAATAACACAACTAGACCTAATAATATAAGCATAAACTATTAGGTCAATCCAAATTAACTAGAACCATTTAGGTTGGTTAACTATTTTCTTTATTTAAGTTGAATAAAATTTAGACCCATATTTAAAATATAAAAAAAATAAGTCCAAACCAGATAAGCATTTTCCAACCCACAGTTTGATCGCCTCTTCTTTGCTGAATCATTAAGTATATATACACATATACATGTTTGATCCTATTTTTCCGAGTATAGCATATCTATTAAATAAATGTATTGAAATTGACGTTTGTAATGTTCATCTGTTTCCATCTTTGCTGAATAATATATATATTTTTTTGTCTTTCCTTCTTCCTTAAACGTGTTCCATGATTATTCTCTTATGTTTTTTTAAAAATTATCCTTGAACATCTTTTGCTTCTATCGATCTGTCATGCATTTTTAATACTTTTTCATTTTCAATTACAAGTTGTTTACTAAATTTTAAAAGTCAAATTTAATTTATATTTTGCTATTAGTACTTTTTAAATAATATACAATATTTTTAATTATATTAGTTTTAAGTTTGAAAATATCTCAAGTTGATTTAAAAAAATAAATAATGTTGTTATATTTTAGAACAGAGCAAGTATTTTACTTCTTCTAATTTATAAAAGGAGTTAGTATTTCATAATTAGTAGTATTTGTATAATAGTTTATAACATTCAATATTGTTTAGCTGGTTTCTTTTAAGTATTTCTTTATTGTGTTTGTAAATATATTTTGTGATATAATATAATTCAATTTTGTAAAGATTTTTTTGTGATATAACATAATTCTTCTGTTGCAAAAAAAAAACAAGAAACAGTTCTTTTTCTCATCAACTACCCAGGGGCGGATCTAGCCTGATAGTTCAGTGGGGTCAAATTCGGGAAAAAAAATTTACGAATAAAAATATAATAAAATGAATCACAAAACTAAACAATCCTCAAATATTATTTACAATAACATTTTTCGAGATTTTATTTTTTGAAATTGTTACATGATAGCCTCATTTTTAATAGTTACAAAATATCACACGTATATTATTAAACAGTCATTCATCTCCCATTTAGTTACGGAGTTCATTCTTCACAATGTTTATGATTGAAAATGTTATTTTAACAGTTGCAGTAGCAACGGACAAAAGTAGAGCCAATTTAATCAACAAATAAACTTAGGGATACATATCATTCTTTCTTTTCTTAAACAACATTTGAGTCATTTTTATACTCAAAATAATAGTACTGTAGTAGTGTTGTAACCTTCTCAAATTTTTAGAGATAATAGTAGTACTGTAGTAGACTAGTAGCCTTCTCGAAATAGTAGTACTATAGTAGATTAGTAGTGTTGTAGTCTGTAGTAGTAATAGCCTTTAGAGGTAATAATAGTACTATAATAATGTTGTAGCCTTCTCAAAAAAAAAATTTAGCCTTTCAGTGGGGGCAAGTGCCCCCCTGCCCCTAACATAGGTCCGCCCATGAACTACCAAAAGTTTTTTGTAAGAACACAACTTTTTTTAATAAAGATGATTTTTCCATAAATATCATTTTTAAATATTATGGAATGAATTTGATATAATGTTATAGTTGTGGGTAATATTTATAAATTTTGCAAAGTACACAAGTTGTTATATAATATTTGATTGGTCGGGGAATATTCGTTTTAGCAGGGAATATTCATACGACGGCACAATCACTGGTGGACCCCACAACGAAAATATTGTCGGATTAAGAAAACGACAAAAATATTTTATGAAAATAACGGCGAAAGTTTTATCGTTAACTGTTGAAACACCTGGTGTTAAAAGTACAGAAATACACGTGGTTGCATAGTAGCACACGACATTGATTATTGATGCTTACGTGAGAAGTCACTCAGTTTTGTTCAATTATTGATTCAGTAATTATTGCATAGTATCTCACGTTATTTGATTCAATTATTGTCGATATTTTATATATTATTAAATCAATAATTGAGATGATGAGTTATTAATATTATTATTTGCAATATTAACGACGTCTAGAAGTTACGCCAGGAGAGGTTTGGTCACCTAATTGCGTGCAATATAGGAGAAATCCTTATTGAAAAGCCCTCTTTTTAGAAGAACGATTCGATCGATTAATATTGTGAATTATAATAATGATGATAAATGTTGTTAAAAATATTGAGGAAATTTTTATGAAGTATTTGTTGTATTTATGGACCCCCCATTTACCCATTTTTCAAAATAATCGGTAGAAAGTTTGTAAGACCACAAACTATTATAAATAAAGATGAATTTTCTATAAATATTATTTTGAATATTATGGAATAAATTTGATATAATGTTATAGTTGTGGGTAATATTTATAAATTTTGCAAAGTATGCAAGTTGTTATAAAATATTCGTTTGGTCTGGGAATATTTTTTTGTTAGGAATATTCGCACAACTACTCAATCATTGGTGGACCCCAATAATGTAATTATTGTTGATTGAGAAAACGACAAAAATATTTTATAAAAATAACGGCGGAGGTGTTACCGTTAAAACCGTTGAACTACCCTATGGTAAAAGTACAATAATACTGGCGTGGTTGCATAGTAGTACACTGCGGTATTGATTATTGATGCTTACGTGAGAAGTCACTCACCTATGCTTTCAATTATCGCTATAGTAATCAATTGCGATCATATCTCTTATATTATTGATTCATTATTATTGTCACAAGATTATCATACGTATAATATGTTATATTATTAATTGAGACGACAAGTTATAAATGATTAATAATTGTTGAAAGATTAAAAATGTGTTGATTAAAATAAAATGATTTGTGGTAATATTTATTCAATCCTTAATGTATATAAAGAGTCATATGAGACGTTTGTGGTAAGTTTGATTATTTTATGGGGGGGCATATGTCATCATCTAAGAGTCTCTTCGTCAATAGTAATTACCTTTGTGAATAGTAATTACCTTTACCGACGCCAAACCACTTGCCATTTTACATTTACAGCGCCGAACCACTTGTCGTTTCACATTACAAAAGCGCCGAACCACTTTTCTTTTCACATCACCACCGTCAAGCCACTTGCCTTTTCACATAAGTAGGTGCTAAGCTAGAAATCTTCTATAAATAGAGGCCTAGTGCTTCATTATTTTTCACTTAATTCATTCAAGCTTTAGAGAGAAAGTATAGAGAGAAGAGAGAAAGAAGAAGAGTATTTTGTTACTACACTACCGGTAAAGATTCAATCTCCTACCAAAAGTAAGGGTGTTATTCTTTTTTATTTATGAAGAGAACTGTTGTTATTCCATCGCTTATTATTACATTGGAATAACCTTTGATAATGCGATTTACCCTATACTTGGTGACATTCTTCTATTATTACATTGGAACATCCTGCCTCAGATGCTTTACACAGGACCGGTTAAAAGTCTTTATTATTATTCATTGAACATCCTCGCTCGTGTGTTTTACAGGACATTGGTTCCATCTTTATTATTATTACATTGGAACATCCTGCTCGTGTGTTTTACACACCTGGACCTGGTTCCGCTTTTATTATTATTCTGTTGGAACATCACATGCATGCGTTTTACGCCGGACCGGGTTCCGTTATTTATTATTCATTGGAATAACTCACCTGCATAAGGATCTATCGCATGCATGGTGATTTCTTTTGTTATTCCATTCTTTATTATACCCGGTTGGTTAAAACTTTGACTTCTATACTCCATGAAATTAGTGGAATATCCTTGATATTTGCGTTTAATCCAAAGATCTTTTCATGGAAATATTCTTACGATCATTCTTGAATTTTACTCTACAAAACAAAGATCATGTTGATAATTTGACGTTAATAATTCTGGATAAAATAATTCTTGAACTTGTTTTATTGAATTCTTATATCATTGTCATCATCCTCATGTTTATATTATGTTGAAAGTCATCTCGTGGCTGTAGTGCATAGATGGACTTGGTATGATTATGACCGAGAGACTATTATTGTAATCATGGACCGTAATGTTACAAATGATGTGATAAAAATCCTCAAATGGTCAGAAAGTGCATTGATGGATGATTGTTGGCATGATCATGACCATTAATGAATACACAAATATTCTTCGCCCGTAGTGCATGAATAATTGTGGTCGTGATACTAAAGAATATCCTTGGTAGTAGTGTAAGGGGTGATTCGATGATGTGGAATATTTATTAAAGTCGAGTCTCAAATTTATAACATGATGATGAAAAACCTTTTAAAATCATAAAAGATAGTAGATTTTATTTTCTACTTGACTCTTTTAATGGATTGCTTGTTCTACCGCAGTTAAACTTGATGTTTATTATATTTTATCGTTTAACATCATTGAAGGCTATTGATAATTTATTCTCGCATTATCTTAGTCATAATATTTCTTCTTGGGCTAGTTGAGCTCACCTTTCTTTCACCGTTTTCTTCGTGAAATGAGAACATAGTGGGACGAAGTCTGGGAACGGAGTAATGGTCCAGAGGATAGCATTAGTAGTCCTCACTCTTCCGCAAAATAGTGTGATAATAATTGTAATGAGGACTCCTTTTGAGTTTGTATAATATCTAGTAGACAATATTTGTATTCAAACTCACGCTTTATGTCGTATTATATACTACAGCTTATATTAGTAAGTGTATTTAAATTTCGCACTATGTATCCGACTACCCAAGATGGGTGATGTATACCTAATTTTGGGGCGCCACAACAGTATCGAGCTTAGGATATGATCCCCGCTAAGATGTGAGAATAGTACTAGGAGGGGAGAGACGGGAATACCTTCGCTAGTATGTCCTACCTAAGTTTACGTGTTATTTTATTGGTTGGTCGGGAAGATAGGGATAAATTTGTTACATGTCAATTAACCTTTTGTTTTGTTGCGAAGATTCGAAAATGACATCCGAGAATGTTGAGAATAAGAATGGAGCGCAGTGCGATCGTTGATTCACCACATATCAATAATTAGGATAATGCATCATCGTGAAGGCGATAATCCTCACGAAAAACAACAACACCGACCAAATGATGAATGATCAAATGTTCAGAGGCTTTATGCAATTTATGCAACAAAGAAAGTAGAGCGACTCTCGCCCAAAACGTAGGTGGAAACATCTGAAAACTCTCGGCCATCACCGCTAAACAATTCAAGGAGTTGGGACCACCGGAGTTTAAGGGAGAGCCAAAACCACTTCGCGGAAGCATGGATAAAGCAGATTACCAAGATATTTGATGTCTTGGGATGCTCCGAGGAGCAAAAGGTTCCTTCTCACGCCTTTTATGTTGCGAGAGGCGATTCACAGTAGGAATTCCAGAAACGTACTCAACTTCGTCAGATCAAGATATCTTGGGAGAAGTTCCAAGAGTCGTTTCAACGACAAATACTTTCCCGAAAGTATTCGCCACATGAAGGAGGTGGAGTTTATCAAGTTGGAACAAAACAATATGGACCGTGTCGCAATACGAGGCAAAATTTGCAGAGTTATCACGGTTTACATCCCACTTGGTGGATAATGAAGAGAGAATGGCGCGAATGTTTTTAAGAGGTTTGAAGCGGAGATACGCCTCACATCTTATTTCTTATAAACCGTGTTTGTATTCGATGTTGTAAATAGGGCTTAGTTAGTGGGAGCGATAATGAGTCAACGAACTAAAAAGAGAGCAAATTTAAGCAAAATTATAATACCAAATGAGAGTAGTCATCAAGCGGTGACAACAAGCGTGGAGGGAATCAATAAAGGCCGGATATGGTAACCACTTCGGTGGTAATTAGGGCAAAACAATAAGAATGGACATTTCAAGAAAAGGAGATTCAACAATAATGGAAAGACGTCAAGACCAAAGACCCGTTGTTAAGGAAGGAGAAAGACCACCTATCATATGCTTCAAATGCGAGGAGAGGGACACATCATCCAAATTGCGCCATGCAGTCCAAAGCATGTTATAATTGTGGAAGAGAAGGTCACTTAGCTCGATTTTGTTGCCATCAAGACAAATTCAGCTAGGGATGGAGGCACCAAAGGTCCGCCCCGAGAAAAGTCAAAACCCAGAGTCTGCAAGGAGAGCGTTTGTTGTGACCTCCCAAAGAGCAAGGAACCGAATGAGGTCATCACGGGTAAGCTTATCATAAACTCTAATGAAGTCTATACTTTATTTGATACCGGTTCTACCCATTCTTTTATTTCTCCTACTTGCGCCATCGATTAAATTTGACTCAGGAGAAATTAGACTTTGACTTATCTGTGGAAACTCCGCTGGGAGAAACCTTCATTACATCCACTCGCTTATAAGTCTTGTTTGGTTCAAATCGGTACCCTCACATTACCCGTCGATCTTATTTCATTAAAAATACTTGCATTTGACGTGATTCTAGGGATTTATTGGTTAACTACTTATTATGCAAAAATTAATTGTTTTCGTAAGGTTGTTAGCTTTCATATTCCTAATCAACCTATTATGCAAATTCAAATGACCAAACCATTAAAATCAATCACGGTCATCTCAAGCCATAAAGCTATTCGTTTATTGAAAAACGGATGTCAAGCTTTCTTAGCTCATGTCACGATTTAAACAAAAATACGCCGCTTTTGAACGATATTTCTATTGTTAATAAATTTCCGACGATTCCCAAGAACTTCCCCGCCTACCCTCAGAGCGTGAAATTGAATTTTGTATCGACCTTGAACCCCAGACAAAACCTATTTCCAAAGCCCCATATTGAATGGCTCTATTGAACTTCGTGGAGTTAAAGACCCAACCGCAGGAATTGTTAGACATGGCTTTATTCGCCCCAAGTACTTCTCCTGGGGTGCTCTTGTTCTATTCGTGAAGAAGAAAGATGGGAGTATGCGACTTTTGTATTGATTATCTGGAGTTGAATCATGTCACCATCAAAAATAGGTATCCATTGCCACGTATTGTTGACCTATTTGACCGTTGCAAGGAGCCAAATTCTTTTCAAAGATCGATCTTCGTTCCGAATATCACCAATTGAAGATTAGAACCACGACATTCCAAAGATGACTTTCGTAACTCTATGACGGCATTATGAATTCCTAGTCATGTCCTTTGGATTGACTAATGCCCCGCCGCCTTCATGGATATGATGAACCGAGTATTCAAGGAATATTTAGATCACTTTGTGGTCGCCTTTATTGATGACATCCTTATTTATTCCAAAAGCCGTGAAGATCATGAAAGCAACACTTGAGGTCGACACTCCAAAAGCTTCGTGAATATAAGCTTTATGCCAAGTTGAAGAAATGTGAGTTCGGCAAGAAAGTAGCATTCCTTGGGCATGTGGTATCAAGTCATGGAATATTTGTTGACCCAAAGAAAGATTGAAGCTATTCAAAGTCGGGAACAACCTAAATCAAAGGACCAAGACGTAGCTTTCTCGATTTATTTGGTTATTATCGGAGATTCGTGGAAGGATTTTCTCGAATCGCTACTCCATCGACTCAAATTGACTCGGAAAGATACAAAGTTCGGTTGGAGCGAAGAATGTGAGAGGAGTTTTCAAGAACTCAAGAGGAGACTTATTTCAAAGACTGCTCGACAATACCATCCGGCTTGAGGGATTTGTCATCTATGGTGATGCTTCGGCAAAGGGTTGGGATGTGTTCTCATGCAACATGGAAAAGTTATAGCCTTTATGCCTCGCGATAACTCAAAGAATATGAGAGGAATTATCCTACTCATGATCTAGAGTTGGCATTTGTTGTCTTTGCACTTAAAATTTGGAGGCATTACTTGTATAGGGAGAAAGTGGAGATCTTTACGGATCATAAAAGCCTCAAATATTTCTTCACTCAAAAGGAACTCAACATGCGACAACGACGTTGGCTTGAATCTGTTGAAAGATTATGATCATACCATCCAATACCATTCGAAAAGCGAACGTGGTAGCCGACGATCGAGTAGAAGATCGTATGCAAGCACGAAAGTGCGTTATTGTCACAACACAAAGGCCCATTTTGTGTGACTTGCAAAGGATGGAGATAGAGTTAAAGACTTTAGGGACGATGTGATGATAGCGAGTATACGAGTAGAACCGACTTTAATCGATAAAGTTAAAGTCGCTTTCAAGCTACGCACTGGAGCCGATGCGCATATGAGGAAGAAAGTACAAGAAGGTGCTATGCCGTAAGCAAGAATCGATGAAGAAGGAATACTTGAGTCAACTCTGCACTTTGTGTTCCTAACGACCTCGATTTAAAGTATAATATCATGATGGAGGGCACAACACACCATTTGCAATCCATCTGGGACTACCAAAATGTATCATGATATTCGCCACACATTTTGGTGGAGCAATATGAAAGAGAGAGATACTCATTTATCTCAAGGTGTCTAACTTGTCAACGAAGTTAAAGCGAGCATCAAGTACCAAAAGGTCCATCAGAACCACTTGAAATTCCGAATGGAAGTGGGAGCACATTACCATGGATTTCAAGCATCGGCCTTCCTAAGGTTTCTCAAGGCATTGATGCGATTTGGGTCATTGTTGATAGATTGACCAAGTCTCCGCTCATTTTTACCGACACGAGAAACTTATACACTTGAACGCCTTGCTGTCAGATGCATACATAAACGAGATTGTAAGACCGCATGGTATGCCGGTATCCATAGTTTCGATCGAGACCCAAGATTCACTTCACGATTTTGGGTTAGTTTGCAAAAATCTATGGGCACGGACTTACGATTTAGCTCTAAGATATCATCCTCGAGACTTGGACGGACAATCGGAGAGGACTATTCAAACTCTTCAAGATCTATTAAGACTCTGTGTCCTTGATTTCAAGGGAGTTGGGACAAGTTCTTACCATTGGTGGAGTTTTCCTACAACAAAAGTTATCAACAAGTATTGGCATGGCTCCATTCAAAGCGTTGTATAGAAGAAAGTGTCGTTCTCTCCAAGATTTGGGATGAGGTGGGTGAAACAACGTTGTTGGGACCGAAGTTGGTACGTATGACTACTAAAAAGATTCAAACGATCCGACAACGATAAAAACCTCACAAAATCGATAAAAGAGTTAGGCCGATCTTCATCGAAAGGACGTGGAATTCGATATAGAGATCATGTATTGTTAAGGGTCGCTCCATGGAAAGGAGTTACAAGATTTGGAAAGAGAGGAAAACTTAATCCTCGATTCATCTCATCCATTTTAATCCTTGATCGAGTAGGAATCGTGGGCCTATAAACTCGCTCTACCGCCAAATATGTCTCGTGTTCATAACGTTTTCACATATCCATGTTACGTAAATATGTGAAAGACCCAACCATATTATCGAAGTTAGAACCGGATTTAAATAGCGAAAGATTTGACATATGAAGAGGTTCCCTGCTCAAATTTTGGATAAGAAGGAACATATTTTACGCCCAAGGTTATACCTCAAGTCAAAGTTTTGTGGAGGAACCCACGATGTTGAGGAAATGACTTGGGAGTTAGAATCAAATGAAATCAAGGTATCCTTACCTCTTCGACATACCAGTACGCATTCTAATTTCGAGGGCTAAATTTCATAAGAATGGGAGGTCAGAAGACCCCAATTTATTATAAATAAAGATGAATTTTTATAAATATTATTTTGAATATTATGGAATAAATTTGATATAATGTTATAGTTGTGGGTAATATTTATAAATTTTGCAAAGTATGCAAGTTGTTATAAAATATTCGTTTGGCCTGGGAATATTCTTTTTGTTAGGGAATATCGTGACAACTACCAATCATTGGTGGACCCCATTAATGTAATTATTGTTGATCGAGAAAACGATAAAAATATTTTATAAAAATAACTACGGAGGTGTTACCGTTAAAACCGTTGAACTACCCGGTGGTAAAAGTACAAGAATACGCCGTGGTTGCATAGTAGAAGACACCTGTATTGATTATTGATACTTACGTGAGAAGTCACTCAATTACGCTCAATTATCGCTACAAGAATTGCCGATCATATCTCTTATATTATCGATTCAATTATTGTCACAAGATTATCATCAGATAATATGTTATATTATTAATTGAGACGACAAGTTATAAATGATTAATAATTGTTGAAAGATTAAAATGTGTTGATTAAAATAAAATGATTTGTGGTAATATTTATTCAATCCTTAATGTATATAAAGAGTCTCATTATGAGACGTTTGTGGTAAGTTTGATTATTTTATGGGGGGCCCATATGTCATCATCTAAGAGTCTCTTCATCAATAGTAATTACCTTTGTGAATAGTAATTACCTTTACCAGACGTCAAACCACTTGCCATTTTACATTACAAAGCGCCGAACCACTTGTCGCTTCACATTACAAAAGGCCGAACCACTTTTCTTTTCACATCACCAAACCGTCAAGCCACTTGCTTTTTTCACATGGTAGGTGCTAAGCTAGAAATCTTCTATAAATAGAGGCCTAGTGCTTCATTATTTTTCATTTAATTCATTCAAGCTTTAGAGAGAGAAAGTATAGAGAGAATAAGAGAGAAAGAAGAAGAGTATTTTGTTACTACACTATCGCAGATTCAATCTCCTACCAAAAGTAAGGGGTGTTATTCTTCTTATTTATGAAGAGAACTATTGTTATTCCATCGCTTATTATTCTCATTGGAATAACTCAGATAATGCTGGTTTATTCTATACTTCGTGACATTCTTCTATTATTCTCATTGGAACATCCCGCTCGTGTGTTTTACACCGGACCGGTTAAAATCTTTATTATTATTATTCATTGGAACATCCCGTCTGTGTGTTTTACACCGACCTCGGTTCCGCCTTTATTATTATTCGCTTGAACATCCCGTCATGCGTTTTACGCCGACCGGTTCCGTTATTTATTATTCTGTTGAATAACTCGCATGTGCGGCCTATCGCATTTATGGTGATTTCTTTTGTTATTCCATTCTTTATTATACCCGGTTGGTTAAAACTTTGACTTCTATACTCGTGAAATTAGTGGAATATCCTTGATATTTGCGTTTCATCCAATATCTTTTCATGGAAATATTCTTCCGATCATTCTTGAATTTTACTCTACAAAACAAAGATCATGTTGATAATTTGGACGTTAATAATTCCCCGGATAAAATAATTTTGAACTTGTTTTATTCAATTCTTATATCATTGTCATCATCCTCATGTTTATATTATGTTAAAAGTCATCTCGCGTATTCAGTAGTGCATGATGGACTTGTTATGATTATGACCAGAGACTATTCTTGTAATCATGACCGTAATGTTATAAATGATGTGATAAAAATCCTCAAAGGGTCAGAGTGCATCGATGGACGTTGTTGGCATGATCATGACCATTAATGAATACACAAATATTCTCGCCCAGTAGTGCATGAATAATTGTGGTCGGATACTAAAGAATATCCTCGGCCGTAGTGTAGGGTGATTCGATGATGTGGAATATTTATTAAAGCTGAGTCTCAGCTATAACAGTGATGAAAAAACCTTTTAAAATCATAAAAGATAGTAGATTTTATTTTCTACTTAACTCTTTTAATGGATTGCTTGTTCCACTACAGTTAAACTTGATGTTTATTATATTTTATCAGTTTAACACTGTTGAAGGCTATTGATAATTTATTCTGCATTATCTTAGTCATAATATTTCTTACTGGGCTAGTTGATCTCACCCTTTCTTTCACCGTTTCTCTTGTGAAATGAGAACATAGCCGGGACTAGTCTGGGGAATGGAGTAATGGTCCAGAGGATAGCATTAGTAGTCCTCACTATTCTCGTAAAATAGTGTGATAATAATTGTAATGAGGACTCCTTTTGAGTTTGTATAATATCTAGTAGACAATATTTGTATTCAAACTCACAGTTTTATGTCAGATTGCATACCTACGCTTATATTAGTAAGTTGTATTTAAATTTGCATCACGATCCGACTACCCAAGATGGGTGATGTATACCTAATTTTGGGGGCGTCACAAAGTTATTTTAAGAGGTAGGGGCCACGGGTGGTGTAAGACCCCAACTTATTATAAATAAAATTGAATTTTCTCTATTCATTATTATAAATTAATAAGATATTAATTTGATATAATACTTTGGTTATGGGTGAAATGTGCATATTTTGTAAAATAAGCAAGTGGTTATAAAATATTCATTTTTGTCGGGGAATATTCATTTGGTCGTGGAATATTCTTGTTGTCGGGGAATATTCGTACGATGGAGTAGCCATTCGTGGGCCCCATAACAGAATAATTGTCGGATGAAGAAAATGACAAAGTATGAGTTTTTATAAATAACGACGTAATTATTACCGTTAAAACTGTTGGGTTACCTGGTGGTTAAAATACAGTAATACGCGTGGTGGCACAGTAGCACACGGTATTGCACAGTATTGTTGAATGATTGATTCGTACGTAAGAAAACACTAATCAATAATTGTTACAGTAGTTACTGTTCAATATTTTATTTTATTGATTCAATAATTGCTACGTTGATATTTTATATTATTGTTGTTTTAATAATTGTCATCGCATCGTATTTTCCATTATCGATCAATAATTCATATTATTTGAATAATATTATTAGATAGCATTATTGGAAATGTCTAGAAAGTTCTGTCTAAGGAGAGGTTTGGTCACCTAATTAATGCCGCCAAGAAGGAGAAATCCTTATCTGAAAAGCCCCTCTTTCCCGGGAACGACTCGTTGTCATAATTGTGATTCTCGTAATATTATTTGTGAATAATTAATTATTGATTATATGATAAGAAAATATTTATTTTATGTGGATATAATTGATGGTTATATTTATTTTATGCGGTTATAATTGAAGGAATTAATGTTAAGGTGTTTTGTTTGAATGGAGGTATTAAAAATTAAATCACTATTCTTGAGATATATTGTGTGAGTTATAATTTTTAATCGACCGCTGATCGTTAGGATTTTTGGATATGTTATACATATATAAGTTGAGTATATGTCCATAAATTTTGAACCGTTAAAAATGAACGAATGATTTGTTATGAATTTTAAGAGGTGTCTAATTCAGAAATTAGGGTTATAATTGATTTTGGTGGAAAATTCTAGAATTGAGTGGCCCCCACTTGTGGTTGGTAAAAAAATGTGCTGAATTTTATTTCAAATGTGGTGGGTGGCAATAGTAAGAGTAAAGCCATCGTGTAAGAAGAAGTCAAGTCCGCTTTGCTGCTAACATTTTCCTATAAATAGAGGGCTAAGTTAGAAATGAAAATTACACCAGAAACAAGTTTTTTCTCTCTTTCTCTATATATATATTATCGAGCGTATTTTGTGAGTATTTAAATACTTTGAGAGTTGCTGTTCAGTACAAGTTTCATTAAGCATCACTTCCGACCTTTCATTTCGAAGTACTGATTCTTTGAGGTAAGGGATGTTATTTTCTTCTTAAATGATATTATTTTCTTCAATATCATTATGCTGAAATATTGGTTTGAATTTTTTAATCAAATTTGGAACTTTTGTGTCAGGGTTACTATTCACGTATACGACACTATTCACGAATACGACACTATTCACCAAAAAATGAAATTTTCTCTTTTTCCGTCCCAGATGTCTTTTATGGTTACTATCTTTGATTTTATCCATGTTTTGATCTTTATTTTTGAATTTTACTTCACACTTGGTTATTATAGAGTATTATTAAATTTGGATAAACCGAAATACGAATCCCTAATATTTGTCCTTCTGTCTTACTGGATTCGTTCTCTAAAATGTTTTTCATCATCCTCAATTCTTAATGGTGGTACTTGATGAATATCTTTGGCCTGTAGTGTAAAGATGAATGATTAATTGATGAATATCTTTGGCCCGTAGTGCAAAGATGAAAAAAGTGTTGAAATGAATAATACCAATCTGGTGATATAAATGAATATCTTTCATTCAGAAAGAAAAAGATGAATATTTGATTAAAGATGTATATTGATTGTTGTTATGTGGATAAAATATTGATGATGGACTTTTAAATCTTAGAAGATAGTAGAAATCATTTCTCTACTGACTCTTCTAATGGATTGTCGCTTCCACGCAGTAATATTGATCTAAAACTTGTTGTCTATTATATTCTATCGATTTTCCTCGTTGAGGACTAACGATAATTTGTGTATATTATCTTAGTCATAATATTCTTTATCGGGCTATTTGAGCTCACCCTTTTCCTTTTGTTCCATTTTTCTTCTTAGGAGGTGAGAACATAGCAGGATCGAGCCTGGGGTATGGAGTGATGGTTCTAGAAAGATGTTTTAGCGTATCCTCACTATTTCGTAAAATAGTGTATGAATAATTATAATGATGACTTATTTGAGTGTTGATATTGTCTAGAAGATAATATTTGTATTTAAACTCACAAAGATGTGTTGTCAGATTTGCACGACAATCAGATTATGAAGTTGTAGTTTGCTTTCTCGTACCATGTATTTGGCGACTCGTAATGGGTGTTGTATACCTATTTTTGTAGCGTGACAGCTGGTATCAAAGCTTAGGGATATGGTCTTTGGCGGAGATCGAGAAATAGAACTAGGAGGGGAGAGATAAGTAAATCCTTTGCTAGTGTGTCCTATCTAAGCTTATTTGTTGGTCGGTCATAATATAGGGATATTATGTGATATGTTAATTTGTTTAATTAACCCTTGTTTTATGGCAGTATTTAAGAATGGCTGCTGAGAACGTTAATAATGGAGTGTATGAGACTGTGGAACAACCTTTAGTCATAAACCAGGAGAACGTGTAACAAGAAGGCAATATTCGTCGTGTAAACAACACTACCGAGCAAATAATAAATGATGGAATGTTTAGGAGCTTTTTGCAGTTCATGTAAAATCAGACGAGGGAGACTCGTGTACAAAATACGGGTGGAAATGATAGAACGCACTATTCGTCACACCAAGCAAGCTTCAAGGAGTTGGGACCACCAGATTTCTGGGGAAAGCCCGATCCGATTAAAGCAGAAACGTGGGTTAAGCAAATGACTACAATATTCAATGTCTTGGGCTGTACGGAGGAACAGAAGGTTCCATTCGCCACCTTTATGTTCCGTGGTGAGGCAGATTACTGGTGGGAATCTGTGATGCGTACCCACCCAGCTGCACTCAACATGTCTTGGGAAAAAATTTCAGAAACTGTTCAATGACAAGTACTTTCCAGAAAGTATTCGTCATATGAAGGAGGTAGAGTTTATTAGACTAGAACAGAACAACATGACAGTGTCCCAATACGAGGCGAAGTTCGCGGAGTTATCCAGGTTTGCACCTCATTTGGTAGAAAATGAGGAACGTATGACGCGGATGTTTCTGAGAGGTCTAAAACCCAAGATTCGACAATATCTTATCTGTAAGACCCCAACTTATTATAAATAAAATTAAATTTCCTCTATTTATTATTTTGAAATAGTAAGGGTTGATTTGATTAATGTGGTTAGTTATGGATAAAATGCGCAAATATTTCAAATATGCAAGTGGTTATTAAATATTCATTTTTATTGGAGAATATTCGTTCGGTCGTGGAATATTCTTACTATTGGGGAATATCAGACGACGCCGCAAATTTGTGGTGTGGCCCCATAACGGAAAGTTTAATCGGATGAAGAAAACGCACAAGTATAAGTTGTTTATAAATAATCCACAGAAGTTGTTACCATTAATATTGTTGGAATAATCTTGGTTAAAACACAAAGATAGCACTACCAGTATTACACCAATTATTGATTCTTACGTAGGAAGCCATTACTCAATAATTGTTACGTGAGTTATCGCTCAATATTTTATTTTATTGATTCAATAATTGCTACGTTGATATGTTATATTATTGTTGTTTCAATAATTGTCACTATACAAGATTTTCATTATCGGATCAATAATTCATATTATTTGAATAATATTATTAGATAACATTATTGGCAATGTCTAGAAAGTTCGCTTCAAGGAGAGAGTTTGGTCACCTAATTGCGCTTCCAAAGAAAGGAGAAATCCTTATTGGAAAGCCCCTCTTCCTAAGAACCGCCTCGATTGTCATTATATGTGATTTCGTAATATTATTTGTGAATAATTAATTATTGATTTATATGATAAGGAAAATATTCATTTTATGTGGATATAGATGGAGAAAATTTTAATGTGATAATTGTTGAAAAATTGTTATTTTATCTTTTCTGATAAATAATTCATTTAAATATATTATTATATTTTAATAATATAATAATGGTGATATTTTTATAATGAATGTGGGATATATGAAGGAGGAGTATTTTTGTTACAATTAATGTTTAAAACATGTTAAACATGTCGGTGGACCCCATTTCTTGACTGAAATTGGTTTATAGCCCGTAAAATTGTCCATTTGTGGATTTCGGTCAACTTCTGCTTGGAATTTGGAAAAACTTAAACTTACAAAGTTGTAGAGAATCGAATTTCCTATGTAAAGAACATGTGGTTCGAATTTTTCTAATAAAAGGGCTATTTATTATGTATTATTAAAATTCTGAAGTTCCAGAATAAATGATTTTGAAGTTTTAATTATTTTTTTTAAGAAAAACATTTTTTGTGATTTTGGTGGGTTGTTGGCTGATGTTTTTGACCAAAGAAGGCTGCTAAGAAATTAAGAAAAATATATTAATATTATATTAAATTTTCTGTTTTGGTGTTTTATGCATTTTCCTATAAATAGGATGCTTAGGTTAGAATTGAAAATACACCAGAAACTGAAGTTTTCTCTCTCTTTCTCTCTCTATATTATCAAGCGTATTCTTGTGAGTATTTTCATACTTTGAGTGTTGCTATACGGTGCATGCTAGAAGTACAGTCTTTTCAAGGTAAGGGATATTATTTCTTTAAAAATGATATTATTTCTTCCAATATTATTATGCCGGAATATTGATAGTATTTTTCTTGTGAAATTCTTGTCTTTTAGTGTCGGGGTTAATATTCACATATATGACACTATTCACGTATACGGTACTATTCACGAATACAACACTATTCATAGAAAAATTAAATTTTCATTTTTTGTCCAAAATATCTATTATGGATACTAGCTTTGATTGTATCCATGTTTTGATCATTCTTGAATTTTGCTCCACTATGATTATTTATGAAGTATTTTTGAACCCGGATTGTTTAAAGTACTAATCCTTAGTATTTGTTCTTTTGTTTCAATTTGGATTCGCTTTTCTTTAAAATATTTTTCATCATCCTCGGTCTAAATGATGATTTTATCGAATATCTTTGGCCTCGTAGTGCAAAAGATTAATGATTTTTGATGAATATCTTTGGTCCAGAGTGCAAAAGATGAATGTGTATTGAGATGAATATGATTAATGATGAATATCTTTGATCAGAGTGTAAAGATGAATATTTGATTCAAGATGAATATTGATTGATGTTACTGAGGATAAAATAATGATGATGGACTTTTAAATTCATAGATTATAGTAGATTTCATTCTCTCACGTAACTCATCTATGAATTATTATTTCACATTGCGAATATTGATCCGAAACTTGTTGCTCATTATATTCTATCGATTTTTTCTGTTGAAGACTAACGATAATTTGTTCTATATTATCTTAGTCATAATATTCTTTACTAGGCTAGTTGAGCTCATCCTTTTCCTTTTTGTTCCATTTTTCTTCTCAGGAGGCGAGAATGTAGCGAGTACTAGTCGGGGTATGGAATGAAGGTTCTAGAAAATCGTTTAGTAGTCCACACCATTTTTGTAAAATAATGTATCAATAATTATAATGAGGACTTATTTGGGTGTAAATATTGTCCAGATGACAATATTTGTATTTAAACTCACAGTTTTTATGTTGTATTAATAAAGTTGTAGTTGTTTCTGTACCATGTTATTGACGACTCAAAATGGGTGATGTATACCTATTTTGGGGGCATCACATTATCTCTCATTAATTTTCTTTATATTTAGATGTTGTAAACAAGGCTTAATTATTAGAGCGTGATGACGAGTATGTTCAACCGAGGGACCACAAACTGTGGTCATACCAAGGATAAAGAATATCTGAGCGATGATAACCAAATGAGGAGGAAAATACGGACAAAAGCAGAACCACTCGGGTGGTCATCGTGGCTATGACAATAGGAGAGGTGAGTCAAGTGGAAATTTCAAAAGAGGAGATTCAACAACGACGGAAAGACATCAAGACCAAAGACCAAAGACCAACAACAAATTTTGGGGAGGAGAATGATCTCCGTTAGATGCTACAGACAAGTGAGAGGAGGGACACATAAGTCCAAACTGCTCACGACCTTCCAAGGTGTGTTTCAATTGTGGAAAAGATGGTCACAGCCCGATTCTCGTCGGTAGAAGAAAGTCAAGTCCAACTGGGACTACGACACCAAAAGACGACTATGCATAAAACAAAGTCGGTGGTTCAAGGAAGGGCGTTTATCGTGACTGGCCAAAACGCGAGAAACCCGAACGAGGTGATCACGGGTAAGCTAATCTTGAACTCTTGCGAAGTTTATACCTTACTAGATACTAGTTCTACCCATTCTTTTATCTCTCCTGCTTGTGCTCAACGTTTAAACTTGACTCTGGAGAAATTGGACTTTAACTTATCTGTTGAAACTCTGTTCGGTGAAACCTTCGTTACATCTACAATTTATAAATCTTGCTTGATCCAAGTTGGCACAATCACATTACTTGTTGATCTTATTTCTTTAAAGATACTTGCATTTGATGTGATTTTAGGGATTGATTGGTTAACCACTCATCATGCCAAAATTGATTGTTTTCGTAAGGTTGTTAGTTTTCATATTCCTAACCAACCTGTTATACGAATTCAAGCAACTAAACCACTAAAATCAGTCACTATCATATCAAGCCATAAAGCTATTCGTTTATCGAAAAATGGATGTCAAGCTTTCTTAGCCTATATTATGGACTTGAACAAAAACACGTCAGATTTGAATAATATTCCTGTTGTTAATGAATTTCCTGACGTATTTCCTGAAGAACTTCCTGGTCTACCCCCGGAACATGAAGTTGAATTCTTTATTGATCTTAAACCGGGTACAAATCCCATTTCTAAAACCCCATATCGAATGGCTCCTATTGAACTTCAGGAGTTAAAAGTCCAACTACAGGAATTGTTAGACTTCAGTTTCATTCGTCCTAGTACATCTCCTTGGGGTGCTCCTGTTTTATTCGTAAAGAAGAAAGACAAGAGTATGCAACTTTGTATTGGCTACCGAGAATTAAACCATGTCACCATCAAGAATAGGTATCCGTTACCTCGCATTGATGACCTGTTTGACCAGTTGCAAGGAGCACAATTCTTTTCAAAGATCAATCTTCATTCTGGATATCATCAGCTGAAGATTAAAACTGTGGATATTCCAAAGACCGCCGTAATCCCCAGACGGGCATTATGAATTCTTAGTCATGTCTTTTGGATCGACTAATGCTCCCCGCCGCTTTCATGGATATGATGAACCATGTATTCAAGGAATATTTGGATCGGGTTCATTGTTGTCTTTATTGATGACATCCTCATCTATTCCAAAAGCGGTGAAGATCATAAGCACCATTTGAAGTCGATACTTGAAAGGCTTCAGAAAACAAGCTTTATGCCAAGCTAAAAAATGCGAAGTTCGCTCGAGGAAGTAGCATTCCTTGGGCACGTGGTGTCAAAACATGGAGTATCCATTGACCCGGCAAATATTGAAGAAATACAAAGTTGAGAGCAACCAAGGTTTGCCATGATCAAGCACGCAGCACTTTTCTCGGCTTATTTGGTTATTATCGGAGATTCGTGGAAGGATTTTCTCGAATCGCTACTCCGCTAACTCACCGGTGACTCGGAAAGATGTAAAATTCAGATGGAGCGAGGAATGCGAGAAGAGTTTCCAAGATCTCAAGAGGAGACTCATTTCGACACTGTTTCGACAATACCATCCGGTTCGGATGGATCTCATTATCAAATGATGCTTCGTGCAAAGGGTTAGGATGCGTTCTCATGCAACATGGGAAAGTCATAGCTTTATGCCTCATGACAACTCAAAGAATATAAGAGGAATTATCCTACTATGATCCGGAGTTGGTAGTAATGCGTTTTTGCATTGAAAATCTAGAGACACTACACCGTATGGGAGAAAGTGGAGATTTATACGGATCATAAAAGCCTTAAATATTTCTTCACCCAAAAGGAACTCAACATGCTAAGAACGACGTTGGCTCGAGCTATTCAAGGATTACGACCATAGCATTTAATATCATCCCGAAAAATAAACGTCAGAAGGTCGACGATCGAGTAGAAGATCATATGCGGGTACGAGTGCAAAGTTGTTAACACAAAGACCCATTTTGTACGACTTACAAAGGATGGAGATAGAGTTAAAGACTCCAGGGACCCACATGATAATGGCAAATATACGAGTAGAACCGACTTTAATCGATAAAGTTAAAGCTGCTCAAGCTACAGACCTGGAGCTGATGCGTATGAAAAAGAAAGTGCAAGAAGGTGCTATTCCGGAGGCAAGAATTGATGAAGAAGGAATACTTAGAGTCAACTCTAGACTTTGCGTTTCTAACAATTTTGACTTGAAGCACATAATCATGATGGAGGCACACAACACACCATTTGCAATCCATCCTGGGAGTACCAAAATGTATCACGATCTTTGACATACATTTTGGTAGAGCAATATGAAGAAAGAGATCATGGAGTTTATCTCGAGGTGTTTAACTTGTCAATGTGTAAAGGTGGAGCATCAAGTGCCAAAGGGTCCATTGCAACCACTTGAGATTCCGAAATGGAAGTGGGAACACATTACTATGGATTTCTTTACAGGTCTTCCCAAGGTTTCTCAAGGTATAGATGCGATTTGGGTTATTGTTGATAGATTAACCAAGTCGGTTCATTTCTTGCCTATACGTGAGACTTATTCCCTTGAACGTCTTGCTAGTATGTATGTGAATGAGATTGTGAGATTGAATGGCATGCCAGTATCAATAGTTTCAGATCGTGACCCAAGATTCACTTCACGATTTTGGGTTAGCTTGCAGAAAGCTATGGGCATGAATTTACGATTCGATTAAGATACCATCCTTAAAATGTATGCACAATCAAAAGGACTATTCAAACCCTTTAAGATCTATTAAGACTGTGGTCCTAGATTTTAAAGGAAGTGGGATAAGTACTTACCATCGGTGGAATTCTCCTACAACAACAAAGCTTATCAAGCAAGTATAGGCATGGCTCCATTCGAGGCGTTATATGGATTTAAAGTGTCGTTTCCAAAGATCTTCGACGAGGTGGGAGAAACAACGTTGTTGGGACCAGAATTAGTATGCATAACTACAGAAAAGATCCAAATGATTCAACAACGTATTCAAACTTCTCAGGATCGACAAAAGAGTTATGTTGATCTTCATCGAAAGGATGTGGAATTTAATATTGGAGATCATGTACTATTACGTATTGCTCCATGGAAGGGAGTTACAAGATTTGGGAAGAGAGGAAAGCTCAATCCACGATTTGTTGGTCCATTTGAGATTCTTAACCGAATAGGAAATGTGGCCTATAGACTCGCATTACCTCCAAGCATGTCTCGTGTTCATAATGTTTTTCATAAATCTATGTTTCGTAAATATGTGAAAGACCCGAACCATATTATTGCGTTAGAACCAGACGAGATATCCGAAGATTTAACGTACGAGGAGGTACCTGTTAAGATCTTGGATAGGAAAGAGCATGTCCTATGCACCAAGGTTATACCACAAGTTAAGGTTTTGTGGAGGAACCATGCTATCGAGGAAATGACCAGGAGTTGGAATCGTAAATGAAAGCGAGGTACCTCTCCCTGCTCAAACATCAGTATCGCACGCCAATTTCGAGGACTAAATTTTATAAGGAGGGGAGGTTGTAAGACCCAAACTTATTATAAATAAAATTGAATTTTCTCTATTCATTATTCTAAATTAATAAGGTGTTAATTTGATATAATACTTTGGTTATGGGTGAAATGTGCAAATTTTGCAAAATAAGTAAGTGGTTATAAAATATTCATTTTTGTCGGGGAATATTCGTTTGGTCGTGGAATATTCTTGTTGTTGGGGAATATTCGTACGACGGCACAACCATTCGTGGGCCCCATAACAGAATAATTGTCGGATGAAGAAAATGACAAAGTATGAGTTTTATAAATAATAACAGAATTGTTATCAATTAACATCGTTGGGTTAATTCGGTGGTTAAAATACAAGAATATGTCTGGCACAAAAGATAATACCAGATTGCATAAGATTGTTGAATTATTGATTCGTACGTAAGAAGGCACTACTCAATAATTGTTATAGTAGTTATTGTTCAATATTTTATTTTATTGATTCAATAATTACCGCGTTGATATTTTATATTATTGTTGTTTCAATAATTGTCACTGCATAGTATTTTCCATTATCAGATCAATAATTCATATTATTTGAATAATATTATTAGATAACATTATTGGCAATGTCTAGAAAGTTCTCATTTAAGGAAGGGTTTGGTCACCTAATTCAAGGCCAAGAAGAAGGAGAGAAATCCTTATCTGAAAGCCCCTCTTTCTTAGGGGAACTACCGGTTGTCATAATTGTGATTCTCGTAATATTATTTGTGAATAATTAATTATTGATTATATGATAAGAAAATATTTATTTTATGTGGATATAATTGATGGTTATATTTATTTTATGCGGTTATAATTGAAGGAATTAATGTTGAGGTGTTTTTGTTTGAATGGAGGTATTAAAATTAAATCACCGTTTGAGATATATCATGTGAGTTATAATTTTTAATCGATTGCTGGATCATTGTGATTTTGGATATGTTATACATATATAAGTTGAGTATATGTTCACAAATTTTGAACCGTTTAAAATGAACGAATGATTTGTTATGAATTTTAAGAGGTGTCTAATTCTAAAATTAGGGTTATAATTGATTTTGGTGGAAAATTCTAGAATTGAGTGGCCCCCACTTGTGGTTGGTAAAAAAATGTGCTGAATTTTATTTCAAATGTGGTGGGTGGCAATAAGTAGTGTAAAGCCATCAGTAGCTTGTGTCAAGTCCGCTTTCTACGCTATAACATTTTCCTATAAATAGAGGGCTAAGTTAGAATTGAAAATCACACCGTAAACAAGTTTTCTCTTTTCTCTCTATATTATCGAGCGTATTTTGTGAGTATTTAAATACTTTGAGAGTTCTTTGTCAAGATAAGTTTCATTCAAAGATCACTTGACCTTTCATTTCGATGTAATCGATTCTTTCGACGTAAGTGGATGTTATTTTCTTCTTAAATGATATTATTTTCTTCAATATCATTATGCCGAAATATTGGTTTGAACTTTTTAATCAAATTTGGAACTTTTGTGTTTCTGGGGTTACTATTCACGATATATTCTGACATTATTCATAGAAAAATGAAATTTTCTTTTTCGTCTCCAGATGTCTTTTATGGTTACTATCTTTGATCAGATCCATGTTTTGATCTTTATTTTGAATTCTACTTCACACTTGGTTATTATAGAGTATTATTAAATTTGGATAAACCAAATACTTAATCCCTAATATTTGTCCTTCCATCTTTAATTGGATTCGTTCTCTAAAATGTTTTTCATCATCCTCAGTCCTTAATGGTGGTACTTGATGAATATCTTTGGCCTGTAGTATAAAGATGAATGATTAATTGATGAATATCTTTCGCCTGTAGTATAAAGATGAATGATTAATTGATGAATATCTTTGGCCCGTAGTGCAAAGATGAATAAGTGTTGAGATGAACATGACCAACTGGTGATATAAATGAATATCTTTGGCCTGTAGTGCAAAGATGAATATTTGATTAAAGATGTATATTGATTGTTGTTATAGGGATAAAATATTGATGATGGACTTTTAAATCTTAGAAGATAGTAGAACTCATTCTCTACTTGACTCTTTTAATGGATTGCTGTTTCCGCTGCAAAATATTGATCTAAAACTTGTTGTCCATTATATTCTATCAGATTTTTCCCTGTTGAGGACTAACGATAATTTGTTGTATATTATCTTAGTCATAATTGTAAGACCCCAGCTTTTATGAATAAAAATGAATTTTCTATAAATATCATTTTTGAATATTATGGAATGAATTTGATATAATGTTATAGTTGTGGGTAATATTTTTAAATTTTGCAAAGTACGCAAGTTGTTATATAATATTCAATTGGTCAGGGAATATTCGTTTTAATAGGGAATATTCGTACAACGGCACAATCATTGGTGGACCCCACAACGGAATTATTGCCAGATTGAGAAAACGATAAAAATATCTTTTTATGAAAGTAACGGCGGAAGTTTTACCGTTAACTGTTGAAACACACCGGTGTTAAAATACGATGAATACACGTGGTTGCATAGTAGCAATACCAGATTGATTATTGATGCTTACGTGAGAAATCACCGCTTTTGTTCAATTATTGCTATTGTAATTGTTGCATAGTATCTCACGTTATTTGATTCAATTATTATCGATATTTTATATATTATTAAATCAATAATTGAGATGATGTGGTTATTAATATTATATATATGAAATATTAACGATGTCTAGTAAGTTCATCAAGGAGAGGTTTGGTCACCTAATCATGCGCCAATAGGGAGGAATCCTTATTGAAAGCCCCTCTTTCCGGAACGACCCTTATCGACTAATATTGTGAATTATAATAATGATGATAAGTGTTGTTAAAAATATTGAGGAGATTTTTATGATGTATTTATGGGAAAATTTTGCTTATTAGTTACCCCACTTTTTTTTTTTAAAAAAAATCGAGAAAGTTATAATGTATACATGTGTATATATATATATATATATATATATATATATATATATATATATATATATATATATATGAAGTTTGAAAAGGGAGTAAGATGATCAATTCAATTCACGGGGTTTCCACCCATGAATTTTATTTCTCTGCACATGTTTTTTTATATAATATATATATAATATTATATTTATTTAAAAGTTTTGTTTTAGTAGAATATTTTATGGACCGTCCGATTAAAAGTAAATCAATCTGGACCGTTCATGGATTAGTTACTATTCAGTCCATTCCTCTATAAATACAAGCTCATTCCTTCATAATTTTTTACGAATTCACTGAAACTCTAGAGAGAGAAAGAAGAAAAATATTCTGCTACTTCACTACTCTTACATCCAGTACTCTTCTTCTTAAGGTAAGGGGTATTATTTATTTCTTTCGTCTTCATGAAGAGAACTTCTATTATTCTATTCTTTATTATTATGTTGGAATAACCTGTCTATGCGAAGTACCGCATACATGGTCAAATTCTTCTAGTATTCCATTCTTTATTATTCTGTTGGAATATCCTGTCTGTGCGTTTTACGCCGGACCTGATTCCGTCTTTATTATTCTCTTGGAATATCCTGTTTGTGCATTTTATGCTGAACCAGATTCCGTCTTTATTATTCTGTTGGAATATCCTGTCTATGCGTTTTACGACGGATCTGGTTCCGTCTTTATTATTCTGTTGGAATATCCTGTCCGACGACTCAGAATAGGTGATGTATACTTATTTTGGGGGCGTCACAATAATATTTTTTACTGGGCTAGTGTAGCTCACCCTTTTCCTTTTTGTTCCATTTTTCTTCTCAGGAGGTGAGAACATAGCAGGATCGAGTCGGGGTATGGAGTGATGGTTCTAGAAAGATGTTTTATCAGTCCTCACTATTTCTGTAAAATAGTGTATGAATAATTATAATGAGGACTTATTTGAGTGTTGATATTGTCTAGAAGACAATATTTGTATTTAAACTCACAAGATGTGTTGTCAGATTTTGCACGACAATTGTATTATTGAAATTGTAGTTTGCTTTCCGCACTCATGTATTTGGCGACTCGAGAATGGGTATCAGATACCTATTTTTGGGGCGCCACAATTGAACCCATGTGTGTAACAAAGTCTTTGGGGGAGAGGATTATTTGGTTTGTCACAGGAATGAATGTAATGGAAGGAATGGCATATAATGTTATATATATATATATAAAATATATATTTTATTTAAATTTTTCGTTTTATTAGCATAGTATCCTTTCCATTCTCCTATAAATAGGATGCTTAGTTAGAATTAAAAACACACCAGAAATTTTAGAAGATTCTCTTCTATAATCTTGAGCGTATTTCTTTAGAGTTCTAAGAAGTTTTGAGCGTAGTGTAAGTTTTCTTCAAGAATATCCTCGCCCTACTAGTCGGAATACTCTTCTTTTACGGTAAGGGGTATTATTTCTTTCATATTCATGAAGAGAACTTCCGTTGTTCCATTCTTTATTATTCTGTTGAAATAACCTGTATACACGGTCTACCCTATACTTGGTGAAATTCATCTGTTATTCTATTCTTTATTATTATGTTAGAATAACCTGTCTATGCGTAGTACCGCATACATGGTGAAATTCTTCTGTTATTCCATTCTTTATTATTCTGTTAGAACATCCTATCTGTGCATTTACACATGACCTGGTTCCGTTATTTATTATTATGTTGGAACATCCCGCTTGCATGTAATTTCGTCTCGACTCGTTTCGTTATTTATTATTCATTGAATATCCATCGTGCATTTAAGCATGACTGGTTCCGTTATTTATTATTTCGTTGGAATAACCCGCATGCATGCGGTCATCGATGCCCGGTGATTTCTTTTGTTATTCCATTCTTTATTATACTCAAATTGGTTAAAGTTTTGGCTTTTATACTCCATGAAATTAGTGGAATATCCTTGATATTTGCGTTTCATCTAGTATCTTTTCATGGAAATATTCTTCTGAGCATTCTTGGGTTTTACCCCACAAAGCAGTATCATGCTGACAATTAATTTGGACGTTATTGGTTCCTGGATAAATAAATTCTTTAGCTTGTTTAATTTAATTCTTATATCATCGTCATCATCCTCATGTTTATATTATGTTGAAAGTCCTCTGTGGCCTGTAGTGCATAGATGGACTTGGTATGATTATGACCAGGGATTATTTAGTATAATCATGACTGTAATGTTACAAATGATGTGGTAAAAGTCCTCATATGCCCATAATGCATTGATGGACAATCCTAATGTAAACTACAACACTGACTAAATGATGAACGATGGAATGTTCCGAGGCTTCATGCAATTCATGCAACATCAGGCGAGAGCGGCTCCTGTACAAAATGCAAGTGGAATTACTGGCAACTCTCGGATGGTCACCGCCAAGCAGTTTAAGGAACTGGGACCACCGAAGTAAACGCACAGACAGGATATTCCAACAGAATATTAAAGAATGAAATAACAAAAGAATTTCACCAAGTATAGGGTAGCAGCGTGATCTGAGTTATTCCAATGTAATAATAAGAATGGTATAACAGAAGTTCTCTTCATGAATACAAAAGAAATAATACCCCTTACCGTAAAAGAAGAGTATTCTGACTGGTAGGGCGAGGATATTCTTGAAGAAACTTGCACTACGCTCAAAGCTTCTTAAAACTCTAAAGAAATACGCTCAAGATTATAGAAGAGAATTCTCTGAAAATTTCTGGTGTGTTTTCTATTCTAACTAAACATCTTATTTATAGGAGAATAGAAGGGGTACTGTTTAAGAAAAAATCACGGACAAATATCACAACTTTCACTGATCCAACGCATCAGTAATCCTTTTTCAAGGAGTTGGCCAATTAGAAAAATTACACATGCCAATAAGGAAGCCTTAACCAATTAAAAAACACGCTACATCACAAGTTGTCAAATAATGCAGCATAATTGAAAAAGGTTGGCCAATAATGTGCAAGTTTGAAAACTTCTCCCATAACCTGCCAAAATATTCATCATCCACCCACATGTTTCAATATATATATATATATATATATATATATATATATATATACACACACACACACACACCTTTAGTTTATATATAATAATCATTCCCTTATCAATACGTAAACCTTTCCCACCCTCATTTCCATTCTTCATCCCACATGTGGCCCACCTTTATTATATAAAATAATTTTCTACAAATTATTTTGAAAAATGGGTAAATGGGGTCCATAAAATAAGCAAAATTTACATAAATACATCATAAAAATTTCCTTAATATTTTAACAACATTTATCATTATTATTATAATTTACAATATTAATTAATCGAAAAGTCGTTCCTGAGAAAGAGAGGGCTTTCCAATAAGGATTTCTCCCTATTGGCGCGCAATTAGGTGACCAAACATCTCCTTGG
The DNA here is from genome assembly GCA_020205615.1 of Panax quinquefolius. Taxonomy (NCBI): domain Eukaryota; kingdom Viridiplantae; phylum Streptophyta; class Magnoliopsida; order Apiales; family Araliaceae; genus Panax; species Panax quinquefolius. The sequence goes on from CM035157.1 coordinate 104,172,478, forward strand.
CAAAACTTCTAGACATCGTTAATATTGCAAATAATAATATTAATAACTCTGTCATCTCAATTATTGACTTAATAATATATAAAATATCGACAATAATTGAATCAAATAACGTGAGATACTATGCAATAATTACTGAAACAAAACTGAGTGACTTTTCACGTAAGCATTAATAATCAATACCGTGTGCTACTATGCAACCACGCCAGATTATCAGATTTCTTTAACACCGGGTGTTTTCAGCAGTTAACTGTTAAACTTCCATTTGTTATTTTCATAAAAATATTTTTGTCATTTTCTCAATCCAACAATAATTCTGTTGTGGGGTCCACCAATGATTGTGCCGTCGTACGAATATTTCCTATTAAAACGAATATTCCCTGACCAATCGAATATTATATAACAACTTACGTACTTTGCAAAATTTATAAGTATTACCCACAACTATAACATTATATCAAATTCATTCCATAATATTCAAAAATGATAATTATAGAAAATTTATTTTTATTCATAAAAGTTGGGGTCTTACAATCTCCCCTTCTTATGAAATTTCGCCCTCGAAATTAGGGTACGTATCTGGTATATCGAAGAGGTAAGGATACCTTGATTTCATTTCAGATTCTAACTCCCAGGTCATCTCCTCAACATCGTGGTTCCTCCATAACACTTTGACTTGAGGTATAACCTTGGAGCGTAAAATATGTTCCTTCTTATACAAGATTTGAATAGGAACCTCTTCATACGTTAAATCTTCCGCTATTTTGTCCGGTTATAACTCAATAATGTGGCTCGGGTCTTTCACATATTTACGTAACATGGATATATGAAAAACGTTATGAACACGAGACATACTTGGAGGTAAAGCAAGTTTATAGGCTACAGTCCCTACTCGATCGAGGATTAAAAATGGGCCAATGAATCGAGGATTAAGCTTTCCTCTCTTTCCAAATCTCGTAACTACTTTCCATGGAGCAACACGTAACAACACATGATCTCCAATATCGAATTTCACGTCCTTTCGATGAAAATCAGCATAAGTCTTTTGTCGGTCTTGTGAGGTTTTTAGACGTTGTCGGATCATTTGAATCTTTTTCGTAGTCATACGTACCAATTTTGGTCCCAACAACGTTGCTTCACCCACCTCATCCCAGCATACTAGAGAACGACACTTTCTTCCATACAACGCCTCGAATGGAGCCACACCAATACTTGCTTGATAACTGTTGTTGTTGGAAAACTCCACCAATGGTAAGAACTTGTCCCAACTTCCCTTGAAGTCAAGGACACTGAGTCTTAATAAATCTTCAAGAGTTTGAATAGTCCTTTCTGATTGTTCGTCCGTCTGAGGATGATAAGCCGAACTAAATCGTAAATCCGTGCCCATAGCTTTTTGCAAACTAACCCAAAATCATGAAGTGAATCTTGGGTCTCGATCGAAAACTATGGATACTGGCATACCATGCAGTCTTACAATCTCGTTGATGTACATACAAGCAAGACTTTCAAGTGTATAAGTTTCTCGTATAGGTAAGAAATGAGCAGACTTGGTCAATCTATCAACAATGACCCAAATTGCATCTATACCCTGAGAAACCGTAGGAAAACCAGTAACGAAATTCATGGTGATGTGCTCCCACTTCCATTCAAGAATTTCAAGTGGTTGCAATGGACCTTTTGGTACTTGATGCTCTGTCTTGACTCGTTGACAAGTTAAACACCTTGAGATAAACAGTGCTATCTCCCTCTTCATATTGCCCCACCAAAATATATGCCGAAGATCATGATACATTTTGGTACTCCCAGGATGGATTTCAAACGGTGTGTTGTGCGCCTCCATCATGATTTTATACTTTAAATTAGGGTTGTTAGGAACACAAAGTCTGGAGTTGACTCAAAGTATTCTTTCTTCATCGATTCTTGCTTCCGGCATAGAACCTTCTTGTACTTTCTTCCTCATATGCATCAGCTCCAGGTCTGTAGCTTGAGCAGCTTTAACTTTATCGATTAAAGTTGGTTCTACTCGTATATTCGCCACCATCAATTGTGTGAAACCCCAGATTTTATAAATAAAGATTTAAATTTCTCAAAATATTTTTTTTAATATTATGGTGTGGATTTGATATAATGTTATAGTTGTGGGTAGTGTTTGAAAATTTTGCAAAGTATGCAAGTTGTTATATAATATTTGTTTGGCCGGGAAATATTCTTTTTGTCGGTGAATATTCGTACGACGGCATAATCATTGGTGGACCCTATTAACGGAAGTAATCGCCATAGTTAGAAAATGACAAAGATATTTTATTGAAAATAACGGCGGAGGTTTTTTTAGTTATCATCGCTGAACTACCCTTAGTAGTAAAGTACGATGAATACGTGATTGCATAGTTGCAATACGGTATTGATTATTGATTCTTAAGTGATAAGTCACTCGGTTATATCGCTTTATTGTTTGCGAGAATCACGCATCATATCTCTCATATTATTGATTCGATTATTGTCACAATATCATCTGCATTATATGTTATTTTATTAAATCAATAATTGAGACGACAAAGTTATTCATATTATTAAATTGCAATATTTACAATGTCTAGAAGTTCTGTCAAGGAGAGGTTTGGTCACCTAATTGCGCGCCAATAAGGAGAAATCCTTATCGGAAAGCCCCCTCTTTCCTGGGAATAACCTGGTTTTAAATATTATGAGTTATGATATTAATGATGGATAAGTTCGTGTTGATTAAAGATGAATTTGATAGTTTCATTGTGTTGGGATTATTTGTGTTAGTAAAAATTGACATTTATTTCGATAATAATTGATGTATGGAGGTTATATTGTTCAATCGGGTATTCGGGGCACTTTTCGTGTCGGAGTACTATTCATGAGTTACTATTCACGAGTTACTATTCATGAGTTACTATTTACGAGTTACTATTCATGATTACTATTCACGAGTTACTATTCATGAGTTACTATTCACGAGTTACTATTCACCCGATTACTATTCACTCTAGTATTGTTCACTCGGGTATTTGGGTACAATATTATTCCATGAGGAGATGTGCTAATTTTTCTGACCGTTGGTTGAAATTATAATAGTAAATCAATAAGGATCGTTGATTTAAAGTCTTAATAGTAACTTGTCCCTTCAATATTACCAAGAGTTAATTGCCCCTTCGTAAATAGTAGTTGTCCCTTCAATATTACCAAGATTTATTTGCCTCTTCGGGATTCCAAGAGTTAATTGCCCCTTCGCAAATAGTAGTTGTCTCTTCAATATTACCAAGAGTTAATTGCCCCTTCGTAAATAGTAGTTGTCCCTTCAATATTACCAAGAGTTATTTGCCTCTTCGGTGTTCCAAGAGTTAAATGCCCCTTCGCAAATAGTAGTTGTCTCTTCAATATTACCAAGAGTTATTTACCTCTTCGGTGTTCCAAGGGTTAATTGCCCCTTCGTAAATAGTAGTTGTCTCTTCAATATTACCAAGAGTTATTTGCCTCTTCGGTGTTCTAAGGGTTAATTACCCCTTCGCAAATAGTAGTTGTCTCTTCAATATTACCAAGAGTCATTGTGACCCTTCGTTAAGACCAATAGCCACTCTTAGTTTTTCTATCAATAGAAGCTTATTCCTTCATTATTTCTTACGAATTCACTGAAACTCTAGAGAGAGAAATTATAGAGAGAAAGAAGAAGAGTATTCTGCTACTTCACTACTTCTATATCTAGTTTCTTTTACGGTAAGGGATATTATTTGTTGTACCCGTAAGGTGTGTTATTCTTTCTTATTCATGAAGAGAACTTCTGCTATTCCATTCTTTATTATTCTGTTGAAATAACCTGTATATGCGGCATACCCTATACTTGGTGAAATCCTTCTAATATTCCATTCTTTATTATTCTGTTGGAATAACCTATATACGCGGCATACCCTATACATAACCTTTATACGCGGCATACCCTATACTTGGTGAAATCCCTCTGTTATTCCATTCTATATTATTATGTTGGAATAACCTGTTTATACGAAGTACCGCATACGTGGTGAAATTCTTTTATTATTCCGTTCTTTATTATTCTCATTTTAATATCACGCTTTGTATGAATTTTGCTCGACTGGTTCCATTGTTTATTATTCTCAGTATTTATTATTCTATCGAAATATCACGTGCATGCGTTTACTGGCGGGACACCGGTTCCATTATTTATTATTCCACATATATTATTTCGCTTCGGAATATCTCGCATAGTGTATTTACGCCGGACCTGGTTCCATATTTATTATTCTGTTGGAATAACCTGCATGTGCTATCTATCACATGCCTGGTGATTTCTTTTGTTATTCCATTATTTATTATACTCAGTTGGTTAAAGTTTTAACTTCTATACTCCATGAAATTAGTGGAATATCCTTGATATTTGCGCTTCATCCAGTATCTTTTCATGAAAATATTCTTCTGAGCATTCTTGAATTTTACTCTACAAAGAAGTATCATGTTGACAATTTGGACGTTATTAGTTCCTGGATAAATTAATTCGTGAACTTGTTTTATTGAATTCTTATATCATTGTCATCATCCTCGTGTTTATATTTTTGAAAGTCATCTGTGACCTGTAGTGCATAGATGGACTTGGTATGATTATGACCAGGGATTATTCGGTATAATCATGACCGTAATGTTACAAATGATGTGGTAAAAGTCCTCATTGGCCCGTAGTGCATTGATGGACAGTTGTTGGCATGATCATGACCATTGATGAATACACGAATGTCCTTGGCCCGTAGTGCATAGATAATTTATGGTCGTGATACTAAAGAATATCCTTGGCCATAGTGCATGGGTGATTCGATGGTGTGGATTATTTATTAAGCTGAGTCTCAGCGATAAAAATTGATGAAAACGTTTTAAATCATAAAAGATAGTAGATTTTATTATCTACTTGACTCTTTTAATGGATTGCTTATTCCGCTGCAGTTAAACTTGATGTATATTGTATTTTATAAGTTTAACATTGTTGAAGACTAATGATAATTTATTCTGCATTATCTTAGTCATAATATTTCTTACTGGTCTAGTTGAGCTCACCCTTTCCTTTCATTGCTCTCTCTTCGTGAAATGAGAATATAGCCGGGACGAGTCTGGGAACGGAGTGACGGTCCAGATGATAGCATTAGTAGTCCTCACTATTTTGTTAAATAGTGTGACAATAAATGTAACGAGGACTGAATTTGAGTTTGTATACTGTCTATGAGGACTCTATTGAGAATGGATATTGTCTAGAAGGCAGTATTCTTGTTTAAACTCTTAGATTATGTTTTGTCGTATTTTACACGAAAGTTGTATTTGAATTTTGTACCATGTATTTGGCGACTCAAGATGGGTGATGAATACCTATTTTTGGGGGTGTCACAACTTGGGTCCCAGGAGTCTTTATCTCTATCTCCATCCTTTGCAAGTCATACAAAATGGGCCTTTGCGTTGACAATATCGCACTCATACCCGCATATGATCTTCTACTCAATGCGTCAGCTATCACGTTCGCTTTTCCAGGATGGTATAGGATGGTATGATCATAATCTTTCAATAGTTTAAGGCAACGTCGTTGTCGCATGTTTAGTTCCTTTTGAGTGAAGAAATATTTGAGGCTTTTATGATCCGTAAAGATCTCCACTTTCTCCCCATACAAGTAATGCCTCCAAATTTTAAGTGCGAAGACAACAGCTGCCAACTCTAGATCATGAGTAGGATAATTCCTCTCATATTCTTTGAGTTGTCGAGAGGCATATGCTATGACTTTCCCATGTTGTATGAGAACACATCCTAATCCTTTGCTGAAGCATCACTGTAGATGACAAATCCCTCCGAGCCAGATGGTATTGTCAGAACAGGTGCTTAAATGAGTCTTCTTTTGAGTTCTTGAAAACTCTTCTCACATTCTTCACTCCAACCAAATTTTGTATCTTTCCGAGTCAGCTGAGTTAATGGAGTAGTGATTCGAGAAAACCCTTCTACGAATCTCCGATAATAACCAGCTAAGCCGAGAAAGCTACGTACTTCAGTCACGGATTTAGGTTGTTCCCAGCTTTGAATGGCTTCAATCTTTGCCGGGTCAACAGATATTCCATGACTTGATACCACGTGCCCAAGGAATGCTACTTCCTCAAGCCATAACTCGCATTTCTTCAACTTGACATAAATCTTATATTCACGAAGCTTTTGGAGTATCGGCCTCAAGTGTTGCTCATGATCTTCACGGCTTTTGGAATAAATAAGGATGTCATCAATAAAGACGACCACAAAGTGATCCAAATATTCCTTGAATACTCGGTTCATCATATCCAAGAAGGCAGCAGGAGCATTAGTCAATCCAAAAGACATGACTAGGAATTCATAATGCCCATACCGAGTTCTGAAAGCCGTCTTTGGAATGTCATCGGTTCTAATCTTCAATTTGTGATATCCGGAGCGAAGATCAATCTTTATAAAGAATTTGGCACCTTGCAACTGGTCAAACAAGTCATCAATACGTGGCAATGGGTACCTATTTTTGATGGTGACATTATTCAACTCTCGATAATCAATACAAAGTCGCATACTCCCATCTTTCTTTTTCACGAATAGTAACAGAGCATCCCAAGGAGAAGTACTTCAGACGAATAAAGCCAATGTCTAACAATTCCTCGCAGTTGGGTCTTTAACTCCCAAGTTCAATAGGAGCCATTCGATATGGGTCTTTGGAAATAGGTTTTGTACCGGGTTCAAGGTCGATACAAAATTCAATTTCATGCTCTGGGGGTAGGCCAGGAAGTTCTTCAGGGAATACGTTAGGAAATTCATTAACAATAGAAATATCATTCAAAACTGACGTATTTTTGTTTAGATCCGTGACATGAGCTAAGAAAGCTTGACATCCGTTTTTCAATAAATGAATAGCTTTATGGCTTGAGATGACAGTGATTGATTTTAATGGTTTGGTTGCTTGAATTCGTATAATAGGTTGATTAGGAATATGAAAGCTAACAACCTTATGAAAACAATCAATTTTTGCATGATGAGTAGTTAACCAATCAATCCCTAGAATTACGTCAAATGCAAGTATTATCAATGAAATAAGGTCGATGTGTAATGTGAGGGTACCGATTTGAACCAAATAAGACTTATAAACAGTGGATGTAATGAAGGTTTCTCCCAACGGAGTTTCAACAGATAAGTCAAAGTCTAATTTCTCCGAGTCAAATTTAAACGTTGAGCGCAAGTAGGAGAAATAAAGAATGGGTAGAACCGGTATCAAATAAGGTATATACTTCACTAGAATTTATGATAAGCTTACCCGTGATGACCTCGTCGGGTTCCTTGCTTTTCGGGAGGTCACGATAAACGCCTCCTCGAACAACCGGTTTTGCCTGTTCTGGGACTGACCTACCACGCTGCCTCCATCCCCCACCGACTTGTCTTTTCTGCACGACAAAATCGGGCGGTGTCCTTCTCTTCCACAGTTATAACACACTTTGGATGGCATCGCACAGTTGGGACTGATGTGTCCCTCTCCTCCACACTTGATGCATATGATAGGTGGTCGTTCTCCTTCCTTAACGACAGTCTTCGATCTTCGACGCCTTTCCATCATTGTTAAATCTCCTCTTCTTGAAATGTCCATTCTTATTATTTTGGACATGATTACCACCAAGTGGTTACCATTTTTCGCATGTTGATTCCTCCACGCTTATTGTCACCGCTCACGATCGTTATCACCGGTATTATCATTTGTTTACCGCTTTCTTTTGGTTGGGTTGACTCATTATCGCTCCAATAACTGAGCCCTATTAACAACATCTGAATACAAACACAGTTTATGAGAGATAAGATATTGACGTATCTCAAGTTTCAAACCTCTTAAAAACATTCGTGTCATTCTCTCCTCATTATCAACCAAATAGAACGCAAACCGGGACAACTCGGCAAACTTGGCTTCGTACCGCAACACGGTCATGTTGTTTTGCTCCATCTTGATGAACTCTACCTCTTTCATGTGACGAATACTTTCAGGAAAGTACTTGTCGTTGAACAGTTCTTGGAACTTCTCCCAAGACATCTTAAGTGCAGCAGGTTGAGTACGCTTTACAGATTCCCACTAGTAATCTGCCTCTGCCCGCAACATGAAGGTGGCAAAGGGAACCTTTTGCTCCTCGGAGCATCCTAAGACATCCAATATCTTGTTGATCCGCTTAATCCACGTCTCCGCCTTAAGTGGTTTTGGCTCTCCAAAAAACTCCAGTGGTCCCAGTTCCTTAAACTGCTTGGCGGTGACCATCCGAGAGTTGCCAATAATTCCTCCTGCATTTTGTACAGTCGCCTGATGTTGCATGAATTGCATGAAGCCTCAGAACATTCCATCATTCATCATTTGGTCAGTGTTGTTGTTTGCATTAGGATTATCGCCTTCCTGATGCACATTATCCTGATTATTGATCTGTGGAGACTCAACGGTCTCCTGTGCTCCATTGATGTTCTCAACATTCTCGGATGCCATTTTCAAATACTGCCACAAAACAAGGGTTAATTAACATATCACATATTATTCCTATACTCTGACCGACCAATTAAATACCAAATAAACTTAGGTAGGTCATACTAGCGAAGGAATTCCCCGTCTCTCCCCTCCTAGTTCTTATCTCACATCTCAGCCAGGGATCATATCCCTAAGCTCGATATTAACCGTGACGCCCCAAAATAGGTATACATCACCCATCTTGAGTCGCCAAATACATGGTATAAAATTCAAATACAACCTAATTATACAACAGTCGTGTAAAATACGACAAAATACATGCTGTGAGTTTTAATACAAATATTGTCATCTAGACAATATCCACACTCAATTTAGTCCTCATTACATTTATTATCACACTATTTAACAGAATAGTGAGGACTACTAAGACACCATCTCGGACCGTCACTCTTGCTCCCCGACTAGTCCCGCCACGCGTTCTCATTTCTCAAAGAACAGTGAAAGAAAAGGGTGAGCCCAACTAGCCCAAAGAAGAAATATTATGACTAAGATAATGCGAATAAATTATCAATAGTCTTCAACAAATGTTAAACCGATAAAATACAATAGACATCAAGTTTAACTGCAATGAAAATGCAATCCATTAAAAGAGTCAGTAGAGAATAAAATCTACTATCTTTTATGATTTAAAAGGTTTTCATCACTTTTATCACGAGACTCAAACAATGAATAATCCACATCATCCCCGCACTACTACCAAGGATATTCATTAGGGTCACGACCACAAATTATCCATGCAGTACGGGCCAAGGATATTTGTGTATTCATCAATGGTCATGATCATGCCAACAACTGTCCATCAATGCATTATGGGCCAATGAGGACTTTTACCACATCATTTGTAACATTACGGTCATGATTATACCGAATAATCCCTGGTCATAATCATACCAAGTCCATCTATGCACTACAGGCCACAGATGACTTTCAACATAATATAAGCACGAGGATGATGACAATGATATAAGAATTCAATAAAACAAGCTCAAGAAATAATTTATCCAGGAACCAATAACGTCCAAATTAATTGTCAACATGATAATGCTTTGTGGGGTAAAACCCAAGAATGCTCAGAAGAATATTTCCATGAAAAGATACTGGATGAAGCGCAAATATCAAGGATATTCCACTAATTTCATGGAGTATAGAAGTCAAAACTTTAAACAACTGAGTATAATAATGAATGGAATAACAAAAGAAATCACCATGCATGCGGTACTTCGCATAGACAGGTTATTCCAACAAAATAATAAATAACGGAACCAGGTCAGGCAAAATTCGCACCGACAGGATGTTCTAACAGAATAATAAGGAATAATAAAGACGGAACCAGGTCCGGCGTAAACGCATAGACAAGATATTCCAACAGAATAATAAAGACAGAACCAGGTCCGGCGTAAACGCACAGACAGGATGTTCCAATAGAATAATAAGGAATAATAAAGATGGAACCAGGTCCGGTGTAAATGCACAGACATGATATTCCAACAGAATATTAAAGAATGAAATAACAGAAGAATTTCACCAAGTATAGGGTAGCCCGCGTATACAGGTTATTCCAACAGAATAATAAGAATGGAATAACAGAAGTTCTCTTCATGAATACAAAAGAAATAATACCCCTTACCGTAAAAGAAGAGTATTCTGACTGATAGGGCGAGGATATTCTTGAAGAAACTTGCACTATGCTCAAAGCTTCTTAAAACTCTAAAGAAATACGCTCAAGATTATAGAAGAGGATTCTCTGAAAATTTCTGGTGTGTTTTCAATTCTAACTAAGCATCCTATTTATAGGAGAATAGAAAGGAATCTTGTTTAAGAAAAATCACTGACGAATATCATGACTTTTCACCGATCCAACGATCAAGGTAATCCCTTTTCAAGGAGTTGGCCAATTAGAAAAATTACACATGCCAATAAGGAAGCCTTAACCAATTAAAAAAACACCCTACATCACAAGTTGTCAAATAATGCAGCATAATTTAAAAAGGTTGGCCAATAATGTGCAAGTTTGAAAACTTCTCCCATAACCTGCCAAAATATTCATCATCCACCCATATGTTTCAAATATATATATATATATATATATATATATATATATATATATATATACACACACACACACACACACACCTTTAGTTTATATATAATAATCATTCCCTTACCAATACGTAAACCTTTCCCACCCTCATTTCCATTCTTCATCCCACATGTGGCCCACCTTTATTATATAAAATAATTTTCTACCAATTATTTTTAAAAATGGGTAAATGGGGGTCCATAAAATAAGCAAAATTTACATAAATACATCATAAAAATTTCCTTAATATTTTTAACAACATTTATTATTATTATTATAATTCACAATATTAATCGACTGTGTCGTTCCTGTGAAAGAGGGCTTTCCAATAAGGATTTCTCCCTATTGGCGCGCAATTAGGTGACCAAACCTCTCCTTGGCAGAACTTCTAGACATCGTTAATATTACAAATAATAATATTAATAACTCTGTCATCTCAATTATTGACTTAATAATATATAAAATATCGATAATAATTGAATCAAATAACGTGAGATATTATGGAACAATTACTGAAACAAAAATGAGTGACTTCTCACGTAAGCATTAATAATCAATACAGTGTGCTACTATGGAACCACGCGTATTACTGTACTTTTAATACCGGGTGTTTCAACAGTTAACTATAAAACTTCCGTCGTTATTTTCATAAAAATATTTTTGTCGTTTTCTCAATCCGACAATAATTCTGTTGTGGGGTCCACCAATGATTGTGTCGTCGTACGAATATTTCCTATTAAAATGAATATTCCCCGACCAATCAAATATTATATAACAACTTGTGTACTTAGCAAAATTTATAAGTATTAGCCACAACAATAACATTATGTCAAATTCATTCCATAATATTCAAACATGATAATTATAAAAAATTCATTTTTATTCATAAAAGTTGGGGTCTTACAATTTAAATCATAAAAGATAGTAGATTTTATTCTCTACTTGACTCTTTTAATGGATTGCTTGTTCCGCTGCAGATAAACTTGATGTCTATTGTATTTTATCAGTTTAACCTTGTTGAAGACTAATGATAAATTATTCTACATTATCTTAGTCATAATATTTCTTACTAGGCTAGTTGAGCTCACCCTTTCTTTCATTGTTCTCTTCAGGAAATGAGAACGTAGCCGGGACTAGTCGGGGAACGGAGTGACTGTCCAGATGATAGTATTAGTAGTCCTCACTATTCTGTTAAATAGTGTGACAAAAAATGTAATGAGGATTTATTTTAAGAGTGGATATTGTCTAGAAGACAGTATTTGTATTAAAACTCTCAATTCTCTTGTTGTATATTAAAGATTGTATTTGTATTCTATACCATGTATTTGGCGACTCAGAATAGGTAATGTATACCTATTTTGGGGGCGTCACAGTTGGTATCAAAGCTTAGGGATATGATCCCTTGCTGAGATGTGAGACAAGAACTAGGAGAGGAGAGACGGGGAATTCTTTCGCTAGTATGACCTACCTAAGTTTATTTGGTATTTAATTGGTCGGTCAGAGTATAGGGATAATATATGATATTTTATTTAACCCTTGTTTTGTGGCAATATTTGAAAATGACATCCGAGAATGTTGAGAATATCAATGGAGCACAAGAGACCGTTGAGTCTCCACAGATCAATAATCAGGATAATGTGCATCAGGAAGGCGACATTCCTCAGGCAAACAACAACACTGACCAAATGATGAACGATGGAATGTTCAGAGGCTTTATGCAATTCATGCAACATTAGGCAAGAGCGGCTCCTGTCCAAAATACAGGTGGAAATACTGATAACTCTCGGACGGTCACCGCCAAGCAGTTTAAAGAACTAGGACCACCGGAGTTTTTTGGAGGGCCAAAAATATAAGAATGGACATTTCAAGAAGAGGAGATTCAACAATGATGGAAAGACATCAGCACCAGCACCTGTTGTTAAGGAAGGAGAACGACCACCTATCATATGCTTCAAATGCGGAGGGGAGGGACATATCATTCCAAACTGCGCAATGCCGTCCAAAGCATGTTATAATTATGGAAGAGAAGGTCAGCTAGCCCGATTTTGTCGTTCATCAAAGACAAGTTCAGCTAGGATGGAGGCACCAAAGGCCGTCCCAAAAAAGTCAAAGCCGGTAGTTCAAGGGAAAGCATTTGTTGTGACCTCCCAGAAAGCAAGGAACCCAAACGAGGTCATCACGGGTAAGCTTATCATAAACTCTAGTGAAGTATATACCTTATTTGATACTGGTTCTACCCATTCTTTTATTTCTCATACTTGCGCTCAATGTTTAAATTTGACTTCGGAGAAATTAGACTTTGACTTATCTGTTGAAACTCCGTTGGAGAAACCTTCATTACATCCACTGTTTATAAGTCTTGTTTGGTCCAAATCGGTACCCTCACATTACATGTCGATCTTATTTCATTGAAAATACTTGCATTTGATGTAATTCTAGGGATTGATTGGTTAACTACTCACCATACAAAAATTGATTGTTTTCGTAAGGATGTTAGCTTTCATATTCCTAATCAACCTATTATGTGAATTCAAGCAACCAAACCATTAAAATCAATCACTATCATCTCAAGCCATAAAGTTATTCGTTTATTAAAAAACGGATGTCAAGCTTTCTTAGCTCATGTCACGGATCTAAACAAAAATACGTCAGTTTTGAATGATATTTCTATTGTTAATGAATTTCCTGACGTATTTCAAGAAGAACTTTCCGGCCTACCCGTGAGTGTGAAATTAAATTTTGTATCGACCTTGAACCCAGAAAGACAAAACCCATTTCCAAAGCCCCATATCGAATAGCTCCTATTGAACTTCAGGAGTTAAAGACCCAACTGCAGGAATTGTTAGACATTGGCTTTATTCATTTTAGTACTTCTCCTTGGGGTGCTCCTGTTCTATTCGTGAAAAAGAAAGATGGGAGTATGCGACTTTGTATTGATTATCGGGAGTTGAATCATGTCACCATCAAAAATAGTTACCCATTGCCACGTATTGATGACCTTTTTGACCAGTTGCAAGGAGCCAAATTCTTTTCAAAGATTGATCTTCATTCCGGATATCACCAATTGAATATTAGAACCGATGACATTCCAAAGACGGCTTTCAAAACTCAGTACGGGCATTATGAATTCCTAGTCATGTCTTTTGGATTGACTAATGCTCCTGTTGCCTTCATGAATATGATGAACCGAGTATTCAAGGAATATTTGGATCACTTTGTGGTCGTCTTTATTGATGACATCCTTATTTATTCCAAAAGCCATGAAGATCATGAACAACACTTGAGGTTGATACTCCAAAAGCTTCGTGAATATAAGCTTTAGGCCAAGTTGAAGAAATGAGAGTTCTGGCGTGAGGAAGTAGCATTCCTTGGGCACGTGGTATCAAGTCATGGAATATTTGTTGACCCAGCAAAGATTGAAGCTATTCAATGCCGGGAGCAACCTAAATCAAATGATCGAAGCACGTAGCTTTTCGGCTTAATTTGGTTATTATCGGAGATTCGTAGAAGGGTTTTCTCGAATCGCTACTCCCTTAACTCAGCTGACTCGGAAAGATATAAAATTCGGTTGGAACGAGGAGTGTGAGAGGAGTTTTTAAGAACTCAAGAGGAGACTTATTTCAGCACCTGTTCTGACAATACCATCTGGCTCGGAGAGATTTGTCATCTACAGTGATGCTTCGGGCAAAGGGTTAGGATGTGTTCTCATGCAACATGGGAAAGTCATAGCCTATGCCTCTCGACAACTCAAAGAATATGAGAGAAATTATCCTACTCATGATCTAGAGTTGGCAGCTGTTGTTTTTGCACTTAAAATTTGGAGGCATTACTTGTATGGGGAGAAAGTGGAGATCTTTACAGATCATAAAAGCCTCAAATATTTCTTTACTCAAAAGGAACTCAACATGCGACAACGACGTTGGCTTGAACTATTGAAAGATTATGATCATACCATCCAACACCATCCTGAAAAAGCAAACGTGGTAGCTAATGCATTAAGTAGAAGATCATATGCAGGTACGAGTGCTATATTGTCAACGCAAAGGCCCATTTTGTATGACTTGCAAAGAATGGAGATAGAGATAATGACTCCAAGGACCCACGTGATGATGGCGAATATACGAGTAGAACCGACTTTAATCGATAAAGTTAAAGCTGATCAAGCTACAGACCTGTAGCTGATGCGTATGAGGAAGAAAGTGCAAGAAGGTGTTATGCCGGAAGCAAGAATCGATGAAGAAGGAATACTTCGAGTCAACTCCAGACTTTGTGTTCCTAACGACCCTAATTTAAAGTATAAAATCATGATGGAGGCACACAACACACCGTTTGCAATCCATCCTGGGAGTACCAAAATGTATCGTGATCTTCGTCATACATTTTGGTGGAGCAATATGAAGAAAGAGATAGCGTTGTTTATCTCAAGGTGTCTAATTTGTCAACGAGTCAAAGTGGAGCATCAAGTACCAAAAGGTCCATTTCAACAACTTGAAATTCCATAATGGAAGTGGGAGCACATTACCATGGATTTCATTACTGGTCTTCCCAAAGTTTCTCAAGGCGTAGATGCAATTTGGGTCATTGTTGATAGATTGACCCAGTCTGATCACTTTTTACCAATACGAGAAACTTATACACTTCAACATCTTTCTCGTATATACATCAACGAGATTGTAAGACTGCATGGTATGCCAGTATCCATAGTTTCTGATCGAGACCCAAGATTCACTTCACGATTTTGGGTTAGTTTACAAAAAGCTATGGGCACGAATTTACGATTTAGTTCGGCATATCATCTTTAGACGGATGGACAATCAGAGAGGACTATTCAAACTCTTGAAGATTTATTAAAACTCTGTGTCCTTGACTTCAAGGGAAGTTGGGACAAGTTCTTACTATTGGTGGAGTTTTCCTACAACAACAGTTATCAAGCAAGTATTGGCATGGCTCCATTCGAAGCGTTGTATGGAAGAAAGTGTCTTTCTCCAGTATATTGGGATGAGGAGGGTGAAGCAACGTTGTTGGGACCAGAGTTGGTACGTATGACTACGAAAAAGATTCAAACGATCCGGCAACGTATAAAAACCTCACAAGATCGACAAAAGAGTTATGCTGATCTTCATCGAAAGGACGTGGAATTCGATATTGGAGATCATATGTTGTTACGTGTTGCTCCATGGAAAGGTGTTACAAGATTTAGAAAGAGAGGAAAGCTCAATCCTCGATTCATTGGTCCATTTTTAATCCTCGATTGAGTAGGGACGGTAGCCTATAGACTCACTTTACCGCCAAGTATGTCTCATGTTCATAATGTTTTTTATATATCCATGTTACGTAAATATGTGGAAGACCCGAACCACATTATTTAGTTAGAACCAGACGAAATAGCGGAAGATTTAATGTATGATGAGGTACCTGTTCAAATCTTGGATAAGAAGGAACATATTCTACGCTCCAAGGTTATACCTCAAGTCAAAGTTTTGTTGAGAAACCACGATGTTGAGGAAATGACCTGGGAGTTAGAATCTGAAATGAAATCAAGTTATCCTTACCTCTTCGACATACCAGGTATGTACCATAATTTCGAGGGCAAAATTTCATAAGAAGGGGAGGTTGTAAGACCCCAACTTTTTTTTAATAAAGATGATTTTTCTATAAATATCATTTTTAAATATTATGGAATGAATTTGATATAATGTTATAGTTGTGGGTAATATTTATAAATTTTGCAAAGTACGCAAGTTGTTATATAATATTCGATTGGTTGGGGAATATTCGTTTTAGCAGGGAATATTCGTACGACGGCACAATCATTGGTGGACCCCACAACGGAATTATTGTCGAATTGAGAAAATGACAAAAATATTTTATGAAAATAACGACGAAAGTTTTACCGTTAACTGTTGAAACACCCGGTGTTAAAAGTACGAGAATACGCTGGTGGTATATAGTACGCAAAGATTGATTATTGATGCTTACGTGAGAAGTCACTTAGTTTTGTTCAATTATTGATTCAGTAATTTTTGCATAGTATCTCACGTTATTTGATTCAATTATTGTCGATATTTTATATAATATTAAATCAATAATTGAGATGACAGAGTTATTAATATTATTATTTGCAATATTAACGATGTCTGAAGTTCGCCAAGGAGAGGTTTGGTCACCTAATCATGCGCATAATAGGAGAAATCCTTATTGAAAGCCCCCTTCTTTCCGGGAACAACTCGGTCGATTAATATTGTGAATTATAATAATGATGATAAATGTTGTTAAAAATATTGAGGAATTTTATGAAGTATTTGTTGATTATGGACCCCCCCATTTACCCATTTTTCAAAATAATCGTAGAAAGTTATTTTAAGAGATGGGAGCCACGAGTGGGGCCCACGTGTGTAACAAAGTCTTTGGGGAGGGATTATTTGGTTTGTCACGGGAATGAATGTAATGGAAGGAATGGCGGTGTAATGTTATATATATATATATATATATATATATATATATATATATATATATATATATGTTCAAGAAGTTGCAGAGGTATACAAAATGGATTCACGAGGATCACCCCAGTAACTTATTTAAGCTCGTGTTATATATAATATCCTTGATATTTGCGCTTCATCCAGTATCTTTTCATGAAAATATTCTTCCGAGCATTCTTGAATTTTACTCTACAAAGAAGTATCATGTTGACAATTTGGACTTATTAGTTCTGAATAAATTAATTCTTGAACTTGTTTTATTGAATTCTTATATCATTGTCATCATCCTCATATTTATATTTTGTTGAAAGTCATATGTGTATTCAGAAGTGCATAGATGGACTTGGTATGATTATGACACTGTGGATTATTGGTGTAATCATGGTAGTAATGTTACAAATGATGTGGTGAAAGTCCTCATTGGCCCGTAGTGCATTGATGGACAGTTGTTGGCATGATCATGACCATTGATGAACACACGAATATCCTTGGCCCGTAGTGCATGGATAATTTGTGGTTGTGATACTAATGAATATCCTTGGTCATAGTGAAGGGATGATGTGGATTGTTTATTAAGCTGAGTCCCAGCGATAAAAGTGATGAAAAACCTTTTAAATCATAAAAGATAGTAGATTTTATTCTCTACTTGACTCTTTTAATGGATTGCTTGTTCCACTGCAGTTAAACTTGATGTCTATTGTATTTTATCAGTTTAACCTTGTTGAAGATTAATGATAAATTATTCTGCATTATCTTAGTCATAATATTTCTTACTGGGCTAGTTGAGCTCACCCTTTCTTTCACTATTCTCTTCAGGAAATGAGAACGTAGCCGGGACTAGTCGGGGAACAGACTGACGGTCCAGATGATAGTATTAGTAGTCCTCACTATTCTATTAAATAGTGTGACAAATAATGTAATGAGGACTTATTCTGAGAGTGGATATTGTCTAGAAGACAGTATTTGTATTAAAACTCTCAACTCTCTTGTTGTATATTAGAGATTGTATTTGTATTCTGTACCATGTATTTGGTGACTCAGAATAGGTGATGTATACCTATTTTGGGGGCGTCACAATAATATTCTTTTCTGGGCTAGTTGAGCTCACCCTTTTCCTTTTTGTTCCATTTTTCTTCTCAGGAGGTGAGAACATAGCAGGATCGAGTCGGGGTATGGAGTGATGGTTCTAGAAAGATATTTTAGCAGTCCTCACTATTTTTGTAAAATAGTGTATGAATAATTATAATGAGGACTTATTTGAGTGTTGATATTGTCTAGAAGATAATATTTGTATTTAAACTCACAGTATGTGTTGCCGTATTTTGCACGACAATTATATTATTGAAGTTGTAGTTTGCTTTCTGTACCATGTATTTGGTGACTCAGAATGGGTGTTGTATACCTATTTTGGGGGCGTCACAGGTGGGGCCCACATGTGTAACAAAGTCTTTGGGGGAGGGGATTATTTGGTTTGTCACGGGAATGAATGTAATGGAAGGAATGGCATGTATTGTTATATATATATATATATATATAATATCTATTTTATTTAAAGTTTTCATTTTATTAGCATAGTATCCTTTCCATTCTCCTATAAATAGGATGCTTAGTTAGAATTGAAAACACACCAGAAATTTTAGAGGATTCTCTTCTATAATCTTGAGCGCATTTCTTTAGAGTTCTAAGAAGTTTTGAGCGTAGTGTAAGTTTTCTTCAAGAATATCCTCGCCCTACCAGTCGGAATACTCTTCTTTTACGGTAAGGGGTATTATTTCTTTCATATTCATGAAGAGAACTTCTGTTGTTCCATTCTTTATTATTCATTGGAATAACTTTGTATATACTGGTCTACCCTATACTTGGTGAAATTCTTACATTATTCCATTCTTTATTATTATGTTGAATAACTCGTCACATCAAGTACCGCATACATGGTGAAATTCTTCTGTTATTCCATTCTTTATTATTCTATTAGAACATCTTATCTGTGCGTTTACGCATGACCTGGTTCCGTTATTTATTATTCTATTGGAACATCCCGCATGCATGCGTAATTTCACCGACCTTGTTTTTCGTTATTTATTATTCATTTGGAATATCCCATTCGTGCATTTACGCATGACCTGGTTCCGTTATTTATTATTCTGTTGGAATAACCTGTCTGTGTGGTCTATCGCATGCCTGGTGATTTCTTTTGTTATTCCATTCTTTATTACTCTCAGTTGGTTAAAGTTTTGGCTTTTATACTCCATGAAATTAGTGGAATATCCTTGATATTTGCGCTTCATCTAGTATCTTTTCATGGAAATATTCTTCTGAGCATTCTTGGGTTTTACCCCACAAAGCAATATCATGTTGACAATTAATTTGGACGTTATTGGTTCCTGGATAAATTAATTCTTGAACTTGTTTTATTGAATTCTTATATCATTGTCATCATCCTCATGTTTATATTATATTGAAAGTCATATGTGGCCTGTAGTGCATAGATGGACTTGGCATGATTATGACCAGGGATTATTCGGTATAATCATGACCGTAATATTACAAATGATGTGGTAAAAGTCCTCATTGGCCCGTAGTGCATTGATGGACAGTTGTTGGCATGATCATGACCATTGATGAATACACGAATATCCTTAGCCGTAGTGCATGGATAATTTATGGTCGTGATACTAATGAATATCCTCGTCAGTAGTGTGTGGATGGTGTGGATTATTTATTGTCGAGTTTCAAATGATAAAAGTGATGAAAACCCTTTTTAAATCATAAAAGATATTAGATTTTATTCTCTACTTGACTCTTTTAATGGATTGCTTGTCCCACTGCAGTTAAACTTGATGTTTGTTATATTTTATCAGTTTAACACTGTTGAAGGCTAACGATAATTTATTCTGCATTATCTTAGTCATAATATTTCTTACTGGGCTAGTTGAGAACGTAGCCGAAACTAGTCGGGGAACGGAGTGACGATCCAGATGATAGTATTAGTAGTCCTCACTATTCTATTAAATAGTGTGACAATAAATGTAATGATGACTCCTTTGAGTGTGAATATTGTCTAGATGACAATATTCTTATTAAAACTCTCAGTTTATGTTTTATCGTATTTTACACGACAGCTGTATTTATTATGTTGTATTTGAATTTTGTACCATGTATTTGGCGACTCAAGATGGGTGATGTATACCTATTTTGGGGACGTCACATTTTTCCTTTTCAATCTCAAGGTTTAAACTTGATATGAGAATACATTTAATTTTGGATAAAATAATTATAAATATTTAAAAAGTATTGCTAATTATAATAATTATAAGTTAAATAAACAACACTAATTTTGAATTTAAAAGTAACTCAAATTAACTTTAAAACGTCAAATTTAATTTTATATTTTGGAATGGAGGCAATATTATTTTCTCACACACGTCCAATTATAAAAAAAATTGCAATATAATAAATTTATTATTATTTTTAGTAGTCCCAAGTTAAATATCTACTTACCTTAAATAATATATTTTTTATAATAATTTTGAAAATGGTATATATATAGGACTTTCGCGAAAGCATCAAGAAAACACATATAAGTCTCGAAAATCCACAAAATAAAAATTCATTCGTCTAAATAAATAATACATAATTACATTTAATACCAACCTCCCTTGGTCTAGCTTTGAGCGGCAATTTGACTCCTAAAAAAGAATATATACTCTCTGTGACGCCCCAAAATTCAACTATATTTCAACCCTAGAAATTATGTTACACGGTACTACAACATACATATATAATCAACTATATAACTTGACAATATGTGTGACACCCCCAAAATAGGTATACAACACCCATTCTGAGTCGCCAAATACAGGTTCAGAAAGTAAACTACAACTTCAATAATACAATTATCGTGCAAAATACAACAACACATACTGTGAGTTTAAATACAAATATTGTCTTCTAGACAATATCCACACTCAAATAAGTCCTTATTACAATTATTCATACACTATTTTACAGAAATAGTGAGGACTACTACAACAACTTTCCAGAACCATCACTCCATACCCCGACTAGATCCTACTATATTCTCACCTCCTGAGAAGAAAAATGGAACAAAAGGAAAAGTGTGAGCTCAACTAGCCCAGTAAAGAACATTATGACTAAGATAATATACAACAAATTATCATTAGTCTTCAACAGGGAAAAATCTGATAGAATATAATAGACAACAAGTTTTAGATCAACAAATGTTTGAAAATAAAGAATCCATTAGAAGAGTCACGTAGAGAATGAGTTCTACTATCTTCTAAGATTTAAAAGTCCATCATCAATATTTTATCCTCAGAACAACAATCAATATACATCTTTAATCAAATATTCATCTTTGCACCACAGACAAAGATATTCATTTATATCACCAATGGCCATGTTCATCTCAACACTGCTCATCTTTGCACTACTGGACCAAAGATATTCATCGATTAATCATTCATCTTTGCACTACTGAAGCCAAAGATATTCAGTAATATCATCATTTAAGACTGAGGATGATGAAAAATATTTTAAAGAAAAGGAATCCAGTGAGACAGAAGGACAAATATTAAGGATTCGTATAACAGTTTATCCAAGATCAATAATACTTCATAATAACCAACTGTGAAGCAGAATTCAAAAATAAAGATCAAAACATGGATACAATCAAAGATAGTAACCATAATATACATCTTGGACAAAAAGGAAAATTTTCATTTTTTGGTGAATAGTGTCGTATTCGTGAATAGTGTCGTATACGTGAATAGTGCCGTATACATGAATAGTAACCCTGACACAAAAGTTCCTAATTTGATTAAAAAGTTCAAACCAATATTTCGGCATAATGATATTGAAGAAAATAATATCATTTAAGAAGAAAATAACATCCCTTACCTCAAAATAATCAGATTTAATCGAATTTCTGGATATAAAACCGATGTAAACTTGCATTTTAATAGCAACTCTCAAAGTATCAAAATACTCACAAAAATATGCTCGATAATCTAGAGAGAAAGAAAACTTATTTCTGGTGTGATTTTCAATTCTAACCTAAGCGTCTATTTATAGGAAAATGCTAGAACGCCAAATGAGACTAACATAATAGAATATTATTTTTTCTTTTCTAACTTCCTACGCCACCTCTTTTGAACAATTAGGCAGCCTTCTTTGAACCAAAATCAGCAGCCCTCATGTATTAAAACAAAAGTGGGTCCCACCCATAAATTAATAAAAATCATTTTATTTTCCCAAACTTCAGTAATTCATAGAAAATAGCCCGTTTATCAAAAAAATACGAATTTTATGTCCATTCCACACGAAAGATAATTCTCTAAAACTTTGTAGCTTTGAGTTTTTTCCAAATTCCAAACAAAAAATATCTGAAATCCACAAACGGATGATTTTTAATACCTCCATTCTGACAAAATACTGATAAAATACCTCAACAATAATTCCTTCATTTATAACCACATAAAATAAAAAAAATCCATCATTTATATCCACATCAAATAAATATTTCCTTATCATATAAATCAATAATTAATTATTCACTAATAATATTACAAAATCACAATTATGACAACCAGGCAGTTTCCAAAAAAGAGGGGGCTTTCCAATAAGGATTTTTCCTTACTGGCGCGCAATTAGGTGACCAAACCTCTCATTAACAGAACTTTCTAGACATTGCCAATAATGATATCTAATAATATTTTTCAAATAATATGAATTATTTATCTGATAATGGAAAATATCATGCGTTGACAATTATTGAAACAACAATAATATAAACTATCAACGCAAAGCAATTATTGAATCAATAAAATAAAATATTGAACAATAACCATCGTAACAATTATTGAGTAGTGCCTTCACGTAAGAATCAATAATTTAACAATATCTGGTAACATCTTGTGTACTGCAAATGCGAACCACGCCAGACATCGTATTTTAACCACTGTGTAATCCAACAATTGTTAATTCAGTAACAATTACACCGTTAATTATAAAAACTCATACTTTGTCATTTTCCTTCATCCAACCATTTTCTATTATGGGGCCCACAAATGGTTGCGCCATCATACGAATGTTCCAAGACCAAACGAATATTCCCCGACAAAAATGAATATTTTATAACCACTTGCTTATTTTGTAAAATTTGTACATTTTACCCATTACCAAAGCATTATCTCAAATTAACACTTTATTAATTTAGAATAATGAATAGAGAAAAATTCAATTTTATTTATAATAAGTTGGGGTCTTACAACCTCCCCTCCTTATAAAATTTTGTCCTCGAAATTGACGTACGTACCTGGTGTTTCAAATAGGTGAGGGTACCTCGCTTTCATTTTCGATTCCAACTCCAGGTCATTTCCTCAATAGTATGGTTCCTCCACAAAACCTTAACTTGTGGTATAACCTTGGTGCGTAGGACGTGCTCTTTTCTATCCAAGATCTTAATAGGTACCTCCTCGTACGTTAAATCTTCGGCTATCTCGTCTGGTTCTAACGCAATAATGTGGTTCGAGTCTTTCACATATTTACGAAACATAGATATATGAAAAACATTATGAACACGAGACATGTTTGGAGGTAATGCGAGTCTATAGGCCACATTTCCTATTCGGTCAAGAATCTCAAATGGACCAATAAATCCTGGATTGAGCTTTCCTCTCTTTCCAAATCTTATAACTCCCTTCCATGGAGCAACACGTAACAATACATGATCCCCAATACTAAATTCCACGTCCTTTCGATGAAGATCAACATAACTCTTTTGTCGATCCTGTGCCGTTTGTATACGTTGTCTAATCATTTGGATCTTTTCTGTAGTCATGCGTACCAACTCTGGTCCCAACAATGTTGCTTCACCCACCTCATCCCAACATACTGGAGAGCGACACTTTCGTCCATACAACGCCTCGAATGGAGCCATGCCTATACTTTCTTGATAACTATTGTTGTAGGAGAATTCCACCAGTGGCAAGTACTTATCCCAACTCCCTTTGAAGTCTAGGAAATAGAGTCTTAATAGATCTTCAAGGGTTTGAATAGTCCTCTTTGATTGTCCATCCGTTTGAGGATGGTATACTGAACTGAATCGTAAATTCGTGCCTATAACTTTCTGCAAGCTAACCCAAAATCATGAAGTAAATCTTGGGTCACGATCCGAAACTATGGATACTGGCATGCCATGCAATCTCACAATCTCATTCACGTACATACGAGCAAGACGTTCAAGGGAATAAGTCTCACGTATCGGCAAGAAATGAGCACACTTGGTTAATCTATCAACAATAACCCAAATCGCATCTATGCCTTGAGAAACTTTGGGAAGACCTGTAACGAAATCCATGGTAATGTGTTCCCACTTCCATTTCGGAATCTCAAGTGGTTGCAATGGACCATTTGGCACTTGATGCTCTGCCTTTACACATTGACAGGTTAAACACCTCGAGATAAACTTCGCAATCTCTCTCTTCATATTGTTCCACCAAAATGTATGTCGAATATCATGATACATTTTGGTACTCCCAAGATGGATTGCAAACGGGGTGTTGTGTGCCTCCATCATGATTCTATGCTTCAAGTCAGAATCGTTAGGAACGCAAAGTCTAGAGTTGACTCGAAATATTCCTTCTTCATCGATTCTTGCTTCTGGAATAGCACCTTCTTGCACTTTCTTCTTCATATGCATTAGCCCCAGGTCCGTAGCTTGAGCAGCTTTAACTTTATCGATTAAAGTCGGTTCTACTCGTATATTCGCCATCATCACGTGGGTCCCTGGAGTCTTTAACTCTATCTCTATCCTTTGCAAGTGATACAAAATGGGCCTTTGCATTGACAATATCTCACTCAGTTGCATACATATGATCTTCTACTCAATGCGTCAGCTACTACGTTTGCTTTTCTAGGATGGTATTGAATGGTATGATCGTAATCTTTCAACAGCTCGAGCCAACGTCGTTGCCACATATTGAGTTCTTTTTGGGTGAAGAAATATTTGAGGCTTTTATGATCCGTATATATCTCCACTTTCTCCCCCATACAAGTAGTGTCTCCATATCTTCAATACGAAAATGACTGCTACCAACTCTAGATCATGAGTAGGATAATTCCTCTCATATTCTTTGAGTTTTCATGAGACATAGGCTATGACTTTCCCATGTTGCATGAGAACACATCCTAACCCTTTGCCTGAAGCATCGCTATAGATAACAAATCCATTCGAACCAGATGGTATTGCCAGAACAGGTGCCGAAATGAGTCTCCTCTTGAGCTCTTAGAAACTCTTCTCGCATTCCTCGCTCCATAAGAATTTTGTATCTTTTCGATTCAACTGATTTAACGGAGTAGCGATTCTAGAAATTCCTTCCATGAATCTCCGATAATAACCAGCTAAGCCCAGAAGGCTACTGTGACGCCCCCAAAATAGGTATACATCACCTATCTTGGATCGCCAGATACATGGTGCAGAATACAAATACAATCTTTAATATACAACAAGAAAGCTGTGAGTTTTAATACAAATATTGTCTTCTAGACAATATCCACTCTTAGAAAAAGTTCTCATTACATTTATTGTCACACTATTTAACAGAATAGTGAGGACTACTAATACTATCATCCGGACCATCACTCCGTTCCCTAACTAGTCCCTGCTAAGTTCTCATTTCCTGAAGAGAACAATGAAAGAAAGGGTGAGCTCAACTAGCCTAGTAAGAAATATTGTGACTAAGATAATGCAGGATAAATTATCATTAGCCTTCAACAATGTTAAATTGATAAAATATAATAGACAACAAGTTTAACTGCAGCGGAATAAGCAATCCATTAAAAGAGTTAAGTAGAGAATAAAATCTACTATCTTTTATGATTTAAAAAGTTTTTCATCACTTTTATCACGAGCCTCGATTTTTAATAAATAATCCACATCATCCTTGCACTATGGCCAAGGATATTCATTAGGGTCACGACCACAAATTATCCATGCACTACGGGCCAAGGATATTCGTGTATTCATCAATGGTCATGATCATGCCAACAACTATCCATCAATGCACTACGGGCCAATGAGGACTTTTACCACATCATTTGTAACATTAAGGTCATGATTATACCGAATAATCCCTGGTCATAATCATACCAAGTCCATCTATGCACTACAGGCCACGGATGACTTTAAAAATATAAACATGAGGATGATGACAATGATATAAGAATTCAATAAAACAAGTTCAAGAATTAGTTTATCCTGGAACTAATAACGTCCAAATTGTCAACATGATACTTCTTTATAGAGTAAAATTCAAGAATGCTCAAAATAATATTTCCATGAAAAGATACTGGATGAAGCGCAAATATCAATGATATTCCACTAATTTCATGGAGTATAGTAAGTCAAAACTTTAACCAATTGCACAGATAATAAGGAATGGAATAATAAAAGAAATCACCGGGCATGTGATAGATAAGACACAGTGAGTTATTCCAATGTAATAATAAATATGGAACCAGTCCCATGCGTAAACGCACGCATGTGATATTTCGACGAGAATAATAATACGGAACCAGTCCCGTAAAACGCATGTATGTGATATTCCAATGTAATAATAAAGAATGGAATAACATAAGGATTTCACCAAGTATAGGGGAGTCCGCGTATACAGGTTATTCCAACAGAATAATAAAGACGGAACCAGGTCCGACGTAAAACGCACAGACAGGATATTCCAACAGAATAATAAAGAATGGAATAACATAAGGATTTCACCAAGTATAGGGTATGTCCGCGTATATAGGTTATTCCAACAGAATAATAAAGAATGGAATAACAGAAGTTCTCTTCATGAATAAGAAAGAATAACACACCTCACCGTAAAAGACATTGGATATCAAGAAGTAGTGAAGTAGCGTAATACTCTTCTTCTTTCTCTCTATAATTTCTCTCTCTAGAGTTTTAGTGAATTCATAAGAAATAATGAAGGAATGAGCTTTTATTTATAGAAGAATGGATTGAATAGTAACTAATTCCTGAACGGTCCAGATTGATTTACTTTTAAATGGACGGTTCAGATTGATTTACTATTAAAATTTAAAGCAACGGTCCATACTGATTTACTATTAAAACTTTAAACCAGCGATCCATATTGATTCACTATTATAACTTTCCACCAGCAGTCTATATTGATTTACTAATATAACTTCAACCAACGGTCTGAAAAATTAGCACATCTTTTCATGGAATAATATTGTACTCAAATACCCGAATGCACAATACTAGAGTGAATAGTAACTGGGTGAATATTAACTCGTGAATAGTACTCCGACACGAAAAGTTCCCCGAATACCCGATTGAACAATATAACCTCCAGACATCAATTATCATCGGAATAGATGTCGATTTCTACTAACACAAATAATCCCAACACAATGAAACTATCAAATTCATCTTTAATCAACACGAACTTATTCATCATTAATATTATAACTCATAATATTTAGCAATCAGGTTGTTCCCAAGAAAGAGGGGGCTTTCCAATTAGGATTTCTCCCTATTGGCGCGCAATTAGGTGACCAAACCTCTCCCTGATAGAACTTCTAAACATTGTAAATATTGCAATTTAATAATATGAATAACTTTGTCGTCTCAATTATTGATTTAATAATATAACATATAATTCGGATGATCTTGGTGACAATAATCGAATCAATAATATGAGAGATATGATGCAAAGAATTTCTTGTAGCAATAATTGAGTATAACTAAGTGACTTCTCACGTAAGCATCAATAATCAATACAGGTGTGTGCTACTATGCAACCACGCCAGACATCTTATTTTTTACTACCGGTAGTTCATCAGGTTTTAACAATAACACCTCGTAGTTATTTATAAAATATTTTGTCATTTTCTCAATCCGACAATAATTCCATTGTAGGGTCCACCAATGATTGTCTTGGTTATATTGAATATTCCCGACAAAAAGAATATTCCCCGACCAATCAAATATTTTATAACAACTTGCATACTTAGCAAAATTTATAAATATTACCCACAACTATAACATTATATCAAATCCATTCCATAAAAAATGATATTTATAGAAAAATCATCTTTATTAAAAAAAAGTTAGGGTCTTACAGCTACGCACTTCGGTCACCGACTTCGGTTGCTCCCAACTTTGTATTGCTTCAATCTTCGTCGGGTCAACAAATACTCCATGTTTTGACACCACGTACCCAAGGAATGCTACTTCCTCAAGTCAGAACTCGCATTTCTTCAGCTTGGCATATAGCTTGTTTTCACGAAGCCTTTCTAATATCAGCTTCAAATGGTGCTCATGATCTTCACGGGTTTTGGAATAAATGAGGATGTCATCAATAAAGACAATAACGAACTGATCCAAATATTCCTTGAATACTCGGTTCATCATATCTATGAAAGCAGCAGGAGCATTAGTCAATCCAAAAGACATGACTAAGAATTCATAATGCCCGTACCGAGTTCTGAAAGCAGTCTTTGGAATATCCTCAGTTTTAATCTTCAGCTGGTGGTATCCATAATGAAGGTCGATCTTTAAAAAGAATTGTGCTCCTTGTAACTGGTCAAACAGGTCATCAATGCGAGGTAGTGGATACCTATTCTTGATGGTGACATGGTTTAATTCTCGGTAGTCAATACAAAGTCACATACTCCCGTCTTTCTTCTTTACGAATAAAATAGGAGCACCCCAAGGAGATGTACTAGGATGAATGAAACAGATGTCTAACAATTCCTGCAGTTGAACTTTTAACTCCTGAAGTTCAATAGGAGCCATTCGATATGGGGTTTTAGAAATGGGTTTTGTACCCGGTTCAAGTTCAATAAAGAATTCAACATCACGTTCTGGGGGTAGACCGGGAAGTTCTTCAGGAAATACATCAGGAAATTCTCTAACATTAGAAATATTATTCAAATCTAACTTATCTTTATTCAAATCCATAATATGGGCTAAGAAAGCTTGACATCCATTTTTCAATAAACGAATAGCTTTATTGCTTGATATGACAGTGACTGATTTTAGTGGTTTAGTTGCTTGAATTCGCATAACAGGTTGGTTAGGAATATGAAAACTAACAACATTACAAAAATAATCAATTTTGGCATGATGAGTGGTTAACCAATCAATTCCTAAAATCACATCAAAAGCAAGTATCTTTAAAGAGATAAGATCAACAGGTAATGTGATAGTGCCAAATTGGATCAAGCAAGATTTATAAACTGTAGATGTAACGAAGGTTTCACCCAACGGAGTTTCACCAGATAAGTTAAAATCCAATTTCTCTGGAGTCAAGTTTAAACGTTGAGCACAAGTAGGAGAGATAAAAGAATGGGTAGAACCGATATCTAGTAAGGTATAAACTACGCAAGAACTCAAGATTAGCTTACTCGTGATCACCTCATTTGGGTTCCTCACGTTTTGGCCAGTCACGACAAACGCTCTTCCAAGAACCGTTGATTTCGACTTATTCGGGACAGCTTTTGGAGTCACCAACCCCGCTGAACTTGGTTTTGCTACAGAACACTCTCGGGCTATATGACCCTCCTTTCCACAGTTATAACATACCTTGGATTGTTGTGGGCAGTTTGGGATGATATGTCCCTCTTTCCCACATTTGTAACACACGACCGGTGGTCGTTCTCCTCCCCTAGCAACAGTTGATGCTGGTGTTGCTGTTGATGTCTTCTCGTCATTGTTGAATCTCCTCTTTTTGAAATTTCCACTAGACTCACCTCTTCTATTATCATGGCCACAATTACCACCCGAGTGGTTACCGCTTTTGTCCGTATTTTTCCCTCCTCGCTGGTTATCATCGCTTCGATGACTGTTGTCACCGGTATGACCTTGGTTGTGATCCCTCGGTTGAGTATACTCATTATCTCGCTCTAATAATTGAGCCCTATTGACAACATCTGAATACAGAGAAAATTAATGAGAGATAAGGTATTAATGAATCTCGGGTTTTAGACCTCTCAGAAACATCCACGTCATATGTTCCTCATTCTCTACCAAATGAGGTGCAAACCTGGATAACTCCACGAACTTTGCCTCATACTGAGACACCGTCATGTTGTTCTGTTCCAGTCTAATAAACTCTACCTCCTTCATATGACGAATACTTTCAGGAAAGTACTTGTTAATGAACAGTTTCTGAAATCTTTCCCAAGACATGTTGTTGCGTGCGGTGTACCGTCATGTACGCTTCACAGATTCCTACCAAGAATCGCCTCTACGAACATAAAGGTGGCGAATGGAACCTTGGTTCCTCCGTGCATCCCAAGACATCGAATATCTTGGTAATTTGCTTGACCCATGTTTCCGCCTTCTTTAATCGGATCAAAGCTTTCCCGTAAATCTGGTGGTCCCAACTCTTTGAATCGCTTATTCGTGATGCATCACAAGCGTTGCTATCACTTCCACCCGTATTACATACAGTCTCCCTTATGCGATTTTTCATGAACTGCAAAAAGCTCCTAAACATTCCATCATTCATCGTTTGCTTGGTAGTGTTATTTACAGGAGGAATGTTGTCTTCTTGTTGCACGTTCTCCTGGTTTAAGACTAAAGGTTGTTCCATAGTCTCATACATTCCATTGTTAACGTTCTTAGCAGCCATTCTTAAATACTTCCATAAAACAAGGGTTAATTAAACAAATTAACATATCACATAATATCCCTATATTATGACCGACCAACAAATAAGCTTAGATAGGACACCCTAGCGAAGGATTTACTCATCTCTCCCTCCTAGTTATATTCCCGATCTCATGAGAGACCATATCCCAAAGCTTTGATACCAACTGTGACGCCCCCAAAATAGGTATACAACACCCATTCTGAGTCGCCAAATACATGGTACAGAAAGGAAACTACAACTTCATTAATATAATTGCCGTGCAAAATACGACAACATATACTGTGAATTTAAATACAAATATTGTCTTCTAGACAATATCCACACTCAAATAAGTCCTTATTACAATTATTCATACACTATTTTACAGAAATAATGAGAACTGCTACAATAACTTTCTAGAACCATCACTCCATACCCCGACTAGATCCTGCTATGTTCTCACCTCCTGAGAAGAAAAATGGAACAAAAGGAAAAGGGTGAGCTCAACTAGCCCAGTAAAGAACATTATGACTAAGATAATATACAACAAATTATCATTAGTCTTCAACAGGGAAAAATCTGATAGAATATAAAAGACAACAAGTTTTAGATCAACAAATGCAGCGGAAACAGCAATCCATTAGAAGAGTCACGTAGAGAATGAGTTCTACTATCTTCTAAGATTTAAAAGTCCATCATCAATATTTTATCCCAATAACAACAATCAATATACATCTTTAATCAAATATTCATCTTTGCACTATAGGCCAAAGATATTCATTTATATCACCAGTCGGTCATGTTCATCTCAACACCTGTTCATCTTTGCACTACGGGCCAAAGATATTCATCAGATAATCATTCATCTTTGCACTACAGGCCAAAGATATTCAGTAATATCATCATTTAAGACTGAGGATGATGAAAAATATTTTAAGGAAAATGAATCCAGTGAGACAGAAGGACAAATATTAGGGATTCGTATAACAGTTTATCCAAGATCAATAATACTTCATAATAAACAATTGTGAAGTAGAATTCAAAAATAAAGATCAAAACATGGATACAATCAAAGATAGTAACCATAATAGACATCTTGGACAAAAAGGAAAAATTTCATTTTTCGGTGAATAGTTCCGTATTCGTGAATAGTATCATATACGTGAATAGTGCCGTATACGTGAATAGTAACCCCGACACAAAAGTTCCAAATTTGATTAAAAAGTTCAAACCAATATTTTGGCATAATGATATTGAAGAAAATAATATCATTTAAGAAGAAAATAACATCCCTTACCTCAAAATAACCGTACTTCTGACTGAATTTTGGATATAAAGCCGACAGAAACTTGCACGGAATAATAACTCTCAAAGTATCAAAATACTCACAAAAATATGCTCGATAATCTAGATAGAAATAAAACTTGTTTATGATGTGATTTTCAATTCTAACCTAAGTGTCTATTTATAGGAAAATGCTAGAACGCCAAAGGAGACTAAAATAATAGAATATTATTTTTTCTTTTCTAACTTCCTACGCCACCCCTTTTGAACCAAAATCAGCAGCCCTCATGTGTTAAAACAAAAGTGGGTCCCACCTATAAATTAATAAAAATCATTTTATTTTTCGAAACTTCGGTAATTCATAGAAAATAGCCCGTTTATTAGAAAAATACGAATTTTAAGTCCATTCCACACGAAATCGAATTCTCTAAAACTTTGTAGCTTTGAGTTTTTCCAAATTCCAAACAGAAAATATCCGAAATCCACAAGCGGATGATTTTTAATACCTCCATTCTGACAAAATACTGATAAAATACCTCAGCATTAATTCCTTCATTTATAACCACATAAAATAAAAAAATCCATCATTTATATCCACATCAAATAAATATTTTCTTATCATATAAATCAATAATTAATTATTCACAAATAATATTACGTAATCACAATTATGACAACCAGCGCAGCCTCCTCAGAAAGAGGGGCTTTCAATAAGGATTTCTCCTCATCAAAAGCAATTAGGTGACCAAACCTCTCCTTAACAGAACTTTCTAGATATTGCCAATAATGCTATCTAATAATATTATTCTAATAATATGAATTATTTATCTGATAATGGGAAATCTTTGTAAAGTGACAATTATTGAAACAACAATAACATAAACTATCAACGCAAAGCAATTATTGAATCGATAAAATAAAATATTGAGCAGGTAACTCATGTAATAATTATTGAGTAGTGCCTTCACGCATTTAATCAATAATTTAACAATCTTGCTTGATGCAGAAGCACTCTTCTTGTGCAACCATGCGTAGACATCGTATTTTAACCACCAGGTAATCCAACAGTGTTAACGGTAATAATTACGCCGTTAATTATAAAAACTCATATATCATAATTACGCCGTTAATTATAAAACTTCATCCAACCGTTTTCTGTTATGGGGCCCACAAATGGCTGCGCTATAGTATGAATATTCCTCGACAACAAGAATATTCCATGACTAGATGAATATTCCCCAACGAAAATGAATATTTTATAACCACTTGCTTATTTTATAAAATTTGCACATTTTACCCATAACCAAAGCATTATCTCAAATTAACACCTTATTAATTTAGAATAATAAATAGAGGAAAATTCAATTTTATTTATAATAAGTTGGGGTCTTACAATATGAATGTAATTACTAATTATTACAACATAACCCAATATCATCTCAGGTTTCTATAACCATTACATTATTTATTTGTCATAATATCATTCATAAAAATAATACTATACTATTAAAAGATAATCTGTATCCATCTTGACCTTCCCCTTATCCTTACCGAATCCTTCAATCCGTTCATTTTAACAAGCTCAGCAAGATTAACAATTATAATGCAACAAAAAAATCAAGAATCATATAATTTATTTTCAATAATTGAACAAAAGTTATGAAGTACTATGAATAACAAAATAACACTTTTCTTTTTCTTTAAAACATTTTCATATGACAAAATGTCATTTAAAATTTTGAATTTAGTCAACAGAACATGAACATTCTTTTCTTTCTTCCTTTGAAAAGGATAACCCGGCACTAAGACCATAAGTTTGATATTCTTTACGAGCACTTCTAGGTGATCAGCCTATAGTACTCTATGTTAATCAACATTCATTCATTAAACGTATTTACATTTAATTTTTAGCAACCTCATGTGTCAGTCGATATACGACTAAAACATTTATTTATTCTTACTTAGGCTTACCTTTGAATCTGTAACAAAGAAATTGGCATAGGATAACATCAATAATATTTTGAAAGACTTGTAAATAAATCAACAAAATATTTACATCATTGTCTAGCCGAATCAAATGGCATTGACTCTTTCCTAAATAATTCATGCATATCATATCATGAATTCACAAAACATGCCAAACACAAGGTATAGATAGGAGTTTAGAAAACTTACCTTGGGCATTTCTAACTTTTAATTCAACTTTGGTATTTTATGCTCTACACGATATAATTATATAGCACACCAATTAGCTACCAAACAATCTATACACATTGTTTATTCTAACTTTTTCTTCCTTTATAGCTTATTCGAATAGTTAACTAAGAATGTTTGTTAAGTTATTCATCATTTATTACAACTTTTCATACTTGTATATCATAACATAATATCATTTCATAACGTTCAAGTCATACAACCAATGCATGCTTAGCACGTTCGTCCAACGCGAATACGATCTACGGATATCGTTTATGTGCTTTAAGTTTACATTTTATAACCTTTTAATTAACCTTCAATTGTTCAACTTAAGGTTTTAATCACCCTTTCAGGTGTTACATTAAGCATAATTAAAGTTCATAATTGAGCCTTAATCATTCTCTAACTTTTATGTTTATAAAAGCTCTTCTCTATCTCTTACTCAGAACCAGCGCTACAACGCTTGTTCCCTTTAAAAATTCCACACATGATTTAAGTTTCCAATACCCGAGCCTCATTTGGTATTGCTAAAAGCCTTGTTTTGTTTCAGCTGCTGGCGCCAAGCCAATTTCCTTGAAAAAAAAAATTCTAAGTGTTGAACTTTTTCAAAATGCTTACTTCCCGAACACGTATCTTGTTTGTTATAACTCGGATTGGGTTCGTTCCAAAGCCATTTTATTACTTATCTTACATACTACAATTTTCCCCAGACAGAAAATTTTTTTGGATCCATTAACAAGTCCTTTAATTAGCTTAAAATTCCTTGTTCGTTCATTCTACGTCTTTTCACGTTCTTCGTTTATTCATTCATAATTTGTTCATCTGACATCCAAATACGTTCATTCTTGAGTCTATAACTCATAAATTTTGTGTTTTCCATATTCTAACAAAACCCTAATTTTCCAGGTTCATTAACACAGTTCCAAATTCGTCCAAAAATCATAGTTAACTACGATTTCAACGGTTAACGTCTTTTACTGAAATTTTTGTTATAGCATATTTTTACTCCATTCAAAATGAAATAATTCCACCATTTGTTCATCTAACATCCTAACCAAGCATATAGCACCTAAATTGTACGCGATGGTTTTAAACTTGTCCATCAACAACAAGCTCTAAGATTTTCATGCTTTCTTCATTAAGTTCTTAATCATTGATTATGATTTCACTTATTAGGCATTTTAGTGTTTTAAGTCCATTAATATCCTCTTTATCTCATCAGACCATACATACACAACCATCAACACTTCTCTACCAATCTAAGATGACGATAGATGAAGATTATGGTTTAAAATTTCATTACCTCTTGTTCGTGGTGTTCTTGTTTAGATGAATGGTTTAGCTAGCTTCCTTCTCCTTCTCCTTGTCCCTTGCCAAATCCGAATTTTCTCTCTCTCTCTCTCTCTCTCTCTCTCTCAATCTAGTAAAGTTTTCTCTTTGAATTGGTGATTTTACTTATAAAATTTTGTGAAAGAAAAATGAAGAGAAGGTTTGTATATATAGAATTGGCAAGAGGTAGGTCAACAAGGTCTTTTGGACAACTTTCATTAGCTTACGAGTTGGTCACTTAAGTTATGGTCTTGTATGGTCAAA
Source organism: Panax quinquefolius (assembly GCA_020205615.1). Classification (NCBI taxonomy): domain Eukaryota; kingdom Viridiplantae; phylum Streptophyta; class Magnoliopsida; order Apiales; family Araliaceae; genus Panax; species Panax quinquefolius. The sequence goes on from CM035157.1 coordinate 104,208,367, forward strand.
ACCCTCAAGTTTCCAATCTTACACAACATCCCCTCATCATCCACCACACATTCCACCCAAAAACCACTTTTGAGTAATCAAACACTATTCACACCTCCTTAACCAACTAATATTCCACCAAGCTTCTCTTGGAAGCCTTATGGCCAGCTAGGTGGGTTGGTGGGACCCTCATGGGTTCCCCAAACCCACTTTATCTCACCCATGATTCGACCCACGGGTTTGGTTCTTGGTTTGAGCTTAGCTTTAATTCAAATTGGGCCAAACTTTGGGATTGAATTAACATTCCTTTGGGCTTTGATTTAATTAACCATTGGTGTAAGACCCCAACTTTTTTGAATAAAGAATAATTTTCTCGAAATATATTTTTAAATATTATGGTGTGGATTTGATATAATGTTATAGTTGTGGGTAATATTTACAAATTTTGCAAAGTAAGCAAGTGGTTATATAATATTCGATTGGTCGGGGAATATTCAATTTAACAGGGAATATATGTACGACGACACAATCATTGGTGGACCCCACAACAAAAGTATTGTCGTAGTTAGAAAACGACAGAATTATCATTTTATAAAAATAACGGCGAAAGTGTTACAGTTAAAACTGTTGAACTACCCGGTAGTAAAAGTACATTAATACGCGTGGTTGTATAGTAGCACATGGTATTGATTATTGATGCTTACGTGAGAAGTCACTCAGTTATACTCAATTATTGCTACAGTAATTGGTGCATCATATCTCTCATATTATTGATTTAATTATTGTCACAATATCATCTGCATAATATGTTATATTATTAAATCAATAATTGAGACGACAAAGTTATTCATATTATTAAATTGCAATATTTACAATGTCTAGAAGTTCTGTCAATGACAGGTTTGGTCACATAATTGTGCGTCAATAAGGAGAAATCCTTATCGGAAAGCCCCCTCTTTCCTGGGAACGACCTGGTTGTTAAATATTGTGAGTTATAATATTAATGATGAATAAGTTCGTGTTGATTAAAGATTAAATTTGTGACGCCCCCAAAATAGGTCCACACGACCCATTCTGAGTCGCCAGATATCACACTATAAAAATTATTTACAAACTTCATTTATACAACTGTTAAACCGTCCGTGCGAGAATTTACTACGATTAAACCGCGTGAGTTTAATACAAATGTATGTAACTCTCATGGTGCCTCGACCACAACCTTACAATGGTACTTTACATAAAAGTACAGTCAATAACTATTTTAGAAATTAAAATCTTTGGAAAATACTCAAGGAAACCTTCGTACATGGGAGGCCATGCGTCTAGGTTATGATAGATATCATATGTCCATAGAATTATCCTTGGTTGACCTAAAAGACCCCAAAGAAAAATGAGAAGATTACTATCATGTTCTTTCCAATGGTGAGTCTTCTCTTGACATAAAACTATCTCCACTATCTGCAATTGAAAATTATATTTCAACCAAACTCCAAGATCATATAGGTAGTGCTTGTAGATATACTCAGCAAGTGGATGTGCACAACCCTGTCTTATGATAACACGAGGTTGTATATCATTAGACATCTTGTATGATAGTGGCAAAACACTCTTCCAAAGTTAGGTTCACCTCACCCTATTCAGTTCACCAAAATTAAATATCAAATGACATATACAATACGACACACTTATCTAAAGTTCTCAATAAAATTATTTCCATACTATTTAAGGAGAACCTCAACAGCTATAGACCACCGTTCTATTCTCCTGTTACCCCCGATCGACCCAGCTACACTCTTATTACCTGAAAGGAATTGTGAAGCAAAAAGGGTGAGCACAACTAGCCCAGTAAAGAATATCATGACTAAAGATAATTTACATCATCAATAGCCTTCATCAGTAATAAATCAGAGATTTAGAACATATGGTAGATAATAAAACTTTTCAACCATAGTTGCAGAGGAACGAGTAATCCATTAGAAGAGTCAAATAGACCATCAGATTTATTATCTTCTCCATGTTAAAAGTCCACCAATAATGTTTTATCCCTGTAACATCAATCAACAATTCCTGTCTACAATCATATGAATAACTCATAATCATAATTGTGATTCTAAATTCCTCTTCGCACCCAGGACGAAGATAATTTTCATCACCTATCTTCACCTGAAACATCAAAAATCATGGTTATACCAAATCACAATTCCTGCTCATAATCATACTAATAAATTCATCTTTGCACTACGACCAAAGATATTCATTAACAATTCATCTTTGCACTACAGGCCAAAGACATACAACTGTATTTTAGAAGAGTCAAGTAGAGCATGATATCTACTATCTTTTACGAATTAAAAGGGTATAATCAATATTTTATCGTTGAGACTCAGCTTAATAAATAATCCACATCATCGAATCATCCCTGCACTACGACCAAGGATATTCATGTAATCATCAATGGTCATGATTGTGACGCCCCCAAAATAGGTATACATCACCTATTCTGAGTCGCCAAATACATGGTACAGAATACAAATACAATCTTTAATATACAACAAGAAAGCTGTGAGTTTTAATACAAATATTGTCTTCTAGACAATATCCACTCTTAGAATAAGTCCTCATTACATTTATTGTCATACTATTTAACAGAATAGTGAGGACTACTAATACTATCATCTAGACCGTCACTCCGTTCCCCGACTAGTCCCGGCTACGTTCTCATTTCTTGAAGAGAACAGTGAAACAAAGGGTGAGCTCAACTAGCCCAGTAAGAAATATTATGACTAAGATAATGAAGAATAAATTATCATTAGTCTTCAACAGTGTTAAACCGATAAAATACAATAGACATCATGTTTAACTGCAGCGGAACATGCAATCCATTAAAAGAGTCAAGTAGAGAATAAAATCTACTATCTTTTATGATTTAAAAGGTTTTTTTTTCATAACTTTTATCGCTGGGACTCAGCTTAATAAATAATCCACATCATCCCTACAGTACGGCCAAGGATATTCATAAGTATCACAACCATAAAATATCCATGCACTACGGGCCAAGGATATTCGTGTATTCATCAATGGTCATGATCATGCCAACAACTGTCCATCAATGCACTACGGGTCAATGAGGACTTTTACTACATTATTTGTAACATTACGGTCATGATTACACCGAATAATCCCTGGTCATAATCATACCAAGTCCATCTATGCACTACAGGCCACAAATGACTTTCAAAAAAATATATAAACATGAGGATGATGACAATGATATAAAAATTCAATAAAACAAGTTCAAGAATTAATATATTCAAGAACAATTAACGTCCAAATTGTCAACATGATACTTCTTTGTAGAGAAAAGTTCAAGAATGCTCAGAAGAATATTTCCATGAAAAGATACTGGATGAAGCGCAAATATCAAGGATATTCCACTAATTTCATGGAGTATAGAAGTCAAAACTTTAACCAACTGAATATAATAAAGAAGAGTACTCCGACGATAGGGCGGGGATATACTTGAAGAAACTTGCACTACACTCAAAGCTTTCTTAAACGCTAAAGAAATACGCTCAAGATAGAAGAATAATTCTCTCTCTAGAGTTTCAGTGAATTCGTAAGAAATAATGAAGGAATGAGCTTCTATTTATAGAAGAATGGACTGAATAGTAACCAATCCATGAACGGTCCAGATCGATTTACTTTAAACGGACGGTCCAGATTGGTTTACAATAAAATATAATATATTCTATTTATAATCTAATAAAACGAATAACTTTTAAAAAGATTTTACTATGCAAACACTATGCAGGCACTATGCAAACACTATGCATAATAAAATATAATATATTCTAATTATTGTCTAATAAAACGAATAACTTTATAAAAGTATTCTGTTTTATATAAAAAGATTTTACTATTAGCCTAACAAAATAAATAACTTTATAAAAGTATTCTATTTTATATAAAAAGTGTTTCGCTTTTATTACATTAATAATACTAATAAAACAAAACTTCATCATCATTATTATTATTCACACTATTAATCGACTGTGTCGCTCCTCAGAAAGAGGGGCTTTCAATAAGGATTTCTCCCTATCGACGCCGCTTATTAGGTGACCAAACCTCTCCTTGGCAGAACTTCTAGACATCGTTAATAATGTAAATAATAATATTAATAACTTCGTCATCTCAATTATAAAATATCAACAATAATTGAATCAATTAACGTGAGATACTATACAACAATTACTGAAGCAATAATTGAACAAAACTGAGTGACTTCTCACGTAAGCATCAATAATCAATACCGTGTGCTACTATTCAACCATGCGTATTCTTGTACTTTTAACACCGGGTGTTTCAACAGTTAACGGTAAAACTTCCGCCTTTATTTTCATAAAAATATTTTTGTCGTTTTCTCAATCCGATAATAATTCCGCTAGGGTCCACTAATGATTGTGTCGTCGCATTTAATATTCCCTATTTAAAAAGAATATTCCCCGACCAATCGAATAGTATATAACAACTTGCGTACTTTGCAAAATTTATAAACATTACCCACAACTATAACATTATATCAAATTTATTCCATAATATTCAAAGATGATATTTATAGAAAATACATTTTTATTCATAAAAGTTAGGGTCTAACAATCTCCCCTTCTTATGAAATTTCTCCCTCGAAATTAGGGTACGTACCTGGTATGTCGAAGAGGTAAGGATACCTTGATTTCATTTCAGATTCTAACTCCCAGGTCATTTCCTCAACATCATGGTTTCTCCATAAAACTTTGACTTGAGGTATTACCTTGGAGCGTAGAATATGTTCCTTCTTATCCAAGAATTGAACAGGAACCTCTTCACACGTTAAATCTTTTCGCTATTTAAATTCTCGGTTCTAACTCAATAATGTGGTTTGGTCTTTCACATATTTATGTAACATAGATATATGAAAAACGTTATGAACACGAGACATACTTAGCAGAAAGTTTAGTCTATAGGCTACAAATCCCCTACTCGATCAAGGATTAAAAATGGGCCAATGAATCGAGGATTGAGCTTTCCTCTCTTTCTAAATCTCGTAACTCCTTTCCATGGAGCAACATGTAACAACACATGATCTCTAATATCGAATTCCACGTCGTTTCGATGAAGATCAACATAACTCTTTTGTCGGTCTTGTGAGGTTTTTATACGTTGTCGGATCGTTTGAATCTTTTCTGTAGTCATACGTACCAACTCCGGTCCCAAAAACGTTGCTTCACCCACCTCATCCCAGCATACTGGAGAACGACACTTTCTTCCATACAACGCTTTGAATGGAGCCATGCCAATGCTTGCTTGATAACTATTGTTGTAGGAAAACTCCACCAATGGTAAGAACTTGTCCCAACTTCCCTTGAAGTCAAGGACACAGAGTCTTAATAAATCTTCAAGAATTTGAATAGTCCTCTCTGATTGTCCGTCCGTTTGAGGATGATATGCCGAACTAAATCGTAAATTCGTGCCCATAACTTTTTGCAAACTAACCCAAAATCGTGAAGTGAATCTTGGGTTTCGATCAGAAACTATGGATACTGGCATACCATGAAATCTTACAACCTCGTTTATGTATATACGAGCAAGATGTTCAAGTGTATAAGTTTCTTGTATGGGTAAGAAATGAGTAGACTTGGTCAATCTATCAACAATGACCCAAATTACATCTATACCTTGAGAAACCTTGGGAAAACCAGTAACGAAATCCATGGTAATGTGCTCCCACTTCCATTCTGGAATTTCAAGTGGTTGTAATGGACCTTTTGGTACTTGATGCTCCGCCTTGACTTGTTGACACGTTAGACACCTTGAGATAAACAGCGATATCTCTCTCTTAATATTGCCCCACCAAAATGTATGTCAAAGATCATGATACATTTTAGTACTCCCAGGATGGATTGGAAACGGTGTGTTGTGCGCCTCCATCATGATTTTATACTTTAACTTAGGGTCGTTAGGAACACAAAGTTTGGAGTTGACTCGAAGTATTCCTTCTTCATCGATTCTTGCTTCCGGCATAGCACCTTCTTGTACTTTCTTCCTCATATGCATAAGCTCCAGGTCTGTAGCTTGAGCAGCTTTAACTTTATCGATTAAAGTCGGTTCCACTCGTATATTCGCCATCATCACTTGGGTCCCTAGAGTCTTTATCTCTATCTCCATCCTTTGCAAGTCATACAAAATGGGCCTTTGCGTTAACAATATCGCACTCGTACCCGCATATGATCTTCTACTCAATGCGTCAGCTACCACGTTCGCTTTTCCAGGATGGTATTGGATGATATGATCATAATCTTTCAACAGTTCAAGCCAACGTCACTGTCGCATGTTTAGTTCCTTTTGGGTGAAGAAATATTTGAGGCTTTTATGATCCGTAATGATCTCCAATTTCTCCCCATACAAGTAATGCCTCCAAATTTTAAGTGCGAAGACAACAACTGCCAATTCTAGATCATGAGTAGGAAAATTCCTCTCATATTCTTTAAGTTGTTGAGAGGCATAGGCTATGACTTTCCCATGTTGCATGAGAACACATCCTAACCCTTTGCCTGAAGCATCACTGTAGATGACAAATCCCTCCGAGAGCGGATGGTATTGTCGTAACAGTCTTTGAAATGAGTCTTCTCTTGAGTTCTTGAAAATTCTTCTCACATTCCTCGCTCCAATCAATTTTGTATCTTTCCGAGTCATTGAAAGTTAAGGAGTAGCGATTCGAGAAAACCCTTCTACGAATCTCCAATAATAACCAGCTAAGCCGAGAAAGCTACGTACTTCATGTTAGGTTTGTAATATTCATGAACGCAATCAAATTACAAAAATAAGCGGAAACGTGTAAAATTAGAGTTTTAAAATTTTACAAACCATATACCCAGATCACCCTTTATGCAAAATTATTAATTAAACGAAAAAGATAACGAATAAGAATCATACCCTTGAAGATCGAGCTTCGTTAGTACAAGTTCACCTCAATCCTTTTTTCGCTCAACTTGAATCCACCGGGTTTGGTTCCTTCCTTTGATCAACGTTAGCCACCCAAGTGTTTGGCCTCTAGAGGTAATCCACCAAGGAAGAAGAAGGATTTAAGAAGATGGGTGGTTGGCTAAACCCTAGTTTTTCTATCTCCATAGAAAAAGAGCGTACTCTCCAACTCTTGGAATTATAACGTAGTCTTAATATCTGATATAAGACTGCTCTTATAAAGATATCAAGTAACCTTATTAAAATAAGGTATTATTTAATTAAACTCTTTTAATTAAATGGGCTCCCTAATCTTATTAGGGATAATTAATTAAACTCTTTTAATTAATTTTCCTCCTAATCCTATTAGGAATAAATGAGAGTACTTATATTAAATTAATTCCTAAACTCTTTTAAAAATTAAAATAATAATAATTGTAATAATATTAATAAGACTCCTCTTATTAATTTATATTTAATATTTCTAAAATATTAAATAATAAATATTAAGCTATTTAATTTATTCAATCACCATAGATTAAATTAAATATACATAACATATTATTACGATTATGCCATTAACTTCTTAAATAATTATTCTTCCTTTTATGGTGTGACCCTTTAGGTTCTCCATATTAAACCGGTTGTGAATAAATCAATTAGAACAATTCTAATCTTATTTAAATAAATAAATTAAATAATTAATTTATTTAAATAAATAATATTTATTCTACAATAGGGATAAGCCTCCCTAGCGATCAACGACTTTCCAGATAATATAGATTTCAACATTAATCATTAAAAACCTTTGAGTAAATAGTTACCGCATAATTCAATCCTTCCACCATACAATGTCCCAATTAAATATAAGACATGGAATTACATCACAAGTCTTATTTTATTTAATTATATGTATTTCGATCCTTAAATGCACAACTCCAAATAATGCAAATTAGAAACTCCTTTCTAATTTCATTCTGCCTTGGCCAAGGACTACTGGGTTGTCATTTATCGAATCACATAGGACATTTCTCTTCTTTTATTAGAAGTGGTAGATTCTTTATTGATCATATATTATCTCCATGTACAACTTGTTATACCCAAGCATACCCTTTGATATACCCTAAGGGTCTTAAGGAATAAGTCAAAGTATAACTCATCATACACAAGATACTATGATGATCTCAAGTCTAAGGATTACTTGTACTACTATCACTACAGGAATTCCTATTGACAGGCAAGTAAAACTCCATTAGGTATTCCTTAGCGAGCCACGCTCAATTGAACTTATTCTCCAATAAGCACCTACATACTTGCTTTTAGTGTCTCCACACAAATGATCATGAGATCAATCATCCTCATCCAATGAGCAGTTAACGTATGTACCAATCTATTCGGATTCACTAATCCCCAATTTAGTAATCCAATGATTGGGAACTATTTTAGTTTTAAGCTTTCTAAGAATTTAGATCTCATTAGAATGATCATCATCATTATTCTAAAAGCATTGCTTAAAACTATGGCTTTATCACATATTATAAAACAACATCATGTAGATAATTAAAAGCCTTTAATAAATTAATACTTTTTATTAATAAATGAATAAGATTGTTACAAAGTATATGCTTTATCATCAAACATGATTGGCTTGTGTGCATACTACTTTCAATCTCCCACTTGCACTAAAGCCAATCGTTATGGTATCTCATACTCTTTTTCTCTAAGTGACGATTATCCTGTTGTTGGATACGCTTTAGTTAATGGATATGTAATGTTGTTCATGAGAGTCCACTATCTCTATAGTGATTTCCCATCTTTCAATGATTCTAATAATCAAATGAAAGTGCCACAACACATGTTTAGATCTAAGATGAGACTTAGGAACTATTCCTAGTTACGTAATGAACTTTTAATCCAAACACAATCAACTTGCGGCTTCATTTATAGCTATATACTTTATCTTTATCACTAAACCAAAGAACTCTTTCTTTGTTTGGAACCTTTCCAATTCATCGCACCATTGTTCAAGATAACGCTTTACCTTAAAGTGGATTTTTCGTCGTCTTGGTGCGTCTCGAAAAACTTGGTCTGTTAAGCCCTCTAGTTTTAATTCGGACTCCACCATATATGATCACATCCTTAGTGTTTGGTTAAGAACTTTAAGATGTTTTTCACCGACTCACGTTGAACTTCTCCGAATTATGATCGATCAACATCGGGTCTCGTATATTTCATTGCATACATGATAATTACTCATGTGATCTCTCTTTGGAGTCTTTGGGGACTATTAAGAGATACACTCCATAGCTCATCAACATGAGACAACTCTTTGAGTTTGCCATGCTAAACAACTTTAGCATCAAATGAATATCGTTCCTTGGGTTAAGTCGAGCATCTTTTAAATCTATCTATATAGATTTCTATCCCCAATTAAGATATTCTTCCCAAATCATTCATGGAAGAATGTTTAGACAACTTTATATTTCTTGATTGTAGCATTAGTATGTTATTCCTCATCCGTAGTATATCAACATATAATACTAGAAATTTCACGACGCTCCCATCGACCCTTTTTGTACACACTAGAACTCTTACCTCATCGATGTAACTCGGATCATCATCTTCTATGATGATGCGTACCTCATCATCATCATCCATGATGAATCCATACCTCCTAGGTATCTTGGTATTATTCCGCATTTATGATTCGGTTTGTGGTACAACAGTCTATCTACTGTGTTCCTCTTATTTGACTTATAGTATTTTGTGGATCATGAACTCTTCAAGATCTATAATCCTCACACTAGCCCTTTCAATGATAAACACCTTTATCTTAGAAGGCAACGTGTTTCGCAACAAACACCTTTTGCTAAGTAGGATTATAGAACACATGCCCTAAACTTACTTTAGGATGTCCCACAAATCTGTACATGTCAAATTTTGTCCCAAGCTTATCCTTTGAAACCTTTTCACATAAGTTGGACAACACCTTATCTTGACATACTTAAGATTAGGAATCCTCCCTGTCCATAACTTTTATGGAGTCTTCAATGGATTTTGAGGTTACCTTTTCGTAGATATGCTAACCATTTCTAGGACATGATCCTGAAGGATACTTTGGAATGTCAAGAAATGATTATGGACCGCACCATGTCCAACAAGGTATGATTTTTTCTTTCAGATACATCAACCAATTATTGCGTATCAGGATGTGTCCATTATGAGAAAACCATTTGAGATTATCTAGAAACTTATTGCACAAGTATTTATTCCTTGATCTAATCAAAGAATCTTAATACTTTGCCAATTTGTTTCATTTCAATTCTTTGAACCTTTCAAATAATTCACACTTGTATTTCAACAAATACATATATTCAACTCTTTGAATGATCATCTCCTTTTCTTATATTATTTTGTTCAATTTATAAAATAGTTTTCCACGTAAGTCAAGTATACAAAATCTATTAAGTAATATTTCATTCTATACAAAATATTATTATTATAAATAGAACAACAATTGTTCTTAAATATAATACCAAAGATTTCATTGTTCAACAATAAACCGGAAATAATGTTTTCAACGAGAACCGGAATACAATAACAACTTATTGACTTAATAGATTTGCTCAGTAGGCGGTCTTTAAACTATAAGTTTCTATGGCTAATGTTGCAATCTTTGCTTCATTTCCCACACATAGGATTACTTATATTTGTTTAGCTTTCTACTTCTGTTTGGTCCTTTCATAAATCTATATTTATGATAACCAAAGTTGGTATCCAATACCCAAGTAGAACATTGACTTAAAGAAAAATTATTTTAAATCATGAACAAATTTGTATTTGTAACCGAAACTTCACTAAGCTTCTTTGGTTAGCCTCTACAAGATGTTTCTCGTAGTTTCTTTCCAGTGTCCAGGCTTATTGCAGTGAAAGCAAACTCCTTTGCTATCCGTGTCAGTTTTGTTCTTATTATCCTTTGTTTTGGCCTTTTCTATTTACCTTCTTAGAATCGTTCTTCTTTTCAGAAGATCATTTAACCCCTACTAGTAAGACATGGTCTTTCTTGGTTGGAAAGTGACTCTCAACATTTTTCAACATGTTAAGCAAATCAGTGAGGCTGATATCTAGCTTGTTTATATGAAAAATTCACAACAATTGTGAAAGGAGTCCGGGAGTGAGTGCAAGATCAAATCTTGGCTCAACTCTCCATCCATGACAAAACCAATTGTCCTAATTGATCAATCAAATTGATTATGTTAAGAACTTTTTGTCTGCACTATAGTGCCATTGGCCATTCTAGATCGGAAGAGCTCCTTAGATATCTGATATCTATCAGTCCTACTTTCCTCACCATCAACTACTTGATATAGTAAGAGCATCCATAGTTTCATGCGGCCGACGTCAAGCTCGTTACTCATGGATGCGAGCATGATGCATTCGAGCCAATCAGTGCATCATCTTGCCACTTTCTAAAAGTAGCAATCTCTTCCTCGAGGCATTGTGCTCGCAACCATTGCGAGGATAGGCGTATTAAGGACATAAGATAGCTTTTCACTATGAGAACTATTCTCAAATTCCTTAACCAATCCGTTTAATTGATTCCAGTTAATTTAGCATCTAATATGCTTCGCATGATGATAGTAATTTTAGACATTGTAAAATTCGTAAATGAATTTGTAATTAACAACATTTTAACATACATTCTTTTATTAATTACCAAAATAATTTAGGTCTTGTTTTAAATTAGTATCTCCCACTATTTTCTTCAAACTATATTACCCTCAATATATATAGTTCGGCAATATCTAATTAAAGATTTGCTAGTGAGAATAAGGATCTCATTTCAAATGTATATAGCCTTGTGGTGACACAACAAACTATATATAAATAAATAGGTAGACAACTTTTGTTAATTACATCAACTATGCAACTCCTTTTCTTTTGCCTCTTAGATTATTTTGATCAAGTGGTGGCACATCTGAATCAAAATTATCCAAGTTAAGTCCGACCTAGCACTCCATATATTCAAAAAAAAAAATATCATCCTTGTGGTGACACAACAAAATAATATTGTTCGATTTTCTTTATAAGCATCAAATGTGATAAATTAACATCTTAAATACTTAATACTTGCCTTGTGGTGACACAACAAACTCATATTAAATATTTAATACTCTATTAATTTTATCATGCTAGAAAGGCTTATAGCCGCTCGATATTCCAAATATCTTTGAACGCTTAGGACTTAATATAAAAAATTGAGGGGTTTGTTATTAATTTATCTCATCTTGTTTAGCGCGCATGCACATATATATATAAAATACGCGTCATATTAATAAACATGCGAAGCATGTTTGCATAATATATATATATATATATATATATAGTATAGCATGCACATATAGAATACTATATTCTACCCGGATTGATTATGGACTTTTATTCTAGTTTAGTTCACTAGAGCCACCAAGTGAACCAAAAGGTCAAACCCTAGGGGTGCAAGAAATAATATTTAAATATAACTATTACATTAAAACCCGGGCTCCATTACAAACGGATCTTCATGCGCTTCTTGTCCCTTAATCTCCAATTCTTCAAAATAATTCTAACTATTGCTATTATAAAACTATTTAAAATAAATAGAAACCTTGATCAGCAGTCAAGAGGAAGTACATAGGAGAGAGATAGAATTTACATTAAGAAAAATTAGAGAAGACGAGGTACGCAGACCCCATTTAATAAAACCCATACATTCATGCATCCAACTAAAATAAAATCCAATCGCATTGGTCAATAGTCCATAATCAATCCCATTTATTATCATACACATCATCATATGCATCAATAAATAACATTCATCTCATGAATAATAAACATTTAATATATATATTGATATCATTTAATGGGCAACTTTAGTTAGTATAAAATCTAATTTTGAATTAAAATAAACTCCTTTATTTTAATCCAAATTTAAATAAAAATAAAACTATTTTATTTTAATTTATCCAATTTTGAATAAAATAAACTATTTTATTTTAATCAAAATCTTTAATCAAAATAAACTCCTTTATTTTAATTAATTATGGAATCCAATTCCATGTAAAAAAAAATAAACTCCTTTAATTAAGGAAACACCGATTTTCTTTCCTATTCACAAATAAACTCCTTTATTTTGAATAATATGAAATCTTATTTCATATTTAAATAAACTCCTTTATTTAAGGAAACACGAATTTTCTTTCCTATTCACAAATAAACTCTTTTATTTTGAATAATATGAAATCTTATTTCATATCTAAATAAACTCCTTTATTTAAGGAAACAGGATTTTCTTTCCTATTCACAAATAAACTCTTTTATTTTGAATAATATGAAATCTTATTTCATATCTAAATAAACTCATTTATTTAAGGAAACATGGAATCCAATTTCCACTCCAATTAGTTATCATGGAATCTAATTCCAACTCTAATTAGTTAGCATGAAATTCAATTTTAAAATTAAAATAAACATTTTTTATTTTAAGATTAAAATAAACTTTTTATTTTAAAATTAAAATAAACTTTTATTTTAATTATAAAATTATTAATATATATAATATATATATATATATATTAGTAATCTAAACTATATATATATATATATATATATATATAATAGAATTCCATGATTCAGCGTGGTTATGTTTTTTTTTTCTCGAGGCATGGTTACTTTATATATATATATATATATATATATATATATATATATATATATTAGAAAGTTAGCAAAGCAATCTTATGAAATGGCGTAAGGTTTTTTTTAAAAAAAAATAAAAAAATATCCTGCACGTTATATTAAAGTGGCGCAGCGAAATATAGGATAAGCAAAATCACGTATTTTGCGATTTTTTTTTTAATTTTATACAATAAAATTATGCCCAATTAAATTGTTCTAAACACATATCAATATATATTAAATTAAAACAATTAATAATTCGCATAAAGGTTTGGCTCTGATACCACTGTTAGGTTTGTAATATTCATGAACGCAATCAAATTGCAAAAATAAGCGGAAATGTGTAAAATCAGAGTTTTAAAAATTTACAAACCATATACCCGGATCACCCTTTATGCAAAATTATTAATTAAACGAAAAAGATAACGAATAAGAATCATACCCTTGAAGATCGAGCTTCCTCAGGTACAAGTTCACCTCCAATCCTTTTCGCGTTCAACTTGAATCCACCGGGTTTGGTTCCTTCCTTTGATCAACGTTAGCCACCCAAGTGTTTGGCCTCTAGAGGTAATCCACCAAGGAAGAAGAAGGATTTAAGAAGATGGGTGGTTGGCTAAACCCTAGTTTTTCTATCTCTATAGAAAAAGAGCGTACTCTCCAACTCTTGGAATTATAACGTAGTCTTAATATCTGATATAAGACTGCTCTTATAAAGATATCAAGTAACCCTATTAAAATAAGGTATTATTTAATTAAACTCTTTTAATTAAATGGGCTCCCTAATCTTATTAGGGATAATTAATTAAACTCTTTTAATTAATTTTCCCTCCTAATCCTATTAGGAATAAATGAGAGTACTTATATTAAATTAATTCTTAAACTCTTTTAAAAATTAAAATAATAATAATTGTAATAATATTAATAAGACTCCTCTTATTAATTTATATTTAATATTTCTAAAATATTAAATAATAAATATTAAGCTATTTAATTTATTCAATCACCATAGATTAAATTAAATATACATAACATATTATTACGATTATGCCATTAACTTCTTAAATAATTATTCTTCCTTTTATGGTGTGACCCTTTTTAGGTTCTCCATATTAAACCCGGTTGTGAATAAATCAATTAGAACAATTCTAATCTTATTTAAATAAATAAATTAAATAATTAATTTATTTAAATAAATAATATTTATTCTACAATAGGATAAGCCTCCCTAGCGATCAACGACTTTCCGGATAATATAGATTTCAATATTAATCATTAAAGAACCTTTGAGTAAATAGTTACCGCATAATTCAATCCTTCCACCATACAATGTCCCAATTAAATATAAGACATGGAATTACTGTCAAGTCTTATTTTATTTAATTATATGTATTTCGATCCTTAAATGCACAACTCCAAATAATGCAAATTAGAAACTCCTTTCTAATTTCATTCTGCCTTGGCCAAGGACTACCGGGTTGTCATTTATCGAATCACATAGGACATTTCTCTTCTTTTATTAGAAGTGGTAGATTCTTTATTGATCATATATTATCTCCATGTACAACTTGTTATACCCAAGCATACCCTTTGATATACCCTAAGGGTCTTAAGGAATAAGTCAAAGTATAACTCATCATACACAAGATACTATGATGATCTCAAGTCCAAGGATTACTTGTACTACTATCACTACAGGAATTCCTATTGACAAACAAGTAAAACTCCATTAGGTATTCCTTAGCGAGCCACGTTCAAATGAACTTATTCTCCAATAAGCACCTACATACTTGCTTTAGTGTCTCCATACAAATGATCATGAGATCAATCATCCTCATCCAATGAGCAAGCAACGTATGTACCAATCTATCCGGATTAACTAATCCCCAATTTAGTAATCCAATGATTGGGAACTATTTTAGTTTTAATCTTTCTAAGAATTTAGATCTCATTAGAATGATCATCATCATTATTCTAAAAGCATTGCTTAAAACTATGGGTTTATCACATATTATAAAACAGCATCATGTAGATAATTAAAAGCCTTTAATAAATTAATACTTTTTATTAATAAATGAATAAGATTGTTACAAAGTATATGCTTTATCATCAAACATGATTGGCTTGTGTGCATACTACTTTTACTTCAGTCACTGATTTAGGTTGTTCCCAACTTTGAATGGCTTCAATCTTTGCTAAGTCAACAGATATTTCATGACTTGATACTACGTGCCCAAGGAATGCTACTTCCTCAAGCCAGAACTCATATTTCTTTAATTTGGCATAAAGCTTATATTCATAAAACTTTTGGAGTATCAGCCTCAAGTGTTGCTCTTGATCCTCACGATTTTTGGAATAAATAAGGATGTCATCAATAAAGACGACCACAAAGTGATCCAAAAATATTCCTTGAATACTCGATTCATCATATCCATGAAGGCAGCAGGAGCATTAGTCAATCCAAAAGACATCACTAGGAATTCATAAAGCCCGTACCGAGTTCTGAAAGCCGTCTTTGGAATGTCATCGGTTCTAATCTTTAATTGGTGATATCCAGAACGAAGATCAATTTTTAAAAATAATTTGGCGCCTTGCAACTGGTCAAACAAGTCATCAATACGTGGCAATGGGTACTTATTTTTTATGGTGACATGATTTAACTCCCGATAATCAATACAAAGTCGCATACTCCCATCTTTCTTCTTCACGAATAGAACAGGAGCACCCCAAGGAGAAGTACTAGAACGAATAAAGCCAATGTCTAACAATTCCTGCAGTTGGGTCTTTAACTCCTGAAGTTCAATAGGAGCCATTCGATATGGGGCTTTGGAAATGGGTTTTGTACTGGGTTCAAGGTCGATACAAAATTCAATTTCACGTTCTGGGGGTAGGCCAGGAAGTTCTTCAGGGAATACGTCAAGAAATTCATTAACAATAGAAATATCATTCAAAACTGACGTATTTTTGTTTAGATCCGTGACATGAGCTAAGAAAGCTTGACATCCATTTTTCAATAAACGAATAGCTTTATGGCTTGAGATGACAGTGATAGATTTTAATGGTTTGGTTGCTTGAATTCGCATAATAGGTTGGTTAGGAATATGAAAGCTAACAACCTTACGAAAACAATCAATTTTTGCATGATGAGTAGTTAACCAATCAATCCCTAGAATTACGTCAAATGCAAGTATTTTCAATGAAATAAGATCGACGGGTAATGTGAGGGTACCGATTTGAACTAAACAAGACTTATAAACAGTGGATGTAATGAAGGTTTCTCCCAATGGAGTTTCAACAGATAAGTCAAAGTCCAATTTCTCCGGAGTCAAATTTAAACGTTGAGCGCAAGTAGGAGAAATAAAAGAATGGGTAGAACTGGTATCAAATAAGGTATATACTTCGCTAGAGTTTATGATAAGCTTACCCGTGATGACCTCATTCGGGTTCCTTACTTTCTGGGAGGTCACGACAAACGCTCTCCCTTGCACTACTGGCTTTGACTTTTCTGGGACGTCCTTTGGTGCCTCCATCCTAGCTGAACTTGTCTTCGGTGAACGAAAAAATTGGGCTAGGTGACCTTCTCTTCAACAATTATAACATGCTTTGGATGGCATCGCGCAGTTTGGACTGATGTGTCTTTCCCCTCTGCATTTGTAACATACGACCGGCGGTCATTCTCCTTCCTTAACAACAGGTGTTGGTGCTGGTGCTGATGTCTTTCCATCATTGTTGAATCTTCTCTTCTTGAAATGTCCATTCTTATTGTTTTGGCCATGATTACCACCGAAGTGGTTACCATTTCTGGTATGTTGATTCCCTTCACGCTTATTGTCATCGCTTCGATGACTGCTATCACTGGTATTATCATTTTGCCGGATACTCTCTTTTGGTTAGGTTGACTCACTATCGCGCTCCAGTAACTGAGCCCTATTAACAACATCTGAATACAAACAAAGTTTATGAGAAATGAGGTATTGACGGATCCTGGGTTTCAAACCTCTTAGAAACATCCGCGTCATTCTCTCCTCATTATCAACCAAATGGGACGCAAACTGGGACAACTCAGCAAACTTGGCTTCGTACTGCGACACGGTCATGTTGACTTGTTCCAGTTTAATGAACTCTACCTCTTTCATGTGACGAATACTTTCTGGAAAGTACTTGTCGTTGAACAATTCTTGGAACTTCTCCGAAGTCATCTTGGTCAAGGGCAGTTGAGTACGCTTACTGATTTCCACCAAGAATCGCCTCGACGCAACATGAAGGTGGCAAAGGAACCTTTGCTCCTCGGAGCATCCCAAGATATCAAATATCTTGCAGATCCGCTTTATCCACGTCTCTGCCTTAAGTGGTTTTGGCTCTCCAAAAAACTCCGGTGGTCCCAGTTCCTTGAACTGCTTAGTGGTGACCGTCCGAGAGTTGCCAGTTTTTCCACCTACATTTTGAACAGGAGCCGCTTTCGCCTGATGTTGCATGAATTGCATGAAGCCTCGGAACATTCCATCGTTCATCATTTGGTCAGTGTTGTTGTTTGTATGAGGATTGTCGCCTTCCTGATGCACATTGTTCTGGTTATTAATCTATAGAGACTCAACGGTCTCCTGTGCTCCATTGATGTTCTCAACATTCTCGGATGCCATTTTCAAATACTGCCACAAAACAAGGATTAATTAACATATCACATATTATCCCTATACTCTGATCGACCAATTAAATACCAAATAAACTTAGGTAGGTCATACTAGCGAAGGAATTCCCCGTCTCTCCCCTCCTAGTTCTTATCTCACATCTTAGCCAAGGATCATATCCCTAAGCTTTGATACCAACTGTGACGCCCCCAAAATAGGTATACATCACCCATCTTGGGTCGTCAGATACATGGTACAGAATACAAATACAATCTTTAATATATAACAAGAAAGCTGTGAGTTTTAATATAAATATTGTCTACTAGACAATATCCACTCTCAGAATAAGTCCTCATTACATTTATTGTCACACTATTTAACAGAATAGTGAGGACTAATAATACTATCATCTGGACCATCACTCCGTTCCCCGACTAGTCCCTGCTACGTTCTCATTTCCTGAAGAGAACAGTGAAAGAAAGGGTGAGCTCAACTAGCCCAGTAAGAAATATTATGACTAAGATAATATAGGATAAATTATCATTAGCCTTCAACAATGTTAAACTGATAAAATACAATAGACATCAAGTTTAACAGCAGCGGAATAAGCAATCCATTAAAAGAGTCAAGTAGAGAATAAAATCTACTATCTTTTATGATTTAAAACATTTTTTCATCTTTTTTATCGCTGAGACTCAACATAAATAATCCACATCATCCCTGCACTACGCCCAAGGATATTCATTAGGGTCACGACCACAAATTATCCATGAACTAGGGGCCAAGGATATTCGTGTATTCATCAATGGTCATGATCATGCCAACAATTGTCCATCAATGCACTACGGGCCAATGAGGACTTTTATCACATCATTTGTAACATTACGGTCATGATTATACCGAATAATCCCTGGTCATAATCATACCAAGTCCATCTATGCACTACAGGCCACAGATGACTTTCAAAAAAATACAAACATGAGGATGATGACAATGATATAAGAATTCAATAAAACAAGTTCACGAATTAATTTATCCAGGAACTAATAACGTCCAGATTGTCAACATGATACTTCTTTGTAGAGTCAAACTCAAGAATGCTCAGAACAATATTTCCATGAAAAGATACTAGATGAAGCGGAAATATCAAGGATATTCCACTAATTTCATGGAGTATAGAAGTCAAAACTTTAACCAACTGAGTATAATAAAGAATGGAATAACAAAAGAAATCACCAGGCATGTGATAGATAGCACATGAGTTATTCCAATGAGAATAATAAATACGGAATCCGGTCCGCCAGAAACGCATTGTGAAGATATTCCAATGTAATAATAAAGAATGGAATAACATAAGGATTTCACCAAGTATAGGGAGTCCGCGTTTATGAGTTATTCCAATGAATAATAAAGACGTAATAATATAAGGATTTCACCAAGTATAGGGTATGCCGCGTATACAGGTTATGTATAGGGTATGCCGCGTATACAAGTTATTCCAATAGAATAAAAAAGAATGGAATAACATAAGGATTTCACCAAGTATAGGGTAGCTTGGCGATACAAAAGTTATTCCAATAGAATAATAAATAATGCAATAATGTAAGAATTTCACCAAGTATAGGGTAGCTCAGCGTATGACATTTATTCCAATGTAATAATAAAGAATGGAATAATGTAAGTTCTCTTCATGAATATTAAAAGAAATAATACCCCTTACCTTATAAAGAAGAGTACTCCAACGGTAGGGCGGGGATATACTTGAAGAAACTTGCACTACACTCAAAGCTTTCTTAAACGCTAAAGAAATACGCCAAGATAGAAGAATAATTCTCTCTACGGTTTCTTTCTCTAGAGTTTCAATTGAATTAAGTAAGAAATAATGAAGGAATGAGCTTTATTTATAAAAGAATGGGGTGAATAAGTAACCAATCCATGAACAGTCAGATCGATTTACTTTAAGCGGAAGGTCCAGATTAGTTTACAATAAAATATAATATATTCTATTTATAATCTAATAAAAAAAATAACTTTTAAAAAGATTTTACTATGCAAACACTATGCGCAGCACTATGCAAACACTATGCATAATAAAATATAATATATTCTAATTATTGTCTAATAAAATGAATAACTTTATAAAAGTATTCATTTTTTATATAAAAAGATTTTACTATTAGCTTTAACAAAGCGAATAACTTTATAAAAGTATTACATTTTATATAAAAAGCTTTTACGCTTTTATTACATTAATAATACTAATAAAACAAAACTTCATCATCATTATTATTATTCACACTATTAATCGACCAGTTCATTCCCAGGAAAGAGGGGGCTTTCCAATAAGGATTTCTCCCTATTGGCGCGCAATTAGGTGACCAAACCTCTCCTTGGCAGAACTTCTAGACATCGTTAATAATGTAAATAATAATATTAATAACTTCATCATCTCAATTATAAAATATCAACAATAATTGAATCAATTAACGTGAGATACTATGCAACAATTACGGAAGTAATAATTGAACAAAACTGAGTGACTTCTCACGTAAGCATAAATAATCAATACCGTGTGCTACTATGCAACCACGCGTATTCCTGTACTTTTAACACCGGGTGTTTCAACAGTTAACGGTAAAACTTCCGCCGTTATTTTCATAAATATATTTTTGTCATTTTCTCAATCCGACAATAATTCTGTTGTGGGGTCCACCAATGATTTGGCGGCGTATGAATTATTCCCTGTTTAAAACGAATATTCCCCGACCAATCGAATATTATATAACAACTTGCGTACTTTGCAAAATTTATAAATATTACCCACAACTATAACAATATATCAAATTTATTCCATAATATTCAAAGATGATATTTATAGAAAATACATTTTTATTCATAAAAGTTGGGGTCTTACAATGATTATACCGAATAATCCCTGGTTGTAATCATACCAATAAATGTCCATCAATGCACTACGGGCCAATGAGGACTTTTACCACATCATCTATAACAGTACGGGTCATGATTATATCGAATGATCCCTGGTCATAATCATACCAATAAATAGTTCATCTATGCACATAAGCCAAAGATACTCATCAATCAATAGTTCATCTTTGCACGTAAGCTAAAAAGATAAAAAACCAGAAACCAATAATCAACGGTCCATCTTTGCACGTAAGCCAAAGATATACAACTGTAAAACCAATAATCAACAGTCCATCTTTGCACGTAAGCCAAAGATATACAACTGTAAAACCAATAATCAACAGTCCATCTTTGCACGTAAGCCAAAGATATACAACTGTAAAACCAATAATCAACAATCCATCTTTGCACGTAAGCCAAAGATATACAACTGTAAAACCAATAATCAACAGTTCATCTTTGCACGTAAGCCAAAGATGACTTTCATCATAATATAAGCATGAGGATGATGACAATGATATAAGCATTAATCAAACAAAATCAAAGATAAATATTAAAGACTTTAAATTTATCCAGAGTTTAAAAATATCCAAATTGTCAACATGATCTTTGCTTTGTGGAGTAAAATTCAAGAATAATATTCATGTACCAAAAATAATTTGGATGAAAATAAATATATTTTTAATTAAATAGTACCCATAATAGTACCCTATGAATAATAATACTTGAATAAGTACTCGTGAATAGTACCCGGCATGAAAAGTACCACAAATAATTGAGTGAATAATATTTGGGTGAATAGTAATTTGGGTAAATAGTAACTTTGTGTATAGTAACTTCGTGAATAGTACTATTCAATGTAAAAAAGTGCCCGAATACCCGAGTGAATAATACTAGTGAATAGTAATGGGTGAATAGTAACCCATGAATAGTAACTCATAAAAAATACCAAAGAAAATGATATTCCATAACGAGTACAAAAGAAATGATATCTCTTACGAGTATAATAGAATATACGAAACTGCAAATGGATTTTCACCCGCCATGTGGTAATCACGTGAGATGATCATTTCCACAATTTAATAAAGAATGAATACGAAGGATCATTCACCATGCATGCGATAATCCACATAGACAAAGTTATTCCAACATAATAATAAAGGATGGAATAATGAGAAGAATTCACCACGCATGCATGCGTAGTCCGCGAGAGATAGGTCATTCCAATGAGAATAATAAAGAATGGAATAACAAAAGAATTCATCGGATATGTGATAGATAAGCGCATGCAAGTTATTCCCAGCGTAATAATAAAGAATGGAAGCAGTCATGCGCGTAATCCGCACGAGATAAGATATTCCAACAAAATAATAAAGAATGGAACCGGTGTCATGCGAATCCGCATGCAGATAGGATATTCCAATGTAATAATAAATAATGGAACCAGTCATGCGTAATCAAAGACAGCATGGGATATTCCAATGTAATAATAAAGAATGGAATAACAACGAGAATTCACTAGGCACGCGATATATCAAGATGCAGAAAAGTTATTCAAATGAATAATAAAGAATGGAATAATGAGAAGAATTTCACCATGTATGCGGTATTAAGATAGATAGAGTTATTCAACATAATAATAAAGAATGGAATAACAACCCTTACGAGTATTGAAAGAAAATAACTCTCTTCATGAATACGAAAGAATAATACCCCTTACTATAATAATAATATCCCTTACCTTAGAAGAAGACTGGATACTGGAATAGTGAAGTAGCAGACTTCGCTTCTTCTTTCTCTCTATAGCTTCTCTCTCTATAATTTCTCTATAATAATTGCTCTTGTGAGACTTAGTGAATTGGTGAAAAATAATGAAGGAATGTGCTTCTATTTATAGGAAAATATAGTTTCCATAATTGCACATTTTAGGGCTCGAAATATTATAGTATAATACCTTCATCTTTTCTTTCATTTTTAATTTAGTGATGCAAGTATTATCAAACTTGCACCACCTCCCCTAATAGTAAATCATGTGAATCAATAGTTCTAGACATGTGAAAATACGAATTACATACCTCCATCTATACCTTCATTTTTAACTTAGTCATGCAAGTATTATCAATCTTGCACCAACTCCCCTAATAGTACAAGAATGTGAATCAATATTACACACATATGAACAAATAGTTATAATCATGTGAATTAATAGCAATTAATTCCTAATTTATCCGATTAATTACTCGTTTGGTCAGTATAACTTCCAGACATCAATTATTATCAAAATAAATATCGATTTCCACTAACACTAATAATCCCAACATAATGGAACTATCAATTTCATCATTAATCAACATGAACTTATTCATCATTAATATTATAACTCACAATATTTAACAACCAGGTCGTTCCTAGGAAAGATGGGGCTTTTCGATAAGGATTTCTCCTTATTGGCGCGCAATTAGGTGACCAAACCTCTCGTTGACAGAACTTCTAGATATTGTTAATATTGCAAGTAATAATATGAATAACTTTGTCGTCTCAATTATTAATTTAATAAAATATCAACAATAATTGAATCAATAATATGAGAGATATGATGCAGCAATTATTGTAGCAATAATTGAGTATAACTGAGTGACTTCATACGTAAGCATCAATAATCAATCGTGTGTACTACGCAACCACCACACGTATTCTTGTACTTTTTACTACTAAGGGTAGTTCAATGCTTTTTAACGGTAACACTTTTGCCGTTATTTTTAATAAAAGATAAATCTGTCGTTTTCTAAATAAGGCAATACTTCCATTGTGGGGTCCACCAATGATTGTGCCTCGTACAGATATTCCCTATGAAAATGAATATTCCCCGACCAATCGAATATTCCCCGACACAAAGAATAACAACTTGCTTACTTTATAAAATTTTCAAATATCACCCTTAACTTTAAATCTTTCTCAATTTAACCATTTACTAAATAAAATAATAATTATAAGAAAATTGAATACTTTCATTTCATAAAATTCGGGATCTCACAAAATTGATAGTTCTATTGTGTTGGAATTATTAGTGTTAGTGGAAATCGACATTTATTTCGATATTAATTGATGTCTGGAAGATATACTGACCAGCCAGGTAATTAATTGGATAAATGAGTAATTAATTGCTATTAATTCACATGATTATAACTATTTGTTTATATATGTGTACTATTGATTCACATTCTTGTACTATTAGGGGAGTTGGTGCAAGATTGATAATACTTGCATGACTAAGTTAAAAATGGAGGTATAGATAGAGGTACTATACTGTAATAAGTATTTTCACATGATTATAACTATTGATTCACATTATTGAACTATTGATTCACATTATTTACTATTAGGGGAGGTGGTGCAAGTTTGATAATACTTGTAGGACTAAATTAAAAATGAAAAAAAAAAGAGGAAGGTATTATACTATAATATTTTAAGCCCCAAAACGTGCAATTATCAAAACTATATTTTCCTAAAAATAGAAGCTCATTCTTCCTTTATTTCTTACCAATTCACAAAAGCTATAGAGCAATTATTACAGAGAGAAAGAAGAAGAGAAGTCTGCTACCTCACTATTCCAGTATCTAGTTTTTTTCCTAAGGTAAAGGGTATTATTCTTTCGTATTCATGAAGAGAGTTATTTTCTTTCAATACTCGTAATGGTTGTTATTCATTTCTTTATTAATATGTTGGAATAAACTGTCTATGCGAAGTACCGCATACATGGTAAAATTCTTCTGTTATTCCATTCTTTATTATTCTATTGGAATAACCTATCTGCAAGTGATTCATCGCATGCCCGTGAATTCGTTGTTATTCCATTCTTTTTTATTCTATTGAATATCCTTTCGCATGTAATTACGCATTAATTCCGGTTCCATTCTTTATTATTCTGTTGAATATCCCGTCATCGTATGTTACATTATGACCGATTCTAGTCTTTATTATTATGTTGGAATAACCTGTCTGCGCGGATTACGCAAGCCTAGTGAATTCTTCTGTTATTCTATTTTTTATTATTCTGTTGGAATAACCTGTCTATGTGGATTACCGCGTGCATGGTGAATGATCCTTCGTATTCATTTCTTATTAAATTATGGAAATTATCTGTCTACGTGGATAACCGCATGGCAGGTAAAAATCCATTTGCGGTTTCATATATTCTATTATACTCAGTTGGGTAAAGTTTTGGCTTCTATACTCCATGAAATTAGTGGAATATCCTTGATATTTGCGCTTCATCAAGTATCTTTTCATGGAAATATTCTTCTAAGCATTCTTAAATTTTACTCCACAAAGAAGTATCATGTTGACAATTTGGACGTTATTGATTTCTAGATAAATTAAAATTATAAACCTTTAAAATTTATCCTTGAACTTATTTTATTGAATTATTATGTCATTGTCATCATCCTCATGTTTATATTGTGTTGAAAGTCATCTTTGGCTTACGTGCATAGATGGACTTGGTATGATTATGACCAGGGATTATTCGGTATAATCATAACCGTAATGTGACGAATGATGTGGTAAAAGTCCTCATTGGCCTGTAGTTCATTGATGGACAGTTGTTGGTGTGATTATGACCAGGGATTATTCGGTATAATCATGACCATTGATGATTACATGAATACCCTTGGTCGTGATGCAGGGATGATTCGATTTTATTTATTAAGCTGAGTCTCGGCGATAAAGTTGATGAAAAACTTTTTAAATCATAGAAGATAGTAGATTTTATGCTCTACTTGACTCTTCTAATGGATTCTTATTGTTCACCGCAGATTAAACTTATTGTGTATTATATTCTATTAGTTTAACATTGTTGAAGGGTAACGATAATTTATTCTGCATTATCTTAGTCATAATATTTCTTACTGGGCTAGTTGAACTCACCCTTTCTTTCACTGTTCTCTTCGTGAAATGAGAACGTGGCAAGGGACTAGTCGGGAAGCAGATAACGGTCAGATGATAGCATTAGTAGTCCTCACTATTCTATTAAATAGTGTGACAATAATTGTAATGAGAACTCAATTAAGTGTGGATATTGTCTAGATGACAATATTCTTATTAAAACTCTTAGATTATGTTTTGTCGTATTTTACATGATTGTTGTATAATTAAGTTGTATTTGAATTTTGTACCATGTATTTGGCGACTCAAGATGGGAGATGTATACCTGTTTTGGGGGCGTCACAGTTGGTATCAAAGCTTAGGGATATGATCCCTGGATGAGATGTGAGACAAGAACTAGGAGGGGAGAGACGGGGAATTCCTTCGCTAGTATGACCTACCTAAGTTTATTTGGTATTTAATTGATCGGTCAGAGTATAGGGATAATATGTGATATGTTAATTAACCCTTGTTTTGTGGCAGTATTTAAAAATGGCATCCAAAAATGTTGAGATAAGCAATGAAGCACATGAGACCGTTGAGTCACCATAGATTAATACCCAGGATAATGTGCAACAGGAAGACAATAATCCTCAGGTAAACAAAAACGATCAAATGATGAACGATGGGATGTTCAAAAGTTTTATGCAATTTATGCAATATCAGGCGAGGGCAGCTCCTGTCCAAAATGCAGGTGGAAACACTGACAACTCTTGGATGGTCACCGCTAAGCAGTTCAAGGAGCTGGGACCACCGGAGTTTTTTGGAGAGCCAAAACAGGCGGAGGCGTGGATAAAGCAAATCAACAAGATATTTGATATCTTGGGATGCTCCGAGGAGCACAAGGTTCCCTTTGCCACCATCATGTTGCGAGCATAGGCAGATTACTGGTGGGAATTTGTAAAGCGTACTCAACCTGCCACACTCAAAATGTCTTGGGAGAAGTTCCAAGAGTTGTTCAACGACAAGTACTTTCCTGAAAGTATTCGTCACATGAAGGAGGTAGAGTTCATCAAGCTTGAGCAAAACAATATGACCGTGGCGCAGTACGAAGCTAAGTTTGCCGAGTTATCTCGGTTTGCATCCCACTTGGTTGATAATGAGGAGAGAATGACGCAGATGTTTCTAAGAGGTTTGAAACCCGAGATACGTCAATACCTAATTTCTCACAAACTGTGTTTGTATTCAGATATTGTGAATAGGGCTCAGCTATTGGAGCGAGATAATGAGTCAACCCAACCAAGAGAGAGCAGTTGACAAGTCGATAACACTAGCAGTAGCAGTCATCGAAGCGGTGACAACAAATGTGGAGGGAATCAACATACCAGAAATGGTAATCACTTCGGTGGTAATCATGGACATGACAATAAGAGTGGACATTTCAAGAAGAGGAGATTCAAAAATGATGGAAAGACGTCAGCACCAACACCTGTTGTTAAGGAAAGAGAATGACCGCCGGTCGTATGTTACAAATGTGGAGGGGAAGGACACATCAGTCCAAACTACGCGATGCAGTCCAAAGCGTGTTACAATTGTGGAAAAGAAGGTCACCTAGCCCAATTTTGTTGTACACCAAAGTCAAGTCCAACTGGGATGGAGGAATCAAAGGGTGTCCCAGACAAGACAAAATCGGTAGTTCAAGGGAGAGCGTTTGTCATAACCTCCCAAAAAGCGAGGAATCCGAATGAGGTGATCACGGGTAAGCTAATCATAAACTCTAGTGAAGTTTATACTTTATTTGATACCGGTTCTACCCATTCTTTCATTTCTCCTACTTGCGCTCAACGTTTAAATTTGACTCCGAAGAAATTAAACTTTGACTTATCTGTTGAAACTCCGTTGGGAGAAACCTTCATTACATCCACTGTTTATAAGTCTTGTTTGATTCAAATCGGTAATCACACGTTACCTGTCGATCTTATTTCGTTGAAAATACTTGTATTTGATGTGATTTTAGGGATTGATTGGTTAACTAATCATTATGCAAAAATTAATTATTTTCGTAAGGTTGTTAGCTTTCATATTCCTAACCAACCTATTATGCGAATTCAAGCAATCAAACCACTAAAATCAATCACTGTCATATCAAGTCATAAAGCTATTCGTTTATTAAAAAATGGATGTCAAGCTTTCTTAGCCCATGTCACAGATTTAAATAAAAATACGTCAGATTTGAATGATATTTCTATTGTTAATAAATTTCCTGACGTATTCCCTGAAGAACTTCCTGGCCTACCCCCAGAGCGTAAAATTAAATTTTGAATCGACCTTGAATCTGGTACAAAACCCATTTCCAAAGCCCCATATCGAATGACTCCTATTGAACTTCAGGAGTTAAAAACCCAACTACAGGAATTGTTATACATCGGTTTCATTCGTCCTACTACATCTCCTTGGGGTGCTCCTATTCTATTCGTGAAGAAGAAAGATGGAAGTTGTAAGACCCCAAATTATTAATAAATAAAATTTATTTTTCTCTATTTATTATTTTGAAATAGTAAGGGTTGATTTGATTAATGTAGATAGTTATGGGTAAAATACATTAAATATTTTGAATAAGCAAGTGGTTATAAAATATTCATTATTATTTGGGAATATTCGTTTGGTCGTGGAATATTCGTCATTGTTTGGGAATATTAAATGCATGACGCGCGATCTTTTTGTGGGCCCCATAACGGAAAGTGATTAGATGAAGAAAAGCGACAAATATAAGTTGTTTATAAATAGCAGGCGTAGTTATTACCAATTATCTTTGTTGGAATACCCGGTGGTTAAAACACACTGTCTGGCGTTGTTGAAAGAATATAACACAGCAGATTGCACCAATTATTGATTCTTACGTAAGAAGGCACTACTCAATAATGGTTACGGTAATTTCTTGTCCGATATTTTATTTTATTGATTTAATAATTCTGCGTTGATATTTTATATTGTTGTTGTTTCAATAATTGTCATTACACACGATATTTTTCATTATCGAGCAATAATTCATATTATCCGAATAATATTATTGGATAAAATTATTGGCAATGTCTAGAAAGTTACATCTAAGGAGAGGTTTGGTCACCTAATTGTGTGCCATGAAGGAGAGATCCTTATTGAAAGCCCCTCTTTCCAGGAACTACTGGTTCACAAGATTGTGATTCGTAATAATATTATTTGTGAATAATTAATTATTGATTTATATAATGAGAAAAATATTGATTTTATGTGGATATAGATGGAGAAAATTTTAATGTGACAATTGTTGAAAATTAATATTTTATCTTTTTACGATAAAATAATTCATTTAAATATATTATTTTAATAATATATTAACGGTGATATTTTTATAATGAATGTGGGATATCTAAGTATATGAGGAGGAAGAGTATTTTTGTGGCATTAAATGTTTAACACATATTTTGTGTGTTGGTGGACACAATTATTGACCGATATTTGATTATAGCCTGTAAAATCGCCCGTTTATGGATTTCGGTCAATTTCTGTTTAGAATTTGGAAAAGCTTTCTTCTGCAAAGTTGTAGAGAATTGAATTTCCTATAAAAAAAGCGAGATTCAAATTTTCGGATAAACGGACTATTTATTATGAATTATTAAAGTTCAGAAGCTCCGAAATAATTGATTTTTGGAAGTTTAAAATATTTAAAATAGGAAAAACGTTTTTGGAATGTTTAGGTGGCCTCATTTAACATGTGTAGGAGCTGAATTCAGTTGGCAAGTGTGCGTATGAGATTTTGGAAAATATATATTAATATTATATTAAATTTTCTACTTTGGTGTTCTAACCATTTTCCTATAAATAGGGTGCTTAGGTTAGAATTGAAAATCACACCAGAAACTGAAGTTTTCTCTCTCTATATTATCGAGCGTATTCTTGTGAGTATTTTGAGTATACTTTGAGTATTGCTATACGGTGCAAGTTCAAGTCATAGCCTATATCCGGTGTTTCAACTAGAAGTACTGTCTTTCGAGGTAAGGGATGTTATTTTCTTCTAAAATGATATTATTTCTCCAATATCATTATGCTGAAATATTGGTTGGAATTTTTTATCAAATTTGGAACTTTTTCATGTCGGGGTTACTATTCATGAGTTACTATTCATGAGTTACTATTCACGAGTTACTATTCATGAGTTACTATTCACGAGTACTATTCACGAAGCATGATGATGTTTTTTGTGAAATTTCTATCTTTTGGTGTCGGAGTTACTATTCACGTATACAACACTATTCACGATACTCAAGACTATTCACGAATCACGACATTATTCACGTAAAAAATTAAATTTTCTTTTCGTGTCCAACATCATTCTGCATTATGATTCCTATCTTTGATTGGATCTATGTTTTGGTCTTCATTCTTGAATTTTACTCCACTCGTTATTTATGAAGTATTTTGAACTTGGATTGTTTAAAAAATACGAATCCTTAATAATTGTTCTTTTGTTTCTTTGGATTCGTTTCCTTTAAAATATTTTCATCATCCTCGGTCCTAAATGATGATATTATGAATATCTTTGCATTTTGTAGTGCAAAGATGAATGATTTCTTGATGAATATCTTTGGCCCGTGGTGCAAAGATGAGCAGTGTTGAGATGAACATGACCGATCGATTAATATCTTTAGCTTCAGTAGTGCAAAGATGACCAGTGTTTAGATGAAAATGACCAACTGATGAATATCTTTGGCCTATAGTGCAAAGATGAATATTTGATTCGAGATATATATTGATTGATGTTACAGGATAAAATATCGACGATGAACTTTTTAAATTCATATATAGAAGATAGTAGTTTGCATTCTCTACTTAACTCTTCTAATGAATTGTTGTTTTCGCTGCAGTTGTTGATTTAAAACTGGTTGTCTATTGTATTCTATTAGATTTTTCTCTGTTGAAGACTAACGATAATTTGTTGTATATTATCTTAGTCATAATATTCTTTACTGGGCTAGTTGAGCTCACCCTTTTCCTTTTTGTTCCATTTTTCTTCTCAGGAGGCGAGAATGTAGCGAGTACTAGCTCTGGGGTATGGAATGAAGGTTCTAGAGAGAGTTGTTTAGAGTCCTCACCATTTTGTAAAATAATGTATCAATAATTATGATGGGATTTATTTTCTTGTGGATATTGTCTAGATGGCAATATCTGTATTTAAACTCACAGTTTATATGTTGTAATAATAAAGTTGTAGTTATTTCTGTACCATGTATTTGGCGACTCAGAATGGGTTGGATGGAATGGACCTATTTTGGGGGCGTCATAGTTGGTATCAGAGCTTAGGGATATGATCTCTGGCGGAGATCGGGGAATAGAACTAGGAGGGGAGAGACGAGTAAATCCTTCGCTAGTGTGTCCTACCTAAGCTTATTTGTTAGTTGGTCAGTATATAGGGATATTATGTGATATATTGATTTCCTTAATTAACCCTTATTTTATGACAGTATTTGAGAATGTCGATTGAGAATATTAACAATGGAAATGAGGCGTGGAGATGCCTGTACTCACCAGCGAGGAGGAGAATATGCAACAGTGGCAATGTTCCTCCCGTGAACAACACCACTAGCGAGATGATGAACGAGGGAATGTTTAGAAGCTTTTTGCGATTCATGCAAAATCGACGAGGAGACTCATGTTCAAAATACTGAGGAGGAAATGATAGCAATTCACGGGTGGTCACAAACCAAGCAGTTCAAAGAGTTGGGACCACGAACTGGGAAAGCCGGATCCGATTAAAGGCGAGACGTGGGTCAAAACAAATTACCAAGATATTCGATGTCTTGGGATGCACGGAGGAACGAAAGTTCCATTCGCTACTTTTATGTTCCGTGGCGAGGCAGATTACGGTGGGAATCGTGAAGCACCACCCATCCAAATTGCACTCAAAGATGTCATGGAGACATTTTGAAGCAGTTCAATGACAAGTACTTCCACGAAAGTATTCATCATATGAAGGAAGTGGAGTTTATTAGGCGAGCGAGAATAACACGATTTGTGTCCTAAATGAGGCGAAGTTCATGAGTTATCGAGTTTGCACCTCATTTGGTGGAGAATGAGGAACGTATGACGCGGATGTTTCGAGAAGTTTGAAACCCAAGATACGTCAAAGATCTCATTCTCATAAATTTTTCTCTATTAGAGATGTTGTCAATGAGGCTCGGTTGTTAGAAGCGAGATAATGAAGTACGTTCAACCGAGGGACCATAACCGAGGATCATACTAGAAGATAGCGAACCATCGAATAACGATAACCGGCGGAGAAAGAAGAATACGGACAAAAGCGGTAACCACTCGGTGGTAATCGTGGCCATGAAAATAGAAGAAGCGAGTCGGGAGGAGATTTTAAAAAGGAGATTCAACAACGACCATATGAAGACGTCGGCGCAAGAGCAACTAGTTCCAAGGAGGAGAAAGACCACTTGGTCGTATGTTACAAATGCTTGGGAAAGAGGACATATCACCAAACCGCCCACCACAGTTTAAGGTATGCTATAATTATGGAAAAGAAGGACATATCGCTCGAGATTATACGCAGATCGAAAACCGATCCGGCGGGAATGGTGACTCAAAAGACTATCCCGAGAAAATTCAAAGTCAGCGGTTCCTGGAAGAGCGTTTGTCGTGGAATGGTCAAAAATGCGAGGAACCCGAACGAAGTTAGCACGGGTTAGTTAATTATAAATTCTTTGAAGTTTATACCTTACTAGAATCTGGTTCTACCCATTCTTTTATCTCTCTTGCTTGCACTCAACGTTTGAACTTGACTACGGAGAAATTAGACTTTGACCTATTTATGGAGACTCCGTTAGGAGAAACTTTCATTACATCCGTTGTTTAGAAATCTTTCTTGATTCAGGTTGGCACTATCACATTACCTGTTAACCTTATTTCTATAGAGATATTTGCTTTTGATGTGATTTTAAGGTTAACTACTCATCATGCCGAAATTGATTACTTTCGTAAGGTTGTTAGTTTTCATATTCCTAAGCAACCTGTTATTTGAATTCAAGAAATCAAACCATTGTAGTCAAACATTTTCATATCAAGCCATGAGGTCATTCGTTTATTATGGATGTCAAGTTTTCTTAGTCCATGTTATGGATTTGAATAAAGACATGTCAGATTTGAATAATATTCCTGTTGTTATTGATTTTTCCTGACGTATTTCCTGAAGAATTTCTTGGCTTACTCCCAAAGCCTGATATTAAATTTTGTATTGACTTTGAACCCGGTACAAAACTCATTTCTAAAATCTCATATCGAATGGCTCCTATTGAACTTCAGGAGTTAAAAATTCAACTATAGAATTTGGTACCTGAGCCTTTATCTGGTGACTTCCTTTGTGGAATGCTGCAAAGCGGACTCTCCGTAGGGGACACCATATTCGTATGCGATAGTAAAAGCGATAGGTGCCATTGTAACGTCTTTATCCAAGGTTGGGATATGAGTCACGATTGAGAACAACCTAAGTCAGTAATCGAAAAATACGTAGCTTTTCAGGCTTAGTTGGTTATTATCGGAGATTCGTTGAAGGATATTCTCGAATCGCTATTCCATTAACGCAATGGTGACTAGTAGAGATACAAAATTCGAATGGAGCAAGGAATGTGGGAAGAGCGAAGAACTCAAGAGGAGACTCATTTCAAAGACATGTTACGACCATGCCATCCTCGAAAAGTGAGAACGTGGTAGGCGACGTGTTGAGTAGAAGATCGTATACAAGTACGAAGTTCAATATTGTCAAAGACTCATTTCATTATAATTTACAAATAATAGAGATGGAGATGAAAACTCTAAGTACCCACGTGATGATATCTGAGTATAATCGACTTTGATCGATAAAGTTAAAGTCGCTATTGCTACACACCCGAGTGATGAATTTGAAGAAGAAGGTGCAAGAAGTTGTTATTTCAAAAGCGAGAATCGGTGAGGTGAGGAAAGCTCAAACCTTCGATTTATTAATCCATTTGAAATTCTCGATCGAATAGGAATTGTGGCCTATAGACTCGTTTTACCGCCAAGTATGGCGTGTTCATAACGTTTTTCACGTATCGATGTTTACGTAAATATGTGGACGACCGAACCACGTCATTGAGTTAGAACCGGACGAGATAACAGAAGACTTAACGCACGAGGAGGTACTGTCAAGATCTTGGATAGGAAAGAACATGTCCTATGTGAATGAGGTTATACCACAAGTTAAAGTTTTGTGGAGAAACCATGCTATTGAGGAAATGACCGGGAGTTGGAAGCGGAAATGAAAGCGAGGTATTCTCATCTTTTCAAAACACCAGTATACGTCACGTCAATTTCGAGGATGAAATTTCATAAGGAGGGAGGTTGTAAGACCCCAAATTATTAATAAATGAAATTTATTTTCCTCTATTTATTATTTTGAAATAGTAAGGGTTGATTTGATTAATGTGGATAGTTATGGGTAAAATACGCAAATATTTTGAATAAGCAAGTGGTTATAAAATATTCATTATTGTCGAGGGAATATTCGTTTGGTCGTGGAATATTAAATGATTGCTTCGGGAATATTAAATGCACAGTAGCGAGTCTTTTGTGGGCCCCATAACTTGAAAGCGGTTGGATGAAAAAATGACAAATATAAGTTTTTATAAATAACAGGCGTAGTTGTTACAAATTATCATTGTTGGAATACCCAATTGGTTAAAACACACTAATACGCGTTATTGAACAGTAACACACGGTATTGCACTAATTATTGATTCTTACGTAAGAAGGCACTACTCAATAATGGTTAAAGTAATTACTGTTCAGTATTTTATTTTATTGATTTAATAATTGCTGCGTTGATATTTTATATTGCTGTTGTTTCAATAATTGTCATTACACAGTATTTTTCATTATCAGAGCAATAATTCATATTATATGAATAATATTATTGGATAACATTATTGGAAATGTCTAGAAAGTTCTGTCTAAGGAGAGGTTTGGTCACCTAATTCTTGCGCCCAAGTAAGAGAGATCCTTATTGGAAAGCCCCTCTTTCTTAGGAGCGGCACGGTCACAAGATCTTGTGATTACGTAATATTATTTGTGAATAATTAATTATTGATTTATATGATGAGGAAAATATTGATTTTATGTAGATATAGATGGAGAAAATTTTTAATGTGACAATTATTGAAAATTAATATTTTATTTTTTTCTGATAAAATAATTCATTTAAATATATTATTTTAATAGTATATTAACGGTGATATTTTTATAATGAATGTGGGATATATGAGTATATGAGGAGGAAGAGTATTTTTGTGGCATTAAATGTTTAACACATATTTTGTGTGTTGGTGGACACAATTATTGATCGAAATTTGATTATAGCCTGTAAAATCGCCCGTTTATGGATTTCGATCAATTTCTGTTTAGAATTTGGGAAAACTTTCTTCTGCAAAGTTGTAGAGAATTGAATTTCCTATAAAAAATGCGAGATTCAAATTTTCTGATAAAAGGGCTATTTATTATGAATTATTGAAGTTCCGAAGTTCCGAAATAATTAATTTTTGGAAGTTTAAAATATTTAAAATAGGAAAAACATTTTTGGAATGTTTAGGTGGCCTCATTTAACATGTGTAGGAGTTGAATTCAGTTGGAAAGTGTGCGTATGAGGTTTTGGAAAATATATATTAATATTATATTAAATTTTCTACTTTGGTGTTCTAAGCATTTTACTATAAATAGGGTGCTTAGGTTAGAATTGAAAATCACACGAAAATCAAGTTTTTTCTCTCTATATTATCGAGCGTATTCTTGTGAGTATTTTGAGTATACTTTGAGTATTGCTATACTCTGATTGCAAGTTCAAGTCATAGCCTATATCAAAGGTGTTTCAACTAGAAGTCTTTTCGAGGTAAGGGATGTTATTTTCTTCTAAAATGATATTATTTCTTCAATATCATTATCTTTGAAATATTGGTTGGAATTTTTATCAAATTTAGAACTTTTTCATGTCAGACTTCTTATTCATGAGTTACTATTCACGAGTTACTATTCATGAGTTACTATTCACGAGTATTATTATTCACGATGCATGATGATTTTTTTTTGAAATTTTTTTATCTTTTGGTGTTTGAGTTCTTATTAACGATACAAAGACTATTCACGTATACTGAAGATTATTCACTTAATATCGACCACACTATTCACGAGAAAAATTAAATTTTCTTTTCTGTGTCCAACATTGTCTGTTATGATTCTTATCTTTGATTGGATCTATGTTTTGGTCTTCATTCTTGAATTTTACTCCACTCTGGTTATTTATAAAGTACTTTTGAACTTGGATTGTTTAAAATACGATTCCTTAATAATTGTTCTTTTGTTTCACTGGATTCGTTTCCTTTAAAATATTTTTCATCATCCTCAATCCTAAATGATGATATTACTAAATATCTTTGGCCTGTAGTGCAAAGATGAATGATTTCTTGATGAATATCTTTGGCGTAGTAGTGCAAAGATGAGCAGTGTTGAGATGAACATGACCGGTGATTAATATCTTTTGCCCAGTAGTAAAGAAGATGAAGCGAGTTTTCCATTGCAGGTTGTTGATTTAAAAGCTGGTTGTCTATTGTATTCTATTAGATTTTTTCTCATTGAAGACTAACGATAATTTGTTGTATATTATCTTAGTCATAATATTCTTTCTTGGGCTAGTTGAGCTCACCCTTTTCCTTGTTGTTCCATTTTTTCTTCTCGGGGAGGCGAGAATGTAGCGAGTACTAGTCGGGGTATGGAATGAAGGTTCTAGAGAGAGTTGTTTAGTAGTCCACACCATTTTGTAAAATAATGTATCAATAATTATGATGGGGATTTATTTGCGTGTGGATATTGTACAGATGGCAATATCGTATTTAAACTCACAGTTTATATGTTGTAATAATAAAGTTGTAGTTATTTACGTACCATGTATTTGGCGACTCAGAATGGGTTGGATGGAATGGACCTATTTTGGGGCGCCATGTAATATGCAACTTTGTATTGATTATCGGGAGTTGAATCATGTCACCATCAAAATAGGTACCGATTGCCTCGCATGAAGACCTGTTTGACCGATTGCAAGGAGCCAAATTATTTTCAAAGATCAATCTTCATTAGGATATCATCGATTGAAGATTAAAACCGATGACATTCAAAGATCGCTTTTAGAACTCAAATGCGGGCATTATAAATTCCTAGTCATGTCTTTTGGATTGACTAATGCTCATGCTGCCTTCATGGACATGATGAACCGAGTATTCAAGGAATATTTGGATCACTTTGTGGTCGTCTTTATTGATGACATCCTCATATACTCCAAAACCCGTGAAGACCATGAGCAACACTTGAGGTTGATACTCCAAAAGCTTCGTGAAAACAAGCTATATGCCAAGTTAAAGAAATGCGAGTTTTGGCTTAAAGAAGTTGCATTCCTTGGGCACGTAATATCAAATCATGGAATATCTGTTGACCCGGCAAAGATTGAAGCAATTCAAAGCTGGGAGCAACCTAAATCAGTGACCGAAGTACGTAGCATTCTCGGCTTAGCTGGTTATTATGGAGATTCGTAGAAGGGTTTTCTCGAATCACTACTCCATTAACTCAGCTGACTCGAAAAGATACGAAATTCAGTTGGAGCGAGGAATATGAAAAGAGTTTTCAAGAACTCAAGAGGAGACTCATTTTAGAACCTGTTTTGACAATACCATTTGGCTTAGAGGGATTTGTCATCTACAGTGATGCTTCAAGCAAAGGGTTAGGATGTGTTCTCATGCAACATGGGAAAGTCATAGCCTATGCCTCACGACAACTCAAAGAATATGAGAGGAATTATCCTACTCATGATCTAGAGAGAAATTATAGAGAAAAAGAAGAAGAGAAGTCTGCTACCTCACTATTCCAGTATCCAGTTTTTTTTCATAAGGTAAGGGGTATTATTCTTTCGTATTCATGAAGAGAGTTATTTTCTTTCAATACTCGTAAGGGTTGTTATTCCATTCTTTATTATTGAGTTAGAATAACCTGTCTATGCGAAGTACCGCATACATGGTGAAATTCTTCTATTATTCCATTCTTTATTATTACATTGAATAACTCTTTATGCATCTTATTCTATCGCATGTACTCGGTGAATTCATTGTTATTCCATTCTTTATTATTCATTTGGAATATCCATGCATACGGATTACGCATGACACGGTTCCATTCTTTATTATTATTCGTTGAATATCACATGCATCTTGAGTTAGCATGACCTGGTTTCATTCTTTATTATTACGTTGGAATAACTTTGTTTTATATGGATTACATGCGCACTGGTGAATTCTTCTGTTATTCCATTCTTTATTATTCTGTTGGAATAACCTGTCTATGTGGATTACCGCATACATGGTGAATGATCCTTCGTATTCATTCCTTCTTAAATTGTGGAAATGATCTTTCTATGTGGATTACCGCATAGCGGGCAAAAATCCATTTGCAGTTTCATATATTCTATTATACTCAGTTGGTTAAAGTTTTAGCTTCTATACTCCATGAAATTAGTGGAATATCCTTGATATTTGCGCTTCATCCAGTATCTTTTCATGAAAATATTCTTCTGAGCATTCTTAAATTTTACTCCACAAAGAAGTATCATGTTGACAATTTGGACGTTATTGATTTCTAGATAAATTAAAATTATAAATCTTTAAAATTTATCCTTTAACTTGTTTTATTGAATTATTATGTCATTGTCATCATCCTTATGTTTATATTGTGATGAAAGTCATCTTTGGCTTACGTGCATAGATGGACTTGGTATGATTATGACCAGGGATTATTCGGTATAATCATGACTGTAATGTGACGAATGATGTGGTAAAAGTCCTCATTGGCACTGTAGTTCATTGATGGACGTTGTTGGTGTGATTATGACTGTGGATTATTCGGTATAGTCATGACCATTGATGATTACATGAATACCCTTGGCCGTGATGATGCGGGGATGATTTGATTTTATTTATTGTGAGTCTCGTGATAAAGTTAATGAAAAACTTTTTAAATCATAGAAGATAGTAGATTTTATGCTCTACTTGACTCTTCTAATGGATTGCTTGTTCTGTTGCACTTAAACTTGTTGTCTATTATATTCTATCAGTTTAACATTGTTGAAGGCTGATGATAATTTATTCTGCATTATCTTAGTCATAATATTTTTACTGGGCTAGTTGAGCTCACCCTTTCTTTCACTGTTCTCTTCAGGAAATGAGAACGTAGCCGGGACTAGTCGGGGAACGGAGTGACAATCCAGATGGTAGCATTAGTAGTCCTCATTATTCTGTTAAATAGTGTGATAATAAATGTAATGAGGACTCAATTGAGTGTGGATATTGTCTAGATGACAATATTCTTATTAAAACTCTTAGATTATGTTTTGTCGTATTTTACACTACTGTTGTATAATTAAGTTGTATTTGAATTTTTTATCATGTATTTGGCGGATGGGTGATGTATACCTGTTTTGGGGGCGTCACAATTGGACCTCCTTCTTAATTCATTTGGGCTTGACAAAATCCAAGTCCATTAACAAATAGTCAACCTTGAATTTTGTTAACCAAGACTTTGATTTTCGTATTCTTATAGTATAATTCTCGTATTCACTTCGTATAATATTCATATTATACGTCGTATTATTCTTCGTATTATTCTTGTATAATACATTATATTATACTTGTATTCTTTTCGTATAATAATAATTCTTATTATACTTAATCATTCTTTTTCTTTCAAATTCATTTTCCCTAACATCTTGAATTTGAGTACAGAGTCAAAAAACTACGTTTTTCATTTCTGAATTTTATTGGATAATCCATCCTTTCTCAGAATTCTAACATTACACGTTTCTCGAAAAATCAAAAATAATTCCCTAGCAGTTTTGGATGAATAGTGTTTTATCTCAAATTTCTCGAAAAATTTTTATTTTCGTCTTGGAAATTCATACTATTTAAGTCTAGCACATAACCAAAAATCTTAACATCACACCATCATCCTAGGTCATAGAACAACCTTTAAATACATAACACAGAATAAATCAATATAATTCTAATTTTATTCAATATATTTAAATAAAACTCATTTACATTCAAGTACAATTTTCTTTGTCATTACATTTTTCCCCCTTATAAGGATTATGTCCTTAGAATTTCAGTACAAGTTAGTCAAATAAATGGAAATAATTCTTCTTCATTTTATCTTCAAGTTCCTACATTGCTTCTTCAACATTTTGGTTCCTCCATACTACCTTCACGGAAGGTATTACTTTACTTCTTAAGGCTTGCTCTTTCATATCAATAATTTGAATTAGAATTTCTTTATATGTTAAATCTATCTCAACCTGAATAGGTTCATACTCTATTACGTGCTTATAAGAGCGTAATACTGATACGTGAAACACATTATGAATAAGCTCCAACTCTGGAGGTAATGCTATAACATAAGCTACCT
Source organism: Panax quinquefolius (assembly GCA_020205615.1). Taxonomy (NCBI): domain Eukaryota; kingdom Viridiplantae; phylum Streptophyta; class Magnoliopsida; order Apiales; family Araliaceae; genus Panax; species Panax quinquefolius. The sequence continues at coordinate 104,249,022 of CM035157.1, forward strand.
CTCCTACTCTCTTTAATATTTCAAAAGGTCCAATAAATCTCGGACTTAACTTCCATTTCTTTCCAAAACGTATATTTCCTTTCTAAGGAGATACTTTCATAAATGCATACGAACCGACTTCAAACTCTCATGTGACGCCCCAAAACAGGTATACATCACCCATCTTGAGTAGCCAAATACATAGTAAAAAATTCAAATACAACTTAATTATACAACAGTCATGTAAAATACAAAAAAATATAATCTAAGAGTTTTAATAAGAATATTGTCATCTAGACAATATCCACACTCAATTGAGTCCTCATTACATTTATCCTCACACTATATTAATGTAATAGTGAGGACTACTAATGCTATCATCCGGACCGTCACTCCGCTCCCCGACTAGTCCCAAATTTATGTTCTCATTTCAAGAAGAACAAAGTGAAAGAAAGGGTGAGCTCAACTAGCCCAGTAAGAAATATTATGACTAAGATAATGCAGAATAAATTATCATTAGCCTTCAACAATGTTAAACTGATAGAATATAATAGACAACAAGTTTAACTGCAGCGTAACAAGCAATCCATTAGAAGAGTCAAGTAGAGCATAAAATCTACTATCTTCTATGATTTAAAAAGTTTTTCATCAACTTTATCGCTGAGACTCATTTTAATAAATAAAATCGAATCATCCTCGCATCACGCCAAGGATATTCATGTAATCATCAATGGTCATGACTATATACAAATAATCCTTGGTCATAATCACACCAACAATCGTCCATCAATGAACTACAAGCCAATGAGGACTTTTACCACATCATTTATCACATTATGGTGGTCATGATTATACCGAATAATCCTCGGTCATAATCATACCAAGTCCATCTACGCACGTAAGCCAAAGATGACTTTCATCACAATATAAAGCATGAGGATGATGACAATGACATAATAATTCAATAAAACAAGTTCAAGAATAAATTTTAAAGATTTATAATTTTAATTTATCCAGAAATCAATAACGCCCAAATTGTCAACATGATATCGCTTTGTGGAGTAAAATTCAAGAATGCTCGTAAGAATATTTCCATGAAAAAGATATGGATGAAGCACAAATATCAAGGATATTCCACTAATTTCATGGAGTATAGAAGCCAAAACTTTAACCAACCGAGTATAATGGAATATATGAAACCGCAAATGGATTTTTTTCCGCGCCATGCGGTAATCCACATGCAGATGCATCATTTCCACAATTTAATAAGGAATGAATACGAAGGATCATTCACCACGCACGCGATAATCCACATAGACATGTTATTCCAATGTAATAATAAAGAATGGAATAACAAAAGAATTCACCATGCACGCGTAATCTCGCATGCACAAAAGTTATTCCAATGTATAATAATAAAGAAAGAATGGAACTAGTCACGCGAATAATCCGCATAATAAAGAATGTGATATTCCAATGTAATAATAAAGAATGGAACTAGGTCATGCATAATCGCACATGCATAGGATATATTCAAAAGAATAATAAAGAATGGAATAACAACAGAATTCACTGTGCATGCGATAGATCGCATGCATATGCAAAGTTATTCCAATGTAATAATAAAGAATGGAATAATGTAAGAATTTCACCATGTATATGTATTGATCAGATAAACAAAAGTTATTCCAACATAATAATAAAGAATGGAATAACAACCTTACATAGTATTGAAAGAAAATAACTCTCTTCATGAATACGAAAAGAATAATACCCTTTACCTTAGAAAAAATTGGATATTGGAATAGTGAGGGTAGAGGTTTCGTTCTTCTTCTTCTTCTCTATAATTTCTCTCTATAATAATTGCTCTAGTTTTTAGTGAATTGGTGAGAAATGAAGGAAGAATGAGCTTCTATTTATAGGAAAATATAGTTTCGATAATTGCACATTTTGGGCTCAAAATATTACAAGATAATACCTTCCTCTTTTTCTTCATTTTTAATTTAGTCCCGCAAGTATTATCAAACTTGCACCACCTCCCCTAATAGTAAATAATGTGAATCAATAGTTCAATCATGTGAATCAATAGTTATAATCATGAAAAAAATAATAATTAAAGATAAGTACCTCCATCTATACCTCCATTTTTAACTTAGTCATGCAAGTATTATCAATCTTGCACCAACTCCCCTAATAGTACAAGAATGTGAATCAATAGTACACACATGTGAACAAATAGTTATAATCATGTGAATTAATAGCAATTAATTGCTCATTTATCCGATTAATTACCCGACTGGTCAGTATAACTTCCAGACATCAATTAATATCGAAATAAATGTCGATTTCCACTAACACTAATAATTCCAACACAATGGAACTATCAATTTCATCTTTAATCAACACTTAACTTATTCATCATTAATATTATAACTCACAATATTTAACAACTGTGTCGCTCCTGTGAAAGAGGGGCTTTCCGATAAGGATTTCTCCTTATCACGCCGCAATTAGATGACCAACCTCTCCTCGATGTAACTTCTAGACATTGAATAATATTGCAATTTAATAATATGAATAACTTTGTCGTCTCAATTATTGATTTAATAATATAACATATTATGCAGATGATATCATGTGACAATAATTGAATCAATAATATGAGAGATATGATGCAAAGCAATTATCTGTAGTAATAATTGAGTATAACTCGAGTGACTTTTCACGTAGAAGCATCAATAATCAATACCGTGTGCTACTATGCAACCACGCCAGACATCGTATTTTTTACTACCGGGTAGTTCAACAGCTTTTAACAGTAACACTTTCGCCGTTATTTTTTATAAAAAGATAATTCATGTCATTTTCTAACTACTTATAATACTTCCGCATTAGGGGTCCACTAATGATTGTGTCGTCGCATTTAATATTCCTCGTTAAAACGAATATTCCCCACCAATCTAATATTATATAACCACTTGCTTACTTTTGCAAAATTTGTAAATATTACCCACAACTATAACATTATATCAAATCCACACCATAATATTCAAAAATATATTTCGAGAAAATTATTCTTTATTCATAAAAGTTGGGGTCTTACAACCTCCCTTCTTATGAAATTTCATCCTCAAAATTAGGGTACGCACACTGGTATATCAAGAGGTGAGGATATCTTGACTCATCATCTCGATTCTAACTCCTGTGTCATTTCTTCCACATCGTGGTTTCTCCACAAAACTTCGACTTGAGGTATAACCTCGAGCGTAGAATATGATCCTTCTTATCCAAGATTTTAACAGTAACTCTTCATACGTTAAATCTTCCTCTATCTCGCTCCGGTTCTAATTCAATAATATGGTTCGGGTCTTTCACATATTTACGTAAATATAGATATGTGAAAAACGTTATGAACATTTAGACATACTAAGCAGAGAAGCGTAGTCTATAGCCACGTTCCTACTCGATCGAGGATTAAAATGGGCCAATGAATCGAGGATCGAGCTTTCTCTCTTTCCAAATCTCGTAACTCCTTTCCATGGAGCAACACGTAACAACACATGATCTCCAATATCAATTTCCACGCCCTTTCGATGAAGATCAAGATAACTCTTTTGTCGATCTTGTGAGGTTTTTATACGCTGTCGGATCGTTTGAATCTTTTCCGTAGTCATACGCATCAAATCCGGTCCCAACAACGTTGCTTCACCCACCTCATCCCAAAGATAATCGAGAACGACACTTTCTTCCATACAACGCCTCAAATGGAGCCATGCCAATACTTGCTTGATAACTATTATCAGTAGGAAAACTCCACCAATGGTAAGAACTTGTCCCAACTTCCCTTGAAGTCAAGGACACAGAGTCTTAATAAATCTTCAAGAGTTTGAATAGTCCTTTCGATCGCCCATCCGCTTTGAGGATGATATGCCGAACTAAATCGTAAATCCGCGCTCTATAGCTTTTTGCAAACTAACCCAAAATCTTGAAGTGAATCTTTGGGTCGATCGTAAACTATGGATACCGCATACCATGCAATCTTACAATCTCGTTTATGTACATACTAGCAAGACGCTCAAGTGTATAAGTTTTCAGATTTCAGAAGAAAATTATCAAACTTGGTCAATCTATCAACAATGACCCAAATCGCATCTATGCCTTGAGAAACCTTGGGAAGACCAAGAACTAAATCCATGGTAATGTGCTCCCACTTCCATTTCCGGAATTTCAAGTGGTTGCAATGGACCTTTTGGCACTTGATGCTCTGCCTTTGACTCGTTGACAAGTTAGACACCTTGAGATAAACCCCGCTATCTCTCTCTTCATATTGCTCCACCAAAATGTATGTCAAGATCACGATACATTTTGGTACTCCCAAGATGGATTGCAAACGGTGTGTGTGCGCCTCCATCATGATTTTATACTTCAAGTCGTAATCGTTAGGAACACAAAGTCCGGAGTTGACTCAAGTATTCCTTCTTCATCGATTCTTGCTTCCTAATAGCACCTTCTTGCACTTTCTTCCTCATACGCATCGCCTCCTGTGTCTCAGAGCTTGAGCAGCAACTTTAACTTTATCGATTAAAGTTGGTTCTACTCAGATATTCGCCATCATCATATGGGTCCTCGAGTCTTTAACTCTATCTCCATCCTTTGTAAGTCATACAAAATGGGCTTTACGTTGACAATATTGCACTCGCATTCGCAGATATGATCTTCTACTCAATGCGCCACCTACCACGCTCGCTTTTCCAAGATGGTATCGATGGTATGATCATAATCTTTCAACAACTCAAGCCATCATCGTCGTTGTCGCATGTCGAGTTCCTTTTGAGTGAAGAAATATTTGAGGCTTTTATGATCCAGATAAATCTCCACCTTCTCTCCATACAAGTAATGCCTCCAAATCTTAAGCGCAAAAAACGATCGCCGCCAACTCTAGATCAGATCATGAGTAGGATAATTCCTCTCATATTCTTTGAGTTGTCGTGAGGCATAGGCTATGACTTTCCCATGTTGCATGAGAACACATCCTAACCCTTTGCCTCAAGCATCATCAGAGATGACAAATCCCTCCGAGCCGATGGTATTATCGTAACAAAAATAAATGAGTCTCCTCTCGAAGTTCTTGAAAACTCTTTTCACATTCCTCGCCTCAAACCAAATTTTGTATCTTTTCGAGTCACCGAGTTAATGGAGTAGCGATTCGAGAAAAACCCTTCACTTAATCTCCGATAATAACCAACTAAGCCGAGAAAGCTACGATTTTGGCCATCGATTTAGGTTGCTCCCAACTTTGAATTGCTTCAATCTTTTTTCGGGTCAACAGATATTCCATGATTTGATATTACGTGCCCAAGGAATGCAACTCCTCAAGCCGTAACTCACATTTCTTCAACTTGGCATATAGCTTGTTTTCACGAAGCTTTTTGGAGTATCACCTCAAGTGTTGCTTTCATGGTCTTCACGGGTTTTGGAGTATATGAGGATGTCATCAATAAAGACGACCACAAAGTGATCCAAATATTCCTGAATACTTGGCTCATCATGTCCATGAAGGCAAAGAAGAGCATTAGTCAATCCAAAAGACATGACTAGGAATTCATAATGCCCGCATCGAAGTTTTCGAAAAGCGCTTTTGAATGTCATCAATTTTAATCTTCAACCGATGATATCCTAATGAAGATCAATCTTTGAAAAGAATTTGGCTCCTTGCAATCGGGTCAAACAGTCATCAATGCGAGGCAACGGGTACCTATTTTTGATGGTGACATGATTCAACTCCCGATAATCAATACAAAGTCGATACTTCCATCTTTCTTCTTCACTTAATAGAACAGAGCACCCCAAGGAGACGTATTTAGACGAATGAAACCGATGTCTAACAATTTCTCAGAGTTGGGTTTTTAACTCCTCAAGTTCAATAGAGCCATTCGATATGGGGCTTTGAAATGGGTTTTGTACCGGATTCAAGGTCGATACAAAATTCAATTTCACGCCTCGGGGTAGGCCAGAAGTTCTTCGTGGAATACGTCAGAAATTTATTAACAATAGAAATATCATTCAAATCGACGTATATTTTTATTTAAATGCGATATGGGCTAAGAAAGCTTGACATCCATTTTTCAATAAACGAATAGCTTTATGGACTTGATATGACAAATGATTGATTTTAGTGGTTTGGTTGTTGAATTTGCATAATAGGTTGGTTAGAATATGAAAGCTAACAACCTTATTTAAAATAATCAATTTTAGCATGATGAGTAGTTAACCAATCAATCCCTAAAATCACATCAAATGCAAGTATTTTCAAGGAAATAAGATCGACAGTAACGTAAGCATTACCGATTTGAATCAAACAAGACTTATAAACAAGTGGATGTAATGAAGGTTTCTCCCAACGGAGTTTCAACAGATAAGTCAAAGTCTAATTTCTCCTGAGTCAAATTTAAACGTTGAGCTTAAGTAGAGAAATAAAAGAATGGGTAGAACCCAGATCAAATAAAGTATAAACTTCACTAGAGTTTATGATTAGCTTACCCGTGATCACCTCGCTCGATTCCTCGCTTTTTGGGAGGTTACGACAAACGCCTCCTTGAACTACGGGTTTTGTCTTGTTCGGGACACCCTTTGATGCCTCCATCCCAAACCGACTCGACTTTTTGTGCACGACAAAATGGGCTAGTGACCTTCTTTTCCATAATTGTAACACGCTTTGATCGCATCGCGCAGTTTTGACCGATGTGTCCTTCCCTCCACATTTGTAACATACGACCGTGGTCGTTCTCCTCCTTAACAACAAGTGTGTGTGTGCCGACGCCTTTCCATCATTGTTGAATCTCTCTTCTTGAAATGTCCACTCTTATTGTCATGGCCATGATTACCACCAAGTGATTACCATTTCGCATGTTGATTCCTCCACGCTTGTTGTCACCGCTTCGATGATCGCTACCACCGGTATTATCGATTTGTCGATCGCCGCTCTCTTGGTTGGGTTGACTCATTATCGCGCTCCAATAATCGAGCCCTATTCACAACATCTCAATACAAACACGCTTTGTGAGAAATTAGGTATCGATTTATCTCTAAGTTTCAAACCTCTTAGAAACATCCGCGCCATTCTCTCCTCATTATCAACCAAGTGGGACGCAAACCGAGACAACTCGGCAAACTTAGCTTCAGATCGCTACTACTGGCCATATTGTTTTGCTCAAGCTTGATGAACTCTACCTCCTTCATGTGATGAATACTTTCGTGAAAGTACTTGTCGTTGAACAGCTTCTTCGAACTTCTCCCAAGACATTTTGAGTGCGGAAAGTTGAGTACGCTTTACGATTCCCACCAAGAATCCGCCTCCGCCTCAACATAAAGGTGGCAAAGGGAACTTTTGCTCCTCTGAGCATCCCAAGACATCAAATATCTTGTTGATCCGCTTTATCCACGCTCTCCGCTTTAAGTGGTTTTGGCTCTCCAAAAACTCCGGTGGTCCCAGCTCCTCGAATCGCTTAATGGAGTGACCGTCGAGAGTTGTCGTTGTTTCCACCGCATTTTGGACAGAGAGCCGCCTCACGATGTTGCATGAATTGCATAAAAGCCTCCGAACATCCCATCGCTCATCATTTGATCGTTGTTGTTTACCCGAGGATTATTGTCTTCCTGATGCACATTATTATCCCGGTATTAACTGTGGTGACTCAACGGCCTCATGTGCTTCATTGTTTATCTCAACATTTTTGGATGCCATTTTCAAATATCGCCACAAAACAAGGGTTAATTAACATATCACATATTATCCCTATACTCGACCGACCAATTAAATACCAAATAAACTTAGGTAGGTCATACTAGCGAAGGAATTCCCCGCTCTCCCTCCTAGTTCTTGTCTCACATCTCACCCAGGATCATATCCTAAGCTTTGATAATCAAACCGTGACGCCCCCAAAATAGGTATACATCACCCATCTTGAGTCGCCAAATACATGGTACAAAAATTCAAATACAACTTAATTATACAAAAATGTAAAATACGACAAAACATAATCTAAGAGTTTTAATAAGAATATTGCATCATCTAGACAATATCCACACTCAATGGAGTCCTCATTACATTTATTGTCACACTATTTAATGTAATAGTGAGGACTACTAATGCTATCATCTCGACCATCACTCCATCCCCCCGACTAGTCCCTGCTATATATTCTCATTTCCTCAAGAGAACAAATGAAAGAAAGGGTGAGCTCAACTAGCCAAAGAAGAAATATTATGACTAAGATAATGCGTAATAAATTATCATTAGCCTTCAACAATGTTAAACCGATAAAATATAATAGACAACAAGTTTAAATCGCAGCTGAACAAGCAATCCATTGTAAGAGTCAAGTAGAGCATAAAATCTACTATCTTCTATGATTTAAAAAGTTTTTCATCAACTTTATCACGAGACTCACCTTAATAAATAAAAATCGAATCATCCTCGATCTCATCATCACGGCCAAGGATATTCATGTAATCATCAATGGTCATGACTATACCACCGTAATAATCCTCGGTCATAATCACACCAACAACTCATCCATCAATGAACTATGTGCCAATGAGGACTTTTACCACATCATTCATCACATTACGGCCATGATTATACCGAATAATCCTCGGTCATAATCATACCAAGTCCATCTACGCACGCACGTAAGCCAAAGATGACTTTCATCACAATATAAGCATGAGGATGATGACAATGACATAATAATTCAATAAAACAAGTTCAAGGATAAATTTTAAAGATTTATAATTTAATTTATCCGTAAATCAATAACGCCCAAATTGTCAACATGATACTTCTTTGTGGAGTAAAATTCAAGAATGCTCGTAAGAATATTTCCATGAAAAGATATCGGATGAAGCGCAAATATCAAGGATATTCCACTAATTTCATGGAGTATAGAAGCCAAAACTTTAACCAACCGAGTATAATAGAATATATGAAACCGTAAATGGATTTTTTTCGCCGCCATGCGTAATCCACGCATATGCATCATTTCACAATTTAATAAGGAATGAATACTAAGGATCATTCACCATGCATGCAGTAATCCACATAGTACAAATGTTATTCCAATGTAATAATAAAGAATGGAATAAAGAAGAATTCACCATGCATGATGCATGCATGTGTTATTCCAATGTAATAATAAAGAATGGCAGTAATGTTATTCCAATGATATTAATAATAAAGAATGGAAAGTCACGCAGAATCCGCACATGTGATGTGATATTCCAATGTAATAATAAAGAATGGAACCAGTCACACGTAATCCGCATGCATGTGATATTCCAATGTAATAATAAAGAATGGAATAACAACAGAATTCATGCATGCGCGATAGATAGACCGCATGCATAAAAGTTATTCCAATGTAATAATAAAGAATGGAATAATGTAAGAATTTCACCATGTATGTGGTATTTCAGACAGACATAAAAGTTATTCCAACATAATAATAAAGAATGGAATAACAACCCCTTATTTAGTATTGAAAGAAAATAACTCTCTTCATGAATACGAAAAGAATAATACCCTTTACCTTAGAAAAAATCGATATCGAATCGGAATAAGGAGGTAGCAGACTTTCTTCTTCTTTCTCTCTATAATTTCTCTCTAATAATAATTGCTCTATAGCTTTAGTGAATTGGTGAGAAATGAAGGAAGAATGAGCTTCTATTTATAGGAAAATATAGTTTTGATAATTGCACGCTTTTGGGGCTCAAAATATTACAAAGATAATACCTTCCTCTTTTTCTTCATTTTTAATTTAGTCCTCGCAAGTATTATCAAACTTGCACCACCTCCCCTAATAGTAAATAATGTGAATCAATAGTTCAATCATGTGAATCAATAGTTATAATCATGTGAAAAATATAATTACAAGATAGTACTTCCATCTATACCTCCATTTTTAACTTAGTCATGCAAGTATTATCAATCTTGCACCAACTCCCCTAATAGTACAAGAATGTGAATCAATAGTACACACATGTGAACAAATAGTTATAATCATGTGAATTAATAGCAATTAATTGCTCATTTATCCGATTAATTACCCGATCGGGTCAATATAACTTCCGCACATCAATTATTATCAAAATAAATGTCGATTTCCACTAACACTAATAATTCCAACACAATGGAACTATCAATTTCATCTTTAATCAACATTTAACTTATTCATCATTAATATTATAACTCACAATATTTAACAACCGTGTCGCTCCTGTGAAAGAGGGGCTTTTCGATAAGGATTTCTCCTTATCAGCGCGCGCAATTAGATGACCAAACCTCTCCTCGATGTAACTTCTAGACATTATAAATATTGCAATTTAATAATATGAATAACTTTGTCGCCTCAATTATTGATTTAATAATATAATATATTATGCAGATGATATCGTGACAATAATTGAATCAATAATACGAGAGATATGATGCAAACAATTACTATAGTAATAATTGAGTATAACCGAGTGACTTTCACGTAAGCATCAATAATCAATACCGTGGTGCTACTACGCAACCACGCCAGACATCGTATTTTTACTACCGGGTAGTTCAACAGCTTTTAACTCAGAACACTTTCGCCAAGTTATTTTATAAAAGATAATTTGCGCTGCTTTTTAACTACGATAATACTTCCGCTAGGGGTCCACTAATGATTGTGTCATCGCATTTAATATTCCCTCGTTAAAACGAATATTCCCCACCAATCGAATATTATATAACCACTTGCTTACTTTTGCAAAATTTGTAAATATTACCCACAACTATAACATTATATCAAATCCACACCATAATATTCAAAAATATATTTCGAGAAAATTATTCTTTATTCATAAAAGTTGGGGTCTTACAACCTCCCTTCTTATGAAATTTCATCCTCGAAATTAGGGTACGACTGTATATCAAGAGGTGAGGATATCTCGATTTCATCTCGCATTCTAACTCCTGTGTCATTTCTTCCACATCGTGGTTTCTCCACAAAACTTCGACTTGAGGTATAACCTTGGAGCGTAGAATATGATCCTTCTTATCCAAGATTTTAACAGTAACTCTTCATATGTTAAATCTTCCTCTATCTCATCTAGTTCTAATTCAATAATATGGTTCGGTCTTTCACATATTTACGTAACATAGATATGTGAAAACGCGTTATGAACACGTAGACATACTTCAAGCAGAAGTAGTCTATAGCCACATTTCCTACTCGATCGAGGATTAAAATGGGCCAATGAATCGAGGATCGAGCTTTCTCTCTTTCCAAATCTGTAACTCTTTTCCATGGAGCAACACGTAATAAACACACGATCTCCAATATCAATTCCACGTCCTTTCGATGAAGATCAAGATAACTCTTTTGTCGATCTTGTGAGGTTTTTATATGTTCATTTGATCATTTG